>ONZH01018568.1:0-1375807 GCA_900303285.1 Rhinella marina | reverse complement strand
AGATCTTTAAATTTGACACTATTATTCCAAAGGGACTGAACGCGGAAGTTGAAATCTTCGGGTTCCTGTAGACCTGGGGTGGTTGCCTTTTGGGGACGTGATGTTGTCGATGACTGTTTATTAGCACGACGACCCCCCCCCCTTTCTGAGGGGCCTCCACCCCTTAACATCTTCCATTACATCCGTCCAGTACCCATACTCACCTGGCTCTACTCAATTAGACCTCAAGCAAATGTCTTGAGTTAATCTAGGGACGTTGCCACGGGCAACCTAGGATCGCCGTCGGGCTGTTTCCCAGCACGACGACCCTATTCATTTCCTTGGGCCACCTCCCCACAACCTCAGAACTAATGTGAATTTCATATCATTATGAAAATGGTGCCCTATAATCAATAACGGGTCCAAAGAAGAGCTACAAAAATGGTGGAAGGTCTAAAGCATAGAACTTATCAAGAAAGACTCCGAGTTCTTAATATGTATAGTCTGGAGGAAAGAAGAGAAAGGGGGGACATGATTGAAACCTTTAAATACGTTAAAGGACTGAATAAAGTTCAGGAGGGAAGGGTTATTAATAAGAAACTGAACACAAGAACAAGGGGGCACAATCTGAGGTTAGTTGGGGGAAAAATCAAGAACAACATTAGAAAATATTATTTCACTGAAAGAGTAGTAGAAGCTTGGAACACACTTCCAGCAGAGGTGGTTGATATATCCACAGTAAAGCTACTTTCACACTAGCGGCAGCACGGATCCGGCACCTAAAGGGTGCCGACGGATCCGTACTGCCGCTGACATGTGTGGAGCCGGAGCAGCGCTCCGGCCCCACACATGTTGACACATACACAGAGAACATACATACACACACATACAAACAAACACATACATACTTACATACTCCAGCCAGGGACGCCGGCAGCACGTCTTCACGCGCCTCCTGCACGCAGTGATGACGATTCCCCACAGCGCCCTCTGCTGGGCGCAGTGGGGAAACGTCATAGCTGCTCGCAGGAGGAGCGTGAAGACATGCTGCCGGCGTCCCTGGCTGGAGTATGTGAGTATGTATGTGTATGTATGTATGTATGTCTGTCTGTATGTTTCTCTGTAGCCGGATCCGGAATGACCCCCCATTGCAAGTCAATGGAGGACAGATCCGGATTACTGGTGTCACACCAAACGGATCCGTCCCCATTGACTTGCATTGGGGGTCATTCCGGATCCGTCTTGGTGCGGATGCCTGGACCGGAGAGCAAACCGCAGCATGCTTCGGTTTGTTCTCCGGTCTGAAGATGGAACGGAATGCTTTTAGGAGCATTCCGTTGTCTTCAGTTCAGTTTTGTCCCCATTGACAATGAATGGGGACAAAACTGAAGCGTTTTTTTCCGGTATTGAGCCCCTATGACGGAACTCAATACCGGAATTTAAAAACGCTAGTGTGAAAGTAGCCTAACTGAATTTAAACCTGCCTGGGATAAACATGTATCTATCCTAAGATAACAATAAAGGAATAATAAAGGTGCAGACTAGATGGACCAGGTGGTCTTTTCTGCCGTCAATCTTCTATGTTTCTATGTTTCTAATAAATGAAAAATTTAAATAATTTATAAACCATACCTTTATAAAATAGGTGTTTGTTAATCAGCTAATGAAAAATAATAATACACAAAAAATAAACCAACAGAATATATAATACTGCAATACAGCACGTTAAACATGCGTACAAAACGCGATGTGTAATCAGTATTATAATCCATTTTTTGTACCATTTAACCATTATCACTGTTTTGTTACATGTAATCGACTTAGGCCCTTTTATTATGGGCCAAATTTATAAGTATAAACATGTTTTGCATACCAAATGGTAGATATGGTAATTTTAGGCTATGTGAACAATGGACTATGCCGTGCTTATCAAACTAATCCAAACCGGAGTTTGCCAACATCTAAGATGCAAATTATTAACTCCTCCTCCCAATTGGGGTTGATACCCTATAAATGTCTGATAAGAATCACTCTCCTCAGCTACTGAAGAAGGAGTTTGTAACTCCGAAATGCGTCTGGTGTGGAGGAGAGTGTCACTTTGTTTTTATATTCATTTATTTGGCGCCTTAAGAACTTTGCAGTGATACCCATCATCCCTTGTATAACCAATATATCTCAAAAGGACCTACGAGATACCAAGCAGCGCTTTGTAAGAGATATGTTTTTATATATATTGTGTAAATCCTGTACTATCTTTGACCACTAGATGACAGCTAATTAGCTATGTGAGTCACGGGAGCACTGTCTTTGTTTTAAAATCAATGTGGGGGGATGGTGAATGCTAATTTGCCTCTTTCAAATTAACCAATGAACTCAGTGTTGAAGTTGCTGAACTACTCCCCTTGTGTCAAAGAGCCAATCATTTTGCTTAAGGTACAACCCTTTTGTCTATGTCATACCTACTATTTAAGTGACTGTCTCTTTAATAAACGCTCTCTTGCTCGGGGGATGTGAAGTATTTTCTATGAAACCAACTTGTGTGTCTGGTATCATTGTGAAAGCTGTATGAGCATGCGCATACTTATACTTCAAATGATTTGGCACCACACAAAGAAGGCGAAATCGTGAGAATTGCGATCACAGCTTCCAGGACCTGAATATTCATCGTACCTTCCAGGACCTTTATGTCACATGACCGGACCTTGATCACCTGGTACAGACACGCGGTGAGTCACGTGGGACGCCCCATTAGACCCCGCTGCGCAGTTGGATCCTACACACCACGATCCCGCTGACGGCTGCCTGGATGAAGTTGCGTAACTTACAATATTATTAGTACCACCTAGTATACTAACCCATATCAACTGGGAACTGTTTGTTGTGGCTACCTACCTACATTCTGTTGTACAACAGGGACATTTTATAACAGATGAAGATTTAAAGTGCACTTTCACCTATCTGTGCTGAATAACAAAAAGCCAACGTCAATGGTGGACCCAAACCGCAATTTGAAGTGCATTTGAAGTGCAACTATGCAAGTCATTTTTTTAGCCTAAGTGGTTTCAGTAAGCCATATTTAGCAACCAATCAATGGCTGATATTTTATCTAATGAATGAGCTAATGAATGGACAGCAACAACTAACCATAATAATTAGCACATTCATAATTACGCTGAACCTTCTTTGCACACATAGTGCATAACCTGTGTACTTCATATATTTTTTTATATTTTTATTCTTATTTTTTTCCTTTTTATATGTATTTATGTTTCTATTGTAGTATATTATAATAAATGTTCTTATTTATAGACTAGCAATATTATGTCTATACTCATCTAGGTCAGACCGCCTCAAAAATCAACCCTAGATATATATCATAACCAGCATGATGCCATTAAACGTTTATGTGTTTATCATCATGCATTATATCATAACTGCAGTGAAGTCATCTTCCATTTCCCCTGTCAATCATCTTGCTCTTCCAAGTAGTCTTATATTTTGCTAACTAGATCTCATTCCAATCATGCTTTTTTTTTAACACGTGGACCCTTCATATCATATGCCCCTCCTAATAAACATATATATGTATTTTCCGACCCTCCGGAGTAATCTTTGTTTAATCATGTGATTATCCCCGTACCAATCATGCTGATAATTTCCCCTTAATATTTATGGTATTTTACCACATGACCTCTCATTACAATTACAGTTATGTCCTTTCGTTTTTCCCTACAAAATCATGTCTCCACCTTGCTCTACATTACACATTGTTTGCACCTAAATAAAGATATGCGGCTGAGATCATATAGCTTTCACAAGGAGACCAAGACAAGCTGGTATCATGCAAAATAGCTGTGTTTAATTAAAGATACAATCACTTTTATAGTAGGTATGATGTAGACAAAAGAGGTGTTATCTGGGAAAAGGTAATTGGCTCCTTAACTAGATGGGAGTAGTTCTACAACTTCAATACTGAGTTTTATTGGTACATTTACATCTGCAGACTAAGGCCTCTTTCACACGACAGTATTTTTGCATTTTTGCAGGCTCCAATCCACATTTTTTACATGGAAAATACGGACCCATTCATTACTATGGGTCCTCAAAAAATGCGGACAGCACACCGTTGTCGTTCCGCGTCCGTTGGTCCGTATGAGCTTTCCGCATAAAAAATAGAGCATGTCCTATTATTGTCTGCAAAACACGTTTGGCGGACCCATAGAAGTCAATGGGTCAGCAAAAAATGCAGATGCATAAGTAAAGCATCCGTATGTTATCCCGCATTTTTTGCGGATCTATAGCCACCTGTTTTCTAAACCATGTGACCATTTTGAACAGACTTTTTAGGAAGTTAGTGCTGGCATTTTTGCAAGGAGAGTTTGGATCAGCAAGGCAACTGTCGCTCCACATCTTCTTAGTTCAAAATGTCCCATTGGGATGTAGAGAGCCTCATTACCTTAATAGAAGAGAGGCCTGAACTGTGGGATACCCGCAGTGAGGCTTATCATGACCGGCTGAAGAAGGAGGCCTCCTGGTCAGAGGTGACCAAAGCAATGAGGCTTGCTGAATGGCGAAAAGCCGACTCCGATGGTCGTGCAGAGTTAGGTGAGTTTCAAATCATGTTACTTGCGTTGTGACCCATGTTAAGTGTGTGCAATTGTTGTGTTTTTAGTATAGTACAGAATAGCATCTTAGTGTACCTATTGGTCGTGTGTTGTTTGTCGCTGTGTTAAATTCACACAACACACACTATTTCAAACAATGCTTAAAGGGAACCTGTCATCTCCGAAACACCCCCTGAACTAGAGTAAGCGTTGTATAGTGTAAGTGATGCTGAATCCGAATATGTAAGTTTTATCTTCATACTCACTTCCATTCTGACGCTGTGCTCCCACAAACCTACAGTAAAATGCACTCACTGGACTCTTCTTTGAGTCCTCTCCATTATGTGAGTGAGCACTGGAGTCCAGCGAGTGCATTTTACTGCTGGTTTGTGGGAGCACAGCGTCAGAATGGAAGTGAGTATGAAGATAAAACTTACATATTCGGATTCAGCATCACTTACACTATACAACGCTTACTCTAGCTCATGGGGTGTTTCGGAGATGACAGGTTCCCTTTAAGCCCTTTTTTAATGACCCATTAAGTACATGTACATCATTGCTTGCCGTCACTTAAGGACCAGTCACATACATGTACTTCAAGCTGCTCAGGGTTTTCCTGTGGAATGGCCTGGATAAGTAAAAGTTTGTCACCATATAAAGTGACACGTGTGCATGTATTGGTATTAATGGCCTGTTCCTTAAAGGTCATTATATGCATATCTGCTCTAATCCAGCCCCCAAAATTGATACATTTTCCAGACTATAGTGTGGATCCAACTGGTTTCTTGCCAGAGGCATTTGATCCTGACATATCTGTCCCAGCTAAATAGAGAAAATGTCATTTTCTATGGAAAAGCTGATTGCTCTTGTGGAGGAGCGGTCCGAAATTTGGGATGTCCGAAGCGACCTCTACCACGACCGTGTCCGCAAGGACTGGTCGTGGAATGAGGTCGCTGAGGAGCTCATCCCTGAAGGTTGGCAGAAGGTATCCACCAAGGAAAAAAGAAGTCTTGGTTAGTACATATATGTAAATTTAATGTTTTTCATGTCTTGTAATTTTTTAATGTAATGACATGATGCTCGTGCAATCATAAATTCATGTGCAGGCTGGCTAAGCCCAAGTTTTCATACTTTGGCCTAGCCAGCCTGCACATGAATTCATGATTGCATGTGCAAATTATTATATTTTTAATAAGTTTCATTATTTTTTTCTCATTTTTTTTTTAGTCATGATCAAGACAAGGTGGAATAGCGCCCGGGACCAATACAAAAGGGAGTCCACCCAAAAAGGAAAATCTGGCGAGGGAGCCAAAAAGAAAAAGCCCTACTTATATTCCCGCCAATTATCTTTTTTGAAGTTGGTGTTTGCCTTAAAGAAGTATATATAATATATTTTAGAATGTATAATGCATGATAATTATTTAAGAATTTAAAAAACTCTTTTGATTTTTTTGTAGGACAGTCGACAATCTCGAGGACGACCCGGGGCCGAGCCAGGGTCCCCTGAACCTGTTTCCTTCTGCCCTTACCTCCCCCCCCCCCCGCCGCACCCCCGGAAATACTGGCATCCACCATAGAAACTGTTGCGCCACTGGAAGTTTCTCAAAGACCTTCAAAATGGCGTGGGGTTTCCGCCAGGGCTCTTCCTGGATAAAGTACCAAGGACCTGATTGATACTCAGGTCCTTGAGTATTTGTCCCGGAACAAGCCCAACAGTCCTGGGGACAAACTCATGCTTGGACTTGGGCCATTACTTGATGATGTGCCCAAGGACAGGCATGCCATTTGTATGTCCTCTATGACAACCCTTTTGGAGCTCTTTGCAGGGCCGACAGTTCCTATGGGGATTGTCGATATTCTCAACGATGCACGGAAACAGTTGTACCAACCACCGTCAACTGTTTCCGTGCATCCCTTTCCCACCTACCCCCAATATATACTACTTTCTGCAGGTAAAATAAAACAAAAAAAAAACACTTTGGGTACTTTTCACACCTACGGCGCGGAGCTCCGGCAGGCTGTTCAAGTGTGTGAACAGCCCTCCGGATCCATGCTGCCGCAAGTGAACATGTGGGGCCTGAACTGCGCACCGGCACCTTTCACTGTAATGGGGTGGGCTGTGGATCCGTACGCAGCACGTCAACCCCTGCGGAGAGGAAGCTGGAAACAAAATTCAACATGTATTTTCATTCAGGCTGCCTCTTGGCAGAGGTTTGCCATGCTGCGGACGGATCCGCAGCCCGCCCCCATTACAGTGAAAGGTGCCGGAGCGCAGTACAGGTCCCACACGTTCACCTGCGGCAGCACGGATCCGGCGGGCTGTTCACACTCTGGAACAGCCTGCCAGAGCACCGCGCCGTAGGTGTGAAAGGGGCCTTATATTACATGTAAAAGCTTATTCAAGACCAACCATATGCGGACCGCAATATGGCCATGGCAGAACTGTCCTATGGCCATATTGCAGCCAGCATATATGGGTCTTATGCACGGATATTGACACCACGAATGCTGTTCTTTCGTGTTGTTTCTTGCCATGCCTCATCAATGCAACAAAGTACGTAGTGCATGCACTACTTTATTGCGTGGTGGACTGCCATATATGGAACATGGGCACAATTTAGGCCTCATGCACATGAACGTGCCGGCCAAGCCCGTGCTGTGGGCCGCAAACAGTGGTCCGCAATGTACGGGCACTGACCGTGGGGCCACCACATGCAGATCGCGAAGCCATTCACTTGAATGGGGTCCGCGAACTGCATCCAAGGTTCAGCACTGCCAAAAAGTAGTGCTTGCACTACTTTTTTGCAGTGCCGAGGTATGGCCAGAAACACCATGGAAGCACACTGTAGTACTTCTGTGGTGTTCCTAACCGTGCCTGTGCTCCGCATCTCCAAGATCGTGGACCCATTTAAGTAAATGGGTTCGTGATGCGGGCTGGCTGTGGCCGGTGCCTGTTTTTTTAATGCGGACCCGCCGTATGTGATCCGCTCTACGGGCATGGCCGGCACACGCTCGTGTGCATGAGGCCTTAATAATTAGATGGGTCCAGAATCAACATCACCACTGTTACTGAACGTGCTATGTGGAACCAAATTTTTGGTCCAAAAGCCCGTTCATTGACAACATAGGTTTCAGGCTATGGCTACACGGCAACAGTTGTAGTGCAACACCCGTCGCAGCCTGTATACAAGAGTAGCGGGGATCCTATAGAGATTAATGGAATCACTGCGCCTGTTGCAAGAGGGTTGTATTTCTTGGGAATTCCATGGCGATACTAATTATTTCTATGCGATCCCAGCTACTCTATGATAATGTCTGCGACGCCGTGTAGCCCTAGCATTATGAATAGAATTAAAAACCATAAAAAACAGACACATAAGTGGTAATATTTTATTATACAGGCGATGGAGCATACAGCCCTTAAGACGATCGTTGTTGCGTTCATTCTTACGTGGGCCTTGTATCCATTACGGCTGTACTTTAAAATATTAAGAATATTTAAAGGTTCAATAATGAGGTATTTGTCCTAAAAAACAAGAAAACAGATAGCAATCCCACTTGGTATGAGTTATTGTTAACGTCTGATACACCTCGTAAAGGTATTATCTCTCTCTTCTATAAGAAAATAATAGAAGAGAACCTTAAAACAACCCATTGGTATATTACAAATTGGGAGAAAGAACTTGGTGTTTCTTTTACAGACCAGGAGGTGAAAACAATCCTTAAGAATTCACATGGTATATCCAGATGTATACGTATACAAAAGAATTCATTTAAGATCATGACCAGGTGGTATCGTACACCAGACATCTTACATAAAATGAATCCTTTGGTTGGAGGTGCCACAACGATGTTGGCACAATGCTGCATATATGGTGGAGCTGCCCAAAAATGAACACATTCTGGGACTCGTGGGTAGAGCTATAAATGAGATGTTCTAGCAACATCACCTTTTCTCCCAATTTAGTTCTTCTCAATCTACCCAACCATTCATGCTCTTTCAACAAAAAACACTTAAAGAAGAACTCCCACAAAAAATGTTACTCCATGTCCTGCTAGAAATGTACATGATGTAATCTGTTGTGAATGTCATTTTCTTACCAGTAGCTGAATTTTTGAGTTATATCATCCTGAAGTTTCTTATCTGTGTCATGTGACTAGGAATTAGACCCACCAACTCACACAGCACCTTATGTGTGGACAGGAAGTCTAATTTTCTATGCATCCCTATGGGAGCCTCACTTTCAGTCTCATGGGAATGAATAGAGCAGTGACTGGCTTTCTGTCCTGGGTCAGTTGGAGGTCAGGGAGTTGGTCACATGACCCAGCTACAATAAGAAGAGAGTGGAAACTCTCAATTTCAGCATCTGATAAGAAAATGACAATCACTACAGATTATATCATGCACTTTTCTAACAGGTCAGAGAATAATAATTTTCGCGGGAGTTCTTCTTTAACTTCTCTTCTTATTACGGCAGCCAAATTGATACCTAAATTTTGGCTCAGTTCACAGACCTCCACCCTAGGGGATTGAATAGGGAGAGTCCAGGATATCTTTCGATTAGCGGAATTATGTTGTTGGTCATCCCTATCACATGACAAATTCCTTACCATATGGTCAGCATGTCATAGCTGGCACCTCCGCCTTCCCGCTAATAGTCTCACTTGAGATTTCTACTTGAAGTTTGTAGAAGAACTTGACCCATACCATTTCTCTATACTCTCTTGACACATGTTCAGATTTGTATTGTTATTGATCTCCGGACTTTGTACTATTACATGTAATTTACCATCCTAATTGTTCTGAATATTGCTGGCTGCTGATGACATTTAACCATGACCTACGTTATTTGTTATTGGTCTTTTGACAGATGTTATGTGACAGCTTACTTTATGTATATTATATTTGTAAAATTCAAATAAAAAGATTTAATTAAAAAAAAATAATGAGGTATTTGTCAGTTTAATGTTGAAATATTTTAAAAAAAAAATTTATATTTCTATAAAAAACCTTAGCCCACAAGCCCACATCAAGGGTCCTCATTATCTTGTGGGTCCCTAATCTAATCTAAAAAATGGGGCAGTATCTATCTAAAAAATAAAGTTTTCCAAATTTGAGAATAATTTGGTCCAAAGCCAAGATTAACGGGTACCACGAATGCTGTCCAGCTGCCACGATAATGCACCCTCTTCACTAATGAAGTAATCAGCAAAGAGATCTCGAACTGCTAGATCCAGGTCTTCCATGCCGATTTCGGTCCAATTCCAAAGATTCCTCCATTGGAAAAGGGGCCGCTTCAGGTTCAGAGGATGCATCATGAATCCTGGTGAAATTGTGTAAAATCACACAAGCTTGTATCACCAGGGTGGCATTTTGCGGACTCATTTGCAAGGATGACAGGAACACTCTCCATTTACTGGATAGTATTCCAAAAGCACATTCAACATATCGACGTGCACGACACAGACCATAGTTGAATACGCGCTTCCGGTCATCCAAATCGCGTCTTGGAAAGGTCGCATTACATGAGGAGATAATGCAAGTGACACAGAAAAGTTGTGCTTTTAACAATCTCCTCTGATGTATTATCATAAAAGAGCTATATATATTCTATTAGGTATTGCATAGTATATGATATTTTAAAGGTTATTTCATTTATTTACTTTCCAGTAAAAATCATAAAAACTAAGTGGAACTCATGCAGGGACCAATTCCGACGAGAAATGAATGCCAGCAAAGGCCACAGTGGAGATGGCGTTTTGAGGAAGAAACCTTACATGTATACGGCGCAACTGCAATTTCTGATGCCTGTTATGGAGCTACAACCGTAAGTTATTATTTTAATAATAAGTTTACACAAATTTTACATTTTATTATGGTACATTCCAATAAAAATATTTCATTTGCAGTACTGTTGACAATCTTCGTGTTGAAGAGGAATCTTCCACGAGAAATATCGGAGGGCTGGCACCACCACCACCAGAAGAGGCTGAACAACCTGCTGTTAGACTACCTGATGAAGAATTAGTTGGTCAGCAGAAGACATCATCTCCTGAGCCAACCCGCAGGCAAAGCAGGTGCAGAAGGCAGGGGGGGAGAGAGATCTAATCAACCAGTTTCTCGTATGAGTATGAGAGATTTCATTGATTCCCAGGTATTTGAATACCTAAATCGAAATAGGGATGAGAACCCTGAGGAGCAGATGCTCCACAGCCTAGTCCCCGGTTTAAGGCGAGTAGCCCCAGAACGGCAATTATGTTCATCAATGTGATGCCATCTATGCTATACCTTTTTCAAGGGAAAAACATGCCACTTGATCTGATAAGGTACATAGATGAGCAGAAAATGCGCGAGACACATTTGGTTTCGCAGCCAAAATATTCTGCACCCTCCTCGACACAGCCCATGCCTCATCATTCTGTGCTTCCACTGCCATTTCCAATCCCTACTACCTTAGCACAAGGGGTAGTTCGACCAAGCAGTTGACAAACATTGGGCCTTTTCACCTGAGAATTGTTTGATGTGTAATTTTTTTTTTTACACATTAAAAAAAATTTAATTATAATTCTATTGGTATTTTTTGTGTATATACGTGGATTTTTGTTTGTAAAAATACAACAGCATGCAGCAATTTGTTTCCGGTGTTTTCTACGCTTGTCAACTGGATACGGATGGAATATCTGTTGGACCATCATTTTTTTAAGGTCGACGGACCTTCTGTTCGCATTCGTCATGACAATATTTTGATGGAATTTTTTTGGGGACATTACTGTTATTTTCGTAATGTTCTGTTCACATCCAAGAGACAAGCGATGAACCAGCTTGACCAAAACCGTAGCATACTGTACTTTGTGTCCATGTAACTATATTTTAGGCTGGCATCACACAACCATATTCCGCCAGTGAAATTTAGACCCTGGGTAGGTCATATTTTATATGGGCTCCTGTGAACAAGGCAGACATAGCAGAGCTGGAGAGGGTTCAGAGGAGGGCAACTAAAGTAATAACTGTAATGGGTGGACTACAGTCATGGCCAAAAGTTTTGAGAATGATACAAATATAAATTTTTACAAAGTCTACTGCTTCAGTTTTTATAATGGCAATTTGCATATACTCCAGAATGTTATAAAGAGTGATCAGCTTAACAGCAATTACTTGCAAAGTCAATATTTGCCTAGAAAATGAACTTTATCCCCCAAAACACATTTCAACATCATTGCAGCCCTGCCTTAAAAGGACCAGCTAACATCGTTTCAGTGATTGCTCCATTAACACAGGTGTGGGTGTTGATGAGGACAGGGCTGGAGATCAATCTGTCATGATTAAGTAAGAATGACACCACTGGACACTTTAAAAGGAGGCTGATGCTTGGCATCATTGTTTCTCTTCTGTTAACCATGGTTATCTCTAAAGAAACACGTGGAGTCATCATTGCACTGCACAAAAATGGCCTAACAGGGAAGAGTATCGCAGCTAGAAAGATTGCACCTCAGTCAACAATTTATTGCATCATCAAGAACTTCAAGGAGAGAGGTTCCATTGTTGCCAAAAAGGCTCCAGGGCGCCCAAGAAAGACCAGTAAGCGCCAGGGCCGTCTCTTAAAAGTGTTTCAGCTGCGGGATCGGGCTACCAGCAGTGCAGAGCTTGCTCAGGAATGGCAGCAGGCAGGTGTGAGTGCATCTGCACGCACTGTGAGGCGGAGACTCTTGGAGCAAGGCCTGGTCTCAAGGAGGGCAGCAAAGAAGCCACTTCTCTCCAGAAAAAACATCAGGGACAGACTTATATTCTGCAAAAGGTACAGGGAGTGGACTGCTGAGGACTGGGGTAAAGTCATTTTCTCTGATGAATCCCCTTTTCGATTGTTTGGGAAATCTGGAAAACAGCTTATTCGGAGAAGACGAGGTGAGCGCTACCACCAGTCTTGTCTCATGCCAACTGTAAAGCATCCTGAAACCATTCATGTGTGGGGTTGCTTCTCAGCCAAGGGAATTGGCTCTCTCATAGTCTTGCCTAAAAACACAGCCATGAATAAAGAATGGTACCAGAATGTCCTCCGAGAGCAACTTCTCCCAACCCTCCAAGAGCAGTTTGGCGATCAACAATGCCTTTTCCAGCATGATGGAGCACCTTGCCATAAAGCAAAGGTGATAACTAAATGGCTCAGGGAACAAAACATAGAGATTTTGGGTCCATGGCCTGGAAACTCCCCTTAATCTCATTGAGAACTTGTGGTCAATCATCAAGAGACGGGTGGACAAACAAAAACCTACAAATTCTGACAAAATGCAAGCATTGATTGTGCAAGAATGGACTGCTATCAGTCAGGATTTGGTCCAGAAGTTGATTGAGAGCATGCCAGGGAGAATTGCAGAGGTCCTGAAGAAGAAGGGTCAACACTGCAAATATTGACTTACTGCATTAACTCATTCTAACTGTCAATATAAGCTTTTGTTACTCATAATATGATTGCAATTATATTTCTGTATGTGATAAAAACATCTGACAACCACACATAAAAACCAGAGGGCAGCAGATCATGTGAAAATAGAAGATTTGTGTCATTCTCAAAACTTTTGGCCATGACTGTACAGTACCCAGAAAGATTATCAAAATTAGGGTTATTCACTTTAGAAAAAAGACGACTGAGGGGAGATCTAATAACTATGTATAAATATATCAGGGGTCAGTACAGAGATCTCTCCCATCATCTATTTATCCCCATGGCTGTGACTGTGACAAGGGGACATCCTCTGCGTCTGGAGGAAAGAAGGTTTGTACACAAACATAGAAGAGGATTCTTTACGGTAAGAGCAGTGAGACTATGGAACTCTCTGCCTGAGGAGGTGGTTATGGTGAGTTCACTAAAAGAGTTCAAGAGGGGCCTGGATGTATTTCTGGAGGGTAATAATATTACAGGTTATAGTTACTAGAGAGGGGTTGTTGATCCAGGGAGTTATTCTGATTGCCTGATTGGAGTCGGGACGGATTTTTTTTCCCTAAAGTGGGAAAAATTGGCTTCTACCTCACAGGGGTTTTTTGCCTTCCTCTGGATCAACTTGTAGGAAAACAGGCCGAACTGGATGGACAGATGTCTTTTTTTAGGCCTTATAAACTATGTTACTATGTTACAATGCTGTGCTCTATGTTTCAAATGATACAGTGCCTGAACTACACCTGGTCCACATCTGAAGGGTGACGTACGTTCGTGTGAAGCTGACCTTACTACAGGAAAAGTCGTCATGGAGTTCTACACCTCAGTTTTTTCAGTAGCCTGGTTCTGGAAGGCCGTTCATGAAAGTAAACAGCCTTTATGATCCGTCACTAACATGTGCAGCCATGCACTGCATAAAGTTTTAATAGTATCAAATGTGAACTGGAAAATCCACGGAGAAATAGCCTCATATAAAGCGCTACTTCCACATTTCCATTTTCCACTGCACACATACCCATTGATTTAAATGTGTCTGTTCACATGTCAGTCTTTTGTTACTGACCATGGGTCAGTAAAAAAAAATCATCCTTGGTGCGTCCGTTTTTCACTGAAGACTGATAGGAGATTCTTTGAAAATTAATTTTCAGCTGAGTGAATTACAGATGACACACCGATGATAAAAACGGACACACGGATCCTTCACAGACATCTTCACGGATGAAACATACACTTTTTTTCACGGATGTGTCACTGACACGGATATGTAGACAAGGCCTTAGCATTTAGTCAGAATGTCGATCTTCCGGTAGCACGTGTCAGCATATGGCATCTATAGATATGGCGGCCTATTCCAGTTCTGTAGCAGGCTGTGTGTTTTTACTTTACTATTAAATTTATTTTCACAGAATGCTATTTAGTGATTAAACATACTTGTATGTTTCCTAGTTGGACATAAATAATCCCTTTATTATGTGGATAAAAAAAGAGTTTGCAAAATGTTATCTCCATACTAGATTTAAATTTGATATATTTAAGTGCAACAGTCAGATACATTTTATTATTCTTACTATCACAAATTATATAAAAAATTTTAAATTTACCTTACAATATAAAAAAATTAATTTAGTACAACTTAATAAAATTATCAAATTGACCATATTTAACCCCTTGAGGACAGAGCCCATTTTGGCCTTAATGTCTGGGCCAAATTTTTGAATTCTGACGTGTCACTTTATGTGGTAATAACTTTGGAACGCTTTTACTTATCCAGGCCATTCTGAGATTGTTTTCTCGTGACACGTACTTCATGACAGTCATAAATTTGAGTCAATATATTTCACCCTTATTTATGAAAAAATCCCAAATTTACCAAAAATTCTGAAAAATTTGCAAATTTCCAAATTTCAATTTCTCTACTTTCAAAATACACCGTAATACCTCCAAAAATAGTTGTTATTTTACATTCCCCATATGTCTACTTTATGTTGGCATCATTTTGTAAACGTCATTTTACTTTTTTAGGACATTAGGAGGCTTAGAAGTTTAGAAGCCATTTTTCAAATTTTCACCAAATTTTCCAAAACCATTTTTTTAGCACCAATGCAGATATAAAGTGATTTTGAGGGGCTTACATAATGAAACCCACCATAAATGACCCCATTTTAGAAACTACACCCCTCAAATTATAAAAAACTGCTGTTACAAACTTTGTTAACCCTTGAGGTGTTCCACAAGAATTAATGGAAAATGGAGGTGAAATTTCAAAATTTCACTTTTTTGGTAGATTATTCATGTTAATAATTTTTTTCTTGCAACAAAGCAAGGGTTAACAGCAAATTAAACCTCAATATACATTGCTCTGATTCTGCAGTTTACAGAAATACCCCATATATGGTGGTAAACGTCTCTATGGGTTTGTGGCAGTGGTCAGAAGGAAAGGAGCGCCATACGGATTTTGGAGGCAAAATTTGCTAGAATAGTTTTTAGGCACCATTTTGTAATTGAGAGACCCTGACGTACCCCTACAGTGGAAACCCTCATAAAGTGACCCCATTTTTGAAACTACACCCTTCAAAGAATATATTAAGGGGGGTACTGACCACTTTGACCCCCTAAGCATTTTACGGAATTTGGAAACACTTGGCTGTGAAAATGAACATTTTTTTTCTTCCAATAAAATGTTGCTTTAGCCCCAATTTTTTTATTTGCATAAGGGGTAACAGGAGAAAAGCCCCCCCCATAATTTGTTACCCATTTTCTCCTGAATACGGCAACACCCCATATGTTGTGGTAAACTGCTGTGGGGGCACATGGCAGGACTCAGAACAGAAGGAGCGCCATATGGATTTTACAACACAGATTTTGATGGAGTGGTTTGCGGGAGCCATTGATTTTTATTTTTTTGAGCTATTGTCTTATGTGGGGGCTCATTTTTTGCAGGATGAGGTGAGGTTTTCATTGGTACCATTTTGGGGTAAATACGCCTTTTTGATCGCCTGCTATTACACTTTTTGTGAGGGAAGAGGGAAAAAAATGGCTATTTTGGCATAGTTTTTTTTAAAAATTTTTTACAGCATTCGCCTGGGGGGCCATCTCATGTAATATTTTTATAGAGCAGGTTGTTACGGACGCAGCGATACCCAATATGTCCAACTTTTTTATTGTTGGAAAGTTTTACACATTAGATGCATTTTGAACAGAATAAAATATTTTTTTGTGTTGCCATTTTCAGAGAGCCATATTTTTTCAGTTTTCAGGCGATTGTCTCAGGTAGAGTACAGTTTTTGCGGGACAAGATGACGGTTGAATTGATACCATTTTGGGGTAATTACGCCTTTTTGATCGCCTGCTATTACACTTTTTGTGAGGGAAGAGGGGAAAAAATGGCTATTTTGGCATAGTTTTTAAAAAAATTTTTTTACAGCATTCGCCTGGGGGGCCATCTCATGTAATATTTTTATAGAGCAGGTTGTTACGGATGCAGAGATACCCAATATGTCCAACTTTTTTATTGTTGGAAAGTTTTACACATTAGATGCATTTTTGAACAGAATAAAATATTTTTTTTGTGTTGCCATTTTCAGAGAGCCATATTTTTTTCAGTTTTCAGGCGATTGTCTCAGGTAGGGTACAGTTTTTGCGGGACAAGATGATGGTTGAATTGATACCATTTTGGGGTAAATACGCCTTTTTGATCGCCTGCTATTAAATTTTTTGTGAGGGAAGAGGGAAAAAAATGGCTATTTTGGCATAGTTTTTTTAAATTTTTTTTTACAGCATTCGCCTGGGGGGCCATCTCATGTAATATTTTTATAGAGCGGGTTGTTACGGATGTGGCGATACCTAACATGTTTATGTATTGTGTGTTTTTTTATTTTTAATCAATTTTTTTAACGTTTTTTTTTTTTACTTTTTTTTTTTCTACTTTCTTGACTCAGATCCACTTGGTTCTTCAAGAACCAGTGGGTCTGGTATTTTACAATACACTGCAGTACACTGTATAGTGTACTGCAGTGTATTTTCTTATAGTCTGTTCAAGCTCCTCCTTTAGCAGGAGCTTGAACAGACTTCCATGGCAAGCCAGACGAAAGCGTCTGGTTGCCATGGTAACCATCGGGACGCTGCCACAGCAGAGCAGCGTCCCGATGGAAGGGAGAAGGAGCTTCCTCCCTCTCATCTGCCCACACCATCGGCGCTGCCAGCGCACCGCAGCGCCGATGGGAGAGGGAGGGAGCGCTCCCTCCCTGTTAACCCCTTCCATACAGCGGTCCCAATGGACCGCGGCATGGAAGGGGTTAAACTGCTGACATCGGTGCCAGCACCGATGTCAGCAGTTTCAAGCAGAGTATCAGCTGTATGCTGATACTCTGCTTGAATACCGCTCGGCCATCCTGAAAGATTATTGCGGGCGGCACTCGCGGCAGCCGCCCGCACATTGCAAGTCTCCCCCCGCCCGCCCACAGCCAATCAGGGGGGCGGGGGGGACACCCTGACCTCCCCCTAAATACTGACACTCGGCGGGGATTCGCTAGAATAGCGCTATCCCCGCCGAGTACCCCTTGCCTGCTGTGAATGGCTGGTCTGAATAGACCAGCCATTCACAGTGATCGCCTTTATGGGGGGTGCACGGCACCCCCCGAGGCCTTAACTATGGGTGGCTGGGTGTCTTTAACAGCACCCATTACAGCATGTAACCCTCCCTGCACTGAGCAGGGGGGGTTTACATGCAGGACGTACCGGTACGCCCTGTTGCGCTAAGTACCTCGCGCCCAGGACGTACCGGTAAGTCCATTGTCGCCAAGGGGTTAAACTGTTTGTCGTAGGAATAATAGAATAAGAAATAACAGATCTATATTACAAAGGGGCTTCTCATTTCATCAACCTATATATACTATATAAAAAAAAATTGATGATAATGAGATATGGGACGAACGGTAGTCTTTATTGATACCACTTTTGGGTTACGTACAACTTTCTGATCAATGTTATTCAAATTTTTTGGGGTGAGGAAGGTGACAAAAAATAGCAAATCTTGTGTTTATCATCTTTTTTATTCAGTTACGGTGTTCACCACACAGGAATTTTTAAAAAATATATTAATGGTTCAGACATTTTTGGAGGCGGCAACACCTGATGTTTATTTTTTTTATTAATATATTTTTATATGTAAAACAGGGAAAAGGGGTGATTAAGGCTCCATTCACACGTCCTGTTTTTCTTTCCTGATTCGATCCTGATTTTTTCAGGACCCATTGAAATGAATGGATCCAGATCAGGATCAGGATCGAATCAGGAAAGAAAAACAGGACGTGTGAATGGAGCCTTAAACAATTTTTTTTTTTTTTTAACTTTTCATGTAATAACTATTAGCCCCCTTAGGGGACTAGAACCTGGGATCTTTTGATCCCTTGTCCTTTTTACCCTAATAGAGATCTGTTGGTGATTAGGATTTTACATTGTCCCTGCTGCAGCTCACTATGGCAGGCCTGGAAGGCTTCACAAGCGTCCAGGATGCCATGGTAAGCAATTGGAGCCCCATGATTTCACTGCTGGGGTTCTGCTCAGAAGGCAGAGGGAGCCGCAACCCTGCCTTACCTCACAGGTGCCACAATCAGTGTTGACGGCAACACCTGAGGGGTTAAATAACAGGGTTCAGCGGGATCGCTGTATGGCCGGCACCCGCTGCGCGCATGGAGCGGGCTCACTGCAGCAGCCTGCTCCATACATTACCTCAACCACTGTGACATACAATACTTTCCAGTGGCTGAAGGGGTTAAAAAAGCCCAAATAGTGAAAATGAAATCCTAAATAGATAAATTACACTGGAACGCCAGAAGGGAGAGGATCACCCAAGAGATAAAGTAGCATCAGGGAGCTACATATATCTCAAATTTGTATATCAGCATCCCCATGACACTAAAAACAATGGGGGGCATTTAGCAAACTAGTTTAAAGTAGAACTGGCTTAGTTGTCCATAGCAACCAATCAGATTCCACCTTTCATTTTCACAGCTCCTTTGGAAAATGAAAGGTGGAATCTGATTGGTTGCTATGGACAACTAAGCCAGTTCTTTACACCAATTTGATAAATCTCCCCCAGTATCCACTACCACTCTAAACTTTTGTATAGACTAACAGTCCACAGCAGAAAAGATGGCTGCAGATCTGGCAGGATAAACTGATCTCCTGATTCCCTAAAAGTGGCAGTACAGCATCTAAGGAGCTTTGCCACCGATACCAACTGGCATTCGAGGCGACACTAAGGGCAATTCCTATCAACTACCACTAAGCAGCAAAATCAGTGAGGATTAAAAACAGGAACCGTGTTTCTATATCCCTGTATCATCAAGGTTTCATGGAATATTGTTAAATGAATTCCCCAAATGCCACTTTTTTCAGGGACATTGGCACACACTTTCACCACAGAGCAGCGTGCAGCACACCAAACGCTAGCTTTTTTATAAAGAAAACCCTTCCCTCTCATCCACTAAGACCGCCTCCTATCCACACCTCCTGAGGGCGTCACAAAGGTTCGGGTAAGCAGGCAGGGTGGCATCCATCGAGGGCTGGTTACCAAGGAGATAAGACACCTCACGCTGGATCACCGATTTGCAAAAGAAATCAGCCTAAATTATTGGAACACAGACTGTACAGACCGAAGGAGTGAGAAAAATGTGCGCAAAGAGCTATTTTTTATTTTACATTTCTAGTAGGTATAATAGCACTTTAATTTAGATTTAACCCCATTCCTTAGTTCTATTGTTCGCATGTGAAATGCTGTGCAGCCATGTTTTTATTATTTTCTGTATGCTTGCTTTATGGATGTGCACTAGAGATGGCCGAGCATGCTCGAGTGCCATTTTTGCGTATGCATTTTAAAATTCGTACGCTATTCATACGCATATTTTAATCTATATGCAAATGCGTACGAATAGCGTATAAATTCAATTTGTACGCTATTCGTACGCATTTGCGTATAGATTAAAATATGCGTATGAATAGCGTACGAATTTTAAAATGCATACGCAAAAATGGCACTCGAGCATGCTCGGCTGAGCATGCTCGCTCATCTCTAATGTGCACCTTTGAACATGAGTTGCTAGTCGAAATTTTCTTGTAGTAGGGGTGAGAATATTATCATATGGGGAAAGATTCTCACATTAGGGAGTGTGCCAATCTACAATGATTATCACGATGGGTATGCGAATGAACCAAACCCTCCATATTCTTCAGTTCAGAGATGATAGTGAACATAAAGAATTACACAATTGGGGGGGGATGCCGTCATCATTGGTTCTATTTTGGGGTACATACAACTTTTAGATCACTACTTTTTGGGGGGGTAAGCAGGATAAAAAAAGGCAGCAATTCTGTTACTGTTTTTTGGGTTTTGCAGACTGAAGCTGCAATGCACTTTGTGCTGAAGAACTAACACTAAAGGTGGGAGCTAAACCCCTCCCTCCAAAGGGGAGTGACCAATAAGAGAGGGAAATCAAAAGTAGGTCATGTGACCCAGGCATGACCCCTGCCTTGCTGGATGCTAGGGCTAGTCATGACCTCCGTGGCCTCCATACAGAGGCCCCGAAGGTCACTTGACCGCTAAATTGGGTGCATCACATACAGGAAATAGAAAACACAATACTTGTTATGAGACTTTATGGATTTTACTAAAGCTGTGGCGCAACCAAAAGAACAAGCAGACACTCCATGTGGGAAAAATGACATGTTAGCGGCATTCTGCTGCTCAGTACGATTACACAAAACACCAATATTATATAATTTAAAAAAAAAATAAATTTACCACTTTCACATAGCATTTTTGAAAAAAAAAATCTTGTTTTTACGTCTCCATTTTCTGAAAGTTTTTTTTTCTGCCGATGATTTTGTGTGGGATGAAGTGACGTTTCTATTGAACGCTGCAGATCTATTTCAATTGCTCAATATTATGCTTTTTGCGAGGCAAGATGACCAATAAATGGCTTTTCTGGCACCATTTTTATATTTGTTTTTATGGTGTTCACCTGACTGGGTAGATCATGTGATATTTTTATAGAGCAGATAACAACAGACATGGCAGTACTGAAAATGTTTTGTTTTGGGTTTTTGTTTTTTTTTGCAATTTCACACAAAAGGATTTTTGAAAAATAAAATCCTGCTTTTGTGTAGACATTTTCACAATCCTTTTCCTCTTCTTCTGCCTTATGTGGGGGGCTCATTTTTTGCAGCATGAGGTGCCATTTTCATTAGTACCATTTTGGGGTGCATAGTACACTTTGATCGCTTGTTATTGCGCTTTTTGTGAGCCATCACCAAAGAATGGCTGTTTTGCAAGTGGGTTTTTTTTCTACAGTGTTCACCTGACGGGATAAAATTCTTATTTATTCTTTTTAAACACATTTCTTACTATTTTTAAAAAAAAAGTATATCTGACTATGGGACTTCAACTTTTTAGGGTTTGATCCCTGTTTTAAAGAGGCTCTGTCACTAGGTTGTAACCTATCCCGGGACTATCGAAGTGTGAGAAGAGAAGACAGCGCTTGCAGTGTAGACATTGCAAGCGCTACTGCGCATGCGCCGGGAAATTTTTCGGTCTAGCGCTGTCTATCAAGTACAGGAGGGGGCGTGATTAGAGACAGGGGACGTGCCTTGGGCCCGGGGGAGCGGTGCTCCAGAGGAAAGAGGCCGCCCCCCGGTGCTCCGATGGCTCATTTGCATATGTTTTAAAGTTTAGATTTCTACGCAACCGCTGCGCAGAACTCTGCATGAAAGGTATGATTTTACAAGTTGTCACTAGGACTTGTAACCTCTGTATTTAAATACATAGGTTACAACCTAGTGACAGAGCCTCTTTAAAGCAATGTACTACATTGAATACTTTTTGCCTGAGACCCAGTCTGGGCCTAAGGGTGGGTTTAGATCACGTTTTTCCCATCTGTTAAACAGATACCTCAGACTGATGCCGTACAGTGGCAACCATTCACAATAGAGTTCCATTATTTAAAATAAAAAAAAAGTATACTTTTTTTTTTAAACCAGACTCTGCATGTTGTGCCGCGTTTTTGTATCCTTTTTTTCAGTATATACACATCAAATAACGGCATAAAACATGATGTGAACCCATCCTAATAGGCATCCATAGCTGTTGGGCCCCAAGGTGTTTACAAGGCTTGGGGTTTCCATGGCATTACATCCACCTGCCGTCATCGCAGCATGGACGGCCCCCTCCCTCCCTCCCTCTGTAAACCCCTTATATAGCGCTATCAGCATTGACCACAAAATCTGAGGGATTATTCCACCGACATCAGTGTTTTCAGCAATGTCGGCGGATACAGCCGGGGCCCTGACAGTGATCAGGTGAGCAAAGCTTCTGCACCATACATGTACAGCACACGTCAGAGGTTAAAAACTATACAAATATTACAATCTAAAAAAAAAAAAAAAGAAAACTGCCACACATGGTCTGATAAAATGCTTCTTCTATAACACGTTTAGCACAGACAGACATGATGCACTGAAGTAAATCTATACACTAGGTGCTGTGCATAGCACTAACTTTACTCAGAAAAAGCTAGCAATAAGAAAAATTTCAGGTTTGGGAAAAAAACTGCTAAATGTTTGATTAATCAGGAAATAAGTAATATTTGCAGGTAGCTGTTTTCAAGGAAGCCCCTATTCTACACTCTTCTTCTTCCTTGTAATTCTAGCCTTTTCCTTCACTGTCCCTTGCAATAAAATACAAGCTTGATTGATTTCAGACTCTCCCTGATTCCCTACAATCGTTTTCTGTCAGACAGTATCTCCCACAACCACCCTCATTCACAGCCCAGCATAGAATGGTGTTGTGCTCTCCTGCTAGGGAACCTCCCTGCCTGCTGCTGCACTGATTGGCTCATTCACGCTGTCTGTCGTCCTATGAGCCAATCAGAGCAAGCCCTCCAACCCACTTCCTCTCAGGATCATGTGACCACTTTCTTCTTCCTCTCTAGTGCTCCCCACCCACAGTAAAATGGCAGCATGTCCATATAATTGTTGACTGTTTTATAAGGCAACATTCCTGTAGGTTTCCCAGCAATAGATATGTCTGACTGGCTGTATAGCTGACTGCATAATATTCAGTTATCACTGGAAGAAAATACTATTACTGAGTGCGGAGCTGCCATTGCGTTCTATTCATTACACTCCCGAGCACACTGGACGAAATCTGCGTCATGATATTTGCTAGCACCAGGCGCGCTTCTCACATCTCTCCACTAGATGTCGCTGTTGGCAAGGTTTTGTGCGTTTCCTCCCCACTGATAGCTCTGTGGTACCTTCCAAAGATGGCGGCGCCCGTGTGCAGCACTGGGAGCCGGCTGTAGGTTAAATGAGCCAAAGGGGGAGGGGTGGGTTCTGCTGTGAGGAGTCCCAGGGTGTCACTTCTGTTATAAGGGGCGGGAGTGCTGTAGTGGGACCTCTATAGTGGGGCATGTGGTTGAAGCTTGGCTTTCTGCTGATATTACAGGTTTTTGCATACATTAATTGTGTCCTACCTGCCTCAGACCCCACAGTGCAGCCAAAACACCAGCAGAGCCCCCCTTTACACAGCCATAGGATTAACCCTTTGGATGGCACTGTCAGCATTGACCAAAGCATCTAAGGGGTTAATCTGGCATCAACGGTTTCAGCTCTGTTCACTGTCAGCAAATAATGCATAAAGAAAATGTATGTACAGTTTTCAAGATCTCTGCTTGCTGTCACTCAATAGGATTCTTTGTTTTCCTCTAATGGCTATAAATCTGCCGTGTTTGTGTGACGGACCTCCAGCTGTCCGGCTCTGAGCTCTGTCCTGTCACAAGCCGATCACCAGTAACCTCATCCTTGGACCAGCCCAGCGATCAGACGTTTATCGTGTACCCCGTACATGTACTATACAGTTCTATAATGTAAGCTGGTATCTCCTGATGTTTTGGGTGGCTTTGGATGTAAAGGAACTTAAAGGGGTATTCCAGTCGTGTAAAGTTATCCTGTGTCCTCAGGATAGGGGATAACTTTTAGATTGGTGGGGGTCTGACCACTGGGATCCTCACCGATCATGAGAACAGGGACTGACTCCAGAACTACCAGAAATGAATGGAGCAGCTGAGCACATGCCCAAACGCCACCCCGTTCTCATGACTGTTGGGGGTCCCAGCACTAGGATCCCCGCTGATCTAATAGTTTTCCCTGTCTTGTGGATAGGGAATAACTTCACAGAATTGGTATACTCTTTAAAAGGGAGATGAGAACAAAATGCGTCTCCTTTATTTAACATGAACACAGCGCCGCTCTTGTCAGTGGGTTATGTTTGCTATTGCAGTTCAGTACTATTCAGGTAAATGAGGCTGAGCTGCATTTCCAGTATCAACCTAAAGACAAGAGTGGCGCTGTTTGTGGCAGAAGAACAACTTGGGAAAATCTAATTTACTGTATTGTGTCTAGTGCAGGGTAAAGAGGTATTCTAATCCAGAAATAGCTGAGCGTTGTACTCGGCTAACCCCGCCGGTCCTTTATAGAATGAATGGGGCTGTATGTTACATGGTCCACTGCTGCTCTATTAAAGGGGTTCTCCAAGTTATATATATTGATGACCTATCCTCATTATAGGTCATCAATATCAGATCGGCAGGGGTCCGACACCCGGCACCCCCGCCGATCAGCTGTTTGAAGAGGAGGCGCGCGCCGTATCAGCGCTGCCTCCTCTTCATTGCTTACCTGCTTGCCGTATCAGGGGTAGTGGTGAGTAGGTGTAATTACACCTAACCACCCCATTGATTTCAATGGGACCGATCTCTCCTATACACTTGTATGGGAACGAGCCTTCCCATTGAAATGAATGGGGCGGTGGGGTGTAATTACACCTACTCACCACTACCCCTGATACGGCAAGCAGGTAAGCAATGAAGAGGAGGCAGCGCTGATACGGCGCGCGCCTCCTCTTCAAACAGCTGATCGGCGGGGGTGCCGGGTGTCGGACCCCTGCCGATCTGATATTGATGACCTATAATGAGGATAGGTCATCAATATATATAACTTGGAGAACCCCTTTAATATGGGGGCCACAGGAACAGATTCCCACCGATCAGATACTTATCCCCTATCCTGTGGGAAGGTATACATTTAAAACTTGGCACAACCCCTGTAAATCCTTGTGCCCTGCACTGGCACTTACACCCTAAATTAAAGGGGTTATCTGGGAATTACTCCTCTGGATAGATCATCAATATCAGATTAGCAGGGACCAAACTTCCGGCACCCTCGCCAATCAACTATTAGAAGAAGAGTCCAGTGACGTTACATACATTGGCCACAAAGCCTAGTCGCTGCAATACCAAACACAGCTACTATACGATGTACAGCACTGTGCTTTACATGGGACAATATTACAGCAGATAGCCGGGAAGGATGCAGACAATCTTCTGATCTCTAGTGGAGAAGACCAGTGCATTTACATGCAGCGATCTCCTCCACAGTATGGGGAACAGTGATCGCTAATGCCATCCCTCTTCCCCATACTGACTCGCTGTTTGCCGTTAGGAGATCCTGTTTACACAGCACAATCTGCTGCCAGTAAATGATCATTTTTTTCGTTCGTTCAGCAGGTAATCGTCGGCACATTTACACTGCCCTATTATTGCTAACGAGCGTTACTATGAGCGATCGTTAGCGATAATCTGTACGATTCTCGGCCTGTGTAAAGGGCCCTTAAGGATAGGTCACCATTATCTTTATCTGGTTAATCCTTTAGTGACCGCCTATGGCGGTCCCTAAGGGGCTGTAGACTGGGCCACCTTTTTACAGCAGCACAGTCTAAGGGCCATGGTCCTGCTCTAACGGCCCAGACTGGCAGGAGTCGGCAATAGCCCCTGTTACATATAAGCATTTACAGAGGAAGTGTCCCTTTGTCTCCCATCAGCACCCCATGAATGAGATTTTGGGGTGCTAATGTGTGTCGAGAGTGTCCCAGCAGGCTGCACCATTTCAGTACATATATATATATATATATATATATATATATATATATAATGGTTCAAATAAAAAGTAAAATAAAATTTTATTAAATAAAAAAAGTACAAACAAAATACACCTTTTTTGTGATTGACAGAATCAGGGGTGAGGTTTCGACTTGTGTAATGATGTGGGGAGTTTGTCTTGTGAAGACCGTAGCCCGATATATACAGCACAGACCAAAAGTTTGGAGACACCTTCTCATTCAAAGAGTTTTCTGTATTTTCATGACTATGAAAATTGTAGATTCACACTGAAGGCATCAAAACTATGAATTAACACATGTGGAATTATATACTTAACAAAAAAGTGTGAAACAACTGAAAATATGTCTTATATTCTAGGTTCTTCAAAGTAGTCACCTTTTGCTTTGATTACTGCTTTGCACACTCTTGGCATTCTCCTGATGAGCTTCAAGAGGTAGTCAGTCACCTGAAATGGTATTCCAACAGTCTTGAAGAAGTTCCCAGAGATGCTTAGCACTTGTTGGCCCTTTTGCCTTCACTCTGCGGTCCAGCTCACCCCAAACCATCTCGATTGGGTTCAGGTCTGGTGACTGTGGAGGCCAGGTCATCTGGCGTAGCACCCCATCACTCTCCTTCTTGGTCAAATAGCCCTTACACAGCCTGGAGGTCTGTTTGGGGTCATTGTCCTGTTGATAAATAAATGATGGTCCAACTAAACGCAAACCGGATGGAATAGCATGCCGATGCAAGATGCTGTGGTAGCCATGCTGGTTCAGTATGCCTTCAATTTTGAATAAATCCCCAACAGTGTCACCAGCAAAGCACCCCTACACCATCACACCTCCTCCTCCATGCTTCACAGTGGGAACCAGGCATGTAGAGTCCATCCGTTCACCATTTCTGCGTCGCACAAAGACACGGTGGTTGGAACCAAAGATCTCAAATTTGGACTCATCAGACCAAAGCACAGATTTCTACTGGTCTAATGTCCATTCCTTGTGTTCTTTAGCCCAAACAAGTCTCTTCTGCTTGTTGCCTGTCCTTAGCAGTGGTTTCCTAGCAGCTATTTTACCATGAAGGCCTGCTGCACACAGTCTCCTCTTAACAGTTGTTGTAGAGATGTGTCTGCTGCTAGAACTCTGTGTGGCATTGACCTGGTCTCTAATCTGAGCTGCTGTTAACCTGCGATTTCTGAGGCTGGTGACTCGGATGAACTTATCCTCCGCAGCAGAGGTGACTCTTGGTCTTCCTTTCCTGGGGCGGTACTCATGTGAGCCAGTTTCCTTGTAGCGCTTGATGGCTTTTGCGACTGCACTTGGGGACACTTTCAAAGTTTTCCCAATTTTTCGGACTGACTGACCTTCATTTCTTAAAGTAATGATGGCCACTCGTTTTTCTTTACTTAGCTGCTTTTTTCTTGCCATAATACAAGTTCTAACAGTCTATTCAGTAGGACTATCAGCTGTGTATCCACATGACTTCTGCCCAACACAACTCATGGTCCCAACCCCATTTATAAGGCAAGAAATCCCACTTATTAAACCCGACAGGGCACACCTATGAAGTGAAAACCATTTCAGGTGACTACCTCTTGAAGCTCATCAAGAGAATGCCAAGAGTGTGCAAAGCAGTAATCAAAGCAAAAGGTGGCTACTTTGAAGAACCTAGAATATAAGACATATTTTCAGTTGTTTCACACTTTTTTGTTAAGTATATAATTCCACATGTGTTAATTCATAGTTTTGATGCCTTCAGTGTGAATCTACAATTTTCATAGTCATGAAAATACAGAAAACTCTTTGAATGAGAAGGTGTGTCCAAACTTTTGGTCTGTACTGTATACCCGTAACCCCTTGGGGGAAAAATGCTGTCCATTCATGGCCCTGGCACTATGTTATTAATTATATTACAGCCAACGCTGCTGCAGCGGCTGGTGTCAAAGGTAACTCTGACCCTGACATTTGACCACGCCGTGGCACTTAATGTGGTTGGGTAAAGGGATGGGGCTCTCATTTGTCACCTTATTGGCCCCCCAGACACAGGATCGGGGTTGCCAACCTGAATTTTTCTTCTTTTCCAGGTAACTTATTTAAAAATCACGAACGGCGAACATTGGGAAACCATAGTGAATGATAAAGATTATAAGTAATACATGTCTACAGCTCACTATACTGATGTGAATGCGTTAGCAGTCTTCAGTGAGAGCCAGAAAATGATATAATGACCGTCCTCAAGAACCAACGTAAAAAAAAATCACAGACATAACAATTGTTTTTTTACAATGTGCAAAAATAAAATGTAATAAATAAAAATTAACAATAATTTTTTTTTTTTTATTATTTAACAGAAATGTAATATTTAATTAATTTAGTTATTTTTGCCTAGAACCGTGCAGCTTGTGTTTGTGTGGGTACGGCCTCTTTCAGATGAGCGTGTCCAGTTCCCTGTATGAACACTGCTCACTTCGCATATAATGATTTATAATGCTCTGTGTCTCTGCATGACCTCACTTCTACAGAATCATAGTGACATACTGCTGTCAGTATGATCCTGTAGAAGTAAGGTCATGAGCTTTATACCATGCATCATACACATCCATGTTGAAAATTCTTCGTGTCCTACGTGGCGTAGACGGGGCAGTTCTTTTCAGCCGTGGGGGGATGTTTTTCTCCCTAAGATTCCCCCATGAGGACTGTATTTCTTAAAGGATCAGGAATGACAGAATGGACCTGCACTTGTGGGGGACGTCCGGCTAAAATGGTTCCCATCCAACAGGTTGTTATCCCTGATGTAGACACAGGAGGGGGTGTTACATTTGCTTGTAGCTACCTGCAATATGACTTTCCCCTTCCATTCAGTTTGATAAATTTCACCAAGAGTCATTTCATATAACAGCTATGACCCAGGACAAGAGCTTCTTCCTAGAGGCCAGTGGTCGTATTTATCAGAGCATTTTTAATTTCATTTCTTTTTACTGGGGATCTTTGCTGCTGTTTGTGCTGCAGTGAATGTTGTCTCCCACAGATAGAGCACAGTGCCACCTTGTGGCCATATTACCTGTGCATGATATTTGGATGGGAAGACAAGTGATAAACTCTTATGCGGTTCTATTTTTTTCTAAACTGACTTGCTGCCATTTGCAACACATTTGGATTTTTGATTGAAACTGAAATTGTTTGTTTTCGTCTGTTACATAAAAAATTACATCATGGGTGTCTGTGGCAAAAGATGCCGTGTGATCGGCCCCTAACTACCTGGATTACAGCTGATTGCTGGGGGTCCTATTCAGGGGAGACTATGACCCACACGAGTCTTGGCTTAAAGGGATTGTCTCACTTCAGCAAATGCCATTTATTAGGGAAAGCGAATAGAGGGCACTTAGTAATGTATTGTGATTGTCCATATTGTCTCCTTTGCCGGTCCTGTGGCCAGCAGTATACTACAGGACTGGCTGTTCTTCGTGGAAGTGGACTGCCCCCCCGACTCAGATTTCACGGGTTGTCACCCAGAGGTTTTGTACAATAGTAGAAAATAAACGTTTATATAACCTAGATATCAAATATAGTTTAGCATTTGTGTAAGAGCAGCTTACATGACACAAATTGTTCTGTAAAGGAGGCAGGTTTAAAGGAATTGTCCACCGCCTTAAAATCATGTGCTCTGTATTTGCGGGTGTTCCTGAGAACAAAGCAGAGAGACCGTTCCTGAAGTTTCTGTTTGGGAAAGGCTTCCATGCTTTGTTCTTGGCACAGTTTCCATCTAAATCAGTGTTTGTCACCATTGCTGGAGCCAGCTTCTCCCTACTGAATCCAATGACTTTAAAGGGGTATTCCCATCTCACAAATGTGGTCTGTATAGTTAGATATAGCCATACCAATATTATTACTAATAGAATGTATTTATATAAAATGTACCGTTTAGAAGATTTTCCTATTTGTATATCCATTGTCCCACACACATCAGTCAGGCCGTTGCCCCTGGTTACGACCACTGTGGCCATGTAGTAGTGGTGGTCGGCTTGCTCTTGCTCAAACCCGCTCTGAGGTAACTGTTGTATTGTGAACGCACATTACATGAACATGCGGAGACACATCTTAGGGTTGTAGTATTTTTGTCTGCGCTTCCAAAACTCAGAGAAACGGATCCTGTTCCAAGATTAATTCATCTCTATAGAGCAGGATCCGTTTATAAAGTCTGTGTTTTAGACGGATCCTGACCATTGTGTTTTGTACTGGTAGCGTCCAAAACACAGATGCTGAAAGTACCCTAAGATGTGTCTCCGCATGTTCATGTAATGTGCGTTCACAATACAACAGTTACCTCAGAGCGGGTTTGAGCAAGAGCAAGCCGACCACCACTACTACATGGCCACAGTGGTCGTAACCAGGGGCAACGGCCTGACTGATGTGTGTGGGACAATGGATATACAAATAGGAAAATCTTCTAAACGGTACATTTTATATAAATACATTATATTAGTAATAATATTGGTATGGCTATATCTAACTATACAAACTACATTTGTGAGATGGGAATACCCCTTTAAGTATTGTCCAGAGTGTGCCCGGGTGCTAGGTAGAAACAATCTAGACTGCACTGGGTGACAACTGTTTAGTTGGGTGCCTTCTGCTGCTCGATCTTCGCCAGGTCGCTTCCAGTAGATCGCTCCAGAACCCGTCTGAGCCTCACCAATGGTTGAAGTTCATGGTAAAAGTTTTAAAAATTACCTCATTTTATCCTAAAATTTGTCTCCAGGACTTAGTGGAACATTTTAAAATATGCACAAAGTGAGTCAATTGTTTTGTTATACACGATACCAATTACTTCTGTCAAATACTCACACCCCCCCCCCTTCCTCCACTTCTCTTAGGCGCACCAACGAATACCTCCCCAGCAGTGCCAGTGAATGCCACAGTGCAGCATAGAATACCTCCACAGCAGTGCCAGGGAATACCACAGTGCAGCATACAATACCTCCCCAGCAGTACCAGTGAGTACCGCAGTATTGCATAGAATACCTCCCTAGCAGCTGCAAATACCCCATCACTTTAGTGGTGATGCTGCTGAATATTAGAGGTGTTGTATTGATCATGGTGTTACATAGACCGGCAGATAGGTATACAGCCTGGTATGTTACCAGTGCACACTATATACCCGTATACAGCCCTGCCAACATTACACAGATTGCCGCCACTAAAAATGGTGGAAGTATAACAGGACAGTGACAGCACTAGCTGGAGGCTTGTGACCCACCCAGTTCTTCTTCCATGTGAGAAGAGGGTGCACAGGTAGGCTGGCACCCTTCTTTCTAATTGAGCTGTCAGCATGGGACCACCAGGTGACTACGAAGTACGTGACTCAAGTGCACACAGAATGTGATGGCGGTTCTGAGAACCTTATATGTATTGGGGTCTCATTGCTAAGGATCCTGAAATGAACAGAGAGGCGGTAGGACATATGCACTGCAATTCCCATGTCTATGCGCTCTACTCTGTCTCCGGCAGGCCCAAAGAGAATGAATGGAGTGGTATGACGCCTACTTGACCTGTCACTCCATTCATTTTGGGGGAGGCCTGTTCTTGTAATCAGTGAGGGTCCCAGCAGTCAAATCCAACCTGATACTTTCCCTTATCCTGTGGATAAGCTTTAGTTACATAAAATCAGAAAACCTATTAACCCATTAACCTTGAATCACACATGCAGCTTTTTATGGAATGCAGGATATCTAAAGGAAGGACTTCAGCTTCTCCTTCCTGCTGGATCCACTTCTGGCTTTGGCTCTAAAAACTGCACGTTCAGCTTGAAGGAAGCCTCAGATTTGGCTTAGTAACCCCACCCCACCACTCAGGTAAAAGGGGTGTCTCCCAGTATTAAATGGGACCAATGACGCCCAAATAGTGCCTGTATGCCGTCATGGGGTGATGGTACATTGTGTCCACCCTCAGGCAAACTGTAAACTTTTTTGACATGACCTCTTCTACGCTTTAGGCCTCATGCACAGAACCGTATTCTTCATCCATTTAGTATCTGTATTTTTAGTGGATAGCAGACAGACCCAATAATTCTCAGGGGCCACACACAATTACAGAATCTTTGCAGATCTGTGTGGCTGTTCTGCAAATTATAGAATATGTGCTATTCTGGTCTGTACTGAGGATGAGAATAGTCATCCAATGATGGGAGTGAGGAAATAAGGAGGGCACCCAGAAGGTGTCCGTATTTTGCGGACCACAATACGGACTGTCATGTAAACGCAGCCTAACAAAGAACAAACCTTTATAAAGACCGATACAGTTATAATAAATGACACTGCAACTAAAATGTATGCATGCCTTGCCACCCAGGCTACAGCTTCCCATCAGTTCGGGGTGCAGAGATTCAGAGCAGGTAAGTGTTACTCACATAGTGTATGAAGGATTCCTCAGAACTGCAACTTTTCATAGCTGGCACAGCCATGTTGGTGGGAGAGAGGAGACACGGGTAAGGCTCTGTGTGCAAGTCCTTTATGTTACGTGTATGTATAGGGGGCCCATTCACCTGCCTGATGTTTTACTTGCCTCTGTGCGGCTTTCATGCTTTTTGTACATTTTTTAACTGTATAGGAAAGCATAGCTGACAGTGATTTCATATACAGAGGGCCACTAAAAAAAACCCTATACTTTACAGTTGGATTCAATGAGCAATGTTCTTTCTGTGTCCGTTTTTTATGCGACCCGTATGCGGAACCTTTATGACACTTTTATGGGCCAAAAGGAAATTACTCCATGTGCATTCCATTTCTGTCCTATTATTGTCCGCATTACGGACAAGGATAGGACGGTTCCGTCCCACAAAATGCACACGGACATTATCCCTATTTTTTTCCCTATGTTTTTTGCGGACCGAAAAATACATACAGTCGTGTGCATGAGCCCTAAGGCTTGGTTCACAACACGTTTTTGACATGTATAAAAAATGTATATGTTAACAGATGCCTCAGACTGATGCCATATGTTGGAATCTGTTCACCATAGAGTTCCATTGTAAAATATATATATTATATAGTAAGGAGGCTTCATACCCCCTGAATAACTAAAACTAGCCTCTCTCCTCCATACTGACAGGTTTTTACAATGTCTGCAGGTCATAGCTCTGGTGCCATTAGATGGGATCACATCACACAATACAGTTCTACAAATCAGTGGTTCTCAGAGTTTCTTGCTGTTAATGGACATTGGCATAGGAAATATCCCATTAATTGCACAAAAGATGAAAAAAACCTTTTTCCCTATTTTTATCAAGAAGTTGTGTCTGAATTAGAAAACTTTAGCTTTACATTTTTAGAGCCTGCAAATGCTCCATACCTTGTCCTGCTGTCCTCTGAGTGGACAGGACCAGCCATGTACATTAGGAGAATGCAGGGGCGGACTGGGAACTTTTAAAGTGGCCCCGTTTTGTAGTTGGGTCCAAGTTGATGGAAGGCAGGGCCAGCAATACCATATTGTGGCACATTATACCAGCCCAACAAAGCCAAACACCACAGTCCTATCATAAAATACTGCCAGCAGAACAAAATGCATCCCCACAAACTTCCACTGGCTGGCCGTAAGTAGTGCTCAGGCGGCCCCCTGGGCATCAGCCTTCCGGGAAATTTCCCTGTAAGGTCTATGGCCAATCCACCCCTGGCAGAGGGGCTCATGTTACTGTAGACCATTCCTGGGGTGTTTTTTGATGCAACCAACATGCATGTTGTGAACTCTTTCAGAGGAACAGACTACCAGAGTTCACTGTGTCCGACATAACCGCTGGATTTCCATTCACTATAATAGGATCCAGCCGATTTCCAGCATATATGCTTACTTTTGGACGGACAAAAAGTGATGCATGCAATATTTTTTGTCCAGCCAAAAACCAGCATATATGTAGGAAATCATCCGGATTCCTGTCAGATCCCTTTACAGTCAATGGGGCGGCTAAGCTGGGTACAGTCAGCTCCGGCAGTCTATTACTCCACCAGAACAGATTGATGAAGTTCACAATGCGTATGTGAACCCAACTTAAAGGGGTTCTCCGGGAATTAAGAAAATGAAAATACTTGAATATTACTTTATTATAAATATATTCCCAAATACCTTTCATTAGTTATAAGGGCTCGTTCTGTCTAGTGAGCAATCATTAGGAGAAATAAAATGGCCGCCGTCCTACCAGTACACACAGAACCTGTCCTAGTCACACAGGAGGACAAGTTACTTCACAATACTGAGCTAAAGAGCTGCCTCATCCTCCTCTCTACTTGTCAGGGATTATGATCCTGAATACATCTGTAGGAACTAAGTTCATGAGAAGATGTGGATAATGAGCAGCAGCTCTTATATGCAGTCTCCATTACCACTGTCTGTCCTCTCTGTACTTCATGTCTCCTCTGAACTAAATTCCCCAGAGATTCAGCTAAAGTTCTTATCAGCTACATTCAGGATCATAATCCGTGACAAGCAGAGCAGAGAGGAGGATGAGGCAGCTCTTTACCTCAGTGATGTGAAGTAACTTGTCCTCCTGTGTGATTAGAACAGGTTCTGTGTGTACTGGTAGGAGGGCGGCCATTTTGTTTCCCCTGATGATTGCTCCCCTTACAAAACGAGCCATTATAACTAATGAAAGGTATTTGGAAATATATTTATTATAAAGTAATATTTAAGTTTTTAAATTTTCTTAATTCCCGGAGAACCCTTTTAAGAAGAGTATACAACCAGGGGCATTTTCTACATGGCTTCATCACCTTTTCAAGAATAAGTGACATTTTTTGGCCGAATTAAGACCGAGGCAAGGCCCAATATTCACAACGCCCTCAGCCCTTCCACAAGTGATAGAAAGTGTCTGCTTTGACTAGACAAGGGGTCCTTTTGTCATACCTCTAAATGACGCCTTAGATGAGAGCAGAAGATGACATAATGACTCTGTGTACACTGTCATTTATATCTTCAAGTCTCATCTAAGGTCTGGTTCATATATGTGCACTGTGCCAGTACTGAAAGGCTTTAGGGGCATTTTTATTATCGAATTATACTTATTTTGGGTTAAAAAGCATCAAATAGGTAAGAATTCAGATTATAATGAGGTTTATGAGTGGTCAGAAATACAGGCTATAGAATGAGCAGCTGTGGCGGATTTCAGTGAGAAGGGGACAAAAAAGCCTGCAGAAATATGTACATAGGGGAGTACCGCTGAGCTGTCAGCGGTGTACAGAGAATGGTGCGCTTTAGGTAGGAAAAAGTGTAGTAAAAATAGAAAATTAATAAATAAAGTATATTAGAGAGAGTTTTATTAACAGCATTAGGGACAACTGTCAGGACCGGCAGTCATTGCACCCGTTCTGCTGGTCCTGTCTCTGACTCTGGTGGCGAGGTGGTTGCCCGTGGTCAGGCTTTGTCCGCTATTTCGGCAGGCTCCTTCTCCAGCCGGCGGTCTCTGGCTGTGGATGCGCGTCCCAGGCAGGGGACGCGCGCGGCGGTCATAAGTGCCAGACGTGGCTGGTGCGCACTCTCGCTCACGGCCTGTTACTGGTCGCCGGAAAACGCGAGCAATATAGTGTCTGTTTATTCTTTGTTCATTTGGTATCTCATGAGTTAAGTTTTTGTTTCTTGCTTTCTCCTCCCAGTCAGCTGGTTGGGTGGGGTCTGCTAGGTATTTGAGGCCCTCTAATGTTTACCTAGCTGCCAGTGTTTGGAGTTTCCTTGCTACTACCTGGTTTGACATTTTTGCTCTGCAGTTTAGACTCTTGTTGTTCTTTGACCCTTGTCGTGTTTTTGACTACTCTTTGCTTGCTGATTTTGTTCCTGACGTACTCTCCTGGTTTTGACGCGGCTACCTGACTACCCATTTGGTTCTTGTTTGTCTGTCTTGTTTGTCTTCCCATTCCCCGCACTTTTTCTAGTGTATTTCCAGTCTTCAGGTTGTCGACTCAGGGGTTAGCCTGAGTGGGCAATAGGCAGGGAAAGGGGTTGGGATTAAGCTTAGGGATCACTTACTCCTTATCTGTGTATCCCAGCCCTGACAACAACATATTAGTTTATGTAAAGGTTTAGTTACTCTTTAAGCTGAAAACGCCAGGTGGACCTGAATGAGAAATCCATGTGCTTGCTGCCCTGTTCTAATAAATGGAACTGATTTTCAGTCATGGAAAATTCTGTAACAAAATCTGCAGCATGTGAAGGCCCCCTAAGGGTTCAAATCCTCAATAATCCTTACATCTTCATCCCACGCAGGGATTCTGTCTGCTCCTATCCCCAGTAGGGACAGGAAGAAAACTAGAGAGGAGGGGGAGGTTAAAGAAGGTCCTCTGGTGCTGTCATGGGAGACATTCTGGAAAGAAAATTATTCTAAAGGCAGATTTAACGCAAACTTTTCACTTTCTAGATGATACTATAATTCTTGGCATGCTCTGCCAGACTTCTGACCCTGGGGTCAAGTTTTAGTATTTCTTTCACATCCTTGGTACCACATATTCTTTGGCTTTCAACAGCTGTGGTGATAACAAAAAATTGGTGGGGTTGGACAGCCATAAACCTGAGCCATTGTTTGGGGGCACTGATTAGAGGTTCTTGAGATACACTGCATGTATTAGAAGCAGTAGCACCCACAACATAGCTATAGGGGGTGCAGAGGTGGCAGTCGCTTCCGGGCCCAGGAGCCTGAGGGGGCCCAAAGATGCTTGTGCCACATAAGAAGACACCGGTATTATAGAAAGTGCATACTGGTCATGTTACACCTCTGGCTAAAGGGAAGGGGTTAGGTCAAGAATTTGGCTCAGGCAGCACGAAGGCTATGTGCTTCCCAGCCCCTGGCCACAAAGCACTGAGGGATGGGGGGCCCATGCTGAACTCTTGCCCTAGAGCCTACGAGTGGCACAGTGTTATCACAAGAGCTACGGTATTTTTCACTTTATAAGACGCACTTTTTTCCCCCCAAAAGTAGGGGGGAAATTGCTGTGCGTCTTATAAAGCAAATACTAGTGAGCACTTACATTATGGAAGTGCTCACTAGTATGTAATAGTTGCCGGGACCGGGGAAACATACTCACCCTCCTGTACTGCAGCTCCGCTCCGGGTCCAGCGCTCCCTTGTCTTCTCCTGTCGACTCTGCAATGTAGTGCGTGCATTAGGAGAAGAGAGAGGAGCGCCGGACCCGGAGCAGAGCCGCGGCGCAGAAGAGGTGAGAGAGGTTTTTTATTTTATTTTTATGGGGCTAAGTGGGCTGATCTGAGGTCTGATGGGGGCACAGGGGGCTGATATGGGGGCACAGTGGGCTGATCTGAGGTATGATGGGGGAAGAGTGGGCTGATATGGGGGCAGAGTGGGCTGATATGGGGGCTGCTGGGCTGACCTGAGGTATGATGGGGGCAGAGTGGGCTGATATGGGGGAAGAGTGGGCTGATATGGGGGGCTGATTGGCTGATCTGAGGTCTGATGGGGACACAGTGGGCTGATATGGGGGCTCAGTGGGCTGATCTGAGGTATGATGGGGGCAGAGTGGGCTGATATGGGGGCAGAGTGGGCTGATATGAGGGCTGATGGGCTTATCTGAAGTCTGACATGGAGGGCTGATATGGGGTCTGATGTGATGTCCTGAAATTTATGGGGGGTCTGATATGAGGATCTGATATGAGGTCTGATGAAAAATATTTTCTTCTTATTTTCCTACTCTAAAATCTGGGGTGCGTCTTATAAAGCGAAAAATACAGTATGTATCTGGAGGACAATAAAAGAAAGAAGTCACACATTATACAGTTTTCTTTTTATTTTGCAATATTCTGAAACAAATCAAGAGGAAGATTTTTTTTTCTGTTAGTCTTTATCCTCTTATTTTGACACTTACAAGTCTCAGAAAAAAAGAGTGAGAAAGAGACGAGAAAACAGAAATTTAAAGGAAGACAGCAGCAAAAGAACCCCACTGGCATTCATAAAACGAACAAGCTGTCCTCTTGTTTCTCTTATATATATAGATTTATGTATATATATATGTATTTATAGGATTTCTGTTTAAAGGGCATGCAGAAAATTAAACAGCAACAAATGAAAACAAGTCAGGCCGGAGATTCGCCTCTCCTCTCCCTTGGGGTCACTGCTCTGAACCCTGTAAACTTGAGTTAATTGGCAACAGGGGTAGGAGTGCTACATGCACCCCATCTTAGTCTATTGGGGTTCCGCAGAAGACTCTGTCCCACCAATCTAGATCAGGCACATTTGAGATAAATGCATTTCTGCTTCCATCAATCCCTGAAGATTTGGTTGCTGCTTCTTTCCAGCACATTTTAAAGTGGACTCACGACCCTCGCGTATTAGAGGCAGCCATATTGTTGGTTCAAGATTCCCTATATCTGTGCCCTTTAAGAAGAGACACCACCACCAAGACTTCATATACCTCCCGTCTCAGTAATACCTCTTATTAGCTCACAATGGCTGTGTCCATGCAATAGGTGGCCAGTTCACTTTAAGGGCAACCCGTGCATTCTGGAAGATTCAAATAATAACCCAAATTATACTTGGGTTATGCTTTTCTACCCTGCAAACACAGGAAATCCTATAAAACCTAAACCTTCTGCAAAAATGCCATACCCTACAAAAAAACTAGTAACTAGAATTCTCTAAAATATCTCCTTGTGGGCTGAAGAATGAAACCCAGGCTACTTTAAAGGAAATATATATAGAAGGTATATTTTGGAATCCCTGCGATATATATACGTTTGTCTCAGTATTAAAAGGTGACATCATGGATCCAATGTGTTGACCCCACATGTCAGAGGAGAATTGCACTCACTGAGAACTGACGGACAATAAGCACACTCCATAAAATGCGCCGGGCCATGCTTTGGGACTGGCTCTCCCAATGCAAACAATGGATAAGACCATTATTTACAGGGTGTAGGGTTGTTGGAGCTGGACCATTTGTTAGATATATATATATTGTTCTTCGTGTAAGATATATATATTTTTTGCATTCCTAAAGCAAAATAAACAAACAGAAACGGGGTTGCAGTGGGGGCCCCTGGGAGAACTGCTTTGCAGAAATGAATAAAAAAAAAAAATGGTTTCTTTTTCTTTTTAACATTTTTTTGTAGTTTTTTTTTTCTTTTAGAACACTTTTTTGTTTTCTCTTTGTTCTGTTTGGACGACTCATTTCACGTTGGACGCGCAAACACACAGGAAGGAACGGCTCCACGGGAAGGTCACAGTTCTCTCCCCCCAGCCCCTCAAGATTTCAGACAATCCCTCCACCCCTCCACAGCCCCAAATAAAGCCAAAAAGAAAAGACAAAGGAAAGAGGGCCGAAGGTCAAATATTTCTCTGCAACAAGTCAATGGATGCACCTACAATAGTAGGGGGTCATACAGTTGCCCTCTTTCCCAGCTTTGGAAGGGGTGAGAACGCTTAAAGGTCAGAAAGGAAACACACACAGGAGGCTTAGTCCTACGACCTTGTCTTGTCCTCTTGCAAACACTTCATGAGTCCAGGCAGTGGATGTCTGGGATACGTGTGCACATGGGGGGGATTGAGGGCCACAAGAATAGAAGAAGTCTGGATTTTGGAGGGGTTGAGGGGGAGGAGGGATGAGAGGGAACGGCACAAGCATGCGGTCACGTGCTTTTCCTCGCCGCTGGAACTCTCTGAGCGGCGGAGCCAAAAGTCTCTGGCACTTCCTCTTTTCTGGTGAAGCCAGGAGAGCATTACTGGAGGCTGTATAAAAAGAAACAAAGGATATCAGAGGCTACGCCTTGAAGCTCAGTGTTATCACAGGAACCATGGGTTTGATATTATATACACACACAAACACAGTATATATCACCTTAAAGGTGTTATCCGATACCACAAACAGCCCTCCCATGCGATGCTAGGGAGGCTCATCTGCCATTGGCTGCTCCCCCCCAAAACCGGATGTTTTCATCCGTGTACAGGGAAAAGCAACAGCGGCGGTGTGGGGACCAGGGGCACTGCAGGGAGCGGGGTAAGTATACTCCCTCTGAGGGGTCCGGCACATGGGGGGCTGTTTGTGATGTCAGATAACCCCTTTAAAGGAACACTAAACCTAGATATGAATGATACAAGTAAACAGGAGAAAATATTGACCAAACTGTTAGTGTCACGCTCTGGTGTGGAGGGTATAGCCACACCAAGCGTAAGAGGGAAGGGAAAAGCCCAAACAAGGGAAATGGTCACCTCCCGAGGAATCCCTGAAACTAGGGCCTGGCTGACTACCAGTATGAACAGGCCTTAGTTGTAGGAGAGTTCATACACAGGAACCTAATAACAAACTGACCCTGTACAACCCTGCAGCTAGTGACAGGAGAAAGAGTAAACCTGTTCCTCCAAAAGGACGGACGAACAGGAAACTCCACAAGGCAAAACCAAAACAGGGAAACGTAGGATAAACACAATAGGGAAAATAACACAATATCTTAATGCAAATATTGCAGCAACCAGATCTCAGCCGCGATCCACCAAACACAACAATGTCAGCAGAAAGTATAAACCGCAAGGAATACTGGGAGAGGAAGGGGAAAATAGGGGAAAGATAATTACCACACTCACAACAGCTGAGGGGAAGGGGTGTGGTAAACAGCAACCAAACCAAGAGGAAAACATGTCAAATTATGTCACTCTTGAAAGTCTAGCCGAACGCCTGCAACCTGACGCAAGTATGTTCGTGACAGTTAGGCCCCTTTCACATGAGCTTGACGAATTAGATCCGAATGCGTTCAGGAAAACTCGCACCATTTTGCAAGCAATTTCAGTCAGTTTTGTGTGCGATTGCGTTCAGTTGTTCAGTTTTTTCCGTGTGGGTGCAATGCGTTTTGATGCGTTTTTCACGCACGTGATAAAAAACTGAAGGTTTACAAACAACATCTCTTAGCAACATCAGTGAAAAACACATTGTTTCCGGACTTGCTTCCAGATGCAATGCGTTTTCCCCTGAAGCCCCATTCACCTTTATGGGTCCAGAGCTGCGTGAAAAACACAAAATATAGCACATGCTTTTTCACGCAACGCAGAACTGAAATGAATAGGTCAGGATTCAGTGCGCCTGCTATGCATTTACGTCACGCATTACACCCGTGCAAAAAACTCGCTCGTGTGAAAGGGGCCTTAGTCTTCAGGATTTTCTGCATGCTCCTGAAATGGTTCTAAAAATCCTTCAGAGAACACGAGTTAATTTCCTATTCAGTTCCACTTTTGGCTGGGAAATGACATGAGGGGCGGTGCATGCAATATTTGTGTTCCACAACAGATCAAAGAGGACACTGTCAGACTGTGTAGTGATACACTGATTTAAAGTGGTTGTCCCACAGAAAATATTCCACAGTTTTCAAACCAGCAACGGGATTTGAGTACATCTCTAATTGCATGTAATGAAACATTTAGTATAGCTATTGAGTTAGTCAATAAAATGTATCTGTATAGCGCCACCTGCTGTTTTTTTCTTATTTCTTTGTCCTGCTCACTGAGAAGGCCACACATGCTCAGTTTCATCCCTCAACTGCCTCCTGAGCTGTGATAGGGAGAGAGCTCCAGAAGAAAGACACACCCCATGAGAAAGAACACACCCCTGAGCTGTGATAGGGAGAGAGCTCCAGAAGAAAGAACACACCCCTGAGCTGCCAAATTAATATAAATCTAGCAGAGCAATTGGAGCAATGAATGAGGAAATCTCTGGATCCACGTGAGGTACAGGGCTGGTTCCAGCTTTTTTGGAAAGAACTTGTCATGTACTTTATGATGTCTGATTTTCATTCTTTGCATTAATCATGGGATAGTCCTTTTAGGGCTCATGCACACGACTGTATGTATTTTATGGTCCGCAAAAAACGGATCCTCAAAAAATACAGCTGACGTCCATGTGCATTCCGTATTTTGCGGAACGGAACAGCTGGCCCCTATTAGAGCAGCCCTATCCTTGTCCGTAATGCGGACAATAATAGGACATGTTCTATTCTTTTGTGGAACGGACATACGGAAACAGAATGCACACGGTCTAACTTCTGGTTTGGTTTTTTTGCTGACCCATTGAAATGAATGGTTCTGCGTATAGTCTGCAAAAAAATGGAACAGAGGAGGAAAGAAAATACGTTCGTGTGCATGAGCCCTTAAATAAAGGAATGGTAGCACCTAAGTTTCAGTTCTATGAGAAGAAGCTCTAGATTAGAATAGTTATTTAATGAGGAATAAAAGCATTTACTAAAATAGACATTTTAGGTTAGCTGAGTTCTATTTCAGCAATAAATTACCCTTGTGCTCTGCAAGTGATCAAACCTGATTAAAAACTTTACAAATTGATGACAAACGGACATAGAAAACAGATCATGATGAAGAGTGATGCATAATCAGAAATAAATAGGATCCTTCAACAGATCCATCAGAATTAGTGTTCAGCGAATTAAAGTTCACGAAGTGGACTTCGATCCGAATTTCAGAAAAAAGTTAACTCACCATGAAGCCAAATTTCCTTGTGCTTCGTGGAAATTAATCAATTTTCCCTGAAATGGCGGTAAAAATTTAAAAAAATCATACTTGCCTCATCCATTTGAGCGCAAAGAGGCCATCGCGGGCATCTTGTTGAAGATCCTGCGCGAAATCTTGTGTGCAGTGACATATGACGTCACCATGCCGGCCGACGTGATGATGTCATCACACCCCATGCTCTGGATCTTCAAGCAAAATGGCCGTGGCACCCTCTTCACAATCAAATGGATGAGTTAAGTACAATTTCATTTTTATTTTTAATTAGCAAACACTAAAATGCCTTTTATATGGATCTCAGATGCTGAGATCAGCGATGAACGCGGCATCAGAGGGGTTCAATGACGGGGAAGGGGTGCCGAATCGCCTTTCCCTGTCATTGCACCCGCTATTTACAAAGAAATGAGCTTCGTGATGAAGCAATTCGTCGCAAAGTGAATTTTTTTGTAAAATTCGAATCAAATTTTAGTGAACTTCATTCATCTCTAGTCATAATATTTAAAAAAAATACTGCAGAAAACACTTAAAATATTGTAAAGAATGACTATAAATGAATAAAATCCTCTACTGGCCGCATAAGGTTTAAGCCTTTATATTTCAAATCGCTTCAGTTTCAATAAAAATACATAAATATCAGCCCGGCTATAGAAGCAGTAAATGTCTACACGACTCTGTGGCACTATAATAAAAAAGCAGCTTCATAAATTGTCTTTATATTCCATATATCATTCTGCAAACACAGGGCATGAATTATTCCTTGGTATATAAGTGAGGGAAGTGCAAACGCTTCTCCTGCAGAGATAAAATGAATGCTGTTTTATGGGCAGGAAGCATGCCAACCGCTGAGCTATTTATTATAAGATTATCAGGCAATAACCCGTAGACTGGCAATGTCTCGGGACACGGCGGTGCGATTGTTTTACGAAATACGAACCATAGAATATTATTTTAGTAGTAAGCCATTTTTTACTGTAATTCAATGCAGAATCTTACTGTCACTGGAGGGGAGCCACAGGGGCCCCTGAGCAGTGGAAGTGGACGTTCTGCCACTTTCCATCACGACGATGCCAAACGCGGGTCTCTTCAGATTGACTAGTACGAGGTCGACCCTGTGTATCAATGTATTGTGTCAGGCGTATGTAGGCGATACAGGCAGCGTCCTCTCCTACCACATGAACGTGAGGATTCAGGATGGTCGTATGGATTGGCTTGTTGTTCTTGGACAGCACTAAATATGGCAAAGACAAGGGAAAAACAAATTAGATTATAAAAAATTCTTATATATTCCATGCGCCTGGCAGGACGTTACTTTGGAAGATGACATCATGGAGTAGGGTACTCGTCGTTCAAGAACTTAGAAAGTGGTGGCAGCATACTGTGTGATTTAGACCTTGTGCATGCCACCATATTACGGCTTCTTTTTGTCATCTATAAAGGTATATGGGGCCCACCATATGCCTCCAACTTCATGTGGTATCATACAAGGTTTTTTTATTCCACCATGGCATGTTCCACCACGATATTCTTGTCTAGCATTGCTTCTAGAGAAGAATATCTTAAAGGGGTTGTGCAGAACAGGTCATCAATATCAGATTGGCAGGGTCCGACACACGGAGATCAGTTGTTTGAAGAGGAGGCGGCGCTCCATGCTAGTGCTACTTCCTCTTCATTACACTGCCCATTGTGTAGGAGACAACGTGTAGTGTAATGAAGAGGAAGAAGCTCTCGCATGGAGCGTCGCCTCATCTTTATACTGTTGATTGGCGGGGGGTGCCAGGTGTCGGACCTCCGCTGAATAGATATTGATGGCCTATCCTAAGGATAGATCATCAATATCAACAGGCTGCACAACACCTAAATATACAGCACCTGAGAAAGCACCATATGGTGACACATGGAGTCCCTATAGTGCTACAGTTGTAATGTCTCCTAACATGTACATGAGGCCTTATGCTCAATGAGTGCAGCATAGCATGTATATATCCTCTAGGATATTGCCTTAGAAAACTAATCTTGAAGTTATAACAGGATGGTCTGTTCAGCAGGGGTGGGCTTTACCACTACACAAACCAAGCAAATGACTGGGGCCCCAGAGATCAGAGGGCCCCCTCCTGGCCACTAGTTCAGCAGCACAGAGGGTCATTTCCAGCTGTACATCAGTAGTCATAGTACCCAGGCTGTACTGCTGAGAGTGGGGCTTAGCAGTGCGATGGGGTGGAGTTTAGTGGTACAACAGGGTGGAGCTTAGTGTTGCAAGGGGGAGGGACCCCAGACATAACTTTGCTTAGGACCCCAGAAATGCCAAAACTATCCCTGCTTTAAAGGGGTTGTCTGGGGGGTGAATTCTTCGTTAATATACATTAACGACCCTTACTGGTATCTACTAAGACTGTCTACCCCATGAAGGCATCATTAGTTAATAAAGAGCAGTCCCTCATTTGAGACGCCATCAATTAGCTGGAGCTGAGAGTGACTCCAATAAGTGTTTCCTATCTGGAGAACCCAAACTGTGAATGAATTTAATTTGATTCCCCATTCCAAATTGATACTGGCATTGGTATTAAAAGGGTTTTCCGGTTTCTAAACCCCATTTTTTATCTTTTGTTGTGGGTGGGGTCAGCTCATATACTAGCCAGTGTATCTTGCTCTATGGTCTGACAGACCATTGATTTTAGTGGAAACTGTGAACTCCTCCATGTCTGCTGTGGGAGTGCTGCAGGAGAACCCTTGGTGCCAGGTAAGGCTCTGTGACCTGCTTATCTCTGGTGGTCTCTTGTAACGAAAATGGACATATACAAGACAGACTATTTCCCATCAGAGTTTTTTCTTTTTCCGGTATTGAGTTCCGTCATAGGATCCCAATACCGGAGGAAAACGCTTCAGTTTTGTCCCCATTCATTGTCAATGGGAAGCAAACTGAACAGAATGGGGAACAAAGTGCACCAGAATGTATTCCGTTCTGTTTGGTTGTGTTCCCATGCCAGACAGAGAAACGCTGCAAGCAGAGATCCAGCATAAAACACAATATATTGTAAGTCAACGGCACCAGTTTTCTCAGAACCGGTGCCCATTGACTTCCAATGGTGTTAGTGCCAGATCCGTCATGGCGATTTTAGAGATAATACAACCGGATCCGTTCATAACAGATGCAGCCAGTTTTATTATCAATAACGGAAGCGTTTTTGCTGAACCTTGCCGGATCCAGCAAAAACGCATATATAAAAGTAGCCTAAAAGAATATCGAATTATTTTAATATGTCAGTTCTTACAGTTCTCAAAGTAAAATCGGTGAAAGTCTATTCCTTCCACAAGGTTACCCAGAGCTTCTGGCTCAAACGTGGTCAGTCCTGGGTCACAAATCTTCCTGAAAGTAAAAGTTAAGTGAGAGGTGTCATTATGGTGCAAACTGAAGGCATTATTTTACTGTATTAACCTGATATAGTCTTGAATTAAAGATTACACGCAGATAAGATGAAGTGTACGCAGACCATACTTGGGATCTCTATAGACAATAGCTTTTAATCAGTGTTTCCAATGAAGAGATCACACCTAGTCACTGTGGATCTGCTTCACCCTCCACTGACTTTAAAGTAGAACTCCCGCAAAAAAGTTTTATTCTCTGACCTGTTAGAAAGGTGCATGATATAATCTGTAGTGATTGTCGTTTTCTTAGCAGTGACTGTTTCTGTGAGTAAAAACCTCTCTTCTTATTGTAGCTGGGTCATGTGACCAACTCCCTGACCTCCAACTGACCCAGGACAGAAAGCCAGTCACTGCTCTATTCATTCCTATGGGAGCCTCACTTTCAGTCTCATAGGAATACATAGAGAATTAGACTTCCTGTCCACATATAAGTCTATGTGTGAGTTGGTGGGTCTAATTGCTGGTCACATGACACAGATAAAAAACTTCAGGATGATGTAAGTCAAAAATTCAGACACTGGGAAGAAAATTACATTCACTACAGATTATATCATGTACATTTCTAGCAGGACATGGAATAAAATTTTTGTCGGGAGTTCCTCTTTAATGAAACCAATGACACCACATAAACAGCAGTCTCTTATTCACTGGCTGACTCATATTCTCGAGTCCAATGCATTCTTTCAGCACTCCCCTTATTTTTTTGTGCCATTTTGGCTACTAATAGTACGTGTCTGTGAATTTAATGCCGGAGATTTCTTGTGCAAGCCATTCTAATTGAGAAAGCCAGTTGGATGACTAGCAAAGGTTTCAAGAAAAAATAAAATACAAGTTCAGTTGCTAAAAATGTAGTATTGCCACTGAGTTGTTCAATTAAATGTATCTGTATAGTGCCTCCTGCAGTTTGTTCCTTTACTTACTTTTCTGTCCCCCTCATTGAGGTGGTCGCACATGCTCAGTTCCATCCCAACTGTTAGAAGTTGTGTCAGTGAAGCCTCATTCTCACGTCAGTGTTCCACGGACAGCACACACCCCCATTCATTTTAAAGGGGTTCTGCAGTTCTTTAAAACTGATGATCTATCCTGGATAGATCATCAGCATCTGATCGGCGGGGGTCCGACACCCAGGACCCCCGCTGATCAGCTGTTTAAGAAGGCAGCGATGCTGCAGGAGCGCCGCGGTCTTCTCTGTGTTTACCTCAGGCCCAGTGACGTCACGATTAGTATCACTGGCCTGGGCGGGGCTAAGCTCTGTTCACTTGAATGGAGCTTAGCCCCACCCAGGCCAGTGATACTAGTCGTGATGTCACTGGGCCTGAGGAAAACACAGAGAAGGCCGCGACGCTCCTGCAGTGCCACTGCCTTCTCAAACAGCTGATCAGCGGGGGTCCTGGGTGTCGGACCCCCGCCGATCAGATGCTGATGATCTATCCAGAGGATAGATCATCAGTCTTAAAAAACTACAGAACCCCTTTAATGTCTGTATTCACACATAAATGTTTTAGCATGGTCTGTGTTCATGGATCCATCACACTCATTATAGTCTATGGGTCAGAGAAAACCACGGATGCAACACGGATGCTATCCGTGTTTCACAGATCATTAGGAAGAGATGCTTTGAAAATTATTTTTTATTTATCATTTTTCTATGCAGTGGGCTGTGGGTATTGCCATGAGTAACTCACGCATATGCCTCAAAGTCTCCATTGTTCACCGCCTCAATCAGTTGCTCTGTGATCTTAATGATCTCCTGTTTTCGAGCTGGAAAAACAAAATAACCATTAAATGAAGAGACCGAGAGAGAGAAAACAGAAGAAGACACACACATGGTCAACAGAAAGACAAGAAAAATGCTACGATGATGGTGGTGGTGGTGGATAAAAAGAAACAATTGGAATGGATTTTTAAAGAGAGAAATCAAACACAATGCAATAAAAACATAAAATGCTCAGGAGAAAGAATGCAGCTGGGATTACTGGAAGGCCAAAGAAACTTAATAGTCAAGGTGGATATATGGGAAAGCTCTCTACTGACCTATTAGCTGGCCATACGTATGGCGGGGAGATAACTGTCTGTACGGCCATCTTAATTATTTTATAAGCAAGACCAGATTTTAATAGACCACATTTCCGCAATGATATAGATATTATATCACTCCAGGCAAAATTGTGTGTGTTGTCACTAGTGATAGTTTAATACCTTTGTCATGCACTCCCCCCTTCAGGCACTTGGCGTACATAGAGAAGTAAGGGCCCCATAGCAAGGATCAAACCAGGCCCCCCACACAGGACAGAAGGGTTTCTGCCTAAACCCCTTTCAATGAACCTTTGGCCATTTTTCCTCTTCCTTATTTGCTAAAGGTTGTTCCTTTAGAGGGTAGAGTCCTGACCAAGTTTTCACCTCCAGTAGAAGAAGAGATAATCCCAACTAAGACTGGGCCCCATAGCAATCGCATGGTCTGCCGCTATGGCATTACGCCGCTGCCTTCAGGCCATGAAATATGCTAAATATCTCACTATCAATTTTACCAATATGATGGAATATTAGCTCAAATTACTAATTATTTAAATTCTGAAGTATATTTTACTGTTAGTAGTCAATTTAAAGGGTTGTGCTCTGAAGAAAACCCATTTTTCAGATTGAAGACAATCACCTGATCACCCTAGCCAGGCTCCAGAAAACCCTCTCAACAATTATGGCTGGGTCTAAGGTGCAGCCAGCCATATTGTAATGGCTTCAAGGGAAATGTAGTGCTTTATGCCAGTCATTCAAATGGATGGTTGTCCATCATCAGAGCTGCTCTTTGTTAATACCCTCCACTCTGATAAGGGCTTGTTCACACATCAGTTATTTGATCAGTTATTTCCATCAGTTATTGTGAGCTAAAACCAGGAGTGGAGGCTACATAGAGATCAGTTGTAATGGAAAGATCTGCACCTGTTCTGTGTTTTTGACCCGCTCCTGGTTTTGGCTTACAATAACTGATGGAAATAACTGATCAAAAAACTGAAGTGAACAAGCCCTAACTGATGAGGGTCTCAGGTGGAGATCCTCCTCTGTGAGGTCGATATGCCCTGATAGGTGCCATATTGGATAACACAAGCCATAGCTAGTAATTGTAAGGAATGTTTTGCAAGACAGTAAACAAAATAATAGAGAATTTAATTAAATGTGAAAAATAAAAGATAAGAGAAAACCTATAAAAAGAAATCATGGATCATGGAGATAGACAGGAGAAGAAAATAATGAGCAGAAAATAGACTGGTATAAAACTGGTATAAATAAGTACAAGTGTCTTCGGGAATAGAACATGCTTCAGAAGGAAAGTAGATATGAAGAGTGGCATAATGAGAAGATACATGATTAATAGGAGCATAGAACATGTCGTAAGTGGGTCAGGCAGGGCTTGTAAGAAATGGAAAAGGATAGAGGCCAGTTAAAAGTCATCATAAGAATAGAAAAAAAAAGCTAGTGATAAGAAGATGACCGTTCTGGTTAGAAGAGTGTGCAGAAGAAGAGTTAAGGTCTTGGTGATTTGGACAAAACATAGATTTTCCCAGGGTATTAAAAATGTGTTATATTTTGTGTGTAATAATACTAAGAAACAGGGGTGTTGCTAGGTCAAAACATCCCAGGCCACATGTTGTGGCCACTGACCATACCACTGTATTGCCATCCTCAGACTCCCTGCCCCGCCATTCACTCTCATAGGCCACTAGGCCTGAAGTCTATGTGGCAGTAGAATGGCGCAGGCGGTCAGGAAGGACAACAGGAGGCATTATATCTACTAGGCCACTATGGGAAGCATTATAATCACTGGGGGCACTACAGGGATCCATTATAATTACTAGGAGCACTACAGGGGGCCTTTATAATTACTGAGGCACTGTAGGGGGCATTATAACTGCTGGGAGCACTATAGGGGGCATTAAAACTACTGATGGCTGTACAACAGGTCTTTATTACTAATGGGGGCACTATTACTACTGAGGGGACTCTGGAAGAGAATTATTCTCATTGATGAGACTTTTGGGAGCACTTTGGGGACTATCTGTATGACACTGTTGTTTCGTAATTATAGTATTTGGGGGCATTGGAAATCATAGAGTGCACAGTGTTGGGGGTAGCAGCAGGAAAACACTGTTAGGGAGGAGGAAAATAGAAAAGTGAGGAATTTAAGATGTCTGTGACAAACTCTGTAAAGACGAGGCGCGGCTGTAAGAAGTCATCATGTGTTGTCTGGGCTGAATGGAGAAGATGAGGAAAGAGAACGTCTACATCAGAGGAGCTATCACTGGATGTAATAGGTATGTGGTGCTGTATTCTTCTGTTTGTGTGATAGAGCTGTATGTAATGTCCATCCAGATATGCTTTCAGCACAGGGGCTGGGGGGTTGGATCAAGAGTTTGACACATATGCATTGGGAATTGTGCTGTAACCCTAAGGGCCCTTGCAGACGAGCGTGAGACTCGGACGTCTCCCGCATCGCGGGCCCTGGCTTGAACTCCCGGCACTGACATAATGCTGTTAGTGTTATCCAATACATTCCAGAACTGTAAGGGTTACATAGCATCATAAATCAGTATAATGCTATGTAACCCCCGTTCAGTGCAGGCAGTTCAAGCCAGGGCCCGCGATGCAGGAGACGTCCGAGTCTAACGCTCGTCCACAAGGGCCCTAAGAAGAACAATTCAAGACATAATAGGTTTAAAACTATGGAACATGAATACTAGAACAACAGGGAAAACTGAAATTTACAACAAGAAGGGTGTTAAAGACAGAAGTTGAGGATGTTACAGATCGAAAAGACAATGAATTCAATGAGTTAACCTGGAAGTCAATAAACATTGGAAATTATGATAGAACGTTTTGTGAAGAGCTGTAAGATGACAGACATGCATCTGAAGGGAATGGTTATTAAGCAGAGGTGAAGATGTGGTAAGGAGGAAGTCAATGGATAAGCAAAAGGTCCATAGTTAGAAGGCGGTGGGAGCCCATGTGAGATGCGTTTGTATGCGCGAGTTCTACTTACGCTGTACAAACGGAGAGTTTAGGTGGGGCTGGGAGAGCCGATGCTGCGTGTTGGAATACTGCACTCCCTCTGCTTCTGAGCCTCGTCTGACTGTGTTAAATATATCTGTAAATCTAGCAGCTGGGAAGGGGACAAAGAGACAGGTACCAGGGAAAGGGATAGAAACCGAGACAAGAGACAGAGGTAGAAAGACAAGAGACAGAAACAGAGGTTGACAGGCAGAGAACCAGTGACAGATCAGCAGAGACAGAGGTAGAAAACAAGAATAGACAGAAACAGTAGCAGTAAAATAGAGAAGTTAGGCAAAAGACAGTAACACGGTTGGTAAAGCAGACAGAGAAGATGATACAGAAGAGGTAACAAAGCAGTGATGAAGAAGCAGAGACAGAGAAGTACAGTAGACATGAGGACAAGGACGTGGTGGTAAAAGTAGTGTAGTATGAAGTATACAAAGTATTAGCAAAACAGATAGAAAGGGAATGTAGAAAAGAGACAGAAGCAGAGGCAGTGAAGAGACAGGTGAGTTAAGAAATAGAGTTGAAAGATGAGACAGAAGAAGAGGTAGTGAAACAGAGTCATAAAGATAGAAAGACAGAAGCAGAGGTCATTTGGTATGGGACAAAAACAGAGGTGAAGAGACAGCAGTAGCAAAACCGTAAAATACAAAGTAGATGTAGTCAGATAAGTAAGCAGAGACAGGACAGTAGAGATAAAGGTGGAAAGACAAGGACCGAAATGGAGAGATAAAAGATACAATAGCAAAAAAGCCATAGACAGTGGAAAGGTTGTATATATAGAATATGCAAAAAATGAAGAGAAATTGGCAGATATGCAGAAAAGAGGAAAAGGGCAAGAAATAGAGGCAGAAGACCAGAGATAAGTAGAGAGCCCGAGATAGAGAAATGCATCAGAGCAGAAGGCCAGAATACACGGGAGAATAGAGATTAAAGAGCGAAAGAAATATAGACAGGAGATAGAGAGAGAGAGGAGAGCAAAAATCAAAGGATTCGGAGGGGTCGGAGCAGTAGGGAAACAACCAAATTAAAGGAAAAAAAGAAAACAGATATCAACACAGAAAGAGCAGAGACACAGCAGCAATGTGAGTGACAAGAAACACAAACAACATCTCATCACAAACAGGCAAGGACGATGCCAGTCTTCATCCCCCCAGAAAGTTAGTATTGGCAGTGCCAATCCCCCACACACATCACAGTGACAGGAACACGAGGGGGGCTTTAATTAATCTACACTTAATTCCCAGGCCATTAACAACAACACAGCCTACTATTCAGATATTCCAAGCACAACATAGCGTCACATATATGTCTCTACTCATCATTTACAGTACATATTCAAAAACACTGCAAAAAATGTCCCAAAAGATCCAATGCAGCATCGAAACGTAGAATTTATTTTAAAGATTACAGTGTTGTATACTGTAGAATAAATAGTTTTTCATGCACATTTTTAAAAGGGTTGTCTGGGATTTTTTATACTGATGGACTATTTTCAGGGCAGGTCATCAATATCTGAGTGGCGGGGGTCCAACACCCCACAACTGCGACGATTAGCTGGAGCTCCGGCTCCAGGACTATACAGAGCTGCTCCCATTGAAGTGAATGAGAGCAATGCTGCAGTAACCAACTTCATCCACTACACAATGGACGGCGCTGTGTAGTTCCTGCACCCGAGCTACTACAGAACACCAAGGTGTTGGACATCCGCCAATCAGATATTTGAGAACAGGCCATCGATATAAAGATCCAGGACAACCCCTTGACAGTTCTCCTATATCCCCATCCTTTTACTTACGCTGTGCAAGAGGTGAATGGGGGAAGGATGGGGAGAGGGGCTGCTGAGCGACCGCTGCTTGGGGTCCCTCAGCCTCCAGGGCTCCCGAGCCCCGCCTCACTGAGCTTAAAATGTCTGAAAACTTCAGCACTAGAGAGAACCAGGAGAGAAGAAGTGTTGAAGCCAAAGAATGCATATATTCAAAAGGGACATGGAGAAGAAGTGAGAGCAGCAACCGATGAGTAAAAAGGCAACAATAATAACAAAGACTCCAGATATGAGAGCGATAATGGTGGAAAAGAGCTCAAGATGGAGAACTGGGTGTGGAAAAATGGCTGCACAAAAAGTGGATGACAGAAATAATGAGCTGTAATGTCAAAAAGGGATTATCTTAATTTAAATTTTTCAAATGCCCTATTAGGGAATATTAAGTTTAATGAGGGTTGTTCCTCTTTCAAGACCTTAATTTATTACACTGGAGATCAGCTCTTAGGAACACCTCTTGCTCTGGAGGACTCTCTATGTCCATGCATTACACAGACTGATAGGTTTCAGTAGGAACTGTGTAATGCCTAATTTCCCCTGTGGTGGCGCTGCATGAGAATTGAATACTTGGTGTCTTAAAGGGGTTATCCAAAATGCCCTCATATAGGTTGTACTTACCTAGCTCCCTGGAACCCGCGCCGCTTCTGATGCCCACACGACTGACGCTGCATCTCCCCGTCGCACAGATCAAAACACAGACCAATAGCAGGCCGCGATGGGAACGAGCCTCCGTAGCATCACCCCTGATGCTAGGGAGGCTCATTCCCGTCGCGGCCTGTTACTGGCTTCCCCCCATCGCCGGATGTTTGGATCCACACAATGGGATGATGCGGCCGTGCGAGCATCAGAAGTGACGCAGGTGCCGGGGAGCGGGGTAAGTATGACCAGTATGAGGGACATTTTAGTGGGCATTATAGGGGTTGAACTCAACTTGACGTTACAGGGATTCCTTCTAACAAAAAGGGATTGTTTAAAAATGTCAAGATCAAAAGATGTTTTTGATTATTATATATGTTAAGCATAACTATTGTTTCTGAGCACTACAAATTCAGATTTTTTTTCTGCGTTGGGAGAACTACAGTATATTTTGTTAGTCTCACTATTAGTTCTACTACCACTTTTTTGATGGTTTAGATTTTCCAATTACATTTTAATCTGGAATCATCTAGGATTTTTAGGGTTTTTACAGTTGAAGGCACAGTGGCTTTAAAGCATTGAGAACAGCTCTCAATTTGTGTTAAGGCCATGTTCACATAAGAGATTTTTCATGTTGATTTTGGTGGATTTTCCACACTAAAAGCCACTTGGAATCCACCCTCAATCTGCCTCCAATTGTTTTTAATGAGAAAATGTTGTTCATGAGGAGGTTTTTATTCTCTGTGTTGATAACCCGCATCATGGAAAAAAATTATGTATCATTCATCCTTGGTGCGGATTCTGAATGGAAATCCCCATAGTGGAAGTCCTAAAAACCACATCCTCTACACACAAATGCATTAAAACAGAAAAAATGTAAAAACAGCAAAGAAAACGTGAAATTTTTATGCTGATTGGGGCATATACCTAAATTTTCAGTGTGCTAATACAACCATATGAACACACCCAAAAGGGCAGGGGATGTCCTGTGTATTAACGGCAAGGAAAAGCAACCCTTGAAGTTACAGTTGTTATATTTATCACTTAATTTTCTATGGGAATCTTATAACACCCCTCCAAGACAAACTCCAAGAAATCCTTCATCTGTCTATAGCTGACTGCAAAGTCTATAGTTGACTATATTATTTGTGATTGCATTGGTATCGGTAGAAAAAACATAGAAAAAACATAAATGGACAGGTAAAAGAATAAAAAAAGATGGAAATTATACCATGAGTGAATGAATTAATGAACAAACAAACATATTAACTACATACAGGAACAGCATAAGGAACAACAAAATACTGTAGGAGTAAACAGGCACGAATAAGAAGAAGTTACATGGTAATTGTACTGTGTAGGTGTCCATATGTTTGGCAGGTCTGAGTCCATGTTGGCTTAATGAGCCATTTTTGTTGTTATATGGTGTGACACATGACATGGTTGTAAGAAAGAAGGCTGAGGAGTTCACAGGGTTTGGATAGACTCATTGATCAACCAGATGGTCGGTCCACTAGAAATGTTCTAGGTGCAGAGGAGGAACAGAGGTGAGATTGTTTGATGTCGAGTAGAACTACTATACCTTTCATTTCTTCGTCCTCTGGGTTGGTATGTGTACTGTCTGAGGATTCCTGTGTGAGAGAGAAAACAAAATGGTGGAGAGTTTGGGAAGATGTGAGGGTGGAAACCAATGTGGTTATAGATATAGAGAAAATCACTATGGTTAGAGACATCATCTGTAGGAAAATCATAAGTTCATGTATTTACAAGCAAATTACCATTTGGCTTTTATAGTCATGCCAACTTATCCCCCAGAAAAAAACACAAAAATACCCTCTTAAATCTCCATGACAAACACTATAGTACTGAGCATAAAATCCACAAATGCATTGCTTTAATATTCAAGACCTGGCTGAGAATTGTGATATAATGAAAACTCCATAATTATCTAGATTCACGTAGATACTCTATAATCATAGAATGTTCTGGACTACCAGGAGAAGCTGGTGAAACTTCAACCAACACCAAGTTATAGACAAAAAATAGCTACAGTTCAATGGCAATAAAAGTTAACTACATAGTAAAAAAGTTTCACCACAGTAAATAAACGAACAACTTCTGGTATTCTTTTCAGCGTCATGCCTTTAACTTTTAGCTTGAAGATCTCCAAGCTAACACTGATAAGCCAATCATATACTGTGGACTTTTAAGGAGTTGTCCAGGGATAGAAGGTCAGAAGGATTAAAAATAAAAAAGTATTTCTCATCTCACTAATCCTCTGTTGTTGCCGTTCCAATGCCGCTATGACCCTCCTGCTCTCCACACTCTCACCACTGAAACTGGCTTTGAATGCCAGTGACTGGCTGAGTACATAGTCCAAGCCATTTCTGTGTGTTAAGATGGTATCAACAAGTGGAGATCAGCAGGGACTGAAGGGCATTGGAATGGCAGTGAATCGGTAAGGTGAGTAATGATTTTTTTTATATATATAAACAAGTTTTCCATAATTTTCATATTGATGGCCCTATCACCAGGATAGGTCATTAATATGAGATCGGCAGGGTCAGACTCCCGGCACCTTAAATGGGTATTCTCATCTTAGACAATGGGGGCATATCGCTAGGATATGCCCCCATTGTCTTATAGGTGCGGGTCCCACCTAGCGACATGCCCCCATTGTCTAAAATGAGAATAACCCTTTAAGCGATCAGCCGCAATGCTCCATGAGAGCTTAGTTCTCTTCCTAGGTCATGTGACATCACATTCATGGCCTAGGTGCAGCTTAGAATAATTCTAGTGAATAGGGATAAGCTGCTATACCAAGCACAGCCACTATCAAATGAATGGCGCTGTGCTTGGTAAGCTTCAAAGAGGCTGTTAGATGCCTAGTAAGCACCACAGCTATCTCAAACAGTTGGTCATCGGGGGTGCCAGGAGTGGGGCCACGCTGATCTCATATTGATGGCCTATATGAAAATCCGGGAAAACCCCTTTAATCCTTTCTGACCCTTTAAAAAAATATATAATTTTTCCCAGAAAACACCTATAGTATACCCAACGTGTAAAGTGTGTAGTTAACTACTGTATGAAATGGAGCCAAAGGATTTTGAGTGATTGTCTATTAGATATATTGGTCAGTAACTTTATCAAATATTCAAGGGGTCATTAAGAATAAATGGGCCTCATATGCCCCTACCACTATCTTGCTATTCCCCTAATATATTTGTGTAAAGCCTAAAAAAGTACTTTTGGGAAAAAAGATTCAATAAAAAAATGCAAAAAAAAAAGAACGGAAATTTTATTTATGTAAGATGACACACCAGGTAGGCTGGTGTGTACAGTGGAGCGCAGGTAAGTTGTTAGGTAGGTGTATGTCCCAGTTTGCAACCATCAAAAGTTTAAATGAAGTATTGAATCTGACTGGAGAAGAGTAGACGTATTTTTTGCTCTATAAGACGTGAGGGGCCTTATGGAAGGGCTCACTAGTACATAAGTGCCGGGGAGTGGTGAGTGCAGTGCTCCCTGTGTGGGCTCTGTACTCAACGCTTTCTGCTCTTCGCCTGCCGGCACCACATGCTGTGCTGTGACTTGCGCACAACATGAGGATGTCGGCGCACTCTGTGACCTCACACTGTGCGAGGTCACTTCGCATAACAGCGTGGCAGGAAGAGCTGGAGCTGGATCTTATGATTGGCAGTATCTGGAACAGAGAGGTGAGTTGATTATTTTTTGGTCTGATTTGAGAACATTGGGGGTCTGATCTGAGATCTGATTTGGGGTCTTATTAACATTGGGGGTCCGATCTGAGGTGTGAGTGGAGGTCTGAATGGGAGTCTTATTAGCAACGTGGGTCTTATTAACATTGGGGGTCTGATCTGAGGTCTGTTGGGGGTCTTTACATTGGGGATCTGAGCTGAGGTCTGATTTGGGGTCTTATTAACCATTGGGGGTCTGAGCTGAGGTCTGATTTGGGGTCTTATTAACCATTGGGGGTCTGAGCTGAGGTCTGATTAACACTGGGGGTCTGATCTGAGGCCTGCTGAAAGTATTTTTTTTTTCTTATTTTCCTCCTCTAAAACCTAAGTGTGTCTTATGGGCAGGTGCATCTTATAGGGCAAAAATGCGGTATATGGTATAAGGCAAAGTCAGAACAAAGTAGTCAAAACATATTAAAGGGTTTCTGTCATCAGATTTAACCCTCTTAAACCTGCTGACATTAGCGATGTGCTAATGTCAGCAGACCCTAACTCTGGTATTATTATGTTTATTGGGGGCCACCATACTGTGATAATCTTATTTTTGTAATATGTATACGAACCTCTAGGAGCAGGGGGGGCGTTGCCCCTGCTCCTAGAGGCTTCGTTCTCATATCTCCTTCCACGCCCGCCGTTCTTGATTGACAGGGCCAGGCAGCGTTCGTCTCCTGCTGCCGGCCCTGTGTGCTGCATGGCACATGCACGAGATTTCCCCGGCCGGAGAAGACAAGTGCTGGCCCTGTCAATCAAGGACGCGGGGCGTGGAAGGAGGTAGGAAAACGGAGCCTCTAGGAGCAAGGGCAACGCACCCCCTGCAACTAGAGGCTCATTTACATATTACAAAAGTAAAATTATCACAGTAAGGGGGCCCCCTATAACATAATAATACCAGAGTTAGGGTCTGCTGACATTAGCACATCGCTAATGTCAGCAGGTTAAAGAGGGTTAAATCTGATTATAAAAACCCTTTAAAGGGATAGGATACGCCATCACTTTATGATTGGTGGGGGTATGACCTCTAGGACCTCAACCAATCCTGAGAATGAAGAGACTGCGGTTGTGCTGACTGCTGTTCCCTGCACAGTTGCTGGCCCAGTAGTATCACTGTGCTGGGAAAATTTAGAAGGGGAAGTAGTACTAAACCAGCTCTTTGGCCCCGTGATTGAGGATCTCAGGAGTTCCTGTGGTCAGACTCCCACAATCGTGATGGCATACTCTGAGAAAACTCTTTTAATTAGACCCTGACAACTATGGCAGGATCTGCTGACAATCCAATGTATAAGGGGGCAGCCTGGCTGTCTGGAAGATGTCGGAGAAAATGAGGATAGGGCATGTTGTATGTTAGATGTTCTGCTGGAGTAACAAATAGAAGGAGAGGTTAAAGGGATAAGAAAATCTTGAAGCAATAATAATTAGAGATTTCTCAAATCCATATGGTGCTAATGAACTATGTATGGAAATCTTACTACTATTCCAACACAGTCTTCTAGGCAAAGACACTAAAAACACACAAATCTCAGTAACGCTGTTCCAGTTGTAGATTCTAGGCTTTATACAGACATGACTGTACCTTAGATCTTTCAAGGCGCCTAACGTGACCTGACAACACAGCCATTATCTAGCAGATGGACCAGTACTGTAGCTTGTATGGGATACAAGACCCATCTTTCACGTTACTGAACCAAGATGAATCATATTATGCCTCCAGCTAGCCCTGGTAGGTTATGTACGGTATGTTCTCACAACCACAAAAACAGGCTACAAAACAACCATCAACAATCTATGGATAGGTTTAAGGTCATCTAATTTGGACCAATGGCATATGCATAGTTGTCACATACTTTTAAAGTTAAGGGGTTTTTCCATTGTACCGTACATGTCCGGCACGTTCAATTAGGTCATATGAGACTTCTAAAAATATCCATGCAAGCACGCTTGGCTATTTTGGAAAGTCCTATACCGGTGAAAGGAGGTGTGGCCATACATGTGTGACTTGGTCTCCTTACACTTCAGGGCCCAGTTCTTGAGACTTATTTTTCAGATGTCCATAGAATATCAGAGATAATTGAAGTATTTTTCAATGTTCCTAAGGCTGGGTTCACATATGTTCTTTGAACTCCAGCAGTCTATTCCGGTGGAAGAACAGACTACCGGAGTTCACTGTATCCGGCATACCACCGTGCACCGCCGCAGACCTTATTTACTGTAATGGGATCCGGCAGTCTGTTCTGGCATATATGCTGTCTTTCGACTGGACAATAAATGCTGCATGTAGTTTTTTTGGTACAGCTGAAATCCAGCATATACTCCGGAACAGACTGCCGAAGTTCACAGCACATATGTAAACCCAGCCTAAGGTAAGTACCCCATAATCAGATAAACTGCATCAAAGTATGCCCCAGAGATGGGCTGCACCTATTTTGATAAATCAGGGCACGCTCATATTTGTAAATGGTCTCTGATGGTACCTGGACAGAAGAGAAATATGTGGTGATGGTACATTATCAGTGACTCTTTACTGCAAGGAACTCATAGGAAGCAGGGGCATTGCTATAGTGGGTACAGAGGTACACCTGCATAGTAGATGGACATTTTCAAATTTTGCAATCCAGAAGTTTCAAGTTCCACCTTTGAAAGGAAAACTAGCTAAGGATGGTCTTGTGCCTCTTTCTGCAAACAGTTCACCATCACAGAAGGCTAGAAGCAATGATTTATCAAAGACCTATAGAAAACATATCAACCACACCCATGACAGAATATGAAGTTTTACCGTATGGCCTATAGTCTAAGGTTCCAGAAATGCACAATGCCTCCACCTAAGTGGGGAAAGGGACCCTAAGCAGAGCTGTTCTCACAGGAGGTCTACCTACTGGTGCCTCTGGAGTAAAGAGGTGCATGAAACATGACATATGAAGAGAGAGGTAAAGATATGGCAAATACCTTTATCCCGTCCACCAGGTTATGAATTACTGTGGTTTGAGGCTCCTATAGAGGAAGAAAGAATGAGAAATGGGAAGGAGGAGAGAACTAGAACAGGAAGGACGGATAGGCAGCAGGGAAGATTTAGGATAGCAGCAAGGGGGGGGGGGCAGTTAAGGCTGGATTTACATGTAGACATGTTTTTCTACAGTCTGATCACAGGTATCTGAATAGGCACAACATGTGGATCCTTATATTATTTGTCCTGCCTATGATCACAGTTATGCCTATGAGTGTCCCATGTAAAATGTGATTGGCCAGTTCAGATCAATACCCCCAACAGGTTTGCGTATAGCAATATTGGGGATACCCTTCTGCACACTACATGTAACCTAAGCTAGATGTATGATTAGTAATTATGACAGAGTTTCCCTATTTTGTCACCATTATCACTTGATCTGCCAACACTACATGTGGTCGTCTGGCTGTTCCATGTTGGTAGATGTGGGGGATAACAAAGATAGAGCATGTTGTGCCAGGAGATAAGTCACTGATAGAAATGTCTGTACTCTCACTGTATATAGGGAGGTCAGGGGACATGGCTGCTAATCAAAACTGATGCTTGGCCAACAGTTACCTTATGCCATGGCCACCAATTATCCATGTATACCAATGTGGGATTACTTATGTGGATGTCTGTCTGACTGAAACTAAATTTGCTTCATGTAAACTCAGCCCAAACCAGAAGGACACAAGTGAGGAGTGGAAACGAGATGTCAGGGCAGGAGGACTGAAAAAATGGAGGAGTGGAAAGACAGGCATAGACTACCGGACAGTCCTCTAACTACCCCACAGAGAGATAACACTCTAATCTAAGCCACAGACAGATGACAGACTTCCCACTCCAGAGACAGACCACAAACTTTTCTGAACCACAGACAGATTAAAACAGAAGTCCAGGACCCCACAGAGACACCTCCCAGAGACAGACCACAGACGTCTCTGAACCACAGACACAAAACAAACTTTCCTAAGAAAAGGACAGTGAGAAGGCTTCTCTCCACGTACAAGAGGACCAGACTTATCAATGTGCCCTCTGTCCACCGTCCCCTCCATATTCCCCACAATGTCACAAATACACAAAAGTGTTCTTCCACCCATTCCCTGTATTCATACCAGGGCAGCGGGAGGAATGGGGCCCTTCGGACTGGTCACTCCAGCGCTGTTCTTGGTACTGTTTGTCTGAGGCTTGAGAGAAAGAGATACAGAGAAAGAATTATATTCTACAAAAAAAGTCATATTAAACTAATATACTATCCTATCTCTGTAGTATATGTGACTGCCTATACATTTCAATGTCTCCATGTGATTTAGGAATGCTTGCTGTATAGGGTATAGGAAATGATTAAAAATGGCCACCAGCAACCTGTCCTAAAATGTAAGCAGGGTTGGTTGCCTCCACTTTCAGAGCTGCCTAGGGGAATTAGAGGCTCTGGCTCTTGCATATACTACATATTGGTGAGTGTTCTTGTCAGGCTGCTCAGCCATAATGGCATATCGTAGGCAAGATCACATCATTACCATCTATTGTAGAGCAGTGAGGTGAGGCCTCCTCACCTTCCTATACAGCTCTTCAAGTAGTGCAACCAGTTCTCCTCACATGCTAGGATAGTTGGCTGGCAGCCATTTTAAATCATTCCCGAAGAAACCCCTCGTCTGTAATTGTCCTTCAGAAATAAGGTATCAAAAAGACTATAAGAACAAATTGCACATTCAATATCCAAAACTATAACAAAGTTTATTCAAGCCACTGCAAAAAATGAAAATACGGTATACAATAGAAACCATATGAGGGACCAGAATCCGTCCCTACATAAAAGTGTACATCCTGTTCAAAATGAGAACAAAAATGGGTGCCATGCATTCCTAAAAATAGACATGTATGTATCAATTGAGCAATAAGACATGACATCCAATACCAAAGCTAAAAAGACCTGTAACCCATCATGTTGCACAGAATGTCCAAGGTGGGGGTATACACATGTTCTACCCCACATGTATCGCTAGCAAATGCCAGCTTCCTCAGGGGTGTTATGTTAAAAAATTGTGGCCAGAGTAATAAATATATACACACACATGTTAATCACTCAAATAAACCATACACCTATACATTTAGAGGCATTGAAGGAAATCTGTCACCAGATTTCTGCTGCCGTCACTTTTAAACCCTAACAGCTCCAGCACATGCCAATGAGTCCCCATATTCATGAGCTCATGGCTCTCTCCGCCCACTTGCCTCTGATTGGCAGGTTTTTACCATATGTATCAGCAGCTGGGCGGGGAAAGCCATGAGCTCATAAATATGGAGACTCATTGGCATGGGCTGGAGCTTTTCAATACAAGATTTTTTTTGCAAAATGGCTGCATCAATGAAAGAAAGTGACCCAGCATTTTGCTAAGGAGATCTGTCACTAGTTTATGTTGTCCTTAGTTAGGAGACCATAAAACTGGTGATAGATTTTGTAAGGTTAAATGCCCCCCCCCCCAATTCCCAGACCTCTTGTATACAATATTTACCTACTACCTGGCCCCCGCGTCGCTCCGGATCCCTGCAGGCCGCCGCTGCATATGCCGGGTGACGCTGGGGAGGCTCCCCCTGTCACCAGATATTTTGATTCGAGCGACGGGGAGATGCTGCAGCGGGCGTGCAGTGATCCAGAGTGACACATGTGCCAGGGAGCAGGTAAGTATAATGTATACGAGGGGCTCTGGCATTGAGGGGTCATTATAGGGGTTGGATAACCCCTTTAACTTTAAAGTGCAGGAAACTCAGAGTACCATCCGATATAGATGATGCGATGTGTTGGCAGAATTAACAAGAAAAAAAAGTATTCAGAATTGCATTAAATATCGATAAAGAAATCACAAAAAATATTTAAAAAAGAAAAATGTTTTTTAAAGAATGAAAAATAAAAATTATGTGTGGTCCGAGGTCAAGAACAAAAAAAAACCCTGCAAACATGAAAAAGAGGGGGAAGAGGAGTTTTAGCTAAGCTCAGTCAACGAAAAAATAAAAGTTATGGCTCTTAAAAACCATTTTGGCAAATTCCATGTTACAAAATCCAGATGTTGCCCCTTCCATTCTGAGCTCTTTCGTGTCCACAAACAGAAGTTCACGACCACATATAGGGTGTTGCTATATTCAGGAAAAAAATGCATTTTGGGGTGCCTTTTCTCCTGTTACCCCTTGTGAAAATGAAAAGTCTGGGGCTTTTATTGTAAAAAAAAAATTATTTTCACAGCCAAGTGTTTCTATGAAACACCTGTGGGGTCAAAGTACTCACTATAACCCTTGTTTAATTCTTTGAGGGTTGTAACAGTTCCCACTTTAGGGATACCTCAGGGTCTCTTCGAATGAAAGACGGCACCTGAAAATAATTCTAGCAAAATTTGCCCTCCAAAAACCCTATGGTGCTCCTTCCCTTCTGAGCCCTGCCGTGTGCCCATACAGCAGTTTACATTCACATATTGGGTGTTTCTATAAAATGCAAAATGAGTGTTATCACTATTGAAATCTGTTTTGGTGTTAACCCTTGCTGTTTTACAGGAAAAAGTTAATTAAAATGGAAAATCTGTGCAAAAGAATTATGTATGATCTTTATTGAAAATATTGAGTCATTCTGTCACAAGGGGCTAACTGTCTAGTTGTGTGACTGGTACTTTCACTTTGTGCTGGCCATCTGATAAACCTTATCTCTTAATTACTAATAGGTCATAAACACTGTATTAAAGACTGTATTAGCATGCTTAAAAATCATTGTTTGTGGGCGGCAGATCATGCTGTGTAATGACAATCTGCTGCTGGCAAACAACCGGACAGGATGGGGACGAGCAATGGCATAACGGTTGCTCCTCCCCATACTGAGTAGAAGATCGCTGCATGTAATAGCAGCGGTCTCCTCCGCTAACGAGCAGGCGATTTTGAGGAGGGAACGCATCCCTCCTGACAATCGCCTGCCTGATCTGGCCCTCTAAGGCTACTTTCACACTAGCGTTTTAAAATTCCGGTATTGAGTTCCGTCATAGGGGCTCAATATCGGAATAAAACGCTTCAGTTTTGTCCCCATTCATTGTCAATGGGGACAAAACTGAACTGAAGACAACGGAATGCTCCTGAAAGCATTCCGTTCCGTCTTCAGACCGGAGAACAAACCGCAGCATGCTGCGGTTTGCTCTCCGGTCCAGGCATCCGCACCAAGACGGATCCGGAATGACCCCCAATGCAAGTCAATGGGGGTGGATCCGTCTGGTGTGACCATAATGGTAACCGGATCCGCCCTCCATTGACTTTCAATGGAGTCCATTACGGATCCGGGTACACATAGACACATACAGACATAAACATACACACACATAAAGACATACAAACACACATACATACTTACATGCTCCCCGGCAGGTCTTCGGAGCGTCAGGACGGCTCACACAGGTCACGATTCCCCACAGCGCCCTCTGCTGGGCGCCTGGTGGAATCGTCATCTGACGATTCCACCAGGCGCCCAGCAGAGGGCGCTGTGGGGAATCGTGACCTGTGTGAGCCGTCCTGACGCTCCGAAGACCTGCCGGGGAGCATGTAAGTATGTATGTGTGTTTGTATGTCTATATGTGTGTGTATGTTTATGTGTATGTATATGTATGTACTGTGTGACATGTGTGGGGCCGGAGCGCGGTTCCGGCTCCACACATGTCACTGCGGCAGGCCTGATCCGGCAGCACCCTTCACCTGCCGGATCAGGCCTGCCGCCAGTGTGAAAGTAGCCTAATACAGCCTTTAGCCACATTCTTATCAGTAAGATAAGACATGAGTGTGTAGGAGGTCAGAGATAAGGATCTGTCAGCTGAGCTGTCTGACAGAACAGAGTGAAAATTCAGAGCCTGCTACTGGAGAATCTCACCACTGCACAGAGACGGGGATCAAAATTTTTAATGTAGACCAATTGAAAAAAATATTTTAGCTCAAAATGAGTACAATGTAATAATAAAAAAAAAGTGCACATAGCCTTTAATGCCTCTAAATGTACTGGTGTATTGTTTATTTGAATGATTAACAGGAACGGACACCTATTTTTGGTCTAATTTTAAACAGCATATATACTTTTATGTAGGGACAGAGATTGGTCCCTCATTTGGTTTCTACATACAGCATTTTAATTCTTTGTGGTGACTTGAATAAAGCTTATGTTTTTGGATAGGATGTGTAATTTGTTCTTATAGTTCTTCTTTTCGGGGAGATATACTATTGTACTATACCATGGATGCACAAACTGCGGCCTTTAGCTGTTGCAAAACTACAGATGCCAGCATGCCCGGTAACCCTACAGCTATTAGCCTACAGCAGGGCATGGTGGGAGTTGTAGTTTTACAACAGCTGGAGGGCCGCGGGTTGGGCATACCTGTATTATACTATACTATTAATCTAGTACTCCACTTTGTTTAGTTTCTTGATATTGTACATACTTGGGAAATAAAGAACCATCTTCAGTAATGTTTCTCAACACGTAGAACAGTTTGTAAAGGAGGAATGTCCATGAACATTGATGAATATGATGGAGACTTTCTCCATTATATGGATTGCATCACAATTTAAGGACCCTGGTTAACACTAAAATTACTGGTGGTTTGGTATAAGTCATAAATGGAGGTGGCTTGAGTTAAGAAATAATATATTTAATTAGATTTAATTAAAATTGTTCCAAATTCATTATATGGATCATAGCTCTCTTTTTTTGATACAGAGCTCCAAATCCTCTTCACATAAAAGCCATAAAGTTACATGATAATGTTTTGTCTGCCTACAATCACCACTAGGTGGAGCTCACTGAATTGGCAATTATTAAGTTATCACTGCTTAAAGTAGCACTTCAGCAATTGTTTCACAAAATATAATGCTAACTCACCAGCAATAGTCTATTAGTGTAATTTGTTTCATTCTAGTTCAGTTGTATTCATACATTTTGAACCTTTTTATTATGGGCACCTTGGTCATGCTATCCCCAGTCTGACCACCAGTCCAGAGCTCCAATTTAGACAAGAGTTCAGCCTCCCCTGTGTAGCTGATTTCCTGAGAACTACAGGGTTATATCATACCCCTCCACTCACTGCCACCCTCCTTATTCCACTGTATGTTCCTCCATTTATAGAGTGCTGTTGAAGATATCATTTTGCCCTATCTAAGAGACCAGGATGCAGTGCTAGAGTAGTTGAGTCCTAACAATGATAAGCTACAGTTATAAAACTCCACTGATGTACACTGGCAGTCTGCAATATCTGTGAGTGCAGTTTGTAGAATCTCCAGTGTATCATATGAGATGCAGTTTCACACTGCTCTTTCCTTCCTGACAGGGAGAAACCTATAACAAGCAGGAGGTAAAGGAGAGCAGTGTTAAGCCCAATACGACTACACTGATACTCTATACTGTGATTTAGGAGACAACAGTACTGTCAGTTGCTGCCCCTAGGTACCATAATACACAGAGTAGAGCAAGTGCAGTGTGAGCAAACTCCACCCCTCTATATCTGCAAAGCCAGAGGCATCATGGGCAATTTATGCTGCATCAGAGGAACTACACCAACCTATAAATGGCACATCAACGTAAACACAAGAACCTCTGCATTATTCTGTAATAATAGCCTATGCTGCACTAACTTCAGTTGTAGAGCTTCTTTATGGAGTACCTTTCACTTTCCTTTATTATTTCAACTGGAAGTTATGGACCTTTCACATTAATTGTAGAGCTTCTTTAAAGAGGACCTTTCACATTCCTTTATTATGAATGAATTCCTAGCAGTCTGCACTAAGGGTACAGGGGGTGGTAACCAGTTGGGGGTTGGGGGGGGGGTGGCTCTACATAGTCTCACTCTATCCAATCAGTGCTGCCATTTTCAGTCTGTGCAGGTACACCCCCCAACTGGTCACCTCCACTCTGTACCCTTACTGCAGACTGCTAGCAATTCATTCATAACTTTATAAATAAAGGAATGGCACAACATAGAGCCATAAGAATAGATGTTCCAGAATTGTTATTACATGGGGAATGCATGAAGATATTAGAACTAATATTAGACTAATTCCTATGGAGAATCAGTGGGAAGCCGTGCATGTAGACTAGTAGACTCCCATGGATTATATATATATTATTTTCTTGGGAATTCCAAACAAATATCATTTTGATTAGCGGAATAATGCTATTTGTACCACTTTTCATTCCATCAGAGCCCTAAATTGTGAGACCATCCCACCAAAATCCTTGGGTTTGGCAGTCATTTATTTATTGATTCTATCTTATCTGAGGCAATAAAATAATTGTGTCATTCTATCTTGATTCCTTTTTTGCCTATGAAGTTTTAATATTACACTTTGGACCAATCTGTGTAATTTAATTGGCCGGTGTGTTAGCAATCGTGAAAACCCAATTCTTTTCTTATTTATAATACAAAAGATATATCACTGTGACCCTTAGGCTTGTTTCACATTTGTGGTAAGCAGATCTGGCAGGCTGTTCTGGCTGGGAACCACCTGCCAGATCCATGAATACTGTGTGCTACAAAGATATCATCCAGCCCTATTCACTATAATGGAGACCGGCAGAGATCCAGCCGAAACCCAGCAAATATGCCAAGTTGTGGCCGGACAAATACCGCACCACGCAGCAGTTTTCATCTGCCTGCTTCTCTGTATATTTGCCGGGTAGCAGCCGAATCTCCGCCGATTACCATTATAGTGAATAGGGCCGGATGGTATCACGGTAGCACCTGATATTCATGGATCCGGCAGGCTGTTCCCTGCCGGATCTATTTTAATGCAGATGTGAAAAGGGTTTTCCTGGTGTGTCAAATATTAATGACCTATCTTAAGGATAGGCCCTCAATATTAAACATCAGGAAAGCAGCTTTAAAGCAGCTGTATCCTGAAGAAGACACTGAAATTTCATAGAGAGAGAGAGGCACCAAATAAGGAATGCCAGATGGTTCAGAGGTTTGGAATCTACAGAACAGATATCAAATTCATTGCGGTCTATTACTATTATATTTGTATGGATTACCTTGCCAACATCCGTCTTCTTGTTCAGCAAAGTCTTAGCTGCTGCAATGGGTCCAAGAGAGACATAAAGAGGGAGGTCAGCAACAGTAATACATTATACCACCCAATATACACAGCCAGATAATCATTTCTTTGCTATATACTTTGAAGTGCACAGACACCTGAATTTTTCACTAACTGTATGCATTATAGGTAACAGTTGAGATTGTACAAATTTATCAGAAAATTAAAGTTCAAATAAATACTTATAGAAGGGTTCTTCGAGATTATATGCACATTTCCTAGTGTATACTTTTGGCGACTGCATCAGATGGACAGGAATGTAGTAGGATTGCAGTAGGGTTATGAGGTTTTGGATGTTAAGAGTGTATATACCTCTTAACGGGCCGGTGACACAATGATAAGTGGGCGAGAAAGATTTAGGGGCACATTTATTATGACCGGCATTTTAGACTCCGGTTTAATTAAGCCCCTGTGCTGGCAGTGGATCGCCGAAGTTATGTAGAGGTGCCGGCCTCTACGTAACTTCAGCATATCCACCGCCAACTCTAAATGTAAGACAGCTTCCTTGGTGTCTTACATTTAAACCATTTTCTAAGCCTAAAACAGGCGTAGGAAATGGTAAGTTAGACGGACCTGCCGGCCCAGCCCCTTTCCCGCCCTCGCCATGTCCATTCCATTCCATTCCTGCCCTCGCCATTTTTTTAGAACTGGCCAGAGCAGAGAAGAAGTCCGAGATTTTGCCGCAACAACGTGTTCGTAAGTGACTGCCTTAGTGTCTTGGTGGCAGCACTGTGCTGTCTTCATGGGGTCTTGATCGTGTGCCTGGTTTTAGGTTCTGGTTCTATTTCACAGCAGTAAGTAGAAGAGAGTCCACTGAGTTCACCTCAACAACTTTAGCGGTAGAGTAGCTAGAAGTGCCCTGCTTTTGGTTAATGCCCCTTACTGAGGACGCTCTAGAATTGGCTTCTCTCTGGCACGACATGGAACTAGCAGAATACATTTCCTCAGTGTCACATTGGTGAAGGCCGCTAATACTGTACATTGTAAAATGAGAACCAAAGGACTAAAACTTACCTTGCAAGAAATAGAAAAGGAACGGAAGAATACACAGGAGAAAGACAGAGGCAGGTATGAGAGAGAACGTAAGAGAGAGAGAGAGGAGGGTAAAGTAGGACACCAGAAATAGGACAGTGACACAAAGGGGAGAAAGAAAGAGAAAAAGAGAAATTGTGAAACAGTCAGAAAAAGACAGAGCGAGGAGGAAAAGACACACAGACGTAATATACACAGGGTGGGCACTTTTTCATTGGCAATTTGGTGCAAATTTTCGGGCATCGGCAGGCTGGCAAGACAGGACATCCGACACATGCCCGGCCACTGAGACGCCATCCAAACCACAACACTCACGTCTACTGCCCCTTGGTTAAATGCATGTAACCTCCTGAAACTCTAAACTTCTGATACAGCAAGGTATTTGGCGCCAGACATAGTACACATGTATGTACACAAAAACTGCATGCAGATGCCATATCTGCACTGTACACATATCTACATATATAAGCCTTTTAGTAGAAATAGGAACCAGACCCTGCAAGAAAAGCAGACAGGAAAATAGTATCTTCACAATTGTACGGAGTACAATTAGTATTGTATAATAAGTATTGTATAGTACAAGCGTAGACGGTGGACTATTATACTACAGAAGTGTAACTATGGTACTTCCTTATAGAAGGTACCCTATAATGTCTCATCATAGACTACCCTCTTCATATGGGACCTCCCATGGCACACAGGTAGTCATCATAGATCCGGTTCTTGAGAACTCAGCTGCCAGGAACAGTTTGACACGTACCCTACACCTCCTGTAATAAGAGCACAGCCAAATCCAGCTCCTCACTCTTGAGGGGTCATGAGGAATGGACCCCATATATGATGTCCAGAATACAGCATATTATGATGAGACGTATGCCTCGTCATAAATTAGGAGCAGCATCCAGTAGTGCACCTGGTTATCATAGCCGGATGGGCCTTATTGTTATAAATTAGGAGAAGCATCTCCCCCTGTATGTTTTTGTAAAGGACTCTATAGAAAAGAGTATGGACTCCTTAGGGCAGAGTACCAAAGGGAGAGGGGCTGAACTGGAAGGGCAGAGACTCCTTAGGGCAGAGTCCCAAAGGGAGAGGGGCAGAACCGTGACATAGAAAAAAAGTTTTAGATCCAACCAGCCCACACCAGAATTGTTGTCGAACTGTTATAGCTAACCTTCTGATAATCTGCTGCAAAGGCTACTGTCACACTTGCGGCAGCAGGGTCCGGGAGGCTGTTCCCCTTGCGAACGCTAACCAACCGTGCCGCCAGAAGTCCGCTCCGGCCCCATTCACTATAATTGCGCGGGCAGGAGGTCTGGCCGCAGCACGGCAAACATGCCGAGAGGCGGCCAAACAAAAACTACAGCACTTCCGGGGGCACTGTGGGCTAGCTTTAGCATGGATTCGCCAGGCTGCTCCCCCACCGGAACACTACTGCCACAAGTGTGAAAGTATCCTAAGTGAACTCTATAGGGAAATTGTTTTATGAGTTAGAGAAAGTAAATCAGTGGCAACTGCCTTCCCAATTCCTTGTCGAACCGGTAAAGGCACCAGTAACAGACCTCTGCTGGGCGAGGACCCTGCAAACAGCTCATCATATCCCAGCATATCACTTAAAGGGAATAGGATTCTTGGTTGCAACTTCGGTCATTCCTGAATTCTCAACTTCTGAGTGGATGTGTAGGTTATCTATATAATTCCTACATTATAGAGAAAACCTCAAGGTTAAAGGACACAGGACTCATATACCATGAGCTGAGGGTTATCATATGTTTTTTGCTGTACGCTGATCTCTTTTTACTGCTTCTTTCTATCACGGATACAATTCCATATAGTGGTATACTGGAGTATAGATAAAACACTGCTTTGCGTGCACAGTGACACTCATAAACAACACATACACACATGCATAATACATTATACACAAGACTGTTAAAGAACACTGAGCTTGTTATATCATGAGTGCCATGTACACTGCCAGACCGTGGCTTAAAGGACCTTCTCAGCACATGCCATGCACATGACATGCCCAAGCATACAGCATGCACCAAGGTACATGTGCATACACACAACATGCAGCATCTCCAGGGGACACCCAGATAGGAGCCCTTATACACTGCCTACATAACCTGAACATTGCACAGACAGACACTGGGACGTACTGTAGAGGAACTCGCGGCCTGCTGTAGATCTGCTACACGTGGCACCTAGTGTTTCACGGCCTGCTATAGATCTGCTATACGTGGCACCTAGTGTTCTGCCATTCAGTCTCTAAAGATTTCCAACTGAACCGTGAATTCCAGACACGGAGAGCGGATTTGTTAATTTTTTTGCACAGCACCCTAACTATAGCTCACTAGTCACTCTACTGTTTTCTGGTCTTATCCTCATTGCCTCCACCAATCCCTTGGTCCCTAAAGGGGCAACCTATATCTAAGCTCTTTGTAACGACCCACGCAAGCAGGCAGCTAGGAAAAAGCAGCCACATGCAGTCACTTCTCAGGGGGGAAGGAACGGGCAAGTGTGAAAGGGAAGGGCATGTGCCGTAGGACACTACTACCTTGTTCCACCAACCCCAGGGCTGTACTAGTGGCGGCGGTGGTGATTGTGGCAGGAGCTGTGGTCTGTCTGCCCACTGTGAGGATGACAGAGATCAGAGAAAAAGAGGACGGGGCAGGTATGTGGAGAATGGAGAATAGAGAGAAGAATAGGGGGAGGTTACAAGGGGAGGGGGGGGGTGTTGTGGTGAACAAACAAAATGGAAAAATGAGACATCACAAGAAGAAATGTGAAAGGAAAGATGGTAGAGGAAGGGATCCGTGAGATATGAGCACCAACATCCAAGAGAAGAGGAAGCGTGAACAAAGTGGAGAGGAGAGGTATGTGGAGATGTGGGATGAGGAGAGGGAGGAAGAGGAGAGATGAAGTAAGTAGAATAAGGCAGAAACAAAAAAAGAGCATAGCAGAGAGATCAACACATTATCTCAGGGCAGGGTAACATTCAGTGAAGGAGCAGTGGTAACCCACCTGGTCAGAGCAGGCTTATCAATAGATAGTACTGGTAGTATCAGAACAGCACTGTTTATATCGGGGGCTCTGAAGTGTATAGCACTGGTTATATTGGGGGCTCTGTGGTGTATAGCACTGGTTATATCAGAGTGGGCTCTGCAGTGTATAGCACTAGTTATATCACAGTGAACTCTGCAGTGTATAGCACTGGTTATATCACAGTGAACTCTGCAGTGTATAGCACTGGTTATATCACAGTGAACTCTGCAGGGTATATCACTGCTTATATCACAATGAGCTCTGCAGGGTATAGCACTGGTTATATCAGAATGTGCTCTGCAGTGTATAGCACTGGTTATATCAGAGTGGGAGCTGCAGTGTATAACACTGGTTATATCACAGTGAACTCTGCAGTGTATAACACTGGTTATATTAGAGTGGGCTTTGTAGTGTATAGCACTGGTTATGTAAGAATGGGCTCTGCTGTGTATAGCACTGGTAATATCAGAGTGGGCTCTGCAGTCTATAGCAATGGTTATATAAGAATGGGCTTTGTAGTGTATAGCACTGGTTATGTAAGAATAGGCTCTGCTGTGTATAGCACTGGTTATATCACAGTGGGCTCGGCAGTGTATAGCACTGGTTATATCACATTGGGCTCTGCAGTCTATAGCACTGGTTATATAAGAATGGGCTCTGCAGTGTATAGCACTGGTTATATAAGAATTGGCTTAGTAGTGTATACCACTGGTTATATAAGAATTGGCTCTGCAGTGTATAACACTGGTTATATCACAGTGGGCTCTGCAGTCTATAGCACTGGTTATATAAGAATGGGCTTTGTAGTGTATAGCACTGGTTATATAAGAATAGGCTCTGCAGTGTATAGCACTGGTTATATAAGAATGGTCTTTGTAGTGTATAACACTGGTTATATAAGAATTGGCTCTGCAGTGTATAGCACTGGTTATATCAGAGTGGGTTCTGCAGGGTATAAGACTGGTTATATAAGAATTGGCTCTGCAGTGTATAGCACTGGTTATGTAAGAATGGGCTCTGCAGTCTATAGCACTGGTTATATAAGAATGGGCTTTGTAGTGTATAGCACTGGTTATGTAAGAATGGGTTCTGCTGTGTATAACACTGGTTATATCACAGTGGGCTCTGCAGTGTATAGCACTGGTTATATAAGAATGGGCTCTGCAGTGTATAGCTCTGGTTATATCAGAGTGGGTTCTGCAGGGTATAAGACTGGTTATATAAGAATTGGCTCTGCAGTGTATAGCACTGGTTATGTAAGAATGGGCTCTGCAGTCTATAGCACTGGTTATATAAGAATGGGCTTTGTAGTGTATAGCACTGGTTATGTAAGAATGGGTTCTGCTGTGTATAACACTGGTTATATCACAGTGGGCTCTGCAGTGTATAGCACTGGTTATGTAAGAATGGGCTCTGCTGTGTATAGCACTGGTTATATCACAGTGGGCTCTGCAGTGTATAGCACTGGTTATATCATATTGGGCTCTGCAGTGTATAGCACTGGTTATATCACATTGGGCTCTGCAGTGTATAGCACTGGTTATATCACATTGGGCTCTTCAGTGTATAGCACTGGTTATATCACAGTGGGCTCTGTATTGTACAGCAATAGTTTTCTGATATATTGATATACAGTATTTTGGATGGGTAATTAAGTCCAAATGGCGTGGCATTGGATGTTTTCTGCAGAGCATAGTACTGGGTATACCAGAGTATTCTGTAACGGGGAGGATTACATTAGCATCTGCTCCATATTAATTCTATAGCACAAATGCATGTTCTAGGTGAGCAATCACTTACCAGAAAAGTTCCTTGTTGCCAGCATAGTAGTTAGGATGGCCCCCTATGGAGTTTACATAATGTGAATTAATGAAATATCTTTGAAGACGAGGGAACATACAGACATGTGTGACAGAGGTCATGCTCACCTTCAGCTTCCGGCGAGCATTGAACTTCTTGAGGCACTCCACGGTCTCCTGCCTGTGCATCATTGAGGCCACGGTTGAGCGTTGCTATGTAGAAAGAAATGGAGAAAAAGTCACGAGATATCCCGGCGGGACTATCTAAGGCCATTAACATATAGTAATACATTTAATACCCATACATACAGTCCAGGTCACATCTGAAAGCAAAAACTGGCGTTACTTACACAGACCCATGGGTGCTTGAGAGCTTCGTGTGCGGTTATACGCTTGGCGGGGTTAATGGTCAACATCTGGTTAATGAGATTCTTAGCCTCTGGTGTCACCGTGTCCCACTCTGGAGAAGGGAACTAGAGGGGGAGATGTGTAAAGCCTAACTTCATTACACTGAGCACACATCTTCTCATCATCTATGTTTACTGCTCTTCTTTCAGTCCCTTAGAGTATTGTGCAAGGTACGTGAGGCAGGGTTTGACCAAATATTAAAAAAAAAAAATGTTAAACTTACATCATAAGCCCCAGCTTTAATTTGCTGGTAGAGTTTGTGCTGATCTTCATCCCAAAATGGAGGATATCCAACCAAAAGAATATATAGAATGACACCTGGTGGGTGAAGGACACAGACATATTAGTGTTCCCACATGTCCTTCCATGTAAAGGACCGTAATGTTCCCAAAGTAACTCCATCCATCCAACCTGATGGCTCAAAAGATGGAAGTAATCACAGATTCCGCCAAATACAGAGTGTACAAGTGGATACACTAATAGATAGATAAAAGATAGATAGATAGATAGATAGATAGATAGATAGATAGATAGATAGATAGATAGATGGAATAGAATAGATAATAGCTCGATAGATAGATATGAGATAGATACTAGATAGATATAAGATAAGTCCTCCTTACATGGCCTAATGGAGCAGACTATTTTCGGGAAGGAAGCGTTGCAATCGCTCGTCACCATAAAGAATCATTGTTTGCCGGCAGCAGAGACTGTTTAGATGGCACGATCTGCTGCCAGCAAACAATTTAGGTGACCGCACCAACGATCCAATTACCTGATAAACGAGTGTTTTGCTCATTCATCAAGTAATGATTGGCACCTTTGCACAAGCAGATTATCGCTAATGAGTGTTCCTACAAAGGCATCGGTCAGTGTAAAGGGGCCTAAAGATAGATAGATAGATACAAACAGCAGCATAATCACACACAATGAAATTGCTGGGTGGAATCCTCCCAATACCATTGCAGTCCAGAAATTCAACTTGAAAAATGAAGCAGCACTCCAGTATTGTTATAAGGGTGATGGACCTGCTTTATAATTATATTATATTTAGTTCACCAGCAGGTGGCAGTGTATCTGACAGAGAGTAGCTTTACATAGAGTGGAACTAACCATTCCATTCTGCCCCCTTTTTTGGCAGAAGTGGGCTAGTCCTGCTTCCTACCAAGGGAGTGGTTGCAGGAAGCTGTGGAGAATTGGAGTGAGAGAGTGAAGCAGCAAGTTTCCCTTCACTGTTGCAGGAGCTTTTGGAAAGTAGCTCAAAGAGCAGCAATTCCTGATATATAAAATAACTTAGTACCTCTGAGAGGGAAAATGGTGCCAAAGACACCCTACTCAGCAAAACGAGTCACAGGATACCTCACTCTCATAAGAAACAGTAACTGAAGCTGATAGGAACCAGACTGAAGCCAGAGGTTAGCACAGCAGCAGAGAGAGAAAGCAAAATATTCAAGTTTACCTGCCAGTTTACCCTTAGCCTGCTGGAGCATAGAGAAAGATCAAGTATTGTTTGGATGACACAAGTTTATTGCACTTTTATTCAAGTAAAAACCGTTGAACTTTACCAAGTCTGGTCTGTACTTACTCCACCAACTCCAACTCCTTTTTTGCTACGCGGCCTAACCCTGGGGAGAAACAGTATCCACAAACTATTAGGGCCACAACATACCACTCGGCATTCCTAAACACTGGGACTCGATCAGCCCGTTGCAGGTCCATCTCCCTTCTATCAACACTGGAGTGCTGCCTTATTTTTTTAATACAGATAGATAATAGTGGTTCTTGAAATCTACAGAATTTTATGTATTTCAGCATAAATCTGACCTAAAACTACATTTGATTTTCACACAAGTCCTAAAAGTAGATAAAGATAAGCAAATCACACAAACCAAATGCTGAAACGTAGAAAATTCTTAAAGAGGTTGTTCGGGCTTTTTCTATTGATGTCCTACCCCCGCCTGATCAGCTGTATGAGGAGACGTTGCGCAGTGTGCACGTGCCTGAGGATAGGTCATCAATAGAAAAAGCCCGGACAAACTCTTTAAGGGTTCACAAACTTTCAAGCACCACGATAGATAGATAGATAGATAGATAGATAGATACAACAATAGCAAGGTGTGGGACGCACAGTCCGTCAAAGAATGTATACACTTGGTGCCAGTGGCTGTGGACACGGTCCAAAGTCCAAAAAATATAGGAAATAACTCCACGGCACTCCAACGTAGTGAATTAAAGGTGTTTATTCACCTGATTGCGACGTTTCAGTCTGCTCAATGGGACTTTTCTCAAGCAGTGTCTGACACTGCTTGAGAAAAGTCCCATTGAGCGGACTGAAACGTCGCAATCAGGTGAATAAACACCTTTAATTCACTACGTTGGAGTGCCGTGGAGTTATTTCCTATAGATAGATAGATAATTAGCTGAGTCCTTCTTTGCATGATATGCAGGATCCTTTGCACTTTTTAGTCAGCGCAGAACGACCAGGCGAGAAGAAAACATTTTGATCAATGCTGAACTAAACACGTGCTGAATTCTAAATGACACCAGGAGTCCCTCCATATGGCTCCCTGTATTATAACACCACAGTCACTGCAACTTGTGTCAGCTTACCACATGCCCAAATATCCACCGGTTTTCCATATGCCTCTTTTCGGAGCACCTCCGGGGACAGGTACCCTGGGGTTCCAGCAAAGCCTGGCACAGAAAGAACAGAATGAGAGCCAGCCCCTACCTCCAGCTGCCAGCAATTTATACAGAGAGCAGCGTGCCCGGGGACTTTGTCACGTATCCGCTCATGAGAGCGGCTGTACTGGAGATATTTTATAGTTTCAGAGACAGGAACACAAGCAGCCTAATTTTATCTAAATAACTTTGAGCAGATGAAGGATTAAGGCGGATTAAAAGGGCTAGTCAATCATCTGATAAATGCCACTGGCAAGAAGCACCGAGTGGACCTGTCTAATCCATCAGTCTGTGAACGGGCCTCACCCACCTGAATGGCATCACTCACTTTCATCATCGTACTACTGTAGAATATTAAACTGATTAAATAAATGAAAAAAAATAAAACATTGACGTATTTAATAAGCATTAGGGATACAGTAAGTGTCTGGACTAGAATTTCAGCTTGGCAGAAACAGATCCCCAGACCAAAATTTTGAAAACTTAAAGGGGTTGTCCCATTTAAAAAGGTTATGCCATAACTGATGTAAAAACTGAAAATCACACATCATATAACACATGACAATACCTTTTTAACACTGCTAGAACCAGCTATAATACATGTTAATTGCATTCAATTACAAAAGTATTCAGATCCAAGTGCTACTTTGAAAAACTCTTTAAAGAGGACCTTTCACCACTCCTGACATGCCTGTTTTAATAGCTTCATGCATTCCCCGTGTGATAACGATTCTGGAACATCTATTCTTATGCCTGTATGTTGTGCCATTCCTTTATTTTTTGCACTAGAAGTTATGAATGAATTGCTATTTGTCTTCAGTAAGGGTACAGAGGGGGGTGACCAGTTGGGCTGTGTATCTGCACAGTCTGAACATGACAGCACCGATTGGATAGAGTCAGCCTGTGCACACACACCCCCAACTGGTCACCTCCCCTCTGTTCATTTACTGAAGGCAAATAGCAATTCATTCATAACTTCTAGTGCAAATAATAAAGTAATGGCACAACATAGAGCCATAAGAATAGATGCTCCAGAATTGTCAGTACGTAGGGAATGCATGGAGCTATTAAAACAGGCCTGTCAGGAGTGGTGAAAGGTCCTCTTTAAGACAATTTATCCCCTATCTGCAAGGTTGTGGATAGGGGATAAGGTGAGAGGTGAGTGAATATAGGGATGGGCAGGGGTGGGACAAGCTCTTCCAGAATATGACTCCTCCCCCTGGGACCCCACAAGAGCTGTCAGAAGGCCAATCATGCATTTAATTGCCCACTGCCTTTTCAAATTCCTATGTATGACTAGTTTTGGTTATACTTTATACTCCTCATTCCCCTACAGCCCTTTTCTTCATCACATGTCCAATTTTCAAGACAGACCTGGCAACCCTAGTACGTATCAGTAACAGGAACTGCCTGCCTCTACAGCCCCTCTCCTGGTTCCTTCCCCCAACTGTAGTAAGCCTGTAAGTCAATGTCTAACCCATTAAAAGCCTTGAAACATGTCCTTTAATATCAACTAAATCAGAGTCTCCTACAAAAAGAAGAGACTTCTATCTGCAGACAGCTGTTTTGGGATTATTGCCCCTCTCAGTACAGGGCAGGGTACTGCTTGGCTGGAGGAGAGGTCCATGATGTAGCTAATGGGGTTACTGTTTCTCCTTGTGGAGATCCAGCTGCAGCTAGGGAGTCTTACAGGCAATGCACTCTGGGGAAAAAGATATACAAATTAGTTTGCCTTCTCAAGAAAACTGTTTCTCTAATGCCAATCCATTAAAGAGCCTTGGAACATGACTTAGGATAACAAATATCTAAAGAGGGTTTTTGAAGGACAATCTTCTTCTTTTGGGGCAGAGGTAATCTGCATGATGATAGTGTAGCACACTTCACATAGCACGTGTCATTTTTCTGCCACCCCTAGTGACAAAGCACATACAGATTTTCCCGTCCAAGCCAAAATCCCAGACTTAAAGCCTCTGACTTACCAAACCAGGCTTGCTGCTCTCCTTGGACTTCTATGGCCAGGCCAAAGTCTGCCAGCTTGACTGCAGCTCCTTTGCATTTGCTGGCAAGGAGGAGGTTTTCTGGCTGTTGTTAACAGAGATGTGGTTAGAGGCAGTGACCTGCCAGAACTCATCAGGTACAATCACTCAGGGTGGATTAAGGTGCCCTCAGTAAAAGGTAACCAGACTTAAAGCCGAATGAAGGATGTTTGAAAATAAAAATGATACTCAACAGCTTGACGCTGCTTTGGTTTCACTGAAACCTTTCCCATCAGGAGGTCTGGTCACCTTATATCTATCTCATTGCATGGTCTCCATCTCTGCTACCTGATGCTCCATAGGAGAACACTGAAACCAATTGGTAATGGTTCTGCTGTTTCCATCAATACGTAGGAGATTATATGAGCTACTCTATAGGGCCATCTGCTAAGCAAGTGCCCCATGAAAGTGGTTGATGGATTGGACATACTTGAAATTGCTGTAGAGCTAGCAAAAAAATTGGAATGAGTTATTTTGGATCATTCATAGAAACTATAGATATGAGTAATGACAGTCATGAAAGGGTTAAAACGACCTAGGTTTATCATCTCACAGTCTCCTGCCCATTGATGTACTTCAGGAATGGTCACGTTGCCCAACGCAACCCATGAAGTGACTCTTGGTTGAGCATGTCTGTTCTAGCTGGTAGGACAGGTAGCATTAGAGAGATGGTGAGCATACCGTTGCCGAGCAAAGGGAAGTTTGGAAAGGATGGAGAACATTGGGAAAATGATGGTGCGAACGGAGACTGATTCTTTTTTCCTTGAGTTACAGGTACAAAAAGAGTATACATAAAAAAATTTGGCACTAATTCACACACAGCAACATAAAATAGATATCATGTTCCACAGCATGCCATGCACCCAGCCCCAGATAAGGTAGATTCCAAACCTCCACATGCTATGATAACCACAACTGTTCCACAGTGTAAGCCCGATACAACCCGCCACCGGCATGCAGGGGACAGGCGCTGTATTGGAAGGAGAGATGGGCAATGTCCAGCCTGACATGCATATGGTAAAGAAGATGGCATGGGGTATACACAACTCACCTTCAGGTCCCTGTGGACAACCCCCATTTGGTGACAGTGGAGGACTGCTTCAAGAATCTGCTGGATGCAATGACTGCGTGCAAACAGCAGGGGGGGCGTTAGTAAGGTCTCTGAGCTCCCTGCCAGCTGATGGAGGAGGGGTGGGGCAGGAGGGGAGGGAGGGGATGCCTGCCAACCAAATCAACCATTGCAAAGGATGAGGTAAAACCCTTTGGGTGCCATAAGGGTGTGACTTCTCCCTGATTGTACCATGTACCATGGTAATACACTGGTCAAGTACACAGAACAAAGGACACTAAATTAACTTCAGAATATTTTAAAAACAAAAATTTTCCCATCCCCACCATAAAGTTGGATTCACTTTGGGGGTCTTCTCCTCACTTTTGTAAATGGAATACATAGAACAAAGAGGGATTCATAGCAAAAATCAAAAGTTCCCCTTCCATTATGGTGCCTGCTTTTGCCAACCAAGATAGAAGAGGCTGATATTTTCTTCCGCCTCAAAATGTCCTTTCCAGGTTCCTTGGGTCAAAATCACCCCCACCTTGTATTGTACCAATGCAGTTCCCCTAGAGAGGTGAGCCCTACATAGGAACTTGACATAAGGGGAAGGGATCGACCAGGGCTGGCCCCCTCTCTCTGGAATCCTGACGGCATGGTCCGCCTCTATCTTATGTGTGCCCTCGGCAGCTGTACGTGTGAGTCCGGCCTAACCCCAATTTCATATAAATTCCACATCTATAACCCTGATATTCCTGTTTGAGAATGATCTGTACAGCATATCATGAGCGTCATCATTTTATAGAGGATGGGGGCACAAGCAGGGTAAAGCTAATGCTAAATAACAAGCAGGGCTCGCTTTTCAGCACTGCTGCAAAAAAGGAAGCAGGTTCAGAATTTTTTTTTTCTTAGAACATATAACAAGTGATATAAATTTAATGGGGCTGTCCTGATGACTGAATGCCTTTAAGACTAGTTTGAAGAATAGTTTGTGTCCCTTTCAACGATGTCACGGAAGCCTGAATAAATTTAAAGGGATCAACCAGAATGAGGAAAAGGGGCCTGCTTGTCCATTGACTGTGTCTGGTATCATAACACATCCCTATTTAAAGTAGATTTGTTACCAGAACATGGCACATTATGGCGTTGTGACAGACTGGAGTAGACAATGGGGTCTCATTTAGAAAACCGTCTAAGGGCCTGTTCACACTGCTGCGGTTGTACATTGAATGGAGCTAAACCGCGAGTGGACACCCCTCTTGGCATGGTCATAGTTTTAAGCTGTCCTGTGAACTGCAGCGCTGCCTCCAATTGAAAACAATGGGAGGCTGACACCATCGGCCAGAACATGGACTTGTTCTTTAAAGGGGTTGTCCCACAAAAAATATTCTACAGTTTTCAAACCAGCACCTGTAGCTGAATACTTTTGTAATTGCATGTAATTAAAAGTTTTGTATAGCTACTGAGTTATTCAATAAAATCTATCTGTATAGGACCACTTAATTTCTTATTTCTTTGACCTATTCACTGAGCAGGCCACACATGCTCAGTTTCAACTTTTAACTGTCTCCTAAGCTGTGATAGGGCGAGCATGGACACGCCTCCTGAGCTTCAGCAGAAAAGACACTCCCCCTGAGTTGTCAGCTTTACATAAATCTAGCAGAGCAATGAATGGGGAGATCTCTGGATCCATCTGAGGTACAGGGCTGGTTCTAGCTTTGTTAAAAAGAGGTTGTCATGTACTATATGATGTCTGTTTTTTACGTTATTCGTGGGATAACCCCTTTAAGTGGCATATTTCCTCAATTGCATTTTTGTGAATTCGCATGACGCTCGTCTTATTTTCGGGTGTTTTTGTGCCACAGAGATCCATTGGATTTTTTGGCCCTGCAAACTCAAAACCAAATACTGTCCAATAAGGGCCCAGCTACAGTCTCCTATCTACAGTAAGGGGTCCTCAAAGTGAAGGAGAGCGCACCGCACATGTGTGGCATGCTCTCCATTCACTGCTATGGGAGTTCTGAAAATGTCTGACCAAACGTACCGCACCAGCATGGCCACCGATCAATTTACTGCCATGGAACTGCCAAAAATAGCTGAGCCAGCGCTGGGCTGTTTTTGGAAATTTTGGGGAATTTTTTTTTTAAGGGGTATTCCAATCACAGACAATGGGCGCGGTGCGCTCCCATTCACTTGTATGGGGAGAGCGCTTGGCTGGTCCTCCACTCTACCCGCTCCGTTCTCCTTGTAGGTACAGGTCCCACACCTATCAGACAATGGGGGGCATATCCTAGCGATATGCCCCCATTGTCTGTGATGGCACCATTAAAATGAATGGGTCAGTGTGCTATCTGTTTTTAAAAGAGTCTTGTACATCAGCCCTTATACTTTTCTGCTTTTCTTCTAGTCCTTATTTTGGCTTCAAAATACTAAAGCAACTTAGGGGGTCATTTATTAAGACTAGCTTTACAAGCCAGTCTTAATAACCCCGTGTGTGGACCTCTACATAACTTCAGCGCATCCACCGCCAGTCTAAATTTAGACCTTTTTATATGCCTTAGGCTTCATTCACACGTCCATATTTTTCTTTTCCAGATTTTCGTTCCATTTTTTGCGGATCCGTGTTTCCGCAAAAACCTTCCATTTTTACCAATTGTACATCCGCATCCGTTCCGTTTTTACGCAAAAAAAAAAACAGAAGGAGGAATATATGTTGGTAGGGTATTTCTTTCTATTTCCTGGAAACAGATCCGCAATTGCGGATGACATATTGATGCATTCCGCATATCATCCGCATTTTTTGCGGACACACTGACTACAATGGGACCACGGAGCGCAAATGCAGGCAAAAGTAGGACAAGCTCTATCTTATATGCGGATCCGCATAACAGAACGGAACAACGGATGTGGACAACACACGGAGTGCTGTCTGCATTTTTTGCGGAGCCATTGAAGTGAATGGATCCGCATTCTGGATTCCGCATTTGCGGAATGGATGCAGATTAAAACATACGGACGTGTGAATGGACCCTAATACAGACATAGAAAATGATAAATGAGACGGGCTTACCGGCCTTTCTCCGCCCACGCAATGCCCCCTTTTTTAGACCTGACGTGAGCGGGGAAAAGTCGCAGATTGCGGCGCAATCTGTGACAGGTATATGCCAGTACACTGTTGTACATCTGATAATAAATGAGCCCTTTAGTATCTGGTTCCCAATTGCAGGCCTTGGTACCTTGGCCTTCTTTGCAAACTACACCCACCTCTCCACTGTGCCTACCACAGCTGAGATGGATTGGCAGTGATCTTTAACAAAGAGAATATATTTAGTAATTTCCCCAGGGAATGGTGATGTCACTGAGACAGTGACGTGTGATTCAGTGATGTCACCGTTCTGAAAAGTGTTCTTTGATTTTGACCAAAAAACGCTACACAAAACTAAGTGTGCATTGTTGATATTAGAGCTATCATGTCTACCCGCAGGCAGCATGTTATAGAGCAGGAGGAACTGAGCAGATTGATATATCGTTTGATGGTAAAAGCTTCCATATGACTTGTATAGGACCGCCCACTGGACTCAAACCCAGAATAAGCAGAGGTTTAAATGAATAAAATGCAGGTTATACTGAACTTTTTCCCACAAAACTATATATCAATCTACTCTGTTCCTCCTAGTCTTATTACATACTGCCTACAGGCAGGGGCCATGTTCAACATGATAGGTGCCCTTTAAATACTCATTGGACAGCAGAATAACTGTGGGGGCCCCATTCTATCCTGGCCTCAGCTTGAAAAGCATAGACATGTTTTTTCAGAAGACCATGGGTTCCAATCAAGAGGACCTTGTGGTTAGCTCAACTCCAGAGAACTCCTTTTCTGTCCTCCTCTCTTTCTGTGCTATTACATTCTGGACAAGTCCTAGTCCTAATATTTCTGCTCCCTACAGAATGGCAGCTTCTCTTGTCTAGTGAGTGAAAGAAAGAGGGAATTTTATGGAAAGACATATAGATAGTTTTATACACTTGGGATGTTCCTGTGTAGTGGTAACCATATGTAATGTGTGCATTAATACAATTTTGCTATAAAATCAATGATGATTAATTTCACACTATCTTCATAAGCTGGTGCCCATTTATACGGACATGGAACTGCCCTGCATAGACAGCACTGAATTATACCATTTTGCCTGCAGCTGACACTAGAGGCCACTGGAGTTCAATGTATGCTGTAAGCTCATAAGCTCCCCCTAGTGGTGGAAGCAGGACGCCAGAAGTTTATCATTTAATGCATATCTGTGCAGGAGATTTGGAGCCCTATTTCACTAAAAAGCTGAGCTTCCAACTTTAATAAACATGTTAAGAAATTAATTGGGGCAGAAATTTAGCAAAAAAAACAAATGGTGTTCAAGGGCGGACATTCACTTTAAAGTGTAACTATCATGTTTTCATCAAAAAATCAATTTTAGCATATGTTACTGCTTGTGGAGCATTATGCATAAAGCAATCTTTAGTTTCTTCACATACCACTGTTTTCCTTGAGTTTTTTCCTTAGTTAAAACTGTTTTAGCCTCTACAATATGAGGATCTTCTCAAGATCTCAAGATCCTTCTTCTGCCAGCTCTCTGAGGTCCAAACTACCTTCCTTCACTTCACATACACACTTGCTGTAACCAGCAGCTTCCTGCCAGCCAATCAGATTGGATTACTGAGAGACACGCCTCCTCACTCTGAAGCCTAATGCAGGCATGCAGTGTGAAGGACCGCCCCTCTGTCTTCTGTTTACACTAAAGGGAAGACAGACAAGCCATAGCAACAGTCTTTTAAGGTACCAGTGGAGAGGGACAGGAAAAATTAATGAAAGCTGTTATTATAAGGAAATTACTGATCTTTTCACAATCATTGACAGACTAATTCAGGTATACCTGCCTAGCTCTATTAAACTAGCAAATAAAAAAAAATATGACAGTTACACTTTAAGGTTGAGGCAGCTCTGCTGTACATAAATGAACACAGGCCAGAAGTACAAAGAACAGAGATCACAAAGACACACAGGACTGTAATTACATTCTGAATTAATGTGAGCGTGAACTCCTGAGGCAAAAACTGGAATCAGTTCACTTTCTCCTTCTCCGAATACATGTGTAATACCAAGCTCTTTCTGTGTAAAGTCACCTGGCCCCTACTGGACATCATGTGTTGTAACAAGGGAGGGATTGTATATCTGGTGCTACATGGACAGACATTTTAAGGGAACAGCAGCAGTGAAGGTAAAATGGTATGATAGATAGATAGATATAGATATGAGAGAGAGATGGGATCGAATAGATGAGTAGATACATAGATAATAGATAGATAACAAAAGATAGATGATAGATAGATAGATAGATAGATAGATAGATAGATAGATAGATCGATCCTTTTTATGAAAAGCTTTGTGACCTCTGATCATTGACCTCAACTTTTTAGCCAGTAATGTAGTAGAGGCACACATGCATTGTGGTGAAGATGATGATGGGTATAGGATAGAGAATATTGTAATTAAGAGACACATGGAAAGAGACAGGAGAGAGCACAGGAGGGGGAGGACATAGAAGAGACAGATGGAGGAGGAAAGAGACTAAAAATAGGTGCCAGAGAGAGAGCAAAAAACAAGTAGAAGAATCACAAAGCGGAGAGGAGGAGAGGGAATCAGGAGGGTGATGTAGAGAGATATCTAGGGGAGAAGATGAGGATGAGGGACACGTCTTCGTTCTAAAAAGGCAGAAAGAAGAAGAGAGAGAGAACTGGAAGAAGTTGAGCATAGACACAATACATGGGGGAGAAGAACAGGGTGGATGAAAGATAGAAGAGAGGGTAGATATGAGTACATAGGATGCAGTGCACATCATGCAAGTCGTCTGCAGAGCATCGCACCACAAGCTGTGAAATACTCTGTACAGTTCTCCTGCAGTGCTATCCATCCCCATGTCCCCACGGGCAGGTGCACGGAGCTGTGCATGCTGGAAATGGTTCTTCTTTTTAATAAATTAGGTAACGCCGACTCTCTGTTTATTGGGTAGAAAGGAATAGAGGAAACTGCTGCAGGGACAGAGGTGGCGGTGGAGAAAATAATGTAGGAGGCAATAAACAGAGAGTCATGTGCTGGACTCGTCACATACAATTCAGATGACGGAAACATACATCTATTGCAGGACTGGTCTGCAGAAATGAGGGCATCATTCGCAACTAGTTAGTGCTGGAGCGTGACTTATTCAGTGTAGTACCTTCTGAAGGCTGATAGGTGGTGCTATATTACCGATTGAGGATATGACTTCCTACCACCCAGGCGGCTTACCCTGGGATCATTACCATTCACATGATATCACAGGCCTTTTCTATTTCCACATCATGTCTGATCATTTTTAGTAAATTCATAATATAATAATAATACATTTTTGTTAAAAAGAACATGGCCAATCAAGAACCTATGGCGTGATTTATCAATTATATGGCATGTCTCTAATATGCCTGGTTAGTTTGAGGGCCAACCATGGCATGCTGGGCTTTTGGGTTATATTACAGAGCTGGAATGGTGCCAGCATACGTCATCTGAATAGTCCAGTAGAACCCACAATATATGTATGTTTCATATTCAGTCAGGACAGACCCTGGCACACACTGAGGTGCGTATGGGTGCGTACGTCACGTGTTGCCCCACAGCCTTTCAATGGTTAAGCAGTTTTCGGCTGCACCCCTTCATGCCCACCTGGATGCACATTCCCTTCATCGCTCTCCCTTGCTTCCCCATGCACTGTCTCCAGAGCCAGATGGTATAGGGATGTGAAGGGTGCAGTGCCCGCCATGTACCAGTTCTCACCTGGGACCCCCATGCCATGTCACCCCGTCCCCCCTCAGGAATACTAACCTTCAAGTCCCTGTGCACAATGTCACAGGAGTGTGTGAAACAAACACTTTCTAATATCTGATGGAGACAGTGACTGTAAAACAAAACCAGCAGACCCACAGGGTACAGGAGGACAATGAGACGGGATTGGTATGGGCAGGGGTGGGGGGGCACATTGGGGGTAGAAAGCATATGGCGTTTGGGCGTATAGGCCATAGGGGAGGTGCAATGGCGAGGAGTATATGGTGTAGGAAAGGAAGGGACGGGTGGCAAGTGGAAAAGGAGGAATGGTGTGGAAGGCCGTGGTGATGGCATGGCGAAGGTGGGCAGAGCATGCAGGGCCGACGCGAGGTAAAAGAGCGGACAATACGTATGGTGACAACAGTATAAAGACAAGCAATATATCACAACAAGGGAAGGGATACGGGGGCGGGAAACAGATTGAGAGAAGGGAGAAGGGGACAAGAGGAGAAAACACAGTGTCTTAACATCACAAAACATCACATCAGAAAAGAGGCAGCATGCAGGACTGTACTGGGACTACGCACTACGGACAGGCTGCCTGCGCCCCTCTATGCTGTGTGGAACTAGAAGTCACAGCACGCTTGGCCAGTCATCACTGGGATTACAAAAAAAAAACATTTACGGAAAGGACCTCATGTGTGAAATCCAGTGTTGCCCATAGCAACCAGAGGCTACTACTAACTAATTACTACCAACGAATCCTCCAATATCTAGAGGGCCTCATGGATCAAGAAGAAGTTGCATTGTTGCCCATAGCAACTAACTGGACCCTGGTTGCTATGGGAACCTTTGATCGATGAGGCCTGCTGCACTTGTCCTCAATACTCGTGTTTGCAGACAGAGTAGCTGTTTCCCATAGCAACCACACCTGATTGGTTGCTATCAAAATCTCATCCAGTTTCTATGAGATCCAGAGGGCCTCAGATGGCTTTGTTGCTCATAGAAACTAACTGGGAACTGTTGATAGATGAGGCCCAAGGTGTATATTAAAGCTCGAGTGTAGTCAGAAAGAGGAGCCATATCCCATAGCAACCAGGGGCCACATCTGATTGGTTGCTGCGAATGACTCATCGAGTTTCTATAGGAACCAGAGGGCCTCATGGGTCAAGAAAATATGGATTTGCTGTCCATAGCAACTATTTGGACTCTGGTGGCTATGGGAACCTTTGATCGACGAGGCCCACTGAATTTGCAGACAGAGTAGCTGTTGTCCATAGCAACCACACCTCTGACTGGTTGCCATGAAAATCTCATCCAGTTTCTATGGGACCCAGAGAAGAGATGGCTCTGTTGCCCATACAAACTAACTGGACCCTGGTTGCTATGGGAACTGTTGATAGATGAGGCCCAATGTGTATTTTAAAGCCTGAGTGTAGACAGAAAGAGGAGCTGTATCCCATAGCAATCAGGGGCCACATCTGATCGGTTGCTGCAAATGACTCATGGAGTTTCCATAGGAACCAGAGGGCCTCATGGGTCAAGAAAATGTGGATTTGTTGTCCATAGCAACTAACTGGACTCTGGTTGCTATGAAAACCATTGATAGATGAGGCCTCTAGGTGTATTAAAAGCCTGGTCCTCAATAGTCGCATGTGGCCAACATTAATCTATAGGCTCATGGATACGGAGAAACACATTTCTATCGGGTTGTATTGCATCGTAGGCCTGTTGTCAATTTGGAAGCCAAAGAAAGTTGAATTGAGTGTAAGCTCTTCTGCTAGGTAGACCGCAGCCCTTCAAATGGTTAACCCATTCAAATTTAACCTGGTATGCTGTGTTCAGCAAATGTGTATATGATTGACATCGAGGAAAACTAGAAAAGTCATCTGGAAATTGGCTCGAAGGAGTTAGGGATGAGGGGTAAGGGGAAGGGTACTCTAGGTCAGGAGGGTACCCACCTTGCATCGGCTTCACTGTAATATTCTCTTGCCACAATATCTTCAAATAGCTCCCCACCTGTGACCCTGAAACACAAGAGACGAGTAAAACACATGCTCTATAGGCCAAACACCATAAAATGCCATTCAAGCTCCAAGATCTTTGAAGCATCTGTGTAGTGCTGCTCTCTGTTAGGCCCCTTTCACACGAGCGTGACGGATTAGGTCCGGATGCGTTCAGGGTGCGTTCAGGAAAACTCGCACCATTTTGCAAGCAAGTTCAGTCAGTTTTGTCTGCGATTGCATTCAGTTGTTCAGTTTTTTACGCGCGGGTGCAATGCGTTTTGATGCGTTTTTCACACGCGTGATAAAAAACTGAAGGTTTACTAGCAACTCTCATCTCCTAGCAACCATCAGTGAAAAAAGCACTGCATCCGCACTTGATTCAGGATGCAATGCGTTTTTCACTGAAGCCCCATTCACTTCTATGGGACCAGGGCTGAGTTAAAAACGCAGAATATAGAACATGCTGCTTTTTTCACGCAACGCAGAAGTGATGTGTGAAAAAAAAACGCTCATGTACATAGACCCATTGAAATGAATGGGTCAGTATTCAGTGCGGGTGTTGTATGTTCACGTCACGCATTGCACCCGCACGGAAAACTCGCTCGTGTGAAAGGGGCCTTATTCCTTCTAGAAATGTATTATTCGATTGATAATGGATATTACCAGTTGGTATGTCTTTACACACTCAGCACGGATTGGACAGCGCCAGTGTGCACGGACACACCCCAACGGGTAACACCCAGTTGTCAATTTCTTATAAAGTTATATAAGTTATAAATTTCTAGGAGGAATAACTGAGGAATGGAACAACACAAATTGCTCCTGAATTGTTCATGAGGAATACAAGTATTTACTTAAAACAGGAATGTCGGGAGAGGTGACAGGTCCACTTTAAATCTGGCCAAATTCATTGTCCACCGTACAGTGGAGAATTTTTTTAAAAAAATGTGTCAGTTTATTAACAAAAGAAAATACAAATGTCTATTTAGATGTATATTTGCCTTATTTCCTTTCTGCAATAATAACAAAAGATGGACATGGTCACGTGACCACAGCCCAGAACGGGAGATAGGAGCGGTAAAGGTTTTTTTAAAAAAAGTAACAATTGATAAATCTGACATACACGTCATGAATTTAACTAACCACGCCTATTTCCCTCCCATCACAAAAAGTTGGGCAAAACTGGCTTTGTGAAAAGATTTGCAACTTTCTGGTAAATCCATGAAAAGCACAAACTTAACATGTCGAAATAATGAAATCATACTGTGTTCAAATACTGTTAAAACTGTGGATGTTGGGAATTTAGGGGGTGTCTCGGGATTCTGATTTTATATCAAAATAACATTTAATGGTGGGACACGTACCGTATCGTACCACATAATTTGCATAATAAAGGGAATATCTACACCTTCTCTCCTTCCTATTGAATGGGTCTGCAATCTGGAAGGTGCAGTGCGGAACGGAGGCACGGAACTCCACAGAAGTACTACAGAGTGCTTCCATGGGTTTTCTCTCTCTTTGTGGTACGGATCACGGACTAATTCAAGTTAAATGGGTCCTGCAATTTGTGGTCGCCAATGCACGGAACGGCCGAACAATAGCCGTGTGAATGAGCCCTAAGCCACATTCTTATCAGTGGGATAAGAATTAAGCTTTAATGAGTGTTTATAAGGTCAGAGATCACAGATAAGGAGCTCCGTCAGGTCCCTGACTGATGGAAAAGAGAGAAAATACAGATCCTGCTAGTAGATAAACTCAATGCTGTACAGGGAAAACGGCTCATCATTTTTAATAAAGACCAATTTAAAAAATGATTTTTAGTTCAAAGTGAGTACAAGGCAATAATATAAAAAAATGCAACCAAAGGTGTCCACAGCCTTTAACCCCTTTGCGCCCAGCGCCGTACTAGTACGGCGCTGGGCGTGTGTTTAAAGATGGCGCCCACTCCTGAACGGAGCGGGTGTCATGGCCGCGGGTGAACTGCTGATTTATACAGCAGACACCCGCGGCTCATGTCCGCGACCGGCAATCTTGACCACGGCATCCAAGGGCTTAAAGAGGCTCTGTCACTAGGTTTTAACCTATGTATTTAAATACATAGGTTAAAACCCCTTGACTTCTACAGTTAGAACATACCTTTATTGCAGAGTACAGCGCAGCGGTTGTGCTGAAAAAAGACCTTTAATCTTTATGTTAATGAGCCTTCGGAGCACCGGGGGGCGGGCTCTTTCTTCCTGAGCACCGCTTCTTCACCGCCCCCCGGGTCCCGAGGCTCTCTCCGATGCCGACGTCCACGCCCCTCTGAAAAATGATTGACAGCGCTAGGCCGTTTGGCCTAGCGCTGAAATCCCGCCGGCGCATGCGCAGAAGCGCTTGCAGTTCCGAACACCGCAAGCGCTTCCATCCTTGTGCGCACGCGCCGTCACTTCCGGGTTCAGCGAAGTGACGGCGCGTGCGCACAAGGATGGAAGCGCTTGCGGTGTTCGGCACTGCAAGCGCTTCTGCGCATGCGCCGGCGGGATTTCAGCGCTAGGCCAAACGGCCTAGCGCTGTCAATCATTTTTCAGAGGGGCGTGGACGTCGGCATCGGAGAGAGCCTCGGGACCCGGGGGGCGGTGAAGAAGCGGTGCTCAGGAAGAAAGAGCCCGCCCCCCGGTGCTCCGAAGGCTCATTAACATAAAGATTAAAGGTCTTTTTTCAGCACAACCGCTGCGCTGTACTCTGCAATAAAGGTATGTTCTAACTGTAGAAGTCAAGGGGTTTTAACCTATGTATTTAAATACATAGGTTAAAACCTAGTGACAGAGCCTCTTTAAAACACCGGAAGCGCGCGCTTCCGGTGTTACTCCGGCTCCCCCGTGTGGCGATCGGGGGAACCGGAGTATGTATGCAGCAGCCCCTGTCATAGTCAATGACAGGAGGCTGCTGCATAGACTTTCCTATGGAGCCCTTCTGTGTAATAGCATTAAATCATCATAGACTCCAATGCTAATGCATTGGAGTCTATGATATAAGCAATCAGATGATTGCTTGTAATAGTTCCCTATGGGAACTATAAAAAAATGTAAAACAATTAAATAAAAAAATTAAAAAAACATAAAAGTTCAAATCAACCCCCTTTTCCCAAAATAAAAATAAAAGTAGTAAAAAAAAAATAAAAAAATACACATCATGGGTATCGCCGTGTGCAAAAACGCCCATATTATAAAAATATAAACATTTATTTCCCGTACGGAAAACAGCGAAACGGAAAAAAGCATCAAAATGGCCGATTCGCCATTTTTTGTTGCTTTTTTCTGAAACAAAATTAAATAAAAAGCGATCAAAAAGTCATACACACCCCAGAATGGTATCAATAAAAAGTTCAGATCGCCCCGCAAAAAATGAGCCCCCATACAGCTCCGTACACATAAGTACCAAAAAGTTATAGGGGTCAAGAAATGACAAAAAAAAATTCCAACTTTATAATTATTTTATCACTATCAAAATGCAAGAAAAACTATACATATTAGGTATCGCCTAATTTGTACTGACCTGTAGATTGAAAGTAACTGGTCAGTTTTCATGAAGATTGAACGCCTTAAATAAAAAACCGTAAAACTGTAGCCAAATTGTTTTGGGTTTTTTTGCAATTTCACCCAGTTTGGAATTTTTTTCCCGCTTCCCACTACACCATATGCAATATTAAATGGTGGCGTTGGAAAGTACAACTTGTCCCGCAAAAAACAAGCCCTCATACAGCTATGTGAACAGAAAATTTAAAAAGTTATGCCTGTATGAGGGCAGGGAGCGCAAAACGAAAACGGAAAAAAAAAACCTCCGGGGGTGAAAGGGTCAAAGTGAATGGGCCTGGCCAGCAATACCAAGCACAGCTATACAATGTACGGCGCTGTGCATAAAAGGCTGTGGGAGGCTGCAGCGCTCACAGGGGTGTCATGGCCTTTTCAAACAGCTGATCGGTGGCAGTGTCAGGAGTCAGGCCCCCTCCAATCAGATTCTGATGTCCTAACCTGAGGATAGGCCATCAATATCAAAATCCTGGACAACCCCTTTAATCTGATTGTCTGAGATATGCATTTCACAGAACTGGTGCAGCTTGAGAGAAGTCTTGGAGATGGGAGTGAGAGGTTTGGATAATGGGGGAGGTGAGTTGTAGTGAGGGTTGTAGACAAACATGAGGGAAATGTGGGGGTTGCAGAGCTGTGGAGAGCATTGTGGGTGAGAGCGAGAAGTTTCTGTATTCTGTAATGTATGGGTAACCAGTGTAGTGACCACAAACAAGGTGGAGGCATCGGTGTAGCAGATTACTCATCATATTAGGGGATAGTTAGGGTCTGATTTAATCAATTCCCTCTAACCACAACTGTGCACCCAGCATTGCCAGTGATCACCGGTGAGAGCTATGACTCTATGGAGTAGGACATGGGGAACAGTCAGTTATACTCTATGGTTTTATTCACACAAAGCTTTCATTGCTAAGATTATTGCGGGGGGAAAAAAAGCAAAAACAGCAATATAACTGTGACTTGTGGATTAACCCTATGACTACATAACAGAAATACCAGCCTTGACTGTACAAGTACAGTGCCATAAAATGGCCAAACTAATCAACTCGACTAGGAATGGACTGGTTGGTGGCTCGCTGATGGCACTTTGATGATTCAAGTGGTCCATGGTAATGGAAAATCTTACTTTTAAAAAGATCTACAAATACAATAAAAGTTTGGGGGTGGGGGGAGCACTAACTCTTGTATTACATAGGTTGATGGACCTTGTTTTAGCCTCCACACTTTGCTCAGAACACATCCCTTCCAGCAGACAGCTCCCATGTGATATTGTTAGCAATCAATGGACCAACCATCAGAGAGCATGACCTTATTGTCTATGGCTGCCATCAGTGACAATTTGAACTCTGAGATATTTGCAAGCACCTGTACTGTCAAGGAGTGCAGTACCATTCCATATCTGCTTAATAGGTCATTGGTAGCCTCCATCCACAATCAATATCAAAAGGACCATAGTCTTTTCTATTCCCTGCTAATAATATATTGTGATAAGGTCCCCCTTAAAAAAAAAACAACATACATTAAGTTCATTCAACCTGTTCACACAGCGGGTGATTTTTGGAAAGGGGGTGCCTTTTTGGAAAACAAAGAGTGTAGCCAACCCTACGGGCTCATGCACACCCTGTACTATGCCTCCAATTTCATACATTTATTATAGGATGGTGTGTAAGATAAAGCTGGGTTGATTGTATGCATTGTGTAAAAAAAAAATAATGATCATGGTTGATCTGTGAATGGATGCTCATCGGGCTCTGTTCACATCGGAGTCAGTGGGGGTAAGTCAGGGTTCACCTCAGCAAAGCAATTGTGGCTCCAATGACGAGACTGATGCCAAAGTACAGTACATTAGTCTTTTGTCAATCTTTATCAGTTCCACCATGGTAAATCAATCAGATTGTTTTGGTTGAGAGAAAACCATACTACCACGTGCCACAGAAGTATCCTGTACCTCCCAGAAAGCAGCCCTAGCTGTCTGTGGCCCCAAGATGCTGCGTCATAAAACTCAACCTGGCATCCAACCGCTGAGGAGGCAGCCCCGTATGATGAAAAGGAGCATGGCCTATTATAAAAGGGAAATATTGTATGGCAATGCCAAAAAAAAAGAATTTGTGGACCTCCCGGAAGCCCCTTGTAAAAGTTGGCAAGTATGGGGAAAACCCAGTTTAAGCCAGGATCTTAGTTTTAGTTTTGACTAAAACAAATGTATCACAAACTACATTACAAAAAGCTGTCAAAGATAACCCCTGTTAGGGTGTATGGGTGTTATAGAAATGGGAAACCAAAATAGGGCTCCCTCTAAGAGTTTTAACAAACTTGAGACACCTATGTCATAGATGACACAAAAAAAGACTCAAATCACTCAGCCATCTATTGTTTCTCTATTCTCCATTACCTTCAGGGAAAATTTCTCCTAACTATGGTCCACCTTCTGTTGCTAATTTTAATTCCTTACCCACCAACACACAGAACCCCTGCTAATCTTGCATGTCTTTTCCTTCTTCTTTAAGGGTACGGCCCAATGGTGAGGCTGGATGCATGCGGCTAAGCTACGTCCACCTGCACCAGCCTATGACCGCACAATTTTGTTGCAAAAAAAAGGGGTTGGTGTGGTTTGACCACATGTGGCCACCCACAAGGTCAAGCCACACCCTAAATGGGCACTCTGGAACTCTCAGTCAGTGCGCAACAGACTCCTCTATATTCTTGACTTCTTTTCAGTCATACTCTTCTAATTTGCTGGCTTTCAAAGAAACATGCATTCAACCATCTGACAACACGTCCCCTGCTGCATCTTATGGTTGGTCTACATTTTTGCCATACCTCCTGACTATAGAACAGGAAAGCTGCAGGAGTAGGCATACTTCTTTCCTTTTTCAGGTGCCATCATTCACATTCCTATCGTTTGAGGTCCCTACCCTCTGAGTCTTCCACCTATTCTCCCTGGAAGTGTCAGTTTTCTACTGCCCCTGGCTCACCCAGTCAGTTACTGGATCACTTTGCTGCCGGCGAATTACCAACTCTCATTTTGGGTGATGTTAACATCCTCATAGACAACCCTATTTCTCCATCTGTCTCCCAGTTTCTATCTATGACCTTCTTTCTAGGCCTTGCACAACTTTCTAATTCTGATTTTCAAAGATGGTAAAACACTTGACCTGGTCTTTTGGCTCTGCTCAGTTTCTGCCTCTCCTGCTCTCTGAGCACAGCCTTTTTTCCTTCACTTCACAAGAATTCTCATTCTTCTCAGAATCTATCACACATAGATAAATCTAAATGCCATTAACCTCCAGAAATGTATAGACACTGTTCATTCATCATTGCCCCCAAACTCATATGCCAATCTGACACTACAATGAAACCTTCAAAAGCACCATGAACAAAACAGTGTCCCCTACACTCAGGACCTCCAGACAAAGATGGCAAAAACCCTGGCACACACCTCAAACTCACTTTCTTCAGTGGTGCTACAGGTGTGCAAAAATATCCATGGATTTTTCCCATATGCTAGAACATTTATGATAAGAACCTAAATCTCTGCCCCTCACCTTTCCAAACAAGATTGTTTTACTTCTTATATCTTTACTATCCAATAATCCAAAGCGACTCAATGACATTTTTCATCCTCCTCAATCCTAAAATGCAGGTGCCTATAAAAGACCTCCGTGCTGAAGATCTGGCCAATTAATTCAAACATAAAATGTAAAACATCCAGCATGAAAGAATCTCAGTCTCCAAGTAGCATTTGTCGCATCCACTCCCTATGGTCCTCTAGCTGTTGGAGTTCCTCAGGGTTCAGCTCTAGGTCCTCTCCTCTTTTCTCTATACAAAGTACCTATCGGACAGACTATCAGTAGATTTTGTTTTCATTGCCAACTGTAAGCTGATGAAACCCAATTATATACCTCATCCCGTGACATCACCCCTGCACTACTGTAAAGCATGTCTGCTGTCTTTGGGGTTGTGCTTAACTCTGATCTTCCTTCACCCCCATTGTTGACCAGATTCATTCTCATCTTGATTACTGTAACTCATTACTGATTGTTCTTTCACTCACTAAGCTCTCCCGTCTCCAGTCTATTCTGAATGCACCAGCCAGATTCATGTATATGACAGCAGCTACACTGATGCCTTCACCCTGTGCCAGTAATTGCACTGGTTACTCATATAGTATATGATTAAATTTAAAGAGGACCTTTCACCACTCCTGACATGCCTGTTTTAATATGTTGCTCCATGCATTCCCCACGTACTAACAATTCTGGAACATCTATTCTTATGGCTCTATGTTGTGCCATTCCTTTATTATTTGCACTAGAAGTTATGAATGAATTGCTATTTGCCTTCAGTAAAGGAACAGAGGGGAGGTGACCAGTTGGGGGTGTGTTCCTGCACAGTCTGAACATGACAGCACTGATTGGCTAGAGTCAGGTACAGGTGTGCAGGTACACACCCCCAACTGGTCACCTCCCCTCTGTTCCTTTACTGAAGACAAATAGCAATTCATTCATAACTTCTAGTAGAAATAATAAAGGAATGACACAATATGAAGCCATAAGAATAGATGTTCCAGAATTGTTAGTACATGGGGAATGCATGGAGCTATTAAAACAGGCATGTCAGGAGCGGTGAAAGGTCCTCTTTAATCTTCTCACACTTACCCACAAAGCTGCACCCCTTATATATCCTCCCTCATTTCTATCTAATATCCTACCCGCCCTCTACATTCAGCCAATGACTTACAACTAACATCCACCATAATCCAAACCTCACTCCCATCTCCAGGACCTCTCTTGAGTTCCACAAGTTATCTGTAATACGCTTTCCCGACTGTTTAATTCCCAACAACCACAGTTTTAGATGCTTTCTAAAAACAGTACACTCATCTCCCCTTCAACATTATTCTTCAGAACCTAATCCATCATCGAAAAGCAACCCATGCACTCCAAAGCACTACATATACTGGCCGGGGGCTAGCTCATGCATCTCTCTCTATATGTGCTACCATATAATCATAATATGGCTGGACCATTGTGCCTCTTGCTATTTCCTCACAGATTGCAGGCCCTCATGAGCAGGTCCCTCACTCCTAATGTTTAAAGAAGAACTCCCGCAAAAATTTGTATTCTCTGACATGTTAGAAAGGTGCATGATATAATCTGTAGTGAATGTCATTTTCTTATCAGAGGCTGAAATTGAGAGTTTCCACTCTCTTCTTATTGTAGCTGGGTCATGTGACCAACTCCCTGACCTCCAACTGACCCAGAACAGCAAGCCAGTCACTGCTCTATTCATTCCTATGAGACTGAAAGTGGGGCTCCCATAAGAATGCATAGAAAATTAGACTTCCTGTCCACACATAAGTCTCTGTGTGAGTTGGTGGGTCTGATTCCTAGTCACATGACAAAGATAAGAAACTTCAGGATGATATAACTCAAAAATTCAGCTACTGGTAAGAAAATGACATTCACTACAGATTACATCATGTACATTTCTAGCAGGACATGGAATAAAAAAATTTGCTGGAGTTCTTCTTTAAGTTGTTGATTAGTTTGTTACTACGTAAAGTATGACTTATTTGTACTGTGGAATATGCTGGTGCTATACAAATACAGATTATTATTATTATCTAACCAGGTTTAGGTAGTAAAGCAATAAAGAACGATGATATCTTAAAGGGGTTGTGCATCTTTGGGGTGAAACTTTTTGGCAGGCCTGTGAAGGGAAGCATACTTACCTGCATCCCATCCATCCTGGGAGCCAATCGGAGAAGCCGAGACTGGGAAGAGAAGGATCTGGGAGCCAGTGCTGGAAAGCAGGTAAGTATACTTCCCTTCCGCTGGTCTGCGAAAGAGGGGGTTTTGCCAAACACTCCCAATGGTCCACAACCCCTTTAAGGGGAATTGTGTATTGATCACTTAATTAACACCTTTACAGAAAAATCCATAAGGCTTAAGTTTCTCTGTTTTTGGCATCTACTCATGCCAAATTAAAATCATTGCCACTGGTTTGCCTACTATATACATAATGAAGAGGCTCTTGTGTATGCTTTCTGTGTGTATACCTGTTTTAGTCAATATGTAATATTCTTGGTCCTTTCTTCACTTCCTTTATGAATTGCCTATGTTTACTATTATATATCTGGCTTTTCAGGGATAAAGTCTTATCTTTATGCACTTGCTCTGCTCTGAGTCCTATCTAATGGCAGCCATTGACACAAAACCGCTGTCCCATAAGCCGCACTACAGAGTCTGAGTGTATACTTATGTAATACAGCTTCAGTCTGTCTCCCCTGACTCCTGCATGTGATGGGTCTCTTCATATCAGCTCTTTCAAGCAGTAGAGAGGGTAGAGCAGTGTGAAGCTGCATCTCATTGGATACACAGGAGATTCTGCACACAGAACACACAAATAGAATCGACAATAACCCCGCAACCAATCATTGTTTGGGCTCACCTGCTATATTACTGCACTCCTGCCTTGTTAGATAAGGCAGAAATTATATCTTAAGCTGCACTCAATGCATGGAGAGCCATACAGAGGAATAAGGAAGGTGGAGCTGAGTGGGGAGGTGAGGAGACTAAGAGCCTCTAGGATGGATTTGATAGATGATGCTGTAATCCTGTAGTTCACAGGAAGTAAGCCACACAGGAGAGACTGACCTTCTGTCTACAAAGACGTACAAGCTCTGCACTTTTGGTTAGACAATTGACACAGTTGCCATTAATGAAAGACTTTAAAATGCATAGATGCAACTAAGGCTTTGTTGACATTTCCATTAAGAGATCTGCGCCGGAACAGACTGCCGATCCTCTAATTCACCGCTAGATCCCCACTGACTGCAATGAGGTCCGGCACTGAACAAGCCGATTTCCAGCATAAATGCCGGGTTTCCCCCAGACAAAAACGTTGCATGCAACAGTTTTTTTTCCAGCCAACATTTGCGCCGGATCAGACAACTGGATCTCCAAAACAGAAACAAATTACCATGTACTCAGCTATCTTCAGCACTCCCATAGACTTTGAATCAACCAGTGGTGTGTATGCTTTTTCCTGTGATTGGTGGATGTCCCAGAGGTCAGACTTCCACTGATTGAATCATTATCTCCTATGCAGTGGATAGGACAACTTCTTGTTACTGGAATACCCCTTAGGATTGTCCAACTAATATATATTTTTTAATAAAAGGCATGGCATAAAAGAATAAAAAATAAGAATACTAACCTCACAAAGTCTCTACTTTCTGGTGCCTCTTGACCTGCAGAAAATGCCCACTCAGACAATCACTGGCTACAGTAACCATCGATTGGCTGAGCAGGCTTTTCCTGCATATCAAGAGGAACTTGAAGTGGAAACTACAGGAGGCCAAAACAGCATCAGTTCGGCAGTGGCAAGGGATCAGTGAGATATGATTTTGTTTTAACATCGTTCTGAGGCTTTTGAAAACAATTTGTACCACCCTGACATCCCCTTTAATGTTACATCTGATAAATGTATCTCTAGGACTGCTTCTAAGGCCACCAGGATATTGTCATGTATTAAATGTATTGACTTGCCGGATGTCATATTGCCACCTTACAAAGCGTTGGTGCGGCCTCATCTGGAATATGCAGTTCAGTTCTGGGCACCAGTCCATAGAAAGGATGCCCTGGAGCTGGAAAAAGTACAGAGGAGAGCGAATAAACTGATAAGGGACATGAAGGGTCTTAATTATGACAAAAGATTAAAAGAATTTTATGTATTTAGTCTCGAGAAGAGACGTCTAAGGGGTGACATGATTAACCTATACAAATATATAAATGGGCCATACATAAATTATGGTGAAAAACCGTTCCATGTAAAATGCTTCAGTTCAGTCTCCAGAAGCGTCAAAGCTTCTTTACTGTAAGAACTGTGAATCCGTGGAATAGACTTCCTCAGGACGTGGTCACAGCAGGAACAGTGGACAGTTTTAAAAAGGGTTTAGATGAATTCTTAAAAGTAAATTACATTATTGCTTATGAAAACGTGTAGAAATCTGAGTCTCACTTCCTTCTGGGATTCGTGTCCCCACCTGTCCCTTGGTTGAACTTGATGGACTTATGTCTTTTTTCAACCATATTAACTATGTAACTATGTAGGACGGATACCAATATAATCAGGGTTCTTCATTTCCTTTCTGAGACCCACTGGAAGGAAGTTGTATGTCAGACATTTCCTTTGCTTGTGAGTAAAGAACCACGGGATGCAAAAGGTGCTGATTCTCAGCAGGGTGGGTGCCGGTAAAGGCTCCATCCAATTAAAGATGGCTTGGGAGCTGGTAGCTACACATTGGGTTATATATAGAAAGATGAGTCCTAAAATGTGTCACTGCAGCACCTGCTTTCAATAGAACAGCAAGAGGAGGGAGTTGCATAAATTGTGCAGGAGTGAGGGCACAGAATGTGCACAGGGAGAGAACAAAGGGGTGTACATGGCAGGACGGGGGCGTACCAAGAGGTGACTGCGGTTGAGGAATTGAGGAGGGCTGTGTGCATGATGGAGGCTGACAATCATGTGGGTGTTACAGAGGAGGACGCAAGACAGAAGTGAAGAAGTGGACGTGATTAGTAATCACAGGGAGGCACGGAAATGCAGTGGCTGAGGTGTAGGTCGCTGGGCATGGGGGAAGACACATTGACAGGTGCACGCTGGCATAGCGCAGATCTAGCCGGGGAGATTGGTGCTAAAGCTGCGGATGAGGTCAGCACAAGAATAGCAGAGGTGGCTGCAGGGGAGGATTGAGATGCAGTGAATAGCAGATACACTCATGTCTTGTCTTCATCTAACGCCCACAGAGCTGTAACACCAAACACAGCCTGGTGTATTTATAGGCTGCGTCCCCCCTCCTCTGTGCCTGCACCAAAATCCTCTGCAGAAAGAGCAGCACGGAGAGAGCTCTGCTATGCGCTGTCACTTCCTCCTCATATCAAAAAGACATTAGCCCCAAGATCAGCCATTTTGACCGCCATTGCAGGTGTCTGGATGGGCATGTGTAGATGTAGCAGTGCTGGATTCTCAGTGTACCATTCAGATTATGCTGTACGGGTACCTGGAATATAGGTGAAAAAGTCAAATCCACAGACATACAGTATAGACAGATGTACAGACAGACCTCAGGGAGCAGAGTTCTTCATTGCAGATTGAGTAATCCCTCTAGGATACGTATGCTCCAAACTATTACCATAAGTACTCATGTGCCTCCAGAATAGATTCCTTCTGCATCCTTAGGCCAGGCTTCTAGTCTCTTGTAGAACTCAGCAGGATGTACGTACAACCCCATTAGTGAAGATTGTCACTGCTACTAGGTTGCAAGCAATTTTGTTTTCAACAGTTTAATGATTGTAAAATTCTTGTATACAAGCAGGGGTACACCACCAATGAGGCCAGGTGAGGCGATCGCCTCAGACAGCACCAGGTAGGGGCAAGTTGGGGGCAGCCAAAGGGCCATGGGCTGAAGAGAAGGGGTAGGTTAAGAAGTTGGCATGGGGGGGGACGCCATTTCAGTTTTCACCTCAGGCAGCAGAAAGGCTATGTGCACCCCTGTGTACAAGATATATACCGATTAAAAGTGACATGAAGTGAATGCCATTGATTATCTGATGACAATGGCCACTGTCAATGGGTGGGAAATATTAGGCAGCCAGTGATCAGTCCGTTCATTTAGGATCAACTTCGACAAGCAGCAAATTGTGATGACTAGTCAACAGGGCTGGGACATCTCCAGGACACAGCAGGTCTTGTATAGTGTTCCTAGTGTGCACTGGTTGGTACCTACTAAAAGGGGCCCAAGAAAGGACAACTTGTGACAAGGTCATGGTCACCCAATACTCATTCATTATGTCCATTGATCCATGGAGGCTCACAACTTAAAAGATTTAATGGAACTGCTGCTAAAGTCTTGGTGCCAGGTACCACTCCAGTTGTATTGCCATATACATGTTTCAAAATTTGCAATCTAGAAAATAAGGGGGTCATTTACTAATCTGAAATACGGCTAAATTAGGCGTATTTCAGGTGCAGATGGCGGCGCAACTAACTGAACCCTGCTCACACAAGGTCTAAAATTATGGGCGTGGCGCGGACAGGGATGTAAGACCACTCAGAAGCTGTCTTACATTTAGAACAGACGCTGGATGCGCCGAAGTTATGGAGAGGCTGGCATCAGTAAAGGTGAGTATAGTGAATTTTTTATTTTAAAAATAATTTTTTTTTCTTTCTTCTTTTTTTCATTTAGGCCTATTGGATTTTGTTGTGGATCTGTGAGTAATGCACCTCAAAATACAAAACAATTATGTATCAGAAATTCAAATGCTCTGAGTTTAAAAATCCACAAAGCAGGTAATCTTTGCATGGGAAATATATATATACCTCCCAAGTTTTGAAAAGAAGAAAGAAGGACAGTATGTGTGGTGTGCACATTTTTTCCACACTAGGCCACGCCTCGAACTCCTACAAAAGCAAAACTAAATACCTAATCCCACCCAGTCCCCAAAATGCCCCCACATAGTAATTTTTCCCCCTTTATGTCACTACAAAGTAGTTATGCCCACATTGTGCCCCCTCACAATACCGATGCCCAGAAATGTGCCCTGCAATAGTTATGCCAGCATTGTGCCTCCTTCACAGTAGTTATACCCAGATTTGTGCCCCCTCATAGTAGTTATGCCCAGATATGTGCCCCTCACAGTAGTATGCGCAGATATATGTCCCCTCACAGTAGTATGCCCAGTTTTGTGCTCCTCACAGTAATATACCCAGCTGTTCCCCCTCACAGTAATCTGCCCAGTTGTGCCCCCTCACAGGCAAGTAATATGCACAGCTGTGCCTCTTCACAGTCAAGAAATATGCCCAGCTGTGCCCTTGCACAGTAATATGCCCAGCTGTGCCCCCTCACAGTAAAGTAATATACCCAGCTGTGCCCCTTCACAGTAAAGAAATATGCCCAGCTGTGCCCTTGCGCAGTAATATTCCCAGCTGTGCACCCTCACAGTAAAGTAATATGCCCAGCTGTGCCCCCTCACAGTAAAGTAATATGCCCAGCTGTGCCCCCTCACAGTAAAGCTATATGCCCAGCTGTGCCCCCTCACAGTAAAGTAATATGCCCAGCTGTGCCCCCTCACAGTAAAGTAATATGCCCAGCTGTGCCCCCTCACAGTAAAGTAATATGCCCAGCTGTGCCCCCTCACAGTAAAGTAATATGCCCAGCTGTGCCCCCTTCACAGACAGTGAAAAAAAAAACCTCCACATATTTACCTCGTACCCCAGCAGCAGCAGCAGAAGGACAAACTGAGCTCCCGGCCGGCCCCGCCCCCTGCAAAGACCTGCGGTGTAGAAAGCTGGCAGGGGGAGAAATGATGGAGCGGCCGAACGGCTCTCTCCTTCATCTTCCCCCATACTTCCCCCATACCGGGACTGCGGGACAGCCACTGAAATCCAGGACTGTCCCGCAGGATCCAGGAAGCTTGGGAGGTATGGAATATAGAGTGTGGATGAGATGTGTAGAAATGTCTTTCCTGTTACTGGTGTTCTAATCTGTTGCTAAATTTACCTCTGCAAATCTGGGCGGAAAATGCACAACAATTCCAGTAAATGTGGATGGACCCTTATCCAAAGAATTAGAATAATACAGGGTATCAGTTTTTCCTTTAACATACTAATACATGTGCTAAAATTCAGCTCAGAGCACTGACATTAGGGTCTCATGATACATCGGAAATGTTTACATACTTTTATATAAGTGGAGAGAAGATATATCTATATCTACCATGTGAAAGTATCTCACCTTCTCTTAAAACAGCCATGGTCCCTATGACCAGTGCTTTTCAGATAAGGTCAAAGAAACATTATTCTTTGAAGGCATTGGTTCTCCTTCTGGATATCTCTTCACTCGAGTCCTCCTTCTTTCCTGGTGAGATCCCGTGCCTATCCAGGCTCGCACCGGGCATGCGCAGTAGCTACAGTGATGCCGTGCGGAGTGGGCGGGCGGAGGTAGTGGCTGGGGCGGGGATAGCAGAAAAAATAGCACAGGAGCCCAGGCTCCACGGCCGTGAACGCCGCCTCCGGGTACTTCGAAGTGCTCATTTACATATGGATTAAGCGTTTTTGCAGCTTATAAAAGTCTGAAGAAAAAGACAAAGGTACCAGTAGATTTATGATTAGGTGTGCTATTTGAGTATGTAAGCGCTTTATAGGGGCATAGGAGGTGACAGACTCCCTTTAAAGAGCCATGAAACAGGACTAGGGATATTAGCCAAACCAAAAACGCCCTTCTGTAGACAGCACTGTTTTGGAGTTCTAGCTTCTCGTCAGTACATAGCAGGGTACTGGTTACCTTCTTGGCAGGTACTGGTTCTACCTGCGAAGATCCAGCTAGTGTAGAGAATCTGCCAGGCATCATCACATGCAGTGATGGACCTTAATTTGATTAAAGGGGTTGTGCAGTGATTTATATTAATGACCTATCCTCAGGATAGCTCATCAATATCTGATCGGCGGGGGTCTGAAAGTATATTTTTGCATATAGTTGACCTAAAACTATAGAGTTTGCAAAGAGTTTGAACTCCACCAATCCACAGTCAGACAGATTGTGTGCAAAATTGAAGAGCATTATTAACCTCCCGAGCAGGGGCGTAACTACCATAGTGGCAGATCATGTGACTGTTATGGGGCCCAGGGCAAGAGGGGGCCCAGTCTTAATTGGGATTATTTCCTCTTCTACTGGAGGTGAAAACCCCCAAAAACTGCATACTTACTATAATCGTTCCTTGTGAATGTACCCTAACAGAATTACAGCACTACGTGTTCTGAGCTCTTTCAATGTTATCATTATGGAGCTTGTTCAAATAGTTATTCCAACTGTGACAAAATTTACAGTGCACAACTTTTACCACAAGGTGGTTTAGGTCCAGTCATTGGTGCCAACGGTGAGGTGAAGGCAAGACAGTCTTTAACAGGAAACTCACCCACGCTAGGAAAATTTTGCATTTCGTTTATTTTCAATCTAGACTTATAAAGAAACACCTATAAAGAGCAGGCCCTTCAACAATTCTCACAGGTGCAGGAGGGAATATATGAAAACACTGAAGAGGAAAAGTGCACTCTAGGAACACTATATGGTTAAAAATATCAGCCTTTTTGTACATCATAAGTAAAACTCACACATATTTGGTAAAGACAAAAAACACCACATGACAAGACACCTACTAGGGTCAAAAATAACACAATTGAACCAATGCAGATACATCATAAAATGCAGGTAGCATAAGTAACAAGGCCACAGTGGAGGAATACAGATATGCAGACCCATTGGGCCACGCAAACACCAGCCCCAACACCTGTTTCGTGTTCCTTCCTCGAGGGACAGAGACACAGACTGTTATTTTTGACCCTAGGTGTCTTGTCATGAAGTGTTTATCTTTACCAAATATGTGTGATTTTAACTTATGATGTACAATAAAGCTGATATTGTTAACCATAAAATCTAGAATTGTAGTCTTGCCTTGGATTATAAAAAGGCCATTGCTGAATTATCCTGTGTATATAATGTTGAAGTAATTGTCTGCCTGGACTTAAGTGGAAACCTGTAGACCCTCTCAGCTTCCAAATCTTCAGGTGCTACCCAAACTCTTAAAGGGTGCTCCTGTTCTCAGCATTGCTGCATCTCGGCAGGATGTTTACATACAGAACTTCCTGTTGGGTTCTCTAACCAAGCCAAGCATGTTTTGCTCTTAAATGGATTGCTCTTCACTTGGCTTGCCCTGCCTAGTTAACATTGAGAAGACAGGTGTAGGGCATGTGACTGCTGCAGAGAGAACAGTGTGGCAGGTGGAGAAACATTACAAAATAAAGCATGCTTTATTTTGCTTTAGGAGGAAGTTCTGCATGTAAACATCCAGCCAGGATGCAGTGATGCCGAGAACAGGGGAGGAAAGTGCTGACAAGAAAAACAAGTATAGGGGCCAAAAATATGCAGTGTTTGGGGTATTCTGGGCTAATAAAATAACATTTCATTGTGAAACCAGTAAACCCCTTTAAGCTGCCCATACACCTTCAATAGCCTTCAGTCAAACACTTGTACAGCCATCTCTTCTGACTCCCCCATAGGCACACACACTCGGCTCAGCTGGAGTGTGTGTTTTCAGTGGAGAGAGAGGAGTAAGTCACTTGTTCTCCTACTAAAGTTCAATGTGCCCAATCCTTCTCCCTATACACATTAGATTGTCTCTAAAATTAAAATGCCACTCATGCCACTCCCATGATGATAATGTCATGCAAGTATGGAAACCACTATATCTCCTGCACCATACTTGTCCATTGTAAGTACTCTGACATAGGTTTTCCATTATATAATATCCATCACTATAATTATGGCTCAGGTTGACAACCAAGGATCATAGCTTCCCCTGATCTGTAGGTAAACCAAGGTTAACAAACAAGCAATAGGGTCAGCACAGATCAGCATAGAATTTTGGACCTAAAAAGACATAATGATAAAATACACACCTTTTTTTCTGGAGCAAAATTCACACAGGTAAAATAACTATGGCAATGTATGTTATTAATACTAATTGATAATAATCCTGATGTGTATTTTTATAGTGGACATGTCATCCCTCCAGACATGTCTATCATGGACCTGTCATCCCTCCTGATGTGTCTGTTTATTTTGGACATGTTATTCCTCCAGACATGTCTATCAAGGACCTATCATCCCTTCTGATGTGTCTGTTTATAATTGACTTGTCATCCCTCCTGATGTGTTTATAGTGGACCTATCTTTTTTATAGTGGTCCTGATTTGTCTAGTGTGGACCTGTCATCCCTCCTGACATTTGTTTATCGGGCATCTTTTCTGACATATTAGTTTATAGTGGATCTGTCATCCCTCCTGATATATCTGTGTATAGTGGACCTGTCATCCCTCCTGATATATCTGTGTATAGTGGACCTGTCATCCCTCCTGATTTATCTGTGTATAGTGGACCTGTCATCCCTCCTGATTTATCTGTGTATAGTGGACCTGTCATCCCTCCTGATATACCTGTGTATAGTGGACCTGTCATCCCTCCTGATATATCTGTGTATAGTGGACCTGTCATCCCTCCTGATATACCTGTGTATAGTGGACCTGTCATCCCTCCTGATATATCTGTGTATAGTGGACCTGTCATCCCTCCTGATATATTAGTGTATAGTGGACCTGTCATCCCTCCTGATATACCTGTGTATAGTGGACCTGTCATCCCTCCTGATATATCTGTGTATAGTGGACCTGTCATCCCTCCTGATATATCTGTGTATAGTGGATCTGTCATCCCTCCTGATATATCTATGTATAGTGGACCTGTCATCCTTCCTGATATACCTGTGTATAGTGGACCTGTCATCCCTCCTGATATATCTGTGTATAGTGGACCTGTCATCCCTCCTGATATATCTGTGTATAGTGGACCTGTCATCCCTCCTGATATATCTGTGTATAGTGGACCTGTCATCCCTCCTGATATATCTGTGTATAGTGGATCTGTCATCCCTCCTGATATATCTGTGTATAGTGGACCTGTCATCCCTCCTGATATACCTGTGTATAGTGGACCTGTCATCCCTCCTGATATATCTGTGTATAGTGGACCTGTCATCCTTCCTGATATACCTGTGTATAGTGGACCTGTCATCCCTCCTGATATATCTGTGTATAGTGGACCTGTCATCCCTCCTGATATATCTGTGTATAGTGGACCTGTCATCCCTCCTGATATATCTGTGTATAGTGGACCTGTCATCCCTCCTGATATATCTGTGTATAGTGGACCTGTCATCCCTCCTGATATATCTGTGTATAGTGGACCTGTCATCCCTCCTGATATATCTGTGTATAGTGGACCTGTCATCCCTCCTGATATATCTGTGTATAGTGGACCTGTCATCCCTCCTGATATATCTGTGTATAGTGGACCTGTCATCCCTCCTGATATACCTGTGTATAGTGGACCTGTCATCCCTCCTGATATATCTGTGTATAGTGGACCTGTCATCCTTCCTGATATACCTGTGTATAGTGGACCTGTCATCCCTCCTGATATATCTGTGTATAGTGGACCTGTCATCCCTCCTGATATATCTGTGTATAGTGGACCTGTCATCCCTCCTGATATATCTGTGTATAGTGGACCTGTCATCCCTCCTGATATATCTGTGTATAGTGGACCTGTCATCCCTCCTGATATATCTGTGTATAGTGGACCTGTCATCCCTCCTGATATATCTGTGTATAGTGGACCTGTCATCCCTCCTGATATATCTGTGTATAGTGGACCTGTCATCCCTCCTGATATATCTGTGTATAGTGGACCTGTCATCCCTCCTGATATATCTGTGTATAGTGGACCTGTCATCCCTCCTGATATATCTGTGTATAGTGGACCTGTCATCCCTCCTGACATGTCTGTATAAGTAAATACTTGTATTCCACATAAATCAACAATGCTGAAGCTTATTTTATATGAAGTCTGCAAGGAGCTGTTTCTCTATCATTGCTCCTGGAAACGTATGACTAAATTGTAAAAAGACAGTCTGACACTGTCAGAACTGATTATACATTGTCTGAGTATATTGGGACTCACCACCATCTGGCGACACCCAGTTGTTAATTTATTCATAAATATCCAGGAGGAGTAACAGAGGCACAGCACAATGCAGTCTAATAAAAAAATATGCTCCAGAATTTATATTTTATACAGAATACAAATAGTTATAAGGGTGCACATGACATAGGGCGTACATGCACTTCTGCATCCATGCAGCCACCTCAGCATTTGGATCATGGACCCATTGAAGCCAATGGGTACGCGCCATGATGAGGCGCGCACACGGCAGGTATCTGCGGTTTGCAGAATGCAAAACACTTTTGATTGAGTGAATTCAGACAGGTTAGACAGGCCCCTCTTTAATTTGGAATAAAAATCACATTTGTGTTCTTAATTGGCAATGGTAACAATCAAATGAACTGTTCACTTACAGATCGAAAATGAGATAGTGGAACCCTTCTTCTGATATACTGTCATGGAGGCGTACTAAAAGAGAACAGAATCAGATATTTAGAGCAGAGACAACAGTTATTGATATATCCTGGAAAGTCCCCAACCTTAAAACACCATTTCTTATAGGCCCCTTCACATTTGTCCAGCAATCTGGTTTTGTACGGATGTCAGACAGGTGGACAAATATGTCATCAGTTGTGGCTGGCTTGGGCATAAAGAACTGGCCTACCACAAATGACCACAAATATGTGAACCCTACCTAAGCATAGCTATGTCTACACATAAAGAATACCTATTTCTGACTTCACGGCTTACTCAGTTGTCCTCTGAACCTATGGCTATAGTCCATGAATGGTGATACCAACTCAGCCTAGAGGAACCAACCCTAAATACTGCCAAAGGGTACTATAACCATTCATCGATCTCAAAATATATGTAACCTGTTGTAGGGAAGCAAACAATTCCTCAACCGTGACAGTGAAAGTCTGGAGAGATGGTTGCCCAATCCCTGAATCTATATTTGTAGTCACACAATGAGGAGGCTTCTTCCAGCTTTTAGTGAATGACATCTTCATTTCTTTCATGGAGTGGTCTGTTTGAAGACATATTACCTCCCCTGGATCCTTATAGATCTATTAGATGGAATACTTACTTATACGGTGGGGCAGAATATGACAATATGCTTCTATGTAGGCTATGAAGTCGTCAAAATCAGGAAGAACTCCACATTATGGGACTCAAAATCAGTAAAATGTCTCCATTTTTGCACTACTGCAGGACATCCATAGCTCTGTATATAACTTACAATATATAATATGCACTTTTATAAAAGCTAGCCACAGTATCCATACATTGTAGGTTTACAAAGCATAGGAAGTAATGGTCTCACCAATATTTGGGTGCTTTAACAGGCGGCAGATCCGGGCTTCTCTCTCTAGTTTCTGATGATCTGTGTAGTGAGAAGAGACAGCTTAGGTTAGCACCAAGGCTCTACGCAGCTTACCGGCGAGGCTCTACGTGCCAAGATCTGCATTGTTCACACTTTAAACAACAGCTATTAATACACAAGACAACAGATAGCACACTTGTTCATTCCAGCATAGGGCGGACGCTTTGTACCCAAAGAATTTGTACTGAGCTCAATATATAGTGGAGGCAGAAGATCTGAAATCATTGGAGGTGGTCTCATAAATAAAGAGAGGGCTATCATATGGCTATCTTTACAGATACTTCTAAACACAGGTATACAGAAGACATGGTCGGAAGGCTGGAAGAAATGGCAGTTGTACAATCACCTATACAAATCTTAGAGGTGCAAGCATTGTTTGGGTGTCTTTGGATTTGGCTGAAGTCCTAGGTTTAACGTTTCAAAGCTCTTTAAAGGGGTTGGCCACTTTCTGGCTACTTATGACCAGCATTCATGTAAGATGACTATATGGCACTTACTAATATAGCCTTTGTTGGTATTCTGTCCCATTTGCTATATTTCATAAGCCATGTCCCCTTGTTAGGCAAATCTCCTGTGCTATCCACATCGAGATCCTGTCCAAGATGGCCGCTGATGGAGGGTCATGTGAGCAGACACCATTCTGTCTCCTCTATTCAAACACCCTGCACTTAGCTCCCAACAGTGAAGTGCAGATAGCAGGTGCAGTGTATTTCAACGGAACATGGACGTGATTGGCCTGGGCACATGACCATCCATCAGCGGCCATTTTATGGACAAGACCTCTGTGTGGACAGCACAAAAGATCTGGTAAACAGGCTAGTAAGTAGTAAGTACCATAGAGTCATCTTACAAATGCATTGGTCAACAGTAACCAGAGAGTGGCCAATGCTTTTAATGGATCAGACATTGACTTACAAGGTTTGCTTCCTTCTGGATGAGAACTATTTTGCATACCTTTTCCCAGAGAGCATTGCCTCTACGACCCCCTACATCAGCCGGATCAACACAAGGAGAACCAGTATTCTCAGACAAGTCAACTTAAAAGAAGAAAACCCCATTAACTCTAAAAGAGTTATCTATAGAGCGGTAACCTTAGCAGGTTTTACAAGAAACTAATCGTAAAGCACCATTAGGTTGGGCAGGGACTCCAGGGTTATCTACTTCTACAAGTACCTTGATGTCATTTTAAAGGAGGAACCACAAGTTGCAAACATTTCCCTGACCATCTGTTAAGTGTCTAGCAAAAGTCTCCAAGATACCAGTTATAAGTAGTGGCCCTGTACATGTTGACCTAGTGCTGCTTATTGGCAAATACAATAAGATAACTTATGGGTTAGGCCTCATGCACACGACCGTAGTTTTGGTCCGCATCTGGTTCGCATTTTTTGCGGGTCGGTTGCAGACCCATTAATTTAAAGTTCAAAAAAATAGAACTTGTCCTATTCTTGTCCATTTTGCGGACAAGAATAGACATTTGTAACATAGTGCGGGACCTGTGGAAGGGAAAATGCGAGATGCACAAGGTCTGTATACAGTACGATGCCATCTTATTGCTCCCACAAAGTATCACCCCCCCCAAGAGAAGTAAGGGCCCCACAGCAAGGATCAAACCAGGCCCCCCATACAGGACAGAAGAGTTTCTGCCTAAACCCCTTTCAATGACCCTTGGGCCATTTTCCCACTACCTCATTTGCTAAAAGTTGTTCCTTTAGAGGGTAGAGTCTTGACCAAGTTTTCACCCCCAGTAGAAGAGGAGATAATCCCAACTGGGCCCCCTCTTGCCTTGGGCCCCATAGCAGTCGCATGGTCTGCCGCTATGTCAGTTACTCCCCTGATTCCCCCTTATTGTGTCCAAGTTGAATACTCACCTATCCCACGTTCCTGCGGTGAGCAGTGCAGAGCACGTCTGCTCTGATTTCCAATCTGCGCTGTCTGTGCCTCGACCATAGTCAGCAGGAGAACTGTGTAGTGGGGAGCTGACGGCTCCCTACTTCACAGTTGTATTCAACTGTATTTGCGTCCTGAGGACACAGATACAGTTGAAGTTAGTGCATTTGCTAGCCATCCTGGGAATGCAGGACAGAAGTTGAAATTCTAGACTGTTCCGGTGGTTCCAGGGTTAGGAGGCATGCTTTTAGGGTCCTGACCACAAGATCAAATAATCTACCAACATGTTACATTAATCGGATAATGGAAAAAGGAATGGAAAACGGATAAAGGAAAATTTGCAAAAATTTGTAATAAATATTGTAATATAAAGCAGGAAGAACATGAACCAGGTTGTCGTTTGTACGCAGATGAAGACTTCGCTAGAAAGCTGGGATATTTCCAGGATAAAATGTTTAAAAATCTGTGACAGTCCCAGGAGATTAGGTCCAGTGACAACTATGTAACGGCGATGACTCATCTTTATTTTTTTGCTTGCTTGGACAGAGCATTGTGCCGAAATTGCAGTTATGAGTGCTCAGCCCCCAGGTTGAGATACCAAGTGACAAGATGCTGAGAGCCTGCTGCCAGCGCAGCCAGCACTAGGCAGCAATAAGTCAGTTAACGGCATTCACGTGACATCACATCCTGCTTCCTATTGGCTAATGCTCATCAATCAATTCCAGCATTGTGCCCCCAGCCAGCAGCATTGTAGCCAGCTTTAATTTCATGCTTGACTGATTAGCACTTATGGTGACCTCGGCAGTGTGTGTACCATGACTGCGCAGGGCAAAATGCCTTATGAAGCAAATAAAATCTCCTACAAAAATGTATTCCAGCAATGAAATCATGAAGTAAACTGATTTATGATCATTTTCTCTTGCTACAAAATTAACTCAAAACTATCATATATACACAGTAATATTCATAGGCCTTATTATACAGAAATATGCCAAAGGGTAAGTTGGTACCCGTAGTACTGTGGAAAAAGTTTTTTGCTCTTTGAGAAGTTTGATTAACACAATTTTAATCTTATTGACTATATTTTTTCCATTATTTAATATTATAAAATATTTACCGTATCTCTGAAGAGGATGGGAGTGGTGGTGGTAGTCGCACAGATAGGAGTAGTAGTGGTTTATGGTGGCTGGTGCTCCCAGTGACTGGAGGTCCACCCTTTCTTCCCTTGGAGCACTGTGTGAATATGTAAGGCTCCTGCCTGGTGGTACAGTAGTTGCGGTACCATTGATGGAGGATGTTTGGCAGGGTGTAAGCCAGCAGGTACAGTGAGGGCCGGCGAATGGTGGAGACTGTGACCAGGCCCATTGTAGTTGCAATAAATAAAGTCTCTCTTTACTTAAAGGGGTTGTCGAGGATTTTACTTCTGATGACCTATCCTCAGGATAGGTCATCAGTATCTGATCGGTGGGGGTCCGACACCCAGGACCCCGCCAATCAGCTGTTTGAGAAGGTATTGGCGCTCCTTTAAGCTTACCCAGAACAGCTCTGTGCTTGGTTGCGTGCTCAGCCCCATTCACTTGAATGGGGCGGAGCCGCTCCTAGGCCACGTGACTGATGAACGCGACGTCACTGGCCTAGGAAAAGCTAAGAGAAGGCCGCGGCGCTCATGGGAGCGCCAGTGCCTTCTCAAACAGCTGATCATTGGGGGTCCCAGGTGTCAGACCCCCACCGATCAGATACTGATGACCTATCCTGAGGATAGGTCATCAGTAGTAAAATCCCAGAAAACTTATTTAATGGTTCATACAGCAGCAAAATGCTCAGTTCGGTGGTATATTTCAGAGTAGGGTTCTCCCAACAGTTGTGTATAGGCAGTAGCAATGATGGTAGTAGTAGTCCTTCTTGAGTCTCAGTCTAATCACACATGCAAATCTGTTTTCATTAACTGCAATTTTCAGGCTGAGGGATGCAGATCTTAGATTTGGATGGCCAGTTCATCTCAAAGTGTGGGGTGTGCCAGAAGCAATTAACACTTTTTCATAAGCAGTAAAGTCTTAATGCCATAAATGTGTAGTACCTTACTGTCTGAATACAGCATGGCCTTGATGGTTCTAGACCTTCTCAGAATGTCCGTTCTCTCTCAATCAGGGCTAGTCTCTTAGTTAAGTTGTTCTCTGACAGCTTTTCAGTATCAGGAATAGTGTTTCCTGGGTAAGGCTTCTCTTCGGGCCTAGTTGGCAGGAGGTGACACATGTAGATTCTGTCTCCAGCACTGCTCAGCTAAGACTCTCTAACTAACCAAAGGTGGTCAGACCAGCAATTCTCCACAGCAACCTAACCAAGACTGCCAGAGTTAACTGTTTGTCGTCCATACACAACTATTTGGAATACATACTACATGGAGAGATAAGTCATAAGAGATAGCATTAAATCACAACTTTTAACCTTTTGCAATTAACCTTTAGCAGTGATCCACTTGGTCACTGTATATCTCGTATGTGAAAAAGGGGTTGTCAGGGCCTAGTTGGTGGAGGAGCAACTGCTGTTACCTCTGCCAGGAAATATCTTCAGAGGCCACATGGTCAGCCATTGATTATTATAGGACAATCCTGTGTCTCCTGAAGAAGGCTGAGTGATGCCAACAATGGCCTAAGAGCATGCATTTCTGGGGTCACTGCTAGTAGCAAATCGTGAGGTTGTCAGTCCTTTGTCAGACCTTCATCTTTGTCAGGTGTGAGACCTTCACCAACCAGTTAGTTGGAACCACAGTGACTGCATTCTCTCTATAGAAGGAATACTAAAACAGTGGGGAATCTTCCCAGGACTTCTCAACTTGTGGTTCCTCAAAAGCTGGAAAACTACAACTTTGGCAGCACTTAATGAAATGTTGGGAGTTGTAGTTGCTCTGGCGTAAATGATAACTGAAATCTACGCAACTATGAGCTGGCATAGATTTCATTCTAGATGCACCGACTGCCATGCGCCTTGTCATAAATTAAGCGCATCCTCCAGCAGTGCAGGGGGTATCAAGACCGGCGTAGAATACGCCAGCCCTGATATGACTCCCAATGGATTGGAATAGTTACGTTTGTTGTCCATAGCAACCAATCAGAGCACAGCTCTCATTTCATATTCTGCTCTTGAAAATGAAAGCTGTGCTGTGATTGGTTGCTATACTGGGCAATACTGGCATTTTTTTTTATTTGGTAATGACACCATTCGAGTTATATAGGGGGAGATTTAGAGACTGGCTTTTTATACACTGGTCTTAAAGGGCATCTGTGTTGGTCCCATGTTCATGTGTACCTGTATTGGTGATATAAAATGATGTTTTAATATATGCAAATGAGCCTCTAGGAGCAACAGGGGCCAGGCAATGTAAAAGTCATCACGGCTGGTGCTGTCAATCAAAGTGAGCAGGGTGCAGCAGCATACCTCCTAACTTGTAAAGAGGGACAACATGTGCAGAAATTTTTTTCATACTAGGCCACCCAAAGCATAACTATACACACCCAGCCTGCTTAATGCCCCCAAATAGTAATTATTCCCCCTTTGTGCCAGCACATAGTAGTAATGCCAAAGTAAAAAACTCTTCTGCTCGGCACCAGTTTGAGAAAGGCCAGTTTGGGCCAAAACGTCACGTATATTGGGCCGTTGTTCAAAATAAACACCATTCAACGTATTTTTTGGCTGAAGTACTTTATTGCTATAGTAGTAATGCCTGCATTGTGTCCCTCATAGTAGTTGTGCCCACACTTTGCCCCCTTCACAGTAGTTATGGACAGATATGTGCCCCTTTCACAGCAGTTATGCCCAGATATGTGCCCCCTCACAGTAGTTATGCCAAGATATGTGTCCCATTCACAGTAGATAAGCCAAGATGTGCCCCCTTCACAGTAGATATGCCAAAATGTGCCCCCTCACAATAGTTACACCAAGATATGTGCCCCCTTCACTGTAGATATGCCAATATGTGCCCCCTCAGAGTAGTTATGTCCACATGTGCGCCCTTCACAATAGATATGCCCACTTAGAGTAGTTATGTCTAGATGTGCCCCCTTCACAGTAGATATGCCAATATGTGCCCCCTCAGAGTAGTTATGTCCACATGTGCGCCCTTCACAATAGATATGCCCACTTAGAGTAGTTATGTCTAGATGTGCCCCCTTCACAGTAGATATGCCAATATGTGCCCCCTCAGAGTAGTTATGTCCACATGTGCGCCCTTCACAATAGATATGCCCACTTAGAGTAGTTATGTCTAGATGTGCCCCCTTCACAGTAGATATGCCAATATGTGCCCCCTCAGAGTAGTTATGTCCACATGTGCGCCCTTCACAATAGATATGCCCACTTAGAGTAGTTATGTCTAGATGTGCCCCCTTCACAGTAGATATGACAAGATGTGCCCCCTCAGAGTAGTTATGGCCAGATGTGTCATACCATTTTGGGACCGTGCCACTGAAATCTGGGACTGTGCCACTGGATTCGGGATGGTTGGGAGGTATGTGGTAGTTGCAGAGGGAGCTGAGCCTCTAGGTGTAACGGCAACTCCCCCATTCCTCCTAGAGGCTCATTTGCATATATTAAAACATAATTTTTCTCAGCAATGCGGACACATATGAACATGGGACCAACACAGATGTCTTCAGCTGCCAGTTTCATAGGTACAAATCTGCTGACAGATGCCCTTTAAAACAAAGTAAACTGGGGTAAAATGTGCCAAATGTATTAAGAGGTGAACACCTCGATAAATATGACTCATCTTTTGGTTGTCCGTGCATCACATTAACAATTCTATGCCTTCTATGAACAGTCATAGATTTTTGCCATGATTTACGCCGAATTCTGGCACAAGTCATATTAAATCCATCAGTCTAAAAGGAAGCCATGCCCCTTCTGTTGAACCTCATCCAATTTTCATGTCACTTTTTTATAACTTTTTATGGTCTGTCATTCAAACGTCAAAAAAGACTATTGGGGGGCTATTATATTTGTTATCAGATTTTTTTTCACTAAACATTTCCACTGCAACTGGGGCTGCATTATGTTGGAGATGTCGGCCCCCGAAGTCTTTCACATTTGGCTACTCAACATTTGGCTGTCTGATTGCTCATGCAGCCGGCTAAAGCCTATGCAGTAAATATACTATGGTGCTGACTTTAGAGACCTGAATCACCTGTCGTAAATATACATTGTATGGTCTGTATTTGGTTAAATAAAGAAGACAGAAGCACCAAATGGCAAAAAGTTACCTTTTCCCTAAAATTTGGCTTACAGATTTGCAATTTTGTACGCGCTAAAACTTGTATAAAACTATTGATAAATCCCCCCACCCACCATAGTGTTGTAGTGGGACAGTGTGGGGATGTTTTGAAGAAACCATGTATTTTGGACTATGCTATGAAATTATTAATATCATACGTTTCTGGGTTACGCAGCGAGTCAAACCCCAAACTACATAAACAAATGTACAACGAATGGCTGAAGAAGCAGAATTGAAATTTTTCGACTTCAGCAGCTTAGCTATATACAAGATCATATTCAGTCCGGGCATGAACAATGAACATACTGTATGTGGGGCTCATTTGCAATTCCATATTTGTGGTCTGTGTTCCCTCTATATATTTTTTGCTGAAATAAATTTAAAGAAGACAAAAGTTTTCCTTACTGCCAAATTCCAAGTGTTCTGCAATTGTTCAGTGAGACACAGTACCCTTATGACAGGGAAAGCCAGGGTTTCCTCATAAGGGACAATCTTGCAGCCCGGTGCCACACTGGGGCAGATGTGCACACAGAGCTGCTAACTGGGCATCACATAAGGACAGTGTATTGCGTACACATAAAAGAGAATGTGTCATAAGAAAATGATGTATTGTAATTTTCCATGTCAATATCTATATTTAATTTAAAAAAAAACATAAAACCCTGCAGTTTTTGCACTGACCACAAAGCCTAATAACAGGCGCTACTTCTTGGTCTGTACAGATCACTTTACTGCAGTTACCTGCTTATCTGTCATTCTAATCCTGCCTGTAATGGTATCACCTCTGTGTATAGATAAGACAGGATCCACCATTCACAATAGGTGATTGTCAAACCTTATATGTTCTTTCCTTGTACAATGATCTCTGCACAGATCACAGACTATACCTAGAAAACTCTCCCATGTAAGTCAATGGGGTCAGCTCCAGACCCTTGTGTCTATGTCCCATGGGGCTGCAGTAAAGCAAATTTGTTAATTCTTTCTAAATGCTGTTAACAGTAGCTCGGGCAAGATGGCCGCCCCCATAATCATGTTCAGGAAAGATAATACAAAAATCTGTAATCAGGTCACAAAAAGAGGTTAGAAAAAAATACATGTGGCTGTGTCACTATCTTGTTTTACCTGGCAGACCAAAATTGCCAGCAGAGCCTACAAATATCTAATGTCTATATCTGTGAGTAACTAGAAAAGACTGGGCCTATAGCAAACTCTTTAGTAGGCCCCTCTTCACAACGTGGCATGAATAATGTGTTTTTTCCCAGGCTGGGACAGAAGTTCTGGGGTATAGAAGTTACACAAGTAGAGGAGGATGTATATCTTCTCCCTCTTCTCTCCCTGCAACCTGTCAACACCCCCACTGGCCCTTTATTCTACACTGGCTGCAGCTAGGAACAAGATCAGCAGGTACCAGTTTCAGGTTTCACTCCCAGCCCCTTTTCGAAAGGTTCTGCCTCTGGTTGTATCATGGCTATCACCATGTTCCCAGTTTTGTTTCAAAAGCTTAGATTGGCAGCTTATATCTCTAGCTGCTATACAGGCTGAGATAGAGCAGGTTAAAGCAGCTCTCCTTCTGCCAGCTATTATCTCAGCTACTGAAGGAAAAATTACTTCCTGGTCGGCCCCTTGATATGGTGGGTCCCGTAGAAGCTGCTTTGGGTGCTACAGCAGTAGTTATGCCACGATCTATGTCCCACATTACATGTTAATGTACAACTTTTTTTTATATGCAGGAGTTGTCAGCTGCTCCATGTGTTTTTGAGTGTGTTAACAGGAATGCCATTTTGACTCCACCTTGACACTTACCCATAAAAACAGACATACTCATATTTACAAATGATCATTTGCCTTTGACAAGCACATGTATTTGCTACTTGGCCATTAAAGGGGTTGTCCAATTTAAAAAAAAAAATCATATTCTCAGTTAATAGAGGGGCCATAGTGGAGAGCAGTTACAAAAAGCGTCTCTTGTCTGGAGGACCTGTTCTGTTCTGCAAGACACAGGCAACCCATTGACATGACAGGGTGCTTAAGGGTTAATGCTATATTGCTATGGTTCAGTGTTAAAGTTGAAGGGTGTCCATTGTGATGCTAACTGTATACTATGTATTTCAAAAGACTATGTACGTGGAAAGGAAATAGTCAACTGGCTGTTGCTGAGTAGTGGGCTGGTCCCATTTCCCTTGGTTATTGAGTCTTTTAGTAAGCAACCCAAAGTGAACACCTGCTTTGGTGTATGCTGCTGAAATTTAGGCCAAGAAAGAATCCGCCTCCAGGAAAACACTATTCCTGTAAGTAAAAGCCGCCAGAAAAGTAACTTTGTTAAGAACCAACCTCTCAGAGAAAGAAGGATTGCATTACTGCAGAAGGTTGAAGACCAATTTATGGGCCATGCTTAGGCAGAGTCAGTAAAGTTAATGCATACCTATGACTTTAGACTTTACTGCACATGGTTTGGGTTTCATTCCTTCTGTCATCCACCACTGAGATGGACTGGCCATCCAATATAGGATTTCACCCCACAATTGGGCATTACAGAGAAATATTGCACGCTTTTGGTCATCTTGGAAGATTGCATGGATTTATAGAGAGAAACTTAGGGAGGACCACCATCATAACCATCCCCTATACACAGTGCTTGGAAAAGCCTCCTCTGAAATACTTGAGAGCTGTGCCTACTACTTGTATTTGAACTGTGGCACCCATCATTTATTCAGTAAAAGAACGACTTTATTTTGCAATAATCAAGCCAGCCTGGTCATTGGTCTTCATAACTGATTAGGCCGCCTGCTCTCCTTGCACCTTGCTACCTATTCCATAACATCAAGGGAACCCTAGCCACGACCAGGCAGGAGACCATGAAATCTTAGTCTCTCAAAGGGAAGAAGGGTTGTGCCCCTTCTAACACTGCATGCTTGGCCTGGAAGAGAGCTGGAGCAGGGTTAGCCAATGTGAGGACTATGATTACCCTCATTGCCACCTCCACCACTTAGGCATCATTGCCACCTCCACCGCATAGGCACAGTGTAATGCTTAACATACTCTGTGGAGGCACTGCAGGGAAACTGAACACTTACCACCAGATTTCTCTATAGATCACAGTTGATCTATCTGTCTGTCTGTGTCAGTCTGTGTATAGCACATCTTTCTATTTTAATTCCTATTAGCAATTGTAAATAGCCCCTTCCTTTCTTCTTTACAACCCCGCCTATTACGCAGCTTTTTATAACCCAAAAATGAGGTCAGCCCCTTGGAGAAGCACATGAGGGGCTGGAATGAGGTCACACACCAAGAGTGATGAGGTAACTGTGCTACATAAGGTGAAATATATCTGCTCCACACGGTGTGTGTGTGAAAACAGTCCTAATAATAATGTAGTCATTACTGAAACACAGCAGCACCCCCGCCATTGATCTGTGGGTTCAGTCACACAGCCTGTCAGGCCCGCTATATAATGGATTAGGACTGTCTGTATTGCCATGGCTGTTGTCAAACTTTTTATAGGGAGCTGCATTTAAAAATGCATGATGTTTCATCATCATTATGACATCAATGTCCTTGTAGTTTATAGCAACCAATCACAGCACAGCTTTCATTTCGAATAGTGCTCTTGAAAAATGAAAGCTGCACTGTGATTGGTTGCTATGGGCAACAAAGACAGTCTTTCTTTTTAATAAACTCGTACACTATCTAATGGTTTTTCACAAGGCCTGCAACATTTCCCTCTCTCATGGTGGACTCAGGCAGGAGACAGTGGGGCCTATGCGGCCTAACAGATTTAAAGAGGTCCTGTCACCTCTCCTGTCATATCTGTTGTAGTGACTACTTGTATTCCTCATGTAATAATTTTAGAGCGTCTTTTCTTACAACTGTATGTGGCGCTATTCCTAGTAGAAGTTTATGAATTAATTGTCAGCTGTCCGCCATAAAGGTCCAACTGGGTGTTACCAGTTGGGGGTTGTGCTTGCACAGTCCAATGCTAATTGGATAATGTCCTACAGGGACAAACCCCCAGCTCGTAACAAGTGGAAAGTTGGCAACATTTTAAAGCTGGTTAGTGTTGAGCAAAGTGTGTCGTCAAACATTTTCCGGATGTGACCACACCCCTTTTGCGCGTCACTCTGCCCCATTTGTGTGAAGCTCCGTCCATTTTGGGTGGCCCTGCCTACCCAATGCACTTTGGGTGTTGCAGCTGTATCTAATGATGCAGGTTCCTGGGTACCACATACATTCTGGCAGAAAGCATTCCTCCATGCTGTGCCTGGAGACTTTGCCAACTCTTCCAGGTGGTCTCTCTTTTTTCCAGGAGCCTCCTGGATGTTCTGGGAGAGTTGGCAAATATGGTATAAAGTTTCAGTGGATTAAGTATGGGCAGAGGTTGCTAAGGGGCATCTACACTCACCGGCCACTTTATTAGGTACACCATGCTAGTAACGGGTTGGACCCCCTTTTGCCTTCAGAACTGCCTCAATTCTTCGTGGCATAGATTCAACAAGGTGCTGGAAGCATTCCTCAGAGATTTTGGTCCATATTGACATGATGGCATCACACAGTTGCCGCAGATTTGTCGGCTGCACATCCATGATGCGAATCTCCCGTTCCACCACATCCCAAAGATGCTCTATTGGATTGAGATCTGGTGACTGTGGAGGCCATTTGAGTACAGTGAACTCATTGTCATGTTCAAGAAACCAGTCTGAGATGATTCCAGCTTTATGACATGGCTCATTATCCTGCTGAAAGTAGCCATCAGATGTTGGGTACATTGTGGTCATAAAGGGATGGACATGGTCAGCAACAATACTCAGGTAGGCTGTGGCGTTGCAAAGATGCTCAATTGGTACCAAGGGGCCCAAAGAGTGCCAAGAAAATATTCCCCACACCATGACACCACCACCACCAGCTTAAACCGTTGATACAAGGCAGGATGGATCCATGCTTTCATGTTGTTGACGCCAAATTCTGACCCTACCATCCGAATGTCGCAGCAGAAATCGAGACTCATCAGACCAGGCAACGTTTTTCCAATCTTCTACTGTCCAATTTCGATGAGCTTGTGCAAATTGTAGCCTCAGTTTCCTGTTCTTAGCTGAAAGGAGTGGCACCCGGTGTGGTCTTCTGCTGCTGTAGCCCATCTGCCTCAAAGTTCGACGTACTGTGCGTTCAGAGATGCTCTTCTGCCTACCTTGGTTGTAACGGGTGGCAATTTGAGTCACTGTTGCCTTTCTATCAGCTCGAACCAGTCTGCCCATTCTCCTCTGACCTCTGGCATCAACAAGGCATTTCCGCCCACAGAACTGCCGCTCACTGGATGTTTTTTCTTTTTCGGACCATTCTCTGTAAACCCTAGAGATGGTTGTGCGTGAAAATCCCATTAGATCAGCAGTTTCTGAAATACTCAGACCAGCCCTTCTGGCACCAACAACCATGCCACGTTCAAAGGCACTCAAATCACCTTTCTTCCCCATACTGATGCTCGGTTTGAACTGCAGGAGATTGTCTTGACCATGTCTACATGCCTAAATGCACTGAGTTGCCGCCATGTGATTGGCTGATTAGAAATTAAGTGTTAACGAGCAGTTGGACAGGTGTACCTAATAAAGTGGCCGGTGAGTGTAGAGAGGAGGTCCCAAGCTCAGGTTAGTCCTTTTACTTCTCATGGGTGGCATGAACCTGCAGAAGGCCTTCACTCTCCAGCTGAACCAGGTGGACACTGGCCAGAGCTTGAGATAGGAGAGGACAAATAAATGCCTAGGGGGTGTAACATTGGCATGGACCATCACCAGGAGGATTTTGTTTGCCATCTTCACCTTTGGGTTCAGAGTCTTTGTCTTCCAATTTAATTGATTAAGCTGCCACATCGATGTTGTGCCCTGTCACAACTGATGAAGAACAGTCTCTCCCAGCTGGCACTCTCTATATTATAATTCTGTCTAATCTGCTTATTTTTTAGCTACCATGAGCTCTTGGATTGTTTGGTGCTAGCTTTCTGTGCCAATCTGTCAGTGGGTGAATGGTAGTCGTTCCTATGTGGGCGCTAAGTGCCCTTTGCCAACTAGTTGGTACCTGGTGATGTCTAGCAGGAGGTTGGTCAGAGCATCTATCCGTCTGTGTGTCTGTTGGCAGGGCCTGGACGTGTCTGGATCAGGTTGTTAGTTATGCACAGAATGTTCTGTCTGATGCACTGAGGCTGCTCCACATACTACCTGCAATGCAGAGACTGCCATCTCGCTGTAACCTCTTCCCTGCCAGGGTGAAGCCAAACCGCTGCTTTATAATTCATTCTGTGCCAGGGATGAACCTATAAACGTCTGCGGCTTAGAGGAGGACGCTACTAAGTCATCCACATCATGGGAGCAAATAACCCCCACAAGTTCCCTTCTCATCAAGAACTACGTACCCAATGCTAAACATATTAACCATGACCGCACTGCTGGGACTGTATATATCCATGGCTGGCACCGTCCTGGTCACTGTGTGGAGGCTCTTTTATCCCTCTATAGTGAGTTAGTAAAGACTATGACTAGTCATCTATATACATTCCTTTACTTAGAGTGCGGTATTATAGCAGTGCCAGATCTGGAAAAGATATTCATCGGAAGTGGATCGAGCTCAAAAACTGTCAATCATTTCTGTGAGCCAAAGCTCTGTTCTGACCAGCTGTCACTTCCTTCCTCATATTCTCAAAAGAGGGCGATAGTGAGCAAGGAAGGAAGCTCATTCCTGAGTGTAAAAAAAAAAAGCCACATTTTTGAATTTTTGCTCAATTCTAGTGCAATAGAGTAAAATTCGAAATAAACCCATGTTTATTCGTATTGGTTTACATGTAAATTAGTAATATGTAATTATATTATTCACATGGATGGACTTAGTTACACGTCCGTATTAGGCTGTATTCACATCACATTTTTGGCCTACGTTTTCCATAGACATGACATATACAGTAAATGGATGCCACAAACGGATGCCATACAGTGGCATCTGTCACCATAGAATTCCATTGTAAAAAAAAAAAAAAAAAGGTCCATTTAGCAGGATGGAAATATGTAGTGTACTACGCTTTTGCAACCTTTTTTCACAAGATATACGTTTAACGTGGAAAAAAAAATGTGATTTGAACACAGCCTAAGGGCTCATACACATGACCGTATGTATTTTGCGGTCCACAAAAAATACTGATGGCGTCCGTGTGCATTTTGCGAAACTCAACAGTCTGGCAATAATAGAACAGTCCTATCTTTGTCCGTTATGCGGACAATAATAGGATATGTTCTATTCTTTGTGGAACGGACATGCAGACATACGGAAACGGAATTCACACAGAGCCATTTCTGTTTTTTTGCGGCTCCATTGAAGTGAATGGTTCTGCATACGGAAAAAAAAAAAGAAGAAACGGAATGGACACGGGAACAAAATACAGTCGTGTGCATGAGCCCTAACTAAAAATTTGATGCGGTTTTCCGAGATTTAAAGGGGTTTTCTGGGAGTAGAATATTGATTCCCAATCTAGCTTACCAATATCTGATCGGTGGGGTCCAACTCCCAGCACCACCATCAATATGCTGTTTGAAGATGCCACTGTGCTCTGGTGAGTACTGCATCCTCCTCACAGCATACCAAGCACAGCGCCGTACATTGTATAGTGGTTGTGTTTGGTATTGCAGCCCATGATGTCACTGGCCTAGGAAAAGACCACAACTTTCACCGTAGCGATGTGCCAACTTCAAACAGCAGATCAGCAAGGCTACTGAGTGTTGGACCCCCACCGATCAGATATTGGTGACCTATCCTGAGAATAAGCCATCAATATTGAACTCACAAAAAACCCTTAAAGGGGTATTCCTATCTCACAAATGTAGTTTGTATAGTTAGATATAGCCATACCAATATTATTACTAATAGAATGTATTTATATAAAATGTACCGTTTAGAAGATTTTCCTATTTGTATATCCATTGTCCACACACATCAGTCAAGCCGTTGCCCCTAGTTACAACCACCACGGCCATGTAGTAGTGGAGGCCGGCTTGCTCTTGTTAAAACCCGCTCTGAGGTAACTGCTGTATTGTGAACACACATTACATGAGCATGAGGAGAGACATCTTAGGGTTGTAGTATTTTTGTCTGCGTTTCCAAAACACAGAGAAACGGATCCTGTTCTAAGATCAATTCATCTCTATGGATCAGGATTCGTTTATAAAGTCTGCGTTTTGGACGGATCCTGACCATTGTGTTTTGGACTGGTAGCGTCCAAAACGCAGATGTGAAAGTGCCCTAAGATGTGTCTCTGCATGTTCATGTAATGTACGTTCACAATACATCAGTTACCTCAGAGCGGATTTGAAAAGGAGCAAGCCGGTCACCACTACTACATGGCCATGGTGGCCGTAACTAGGGGCAACGGCCTGACTGATGTGTGTGGGACAATGGATGTACAAATAGGCAAATCTTCTAAACGGTACATTTTATATAAATACATTCTATTAGTAATAATATTAGTATGGCTATATCTATACATACAAACTACATTTGTGAGATGGGAATACCCCTTTAAATATAGGCCATCAGGGATAATTACAGGACCTCCAGCACAGTGAAGGAACTGCGATGTTCCAACGTCATTGTTTATACAGGTAAGGTGGCTAATCCTTACTGGTGGCTGTGCCTCCCCCAGTGGACCCCATTACTAAAACACTGATGGTTTTTAAGGATCAGTAATAAATGCTTCTGACCATTCTTACTGGTCAGAAGGATCCCTTGACAATAAGATGATCATAAAGTGTCCTCCTGCTTGCCCCTCCCACTGTGATCAGCTGTCATCAGTGGGGAAACCTAAGGCCTCGTCCACATTTCCGTGTCAGTGACCCATCCGTGAAAAAAAGCGTATGTGTTTCATCCGTGAAGCTGTCCGTGAAGGATCCATGGCTGGTCCGTGTGTCCGTTTTTCCCATCCGTGTGGCATCCGGATTTCACTGACGTTGCTCAGCTGAAAATTGATTTCCAAAGAATCTCCTATTAGTCATCAGTGAAAAACGGACGCACCACGGACACAACACGGATGTGTGTCAGTGATTTTCACGGACCCATAGACTTCAATGGGCGTGCTTGGTCCGCATCACTGATCAAAGTAGTGCATGTCCCCTGATTTTTTTACTGACCCACGGTCAGTAGAAAAATGCTGAAATGTGAACAGATACATTTAAATCAATGGGTATGTGTGCTGTCCGTGAAAAATGCGGACAGCACACGTCAGTGAAAAACGGAAATGTGGACGAGGCCTAACAGTAAGTGTTTAATTACCCTGCAGCACCACCACAGGATAAAGTGAGCATTACACGGTGGTCATTCATTTTAATAGTTTGCATTACGAGGAGAGGACAGGTCCTCCAGAGTGCAAGATACTCTTTCTAACCACTCTATGACCAAGGATCTAGTCCTTTCTATTGATGGGAGTGAGAAAAATACGTCTTGCACATGGAAGGTATCCGTACTTTGCGGATTGAAATATGGACACAGCTGTGTGCATGAAGCCTAAGCCTTACCTTAGACAGGACCAGATAATAAGGAGAGCAAACAGAGCAGATACCCAGGGACCTTCCTCAGGCGTGTTACAGTCTTAAGCTGGCCATACACGTTAGATGGTCGACCAAACCCGGGGACACTTACTAATGTGTTGTTATTATCCATATTGCTTCCTTTGCTGTCTGGATTCATTTTTCCATCACATTACACACTGCTCGTTTCCATGGTTACAGACCACCCTGCAATCTATCAGTGGTGGCCGTGCATGCACAATATAGGAAAAACCACCAGCCTATGTGCGGTCCCACGTCCCCGACCACCAGAGAGGCTGATGCTTTTTCCTTTAGTGTGCAAGCACAGCCACTACTGATGGATTGCAGGGTGGTCTGTAACCATGGAAACAAGCAGTGTATAATGTGATGGAAAAATTAATCCAGCCAGCCAAAGAAGCATTATTGACAATCACAATACATTAGTAAGTGCCTTGTATTAACTTTTTTTACATGATAAATGCAACTTACTGAAGTGAGACAACCCCTTTAAGTGACTATCAATATGGCGGCATTAACTAGTCCTCAGGGTCTTGTCAACCTCAACTTCCCAGACTCCTAAATGTCAGAGTTTCCTAGTCGCTCAGAATCATACGGCCTAACATTCAGAAGTCCAGAAAAATAAGATGAGGGAACTGTCATCCCGGCCACTTTGGTTGTTTCCCAGTCTTCCCTGAATTTTGGAAGGAACCAGACGACTAAAGCACACATTTATTTGTGAATTCTTTTTTGTTGTCAAATGCCTTTTAAGTAATAAATCGTACGCAAGACTAAGCAGGAGATGTGGCCTTTCCAACATACTAATCTATAATTTATCCCGTAGGTGCAAGGTAAAACATCCTACATGTAAATATAGGACCTGTTCACATCTGTGGCTTCTGTTCATAACAATGTGGAGAACGCAGATACAGTTGAATACAATGGTGAAGCAGGGAGCTCCTTGTTCCACCATTCACAGGTGCTACTGTATGTGGTGATGTCATCGCACCTGCTGCGCTGGAGACTAGAGAGCACACAGGTCATGGATCATTCCCCGGCTGGGAAATCGGCTCATGCCTAGATCAGGAAGCGCGATGACGTCATTGCCTCACATCTGTGGGGAGAGCAGGATGTTCTCCATCGTGGGAATGGGGCTAGGTGAGTGTTACTTTTTCATTTTATTAACACTAGGGGTTAACAATCTTGTAAATGGGGCACTATTGGGTGCATTCTACCTTATAAGGGGTCCATGGTGGCATTTGAATATGTAGGGCCACTATGGGGGCATTTTACTGTGTAGGAGCACTATGGGGGCATTTTACTGTGTAGGGGCACTATGGGGGCATTTTACTATGTGAGGGCACTATGGGGGCATTCTACTGTATAAGGGCTTTGTGGTGACAGTTTACTATGTGATGGCACTATTGGAGCATTTTACTATGTGAGGGCACTATGGGGTAATTTTACTATATGAGGATACTATGGGGTAATTTTACTATGTGAGGGTACTATGGGGTAATTTTACTATGTGAGGATACTATGGGGTAATTTTACTATGTGAGGGTACTATGGGGTAATTTTACTATGTGAGGGTACTATGGGGGCATTCTACTGTATAAGGGCTCTGTGGTGACATTTTACTATGTGTGGGCACTATGGAGGCATTTTACTGTGTAGGGGCACTATGGGGGCATTTTACTATGTGTGGGTATTATGGAGGCATTCTACTGTATTAGGGCATTTTACTGTGTGGGACACTATGGGTGCATTCTACTGTACAAGGGCTCTTTGGTGGCATTTTACTGTGTGGGGCATCATGGGGGCATTTTCCTGTGGTAGGGCACTATGGGGGCATTTTCCTGTGTGAGGGCTCTATGGTGGTATTTTACAGTGTGGGGGCACTATGGGGCATTTTACTGTGTCAACGCATTTTACTGTGTTGATGCTGTATGGGGGCATTTTACTGTGTTGGAGCTCTATGGGGGCATTTTCCTGTGTGAGGGCATTATGGGGGCATTTTACTGTGTCGGGGCTCAATGGTGGGATTTTACTGTGTAGGGGCACTATGGGGGCATTCCATTGTGTGGTGGCATAACTACTCTGTGGGGGCACAAGAGGAACTGGGTGTGTGGCATTGGGCTGAGATAGAGGTTTCCTTAGTGCAAAAACTATTTTCGTTATTGTCCCTTTTGGGGCTTCTCAAAAGTTGGGATGTATGTATACATATTTCACTTATTAACCTCCTTCATCCCAGGGGATGTAGTTATTCAGTCCTTCCATATAAATTAGAACATTTTTGTAACCCTTTATATTCCAGGCATAAGACGACTTAGTATTAATAAGGTCCATGTTCTTGAAACCCCCCCACTTTCCGGCATCTATCCTGTTATCTGCTTTCTGGAAACCAGAAATTAAATATCTGCATTTGATCCAGTTTCCTGCAAATTAAATGAAGGTCCTCTGAGCTTTAATCCATTTCCTGCCAGGTGCAGGCAAAACATCTACTAACCAGGTACAGGTAGAAGGATATCATCTATCTCATGTTCCCTTCACTTGGAGGAGAGGAGGAGAATATTAACGCTTTTCTGACTGGAAAGGCAACATCTCGTAAAGGGCTTGTCTGGGTTAGACAGTCCATATTGTGAGTTAGTAAAGTGAGGACTCATTCCAGATTTCCATTAATCAGACGCAATAGAGAGAGTCTGTCTTTGGAAGATCATACATGTCTATGTATTACACAAATGACCCATTGATTTCAGTGGCAAATTTACCCTGTGTTGTCGCTGCATGGGTGGTGAATTTTTAGTTATTATTCTGTACAGGACCTTATATGGTTTTTATATTGATGGCCTACCCTCAGGATAGGTCATCAATATCTGATCGTTGTGGGTCCAACTGCCGACATGCCTACGATCAGTTATTTGAAGAGACTGAGGCCTCCTCCTAGGCCAGTGCAATGGGGCTGAGCTGCAATACCAAATACAGCCACTATAAAATGTACGGCGCCATGCTTGGTAAGCTGAGGCTGCAAGCGCCAACCAGAACACTGTTTTTTCTTCAATAGGTGATCGGTGAGTGTGCCAGGAGTCGGATCCTCACCGATTAGATATTGACAACCTATCCTGAGGATTGTGAATCAATATAAAAAGCTGACCATACAAATTAATGTTGCCCAAACTCGACGATTTTGATGGGAACAACTGTGTATGGGGATGTCCCAACTGTTCCGACGGTCGGTGGAAAGAAGTATTGGACTGTTGGATTTTGACATCCCTCATCCTTTTGTTTTTAGGTAGGGCCTGGTAGAGGCTTGATCCCTTTTCCCCATTTAGAACTGCTGTGGATTGTTTTCCTGTGTTTTAATAAAAGGAAATTTATGAATAACTATTCACGTGTGGTTTTACAAAGGTTTTAGAACAAGCTGCCTTCTACTTGTAGTATTATGTAGTATATTTTTTTGGTTATTGAATTCAACGGATTTATAAACACTAATTATTATCATTATTATTATTAATAAAGCACCATTCTTTCCATGGATTAAAGAACTCAATCAATACCCATGTGTTGAATGTGAGGTCCAGCACATTTCCATCCAAAATTCTTTACAGAAACCCACATAATTTCAGCAAAAGTCAAAAACAATTGTTGATGAGACTGCGTTCTGCTCCCGCCATCGTTCGCTCCTGTCCCTTATACACACTGACTGCTCATTAACTGACTTTGCTCCATTAACTCCTTATCACAGAACATCACCAGAGGCCATCGTTAGGGCATGTGTATAATGACGCACGCAGTTATCTCTTTATTTTGTCGGCAAGAAGGGGTTAAATCCAGTCAGTACACATGAGGCTGATTTCCCAGGTCGACGAGGTGGGGGATGCATAGAGGAGGGGGCGCTGTAGGAATCAGCAATGGTGGGGAAAGAAAGGGGGGGGTAGAGATGTGACAGAGTGGTATCCATAGCAACCGGTATCACGCAGTCAGTAGAGCACGCGCCGGCAGGAGAAATATTTATAACCATAGATTCCATCTAACATTTGTACTGTAGCACAGTCTTATCCTCTGCTATTCCTGTACTGACCTAGAATAGGCCCCGCTGCCACCACTTATCCGGTGCTGACCTGGGCCTTGTCACTGTCCCTCTAGCTTCCATTCACACTTCTGTAATATTTCTATGGACCTTCGTGTATAATCCTAACGTTACTCCTAGCAGCCTAGTGTAATTATCATGGTAATCACACATCAGGATACCCAATCCTCCACACCGCCCCATTCATTCTTCTCCAGCGAACCTGCATTCATTGCCCATGAGCAGAATTTACTCAGACACCTAACAGAAGCAAACTCAATGTTCCCAACCTCCACCCTTCATTTGGCTGTGGTGCAGCTCTCCTCCCAGCATCCCTGTGTGTGGGAAGCCGTCCGTACATTCCACCATCTGTGCCTCAAACCATCTGTATAGTGCACAGGTGGGGTATGGGATAACGGGACACTCTCACAGCATTGCTACCAGACAAGCCTAGACTATTACAAGAAAGGTATATTGTCTGTTTTAATATGCAGTTATGAAATCTACAACCCTGAGATGTATGAAATATGAATTATAGTACTAGGATGCTCAACTAGTGGAACAGGAGCCAGACCTCCACATGTTGTCACCTCATAGATTCTTCTAAAAGAAATTTGTGGCTAAAGTGAGCACAAGTACATACATATCACAGAGGCAGTCCCTGTGGCTACTTTAGGAGGAGGTCCTAATTGGTGGCCCACTGCTCCTCCTTGACTCAAGTTCAACAAAATTAGCATCCAGGGTGATGGATGCCCCCTGACAGCAAGGGAGATTTCATGTTGGATCCCAGAAGCACTGAGACAGGATTTGGTGGCATAAACCAGCATCAGAAAAGAGACCCTACTTTGAAAAGGGTCACCCCTCCATATGTTCCACTGGGCAAGAGCTAATTTACAGCCATTAAAATAAAAATGTAATGCATAGCAACCTCAAAACGGAAAAATTACCTGAGTCAACAATATATTCAGTACACTTTACAGATGAGGCTTGCCCTACAGATCAGCTTGACATTTGACACTATTCAGCAACTTTTTATGCAGTGGTACTCCCTGGCATGTCACCCAAGTGGTGACCTCTGTAGGTGTCCTGTGGTATCTCTGGCACCAAGAATAAGCAATAGATCCTTTAAGTCCCGTAAGTAGTGGTGCAGCCTCCGTGCATCAGACTTGTTTTCCATGTACATCCCAAAGATACTCAATCAGATTGAGATCTGGGGCATTTAGGGGCCAAGTCATCACCATGAATTCCTTGGCAGGTTCCTCATACCATTCCTGAACAGCTGTGTGGCTGGATGAAATATCCCATTGCAAGAGTCCAATAGGGAATACCACTGCCATGAAGGGGTGTACGTGGTCTGTACGATGTTTAAGTAGGTGGCACATGTCAAAGTAACATCCACATGAACCCAATGTTTCTCAGCAGAACATTGCCCTGAATATCACACTGTCACTGCAGGCTTATCTTCTTCCCATAGTGTCCTTTTTGGACAACTCTTGGTAGGTACTAATCACAGCATACTGTTCTGACCCAGTTATCTAGCCATGAAACTGCCCTGTCTTTGTCAAAGTCACTCTGATCCTTACTCTTGCTTATTTTTCCTTTTTTAAACACATCAACTTAAGAAACTATCAGATACTAAGCAGTTGTCACTTTAGCACATCTGAATTGTTACTGGTTAAGAAGGGTGCTGCAGATACAGTATTTTTTCGAAATATCAACAATGATTTCAGAACAAATAGATATGTCAGTATTTAGTAACAACCAATATCACCACCTTAATGAGACCTACAAGTTAGTTCCAGAAATATATGGACAGTGACACAATCTTCATGATTTGGGCTCTACATGCCACAAAACTGGATTTGAAATGAAACAACTGAGATGCAATTGAAGTGTAGACATTCAGGTTTAGTTCAAGGAGTTGAACAAAAATATCCTGTGAGATGTTTAGGAATTGCAACCATTTTTTTTTTTACAAAGCCTCAAAAGTAATTGGACAAAATAACATTACCCTAAATAAAATGTTCATTTTTAATATTTTGTAGAGAATTCTTTGCAAGCAATGGCTGCCTGAAGTCTGAGACCCATGGACATCACCAATCGCTGGGTTTCCTCCTTTGTGATACTTTTCCAGGCCTTTACTGACGCTGTCTTCAGTTGTTGCTTGTTTGTGGGTCTTTCTGCCTTTAAGTATTGTCTTAAGAAAGTCAAAGGCATGCTTGTTTGGGTTGAGATCTGGTGACTGACTTGACCATTGCAGAATATTCCATTTAAAAGACTCATGGGTTGCATTCACAGTATGTTTTGGATCATTGTCCATCTGTACAGTGAAGAGCCAGCCAATCAGCCATGCTGCATTTGGTTGAATCCCAGCAGAAAGTACACTGTACCTGTACACTTCAGAATTCACCCGTCACATAATCAATAAACGCTAGTGACTCAGCGCCATTGGTAGCCATGCATGCCCATGCCATCACACTGCCTCTACCATGTTATATGGCCTTCTCCATACTTTCTTCTTCTCATCATTCTGGTACAGGTTAATCTTAGTTTCATCTGTCCAAACAATGCTGTTCCAGAACTGGGATGGCTTCTTTAGATGTTTTTGGCAAAGTCTAATCTGGCCTTTCTATGTTTGTGGCTGATTAATAGTTTGCGGTGAACCCTCTTTATTTGCTCTCATGAAGTCTTCTCTTTATGGTAGACTTAGATACTGATACAGCTACTTCCTGGAGAGTGTTCTTTACTCGGGTGGATGTTGTAAAGGGGTTTTTCTTCACCGTGGAAAGGGTTCTGCGATCATCCACCACTGTTGTCTTCTGTGGATGTCCAGACTTTTTTGATTTCCCGAGCTCAACAGTGTTCTCATTTTTTACCAGAATGTACCAAATTGTTGATTTGACCACTCCTAACATTTCCACTATCTCTATAATGGATTTCTTATTTTTTTCAGCCTAGTGATGGTCTGTTTCACTTCCATTGAGAGCTCATTTTACCACATGTTGTGGGTTTATAGCAACAGTTTCCAAATGCAAATGCCATACCTGGAATCAACTCCAGACCTTTTACCTGCTTAATTGATGGTAGATTAACAAGGGAATAGCCCATGCAACCTATTAGATAGCTTTTGAGATAATTGTCCAGTTACCGTTGGTCCTGGATCAGGGTTGGGCTGGGGTCATAGGTTCGAATCTGACCAAGGACAATATCTGCATGGGGTTTGTATGTTCTCCCTGTGTTTGGGTGGGGGTTCTCCGGATTTCTCCCACACTCCAAAGACATACAGATAGGAAACTTAGGTTGTGAGCCTCATTGGGGACAGTTGAATGCTAATGTCTGTAAAGCGTTGTGGAATATAGTGGCGCTATATAAGTGCATAAAATAAATAAATAGCTGTAATCCCTATACCCTTCTTCCAATTAAGATGGGAATACTCTATAATTAAAGCAGAGAGTCTGCACTTTAAGCCCATATTGATTATATAACTGTATCTTGAATATGTTTTGGTAAAAAGAAAAAATGCCAAAACTCTTGTCACCGTGCAAATAGTTCTGGACCTAACTGTATGTGGCTTTTGGTACTTCACAAAAATGGAGACGTACTGTAGAAGTGTAGGGTGATCTTGGTCTATGTGGCTTTCTACGATTTCCAAGATTCTGGAAATCCCTGAAGAAGGAATTCAGATATTGAACTTGGGCCACCATGCTGTTGTCTAGCTGGTGGGACAATCATATGGCCAGTTAGAGCAGAGGTAAAACAGACACATATAACTGCTAATTCTTGGACTAGCTGTGGGAGGGAGACGTACTATAAGTAACGATGATCTTGGTATATGGGGCTTTCTACAATTTCCAAGATTCTTGAAATCCCTGAAAAAACATCTGACGTTAAGTTTGGGCACCATGCTGTTGTCTAACTGGTGGGACAATCATATGGCCAGTTAGAGCAGAGGTCATGCAGACACATATAACTCCTAATTCCTGCACTAGCTATTTCGGAATTGTACTTTCTGCCAAAAGCAGAGATAAATTATTGAACTCGGCTTTCTCTGTGCCTTATTGAATAACCCTGTTTGAGCTTCATTTTCCCACTTTAATAAAATCATTGAAGTAAGCACACACAAGACTAATGAGATGAAGACAGGTAGGATGCTCTTTTACTTCTACGACTCTCTGATTACATAAATTACATTGTAACATGCAATATTTTAGAAAAACATACAAGATCTAATTAATTAGGAAGGTAACTAGTGGGGTACCACAGGGGTCTGTATTGGGCCCTATTCTCTTCAATATATTTATTAATAATCTTGTATAAGGCTTGCACAGTAAAATATCAATTTTTGCAGATGACACTAAACTGTGTAAAGTAATTAACACAGAAGAGGACAGTATACTGCTACAGATGGATCTGAATAGACTGGAGGCTTGGGCAGAGAAGTGGCAGATGAGGTTTAACACTGACAAATGTAAGGTTATGCATATGGGAAGGAATAATGCAAGTCACCAGTACATACTAAATGGTAAAATATTGGGTAACTCTGACATGGAAAAGGACCTACGAATTTTAGTGAACAGCAAACTAAGCTGCAGAAACCAGTGTCAGACAGCTGCTGCCAAGGCCAATAAGATAATGGGTTGCATCAAAAGAGGCATAGATGCCCGTGATGAGAACATAGTCCTGCCACTCTACAAATCGTTAGTCAGACCACACATGGAGTACTGTGTACAGTTCTGGGCTCCTGTGATCAAGGCAGACATAGCAGAGCTGGAGAGGGTTCAGAGGAGGGCAACTAAAGTCATAGCTGGAATGGGTGGACTACAGTACCCAGAAAGATTATCAAAATTATGCTTATTCACTTTAGAAAAAAGACGACTGAGGGGAGATCTAATAACTATGTATAAATATATCAGGGGTCAGTACAGAGATCTCTCCCATCATCTATTTATCCCCAGGACTGTGACGAGGGGACATCCTCTGTGTCTGGAGGAAAGAAGGTTTGTACACAAACATAGAAGAGGATTCTTTACGGTAAGAGCAGTGAGACTATGGAACTCTCTGCCTGAGGAGGTGGTGATGGTAAGTTCACTAAAAGAGTTCAAGAGGGGCCTGGATGTATTTCTGGAGGGTAATAATATTACAGGTTATAGTTACTAGAGATGGGTCGTTGATCCAGGGAGTTATTCTGATTGCCTGATTGGAGTCGGGAAGGAATTTTTTTCCCCTAAAGTGAGGAAAATTGGCTTCTACCTCATGGGTTTTTTTGCCTTCATCTGGATCTGGAAACTTGCAGGATAACAGGCCGAACTGGATGGACAGATGTCTTTTTTCAGCCTTATAAACTATGTATGTTACTGTCCAAAACAGATTGGCTGTTTGGTACTCATGCTATGCCAACAAGCACCTAAGGCACATATACCACCAGCCTCTCCTCCAACTAAGACCCTGGTTTTTGAGCTATGGGAGGAAACTGGAGTACCCAGAGAAAACCCATAAAAACACAATGCTGAATTTGAGCCCAGGACCACATTGTTGCAAGCCACTGTTCTGCCCGTTCTGTCACAGCACGACCCTTATAAAGACTTGACTGAGCAATTGAGACACACAGGAGTAAAGTAGAGTAGGTTCTACCTCACCACAATCATCGGAGATCTCTGCAGTTGCTGTGTACTTTATATTTTACAGCTCCAGAAATGAATGGGATATTACAATAATAATGACTACAAAACGTTAATCTCTCAATCTCATTTACAAAAATGGTGGCTGATGATGCCACATGTTGAGTTTCATCACAGCAAATTATTCATCATTCACCCACCTTCCCACTCTCCACCCATAAACCTCTAATGATTAATCACAGCACAGTTCCTATTTCCTTACAAAAATATCCACAAGCACTTGGGAGTCTGAGGACTTCTGTACCCACTCGTAGATACTATTTAGGGCTTAAGCACTGGCGCTTGTGTATAGCGCTATATGCTGCATTTATGTTTAGTTCATGCCTCACATTCCCTATACTGTTTATACTACCTGCTGATGAAACTCGTCGTTGAAAGCTCAAGCACAGGATGAAAACGAGTCTAAATATTGGTTAAATGTTTTACTTAAGATTAAGACGGATCTCCCAGAGTGGTTGACCCGCGATGGAGATCAAACTTGACCTGCTTGTGTATAGCGCTATATGTTGCATTTATGTTTATTTCATGCCTCACATCCCCTATACTGTTTATACTGCCTGCTGATGAAATCTGTCATTGACAGCTCAACACAGGGTAAAAACACTCCTTAATATTGGTTAAAGGGGTTATCCAAGAGTAAGATGGATCTCCCAGAGTGGATGACCCATGGTGGAGATCAAACTTGCCTGGGCTGGATCTTCCTCTTCCTGCCGTGCTGAGATCAACATCCGTCAACGCGGGGGACACATGTCTGCTGCAGTCAATCACAGGTCGCAGATGTGGCCTCCTCCCCTTGTGTAATGTGACCGTTGACAGACATTGATCTGAGCATGGCAGGGAGAGGAAGTGCTGGCCTGGGAATGTTAGACACCGAACCCAGCGGTGAGGACCAGGTAAGCAAGATCTCCACCGCGGATTGGCGACTCTGGGTGGTCTTTCGTACTCTTGCATAACCCTTTAAAGGGGTTTTCCAGGATTTTGATACTGCTGACCTATCCTCCCGGGTGTCGGTGAGGGTACAACATCTTCGACCCCCGCCGATCAGCTGTTTGAGAAGGCAGTGGCGCTCCTGTGAGCTTTCTTACAGCTTACCAAACTGCCTTCTCACAGCTTACCAAACACAGCGCCATACAGTACATTGTATTTTTTAAAACCTCAATATTCACAGAAACATTTTTTTCGCCATATTTCTTTTTTCACTTCAGAAGTACTATGCTAAGGAATAGTGGTTCTTATTAAATACAAAATATAGATAGGTATTCTGTTCCATTTTACTGTTGTTGTGAGGGGAAGATGTGATCTGTAAGGTAATCCTTATGATAATAATAGGTGTAGAATTGGGGTGACAGCTCTAGTGTTCTCTAGATAGGATTAAATAAAGATGCCCATAGAAGAGCATTTCACTTCTCTGTGTAATGCGTGGTGCTCTACAGAGGGGATCATTCTGGTCGCTGTGATGGTCTGACTGAGAGAGTTTAGTGAGACTGCCTACTGTGCTCAAAGTCAAAACAAAGAGGAAGTTAAAGAGCCAGGACAGGAAGTAAAATACATGGAGTAACTTCAATAAATTATATCCTGAAAACTACCCAACCAGTTTTGTAAAAATAAAAAAAAAAATACATAGAATATTAACATGTAGTTAACAGGTAATAAAAAAAAATTATGGAAGTGTCCTATTTAAGTTGCAGGCACAAGTCTGAGGCTGCACTACTGTCACATTGTGATATCTATCAAGTGCACTGTTATCATGAAAAGTTCAGTCCAAAGGTATAGCTTGAAATTTTTGGGCCCTGTTCCAAAATTTGTAACATGGCTCCCCACGTATTGTTCCTGTGCAACTGATAATACTTGATGGTGTGTTCATATGTGGTAGAGTGACTATGGCGCCCCCTTAAAGGGAATCTGTCACCAGGATAATCGCTATTGAAGTAAAGCCATAGCTTAATAGCACTTAGTACCTTATTTCCAGATGTGCCTTTGTTTCAACAATAGATGTTTTCTATCTTCTGAAAATCCAGTTTATTTGGTATGCAAATGAGCCAGTAAGGAAGGAGCCATGGCACGCCTCCTAGTGCCCAAGCCTGGGAGCAAGGAAGAGTGGACGGAGTTATGGCTTGAATGTGATGTAGGAGGCGTGCCTGGGCTCCTTCCTGCCAGAGTGACGCCACCCCCCCCCCCCGGGCACCTTACTGGCTCATTTGCATACCAAATAAACTGAATTTTCAGAAGATACAAAACATCTATTGCTGAAACAAAGGCACATCTGGAAATAAGGTACTAAGTGCTAATAGGCCATGGCTTTATTTCAATAGTGATTATCCTGGTGACAGATTCCCTTTAAGCATCAAAGCCCAGGTGTGGGTTGAACAGTGGGCAGCAGATGAGAGTGGGCATCTTTTTGAACTGTGCTCCTGATAGCAGCATTACCTATACTTGCTTGATCGTGGCCCAGATCCCATCCATTCAAGTGATGGGTGAGTTGTCCCATCCATTCAAGTGATGAGTGAGTCGTCCCATCCATTCAAGTGATAGGTGAGTTGTCCCATCTATTCCTGTGATGGGTGAGTTGTCCCATCTATTCATGTGATGGGTGAGTTGTCCCATCTATTCATGTGATGGGTGAGTTGCAGAGAGCTATGAAAGTATACTATTACTATAACATAGAGTCATGGATGACGAACATGTACACAACCCACCACCGCCGACATGGTCCCAATGTCATATCTAGGGCCATAGGGTCTACATTCCGAGAGGTGAAAATGGCTAATTTCCATTTCTATTAATTAAAAGGCAACTTCATTTAATAGGTAATGGCCTTATATGAAAATCAGCAGAGGTCGGATGAAGGTGTCAATGACTTAATTAACAATATTGTAACTGGTAGAAGAAACTGGTATCTCTAGTTCCTCTCTAAAATCCATAGAAAGTGTCTGAACCACAAGCCAACTGATCTGTGCAAAAGTTATTTTCCTCTGATTTGATTTTTCTGAATATCCAGAGCTCATGAAAACTGGAGCACATACATCCGCGTCTTAAAAATATCTAGTATTCCATAACAATTCCTCTGCGCAAATCAAGTCTGTTACCCATAGCAACCAATCACAATTCTCCATTTTTCTAGGACAGTTTAGAAAAAAATAACCCTCTAATAAGTAGATGGTCCACATTATAACCTATGTAGCCATGCACCAGTTTAGAATAAATCTCTTTCTGGATGATAAAGCGCCTTGTCTCCATGTGCCCGGTGACAATATGCTACACACACTATTAGGATTTACCCAACAGATGTTGGCAACTTCCTCACAATTCGGCTGTTATGTCAGCATTTTATATTGTGAGCACATCTCACCCGGCTTCCCAAAGGTAGTCTCATTAATAATCCCATTCCTCCACATAAATTCCTAATCAGCAATTGCCGAAAATATCTTCAGAATAGATAGGTTTTCTTTCTAGTAATAGGGGAGATTTGGGGAGTTTTCTCTCACCTGCCTACCTCTCATCACTGTAACTCATCCCTGGAGAGATGCTTCACACCACTAACTATTCCTAAATTCTCCATTATTTCCATCATCAGCACTTTTACTGTTTAATCATTCTCCTTTCAATTTTGCCGTTTCGCCTCAGTTTCCAGGTTCCTCCTTAGGTCTGGATTGTCTGCCGCCATGAACAATGTTATTTAAAGTGGTCATCCCATGAATAACATTTATCTCTCCATGGAGTAGGTGATAAATGCATGATTGCTGGAGGGAGTCCAACCCCCTCTGATCACTAATATGGGACTCACCTTTGTGAGTGGAGAAGTGGTGCCCATGAGTGACCACCAGACCATTCACTTCTATGGGACTGCTGGAGCTTAGCAATGTACAGATGAAGTGGTGGTCACACGTGGTTTGCTGCTCCATTTATACAGGGGACTCAAAGACTGCATTTTTTGTGATCATTGGGGTTTCAAAATCCTTTGGACGGTTGATAAATGTTGTTCGTGGACTGATTCCTTTGATGTACTCATGTAATGCGTAATAACAATAAATTAATACATGAAATTTGTGTTCTTAAAATGGGAAATTTGTAAAATGATTCCCTATTAAAAAAAATAAAAAAATCACAGCGATGCAGCTACAAATCTCACGCTTGTGCCCTGCGCTACGCTACTGGCGCCTGCACAGTAAATTCCCTTGTGTGGGCTATATCACCAGTGATATGTTCTGCCCGGGCTCTGCAGAGTACGCTTGAGAAAATCGGAAGAAATATATCCCTGAGGCTCAGAAAAGGGAATATACTGCACAGGCGCCTTGGAAGCAAAGCACAGTGTGTGCGTGAGATTTGGAGCTGCATTGCCGTGATGTCAGGGGAGAGGGGAAGAAGACCTGGGAAGCTAGGGGAGGAGAAGACAAGGCCAGGGGCGGATTGGCCATAGACCTTACAGGGAAGTTTCCCAGTGGGCCGATGCCCAAGGGGCCACCTGGGCCCTTCTCATGGCCAGCTAGTGGATGTATTTTGTGTGCTGGCAGTATTTTGTGATGGACTGTGGTATTTGGCTCTGTTGGGGTGGTATAATGTGCCACAATATGGTATTTCTGGCCCTGCCTTCCATCAGTTTGGACCCAACTACAAAATGGGGCCACTTTTAGTATTTTTTTCAGGGCCACTTTAAGTTTCCAGTCTGCCGTCTACCGCTACAGAGCTAATTTAAACTAAAAAAAAATAAAAAATTAAGGGGTTCTCTGGAAATTAAGAAAATGAAAATACTTAAATATTACTATAATTAAAATATATTCCAAAATACTTTTCATTAGGTTTAATGTCTTGTTTTTTCTAAGGAGCAATGATCAGGGGAAATAAAATGGCCGCCATCCTATTAGTACACACAAAACCTGTCCTAATCATACAAGAGGACAAGTTACTTCATAACACTGAGGTAAAGAGCTGCCTCATGCTTCTCTCTGCTCTGCTTGTCAGGGATTATGATCCTGAATACAGATGATAAGATTTTCAGCTAAATCTCTGTAGGAATGGAGTTCATGAGGAGACATGAAGTACAGAGAGGACGGACAGGTAATGACGACTGCATGCCGGTCGCTCTGCTAATTAGCCACATCCCCACCTCCTCTCTGTACTTCATTTCTCCTCATGAACTCCATTCCGACAGAGATTCAGCTGAAGATCTTATCATCTGTTTTCAGGATCATAATCCCTAACAAGCAGAGCAGAGAGGAGGATGAGGCAGCTCTTTACCTCAGTGATGTGAAGTAACTTGTCCTGCTGTGTGATTAGGACAGGTTTTGTGTGTACTAATAGGACGGCGGCCATTTTATTTTTCCTGATGATTGCTCCCTAGACAAAACGTGCCATTATAACTAATGAAAGGTATTTGGGAATATATTAATTATAAAGTAATATTTAAATATTTTCTTAATTCCTGGAGAACCCCTTTAAGAAGGGACATAGCATCACATCAGTATACAGATTTAAAGCTGGAGGACTGAACAGCTGCAAATACATCTGACAGAGGAGGTTATGCCAGGACATTCATGTGATTTGCTCAGTTTCTATACGGCATGACCCCAGGTATGCCCAGACATCCTCCATCCTCTTCATACTCCAGGATAATAATAACCTGCCTAGCTGGAGTAACTCTCATTGGCATTTTCCATGATGAGTGGCATCATTTCATACAGCTGATATTAGTGATACTGCAGCAATTATAACGCGCTGTTTTCATAAAGCAAGACAATAACCGTATCTCCATCAATGCTAATGAGGATTGCAGCACAAACGACCATCTTGGGTGGAGGTCCTCCCTAGAAGATCCTTTCTAGCCATAAGTCTTCTTATCCAGACAGATAATGGCTCCTGATTGCTTCGTTTAATGAATCATTTACTTATTATAATTTTCTGTTCTCAGCTCAGGAAAATCTCCTTATAATTCATTCTAAAAATATTGCACCTTACAGTGTGTTATCGTGAGGACCTAAATGTCATCAGACCGATTTTGATTGTCATTGTCACTCACCCCTTGCCGACAACTTCTTGGTATTTATGATCTTGGCTGCATATTCATGCCCGGTGCAGAGCTTCACACATCTCCTGACCACTGAGAATGCGCCCCTAGAAATAAGAAACGGACTGTTAAGGACACAAGACTACCTTACATGACTTTGTCCAAGTATCTAACCTCTTAGCACAGGGATGCTCAACCTACGGCCCTCCAGCTGTTGTAAAACTACAACTCCCACCATGTATTGCTGTAGGCTGATAGATAGAGGCTGACTGGGAATGTTGGGAGTTGCAGTTTTGCAACAGCTGGAGGGCTTCAGGTTGAGCATCCCTGTCCTAGCATGTACAATGAAGCATTGAGGCAGTACTATAGAACTATAGGCTCTCCACAACTTGATACTTGTACTGACCCATAACGCATGAGGCCTTATACTTGGATCCATGCACACATCTGCAGCAAAAATCAAATTGTCCCCTTTGAATAGTGTTGTCATGAGCAAATCTGACATGTGTGAACATACCCTAACTGGTAGCCAATCAGTTGGGGCTTGGTAGAGATTAGAATTTGTGGGAAAGAAGCTTGGTGTGAAACTTGTGTCAGGGATCTGTGAAGTGGATCTTACAAATGTTGAGCCTCTGATTTACACCATGAATTTGCAATGTGTACTGTCACAGATCTGAACGCTGATTAGCCTCATTCAGTGGGGCTAATCAGCGTGTGAAAACCAAGAATTGACACATCAATTTGTTTTTTACATGATGCGGATTATTAATATGCCAGTGGAAATAACCGTGTGGTTACGGTGTAGGTTGCTATTGAAAATCATGGGGGGGGGCAGAATACACATCCACATTGAAAATCAGCTGTGTGAAAATGCCCTTTTATTACATGTGGCAGTTCCTGGCAATATCAGCTAATTACTGGGGAATTCAGCCTTTTGGGCTTGTATGATCAGCAGATAGCCAAGTTTTTGCTTTTTGTCCCTTAAAGGGGTTCTCCAGGAACTAAGAAAATAAAAATACTTAAAGGGAACCTGTCATCACCGAAACACCCCCTGAACTAGAGTAAGTGTTGTATAGTGTAAGTGATGCTGAATCCAAATATGTAAGTTTTATCTTCATACTCACTTCCATTCCGACGCTGTGCTCCCACAAACCAGCAGTAAAATGCACTCAATGGACTCTTCTTTGAGTCCTCTCCATTATGTGAGTGAGCACTGGAGTCCAGTGAGTGCATTTTACTGCTGGTTTGTCAGAGCACAGCGTCAGAATGCAAGTGAGTACGAAGATAAAAATTACATTATTATGGGGGACTTCAACTACCCAGATATAGACTGGGAAACTGAAACCTGTACATCTCATAAAGGAAACAGGTTCTTGGAAATAATCAAAGACAATTACCTTTCCCAACTGGTTCAGGACCCCACTAGAGGGACGGCCATACTGGACTTAGTATTAACCAATAGACCTGACAGAACAACAGGTGTGCAGGTTGGGGGACACCTGGGAAACAGTGACCATAATATAATAACCTTCCAATTGTCATTCAAAAGAGCGTTTCTTCAGGGAGGAACAAAAATACCAAACTTCAAAAAAGCAAAATTTAGCCAACTAATAGAGGCCATAGGCCTAACTAACTGGGACAAAGTCCTCAAAAATAAAAATACAGCCACAAAATGGGATATTTTTAAAAGCATCCTAATATCTAATTGTGAGAGGTACATACCATATAGGAATAAAATAATAAGAAACAAGAAAAAACCAATGTGGATAAATAGAACTGTAAAGAAAGCAATAAATGACAAAAAAGAAAGCATTTAAATCACTAAAACAGGAGGGGAGTGAGGAAACATTGAAAAACTATAAGGAAAAAAATAGAATATGTAAAAGACACATAAAAACAGCCAAACTAGCGACCGAGAGATTAAAACTAACCCTAAAATGTTCTTCAATTATATAAATACTAAAAAGTATAAACCTGAAGGTGTCGGCCCCTTACAGAGTAATGAGGGGGGAGTAGCAGAGAGCGATGAGGAGAAAGCGAAGCTACTAAATAACTTTTTCTCCACTGTATTCACTGAGGAAAATAAAATGTCAGATGAAATGCAGAGTATAAAAGTAAATTCCCCTTTAAAAGTGTCCTCTCTGACCCAGGAAGAGGTGCAGCAACGTCTTAAAAATATTAAAATAGACAAATCACCAGGACCGGATGGCATACACCCCTATATCCTAAGAGAATTAAGTAATGTAATCGACAGACCCTTATTTCTGATATTTAAGGACTCTATACTGACGGGGAGTGTTCCACAGGATTGGCGCATAGCAAATGTGGTGCCAATATTCAAAAAGGGTCCAAAAACAGAGCCTGGAAACTATAGGCCGGTAAGTTTAACTTCTGTTGTGGGTAAACTGTTTGAAGGTTTTCTGAGAGATGCTATCTTGGAGTACCTCAATGAAAATAAGCAAATAACTCCATATCAGCATGGCTTCATGAGGGATCGGTCATGTCAAACCAATTTAATCAGTTTCTATGAGGAGGTAAGTTCTAGACTTGACCGCGGCGAATCAATGGATGTCGTATATCTGGACTTCTCCAAAGCGTTTGACACGGTACCACATAAAAGGTTAGTATACAAAATGAGAATGCTTGGCCTGGGAGAAAATGTCTGTATGTGGGTAAGTAACTGGCTTAGTGATAGAAAACAGAGGGTGGTTATTAACGGTACATACTCAGATTGTGTCACTGTCACTAGTGGGGTACCACAGGGGTCAGTATTGGGTCCTATTCTCTTCAATATATTTATTAATGATCTTGTAGAAAGCTTGCACAGTAAAATATCAATTTTTTCAGATGACACTAAACTGTGTAAAGTAATTAACACAGAGGAGGACAGTACACTGCTACAGCAGGATCTGGATAGACTGGAGGCTTGGGCAGAGAAGTGGCAGATGAGGTTTAACACTGACAAATGTAAGGTTATGCATATGGGAAGGAATAATGCAAGTCACCAGTACATACTAAATGGTAAAGCATTGGGTAACTCTGACATGGAAAAGGACCTAGGAATTTTAGTGAACAGCAAACTAAGCCGCAGAAACCAGTGTCAGACAGCTGCTGCCAAGGCCAATAAGATAATGGGTTGCATCAAAAGAGGCATAGATGCCCGTGATGAGAACATAGTCCTGCCACTTTACAAATCACTAGTCAGACCACACATGGAGTACTGGCCACAATGGTGACCTGCTACAGCCAGTGATAGGCTGCAGTGGTCACATGTTCATGTCGAAAGGGAACGGGAAGTAGAGACTGACGGGTATCCGGGAAGTATAGGAACTGAAATGTCAGGGGATCAATAAGCTATAACTTCTTCTGTTATTTTAGAGTATTTTAAGCTGTTCTCTAAATATTTCTTCCCGGCTGGACAACTCCTATAAAAATCTAAGTAATATTCAGAAAAATTCTTGAAAACCACATCGTAGTACCGTGTGCAGAAACAGTGATGACTGTTTTTACATGCATTTCAGTGTGTAAAATGAAATGCATATATGAAATGCAAAATTTCATATATTACGTCAAAGGGAAAAAAATGTAACAAAACATTTTTAGAGAATACTACATGCCCTAAAATCCATATAATGCAATAACTGTCAATCACAGAAATAGAACCTGTGAAAAAACAGCATGTGTGAATGTAGCCTTAGAATAACTAGAGGTGAATCCGAAGACAACACTGGTGACAGATCAATTCTGTTTAGTCATCGCTAAGGACCAGATGGACAGAGCTGCCCCAACATTCTTCTGTCAATACAGAGCCACAATCACATTGTAGTCTGAGCATTGTTGATGTGTCCCTCTTGGCTAGGGGTGATTACCACCCATCTGCATCTTTTATACCCAATACCCAATAATGTATTTTTCTTCCTTTCAACCCATCTCTCTTATCAGATCTGACACTTTTTTGCATTCTCTTTACAGAAGTTGTCCAGGTTAGACGCTATCTAAAGCAGATAGAAGGTCCCCTTAAAGGAATCCAAACTTTTCTTGTTTTGTAGACCATGAAAAATAAAACAGAAGATCAGAAAATTCTTCTCTTAGGCTGCAGCCATGTCTTTCCCCCCCAACCTCTCTCCCTACTGTGCGTGCCAGTGCACGTGAGCCAGGAAGTTTAGGCGGGATTGGAGGGGGGTGAATTAGGCTGCATACTTTTCATTTACACACTGGGTGTGACCATTTTGTTGGAAGTAATCTCCTAGTTACTAATAGTACATAATAAATAATAGATCTGCATTACCATAGTGCCAATAGTACCAGCCGTGGTAGATACATAGCACTAGCGATAGTACCAATAGTACCAGCTGTAGTACCACTCATAGTGCATACAGCTTAATAGCTAGTCTGCCTATTTATGCAGTGATAATTCTGCTCTTCATTCATACATGAAATAACTGTTGGCCAAACACCCGTTCAGACAACAGCTATCTTTCACGATCCCCCGTAAATGTACAAACTTGGCTTGGAGCTGCTGAACACCTCTGAAAGCAACTTATCTCCCCCTAAGAACAAAGTGGTGTACATAGAAAAGTAAGGGCCCCATAGTAAGGATCAAACCAGGCCCCCCACACAGGACAGAAGGGTTTCTACCTAAACCTCTTTCAATGACCCTGGGGCCATTTTTCCACTGCCTCATTTGCTAAAAGTTGTTCCTTTAGAGGGTAGAGTCCTGACCAAGTTTTCACCTCCAGTAGAAGAGGAGATGAACCCAACTAAGACTGGGCCCCTTCTTGCCCTGGGCCCCATAGCATTCTCATGGTCTGTCGCTATGGTAGTTACGCCCCTGAGTTGGTCGTTGAAATACAACTTGCTCGATACTTGGCCAGATTGGTCAGTATGGCCAGATTTAGCAAAATAATATTGCTGTCAGGAGACTCAGAAATCAGTTACTGTCTTCTAAAGTAGTGTACCCCAACCACCAGCCCCAACAATCATCCAGGGCCCGGTCCTGGGCCGCGGCAATACAGACGAGGAGAGATACTAGGCACATGCACTCAGGACACGCACATCACACTCAACTTCGGGTGGCAGAGCAGGAAGGAAGGAGAGCGCTCCTTCCTTCCAACTGTGATGCTGGCCAGCCACTGCCACCAATGAAAAGCCTGACAAAGGGGTTGTGAGGGAAGGATCGGTTAGAATGTCACTGCCCCACCAATGGAAATAAACATGATGGGAAAGGGAAGGGGGTCGGCATCCGGGGGTGGAGTTGTGTCATGGGCACCTTGAAAATATCACAGAGACAGACATCGGCAGAGCCCAGTGCTGCAGAAAGAGACCCTTGCAGCAGAGCCCAGTACGAGTGAATCAGTCAGCGCCGACCAGCACCCCCCCCCCAGCTGGAGGTATAAGTATCCTTGGGGAGATGGGAGGCTTTGAGCTATACAAAGGGGCAGCTCCGATGTAGAAGCCAAGAGAGCAATTTTCTATCCTCCTCTATTAAATGTTCTTAAACTTGCAGCAATGTTATCCAGAGCACCGGGTATGGGACCTGCCTTCCCTGACAAGCAAATCAGTCATTGCTTTCTGTTTGTCTTAATATTTTAGACACCCGTCATTACGAATACTGCCTCATACTAGGATTTGCCATTTGGGTATCACAGCTTTCTGGTTGTAATAGGCAGTGGGGTAAAAAAAAGAGTAATATATAACAGGTTTTACAGTTACAGCTAATAGGCTAATAAATTCATTCACAAATGAATCCTTTATTAGTGACGCTTCATGCCTTCATAAATCGTAGGGGGTACACGACGACCTTCTCTACCCGGGTCAAAAATAATAACAAAAAAGTCTGCCTTTCTTCAGAAACAGCGCCACTTTTGTAAATGGGCTGTGTGTGGTATTGCAGCTCAGCCTCATTCTTTGATTCATAGACTTACATATTGATATAAGTCAATAGGTTATCAATATCAAATCGGTGGGGGTCCAGGTCCTGGCACCCCCTCCAATGAGCTGTTTCAGAAAGCCACTGGTGCTGGAAACTATACAGTTAATGGAGCTGGCAGAAGGCTCTGTCCACTGAGTAGTGACCATGCTGGCGTAGTGGACAATTTCTTTTAAGGTGAACCCGTCATGAGGATTTCTCCTCTGAAGATTAATGCTGGCTGGCCCTCTAGCGGCTTGATCGATGTCCCTTAGGCTGCAGCACTTGGCATAAGCGCAAGGCGCAGATGAAGCCGAGGCCAGTGCACCTCGCTTTACTGCGGAAGTCCTGGATGCCACTGGAGATGGCTTGTCAATCAAGCCAGGAGGGGGCACAACCCACGTGACTCTTCTGAGGAGTGGCACCACCCACTGACTCCTTACAGATCATTATAATAAATGCATGCTGGCTTCAACGTACTCTTTTCTATGCTATGTGTAGAAATACGTTACGTGGAATCAACCAGAATAAAGAAGGACATCATTGTCAACCAGTTACCCTTGATAACACAGTGGTGGTGATTTGGGGCCTAAGTCCTTATGACCGTTGTCACTACTGATGTGTTTCACTTCTATCAGACCTTCTATTTTATTCATCTTTCATCTGGTTCTTTGCTTAAAGGGATATTCCAGCACAAATAAAAGCTGTCCCCCAGGAGGCACATGTTTTAAAAAAATGATATAACATATACTCACCTCATCTATTCCCCACCGCTGCCGTTCTGATGCTATTAAGGTCTCTGCTGAGCTCCACTTCCTGCTCCTGTCTTGACACAACAGGAAATGGGTGGTAATGCCTCTCAGCCAATCACTGGCTGCAGTGATAACTTGCCTCAACTTGTGATTGGCAGAGCAGCAGTCCCTGCCATTTCCTGCCGTGCCGGGACAGGAGGAGAAAGTGGAGCACAGCGGGGAACTGGGCACCATCAGAATGACAGCCACAGGGGAAGGGCAAGGTGAGTAGAAATTCCATTATTTTTTACAACACGTAAAGCCCTGGGGACAGGGCAAAAATCCCCTTTAAGGATAAAAGGAGGAAAAAATACCCTATAAGAGGGTATCTCAACAGTCCTTATGTACCGGCCATGTTTTAAGGATTTCCCAACGGTTGTAGCAATTAAGGAAGCACTGACTAGTGCAGGGTCTGAGGGGGTGGAGCATGACAAAGGGATTCTATATTCTTCTTTGTGTATGCACCTACCCTTCAAGCCCTGCACTAGGCATAAGATACTGTATACACTTCAAAGGAGTGGTGTACATAGAGAAGTAAGGGCCCTATAGCAAGGATCAAACCAACCCCCCCACACAGGACAGAAGGGTTTCCACCTAAACCCCTTTCAATGACCCTTGAGCCATTTTTCCACTGCCTCATTTGCTAAAAGTTGTTCCTTTAGACGGTAGAGTCCTGAGCACCTTTTCACCCCCAGTAGAAGAAGAGCTGATCCCAACTGGGCCCCCTCTTGTCCTGGGCCCCATAGCAGTCGCATGGTCTGCCACTACGGTAGTTATGCCCCTGCTTTATAACGTCCTTATCCTCAATTCTTGGCATGTTAGGAATTACTGGAAGGCTGAGGTCAAGAAACAATGCCATAGCAAATGAAACTACATCAGAAGATTACAATAGTAACCTACCTAGGGCATATTGTATAGCTTGAGGAGGTAAGTAGAAGACAACGTGCTGTATAGTGAGGAGAGTACATGTTGAAGACAGGAAGCAAAATTCATACTTCCAAATTCCAGTACATTAAAAAATAATATCTTTGCTTTACTAATTATGGGTTGTGGCTTTATTTACTAAAATGCTAAGTTACACTCTAATATTAAACCGGTAATTAACTTTCACTAATCGGTTTCCATTGGGTAGACAAAAAAATGCATTTGTCTGACTGACTGTTATGGATTACTGCCCCCTTATTCCCCTGTGGGTGTGCATTTTTCAGACAAAAAGGAAAAATTAAAGATAACAATGCGTATTCACAAGGGAAAGCCACTTTGTTGGCTGAACAGTCAAGCTGAACAGTTTGTTTAGCAGTGGGGACATCTCTTGATCTGAACAAAGGTCCTATCGTAACCCATTTCATGTGTTTTTTCCAGGTCAACCAAATTCCTCATCATCATCTTCTATGTTTTCCAATCCTCTCTGTATATTGGGATACTACATCTTTTTAGACTGGAAAAAAAGGTTGAATCTCCAACGACAGAAAGGATTCTTTACTGTAAAAGCTGTGAAGCCATGGAACAATGGCTTTAGGATCTTAGCACTGGATCATCTCAAGAGAAGCTTAGATGTTTTCATGCAGGAAAATACCATAATGGTTTACAGGGGTGGATTGGCCATAGACCTTACAGGGAAATTTCCCAATGGGTTGTTGCCCAGGGGACCACCTGAGCCCTTCTCACGGCCGGTCAGTGGAAGTTTTTGGGGATGTATTTTATGCTGCTGGCAGTATTTTATGATGGACTGTGGTATCTGGTCTGCTGGAGTGGTGTAATGTGCCACAATATAGTATTGCTGTCCCCTCCTTCCTTCAATTTGGACCCAACTCCAAAACAGGGCTATTTTTTGTATTTGTTCCAGGGCCACTTCAAGTTCCCAGTCCACTCCTGATGGTTTATCTAAACATATAAAACACCCAGTTGTAGGTTCAATCCAGTCTGATCACCAGTGAGGTCAGAACTGATGTTTTTTTCTTGTGAGTCACATTTCTAAGGGTTATTGGCTTTACTATGGATCACCCAGGATTATCTCAGATTTTTTTTTTCTTTCTCTCCAACACCCCCTTCCATTACCCTGGCTGAATTAGATGGAGATATCAAAGTTTCTAAACAAATTTGATTTAGTAGGAATTAACAGTTTTGACGGGTCAACTTCATATGGTTTGACTAGTTGAATTCCCAATTAAAAGCTCAACAATTGAAAGTTGGGACAGCATAAGGGGAATCTGCTGATCTAGAGCCTAAGACTAAGAAAAGGTGCCCATTGATTTTACTGGGCACCATGTCATGCTTCAATTCTTCTGCAAAAAGGGCACAGTTTTTAGCCAATGTCAACACCAAAAATATCCCTAATTGCCTTCTCTATGCAGAACCAGGATTCTGTCAAAGAGGTTGTGTCCGCTCCAAAAATTAGAGGCAAACATTTTGAGGAAAGGACGTAATACCCCGCCTAAAGAACCCACAGGTTAGATGGTCAGGAACAGTAAGCCTAAGAATATAACTGTATTTTTGTAGGTAACATATCTACAGCTCCTTTGTATATCTGCAGTAACATTATAGTCTACCTTAATTAGTAATAATAATTACAGCAAAAGAAGCAGATATGAGTATAGTGCAGTGAAGGTTGCAGTGAAGGATGGTGGGACAATGACAGCTGGGAACTGCAGATATGTATGATAAACTCGTCCACGCACATCCATCATGAATCTATATATAGGTCTCTATTGACCCCACCATGCAGTTACCTTCTGCCTGCTCTCTAGCTGACATATATTAATATGTCTGTGAGCAAACACCTGGATCATCACCATCTCTGCAGAGCAGATTGGGGTTGTCGTGTTGCTATGGCAAAGGCAACGTCTGCTGGTGGCAAATGCTACCTCCTCTTACATGGCAAGGGTGAATGCACAAAAAGGCTTTCCTGGATTTTAGGCATTTTTGCAAGCATTGCAGGAACATATTTCAGTGGAGGAATTCCATAGTCACCTTCTCAATACTAATGGTCAAAAATACATAGCTGGGACACTGCAAGGCACACATCGGTTTGATGGGCCTTAGAAATAGGGATGCTCTGCACCCATACAAGCAATGTAAGCATCAACGATGCATGCAATTGATTCATAAATCAGACTTGGATTAGGCATCCCCCCTAGCTTTAATTGTCTAGGATCCCTGGTGACTTTCTGACCCTATATCTCCCAGGCCCTGTCCTGAAAACCTTATCCATGTGAGGGCCAAGTGTGACATCATAACAGGAGGCGGAATAACGCTCAGGAAACCAGGAGGACCTGAGAGAGGGGAGGGGGAGCATCCAGGGGACAGAGAGATACCAGTGCACCTGCCAATCAAATCTTCATCTTCATAGACAGTGTTACCAATCACCCATTGAATACCATAACCGGGGAAGGATAACTCCGGTAGATGTCCATATATGGCGATATTTCACATCCATACGTCCTAAATATCCCGTCTCATCCATCAAAGGACTAAATCACCCAATAGAGTATGAATAACCATAGAACCCAATGACCTATCAGTAATGAAGTCCATGATCAATTCATTATTTCTCCCATTGCCTGTAAAATGAATGCACTAATTATCCACCCCGATTTATCAATCACTCCGTATTCCTAATTGACAGTCTCTGCATTTCCAGACTTTGCCAATAGCTCGTGCCATCCATAGGTAGCCGGAAAATAACGATGTATCAATAACCCAATACACCCCTCACCAATTGCCAACCGGTACACCCAGGATCATCAATATTAATGCTAAATTATCCCTGGCTATTTGACAAGTACGCAACCCTCCCTCCCCCCCCCCTCCCACCCCCCATTATTTTCTGCCCAGCAGTGGGTGCCAGTCACCTATGATAATGCCCCTGCAATCCATGAATAGTCTTTAGCTTTATACAACCCCCCCAATCACCCCAAACCTCACCCTGAATCTAATCACCTCCCCCGAAGGAATATACGCAGACACACAGCAGTGGCTTCCAGACATCAACACGTTATTTGTGCAAATATATACGTGGATGTATTTATAGATCCATACGGGCATGCAACCGGTTTTTCGGAGTACTACAGGTATTCCATAATGGACACATATAGATATCTGCAATCGTATCATGAGTTGGGTTACCAAATTCTTCACTCTACACCATAGACCCCCCCCACCCATCCTTTCCTTGCATCACACACCCTACATGCCCCCATCTGCGCCAGAAGGCCCTAGATTGCATCCCCGTTGTTAAAAAAAAAAAAAAGCCATGGTGTATATAGCATACAGCTATATATTAACCTATGCTTTCCCTGATCATAGAATCAAGGGGTGGCATCAATGAATAACCCTTCCCCCAGGGTGCCTCATTGCTCCAGCTGCAGGTGAGGGATCAGATGGTGCCTTACTTGCCAATCTCTTCATACAGCTGGTATTCATCTGTAAAACGTGTGCAGGTTACAGCCATGTCTGCATGGGATCCGGGCTCTGCAGTGCTTCTTGGCGCTAGGAAGGAAGAGATCTCTTCAGCCTTGATTTAGGGAGAGCGGCAGGGGCAAATGGCTGGGTAGTTTGCACCCTTCTAGTCCTGTTATTTGCTTCTTTTTTTTTTTCTCCCCTCTGTGTGCCCCTCCTGTAGGGATCTCTGCGTCTCTTTTCTACCAGGAAAAAAATAAAAAAATAAAATCCCAGAAAAGATGAAGAATAATAGAGAAAGGTGGAGAGGTATGGAGAGAGTGACAGAGGAGAGGGGAGACTGCAGGAATTGGGGGAGATAGGGAGGAAGAGAGAGAGAGAAAAAGAGAGAGAGAGAGAGAGGAGAGGTAGTCAGGAGCCGCTCTGAATGTGCCTTGCCTGTATTAATTTCAGACTGAGAGAGAACAAGAGGGAGAGATGGGAGGGAAAAAAGGAGAGAGAGGGAGGGCAGAGATAGAGTAGAGATACAGGGGGATGACAGAACGAGAGGGAGAGACAGGAGAGAAAGTGCGAGGACAGGACAGAAGCTCACATTTGCTGGCGTATCTATCACGCCTTGCACTGCAGATACAAATGCAAGGGGTTAAAGTTGACCGCTAGCAGCTGATTAGACCAGCCAACGACCGGATACCTATCATGTCATAATTAATTGGTGGGTCATGTCAATATGTAAACCTACAGCCGTAGACGTAATGATCTTTGGCCCAATACAACCAATTACAAACCTCGGATACGCTCAACAATTATCCATGTATTTTCTATTCATTAAATAGCGCCACCGTATTCCGCAGCTCTGTCATGGGAATGCATTCCCAGAGGATGGCGGTGGTGGGGGGAGGTCTTACGATTTAATTCCTTCAGCTACCACACGGTCACACAGGGTGAATTTCACCAGATTCTCAGGAATCTGAACAGGGAATTGATTCACGGCATGGCAACAATTGGAGATGATCAATTCCTCGGACGTGTGTTTGAGAATCGTGAAGGATGATTGATCGAGAGGGGGCACGGAGAAAACTGCTCATGGAATTTACGACAAAGTCGCTGCAATTAATTAAAATGCTTATGGGAAATTAATCAATGAGTAGTAGCGTGATGTCTGTGGTCGTTTTTATATATTTAAAAATGGATTTATTTATTATTTATTTTAAAATTACATTTAAAATAAATAAAAAATTTAATATATAAGTAACAATGTAACAGTGGTAGCATTTTGGAAGCTATTCTGTTGCATTCTTCTATTCACACATTATATTAGTGACCGCTGCAGTTTTCACGCAGTTTTTGTGTGTTTTTTTGCTGCAGTTGTTGCAACCGCTGAGTGCCTCGGCTCTATTGTACGTATCCAATTTCATATAAGCGCAAACAAAGCGTTTCTTTCTATCGGATTCTGTACGAATCAGACAGGAAAAAATGTGGCTTGCTCCATTGGATGTAATAATGAGGAGGAATGCAAGAGAATCTTCTTTATTTGGTAGCACGCTCCATTGGTTATTGTATTACGGAGATATGCTCCACTTAAAGCATGACATCTAGGAGACGAAGAGATAGATAGATAGATAGATAGATAGATAGATAGATAGATAGATAGATATAAGAGATAGATATAAGAGATAGATAGATAGATAGATAGATAGATAGATAGATAGATAGATAGATAGATAGATAGATAGATATAAGAGATAGATAGATAGATAGATAGATAGATAGATAGATAGATAGATAGATAGATAGATAGATAGATAGATATAAAGATAGATAGATAGATAGATAGATAGATAGATAGATAGATAGATAGATATAAGAGATAGATATAAGAGATAGACAGATATAAAGATAGATAGATAGATAGATAGATAGATAGATAGATAGATAGATAATTAGAGAGATAGATAGATAGATAGATAGATAGATAGATAGATAGATATAAAGATATATAGATAGATAGATATAAGAGATAGACAGATATAAAGATAGATAGATAGATAGATAGATAGATAATTAGAGAGATAGATAGATAGATAGATAGATAGATAGATAGATAGATAGATAGATAGATAAATAGATAGACGAGATAGATGCATTTGTTGCCGACTCTCTCATTCATCTGGATGGGGCTTGCCGAAATCTACGTGCTTGCCACCAAAAATAACCCCATTCAGATGAATGTGATAGATTTTAAGAAATTTCTGCTACAAATCTGCCAAGTGTGAAATCACTGTAATATAAGTTTGTACTAATCACTCCACAGGTTCATGTGTGCCGCAGTATGGTGCCTCTGTGAGGCTCTGTAGTCTCCAGCATTACTTCTAGGGTTGGATACCTCTGTAATATGGCACATGTTAGCACAGGCTACATTTTTTACTATCATAGATTCATATGGAATAAACTTCTGTGAATTGACGGCGCACAGTTGTACAGTATGGGCCCATAGAAAGATATAGATGACATGTTATGGACACATGCAACATGGATCTATAATATGGCCATATACAGTGCCTTGTGAAAGTATTCAGCCCCCTGGAACTTTTAAACCTTTTGCCACATTTCAGGCTTCAAACAAAAAGATATAACATTTTACATTTTTGGTGAAGAATCAACAACAAGTGGGTCACAATTGTGAAGTGGAACGAAATTTATTGGATCATTTAAACTTTTTTTGTAATAATAAAACTGAAAAGTTGGGCGTGCAAAATTATTCGGCCCATTTACTTTCAGTTCAGAAAACTCACTCCAGAAGTTCATTGAGGATCTCTGAATGATCCAATGTTGTCCTAAATGACTGATGAAGATAAATAGAATCCACCTGTGTGTAATCAAGTCTCCGTATAAATGCACCTGCTCTGTGATAGTCTCAGGGTTCTGCATCATGAAGACCAAGGAACACACCAGGCAGGTCCGTGATACTGTTGTGGAGAAGTTTAAAGCTGGATTTGGATACCAAAAGATTTCCCAAGCTTTAAACATCCCAAGGAGCACTGTGCAAGCGATCATATTGAAATGGAAGGAGTATCAGACCACTGCAAATCTACCAAGACCCGGCCGTCCCTCTAAACTTTCATCTCAAACAAGGAGAAGACTGATCAGAGATGCAGCCAAGAGGCCCATGATCACTCTGGATGAACTGCAGAGATCTACAGCTGAGGTGGGAGAGTCTGTCCATAGGACAACAATCAGTCCAACACTTCACAAATCTGGCCTTTATGGAAGAGTGGCAAGAAGAAAGCCATTTCTCAAAGATATCCATAAAAAGTCTTGTTTACAGTTTCCCACAAGCCACCTGGGAGACACCAGACATGTGGAGGGAGGTGCTCTGGTCAGATGAAACCAAAATCCAACTTTCTGGAAACAATGCAAAACGATATGTTTGGTGTAAAAGCAACACAGCTCATTGCCCTGAACACACCATCCCCACTGTCAAACATGGTGGTGGCAGCATCATGGTTTGGGCCTGCTTTTCATCAGCAGGGACAGGGAAGATGGTTCAAATTGATGGGAAGATGGATGGAGCCAAATACAGGACCATTCTGGATGAAAACCTGTTGGAGTCTGCAAAAGACCTGAGACTAGGACGGAGAATTATCTTCCAACAAGACAATGATCCCAAACATAAAGCAAAATCTACAATGGAATGGTTCAAAACTAAAGGTATCCAGGTCTTAGAATGGCCAAGTCAAAGTCCAGACCTGAATCCAATTGAGAATATGTGGAAAGAGCTGAAAACTGCTGTTCACAAACGCTCTCCATCCAACCTCAAAGAGCTCAAGCTATTTTGCAAGGAAGAATGGGCAAGAATTTCAGTCTCTAGATGTGCAAAACTGATAGAGACATACCCCAAGAGACCGCAGCTGTAATCGCAGCAAAAGGTGGCGCAACAAAGTATTAATGCAAGGGGGCCGAATAATTTTGCACGCCCCACTTTTCAGTTTTATTATTACAAAATAAGTTTAAATGATCCAATAAATTTCTTCCACTTCACAATTGTGACCACTTGTTGTTAATTCTTCACCAAAAATGTAAAATGTTATATCTTTTTGTTTGAAGCCTGAAATGTGGCAAAAGGTTGAAAAGTTCCAGGGGGCCGAATACTTTCGCAAGGCACTGTACATGAACCCTAGCTCAAAAATTCAGGTACATTAGCAGTTAGAGGGGATTTCCTAGACTTAACATTTATCACATATCCACAGGCTGGTGTCTGATCATTGGTGAACCCACCACAGAGATTCCCACTGGTAACATGTCCTCCATTTGTCTTTACTGACCATGGTGAGGAAGGGTATGTATGGAGAGATACTCAAGCATGCCTCCGGCCACTCCATTCACTGTCTAAAGGGTAAAAGAAACTGCTGAGATCTGTACTGGGAATGGGGGACATGGGACAGGATTTGTGTAACTGGTGGACGTCCCAGTGGTGGGGTCCCCAGCAATCAGATACTTAGCTATCCACAAAATAGATGATAAATGTTTATTCTAGAAAAAAAAGTAAACCATTAATAAAATCACTGATGATTTTAGTCTCCATATTTCAGACAGCCAAAGAGACTCTACTGTGTCAGACTCCATCAAACAGCTTTATATATCTCAGCTCTTTGGAGCAAGTTTCCTGCAAGTCAGTGACGTCACGATTATTATCACTGGCCTGGGCGCAGCTCAGCCCCGGGTGTCGGACCCCTGCCAATCAGATACCAATGATCTATCCAAAGGATAGATCATCAGTAAGAAAACGGCAACAAACCCCTTTAAATTTTCTGATTTTGCATGAGTTAAACCTCATGCACATGGCTCCATTACGGACTCATGCTGCGTATTTCAGATTTCATACAAAGAATAAAAATCATTGGCATGTTTCATTGCATTTCATGTTATGGACGTGTAATGGGGAGACAGTTCTGTAGAGCAGTACCATATGGCAGTAATATGGTACCAAAGGGATGCAATATGTGCAAGAAAACTACAGTAGTAAAAGCCAATCTGTTGCATTTCCATGTTATACCCTAAGAAATGTTATGGCATGTCCTGTTTCTTGTGTGAACAAGACCTGAAGAGGCCTAAGCAGATGATAACCATGATATCAAAGGGAGGCTATCACCGGGAAATTCACTGATTAACCAAGCGCAATGCTTTATAGGGCTATCTAGATAATTATATCTATCACTTAGCCATCCTTTGCTTCATTCTTTATTCTGCAATGATCCAATATGTTAACCCTTCTAGCAGTGAACCTCTGGGTCACTGCACTTCATTCTAGTACTTGTACTAGTACTTGCTTATTTAAGGCAAAAGACCTTACTGCATGTGGACCGGGTATATTGCTTCAGTGCCCGCTATACCTCTGAGACAGACTGGTTACACATTTAAGCTCTGCACCCTGCAGCCTGGGAATTGCAGAGAGATATTGTGAGAGCCTTGCACACCTTGGTTCAATTTGGGAAGTTATCTGGATTTAATAGAGAGAGACTCAGAGACAGCTACTAGAGATGAGCGAAGTTTTTAAAAATTTGATCCAGCAACTTTGCTGAAGTTAACCAAGAAATTAGATTTGTTACAAATTAATTTGTCACGAAACACTATAAATCAGGTATACACAGGCCACTCTGCCTTAGGATGGAGTGGCCGTGCTGCAAGCGGCTTGTGGCCATGCTGTGGTAAAGAACCATGTGGCCGATTCGCCTGCGGCTGCCTTTCATGCAATAATGAAGACCACACTGTATAGTTCTTCTTCATTGTTAATCGCTGCGGGGCTGTTGCTGGTTTGCGGTTTGGCTGGTTAGGTTTGAGGGGACAATCCGTATATTATTGCTGTTCTGGCCTCCAATCTCCTGCAGGTTATTTGACAGTAAACACAGAATATTAATCAGCTCTAACGTACTTACCTCTCCCTCCCCAGTGCTCTACTGCCCTACAGGTGGGAGCCCTTCTTCTGCCATCTGCACCTCCTCCTTTTCCACATCATCTAATAATAATGAGAATATGTCATCAGGAACATCCAGGTCCTCCTCTCTCTGCATCTTTCTGGCTTTTCTAGGACATGGAGACCAAGAAGGATGATTTGGAAGAAGTAAAGCCAGCAAAAGATAAGGATGTCATGATTAAGACCTGGCCCCCCTAATGGGTGCAGACCGGATGCTATTGGTTGGCAAGCTGGCAGTGGAATAATAAAGGCTTCCATCTTATTGGTATTGAATTACATCTATGGCTGATGTAGGAATAAATAAATAAAACTGACACAGCATAAGTCTCCCTGCACCCTTCCTCTCCAATATTCTTCTATTAATCCTTTTCAGCAACACTGTCCCTAGTGCATGAGCGCTTGCCACGTCTCTCCCTATGCTCAGCTCACAGGACAATGGCGGAGGACGCACGGGATAAGGGTTTTATAGGGTTATGACATTACAGGGGATGGCTACCTGCGGATTGGCTGGCTGCACAGCATTATGGGTGATCTTGCGTTCCAAGGCCCTTACTTTCACTTTGTAACATGTGCAGCCACCATTGTAGGAAAAACTGATTCGTTTGCATGAAGCACGAGGAAATTTCGGATTCATTGCAAATCGAAGTTTTCCTAAACTTCAGACCAAATTCCACTTCAACTGTTTTGCTTTGCTCAATATTAATAGCTACTATAAAGCCTGCTTTCCCACATACAGCTGTGAAAAGATTGTGTGTGATTATATGTGTCGCACCCTACAGCAGTGCAGGGTGGAATCAAAGACCGGCGTAAAACACTGGTCTTTGTAAATGACCCCCCATTGGGAGGAATTTATCATTAGGATAATATTTTCACCAAATTTATCAAATGTCATACATTGTTAAATCTGGTGCATCTTTAAACCTAAGGTGGGCTTTACCACGGAATTTGGGTGCTGACCTCCTCCGCTCCCCAATCCTCAGTGCTGCCTGCCATTGAAATGAATGGGAGACAGAAACCACGTGGCCGATAACGAAATTTCCTCGTGGGTGTCCACGCCAAAGTTCCACGGCAAAAAGCGCCGTGTAAACCTCCCCCTACTTTTAGGTCTAGAAATGCTATTCCAATTTTCCTACTTCACCCTTGTACTGGAGTAAGTTTGCTTTTTGCAACTTTTTAAAAAGTCTCAGCAATAAATCTGGAGTGAAACTCATTAGCATAATGCCCCCCCCCCTCCCCATTTTTGAAAACTGGAGTGAGTGGTGTAAAAATGACAAAACCCCCAAAAAGTCTCAAACGCCATATTTTGCAACTGTATGACGGCAGAATTCTGCGCGCAGGGCGTGATAAATCCCCCCCCCCATTGTGTCCAGTTTAAGGGCTCATGCACACGAACAAATTTTCTTTTCATGTCCATTCCGTTTTTTTTGTGGACTGTATGCGGAACCATTCATTTCAATGGGTCTGCAAAAAAATCAGAAGTTACTCCGTGTGCTTTCTTTTTCCATATGTCCGCATGTCCTTTCCGTAAAAAAATAGAACATGTCCTTTATTATCCATTATTGTCTGCATTACAGACAAGGATAGGACTGTTCTATTAGGGCCCAGCTGTTCCGTTCTGCAAAATACAGAATGCACACGGACGACATCCGTATTTTTTTGCGGATCCGTGTTTTGCAGACCACAAAATACATACAGTCGTGTGATGGGCCCTAACAATTTTCTGCTGACAGATCCCTTTAAGAGAATGCTAATTGCCTGTTAATAAAAAGAAATATTCTGAGAGGATTGATCACTCCGGGTGTGTTTCAATAACTGCTACCAGACATTCGTAGGTCTCTATATATTTGAGAATCCAAAATTTAGAAGTATAATAGATGCTTTCTCAAACACCTTATGGCAATGAAGGGGTTACACCATGACCCTTCACCTCACCCTTCCCCTCCTCACTGCTCTCCTAATTAGTAAGCAGGCAGGCCGAGGAGGTACGGACTACTTTACTTGCATTTGTCCTAAACCATGCAGATACAGGCTGTGCCATGTTACCATGGTAACCGCTACTAGAACAATTACATAGCAATATGCCACCCCCCACCTCATGTACTGGAGGGGGAGTCCCTTAATGGGGAAAGAGTCAGAGAAAAGAACTAAACATCTTAAACACTCAGAAATGTATGTGTCTAAAAATATCCTGCCATCGTATGTGCGAGGCATATAAAAGCCTGTTATTAGCTGCTAGAGTGTATATGGGGTATGGCACATGGTATGAAGCACATGGTGGGATTCATGATAAATAATGCTTAGGGTATTCTACTAGGGATAAGATGGCACAGACACACCAGAGCCATGGAAAACGAGGAAAGTGATATATCATGTATACCGCACCATACAACTCCTACTTCCCCGCTGTACGTGGGGTGGTCGGCTGAATATGTCCTATTCTTGTCCGTTTTGCAGACAAAAATAGGCATTTCTATAATGGGCAAACCATGGCACGGTCATGTGCGTTTGGCCTAAGGCCTCATGCACACGACTGTGTGCCGGCCGTTCCCGTGCTGAACGCATGTTGTGGTCTGCAATGCCTGGGCATTGACTGTGTGCCCGCCGTCTGTGGACGTGGACCCATTCACTTGAATGGAGTCCGCATTCCGCATCCGACAGACCACATAAAAAAAGTAGTGCATTCACTACATTAATATATTACATTAGTACATTCGTGCGGAGGCACGGACAGAAAGCACTCTGTAGTGCTTCCATGGGCTTCCGATCCGTGCCCCTGTTCCACACCACACCGTATTTTCAAGATTACCAACCCATTCAAGTGAAATGGTCCGCATCTGTGACACGGTGTGCACATGGCAGGCCGGAATACGTGCACGGACCTGCTAGTGTCGTGTGCATGAGGCGTAAGGGCTCATGCACATCGCCTTAGTTTTGGTCCGCATCCGGTCTGATCAATGGGATAGCAAAAGATGCGGACAGCACATTGTGTGCTATCTGCTTCCGCACGGCCGTTCCGGGGCCCAGCAAAAAAAATAGAACATGTCCTATTCATGTCCGTTTTGCAGACAAGGATAGGACATTAATGCGGGGGGGGGGGGAGGTGGCATGTACTCAGCCGGTATCTGCGTGGCGGCAGGAACGTAGCTAAAGGCTCATGGGCCCTGGTGCAATAGTTCAGCTTGGGCCCCCCTTCCCTAAGTGTTCTGTGTGTCTTCTTATGTGGCACAAGGGTCTTTGGGCCCCCTCAGGCTCCTGGGCCCAGTAGCGACTGCTACCTCTGCACCCCCTATAGCTACGCCCCTGCGTGGCGGCACTCTGATCCTCCTGCACAGATGCGTACAGCCCACAGATTACATTCGTGTGCAGTTCGTTTTTTTGCAGACCCATTGAGATTAATGGGTCCGTGTGTGATCCGCAAAAAATGCGAATCGGACACGGACCAATAATACGGTCGTGTGCATGAGGTCTTAGTGTCTGACTTAGATTAGTATTAGATTGTGCGGTGACACACCCCCAACTAGTAACACCCAGCTGGGCTGTCGTTGCAAATGGCTAGTAATTCATTTGTCATTTCTAGGAGGAATAATAGTGGAATGGCACAAAATAGAGTCATAAGAATAGATTCTCCAGAATTGGTATTATATGGGAGATGCAAGTAGTTACTAAAACAGACATGTCAGGAGAGGTGACAGGTCCTCTTTATTTTTTGCTATTGGCCTCTACAAGCCTCAGAGTCTGGTAAGCCGCGGCTAGGCTTCATAGCTGTCCGCTGGTCTAAGCAACTGATCATGAGCCACCCAGGAATTTGCATAGCAGATTGTATCTTGGAATTTCATTAATAGCAACCCCTCTTTTCTTATCAGAACTGCAGCCTTTAACTTGAGGAGTTACAGCAATATTGCCCCGGCATATGATCCATTGGCGGAATACAGGCCACCCGTATAGCATATCTCAATTCAGTCAACTGCAGCAAAGGTGGACATCCACCTACATACAGGTTACAACATTTAATATAAAAAAGTTACACCACCTTCTTTCTGATCCTCACTTTTCTCTAGGACTTCTCCTCTGAGATGCCCCCATCCAAACATATGTAAAAGTAGATATCTGTTTGTGCCATATGGGAGCTCTAAAGCCCGCTATATCTCAGGAACCAGCACACTGCAGGCCGCGTGCACTGAGCATGTCTGCTGTCATTAACAGGGACTTGGCTTTTGAATTGCCTTTAATGTATGCTCATTGCTTCCCCAGATTGTAAAGGTCTCATTAATGCACCGACACAAAGTGCTCCTTAGGTTAGAAGCATAGCGGTAAGGCAAGATGAGAGGTCACGGCTGTGAGACATCACATCATGGTGAAGACATCCTTATGGTCTTTCATAGTGTGCTTAAGAATTTTAACAGGTTTGAATGCTTAAAAAAATTGCTTTGGATGATATATATATTTATACACTACTGGAAAATGAGGAAAAAATGTAACTGCTAGTGGTGCTTGGTCAATGATCACACAACCAGGGTGGTGCCCCCTTATTTTGGGTTCTCCAGCAGGGTGTATGATTAGCCAGGGTCTCTGTGTGATACAGGCTGCCACTCTGGCATGGTACAGATGTTGGATCTCCTCCTGTGCTCATTCCAAGCTCTTTCATCTTGGACTTGTAGTTCAGACCAGATGGTTGTTGGCTGCCGTGCATGGGAGATCCATCACTTCATCCAGTCCCTGACATTCTCGATGGGCTAGAGATCTGGTGATGGAGCTGAGCGAGGAAGCTGCTGGACGCCCTGAAAAATGGGCAGTGTAGTGTGGGCAGTGTGTGGTAGGCGTTATCTTGTTGGAACATCACGTCTCCTGAGTCAAAAAAGACAGTAGGACTAGTTCCATGTCCAGAACATATTGAAGGCTGGTTAATGTTCCCTCCATGAGTACCAGTTAGGAATGGCCATGGTAATTAAGGTCGTCCCATACCATGACAGCTGGTGTTGGTCCTGTGTGCCTCCGCACTATACATGATGGCAGTAGGCGCTCACCAGACCTCCTGCAAACTCTGATAAGGCCATCATGGCAAACTATAGTGTTCAGTGATGAAAGCAGGTTCTGCCTTGGTGCTAATGATGACTTCATCAGAGTACTGTGCAGTACATGAGATATAAAGAACAGAAAAAAAACGAAATATCTGCCCATCTGAGCGCTGACTAAACATATTGGTTTCCTCACCTACGTCTCAGTTCAGACAAAGCAGTATTCGGAAGCCCAGACCTCTTACAGCAGGGTGCTGTGGCTTCCCAGTCTCAGTCCTGAAGTGGTTTGAGGAGACCAGGCCACATCACTACAGTTAATTAGGGCTAGGAAGGACTGGAGTGATGCTGGAATGCTAGGTCCCACTACCAACCTACATGCCATTCCATAAAAAAATTCAGCCCTGAAAATAAAGCTACCAATACCCCCAGCAACTAGATGTGCTGAGGAGAACATTATGATTGTATAGTGTTGTCCTCTTCTTCTTCTTGTAGTTGGGTATCCATTGATAAAATCCATGTTTTCTCCCCTCTTCCTAGTTCTCTCTTCTCTCTCGTTCCTCCAGTTATACCTTACATAAAATTCAACATTGCATCTATGGGAGTACAAAAATCTGCTCCTACCAGGTGACTGCGGCTGAGTCCCAGTACAGTGCTCCACAAAGCATCTGGTCCCATCCATTCTAGCAATCAGGTCAATCCCCTACTGACTGATAGACCATCACTAGCTTATGTGAGAAAACCCCTTTATGTTACAAAGCAACAATACAGATCTGCTTGCTGTCATTATTATATTATTATTTACCGATACCAATCAGGTATCTCGAAAAGGATAAGGAATTTATAAAAAAAAATTTTGGGGGAAATTAGCATTTTTCACTTGAAAGGGGTTGTCCTACAAAAATATTCAACATTTTTCAGTCCAGCACCTGTATCTGAATGTTTTTTTCAATTGGATTGAATTAACAGTGCAGTATAGCCTCTGAGTTATTCAATAAAATGGATCAGTATAGCGCCACCTGCTGCTTGTTCATTTTTTTTCTCTGTCCACCTCGCTGAAGTGGTCGCACATGCTCAGTTTTATCCTTCATCTCCCATCTACTGTTAGAAGCTGTGACAGTGACAGCGAGAGAGCTGCAGAAGAAAGGACACACTCCCTCAGCAGTGATAGGGAGAGCTGCAGCATAAAGGACATGCCCTCTGAGCTGTGATAAGGAGAGAGCTGCAGTAAAAAGGACACATCCCCTTGTAATAAATCTAGAAGAGCCATTAGAGCAATGAATGTGGAGATCTCTGGATACATGTGAGGTACATGGCTGGTTCTAGCTTTGTTAGAAAGAGATTATCATGTTCTATATGATGTCTGTTTTTTTACATTAATTATGGTATAACCCCTTTAAAATCCCTTTAAGATATAGAGGTTGAATACCTTGTCTGGTAAGACCAAAGAAGTCAAAATAGTACAATCCCTTTGAGAAATGATATAATGTGCTTTGAGCAGACCTGGTCAATGTACTTGCAGCTCATCTGTACACCAGGCCCCCATTATGAAAACAGCAGGCGCTTATGACTCATGGCCTGGTCACAGCACAACATAATTCTCATCCTGCTGGACCTTCCCCAATTACCTCTCTGCATTGACGGCCTATGCCATATTGATGCACATAGTGACAACCAGGAGGGTGACATAGCAAGCTGCAGCATCCATCGTGAGAGGGACAATACCGAGAGGTAAGCATGCCACCTGCAGCACGCTGCCCTTGTGTACCATATGTGACAGTGGGGCACTTTTTGACTGGTACTTTGCCAGCTGAGCGGAGGTGTCAGTGTATTTTTTACTTTCTGACATCAGTGATATGTGGCTGATGAGTGATTAACACTGTCCGTGTGGGCAGCTGAAATGACATAATGACCATCCGTGAAGCTTTTCCTCTGAGCGGTTTCACAAGGTCACCAAATACCACATCTAGGAATGTGAGAGCACCTGGGATGAGAGATGGATTCTCACAATTAAAGGGGTATTCCAGTTTCAGCAGATGAGTGTTATTTCTATTATTTAAAGTTACAATAATTGAATATACTGTGTGCATGGGCGTAACTACCAAGGTATCGGCCATCGCACTGCTAAGGGGCAACAATAACTAAGGGGGAACCATCTCCATTCAGACATACAGTACAGACCAAAAGTTTGGACACACCTTCTCATTCAAAGAGTTTTCTGTATTTTCATGACTATGAAAATTGTAGATTCACACTGAAGGCATCAAAACTATGAATTAACACGTGAAATTATAACAAAAAAGTGTGAAACAACTGAAAATATGTCTTATATTCTAGGTTCTTCAAAGTAGCCACCTTTTGCTTTGATTACTGCTTTGCACACTCTTGGCATTCTCTTGATGAGCTTCAAGAGGTAGTCACCTGAAATGGTATTCCAACAGTCTTGAAGGAGTTCCCAGAGATGCTTAGCACTTGTTGGCCCTTTTGCCTTCACTCTGCGGTCCAGCTCATCCCAAACCATCTCGACTGGGTTCAGGTCTGGTGACTGTGGAGGCCAGGTCATCTGGCGTAGCACCCCATCACTCTCCTTCTTGGTCAAATAGCCCTTACACAGCCTGAAGGTGTGTTTGGGGTCATTGTCCTGTTGATAAATAAATGATGGTCCAACTAAACGCAAACCGGATGGAATAGCATGCCACTGCAAGATGCTGTGGTAGCCATGCTGGTTCAGTATGCCTTCAATTTTGAATAAATCCCCAACAGTGTCACCAGCAAAGCCCCCCCACACCATCACACCTCCTCCTCCATGCTTCACAGTGGGAACCAGGCATGTAGGGTCCATCCGTTCACCTTTTCTGCGTTGCACAAAGACACAGTGGTTGGAACCAAAGATCTCAAATTTGGACTCATCAGACCAAAGCACAGATTTCCACTGGTCTAATGTCCATTCCTTGTGTTCTTTAGCCCAAACAAGTCTCTTCTGCTTGTTGCCTGTCCTTAGCAGAGGTTTCCTAGCAGCTATTTTACCATGAAGGCCTGCTGCACACAGTCTCCTCTTAACAGTTGTTGTAGAGATGTGTCTGCTGCTAGAACTCTGTGTGGCATTGACCTGGTCTCTAATCTGAGCTGCTGTTAACCTGCGATTTCTGAGGCTGGTGAATCGGATGAACTTATCCTCTGCAGCAGAGGCGACTCTTGGTCTTCCTTTCCTGGGGCGGTCCTCATGTGAGCCAGTTTCGTTGTAGCGCTTGATGGTTTTTGCGACTGCACTTGGGGACACTTTCAAAGTTTTCCCAATTTTTCGGACTGACTGACCTTCATTTCTTAAAGTAATGATGGCCACTTGTTTTTCTTTACTTAGCTGCTTTTTTCTTGCCATAATACAAATTCTAACAGTCTATTCAGTAGGACTATCAGCTGTGTATCCACCTGACTTCTGCCCAACACAACTCATGGTCCCAACCCCATTTATAGGGCAAGAAATCCCACTTATTAAACCAGACAGGGCACACCTGTGAAGTGAAAACCATTTCAGGTGACTACCTCTTGAAGCTCATCAAGAGAATGCCAAGAGTGTGCAAAGCAGTAATCAAAGCAAAAGGTGGCTACTTTGAAGAACCTAGAATATAAGACATATTTACAGTTGTTTCACACTTTTTGGTTAAGTATATAATTCCACATGTGTTAATTCATAGTTTTGATGCCTTCAGTGTGAATCTACAATTTTCATAGTCATGAAAATACAGAAAACCCTTTGAATGAGAGGGTGTGTCCAAACTTTTGGTCTGTACTGTATGTGCACTTCGTGATATGCTATATATGGAGAATGGAAGAGTGCATTACTTTTAGCACTATTGCTGTGCTGTGACATCACTGATGTATTATCATAATTAGGGATGAGTAAATAGACTTTGGATGCTTCATCTGAAGTCGATTCGCATAAAACTTCGTTGTAATACTATGCGGAGCTGGAGCTGAAGTTATAACTTCGCGAGACTTTGTGTAATAACTTTGTGAATTAATTATTACTGTAAAAAACCTTGATACCAAACTCGGGTTTGGTTCCAAGGTACCACTTGAGGACTATGACCACCTTCATTGCTTCAGCCACCCCTCTGATCCTATCCAGCTCCACTGCAGACTGGCATACAGCAGATACACATCAGGATGAGTTGATATCAAAGCTATTAGTGTAGCACACGGGTCCTCAATCTCTGGCACTGCAGAAACTACACCTCCCAGCATGCACCCTCGCTTAGCTTTTGTAATACCTGCCATAGAAGTGACTGGAGCATTCTGGGAGTTGTGGTTTCCGAACAGCTGGACTGCTGGTGGTGGCTGTTTCCTGAGCATCTAGTTGTCCACCCTACTAAAAACATATGGAGCTTTCCACTGCTGGGTTCCTCTATAATCGTGGAGGTCTGAAGGCCCACATACAGAAGGTGTTGGACCTATTCTATCCATCGCTAGCTGCTACAAATGTATAAAAGGCTCAGGTACCAAAACCCTCAAAATTAAAGAGATCTGTTACAACCTGAATTGATCTGTATGGAAAGCCCCCGTGGGCTGCCTGTTTGGTACTTGGAAGCAATTTATGTCACCATAATCTGATTGTTGGATGGGCACAGCTTGCTGTATCTTTATCTGACTACTGCCTGAGTGACAACTTACAACATTGCAAAAACCCCCACTGTTGTTTCCATGGCAATGTGGCTGACAAAGTCTGTCTTACAGCTAAATATAAATGAATATGTCCCTCGAAAAGCTAATCGGGGGGTCTGTACCTGCTATTTGTGTTCCTGAAAGACAAAGCAAACCTTTACATGTTTGCACCTTGATGGAGGGTCTGACAGGCTCCATAGACTGATTGACAATGGACCACTTCAAAGTTGTCAGGGTCCACCAACAAACAGCCAGCTTCACCTGCTTCCTCTAGTTCATCCGTAGAGTCCTCCATAAATCGCATCTCCCTATAAATCTCTGTAGCTCTACTTATCCGCGATTTACTACCTCCCATCTCGTTGAGATCTGTAGCTTACAGCCTGCATCTTGATATTCTAATCAGTGATATTTTTATACTATGAGCTTGTACCATGTACTTGATGTCATTTATGTGATGTATCTGGATATTGTTCCAGCTTGGAACATAAGTGCCGAGTAATATCTGCCGCTGTCTCCAAAGACTCGACACCCCCACAAACAACTCCATTAATTTCTAATGATATTTTGACCATTGATTCAAGCCATAAAGGGCAGAGTAATCAAGTCAGCAACAGGAGTCATCACGGACAGGATATGAACTAGATGTACAGACCTGGGACCTGAAAGATTGGACAGAGATACAACATAAATATACTGAAATACACTTAAGGTAATATACCGCCTCAGTGTAGGCATCATGTACCCATAACACATTCAACTACTAATCCGGAGGAATTTCCCACCACCATGAAACGTTGGCTAATTTAGTAGGGAACAGAGAGGGCTTTACTTTTACTATTGATGGCCTGTCCTCAGGATAGGTGATCAATGCCCAATAGGTGGGCGACGGACACCCCGCACCCCCACCGATCAGGCAATCTTCTTCTGATTAAAGGGGATGTGCAGGCAATATATATTGATGACCTATCCTCAGGATAGCTCATCAATATCTGATCTGCTGGAGTCTGACATCCGGCGCTGTGGGGTAGTTCATTCAAGAGCAAGTACTCGTCATTACACTGTGCTTCCGAACGACAAAGTGCAGAGTAATGAAGAGAAAGTAGCACTGCATGAAGCACCGCCACCTCTTAAAACAGCTATCTGGCAAAGAAGCCGGGTGTCTGACCCCCACATATTAGATATTACTGACCTATCCTATATATATTGCCTGCACAACCCCTTTAAGGAGGATTTTTGGTGCTCCATGAAAGATGTGATCACCAGACAAACGCAAAAATGCTTGTTTGTCGGGTGATTGCATCACAATTATGTGGGGTAATTATCGGGCAAGAGCATTTGTATGAATGTTTATTCCAAATGATTGGCCTGAAACTCGACCTGTGTAAAAGGGTCCTTAGGTCCAAAGTCCGACACCCCAATATATTTCCCTAAAGCTGTAATTGGAGCCCAGCAAACTTATCTTTTTTTGCTTTCAGGAAAAAATACATTAAAATAATACATCCTATGGAGGGACATGTGACCTTTAAAGGGACTATCCAATTTAGACAATCAATTTTGGTTAAAAGGGTCTCCCTAAATAAGCACTAAGGGTATCTTGTTGTTTGGATCTCCAGCGATCACATGTAGTCCTGTAGAATTGCATGAGGGACAATCACATATGGTGCTTGGCTAAGTGTGCATGTATTTTCTGGTGGCAGCTTGTTTCCTCTGAGAGTAATTCTTCTTTCTCCTGACATCTTCCATCTGAGGAAATTCGAGACACCTCTATACACATGATATGGTCCACTGGTGCCACTGAAATTGACGACTCCTGTATGACAGTGCCATACGGCCTCCATGCTAACAGTTTCGCCATGTGAATGAGCACTTTTACCCCTACTTAAAATATATCCACCCTCAACATATGGCCAATTGGAATGAATTGGATGGTCATCGTTGATGCAGATTGCAGCAGAAGAAGCACCATCATGATCAAATCAGAATGTCACTCTTGTAGTCAGATCAGAAGGATAATTTCCATATCTATGGTTACCTATGGATGATTTAGTCAGGTTCTGTCTTGTGGTGAGCAGGAAAAGTGGGGATAGTGATTCCTTAGTTTTCAGTAATCATCACGTAGGTCAAACCAACTAAACAGCCCACAGAATTTTATCTGAAAATTGCTTTGCATATGGAAACTATGGAAACTAGCACATGAGCACCTTGCTTAACTGACAGCCTACTGCTGGGATAACTGAATGCTGATATCCCCGGCACTCTTGCTCATCGTTCAGAGCCATACTGCTCAGGAAGATCCATGGGGCGAGCTTTTAACTAACTATGATGCATGGGGGTTGGTTTGCAATGAAGTTCTGGGAGACAGTCAAGAGGATTTCTCCGAAGTACCAGGACGAAGCTGTGTGTACCAGGATGAAGCTGCTGGGGATGTCTGACTGCTGACTCTTGGGCACGCTCTCTGGAATAAAAGAGGGGAAATATACATAGTTTTATTAAGAGTATTTGTCTTTCAGCTTCCCAGGAGGGTAGTCACATGCAGGCAGCTGTGCACTAACATTGAAACCATCCCACTGATGGTAGACATATCATATGTGTGTACAGCATATACTGTACAGACCAAACGTTTGGACACACCTTCTCATTCAAAGAGTTTTCTGTATTTTCATGACTATGAAAATTGTAGATTCACACTGAAGGCATCAAAACTATGAATTAACACATGTGGAATTATATACTTAACAAAAAAGTGTGAAACAACTGAAAATATGTCTTATATTCTAGGTTCTTCAAAGTAGCCACCTTTTGCTTTGATTACTGCTTTGCACACTCTTGGCATTCTCTTGATGAGCTTCAAGAGGTAGTCACCTGAAATGGTATTCCAACAGTCTTGAAGGAGTTCCCAGAGATACTTAGCACTTGTTGGCCCTTTTGCCTTCACTCTGCGGTCCAGCTCACCCCAAACCATCTCGATTGGGTTCAGGTCTGGTGACTGTGGAGGCCAGGTCATCTGGCGTAGCACCCCATCACTCTCCTTCTTGGTCAAATAGCCCTTACACAGCCTGGAGGTGTGTTTGGGGTCATTGTCCTGTTGATAAATAAATGATGGTCCAACTAAACGCAAACATAGTTTTGATAGTAACATAGTAACATAGTTTATCAGGCCGAAAAAAGACATCTGTCCAGTTCGGCCTGTTTTCCTACAAGTTGATCCAGAGGAAGGCAAAAAAACCCTGTGAGGTAGAAGCCAATTTTCCCCACTTTAGGGAAAAAAAATCCTTCCCGACTCCAATCAGGCAATCAGAATAACTCCCTGGATCAACGACCCCTCTCTAGTAACTATAACCTGTAATATTATTACCCTCCAGAAATACATCCAGGCCTCTCTTGAACTCTTTTAGTGAACTTACCATCACCACCTCCTCAGGCGAGAGTTCCATAGTCTTACTGCTTTTACCGTAAAGAATCCTCTTCTATGTTTGTGTACAAACCTTCTTTCCTCCAGACGCAGAGGATGTCCCCTCGTCACAGTCACAGTCCTGGGGATAAATAGATGATGGGAGAGATCTCTGTACTGACCTCTGATATATTTATACATAGTTATTAGATCTCCCCTCAGTCGTCTTTTTTCTAAAGTGAATAAGCCTAATTTTGATAATCTTTCTGGGTACTGTAGTCCACCCATTCCAGTTATTACTTTAGTTGCCCTCCTCTGAACCCTCTCCAGCTCTGCTATGTCTGCCTTGATCACAGGAGCCCAGAACTGTACACAGTACTCCATGTGTGGTCTGACTAACGATTTGTAGAGTGGCAGGACTATGTTCTCATCACGGGCATCTATGCCTCTTTTGATGCAACCCATTATCTTATTGGCCTTGGCAGCAGCTGTCTGACACTGGTTTCTACAGCTTAGTTTGCTGTTCACTAAAATTCCTAGGTCCTTTTCCATGTCAGAATCTACAATGTGAATTTAAAATTTTCATAGTCATGAAAATACAGAAAACTCTTTGAATGAGAAGGTGTGTCCAAACTTTTGGTCTGTACTGTACATCAACGAGGCATAAATTAAATACACTTACCTAATTTTGTATAGTTCTCCCTCATCCTGGCAAAAAAGCCTCAACCCTTCCAGGCATGGACTTCTGAAGATCTGTGGTATCTGGCAGCAAGATATTGGCAGCAGATCCCTCAAGTTCTGTAAGTTATGAGGTGAGACCTCCATGGATTGGACTTGTCTTTCAAACTTTCACAGATGCTGGGGAATTTGGAGGCCAAGTCACCTTGAAGTTTTTGTCATGTTCTTCAAGCTATTGGTGAACAATTTTGCAGTGTGGCTGGAGAATTATCCTGCTGAAAGAGGCCACTGCCATTAGGGTACACAGATGACATGAAGGAAGGTACTTGGGTGGTGCACATCACATCCTATCCATATGAATGCCGGGACCCATTGCCCAGAGCATCACACTGCCTCCACCACCAGCTTGTCTTCTTCCCATAGTGCAGCCTAGTGTCATCACATTCTCAGGTAAATATCATATTCAACCGACCACATGAGGTAAAAGAAAATAAGATTCCACATTCCAGGCCCCTTTCTTTCATTGCTTCATGGTCTAGTTCAGATATGCTTCCACGCCTATCGTAGGAGCTTTTGGCAGTGGACTTGGATCAGCATGGGGCCCTCGGAATGGTCTGCAGCTACATACCTGTCATCGGTTCACCAGTTGTCTTTCTTTGGACCACTTTCGGTAGATACTAACTACTGCACACTGTGAACATCCCAGAAGACCTGCTGTTTTTGAGATGCTCTGACCCATTTGTCTAGCAGATCGGTGAATGTGAACACGTTCTAATGAATTATAAGCATGGCTACAGGAAAAGAGCACTAGAACTGTAATTTCCACAGCCCTTATCTTTCAGATCCTGGCACTAGCCTGGCAGCATGGGGAGGTGGCATCGAGTACTCTGTTCATAGAAACAGGATACATTCATAGGGATCCAAGATGCATGTAAACATGTCCGCAATCATTTTTCCACCTCCCTGCTGCTGTTGTATATGAAATCAGCGCTGGAGGACAGAATTTTAACACTGAGCTTGGCTGAGCATACATTTGTTTCAATGCTGAGAGCGGAATAAGATGCTTTGGTGACTGGGGGAGATCTATGGTGCGGGAATATTGACATGTAGCATACAATTAGGTTGATGGCTGATTCCCCCTGCCCCCACAAAATTGTCAGCTTCAACCAACTATCATCTATTGTATATGGCCGGCTATAATGTTGCTGGGAACCTTGTACTTTTAAGCAGGAGCAACCATTGTGGTGGAGTTGTTGCTGATGTGTATTTTGCCTAACATCGTCCATGATGTACTTAGATCCATGACCACAACAAAATCAATAAACCCACAGTCATTCACAAGTAGTCTAATAGGTTTCTTTTTGCTAGTTTATATTATATCTCACTCATATATGCACAAGCCAATGATTGGGCAGATGAATGTTCGTTGCCGACAATAGGCCTATGTAAACTGTGTCTATGAGGCAAGATGTCACCTTGTGGTTGTCACGTGATCCTGGTGTGGATGCTGTAGCTCTTCCAGCCCATGCTTGTAGGGTCTTCTTGTTTGGTTCTTCCTATCTTATGTGATGGGTACTGCCAGGTGGCTCCTCAAAAAATACAGTGAAATGAAATGTAAGACCTGCCGTCCAATAAGGGCTCAGCTTCTGCTTCTTTATGGGTTGTAGATGGTTTCTAAAGGGCAAAGGACTATTGTAAAGTGTAACAGACTTTGAACCAAAAAAATACACCTCTTTGGCAAGTGACTGGCTCCAAAGGCAGCTGCAAATGTTTTTTCCCCCTGGACCTTTGGGGCCTACTATGACTTTAGAGCTGGGGCCCTCTAACGGATCCTCTGGTACTCTGGTGGGCCAGTCCTACCCTGGATGGAGCCGTCTACTTGTGGCCAGAACATTATCAGATCTCTTCTGGACAAAGCAGAGAAACCTTCATGAAAGATCCTGTTGAGATTTGATCCCACTGTTTTTTACACGTTTCTGATACAGAACCTTTCTAGGATAATCAGAATTCCCCGAAACTAATATCGATTAATTGCCAAATATAGCCCGCTCCCCTCCACATGCATTCCCTCTGTCTTGTCTAGCCAGACAATTTAGGCATTTGCTTTCATAGTAGGCCTGCAAATATATTTTCTTCTTTGAGTTTGAGTTCTAGGAACAGAAAAATGGGGAAAAAATGGCAGCGCCTGATATGTCATATGACGGCCAGTAATGGCGGCTGATGCAGCCAATTTTTTTTACTTGCTTTCATAACACAATCTGCAACGAAGACTTCTAACTGAGAAAAAAAAGCCTTGCATACTGGATGAATATAGTTTGTAGATGCAGTATAAGGCCCCATTCACACGACTGCATGTTTGCAGATTGGATGTGGACCCATTTATTTCAATGGGGCTACAAAAAAGGCGGACAGCACACCGCATCCGTATGTCCGCTTCGCAGTCCCACAAAAAAGACAGATCATGTCCGATTCGGACTAGAATAGGCATTGTTACAATGGGTCCACAAAAAAAACGGATGCAACATGGACATCACACAGATGCCATCTCTATTTTTTGAAGACTGCACCCAGGGTATGTTGACATGGTGGAAAATCCCCTTCAGATTTCTGCAGTGGGTCATTTAATGGGGGTAACCCATGTGCTGCTGTTTCCATGAAGGCACTGGTTTGCTGGGTTTTTCCTGTGGATTTAATCACAGAATACGTGCTGAAATCAGCACGGAATACTCACTGTGTGAACATGCCTCAATGCATTCACGTACTGTTATAGACGGAAAGTGTGTGTTTTTTTTTTCCAGGTGGGATACAGAATATAAGAATAGACGGCGGTGCCATTATACAACATACATCTATGGTGCTATACACATACGTCTAAGACGTAGAGCAGATTGCTGTGGATCTGGAATGCGGAGGAGGGGGAGGTGTGATTGACAACCATCTTTACCATCATGTGGATGATACATAAGAATCTAAATAACATCCACTGCAGAACCGGGTGTACATGGCGATGCGTGCTATTGCGGGGTGGGCGCTCGCTCAGATTCTTTTCATGTGTTCATGCTTTTTCCATTGTCACTCTCTATATAAGTCTAAGCCTCATTACTTAACCATCTCTTCTGCTTGATGTGTCTTCTAAGTCTGTCTGTCTCCCTTTCAGCACTACCCAGCATGGAAAGCTGTCTCTTCCAGCTATTATTGGGTGTTTCCATGGCCACCGCTATGAAGGGGGTGGGCGAGATTTCCATTATTACTCAGGCCGTGGAGAAAAGCTGACAGATGCAACAGTTGAAGCCAGGAAGAAGTGTTAGCTCTTCTGTCCAGCCTAACCACGGCTGCCTGACATGGCCTCGTAATACACCGCTCATAAAATATACTTGACTTGCCGTTTGTTATTTTTAGTACGCGGTAAATGATCGCATTCACGGTAATATCGCTGGAGAGGAGTGGGAGTACACTTGTACAATTTATATGCTGTGAAGCAGTGGGAACGTCTTACAATTATCCCAGGCTGAGGTTAATAAATGACTTTAAACATTGAGATAAATTGGAGATGTGTGTAAAATAGCATATAAAACATGAGTGGGGGGGAAAAACAGTCTAATGAAATTATAGTGATTTTTTATAATAATATTTTTTTACTCTCACGTTCGCTGTCATCGGAAAGTCACACAAGCTCCTGAAATCGTGCTGAAATCAATTAGTCCTAATAAAAAATAAGCAGCGCCCTTGTTGTTTTAGGGCATAAGGATGTTTCTATGTGCCAATGGCCAGGTGACTATTCCCATTTTTGTTTTCACCCATCCTCCACATTCGCAAACGTTAAAGGGGTTGTCCCACGAAAAATATTCTACAGTTTTCAAACCAGCACCAGGAACTGACTACTTTTGTAATTGTATGTAATTAAAAATTTAGTACAGCCACTGAGTTATTCAATAAAATCTATCTGTATAGCGCCACCTGCTGTTTTGTGTTCTTCTTACTTCTTTGACTTGCTCACTGAGAAGGCCGCACATGCTCAGTTTTATCCTTCCACTGCCTCCTGAGCTGTGATAGGGAAAGCATGGAGTCACCCCCAGAGGAGTTGTAGCAGAAAAGACACTCTTCTTCAGCTTGATATAAATCTAGCAGAGTAATGAATGTGGAGATCTCTGGATCAATGTGAGGTACAGGGCTGGTTCTAGCTTTGTTAGCAAGAGATTGTCATGTACTATATGGTGTGTGATTTTTATTTTTTTACATTAGTCATGGGATAACCCCTTTGAGGGGGTATTCCTCCTACAGGGTGCATGGCAGATCTGCTTTTGGATCATTTGAGGGGTCTGACCACTGGAACCCTCACAGATCCCAATGACAGAAGCCCATGCCCCATTACTCAGTGGAGAAGTGGCCACTCATAAAATAAATATGGTGGTACAGAAAGTGTGAGTGAGTGGTTTTATAATTATCATTTACTTCAAAGGGGTCACCTCATTACAACAACCCCTGTCCAAATGTCCTATCAGGCCAGAGCGTATAGTTACCGCAAACAGTGGCTCTCGTACTGGTGGACCTGGCCTGTCCATGTATTACAGGGGAAGTGAACACCATTGATTATCTTGTCCCAATGATGTTTGTCAAGGATTGGGATACATTGGGCAGCACGTGAGCAGTCAGTTTTTGAAGAGGATTCAGTTCTTGAACATTTATGCTTCTCGAAGAATCTAATGGGTCCTATCTGAATGACTTCGACAAGGGCCATTACACGACTTCTCCAAAACAGCTAGTGTGGACTGACCCTGGTATGTGGTGATTAGTACCTACTAAAAGGAGAAGCAGTGAAACTGTGACAGGGTCAAGCTTCTCTAACCTGTGAAAGAGGTGGCATGGGATGCACTTTCAGAAAGAGACAGGCCAACTGAGGCAATGTGATGCCCTAGGCAATGTTCTGCTGGGTAACCTTGGCTCCCATCATTCATGTAGAATTGATGTTACTATGACACGTACCACCTACCTAAACACCGTACAGAAAAATAGCCCCTTAGTGGCTGCAGTATTCTCTAATGGCAGTGGCCTCTTTAAGCAAGAAAATGCTCCTGTCAAACTGCAAAACTCAAGAATAGTTTGAGAAAAATGGCCAAAAATTTCAGATGTTGACTTGGTCTCCAAATTCCCCATATTTCAAGCTGATCAAGCAACTGTGGGATGTGCTGGGAAATGAAAGGGGTTGTCTGACCAGTGGGATTCAATTTTTTATATATCGGGCAGAATGGTTAAAAAAAAAAACCTCACACATCTCCTGCTGATGCTATTTTAATGCTTACTCCATGCTGGTCTCCTACTGGAGTCTCTCTTAACCCCATTTCCAACATTGTGGGTTTATTTATTTCAGTGGCTTTGTGCTTAATAAAATACTTTTCTTGGGAAGAGGAGATCTCTCATCAGAGATCCATGGAAAGACACATGGGTACTTATCTAGAAAATGATGAAAGTAACTGCACTTAGATGTTTTTATAACCTTTTTAGATTGTACTTATTTACTTAGAAAGAAAACTCAAAAAAGGATAAATTGATTGTTAAGTCTCAGTGGCACTGAGCAAGTAGAAATCAGATGGTGTTATACCAAGCAATTCAAGCAGTGATCATGGATGATAAGATAGGCTAGTTTTAAATGGTTTTACTGGTTTAGAAAACCTAAATTCAAATATCTAATTAGGGGATTATGAGTTAATAGAGGGGGTACCCTTCAGGACCCTAACCTAATAGACAGGGTGAAGAGCAGCCACATAGAACATCGTGCTCTGCATTATACAGACAGCCCACCCTCCATACACAAAATTTTGGCCAGTCTACCAATACATTAATGGCAGCTATTACACTGCCCATAAGAACTCAGCTTTCCATATATACAATATATGGACAAAAGTATTAAGACATCTACTGAAGCTTTTATGGCTTTTCATTCTAAATCCATTCACATTAATATGGAGTTGGTCCCCCTTTTGCAGCTAAAACAGCTACCACTCTTCTGGGAAGGCTTTCTGCCAGATTTTGGAGGGTGTTTGTGTGAGTTAATGCCCATGCATCTAGAAGATCATTTGTGAGGTCAGACACTGATGTTGGGCCTGGCTCACAATCTCCATTATAGTTCATATCAAATTGTTGGATGGGTTTGAGGTCAGGGATATGTTCCTCCACACCAAACTCAACCAACCATGTCTTTATGGACATTGCTTTGTGCAATGGGGCACAGTCATGGTGAAAAGGGCCTTCCAAAACGTCTTGGTATGCTGAAGCATTAAGATTTCCCTTCAATAGAATTACGGGGCCAAGGCAAACCTTTATAACAACCTCATATCATTATACCTTCTCCACCAAACTTTACCCAGACTCCATCTTCACACTGCCAGATAGAGAAGTGTGATTCACCGCTACACAGACCTATCTACTACACCAGAGTCCAGTGGTGGAGAGCGTTACATCACTCCATCCGACACTTGGCATTGTGCTTGGTGATGTAAGGCTTGCATGCAGCTGCTCGGCCATGGAAACCCATGAAGCTCCAGGCACACACAGCTTTTGTGTTGATGTTAACACCAGGGTTGGAGTTCTGCAGTTATGGAGTCAGCAGAACGTTGGTGACTTTTAAGCTTTATGTGTCTCAGCTGTCAACAACCTCAATCTGTAACTTTACATGAGTTGCTGTAGTTCCAGACGCTTCCACTTTACAATAAGATGATTCACAGTTGATAGTAGAATATCTAGGAGGGAAGAAAGTACCCAGGGGCGGACTGGATACTTAAAGTGGCCCTGGAAATTTTTTTTAAAGTGGCCCTATTTTGTATTGGGGCCCAAATTGACAGGAGGCAGGGTCAACACAAGTAGGCAAGGACACCAATACCATACTGTAGCACATTATACCACCACAGAAAAGAAAAATACTACAGTGTGTCACAAAATACTGCCCCAAAAGAATAAAATACAACTCCAAAAACTGCCCCCTGTGGTGGCCAGCGCCAGCTGCAATGTTCTGTCCTCCTCCAGTTGCCTTAGGATGGCAATACAGTTGAATTCAGGATTCAGCAGAGGAGCGTCAGATGATTACTTACCTGGGGTAGTGGCTGTGAGGAGGGCTCAGGCGGCCCCCTGGTCATCGGCCCATAAGGTCTATGACCAGTCCAATTCCTGATAGTACCACACTAAAATTCAGTGAGCTTTTGAGAACAACACATTCTTTCACAAATGTCTGTGAAGGCAGACTGCATGGCGAATGGGACTGAATAAAATGCCTGCAGGGGCAGACTCGGAACTTGAAGTGGCCCCAATGTTGTAGGTGGGTCCAAATTGACAGAAGGTGGGACAACACAAGTAGATGGGGCCAATACAAGTTGGCAGGGTCAGTAATACCATAGTACAGCATAGAATACCTCCCCAGAAGCTGTCCCTCAGTGATGGGCATCTATAGCTGCTACGTTCTGTCCTCCTCCTCTAATGTGGATATGGAGCAGAGAGCTTAGAAGATGGAATGTGGGCCAAATCACTAAGCCAGCCCTACCTTCAGCACGCTGCCTGTACTTCCTCTAGTAATGACCCCTGTAGGGTACCCAGTAGTATGTACCCAGCCAGAGGCAAAGAGGAGTACTTTGCTGGCCCTATGGGCATCGGCCTATTCCCTGTAGGGCAGTGTTTCTCAACTCCAGTCCTCAGGATCCATAAATACCTGTGGTAAGTCCTGATGTATGGACACTTATTATATCATCTGCTCAATACTAAGGAAATCCTGAAAACATGACCGGCAGGTGGGCCCTGAGGACTGGAGCTGAGAAACACTGCTGTAGGGTCTGTGGCCAGTCCATCCCTGAACACCTGAATCCAATGATTAAGGCCTAGCTCAGACTTCAGTTATTTGGTCAGTTATTTCCATCAGTTAGGGCTTATGGACACAGCCCTTGACCATATTGCGACCCACAAACAGCAGGTCCGCAATATGCAGCCACCGGCCGTGTGCAAACCGTATCACTTGAATGGGTAGGCAATCCGGGAGATACGGTTTGGTGCGGAACAGAGGCACATATGCAGACCATCGGATGAGGATCATGGACCCCATTCAAGTTAATGTGTCCGTGTCCACAGAGTACCCGACAGCAGCACGGGCAAGACCGGCATATGGCCATGTGCATGAGCCCTTATTCTGAGCCAAAACCATTAGTGAAGCCTACTCAGAGATCCGGTATAATTTAACCCGCACCTGGATTTGGCTAACAATAACTGATTGAAATAACTGACCAAATAACTGAGGTGTGAACTCAGCCTAAGAGGTGTGCCCCAAAACTTTTCTCCATAGGATGTTGCCATATGTTCAGGTTTTTTATGCAGTCAAAAAGGAGAGAAGGTATTAAGGACAGGTATGACTTCTCTTTTTTACTCCTGGTTTTGGCATCAAAAATTGCATCAAAAATCCTGAATGCGTGGCAGCACCCATAGAGTATATGTATACCATTCAGAGACAATGTGGAGCAGGGGAGATGGAGATTATGTACAGGGTTACCACTAATAACAGACCCCTATGTTATACATATACACATTTGGATCCAGAGGTCTATCACTAGGACTAGTTATGGGAACCAGTGCCCCTTCATCACAGACCCCCCTGTATGAGGACATGTTGTGTTTCCTTTCGGTGTGAATTACATAACAGTATAATAAGAGCTTCCCTTTAAGAAGTGACAAAATCCCAAACATTGGGTATAATAAATGAATCTCTTCATATTCCAGCCCTGCACTCTGATAACTTATGAATGCGATAAGTTCAATCATGGCAGGATTTAGCATTAGATATGACAGGCTTGTGTCTAGGGGAGGCAGATAAGCTGCTCTTCTCTGGCAAAGCCCTTTTTTGAGCGGTTTTGGTTTTTTTTCTTCAGACTAAAATTAACTTAAGGAATGAGAAAAAGCAAAAAGAAGAAAGGACGCCATGACGGAAGCCATGCCTACAACTGTCTGTAATGGGGGTACTGCTGGAGCAAATAGACGTCTGACCGGCCACCAAACCGCTGCAAGCTGCGGTTTTGTGTCTGGTAAAAAAAAAAACGGATACGGCACTGAAAACAATGTAAGTCGATGGTGATGGATCTGTTTTTTATGGAGCCTAAAAAAAAGGATCTGTCACCCATTGACTTTTCAATCCGTTTTTTTTCCATTTTGATTTCACACAATCACATCCTAACAGAACGGATGCATCCTGATGTGCAAAATCAAAACGTTTAATTGCGGCACTGAGATCCTCAGCCAGATCTCGATACTGGAATTACAAAAGCAAGTGTGAAAGTAGCCTAAGTAATCTTCTCTTTACAGGTCCGATAAAGTGCTGACACCCCCCCCCCCCCCCACAATTCTCCAATTCTTGTACAACTCCTTCAAATGCTGTATTGTGCTATTCCTCTGTTATTCCTTCTGGAAATGTATGAATAAAGTGAGAACTGGGGATTGAAGGAGTGTGTCCCTCCATAGTCTTACACTGGTCCATTATTGCTTACAGTAGGGATCAGAAACCTTCAGCACTCCAACTGCTGTGAAACTACAACTCTCAGCATGAAAACTTACCCGGGTGTTCTTGTAACTCCCACAGAAGTGAAAGGAGGATTATGGGAGTTGTAGTTTCAGAATAGCTGGAGTGCCGGAGGTTGCTGATCCCTGGCTTACAGTATTACACTGTGTAGAAAGGACATACTCTATTGACAAGGGAAATGGTATGACTCAATTTAGATTTATTTATACATTTACAGGTAGAATAACAGAGGAACAATGTAGACTTTTAAGAAAAGATGCCCCAGAAAAGTAAAGCAGTCAGAATTGCAATTCTTTATTAAAAAAAAGTTGTCAGGTCTTCAGTAGCATGCAAGTTTGGCCATAATTTTTAATGAATAAACACTATAGTTGGTAAATTCTGGGGATGTAAGCCCAATCAAAGGGAACGCCCCCAAATCTGCATCGCGCTGCCCAACTTATTGCATAAGCCCCGTCCATTTTCGATCTGGGACTGCGTGAATTTGCCGTGAATGGCCCTGAAAACTAAGGACAGTCACTGCAAATTCGGGACTGTTGGCAGCTGTGCTAAAACATGCTGATACTTATAGTGCCACACAGGTTCACCTAATGGTTGTAACGTTAAAAACTGCATACACATGAAGGGGGACATTTACTAATCTTTTGTGGCGTTAATAGGTCTCAAATTTTGTCACATGCAATTTGTGCGGTAAAACCTGCGCCATTTCCTCTTCCACACCGATTTTTTAGAAGTGGCGACATTTATCTTTCTGGTGTGAATAAAGACTTAAAGAGGTTGGTCCATCTTGGACATTGGAAGGCATATCGCTAAGTCTGATAGGTGCGTGTCCCAACTCTGGAACCCGCACCTATACTTAGAATGGAGCCCGCAGACTGCAGGGGGGAGCACCATTCTCTCTATTCATTTCTATGGGACTGCTGAAAATAGTGAAGCGGAACACTCAGCTACAGTAAATGGGAAGCGCACAATCACTTCTATGAGGCTTATGAAATTGGCGCTGCCATAAAAATGAATGGAGCCCTGCATTCTGCAGGCTCCGTTCTAAGGATAAGTGCGGGTCCCTGAGGTGGGATCCACACCTATCAGACTTTGGGGGCATATAAATGTCCAGGATGGGTCAACCCCTTTAAATTTATAGCAGCTAGGAGCCTGTATCTAGGAGCCTAGATTTAAGTGTGTCACAGGGCACGGCGTCGCCTCTCATACATTTGGCGCATCTTCCAGGGGGAATCAATACACCGCTGTTTATAAATTCTCCCGAAATCTATAATCTACTTATATGGGCAGTTGTAGTCGGAGGGCAGCTGGCATCACTGCCACCCCCCCGGCGGCATAAAGGCTGATGTAAACAGTGACCTGTGTTCTGCTGGCATTGATAAGGCAGGAGGTATGACTTCTTAGAGACTTATGGGGTCATTTATCAAAGTGGTGTAAAGTAGAACCGGCTTAGTTGCCCATAGCAACCAATCAGATTCCACCTTTCATTTTCCAACAGAGCTGTGAAAAATGGAAGGGAGAATCTGATTGGTTGCTATGGGCAACTAAGCCAGTTCTACTTTACACCAGTTTGATAAATGACCCCATTAGCTCGATCCTGGTCCTATAGGGACCTGTAATACAAATATATGAGGGAACTGCTCTATAGGCAACTCCCTACCATACAAGTAGAGGTGAAATCTATGTGATGCGTATGTTTCTGGTTATTGTGCAGGGTCAGGTCTGTACCGTCCTAGTGCCTAGAAATATAAGCAAAGCATTTCACAGCCGTGAGCAATTCTTTCCTTCTCTTTAGTGTGCAAAACACACAAACACACAATCAGAAGTGGTGAGCAGTGGCTGGTTGCCATAACAACCAGCAGGCGGATTTGTAATACTGCGGATCCCCCCCAATACTTGCAGACTGTACACCCCCCACTAGCTCTGTATATATATACAGCCAGCAAGGCGACTCCTGTAGACTACTGAATGTCCAAGTGCCTTCTGCATCTCCCAAACAATAAGCGATGCCTTATGTAACGTCTGCATACAGCACGTTCAGCCAACTGTTGCTATATGTCGCTACGCCGTGCATACAGCAAACGTTACATAACGGCGCGGAGAAAGCAAATGACATAATGCAGCCTAATTATGGATCTCTGATAGTGAACATGCCGCACTGTATAAAGCGGAGACATAAACGCCGGTCATGAACCTACAGCTCTGTATAAATGATGCATGAAGCTCCGCCACATCCATCGATTCAGAAAACAAACCGCTCTCCACGTAGGACGCGTTACAGATATTTTCCAGCTGCATAAGGTTATGTGCTCACATAGGTGGAGGCATTTTTTCTAAATTTCCTATTTCGTTAAAGCGTAACTCTGGTTTGGAGGCAAGGGTGCACCTAGCCTTTCTGCTGCCTGAGGCGAAAACTGAAACGGCACCCACCCCAATGCCAATTTCTTAACCTAACCCCTTTGCCACCATGAAAGCACTTATTCACCATGGCCCTTCCGCTGCCCCCCTCTTGCCTCTGCCTGGTGCCTCACCTGACCTCATTGGTGGTGCAGCCCTGTTTGGAGATAACGTAGGCTATAGCATTTATGGGCAGTTCTCCAATGTGCTTTAATTATATCTCAAATTTCTTGTGGTTGATCTTAAAGGGGTCTTCCGGTTTGCATCAACATCCTTTAAATTAATCATTTATGAAGGTTGATGTAATTTTGGAATGTATTCTCCTTTAACGCTCCTATTTTCCGTTCTGGGCTGTGGTCACATGACCATGTCCATGCAACTCTTTCTTATTTCCTGTGATGTCATGACCTTGGGTGGGGCAGTGATACGGAGAGTGTCTATGTAACTAGTTGGGTGGGATGAGTTATAAATTAGCTAGGGGCTGTTAGGGGCAGTGATAGAGGAGTGTCTATGTCTATAGATGGGTGGGAGGGGTTATAAATTAGCAGGGCGTGGTTAGGGGCGGTGCTGGAGCTGTGGCAGAGAAAGGAGAAGTGCATCATGGGTTTGGTTGGATACAGAAACAGGGAGTACTACATACAGGATGGAAATAAACCAAAGTGATGGGTCAGGAGAAAAAAAAACATGGGGAAGATGTACATGAGGTAATCAACTACATGAGATCTGTTAAAAACCATCCTGGAAAACTCCTTTATGACTCAACAACCATTTATTAGGTCATAGGTATAGAAACTGGGTCAGTCTTTACATGGAATCTAACCTGAGGCCTGCTGGAGGTGTGGGGATAAAGTAGGTGCGCACACACCTTCACATTTGGTGGTCCTGAAGACTTACTACCCCCTTCTGGAGGAAACTGAACGTGCTCCACTCTCAGGTCCCATAGGCCCCATGGACAGCACACACATCCATTCATTTTATAGAGTGTGTTCACGCATCCATGTTTTAACATGGTCCATGGGTCCGTGTTTTTAGCATGGATGTATGCTCTATTTTGTCTGTTCACGGATCCATCATGCCTATTATGAAAAACACGGACTCAACACGGATGCCATACGTGTTTTATCTGTGCTTCATGGACCATAAGAAGGAGATGTAATGAAAATAAACTTTGAGCTGTACAGTGTCCATGAAAAAATCGTGGATTACATCAAGGACACAGATGTGTGAATGAGGCTTTAAGGGGGTTTTCCAATCTCAGACAGTGGGGGCATATCGGGTCCCAGAGGTGGGACCTACAACTATCTCGTAAGCGCAGCCGGCAAATCGGTGGCTGGCAGTGCCGCGTCTGGCCACCATCCAAGCATTCCTATTGGCCTGCTGAAAATAATCGAGCTGCATGCTTGGCTATTTTTGCAATCCCTATAGAAATGATTGGGAGCACACCGCTTCTATGGGCCGATGGAAATAGCTGAGCCAACGCTTGACTATTTTCGGTGGCCCCATAGAAATGAATGGAGGGCGGCCACGCATGTGCAGTGCACCCTCCTTCACTTTGCCAGCTGTGCCCACGAGACCTATCACCTATCAGATAATGGGGGCATATACTAGCGATATGCCCCCATTGTCTGAGATGAGAAAACCCCTTTAAGCTGGCCACAGTCATCAGACAAATACCTAATGACTGCAGTTTTAGCTAATATTCCACAATATTCTTTGCCATATTTAGGGTTAATGTTTTTTCTCAACTGTTCATGATCACACTTACCTGATCCCCAACGCTAGGTCCCGGCTCGTTTGCTCTCTGGCCTCCTCTGCTTGTTTTAAGTCCCTGAATGTAAACTTCCAGTTTGATGCTGCTGCAACCAATCACTTTGTGTCATGTGACAATTTGAAATGCCGCAGGGGAAGCAGCAGCCATTGATTGCCTGCAGCGGAGTCAAAAAGGAAGTTTTCATGGAGAGACAAGCAGCGGAGGCCGGGGAGCGAGCGAACCAGAACCCAGTGCAGGGGATCAGGTAAGTATGATCAGCAACAGGGGTCAGGCAAGCAATTCAAACCTTGATCATGGGTCCAAAAAGGTAAGTACAGAAGAAACCACATGTCTATGAACACAGATGAATAAATGCACCTGTTATTCTTCAGCTCAACCGGATTGATAAGTATATAAGATATACAAAAGTCTCAGGACACCCTTTCAGTTCAGAAACAAAAGGGAAAATGAAATATCTGAATACCCCAGCAAGTAATGAGTGAGGGGGCCTATCTTTTAGGTCATGTCTGGAAGATGGCCACCATGCTGAAAGCCGCCATATTGGATCAAAGGCAAATTTTTGCATTGGGAAGTGGGTCATGTAGCATATAAAAAAAAAACTGAATTTTCTCAGAAATCGATTGCCGCAATCAGATTTGCAATATCTCTTGTGGTTCAAAAGTTATCAACACAGAAAGTTCAAAACTTCAACGTTCAAAGTTCTGTGTTCAGCACCATGGACAACACCTTGAACACGTCAAATACAGTAGCTGTGCATTTTTGCAACTTTCTGTGCTGATAACTTTTTAACCACAAGAGATACTGCAGATCTAATTGTCTTAGCTGGTCCCATAAATGCTTGAATGGTAATAAATCTGGTGACCGGGCTGCCAAGGAAGTGTTGTAATCTGGTGGAGACATTTCTAGAAACACTAGTTGTGTGTGGGCGAGCATTATCCTGCTGAAAAATGCCATTTGGAAGCCCTGCCATGAGAGGAACACATGTGGTCGCAGGATGTCCTGCGCATATTACTGAGCTGTTAGTGTCCCTTGTATCAATACTACAGGTGACCGACTGTCATATGAGATGGCTTTCAGATCATCAGACCAGCAGTTGGGTCAGTGTGTCACTCCACAGCAAAGGCAGGACTGAAGTCCTCACCATTATGGGATTCCAAACAGAACCTGATTTAATCGCTAAAGATGTCACGTTCCAGCCCATAGCAGTCCAGGTTCCTCGTTCACATCACCACTGGAAACAAAGGCGACAATGGCTGGCCGTCAATGGCACGACATGTAATGGGCTCCGTGACACCAAATTTCCTTCTGATAAGCAATTGGAAATGGTCAGAGCAGAGAAAGTGGCGCGCAGTGAAAGTGCCACCTGAATGGTGGACAACGCGACTTTGGGAGCTGCTTGTGCTTGTCAGATCAAACAATACTCTCTACTGGTGGTCTATCTTGTTCAGAACCACCTAGATGGCGGGCAATTTATTGAAACGACCATCCTGCTTTTCTCGGTCCAATGATGTGTCTCCTCTCAAAGTCTAATTGGCAAACACATTTTGTACAACATAATTTGGGCCCGTCTGCCGGCGTCAAGGTGATCTCTATTAGACAGGATCCTAATAGAGAGCGCCTTGACGTCGGTAGACGGGCCCAAATAATTTTGTACAAAATTTTGCCAAGAATCTCAAATTTATAAAATAAGCAAATAGCATTTATAAAATAAGCATAGTATTAGCACCAGAATATTTTCTATAACTATGGCATTATTGTTCTTTATTTGTGTTTGCAGAGTGCTGTTGATTGTGTTTTTTTCTCCTCTCCGTCCGTCAACTGAGCAAAATGTCTTCAAGTTCGCTGTAGAGGCATCAGTCAACGATTTCTTACCAAGAAGTACACTACCCAAAAGTAGCCTCTGAGAGCCTTTTTAAAGGGCAGTGGGGGAAACACTTTTACACCCTCTTGTTGCAAGACCCAGTGTCTATCTGTGTAGGTTTTTTTTGTATATATATATATATATATATATATATATATATATATATATATATACACTCACCGGCCACTTTATTAGGTACACCATGCTAGTAACGGGTTGGACCCCCTTTTGCCTTCAGAACTGCCTCAATTCTTCGTGGCATAGATTCAACAAGGTGCTGGAAGCATTCCTCAGAGATTTTGGTCCATATTGACATGATGGCATCAACACAGTTGCCGCAGATTTGTCGGCTGCACATCCATGATGCGAATCTCCCGTTCCACCACATCCCAAAGATGCTCTATTGGATTGAGATCTGGTGACTGTGGAGGCCATTTGAGTACAGTGAACTCATTGTCATGTTCAAGAAACCAGTCTGAGATGATTCCAGCTTTATGACATGGCGCATTATCCTGCTGAAAGTAGCCATCAGATGTTGGGTACATTGTGGTCATAAAGGGATGGACATGGTCAGCAACAATACTCAGGTAGGCTGTGGCGTTGCAACGATGCTCAATTGGTACCAAGGGGCCCAAAGAGTGCCAAGAAAATATTCCCCACACCATGACACCACCACCACCAGCTTGAACCGTTGATACAAGGCAGGATGGATCCATGCTTTCATGTTGTTGACGCCAAATTCTGACCCTACCATCCGAATGTCGCAGCAGAAATCGAGACTCATCAGACCAGGCAACGTTTTTCCAATCTTCTACTGTCCAATTTCGATGAGCTTGTGCAAATTGTAGCCTCAGTTTCCTGTTCTTAGCTGAAAGGAGTGGCACCCGGTGTGGTTTTCTGCTGCTGTAGCCCATCTGCCTCAAAGTTCGACGTACTGTGCGTTCAGAGATGCTCTTCTGCCTACCTTGGTTGTAACGGGTGGCAATTTGAGTCACTGTTGCCTTTCTATCAGCTCGAACCAGTCTGCCCATTCTCCTCTGACCTCTGGCATCAACAAGGCATTTCCGCCCACAGAACTGCCGCTCACTGGATGTTTTTTCTTTTTCGGACCATTCTCTGTAAACCCTAGAGATGGTTGTGCGTGAAAATCCCAGTAGATCAGCAGTTTCTGAAATACTCAGACCAGCCCTTCTGGCACCAACAACCATGCCACGTTCAAAGGCACTCAAATCACCTTTCTTCCCCATACTGATGCTCGGTTTGAACTGCAGGAGATTGTCTTGACCATGTCTACATGCCTAAATGCACTGAGTTGCCGCCATGTGATTGGCTGATTAGAAATTAAGTGTTAACGAGCAGTTGGACAGGTGTACCTAATAAAGTGGCCGGTGAGTGTATATATATATATATATATATATATATATATATATATATATATATTATATATTAGTAGGGCTGGGCAATTAACTGACAAATAACAAAAACAGAAATGCAGCCCCACTAACCAATGTAAACTTGTCCCTGTCGGATATTTTGGTTTCGATACAGCCAGCACTGCCTGCCCTGACCAAAGAGAGGGCAGAAAACAACAGGAGACGGCCAGCTTGCACTATTTGCCACAGTGGACGGAGCTGCTGTGACAGCATGGCTGCCGAGGCACGTGCCAGGGCTGCACTCATGTTTAACTCCAGCCGCTCGTGGTGTAGAAGAAAACAGTGTGCTCTAGCTGTTGTAGGGAGGGGATTTGGTGAGGGCGTTGCTGCTGGCCCCTGGAGGACCCTGTCAAAGACTCCACTGTCTGCTCCTATTGTTTCTTGTAGTAAAAACTGCACGGCTCCGGGAACCAGATCAATCAATTTCTTCTTTCTCTGAGCCCGGACTGAACAGCCACAAACCACTTGACTGCAACTCAGGACCAGACTGAGATTACAAAGCAGTTCTGGCACACAAATCCTACTTGCCGCATATGAGATCACATAAAGATAGTTGTGCACAATGCATGTCGTGGTGAATTTTGCTCTACTTGGCTATGCCCCTATGTAAGCCTTAAATACAAGAAAGAAAAAGAAAGGTGCTTAATCACATAGTCATGGAATATGTTGCCTCCTCAATAGCACCACATTCCATGATTAAAGGGGTTCTCCGGGAATTAAGAAAATGAAAATACGTAAATATTACTTTGTTATAAATATATTCCTGAATACTTTTCATTAGTTATAATGGCTTATTTTCTCTGGGGAGCAATCATTAGAAGAAATAAAATGGCCACCGTCCTATTAGTACACACAGAACCGGTCCAAATCACATAGCAGGACACAGCCACATCCCCACCTCCTCTCTGTACTTCATGTCTCTTCATAAACTCTGTTCCTACAGAGATTCAGCCGAAGATCATATTAAACTGTATTCAGGATCATAATCCCTGACAAACAGAGCAGAGAGGAGCATGAGGCATCTCTTTACCTCAGTGTTCTGAAGTAACTTGTCCTCCTGTGTGATTAGGACAGATTTGGTGGGTAACAATAGGACAGCGGCCATTTTATTTCTCCTGATGATTGCTTCCCAGCCAAACGGGCCATTTTAACTGATGAAAGGTATTTGGGAATATATTTATAATAAAGTAATATTTACGTATTTTCATTTTCTTAATCGCTGGAGAACCCCTTTAAGCTCAAAATACCTCCCTAGAGCATCAGATACCACTGTGCATCACAAAATACCTCCCTAACAGCGCCAAATAATTACCACCGCAAGTACTTCCCAACAGCATAAACTAAATGTCAACCCAGCAGAACCAAATAAATATCATAGTACAGCACAAAATACCTCCCACCAGCAGCAGTATTGTCCCCTGACCATGCCTTCACTGGCAGCAGTATTGTCCCCTGACCATGCCTCCACTGGCAGCAGTATTGTCCCCCAAACCACCTCTCCCCCAATGGCACTAACACTGTATCCCCAATCACTCCTTCCTTACTAGCAGTAACATTGTCTTCCTAACTACACCTTCCCCAAGACAGAACATTATTCCACTAACCAACTCTCCCCCCAAAAGCAGTAATATTGTCTCCATAATCACCCCTCCCACCAGTGGCAGTAACATTGTCCCCCTAAACATCCCTCCCTCACTGGCAGTAATATTGTCTCCCTGACTGCCCATCCCCCAATTACAGTAACACTGTTCCCATTTCTGATTCTGACCTCTATTGTAGACTTGCTGGAGCAGTGACACTACTTGTGGAGGGAGAGTGCTTCTCCTGCAGTTCTCCTCCATACACAGTGGGTAAAAGACCTGTGATGATATCATCGCAAACAGGTCCTTCAGCTGTTCTACCCTTGGGAACTGCACTGATACTTCAGGGCTTGCATTATCAGTGCAGTTCCTGTTTAATGATGTCAAGGCTGCCCCTTGACAGACTGGCCCACGAGTAATCTGCCCAGTAGGGCACACAAAAAGGCCAGCCCTGCTACAACTTCCCCTAACTTGTTAGCCTGCTTCCACAGCAAGGTGTGAATGAAGTTGTGGACTTGTTGATATCTCTGCTCTGCACCACATACAGCAGCTCCTAGTCATGGACAAACTTCACCGGTATGCGGCATAATGTAACAGACAATGTGCCCCCATCAGACCTCACATCAGCCCACTGTGCCCCCATCCATCCTCAGATCAGCCCATTGTGCCCCATCAGACCTCAGATCAGCCCATTGTGTCTCCCATCAGACCTCAAATCAGCCTCTTGTGCCCCCATCAGACCTCAGATCATCCCACTGTGCCACCATCAGACCTCAGATCAGCCCATTGTGCCCCATCAGCCTTTTGTGCCCCAGCCCCCATCAGACCTCAGATCAGCCTTTTGTGCCCCCATCAGACCTCAGATCAGCCCATTGTGCCCCATCAGACCTCAGATCAGCCTTTTGTGCCCCCATCAGACCTCAGATCAGCCCATTGTGCCCCATCAGACCTGTCCCTTTTGCCAGCCTGACAGGTGCCCCCCAGATGTGCACAGCCACAAACACACACAAAAAAATACTTACCTGTTCGCTCCGGACTTCAGCGCACGCCTTCTTCTCCTGAAGCAGTGTGATCCCGCGAGACTTGTGACCCAGCTCCAGGTCTCGCGGTATCACACAGCCAGCCCAGGAGGAAGCGCTTATTGAAATAACTGTGCCACCCGACAGCACCGCCCCCACCCCTCTGGTGCCTAGTTGCTAATACGGCCCTAGCTAAGGGAATTTGTCAAGTGGTTTGAAGGCAGTTGTGCAGACCAGTCCTGGAGGAAGAAGTTGATTGAGCTGGTTTCCAAGTACACAAATTGCCCTAAGCTCTCTTACTTTTTACAACAACAAACATTGGAGTCCTTGACAAGGTCCTCTACACAGGGGCCCCCTCACCTATATCCACCTCCCCTATTTCCATTGTCAATGTATGCAATGGATAGAAAAATTACACACCTCTGGTAATGTTTTTGTCACATAAAATAATGTGGTTGCAAAAATATTCATACCCTAAAACTAAAACTTTGTTGAATTACCCTTTCTACAGTATGTTTGACAGCATTCAGTCTTTTTGGGTAGGAGTCTATCAGCATGGCACATGTAAACTTGGCAGCCTTTGCCTGCTCTTCCTTGCAAGAGAGCTCCAGATCTGTCAGACTGCCCTTTTCAGGTCAACTCATAGATTTTTAATTGGATTCAGGTCTGGTCTATGGTTGGTCCATTCCAAAACTTTGATCTTCTTCTGGTATAGCCACTATTTTGAAAATGAAACTCTAAGAGTAATGGGGATGTTACCATTACTCCTAAAGGCTCTGCTCTCTCTGCAACTGCCACACCCTCCGTTTTGATTGACAGGGTCAGGCAGTGAAAACATCATCACGCCTGTCAAAGTAAGCCTCTAGGTGTAACGGCAACGCCTCCATTGCTCCTAGAGGCTCATTTGCTTATATTAAAACATCATTTTTCTCAGCAGTGTGGGCACATATGAACATGGGACCAACACAGATGTCTTCAGCTGCCAAGTGCACATGTAACCGCTCAGCCAGTGTCATAGGTACAAATCTGCTGACAGATGCCCTTTAATGTGGTGACATCTGTTGTTTGTTCTAGATGTAATCTACAATGCAGAACAGATCTAGTGGGGATCACTTATCGCAGTAAAGCAGAAGGTGGGTGGTTGTACCTCGTCATATCAGCATGTAAGACTAGCCTCTTCAAAGTATCTTAGAAGACTATTGCCAAGCCTCGGGGCTCCTTCTCTGCCCACACATCTTAATGTTATTTTAGCTTTGAGCTGAGCATCTGGGGAATTGGAAAAAAAGCCTGGTTGCTAGGGACCTGCTGCCTGACAACCCAGTATAATAGGCTGCAGTCGTTTCCATAGTAACCAGTCTGTCTTACAGGTTCGGATCAAAGGTGGACTGGCAGTATACTGACAGCAAGAAAGGGCAAACAGCAGTCATGTTATGCCATTCACCACCACCTGTGATAATCATCTAATTTAATTAATAAACTAAGTGGAGAACCCCTTTAAATATAACAGAATGATAAATGTCTGATCACTGGGGCACCATTGATCAGTGTCAGTCCCCTTTCACGCACTGGACTCTCAGTGTGTCAGTGAAAGCACCTGTCTGACCTCCCAGCACTGACGGGGGTCGCATAGCATTATACAGTGGTCCCTCAAGATGCAATGGTCTCAGGATACAATATTTCAACATACAATGGTCTTTTCTGACCCATCGTAAGTTAAAACCAGACTCATCATACAATGTCTCAGACTGAGATCCAACCAATCATGACTATTTCTCTGGTAAAAAAAAAAAGCTGTATTAGTTGCTAGTTATCAGCTATTCCTGACTGTTATATGTAAGGACTTTCTGTATCTGTCTTAGTTATCTGCTTATTTTTCTTAAATCTTCATTTTCTCTTATCTTGGATGACATGTTGGGGCTTTGGAACCGATTACTCAACTTACAATGGTTTCGACATACAATGGTCGTCCTGGAACCAATTAATATTGTAACTTGAGGGACCACTGTACTGATTTATGATGCATTATGTCAGTGTTATCCAATACATTCCAGAACTGTAAGGGTTACATAGCATCATAAATCAATATAATGCTATGTGACCTGGGAGGTCAGGACAGGTGCTCTCACTGATACACCCTGGGAGTCCAATGCATGAAACTTGCCCATGTGAAAGGGGCCTAATGGGGGTTTGCAGCAAGACCATGGTGGGGAGTTTAAATGCGGCAGCGATCATGCATGTAGGTTGCTGCTCCATTCAAAGTGTACAGGACAGTTCAGACTCGGCTGTTTCTTAGACATTGAATGGAATGGCAGGGTGTATGCCACAGGAAAGATTAAGGGTTCAGGACCCTCATTCTACTGATCGGCAGAAGAGATGCTTACTGTAATGCACCATACTATACTAGGAGTCCGGTGGCCATTGGCCCAGACATTTCCTGCTCGGTGCACATCTTTTTGGGTTTTTATCTATAGCCTGACCCAGATCTCTTCACTTTTACATACATGTAGATACCCAAGTGAATGAGTGAACATTCTGGCTTCCATGTTCTAAGACCTCATGCACACTGCAAGGCTGCACGTACGACGGCACAAAGACCTGTGATATGTCACGTGTCTGAACAGGTTGTGTGTTTTTCTCACATACTACATATCCATGCGTGAAAAATACTACTGGTACAACATGAATCCATGATAAGGCTGTGTGCATGAGTCTTATAAGAAATTTACACTTATTTTATATATTATTATACCTGTGCCAAGGTTAGGCCAAGGCCTCAGATGTGCGGCATTCAACTGCATACACCTAGCCTTTGCCTAATTAAAGGGTTATTCTCATCTTGGACAATGGGGGCATATCGCTAGGATATGCCCCCATTGTCTTATAGGTGCGGGTCCCACCACTGGGACCCACACCTGCTTTGAGAACGGGGCCCCCTCAGTGATGGAGGGCGCACTGCGCATGCGCAGCCACCCTCCATTCATTTCAATGGGGCTGGTGAAAATAGCCGAGCGCTGGCTCAGCTATTTCTGTCGGCTACATAGAAATTAATGGGAGCGGTGGCCGCGCATGCGCGGTGTGCTCCCATTCATTTCTATGAGCGCAGCGGGGAGCTGCACTTGGTGGTGGTCGGACCCCGGGGTTTCCCGTGGTCCTCTGGGTGCAGCGCTCCCTGCTCCGTTCCCCCTGCCCCCATTGTCCAAGATGAAAATACCCCTTTAAGGGCTCATTCACACGACCACATGAATGAGTCCGCATTCGTTCCACAATTTTGCGGAACGGGTGCTGACCCTTTCTTTTCAATGGGGCGGCAAAAGATGCGGACAGCACACAGTTAGTTCCATTCCGCAAAAAAATATAGAGCATGTCCTGTTCTTGTCCACAATAGCGGAACACACACAGGCCGGTATCCGTGTTTTGTGGAACTGCAAAACACTACGGTCGTGTGAATGTAGACTAATGGGTATTCCCATCTTATAAAGTGATTGCCTATTGCTTGGACATGTCATCATGTCTAACTTGACCCCCAATAATCCTGAAAATGATGGGACTGGGACAGAGCTGCTTCTCCTTCATTGTTTTCCTTGCTCATCAGCTCCCCAGCCACCCGTGGTGCAGGGAGCTACAAGGTGGCTCCATTCAAATGAAACTGGACGGGCTGCAGTCCCCTATACAGCTAGGTGGCCAGAAGCATCACTCTGCTGGGATGGCTTAGAACAGGGATCACCAACCTTCAGGACTCCAGCTGCTCTGAAACTACAACTCCCAGCATGCACATGTACTTGTACTGTCATGAAGTGAAAGGAGGATTCTGGGCGTTGTAGTTTCAGAACAGCAGGAGTGCCGGAGGTTGCTGATCCCTTAGAAGGTGAGGCAGAACTACACTAGAGCTGCAAAGGATCAAAAGTGGGTTCCAAGACATTGCACCCAATCCATCATATCCTAGCAATACATCATCACTATTAAAAGGATTATCCCATAATTAATGTAAATGAAACATCATATAGTACATGACAATCTCTTTCTAACAAAGCTAGAAACAGCCCTGTACTTCACATGGATCCAGAGATCTCCTCATTCTTTGCTCCAATTACTCTGCTAGATTTATATCAAGTTGGCAGCTCAGGGGCGTGTCCTTTCTTTTGCAGCTCTCTCCCTATCACAGGTCAGGAGGCAGTTGAAAGATGGAAGTGAGCATGTGCGGCCTTCTCAGTGAGGTGGACAGAGAAATAAGAAACAAAAAACAGCAGGTGGCGCTATACAGATACATTTTATTGAATAACTTGTGGCTTTACTAAATTTTTAATTACATGCGATTACAAAAGTATTCAGATCCAGGTGCTGGTTTCAAAACCGCAGAATGTTTTTTTGTGGGACAACCCCTTTAAGAAAGGAAAAAAACGTTTATGCATTGATTTCTATTGGAGTTAACTAAAATGGAAAGGAACTGTAGAAGCACACAAAATGCTGTGAGGCCCAGAGGTTACTCAAGGGTTGTTCGAGGTAACATCGCTTTTTTCTTTACTTTTACCATGACTAGCTCTACTACAGTTCTTATAATCCTCGTCTTTGGTTTTCCTTTCTATTTCAAGGTGGTTTAAAGAATTTATGGTCATAGAAAACCGAAGGAGAAAATAGTCCAGCATCACAGGATCCATAAACTGTGGCTTTATTCAAGAAATTCCATACATAACAAGTGGTTGCAAAAAGATCCAAACGACTCCTGTGTGTTTTGGACAGTTTACATGTCCTTACTCATGGCAGCGTGTTTGGTACAATGTTTCATGTCCTCAAATACCTAACAGACGCTTCTCCCCATACTCCCAGGAGTAGTTAAGTGCATATGTAATTCACCCCCATCAGTCTCTCCTATGTTTGTTCATCAACCTTTAATGAGATATGTATGAGGTTACACAAGGAGAGACTCATGGCAGTAAGGCCGCATTCACATTTCTGGCAGCCTGATCCTGTGCAGATGCCGGCTGGACCCACCATTTATGCCGGATATCGGCCGGATCAACACTGGACCCCATTGCAGTCAATGGTGATCCAGCAGTAAAGTAGAAGATCCGGCAGGCTGTGAACGAGGCTTAACAATCAATTAAAGGGGTATTCTCATCTGAGACAATGGGGGTGTATCGTAACTTTTGGGGCTCCATTCTAGGTGTAGGTGTGGGTCCCAGCGGTGGGACCCGCACCTATCAGATAATGGGGGCATATCCTAACGATATACCCCCATTGTCTCAAATGGGAAAACCCCTTTAAAATCTATTATTACACTATTCTGATTAGAGGAAGAAGAAAACACATTCATTTCCCAAACAATAGTCGCACTCGCGCTAAATCAGCTGCGGCAGAGGAACAGCCTGCAGGAGTTCTCCGGGTCTGGCTGTTCTCCACCTGAGCCCCTTGACTATAAAGGGAACCAGCAGGGATCCGGCCGCTCCCCAGCATAAATGCTAGGATTAGGCAAGACAAAAACTGTTGCTGTTGCGTGCAGCGATTTTTGTCCGTCCAAATCTCGGCACTTATGCCGGGGGGGAGAGGCCAGATTTCCCCCGGATCCTGTTATAGTCTATGGGGTGTGGCAGGCACGTGGCACTATCCGGGTATGCTGGATCCAGATACCTCCAGCAGACTGTTCCTCTGTAGGAAAAGCATGGTGTATTGCTTTGGCCTAAGCTATATGATTTTCCATGGCACATGATGTGTTATCATCTGTCCCCTTTCTAGGAGAACCCTAGGTTATGCTATCGATTAATGGCTCTCCACTAATATATATTCTATAGCTATCCCCCAGACATGAGGACACGCTCACACAGGGCACTTACATGTGCATCATGTCTGCATTAGGCACAAGCAGAAAGTTTACTTGCTGTATATATACAGTCAAGGTATACATCAGGATGATTTCCCAATGCACACCTCTGAGGCGAGGCATACCGTGGCATCTGTCAGCCAAAGGCTTCCATGTAAAAAAAAAGATAATAATAATATATATCTTTTTAGAGGACACTTTTGAAAGGAATAACCCAGGAGACTGTGCTATTCCATACAGTAAAAAAAAAAAAAGTTTACGGTCATATACTAGACCAAAGGAGACACTTTTGGCCTCCGTCGAGTGACTAAGGGCCGATAAATAGACTTGACATAAGTTTTCCCAATGCATAAAGCAAACGGACACTGCAAACACAATGGAGAAGTAGCCTTACTGGACTTTTTTGTGTGACTATATTCCTCAGTTTTCTCGACTTGGTGATCTTGGCTGCAAAGTACAAGGTCCTAGTATGTTCACCAGAGGAACACGGAAAGAAGATTTGCACCACTTTTGATCGCAAAATAAAAAATGAACAGAGGAAGAAATGTTCCAGGGAAACTCCAGTCTCTGGCAAATACCAGTTGAAAAATAATTACAAACCAGTTTTAAATAAGCATTTAAATACATTGTCACAGGTGGATGTGATCTGTAATGACAGAAGAACCCTTGGTCACCCAGGTGTGACCGTGTAAACTTTGACCCCAGGACGGACAGATGCTGGTGTCAGAACTGGACAGCACCCGGGGAGATGTTGAACATGGACGGGTCAAATTTCTGCCCCTTGAATGGTGAACCATCTGCATCCCATCCTTTTTTCAGCATGTCATGAACTTTCTGTGAGGAAACAAGAAAAAGGTGGAATTGATATCATTACAATACAAAATAAAGCCATAAAAAATCCTTGTGACACATATTTAAAGGGGTATTCCATTTATATCCATAGTATAAGGGATAACATTGGTGGGGGCAGAACTCCCACAAATCACAAGAACCCGGTACCTCTCAGGGCCCCCAGAATAAATGCAGCGGCAGCTCGAGTATGTGCACTGCTGCTCCATTCATCTCTATGGGACCTTCGGGAAAGAGCCGACGACTGTACTCACCTCATAGAGAACAACTGGAATGGCACAGCTGTACCATTCATTTCCATGGTGGTGGGGGGAGGGAGGCCACATTCACATGCCTAGACCCCCAACATCTAATAGTTACTTCCTAATTTGATATAACCGGAATACTCGACGAATCCGGATGCCTGCGCCCATGCGAGCGCAGGGAAGCCGAGTGCTACAGTGCTCGTTACGAGCACGTTCGCTCATCTCTAATAATGATCATGGCATGAAAATGAGTTTCATAAAATGAGGATAAGAAAAATATCAAATCTATAAGTACAGGCATGCAACGGGGGAGACCAGACATGACACATAAGGGGGGTGAAGAATGCTAGACCAGTCTAGGTAGACGAAGTGGAGTATTCATCCCATGGATCCCAGATTCGATCAAATCTATCTATCTATCTGATTAGTTACTGTATTTTTCGCTTTATAAGACGCACTTTTTCCCCCAAAAGTAGGGGGGAAATTGCGGTGCGTCTTATAAAGTGAATACAAGTGAACGCTTCCATTATGGAAGCGCTCACTAGTATGTATTAGGTGCTGGGACCCCCATCAGACCTCAGATTGGCCCACCCAGCCCCATAAGGATAAAATAAAAAACTCTCTCACCTCTCCTGTGCCGCGGCTCTGCTCCGGGTCCGGCACTCCTGTCTTCTCCGGGTCGGCTCTGCACTGTCCTGACCGCATAGAGCGTCAGGACGTAGTGCGCGCACCATGACCTGACGCTGCACGCAGTCACGTGACAGTGCCGCGCCGGCCGGAGAAGACAGAGGAGCACTGGACCCGGAGCGGAGCCACGGCGCAGGAGAGGTGAGAGAGTTTTTTTATTTTATCCTTATGGGGCTGATTTGAGGTCTGATGGGGCACAGTCGGCTAATATGGGGGCTGATGGGCTGATCTGAGGTCTGATGGGGCAGAGTGGGCTGATATGGGGGCTGATCTGAGGTCTGATGGGGGCACAGTGGGCTGATATGGGGGCACAGTGGGCTGATATGGGGGCTGATCTGAGGTCTGATGGGGGTCTGACATGGAGGGCTGATCAGATTCTGACATGGAGGGCTGATATGGGGGTCTGATGTGATGTCCTGAAATTTATGGGAAGGTCTGATATGAGGTGTGATGAAAAATATTTTTTTCTTATTTTCCTACTCTAAAATCTGGAGTGCGTCTTATCACCAGGTGCGTCTTATAAAGCGAAACACACTATATGTTGGCTGTAAGGTATTCCATTTTTCGAACCTCCATAACGCTAGATATAAGGTCAAGTTTGGTTGGAGCATCCGTCCTTTTCCAGAACCGTGCTATAAGGCGTCTTGCTGCCGTCAGTATATGTAACGCTAAATATAGGGAGAATTTTTTCAAGGTAACTGGAGGCATATTTAGAATGAAAAAAAAAAGGATCTGAGGGGAAACTAATGCCCAGTATCTGGTGTAAGATAGATTGAGTTGATTTCCAAAAAGAACTTAATCTAGGACACTCCCAGAAGATGAATGTGCGAACCCACTCCCACTCCGCATCTCCAACACCTATCAGAGATATCAGGATTAAGATGTCTCAGTAATTGTGGGGTATGATACCAGAACAATAACACTTTATAGGAGTTTTCCCTATGAGTAACACAAGTAGAGGTCATTGCTGTTCTCTGCCAAATGAGGCTCCACTCTTTCAGAGAACGGAAAACCCCTTTAACCCCCTAACTTTTTTGCCAGAGTGGAGCTCCAGCAGTGGGAAAAGTAGCTAACTGGAGGGGGGGGCTGCTTTAGATGCTGCTACCTCCTGAATGGTAGCAGCTAGAAACTGATCTTGTTTGAAAGCAGACATTCCAAGCTTTCAGACAACACCAAAATGAAAATGAAAATTAAAGTAAAAACAGGTTTCACTCGCGATTATTCCTGACCTGACTTCTAACAGTGATTTCTCCTCTGTTGCTTGGACTTTAGCTGACAGTGTGGTTTTGGAAGCCTGGAATGTCAGCTTTCAGACAAGACCAGTTGCATGTTTCTAGCTGCTATCATTGAGGAGATATCATCATCTAAAGCAGCCCTCCTCCCCCTCTAGTTAGCTACTTTTCAAACTTCCCGAGCTGGACTCCGGCAGAACAGTTAGGTGGTTAAAGGGGTTATCCAACACCTATAATGCCCCCCAAAATGCCCGGGCACTTCATAACGGTTATACTTACCCCACTCCCCGGCACCCGCATTGCTCCTAAAGCCCGCCGCTAGGGAGGCTCATTCCGGTCGCAGCCTGCTATTTGTTGCCCCCTCGTTGCCAGATGTTTTGATCCGCTTGACAGGGAGATGCAGCGGTGGTTGTGCGGGCATCAGGAGAGACGCGGGTGACAGGGAGCGGGTAAGTGTCACCTGTATGAGGTGCCTGGGCATTTTGGGGGGAATTTTAGGGGTTGCATAACACCTTTTAAGCCTGAGAAATACAAACGACATATGGAAAGACAGTACAGTGATGTCAGATATAATGCCACAACTTACCAGCTCATGACTCTGTGGCTTCCCTTGCAGTTTTTGGTGGTAGTCAAACGTGAGCCTGTCCAGCACGGCGTGTTCTTCGTCATCCACTGCGGCCATGCTCCGCTCCTTGTTGATCTTGTCGATGTCGATTTTTTCCTCACCCTCTAAGATTGCATTCCACCAGTATTCCCCGCATTTACTCAGACTAATCTATGGGAGAAACCAAGGGTCAAAAAGATTACCGTACATTAAAAGTGGAAAAAATGGTTGCCTAAAGCCTAGGAGTGCTCTACAATAATAATAATCCAACACATACTCATCAATATATGTTATTTTATGGCTGTAATGCACTCCCAGCCTGTAGGCAAAATGCTTACACACTGGACAATCCCTTTAAAGGTGACGTGGAGTCTTCCTGTTGGGAGTAGTTCAGATCCCGCAATGGATGAGAGGGAATAAACAAGTCTGGGCATTTGCTTTGCACTAGTGCACCTCCCATTTATACAAGGCTATTATTGGGATGTGGTCACAGGACATCACACTGGATGGTACATCACAGAGGACAACTTAAAGGGGTTGTCTTATCTCAGACAATGGGGGCACATCGCTAGGATATGCCCCCATTGTCTTATAGGTGCAGGTCCCACCGCTAGGACCCGCACCTATATCGGGAGCAGAGCCCCGCAAAGTGGTAGCTGAGGGACTCCGGTCCGGCCACCACCAAGCACGCTCTCCCACAGAAGTGAATGGGAGTGCATCGCGCATGACCGGCCCCCGCTCCCATTCACTTCCATGGGCCAGATGGAAATAGCTGCACCAGCGCTCAGCTATCTTCGACGGCCACATAGAAAATGAATGGAGGGTGACTGCGCATGCGCAGAGCGCTCTCCAACACTTTCAGGGCTCCGTTCTGGATATAGGTGCGGCTCCCAGCGGTGGGACCCGCACCTATAAGACAAAAGGGGCATATCCTAGTGATATGCCCCCATTGTCTGTGATGACACAACCCCTTTAAGTGAATGGCCACCATATTATACTACCTTTGCCTTGCATATGGCTTTCTTTGGTAAAAATCAGCCTTTTGCCGTGGTGCTAAGAGCTGGTGATCAGCTGATGACCCTGCAGCCACATTCTCAATCATTTTAAATATCTACATTTCTAAAGCACACTTGGTCTAGTTTTCTGCTAGTAGCAGGCATTTCTAGATGTGTTTTTTTATTTTTTTGTTGAGGGTGGGAGGAATGCTTTATATATGCTATGTTCAGACTGTATTGAAGTGTCAACTAGTACTGGTAATTAAAGGGGTTATCTGAGTGTTTAATACTGATGATGTAGCCTCAGGATAGGTCATCAGTATGTGATTGGTGGGGGTCTGACGCCTGGCATCCCCACCAATTAGCTGTTTGAAGAGGCCATTGTGCTCTGATGAGCACTGTGGCCTCCTAGCAGCTTACAAGCACAGCGCAGTCCATTATATAGTGGCTGTGTCTGGTATTGCAGCTCAGTCCCATTCACTTAAATGGAACTGAGTTGTGCCTAAGTCATGTGACCAAAGAACATGATGTCACTGACCTAGGAAGAGGGACAGCTGATCATCAGGGTTGCCTGGTCAGGCCATGTCAACGATGAACATACCATCACACGGCCTAGGAAGAGGCTGCAAGTGATAGGGTGCCCCCCACACTGATCAGATGCTGATCATCCCAGGTCATCACAATTAAACACTTGGACAACCCCTTTAAGAAAGACTTATAACCATTCAAGACACTTCTGTTTTAGTAAATAATTCTATTCCTCATAAAATAGCAATTCGGAATCATCTATTCTTACAGCTCTGTATTGTGTCATTCCTCTGTTATTCCTCCTAGACATTTATAAATAAATTGACAAGTGGGTGTTATCTGTAGCGGGTGTGTCCCTACACACACAGACACTGTCCAATCCGTGCTGGCAGTGTCAGACTGTGTAAGGATAAGCTTCTTTGACAAGGGAAAAAGTAACACCCAGCTGACAATTTAATCACACATATCCAGGAGGAATAACACAGGAATGGCATAATGCAGAGTTATCATGCTCCAAAATTGTCATTTAATGGGGAATACAAGCATTTACTATGTACACCTTTGGAGTCAATTTTTTTATGATTGCATTTAACTTATTTTTGGCTAAAAATGATATTTTCAATTGGTCTTTATTAAAAATATTGAGCATGTTGTATTTTCGTTCAAGCCACCTCTCAGCAGGGGTTGCCGTGCTGCGGCCGGATCCGTGGGCCGCCCCCACACGTGCACCTGCAGCAGCACGAATCCCGCGGGCTGTTCACCCACTGGAACAGCCTGCCGGAGCCCCGCGGCGAAAGTAGCCTAACTGGTTTGTCTAACTGGGTGACTGGTACTTTCACTTTGTGTCGGTCATCTAATTACCCTCATCTGTAAACTACTGAGAGGTCATAAACACTTATTTAAGCCACATTCTTATCAGTAAGTAAGATCAGTAAGGATTGGGCGTTAATGAGTGTTTGTGATGTGAGAGAGCAGAGATAAGGAGTCCGTCAGCTCCTTAGATGACGGAATTGAGAAAAAAATCCACAGGCAGCTAGTACAGCTTCTCAGCTCTGTACACAGAAAAGGATTCTATATTGTTAATAAAGACCAATTGAAAAAGTGATTTTTAGGTAAAAAAAAAAAGTATAATGCAATAATTAAAAAACAAAAAAGCCCCCAAAAGGTGTACATAGCCTTTAAACAGACATGTCCAGAATGGAGACAGGTCCTCTTTAAGCAGGCAGGCAGGTCTTCAAGGTGCTCCAGAGTCAAACAATACAATGAGCTGAGCAGATCTATCATGTGCAACAATGGAGCCCCACATCACCCGCAAGCAGAGCGTTACGCGCGGCTCGTGAGACATCATCTATCTTATTACCGAGATACATTTCCCAGGTTCCAGGCTCCACAGGGAGGTCTCTGCATTTATTTTGTGAGTGAAGTCTCCTTCCATCAGGACACGCTCGCCTTGACTGTCTCTCACTGCCACTCGGATACATGTGCTGCGCAGGTCCACCGACACCTGGGGGGTTTACAGAAAAACAGAGGTTGGGGCCATAAACAAAACCTTGTCCAATCCTCAACCCCAAAACTACCAGTATACAAAAATACATTAATAATCAAAGTACCCTCATATTTCAGAGGCTACTGGTGGTCCAGACGTGGATTTCTTATAGGACTAGGGAAATGTCAGAGCCGTGCTCTGCAGTCAAATAGTCGGATAAACGTACAACAGAAAGCAGAATGAAAGAGGATTGTGCCGAGCAAATATTCCAATCTTACAAGCCTATACTGCTGCATGCAAATGATAGCGCCCAGAAGATTAGAAGCAGCAGATTCTTCCTGACAAGTCTCATAAGAATATGCAACATACAGATGGCGGAGAGCAACATGTTGCTTCATCAGATATCCCTGTTACATAATAGATTCTCCCAGCGTGCACTGAAGGGTTAAGGCGTAGGTTCTCATTTGGCAAACCTATGCTTGTATATTAGGGAACGGCACATACAACAGTTCCCTTAAATTTCATCACTGGAAGTTATCTGGTAAAAGAGCCGGGCAGTGTCAGTCCCGTTATGTGCCCGTGTTTTATCAGATCGCTCGGCCTTGTTAGTCCAGCAGTTTTCGTAGGGAATTGCTGCAGATGCGATTTTCTAATAGAGGTTGAACTATGGTGAAAAATGATGTTAAGGCAATGATGGCCAGGGTAAGAGGCTAGAGGTCGGTTCAGGGAAAGTGACGAATAATGCAGGGGGCTAACCACCCATTACCTGCAGTCACACGCAGGTGGCGCAATGTTGGAAGCAATGCAAATCTCTAGTGGAGGCGACTGCAGATTCATGCTGAAGGGTTAATCAATTATTCAGGAGAAATGTCAGATTGGTGGAAATCAATTGTCTGAGGGCCCAATTTACCCAGTTCTCTGTAATCTAGAGATGTCTACAGCATAGAGGTCTGTGGACAGAACATAAAGTGACAGAGCAACAATTTCTCTCTAGTTTTACAGGGCCCAACTTAGGGCCATGAGTACCAAGCGATGCTCATTTGAAGGGCCATTACAAGGGCAGATGTAAACTGCATGAGGGATGAACTACTGTTAGTACGATCGTCCATCCCCTATACCCATAATGGCTGACCTCTGGCACTCCAGCTGTAGTAAAACTACAACTCCCAAGATGCACACTTGCTTGGCTGTTCTCAGAACTCCATAGAAATGAATGGAGCATGCTGGGAGTGGTAGTTTCACCACAGCTGGAGGTTAGCCATCACTACCCTATACATTTTGCATATACACGGTTGTACACAGGGCAACGTGTGCAGACAAACGATGATAAAGGTTAAGTGTTTGCTTTTCTGTCAACTGATTGGTGGAGTGTTTACACAGGGCAATGAACAGCAGTATAAATGATCCTACAAATTTAAATTTCCAATCACTGCCCCGTGTAAAAGGGCCTTAAAGAGAATCTTTCACCTGTTTTTCACCTATATAACTAACAGCAGTGCCCCACAGAAGATTGTACACACATCCCAGACCTGTGTGCACTGTGTGTCTGTATTACATGTCACATCCCAGACATACCTGTGTGCACTGTGTGTCTGTATTACATGTCACATCCCAGACCTGTGTGCACTGTGTGTCTGTATTACATGTCACATCCCAGACATACCTGTGTGCACTGTGTGTGTGTATTACATGTCACATCCCAGACATACCTGTGTGCACTGTGTGTGTGTATTACATGTCACATCCCAGACATACCTGTGTGCAATGTGTGTCTGTATTACATGTCACATCCCAGACATACCTGTGTGCACTGTGTGTCTGTATTACATGTCACATCCCAGACATACCTGTGTGCACTGTGTGTCTGTATTACATGTCACATCCCAGACATACCTGTGTGTACGGTGTGTCTGTATTACATGTCACATCCCAGACATACCTGTGTGCACTGTGTGTCTGTATTACATGTCACATCCCAGACATACCTGTGTGTACGGTGTGTCTGTATTACATGTCATATCCCAGACATACCTGTGTGCACTGTGTGTATTACATGTCACATCCCAGACATACCTGTGTGCACTGTGTGTGTATTACATGTCACATCCCAGACATACCTGTGTACACTGTGTGTGTGTATTACATGTCACATCCCAGACATACCTGTGTGCACTGTGTGTGTGTATTACATGTCACATCCCAGACATACCTGTGTGCACTGTGTCTGTATTACATGTCACATCCCAGACATACCTGTGTGCACTGTGTCTGTATTACATGTCACATCCCAGACATACCTGTGTGCACTGTTTGTGTGTATTACATGTCACATCCCAGACATACCTATGTGCACTGTGTCTGTATTACATGTCACATCCCAGACATACCTGTGTGCACTGTTTGTGTGTATTACATGTCACATCCCAGACATACCTATGTGCACTGTGTGTCTGTATTACATGTCACATCCCAGACATACCTGTGTGCACTGTGTGTCTGTATTACATGTCACATCCCAGACATACCTGTGTGCACTGTGTCTGTATTACATGTCACATCCCAGACATACCTGTGTGCACTGTTTGTGTGTATTACATGTCACATCCCAGACATACCTATGTGCACTGTGTGTCTGTATTACATGTCACATCCCAGACATACCTGTGTGCACTGTGTGTCTGTATTACATGTCACATCCCAGACATACCTGTGTGCACTGTGTGTCTGTATTACATGTCACATCCCAGACATACCTGTGTGTACTGTGTGTCTGTATTACATGTCACATCCCAGACATACCTGTGTGCACTGTGTGTATTACATGGGATGTGACATGTAATACAGACACACAGTGCACTCAGGTATGTCTGGGATGTGACATGTAATACACACACAGTGCACTCAGGTATGTCTGGGATGTGACATGTAATACACACACACAGTGCACACAGGTATGTCTGGGATTTGACATGTAATACACACACAGTGCACATAGGTATGTCTGGGATGTGACATGTAATACACACACACAGTGCACACAGGTATGTCTGGGATGTGACATGTAATACAGACACACAGTGCACACAGGTATGTCTGGGATGTGTATGCAATCTTCTGTGGGGCAGTGCTCTTAATTATATAGGTGAAAGACTCCATTTAAAGAGCATCTGTCTGCATGATCAACCCTATTAAACCAGGCATAAAGTCTGGTAGGGTTGATCATTATAATGAATGGGTTTACATCCTTTCCGCAAAAAATGTGGCTCGGATGCGGATCAAAAATACGGTCATGTAAATGGGGCCTTATAGATGACAGTGTTCAGCCTCAGAAGTAGTCAAACATACCATTAACACCACCTGCCTAATTTTGTTTAGGTCCCCTTTGCGGTGAAACAGCTCTAACCCACAAACAAATGGACAAATGGACTTAAGACCTTTAAAGGTGTCCTGTGCTATCTGGTAGAGAAACTTTAGCAGAAGATCCTTTAAGCCGTGTAAGTTGTGAGCTGTGGCCTTCATGGATCGGACTTGTTTTCTCAGCTTGATTGGATTGAGATCTGGGGATTTGGAGGGAAAATCATCACCTTGAACTCTGTCATGTTCTTCCAACTATTCCTGAACAGTATTGCAATGTGAGTGGGGCATTATCTTACTGAACTACTGTAAAGGAATACGGCTGCCATGAAGGGGATACCTGTCTGTACAATATGTAGGTGATACATGTCAAATGCAGATGACTGCAAGACCCAAGGTCTTCAATATTGACTCCTGGTGCCATCCCTTCTCTAGGTAAGTAACACACACAAACCTGGCCAGTAACATGATGTAAAAGAAAATGTGATTCCTTAGACCAGTTCACCTTCTTCCAATGCCTCATTGTCCAATTCTGATGCACTGAAGGCAACGGACAGGGGTCAGCATGGGCACTGTGAGCAATCTGCGGCCCTGTGTGTTCTCGTGCTACACTAGTTCATCTGTGGGATCGGAACATACGACTAGCTTTCGCTTCTCTTGCACATCAATGAGTCTTTGGTGCCCATGACCCTGTTGCTGTTCCATAGCTTGTCCTTCCTTGGACCACTTTTGGTAGGTTCTGAAAAGGGTTGTCCCATCATAGACAATGGGGGCATATCGCTAGGATAACAGAGTAGGGGAAAATTGAGGAGGGCGCACTGCACATGTGCAGCCGACCTCCATTCATTTTTATGGAGCAGCCCAAAATAGCCGAGCGCTGGCTTGGCTATTTCAGTCGGCCCCATAGAAATGAATGGGAGTGGTGGCCGCGCATGCGCAGTGTGCTCCCATTCACTTCTATGGGAGCAGCGGGGGAGCTGCGCCGGGTGGTGGCCGGACCCTGGGAAATCCGGGGTCCTCCAGCCACAACTCTCCCTGCTCCGTCCTTGTTGTAGGTGCGGGTCCCACACCTATATCGAGAATGGAGCCCTAAAAACCCGCCCTGCATTCATTTCTATGCGGCCGCCGAGAATAGCCAAGCGCTGGCTCGGCTATTTCCGTCGGCTCCAAAGAAATGAATGGGAGCAGTGGCCGTGCATGCGCAGTGCACTCCCATTCATTTCTATGGGAGCAGCGGGGAGCTGTGCTTGGTGGTGGCCGGACCCCGGGAAACCTGGGGTCCTCCAGGCACAGAGCTCTCCGCTTCGTTCTCGATATGGGACCCGCACCTATCAGACAATGGGGGCATATCCTAGTGATATACCCCCATTGTCTAGGATGGGAATACCCCTTTAACATTGCATACTAAGAACACCCCAAAACACCTGCTCTTCTGCCCCAGTCGTCTAGCCATCACAATTTGATCCATCACCTATGGCTCATCTGTATCAGGACGTGGCGAGGGAAACTAAAAACTACATGGTCCTCTTTAGGACTAGTGATTCCTCTGAAAATGACTTATGTGCCCCACTATATTATCTAGACTGCTCCTGCTGGACGCTATAGGGATACGAGGCATACAGTTCTATAATACTAGTGAAGTGTTTCCAAATGTGATCATTACAGAGGGATCCTGCTATCTTTCTCCAGCATGCAGTCCATGTGTGAGATCAAGGGTTGCTGATCACTGTTTCCAGCAGTACAGGACATGCCATACTGCCCTGGTGAGTGCAGATGAGATACAATACTGTGACGGTCGGTCGTCAATGTCCTTCTACACTGCAGCTGAATAAAAAAGCACTTAGACTCCGCGCATTCCTTTGTGTCTGCTTAAAGCAATTTTCTGTCTGGCTGTTGTATTAGTCTGCACCACCCTCTACTGGGAGCACGGCCCACACATCAGCCTCAGACATAAGACACAGCAGAAGTCACCTGTCTGCCTTTCACCACATCTTTAGGCACTGGAACTTTAATTTCCACGTCAGAGTAATCCTGCGACCATGCATAATTTTTCCTCACGGCGCCATTGTAGCTGTCCGAGTCCATCTGGAAACACTCTTGTTCCCTGGTGGGAAATAGAAATCAAATTAAAGATATGGACTGCTGTATAGGGCAATAGGTTTAAATATGGTGATCAAAGCTTCTCCGGCTGCTATACCACAGCATTGGACACTTAAAGGGGTTGTCTGGGCTTTTACTATTGATTACCTATCCTCAGGATAGGTCATCAGTATCTGATCGGTGGGGGTCCGACACCCGGGACCCCTGTCAATCAGCTGTTTGAGAAGGCGTGAGCGCCGCGGCCTTCTCTTAGCTTTTCCTAGGCGAGTGACATCGATACCAAGCACAGCCGCTGTATAATATACGCTGTGCTTCCTAAGGCTACTTTCACACTAGCGTTTACAAATTCCGGTATTGAGCTCCGTCATAGGGGCTCAATACCGGAATAAAACGCTTCAGTTTTGTCCCCATTCATTGTCAATGGGGACAAAACTGAACTGAAGACAACGGAATGCTCCTGAAAGCATTCCGTTCCATCTTCAGACCGGAGAGCAAACCGCAGCATGCTGCGGTTTGCTCTCCGGTCTGGACATCCGCACCAAGACGGATCCGGAATGACCCTCAATGCAAGTCAATGGGGACGGATCTGTTTGGTGTGCCACAATAGTAAACAGATCCGTCCTCCATTGACTTTCAATGGAGTTCATGACTGCACTTTTCCCCACAGCTCCCTCCTCCCTCCAGCAGAGGGCGCTGTGGGGAATCTTGCCTTCCTTTGCGCGCGCTGTCTGAAGATGCTAGGGCCTCTGACAACCAGAAGCCACCAGGACACCGTGAGCCAGTAAGTATGGATTAACAATAGTGAGACTGTGTTTGACACGCGTGGGGCCAGAGCGCGGCTCCGGCCCCACACGTGCACTTGCAGCAGCACGGATCCGCCAGGACCCTTCACCCGCCGGATCCGTGCTGCCGCTAGTGTGAAAGTGGCCTAAGCTGCAAGAAGACTACAGACTCACAGGAACGTCTGTAAAATTCTCAAACAGCTGATCAGCGGGGGTCCCGGGTGCCAGACCCCCACCGATAAGATACTGATGACCTGGCCTGAGGATAGGTCATCAGTAGTAAAATCCCAGAAATCCCCTTTAAAGGTGTTGTCCGGGCTTTTACTATTGATGACCTATCCTCAGGATAAATATCAGATCAGTGGGGGTCCTACAACCGGAACCGCCATGATCAGAAGTGGTGAACAGGAAGAGAGAAGGGAGACAGCACATGCACACACACCGTCTCCTCATTCAGCTGATCGGCGGAAGTCCTGGGTGTTGGACACCCGCTGATCTGATATTGATGATCTATCCTAGGGATAGGTCATCAATAGTAAAAGCCCAGACAACCTCTTTAAAGGACATTGTCCAAGATTTGGACAAATTTGGCACAGTCAGGGGCTGACGTAAAATAGCAAAAGAGCAGGAGAAAGAGAGAGGGAACAATGAAGTCATCACACAACCTGTAAGCCTTCATATGCTTTGAGGAACACCACTGGGAAGTTTTACAAATACTGGCACCATATGCGTAGTGCGCCATGTTCACCAACAGAGCCAGCATGCCATATTTACATGAATGTAAATACGTCCATATATCTGCCCTCTTATCGGTCAGATTTCTCAGTGCACACCTTCATGAATTGTAGTTTTTTTTACTTTACTGCCTGCTGCAAGATCACCAATGGCCATTAGGACGGCTGCCACGAGAGGTTGCCCCTTTAAAGTGTAATGGTGATTTAATTTCTTTATTTTAATAGTTTTTTTTTTTCAATATACTTTGGTGATTCTGAACTTTTTATTACAAAACTCTCTTCCTCCCTCCTCCTATACATCGCTAAAACTGACCATATATACAAAGCGTTCAGAAAGTCTTCCACATTTTGTTATGTTCTGGCCTTGTGCTAAAACAAGTTCTAATTGTTCCCCATCATTCTGCACTTAAAGGGGTATTCTCATCTTAGACAATGGGGGCATATCGCTAGGATATGCCCCCATTGTCTTATAGGTGCGGGTCCCACTGCTGGGACCCGCACCTATATCCAGAACGGAGCGGGGAGCGCTGCGCCTGGAGGACCCCGCGCCGCTCATAGAAATGAATGGGAGCCAGGCCGTGCATGCGCGGTGTGCTCCCATTCATTTCTATGGAGCCGACGGAAGTAGCCGAGCCAGCGCTCGGCTATTTTCGGCGGCCCCATAGAAATGAATGGAGGGCGGCTGCGCATGCGCAGTGCGCCCTCATTCACTTCGGGGGCTCCGTTCTCGATATAGGTGCGGGTCCCAGCGGTGGGACCCGCACCTATAAGACAATGGGGGCATATCCTAGCGATATGCCCCCATTGTCTAAAATGAGAATAACCCTTTAATACCCTATAATGAGAAAGTGAAGAAAGAATGTTTAAAATCTTTGTTAATTTATTGAAATGGAAAAACGAAAATCTTGCATTGACATAAGTATTCACACCCTTTACTCAGGACTTAGTTGAAGCACCTTTGGCAGAGATTACAGCATCTAGTCCTCCTGGGTATGATTCCACAAAGTTTGTACCTGGATTTAGAGATTTTCTACTATTCTTCTCTGCAGATCTTCTCAAACTCTGTCAGGTTGGATGGGCAGCCATTTTCAGGTCTCTCCAGAGATGTTCTATTGGGTTCCAGTCCTGGCTGGACCACTTAAGGACATTCACAGAGTTGACCCTCAGCCACTCCTGTGTCTTGCCTGTGTGCTTAGGGTCACTGTCTTGTGAGACAGTCTGAGGTCCAGTGCCCTCTAGATTAGGTTTTCATTAAGAATATCTCTGTACTTTGCTCCATTTAGCTTTCCCTCAACCATAACCAGTCTCCCTATCTCTACCTGGAAAAATACCCCCACACTGCCACCACCATGCTTCACTGTAGGAGTGGGCAGTGTCTGGTCTCCTCCAGACATGACGTCTAGAAATCAGGCCAAAAAGCTGGTTTCATCAGACCAGAGAATCTTGTTTCTCACAGTCTGAAAGGTGCTTTTTTTTTGTTTTTTTTTTGCTAACTCTAGGTTGGGTTTCATGTGTCTATTACCGAGGAGAGGCTTCACTGTGGCCACTCTGCCTGGTGGAGTGCTGCAGTGATGGTTGACCTTCCGGAAGTTCCTCCCATCTGCACACAGGATCTTTGGAGCTCAGCCAGCGCGAGCATTGGGTTCTTGGTCACATCTCTTACCCTTCTCTTCCATTTACTTAGTTTGGTGGGGTGGCCAGCTCTAGGAAGAGTCCTGTTTTTTTCAAACTTCTTCCATTGAAGAATGATGGAGGCCACTGTGCTCTTGGAAACTTTCAGTGCAGCAGACATTTTTGCACTCTTCTTCAGATCTGTTCCTCCACATAATCCTGCCTCTGAGCTCTACAGGCAGTTCTTTCCTCCTCCGCTTGGTTTTTGCTCTGATATACATTGTCAGCTGTGAGACCTCATATAGACAGGGCTGTGTCTTTCCAAATCATGTCCAATCAACTGAACTTACCACAGGTGACTCCAATCGAGGAATAGAAACATCTCAAATTTGAGTGCAGATTGATGGGGAAAATGTGATTTTTTAAAATATTTTAGCACAAGGCTGGAACATAAAGTGTGGGAAAAGGGAAAGGGCTTGAAGACTTTCCAAATGCAGCACACATATATATTACCCTGTCTGGCTGACATCTGTACACAGTTTGTCAGTGGCCAGCGCTGACAGTGTATATTCACTCTGTGCCCCCAGCATGCTGACTAGGAGATGGAAAAGATCAGGCAGTTACCACCCACCATGGACAGTGTACAAATGTCAACCAGACAGGGCAGAATAAATACACAGTATATTAAACCTTCAATAAAAACAAGGTTTAAAAAAATATATAGCTTATAGTCAGTTTTAGCTATAAAGGAGGGAGTCAGTGAGGGCAGCAGCAGTGAGCAGGGAGCGTGTGTTCACTGTTCCATACTGCGCTGTGCTGAACACGGGTTTTCCATAGTGACTCAAATGACAACTTCAGAGGCATGTTTGTAATGGAAAAGTACAAAATCGCCAAATAAAGTAAGTATTTTTCACCCTATAATAAGTAAGAGTTTTCTAGGCATGATCTGTGACCTGTGAAGAGGTCAGGAGGGAGTAGATAAGCTGTGTTATCACCTATTGTGAATGGAGAATCCTGTCTTATCTATATATATAGATATACACACACACAGTACAGACCAAAAGTTTGGACACACCTTCTCATTCAAAGAGGTTTCTGTATTTTCATGACTATGAAAATTGTAGATTCACACTGAAGGCATCAAAACTATGAATTAACACATGTGGAATTATATACTTAACAAAAAAGTGTGAAACAACTGAAAATATGTCTTATATTCTAGGTTCTTCAAAGTAGCCACCTTTTGCTTTGATTACTGCTTTGCACACTCTTGGCATTCTCTTGATGAGCTTCAAGAGGTAGTCACCTGAAATGGTTTTCACTTCACAGGTGTGCCCTGTCAGGTTTAATAAGTGGGATTTCTTGCCTTATAAATGGGGTTGGGACCATGAGTTGTGTTGGGCAGAAGTCAGGTGGATACACAGCTGATAGTCCTACTGAATAGACTGTTAGAATTTGTATTATGGCAAGAAAAAAACAGCTAAGTAAAGAAAAACGAGTGGCCATCATTACTTTAAGAAATGAAGGTCAGTCAGTCCGAAAAATTGGAAAAACTTTGAAAGTGTCCCCAAGTGCAGTCACAAAAACCATCAAGCGCTACAAAGAAACTGGCTGACATGAGGACCGCCCCAGGAAAGGAAGACCAAGAGTCACCTCTGCTGCGGAGAATAAGTTCATCCGAGTCACCAGCCTCAGAAATCGCAGGTTAACAGCAGCTCAGATTAGAGACCAGGTCAATGCCACACAGAGTTCTAGCAGCAGACACATCTCTACAACAACTGTTAAGAGGAGACTGTGTGCAGCAGGCCTTCATGGTAAAATAGCTGCTAGGAAACCACTGCTAAGGACAGGCAACAAGCAGAAGAGACTTGTTTGGGCTAAAGAACACAAGGAATGGACATTAGACCAGTGGAAATCTGTGCTTTGGTCTGATGAGTCCAAATTTGAGATCTTTGGTTCCAACCACCGTGTCTTTGTGCGACGCAGGAAAGGTGAACGGATGGACTCTACATGCCTGGTTCCCACCGTGAAGCATGGAGGAGGAGGTGTGGTGGTGTGGGGGTGCTTTGCTGGTGACACTGTTGCGGATTTATTCAAAATTGAAGGCATACTGAACCAGCATGGCTACCACAGCATTTTGCAGCGGCATGCTATTCCATCCGGTTTGCGTTTAGTTGGACCATCATTTATTTATCAACCGGACAATGACCCCAAACACACCTCCAGGCTGTGTAAGGGCTATTTGACCAAGAAGGAGAGTGATGGGGTGCTGCGCCAGATGACCTGGCCTCCACAGTCACCAGACCTGAACCCAATCGAGATGGTTTGGGGTGAGCTGGACCGCAGAGTGAAGGCAAAAGGGCCAACAAGTGCTAAGCATCTCTGGGAACTCCTTCAAGACTGTTGGAATAACATTTCAGGTGACTACCTCTTGAAGCTCATCAAGAGAATGCCAAGAGTGTGCAAAGCAGTAATCAAAGCAAAAGGTGGCTACTTTGAAGAACCTAGAATATAAGACATATTTTCAGTTGTTTCACACATTTTTGTTAAGTATATAATTCCACATGTGTTAATTCATAGTTTTGATGCCTTCAGTGTGAATCTACAATTTTCATAGTCATGAAAATACAGAAAACTCTTTGAATGAGAAGGTGTGTCCAAACTTTTGGTCTGTACTGTATATATATATAATATCTGTCACTGTAATCCTGCCTGTGGTGATAATAAGATGGCTACTGAAAAGTTACCTGCACAGAACAGGAAATGACCTACAGGACCTGGTGACCAATGCCCGAATTGCAGGATTATACACATTTTTTAAATATAGATATTGACATGGAAAATTCAAAAAAACAAAACCTAAAAAAAGTTTAACATAAAAATGATTAATTAATTTCTGATTATAGATTCCCTTTAAATGAGAACTAGGGCCACCTTTGTACATGTGACAAAATAAGCGATACTCACCCCATTTCTCTTCCTGCTTCTTCCAGCACTGTGCTCCCATCCCCCCGCCGCTGTTTCCGTTTTCCTGCCTACAACAGTGACATCCCATGTACTGCTGAGGCCAATGATTGCCTGCAGTGTGCACAGAACGTCACCGCTACAGCCAGGAAAGTTACACGTGTTTCCATAGAGGGGAACCTGCATTCAGCTGCAATACTGATGGAAGTCAAGTGGTGCTTTATAGACTGTGGCTATTCCATGTCTGAATTTTATGTAATTTTTCAAACAAAATAAACTGGAAATATATATAAATAATACTCCTATTACTAGTGTTTAGGCCCTTAAAGGGAACCTGTCACCTCCTTTTCTGAAAATGAGCTGTTAACAGTACCTTAAAGTAGAGCCGAGTGTGATCCTAATGCTGTTGTTGAAACTGAGAACTGCCGGATGAAAACGCTGAAAACTGAACTTTTAATCTTGCTGCGCGGGCTCTCCGGTGTGGGCTTGAAGTCAAGGGGGCAGCGGCCTCCTTGCTTCAAGTCAAGAAAGCTACTCCCCACTTGCGCTTGACTGACAGTTAGCCCGGGTGCCGGGGATCGCAGAAATCTCGCGCATACGCGTTGCGCGACTGAGTACTGCGCGATCCCGGCACCCGGGCTAACTGTCAGTCAAGCGCAAGTGCGGAGTGGCTTTCTTGACTTGAAGCAAGGAGGCCGCTGCCCCCTTGACTTCAAGCCCACACCGGAGAGCCCGCGCAGCAAGATTAAAAGTTCAGTTTTCAGCGTTTTCATCCGGCAGTTCTCAGTTTCAACAACAGCATTAGGATCACACTCGGCTCTACTTTAAGGTACTGTTAACAGCTCATTTTCAGAAAAGGAGGTGACAGGTTCCCTTTAAGGTCCAGGACAATTTTCCGTTCACATTGCCGTATAAGGGCTTATTTTTTTGTGGGACAAGTTGTATTTTAGTGGCATCATTTAATTTACCATGTCTTGTACTGAAAAATGATTTATGGGATGAAATTAAAAAGAAAAAAAAAAAACACACGTATGTCCCGCCTAACTGCTCAGGTGCTGTGGTCACTATTGACTGCTGTATCTGGGGGAGGTCATGTGACTGATCAGAATTATCTCTGATCCCAGTGAGTGGGTGTCAGCTGTGTTAGCCAGCCGGCACCCGCCAGATATGGAGTGAGCTCAGCTCCTGAGTCTGCTCTGTACATACATGTCTGTCATTTTGCGTTAAGGATGTTAACATATACATGTGTCTGTTCACCAAAGGTTACCCTGCAGTTTAAAGGGGTATTCCCACAAACAGCATTTATCACCTAAACCACAGTCCTATAGAAGTGAATGGAGTGGTGGACTAGCACGCATTGCTCTATTCCAACATTGCACTTGGGCTCCCCCAGTATTCGGACTGCTGGGGTTCTCGGCCGTCAGACATCCAGCAATCCAACCCTTTAAATGAGGTTGTGTGAGAAAAAAATTATGTTTTGTTCTTTCCATAAACAGTGCCATTCTTATCTATTGTCTCACTTCAGAAAATGGCATTTATCAAAGGGAACCTGTCACCTCCAACACACACATAAAACTGTCAGCATTACCTTATATTAGGCCCCAGTGTGTTACTAATCATGCCTTTCATCCAGTGAATTGATCCCCATAACTTGATGAAAACGATGTTTTAATCCCCATCAGCGCTCTCTCCAGTCAGATTGAAGTCAAGGGGGCAGCGGCCTCCTTGCTTCAAGTCAAGTAAAGCACGCCCCTCTTGCCAGTGATTGACATCCTTGCTGTGGCCTGTGGCGGTGCGCTCCTTCTTGCTGCACGATCCCGGCTACGGCACTCAGCTTTCATCTGCGCAGGCCCCGGCAATTCCAGCGAGTGCGCGTGTGCGAGCCCGCCCGTACGCCCGCCGAGTGCCGGAGCTGGGATTGTGCAGCAAGAAGGAGCGCACCGCGCATGCGCGAGACTTGCGCGATCCCAGGCCACAGCAAGGATGTCAATCACTGGCAAGAGGGGCGTGCTTTACTTGACCTGAAGCTGACTGGAGAGAGCGCGTTGATGGGGATTAAAACATTGTTTTCATCAAGTTATGGGGATCAATTTACTGGATGAAAGGCGTGATTAGTAACACACTGGGGCCTAATATAAGGTAATGCTGACAGTTTTATGTGTGTGTTGGAGGTGACAGGTTCCCTTTAAGTAGAGAAAGTTAGTCATTTATTAAGTAGAGAAAGTTAATACAAGGCACTTACTAATGTATTGTGATTGTCCACATTGTATCCTTTGCTGGCTGGATTCATTATACACTGTTCATGTCCAGAGGTTACAGACCACCCTGTAATCCGGCAGTGGTGGTTGTGCTTGCACACTACAGAAAAAAATGCCGGCCTGTCCCAGCGCGTATTCCCATAGTGTGCAAGCACAACCACTGCTCTGTATTGCAGGGCGGCCGTAACCTCTGGCTATGAGCAGTGTGATGGAAAAATGAATCCAGCCAGCAAAGGAGGCAATATGGACAATCACAATACATTAGTAAGTGCCTTGTATTAACTTTCCCTACATAATAAATGACATTTGCTGAGGTGACACAACCCCTTTAAGCGCCATCCCTTGTCATGGCCCCAACCCTGCGGCTATTCCCTAGCCAAAAATGAAATCGATTTGCCAGATTAAGGCTGAGTTCACATCACCATTCAGCCTTTCCGTTCTCTTGCTCCATTAAAGGTGCAGAAGAATGGAAAGTATGGATTCAGAACATAACTGAGCCAAATGGAGCCTATGGACCCCATAGACTATAATGGGGTCTGTTGGGTTTCCGCTCAGAGAAAGTCCTGCATGCACGACTTTGGTCTCCGCTTCAAAAATCATCCTCTGTGCGGGAGCTTAAAGAAGAACTCCCGCAAAAAATTTTATTCCGTGTCCAGCTAGAAATGTACATGATGTAATCTGTAGTGAATGTCATTTTCTTACCAGTAGCTGAATTTTTGAGTTATATCATCCTGAAGTTTCTTATCTGTGTCATGTGACTAGGAATTAGACCCACCAACTCACACATAGACTTATGTGTGGACAGGAAGTCTAATTCTCTATGCATTCCTATGGGAGCCTCACTTTCAGTCTCATAGGAATGAATAGAGAAGTGACTGGCTTCCTGTCCTGGGTCAGTTGGAGGTCAGGGAGTTGGTCACATGACCCAGCTACAATAAGAAGAGAGTGGAAACTCTCAATTTCAGCCTCTGATAAGAAAATGACATTCACTACAGATTATATCATGCACCTTTCTAACAGGTCAGAGAATAAAAATTTATTCGGGAGTTCTTCTTTAACAGACCCCATTATAGTCTATGCGGTCTGTAGGCTTCTTTCGGCTCAGTTATGTTCCAAATCCATCCTTTCCATTCTTCTGCACCTATAACGGAGCAGGAGAACGGAAATGCTGAACGCTGATGTGAACTCACAGCCTTACCTGTGTTCTTTGCATATAATCCTGCAGAGTAACAAACAGTGAGGACAGGTTTCAGTCCCGTTTACTTGGATCATTTCTTTTTAGGTTTAGTGGTCCTTTTTTTTTTTAATTATCACATCCCAAGATATATAACTTTTTTGTTTCCGTTGACATTGCTCTACGAGGGCTTGTTTTCTGCAGTTTTCTACGAGGGAGACCCTTTCCTTTAAAACCATTAGATGCAGGAGCTGCTATTGACCATGGCATCTTAGGGGTTAAACAGACGGGATCAGAGTCAGAGCCTGGCTATCAATAGACAGCTGAGCAACCACTCCGCCCAGCACAGAAAACCAGTACAGGCCAAAACAGCGGGTCGGTAAAGGCGTACTGGCTGTCACTAAGTGGTTAAGAGTTGGGAACAGTGAGGATATGTAGAAGAGAAGGAGATATATAGGCCGGGGAGATAAGACTTGACATATTGTGGTACTTTACTGTTGTTTAGCAGCGGAGTCCTCTGCGTCATTTCCACTGGCCTCCGCTTTCTCTTGTGAATCGGGTTCATTAGGTTCCTCCGGCTTCACCGGGGCCGCTTCTGCTGGTTCTTCCACGACAACTTCTTCCACCGCTGCTGGAGCATCGCCACTCTCTGACAACCCTTCCTCCTTCTTTTTCAACTTCTCTTGCAGAACCTGCATTCTCTGCTCGTGGTCTTGCACTGCCAGTCGCTCGTAGGTTTTGAATGCCTGAAAAAGGAGAAGTGTGATTGACTTGTACTACCACATCACATATAAGGCAACCTATAGTCACCGGCTCCTCACCTGCAGCACCATGTTTTGTGCAGCACCTGGGGGGAATCCCATGCGATCCTGGGGGCTCAAAAGCAGCCGATAAAAGTCGGTCTTGCGATACAAAAAGCCGAAGTAGACATTTAGAAAGTCCTGGACGTTTCCCACGTGCTGCAGGATGCCCAGCAGGGCATGGTCATAACGGTCTGACAGGTCCGGCTCCATTACTGCAACCTGCAAAGAAACAAAAGGAGATTACTACATCTCTGTGTACACGGGGGCTGAGAACAGCTTTCATCTAACCTTTCACGAGCCTTGTTGCAGAACGTTTTTTTTTTTTATTTAACCACCTGTTTTGCCCGAGTCCAGCTCGGGCAATGTGAAAAGTAGCTAACTAGAGGGGGGGAGGGATGCTTTAGATGGTGATATCTCCTCAATAGTAGCAGCTAGAAACATGCAACTGATTTTGTCTGAAAGCTGACATTCCAGGCTTTCATACAAGTCCAAGAGGAAAAATCACTGTTAGAAATCAAGTCGGGAATAATCGGGAGTAAAACCTGTTTTTACTTTCATTTTCAGCTGCATTCACAGCATCAGTGATATCTTCCTCTGTCCTGAACATATTGTCATTTTGGTATTGTCTGAAAGCTTGGAATGTCTGCTTTCAAACAAGACCAGTTCAAGACCATTCAAGAGGTAGCAGCATCTAAAGCAGCCCTCCCCCCTTCAGTTTTCCCACTGCCGGAGCTCCACTCTGGCAAAACAGTTAGGGGATTAAAGGGGTTGTCCAGATTCACAGCCAAACCTGGACAAAAGCTCCTCTTCACTCATTTACCATATACGAGTGGAGCATTTCTTGCTCTGATGCTCCCCCTTGCCCTGCTTTTTCTTTACTACCGGGCTTCACATGGGTATGCTAGGTGAAGGCTTCCACTTAGAAGTGAGCCCGGTGATGTCACCGGCATAAATGGGCTGTCTTTAGAGCTGCCTTTAGCCGGCTTTACAGGCTAGGGCAGCACTAAAGATCGCCCATTAGTGCCAGTGACGTCACTGGAATCACTGCTAGGCATAAGCCTCCGCCTAGCATACTGAGAAAAAGCCGGGTATGTCACTGGCAGTAAACGAACAGCCCTTGTCCTGCACTATGCAGCTAGAACATACATGGTAAAAGAGTAAGGCCCCTTTCGCACGGTTGTGACGTGTGACCTGAACGCACAGCACCCGCACTGAATCCTGACCCTTTCATTCCAATGGCTCTGTGTACATGAGCGTTTTTTTTTTTCACGCATCAGTTCTGCGTTGTGTGAAAAACGCAGTGTGTTCTATATTCTGCGTTTTTCACAAGTGAATGTGAATGGGGCTTCAGTGAAAAACACATTGTATCGTGAAGCAAGTGCAGGTGCAATGCGTTTTTCACTGATGGTTGCTAAGAGGAGGCAAGTTATCTGACACCTGCACTTGGTATGTGATGATAATCTTCACTTTGTGTTGTATTTCTAGCGCCGCAGTAGTTACTGACATTCAGATGGTTATGTTTTGATATAATGATATGCGGTGAGCTAGTTTGGCAAAGGACAAAGTATATAATGAGTATGTAATTGATACGGCAATAGGTGTCAGATCTATATTACTGGGTTCACCTGTACATTGTGTTCTATTTATATGTTTTTAGAATTGATATTAATAAAATTGGAAGCTTTAGGAACTATTTTTACTCCGTTGTTTTTGTGATATTAATAATATTCTGGGAGTAGTTCAGTCAGTTAGATGTTATCTCTGGTGAACTGTAAATTGTGAATTTGATAAGAGATGTTGTTTGTTAACCTTCAGTTTTTTATCACGCGCGTGAAAAACGCATCAAAACCGATTGCACCCGCGCGGAAAAAAAACTGAAGGCAATCGCAGACAAAATTGACTGAACTTGCTTGAAAATCGGTGCGAGTTTCACTGAACGTATTCTGAACGCATCCAGAGCCAATCCGCCACGCTCGTGTGAAAGGGGCCTAAAAGGGAGCCTCAGAGCTGAACCCGGACATACCCTTAAATTCACTCAGGCTGCCAGCTTGATGTTAGCATCGGAGCATCTCATGCTGGATCGCGCAGGTCAAGGGCTCTTTTGTTTACATAACAGACTGCCAGGCGGAAGCTTCCGCCCGGCAGTGTGTTCGGTGACGTCACCGGCTGTAATGGGCTGGCTTTAACTCTGCCCTAACTGTTTTACTGGCTAGGGCAGCACTAAAGCCCGCCCATCAGCGCCGGTAACGTCACCGGGTTCACTGCTGGGCGGGAGCCTCCGCCTGGCAGAGCCCGGTTCGTCACCGGAACTGGGCAAAATGCCTTTGCCCTGCGCTAATTAGGGCATCGGAGCATAGGATGCTCTGATGTTAACATCAGGCAGGCTGCCTGGGTGAAAGTGAACACATAGCACCCGTACTGAATCCTGACCCATTCATTTCAATGGGGCTTTTTACATGAGCGATGTTTTCACGCATCAGTTTGCCGTTGCGTGAAAATCGCACTGAAGTGAATGGGTCTGCGTGATTCACTGATGGTTGCTAAGAGATGTTGTTTGTAAACATTCAGTTTTTTATCACGCGCGTGAAAAACGCATCAAAACGCTTCGCACCCGAGCGGAAAAAACTGAACGAATGTACGCAATCGCAGTCAAAACTGCGGATTGGTGCGGATTTTCCGGAACGCATCCGGACTGAATCCATGACGCTCGTGTGAAAGGGGCTTAATACCGCCAGCAATTACCCGATGAACGAACAAACGCTCCTTCATTGAGCGATCCACATTTTTAAGAATGCTTAAAAATCATTGTTTGCCGGCAGCAGATCGTGCAGTACGGGGACGAGCAATGGCATTAGCATTCACTGCTCCCCATACTGAGGAGGAGATTGCTGCATGTAATAGCAGCGCTCTCCTCCACTAACAAGAAGGCGATTACTTGGAAGGAACGCTTCTTTGATCAGGAATTCTCTTTGCTTCCCCTCTACTACGATGAGGTCAGCACTGACTACAGCATAGAAGAGGTTAAAAGAAATGTCTAATGAAAGGCAACCCCCCTTCAATATGTGGGTGCTGAGCGATCATTTGATAGCCCCAGCAAACAGCGAATGTGCTGCGGCCACTGCACAGGAAATATAACACCATTCAGATTAATAGCTGTCCATGTCGACCAGAACACGAGTCACTTCTACAGACCCATACAGGGGTCCCCCCCGCCCAATGGGAATTAGGACAGGGCAATTTTGCAAAAAAATAAAATAAAAATAATCACAATTTTCTTGTTTTCATACCTTTATTTTTCTGTTGCTGTAGCCATGTGGGGGCTTGCTTTCTTCAGGGCAAATTCTATTTTTAGTGGCACCATTTTGGAGTACATATAACTTACTGATTAACTTTAATAAAGGGATTCTGGCACTTCAGATGTGCCATTTAAAGGAGTCCTCTCCCTTCAGCAAGTGGCATTTTTCATGTACAGAAAGTTACTACAAGCCACTTACTAATGTATTGTGATTCTCCATATTGCCTCCTTTGCTGGCTGGATTCATTTTTCCATATATTGCTCATATCCATGGTTCCGACCACCCTGTAATCCAGCAGCGGTGGTCGTGCTTGCACAGTATAGGAAAAAAGTGCTGGCCCATGTGCACTCCTGCAGTCCCAACCATCAGAGAGGCCATCACCTTTTCCTATAGTGTGCAAGCACGACCACCGCTGATGGATTGCAGGGTGGTCTGTAACCATGGAAACGAGCAGTGTATAATGTGATGGAAAAGTGAATCCAGCCAGCAAAGGAAGCAATATGGACAATCACAATACATTAGTAAGAGCCTTGTATTACCTTTGTGTACAGGCACTTTACCACCGATATGCCCACATGGCCAGTTGTCACCCAGCTGTCAGCTCCTACAATCACAGATATGGGGCCATAGGCACGTGTTCCTGTGTGATTAGCCAGTTCTGCCGGCCAGGAGTCTTGGAAAGTCGGGTGAAAGCTGGTAAAGGCCATATTGGTGGTGACTCGACTTTCCCAGGTAGATATTGCCAGCCTTTTATTCACAGGGGATGTGTTGATAGATATGATACTGGCTATCATAAAAGATGTGCCGGTATGTACTTATAGATCCATGTAATACATGAACTGTATATGTCTGTATTTGTGGATAACACATCAATATCAGAGCGGTGGGGATCCAGCACCCAACCGATGAATTGTTTCAGGGTGCTGCGGAACTAGGGCCTATACACTGTATAGAGCTGGAGGCAGACAGCGCCATACACTATGGTGTGGCCATGACAGGTACTGCAATTCAAGTGAATAACAGCTGAGCTTCAATATGCCAGCGCTGGAAATTACACAGTGTATGGAGCCTGCTGCTTGCACTCTGTACACTGTTAGACTCTGGCTCCATGACTGGCTAAAACTGGTGTTCGGTTGGGGGGGGGGCTCACGTTTCGGATACTGACGTCATAAATATCTGCAGTCCTGATAATCGCTTTAATTCGATTAAAGGGGTTGTGCACTTTTTACTACATGGCTTCATGAGGGATCGGTCATGTCAAACCGATTTAATCAGTTTCTATGAGGAGGTAAGTTCTAGACTTGACCGCGGCGAATCAATGGATGTCGTATATCTGGAGTTCTCCAAAGCATTTGACACGGTACCACATAAAAGGTTAGTATATAAGATGAGAATGCTTGGCCTGGAGGAAAATGTCTGTATGTGGGTAAGTAACTGGCTCAGTGATAGAAAACAGAGGGTGGTTATTAATGGTACATACTCAGATTGGGTCACTGTAACTAGTGGGGTACCACAGGGGTCAGTATTGGGCCCTATTCTCTTCAATATATTTATTAATAATCTTGTAGAAGGCTTGCACAGTAAAATATCAATTTTTGCAGATGACACTAAACTGTGTAAAGAAAGTAACACAGAGGAGGACAGTACACTGCTACAGATGGATCTGGATAGACTGGAGGCTTGGGCAGAGAAGTGGCAGATGAGGTTTAACACTGAGAAATGTAAGGTTATGCATATGGGAAGGAATAATGCAAGTCACCAGTACATACTAAATGGTAAAACACTGGGTAACTCTGACATGGAAAAGGACCTAGGAATTTTAGTGAACAGCAAACTAAGCTGCAGAAACCAGTGTCAGACAGCTGCTGCCAAGGCCAATAAGATAATGGGTTGCATCAAAAGAGGCATAGATGCCCGTGATGAGAACATAGTCCTGCCACTTTACAAATCACTAGTCAGACCACATATGGAGTACTGTGTACAGTTCTGGGCTCCTGTGAACAAGGCAGACATAGCAGAGCTGGAGAGGGTTCAGAGGAGGGCAACTAAAGTAATAACTGGAATGGGTGGACTACAGGACCCAGAAAGATTATCAAAATTAGGGTTATTCACTTTAGAAAAAAGACGACTGAGGGGAGATCTAATAACTATGTATAAATATATCAGGGGTCAGTACAGAGATCTCTCCCATCATCTATTTATCCCGAGGACAATAACCATGACGAGGGGACATCCTCTGCGTCTGGAGGAAAGAAGGTTTGTACACAAACATAGAAGAGGATTCTTTACGGTAAGAGCAGTGAGACTATGGAACTCTCTGCCTCAGGAGGTGGTGATGGTAAGTTCACTAAAAGAGTTCAAGAAGGGCCTGGATGTATTTCTGGAGGGTAATAATATTATAGGTTATAGTTACTAGAGAGGGGTCATTGATCCAGGGAGTAATTCTGATGCCTGATTGGAGTCGGGAAGGAATTTTTTCCCTAAAGTGGGGAAAATTGGCTTCTACCTCAGGAGGGTTTTTTGCCTTCCTCTGGATCAACTTGTAGGAAAACTGGTCGAACTGGATGGACAGATGTCTTTTTTTGGCCTTATAAACTATGTTACTATTGATGACCTATCCTCAGGATAGGTCAGCAATATCAGATCGGCGGGGGTCCGACTCCCGCACCCCTGCCGATCAGCTGTTTGAAGCGAAGGCAGTGCTCATACACGTGCCACCTTCTCTGCTCTCTTTACGTGCTTGTCTCAGCAATTGCAGTGTATGGCGTTCCCATTCACTTCTATGGGACAACTCCTTCCTATTCACTTGAACAGACACAGCCGTCCCATAGAAGTGAATCGGACGCCAAACTTTTAATTACACCGGATCACCACTGTGTACATCAGGTAAACAAAGCAGAGAAGGCAGCGCTTGTATGAGCACTGCCTTCTCTTCAAACAGCTGATCGGCTGGGAGTCGGACCTTCACCGATCTGATATCGATGATCTAACCTGAGGATAGGTCATCAATAGCAAAAAGCAGACAACCCCTTCAATCGCCCAGCCCTTACGAGACAACCTCTGAGCAGCGGCAGTAAGTCATTTATAAAACTGCCACCAATCCTACTCCAGCTTTCATACACCAGCCATTATTATTTTATATTCATAAGAGCTTCTTTCAAATAATTCAAACCTTCTGCAAATAAAAAAAAACACAGCTGACGGCTAGTTTTCTGAAAGAAGGCACCGTCCCTTCAAGAACAAGGTTTTCCATTATGGCAGGAGCCTGTTGAAATTAATCAGAAGAATGAACTCCTGCAGAAACTGGGGAACTAGAAGTCCCAGCATATGTACTAACATACAGGGGAACAGAACACTAGTGCTCTTGTGTACCACATGTCTATATCAGCCAATCAGAGCACAACTTATATTTTCTATCCAACTCTGGGAAAACAAGAAGCTGGAATCTGATTGGTTGATTGAGCAGCTATTACACTCGCAGTAAACACCCTCCCCCTAGCGGTGACACAATGTCATCTGCCCCCACCATCTACAAAATGTTACACTAACATCTCGCGCGGCCATTACGTATAATACGATATTATTACATGGCGCTTATCTAATGAAGACAGGACGAGCCGAGCTCCCGGCAACACATAACACCACTCACATGGGACCTTTCTTACCCACTGTTTTCACTCTCCGGTCTGCCAAGAACAACTTCCGAGTCACTGCACACTTCCGCTTCCGGTTATCATCAAAGCGTTGCTGTGTGCCCGGTTTCATCATGGCGCCAGGTGGCATGGCAACGGAGCAGGATGAAAGATGAAATGGCTGCACAGTGATTAAATGTGCGGGTGTTGACTGAGGTGGTGAATGTATATATACTGTATATATGCTATTTATATATGTAAAGAGTTTTGCACTATTTTTATTACCTAATGCGATTTTTTCTTTTCATTTTTGATATAGAATGCACCAAAAACTGTAAATGCCCTGTAGAGCTGCAAATAACCACAAAGCCAGGGAATATACATCCTCTATAGCTATTTTAGTGCTGCCTGGGAATGCCACCTTTCCCAACAAAAAATACTGCCCCCAGTAATAGTAATGCCTCCATTAGAGCCCCCCGAATAAATAATGACCGTATTAGCATCCCCCCAGAATTAATGCCCCCATAAGTGCCCTGCAGAATTAATAATGCCCCCAGTAATAGCAATGCCACCATTAGCGCTCTACAGGACCCTCATACATTACTGGTTACAGGACCCTCATACATCACTGGTTACAGGACCCCTATATAGTACTGGTTACAGGACCCCCATACATTACTGGTTACAGGACCCCCATACAATACTTGTTACAGGTTCCCCATACATTACTGGTTATTGGACACCCATATATTACTGGTTACAGGACCCTCATACATTACTGGTTACAGGACCCCCATACATTACTGGTTACAGGACCCCCATACAGTACTGGTTACAGGACCCTCATACATGACTGGTTACAGGACCCCCATACATTACTGGTTACAGGACCCCCATACAGTACTGGTTACAGGACCCTCATACATGACTGGTTACAGGACCCTCATACAGTACTGGTTACAGGACCCTCATACATGACTGGTTACAGGACCCCCATACATTACTGGTTACAGGACCCCCATACAGTACTGGTTACAGGACCCTCATACATTACTGGTTACAGGACCCCCATACAGTACTGGTTACAGGACCCTCATACATGACTGGTTACAGGACCCTCATACATTACTGGTTACAGGACCCCCATACAGTACTGGTTACAGGACCCTCATACATGACTGGTTACAGGACCCTCATACATGACTGGTTACAGGACCCTCATACAGTACTGGTTACAGGACCCCCATACAGTACTGGTTACAGGACCCCCATACAGTACTGGTTACAGGACCCTCATACATGACTGGTTACAGGACCCTCATACAGTACTGGTTACAGGACCCCCATACATTACTGGTTACAGGACCCCCATATAGTACTGGTTACAGGACACCCATACAGTACTGGTTACAGGACCCTCATACATTACTGGTTACAGGACACCCATACAGTACTGGTTACAGGACCCCCATACATTACTGGTTACAGGACACCCATACAGTACTGGTTACAGGATCCCCATACATTACTGGTTACAGGACCCCCATACATTACTGGTTATTGGACACCCATACATTACTGGTTACAGGACCTCCATACAATACTGGTTACAGGACCCCCATACATTACTGGTTATTGGACACCCATACAGTACTGGTTACAGGATCCCCATACATTACTGGTTACAGGACCTCCATACAATACTGGTTACAGGACCCCCATACATTACTGGTTATTGGACACCCATACAGTACTGGTTACAGGATCCCCATACAGTACTGGTTACAGGACCCCCATATAGTACTGGTTACAGGACCCCCATACAGTACTGGTTACAGGACCCCCATACATTACTGGTTACAGGACACTCATACATTACTGGTTACAGGGCACTCATACATGACTGGTTACAGGATCCCCATACAGTACTGGTTACAGGACCCCCATATAGTACTGGTTACAGGACCCCCATACAGTACTGGTTACAGGACCCCCATACATTACTGGTTACAGGACCCCCATATAGTACTGGTTACAGGACCCCCATACAGTACTGGTTACAGGACCCCCATACATTACTGGTTACAGGATCCCCATACAGTACTGGTTACAGGACCCCCATATAGTACTGGTTACAGGACCCCCATACAGTACTGGTTACAGGACCCCCATACATTACTGGTTACAGGACCCCCATATAGTACTGGTTACAGGACCCCCATACAGTACTGGTTACAGGACACTCATACAGTACTGGTTACTTTATCCCCCATACATTACTGGATAAAGGACCTCCATACAATACTGGTTATAGGACCTCCGGACATCTGACCGTCATAGTTTGCTGTGGTTTGTTTTGTAAAATTATTATAACGGAAAGCAATCGTTTATGGCGACAGTGAAAGAAAATGTTTTTTCTGTCAGAAATCTATTAGATTCCTCTCTAGTGACTAGGGTTGCACCGGGTAACAAACCTTCAATACCCAATTGATACTTTTAGACCTGGATCAATCTGATACCGGGATTTGCTATTTTCTAATACTAGGCTGAGCTACTGCACAGCATAGTATCAGTTAGAGAACATGGCACGCACCGCTCTCAGCACGCGCCATGTTCTCCTGAGCCGGCACAGTGCAGAAGGACAGAGTCCCTCCCTCCCCACTGTGACGGGGCCGCCACTGCCACCAATGAGAATATAGTACTGGGATGGGAGGGGCTGTTAACACTGCGCCACCAATGCATATAATTAACCCGGTAATACAAATGTGGGCGGTGGATGCCGGCCGTATCACGCAGCCAGCACCTGGTCTCATTGACACTGCATACGATCCCAAGAACCCCGTCAATTAACTCCTCAGGTGCTGTGTGGTTCGGCGGGATCCCTGTCATTGAGGCCGGGTGCTGGCTGTGTGATACGGCCGGCATCCGCAGCCCACATTTGTATTAACTGGTGGCTTGGTTCTGGTGTTTTATTTATGTTATTAGATTTGTTCCAGTGCTGTATTCATGTAATGAGCTTATTTTATGTACCATGGTTCTGGTTATGTATGTATGTAATGAACCTGGTGTGATGCTGTTTGTATGTCCTGAATTTAGTTCTGGTGCTTTATTTATGTAAGGAGCTTGGTTCTGGTGCTGTTTTATGTACCATGGTTGGTTCTGGTGTTGTATGTATGTACTGAACCTGGTGTGAAGCTGCATATAATTCCTGTGATTGGTTTTGGTGCTGTTTTTATGTACAATGCTTTGTTCTGTTGTTGTACATATGCACTGAACCTTGTGTGGTGGTGTGTATATATATATATATATATATCTACTGAGCTTGGTTCAAGTGCAGTATTTATGTAATCAGCTTGGTTCTGGCGCTCTTTTATGTACCATGGTTGGTTTTGGTATTGTATGTATGTTCTGAACCTGGTGTGATGCTGTATTTATACAATGAACCTGGTTCTGGTGCTGTTTTTATTTACAGTGCTTGGTTATGGTGTTGGTCTGAGGGCTCAAGGCTTTACAACAAACAGTAGCTGCAGCAGTGAGAGGAGACAAATGCTGGGCAAGGAGCTATAGAGGAATTGTATTGTACAAGAACAGGTAGGGAGAATTTCCTGTGTGTATCAGCAGTGTCATTGTACAGCTGGGACTTGTAGTCCTACACATACAACATGCTGCTGAGTATTCCAGCAGGCAGACATGTCACTCAGCACTTGTATTCATTCCCTTTGCAGAGAGGGGGGGAGAAGGGGGAGGGGCTGAGATTGTTATTATTGCATGTAAACAAAGGCCAGAAGAGAACCAGGGAAATTAGGAAATATGGATTTTTTTTGCCTAAAACTTGCTTAACTTAGTTATATATTGCTGCCCATCAGATTTACAGTGCTATATATTTTTTGTCATAACTCGGACAACCCCTTTAAGAGGGAGATGAAGGCAGACTTGCCCACAGAGAGCACTGTGGGGCATATCGCTTCATACTCCAAGTTACTGTTGGTATTTTCAAGAAGTTGGAAGTTTTGTGTGTGGATAATAAATAAAGCTGTGACCGATCCTCACCCAACTAGATGGTGTCATGTGTCTTTATTATCCGGGCTGCACGGGGTTTTGTGGGAGGTACAATCTCAGCAGTCCATGAAACTTGCAAGCATGGACATATTGCATTTGGTTGTGTGAACACGACCATGCTTTTCTTTAGCTTTCTATCTGTTCTTTAACCCTTTCACGACCGGAGGTTTTTTCGGTTCTGCATTTTCGTTTTGCGCTCCCTGCCTTCAAACAGCCATAACTGTTTTATTTTTCTGTTCACATAGCTGCATGAGGGCTTGTTTTTTGCGGGACAAGTTGTACTTTCCAACGCCACCATTTAATATTACATATGGTGTAGTGGGAAGCGGGAAAAAAATTCCAAATGGGGTGAAATTGCAAGAAAACCGCTATTCCGCTACAGTTCTACGGGTTTCTAATTTACAGCGTTCGATGTGCATTAAAACTGACCGGTTACTTTCATTCTACTGGTCAGTACGAATCCGGCAATACCTAATATGTATAGTTTTTCCTGCGTTTAGATGGTGATAAAATAATTAGAAAGTTGCCCTTTTTTTTTTTTTTTTCCTTGTCTTATCTTGACCCCTATAACTTTTTGGTATTTATGTGTACAGAGCTGTATGGGGGCTCATTTTTTGCGGGGCGGTCTGAAGTTTTTATTGATACCATTCTGGGGTGTGTATGACTTTTTGATCACTTTTTATTTAATTTTTTTTAGAAAAAAAAAGCGACAAAAAACTGCAAATCGCCATTTGGACGCTTTTTTCCACCACACAATTCGCCGTATTGAATTTTTTTTTTATATTTTAAAAGTACGGGCGTTTTCGGTCACGGTGATACCCATGATGTCTATATTTATTGTTATTTAGGTATTTATTTTTTACTTATACGGAAAGGGGGGTGATTTGAACTTTTATATCTTTTTTTTTTATTTTTTATATATTTTTTAACATTTTTTTTTTTAAATTTTCTGTGATTATTTTAAAGTTCAAATATCAGCTGATCTATTGTGTTTTGTTTTTTTTCTTTATGAGCAATCATGGATTTACTAGATGCAGTTAAATCCATGAATTGCTCATTTCTTATCCTGGCCTGCCATCTAGTGGCCAGAATAAGAATTGCAGTTTGAAAACTGTAATCCTCACCAGCGAGGATTACAGTTTTCATATGGTGTACAGACACCCCGATTGGCCAATCGGGGCGTCTGTACACCACCCGGAAGCGTGGGCTTCCGGGTTCAGACGCATCCTGATGCCGTGATCACGTGTGATCACGGCATCAGTAAGGCCCTGGAAGTCGCCGCCGATGAAGGTGAGAAGCGGCAAGTCTCTGCTGTTAGAAACAGCAGAGACTTGCCGGCCATGACGCCTGCCACACCCGCGAGCAGGCGTCATGTCCCCGCACCGCCCGTGCGCCGTACATGTACGGCGCGGGTCGGGAAGGGGTTAAAACAGCACACTGACCCATTCATTTCCAGAGGGGCCATGCACTCACCTGTTTATTTTCGTGGATCTGTCTGACCAATCCGAGCATGTCACTGCAGTTTCTACTCTTGTTCGTCTGTGGAGATGAGAACGACCCTTTCTATTGATGGGAGTCAGAATAAGGCTCCATTCACACGTCCGTATGTGTGCACATCCTGGAAAACAGTCAGTTTTTTACGGATCCATTGTTCCGCAAAAAGCTCCGTTTTTCCAGGACATCCGTTCCGTTTTTCCGTAAAAAAACGGAAAGGATGTATCCATATGTCATCCGTTTTTTGCGGATCCGCAAAAAACGGAAGGATCAATAACATCTTTTTTTTTCACCCCTTCTGGAACGGAATCCGCAAATACAGATGACATGCGGATGCCTTTCCGCATGTCTTCCGCATTTTTTGCGGATCCATAGACTTTCACTGTGCTACGGACCGCAATTCGGGAGAAAAGTAGGACAGGAGGATTTCTGTTTGCAGATCCGCAAAACGGAACGGAACAGATTAACGGATGCGGACAACATACGGTGCAATGTCCGCAGATTATCAGGACCCATTGAAATGAATGGATCCGCAAAATATCCACAAAAACCGTCCGCAATTGCGGAACGGATGCAGATAGATTGCGGATGTTGTAAACAGACGTGTGAATGTAACCTAAGGCCCCATTCACACGTCCTGATTTTTCCTATCCGCGTCCGTTCCCGAAATTTTGGACGTTTTTTGCGGATAGTATGCTGATCCATTCATTTCAATGGGTCCCGAAAAAATGCGGACATTGCACCGTATGTTGTCCGCATCCGTTTCTCCGTTCCATTTTGCGGATCCGCAAACAGAAATCCTCCTGTCCTACTTTTCCTCCGATTTTGCGGTCCGTAGCCCAATACAAGTCTATGGGACGTCTGTAAATGCGGAAGACATGCGGAAAGCCATGCGGATTCCGTTCCAGGAGGGCAGAAAAAAAAAGAAAAAAAAAAGATTTGATTACTCCTTCCGTTTTTTGCGGATGACATACGGATACATCCTTTCTGTTTTTTACGGAAAAACGGAATGGATGTGCTGGAAAAACTGATTTTTTTGCGGTACAACGGATCCGCAAAAGACTGACCGTTTTCCAGGATGTGCACAAATACGGACGTGTGAATGGAGCCTAAATGTGATGCACACAGAATCCGTTTTTCAAGAATTCAGTTTTTTGTGACTGAAAATGAGATACAGCCACGTGCAGGAGTCCTTATCATGGATATACGGCTTTCGAGCTCGCCAATAGGTCTCACATAACTGGGGAGCACATGTGGCCACAGCACGTTTTATAGAGATTATAAGCCGCCGGGAGACACCTCTTATCTGTGGGGAAACGAAAGGTCTGTCAGGAAGAAATGCGTTCTGTCAGATTCTGTTTTCCCTGATGGCAGCCCTGGGCCAAGGGTCTGTCAGGCCACACAGACATTTCATCGCCTGCAATTACAATGTTGGCAGCATCTGCTGGGAAAATATATGTCTATGGTCAGTAACAGCAGCTCTAGCTGTTTGGTCAGTCTGTGACTAAATGGTATCCTGTGTTCCCGTGGAAGATGGCCCCACAGAGTCACCAGTAATGCAGTGTTACACGGTATTAACATCAAAAAACGTATCTCAGTAAACTTTGGGTTGAGCAATTTTTTCCTTCAGCTTTCTACGCTAGGATTCAGTTCTTTGGAATTCTAGAAAGAAAAAAAAAAAATCCCAAACTTGTCCACGTAAGACTGTCTTCATGAAGCTGGATCCATCACATGGCACCGGTGGTTGGCCGACTCCAGTGAGAGGTTCTTTTGAGGCATCCAATATTGTGATGTTGGGCAAAGGAGACCTTGGGCACCTAGCCGATGCAGTACCCTACAGTGCTATTGAATGTGTTCAGATCTTGCAATGTACCCTGTATATCTTTGTATGGATTGGTCAAGGTTAATGATCCTGACCAAGCCCTTAAGGAAGCTAGGTGTGGGCTTATATCCGCCCCTAGCTCAGTCTTGAGTCTAGTTAGGCTCTTTTCACATCTCCGGCATTCATCCAGCAGGCAGTTTCGGCAGAGATGCAAGCATTGGTTTCTGTCCGACCAGTTCTCGGCATATTTGCCGAATTGCGTATGGATCTCCGCTGGACCCCATTATACTTAAAGGGGTATTCCCATCTCACAAATGTAGTTTGTATAGTTAGATATAGCCATACCAATATTATTACTAATAGAATGTATTTATATAAAATGTACCGTTTAGAAGATTTCCCTATTTGTATCTCCATTGTCCCACACACATCAGTCAGGCCGTTGCCCCTGGTTACGGCCAGCTCATCCATGTAGTAGTGGTGGCCGGCTTATTCTTGTTCAAACCCGCTCTGAGGTAACTGCTGTATTGTGAACGCACATTACATGATCATGCGGAGACACATCTTAGGGCACTTTCACATCTGCATTTTGGTCGCTACTAGTCCTATACCCAATGGTCAGGATCCGTCCAAAGTGCAGACTTTATAAACGGATCCTGCTCCATAGAGATGAATTGATCTTGGAACAGGATCCGTTTCTCTGCGTTTTAGAAGTGCAGACAAAATGCTACAACCCTAAGATGTGTCTCCACATGCTCATGTAATGTGCGTTCACAATACAGCAGTTACCTCAGAGCGGGTTTGAACAAGAGCAAGCCGGCCACCACTACTACATGGCCACGGTGGTCGTAACCAGGGGCCATGTAGTAGTGGTGGCCGTGTGGGAGAATGGAAATACAAATAGGCAAATCTTCTAAACGGTACATTTTATATAAATACATTCTATTAGTAATAATACTGGTATGGCTATATCTAACTATACAAACTACATTTGTGAGATGGGAATACCCCTTTAAGGGTCCATTCACACATCCGCATGTCATTGTGGATCCGCAAAACACGGACACCAGCCATGTGCCGGCACTAAGAAATGCCTAATCTTGTCCGTGGCTGCCGACCAGAATAGGACATGTTCTATTCTTTTGCGGGGCTGCGGAACGGAAGTGCGGATGCGGACAAAATTGCGGAATGGATGCGGAACCATTCATACGGATGTGTGAATGGACCCTAATGGGGCTGGTACGCATATTAGGCGTATTTCCCTGCTCACACCAGGTCTAAAAAGGTGGGCGTGACGCGGACGGGGGCGGGCTGGCAGGCCCGTCTCATTCATTATTTTCTACGCCTGTTTTAGGCATAGAAAATGGTCTAAATGATAGACAGATAGGAAGCCGGCTTACATTTAGACTGGCAGTGGATGCGCCGAAGTTATGTACAGGGCGGCGCCTCTTCATAAGTTCGGCGGATCCACCGCCAGCCGTATGGGTTTTTAAGACCTGTGTCTAAAATGTCCATCTAAATAAATGACTCCTTCTGTTTGCATCCAGCAGTGCCGGATCTGGAGAATTGGAGGATCTGGTGTATGTCTACCTGTACTGGACTTTATACTGGACATCATAAAGCTACAGTTTTACTGGAATTGCCATATGTATCACCAGCTGGTAGCTATCTATCAGATACTTACACATGTCTAAGATGGGAATACTTGAAAAATGTATGCACAGTGTTCTACGAGAAATTACAGAAGAATTGTAATATTGCTTCTAGCCTGTAGATGGCGCTGCTGTTTAATAACAACATAAGCGCTTATTGAGGGCCAGCTATAGAGCAGCACTTTGACTATGCCTAAATCGGGTGTTGTATGTGTCACCATGAGAGATAAGACCTTTCCTGTTGACTGTGTCAGGCCCAGATATTATATCTGCCCTGGTCTGATATACATCGAGGGGGACATTTACTAAGAGCATGGATTTAGACATTGGTCTTAGGCTACTTTCACACTAGCGTTTTGGAATTCCGGTATTGAGTTCCGTCATAGGGGCTCAATACCGGAATAAAACACTTCAGTTTTGTCCCCATTCATTGTCAATGGGGACAAAACTGAACTGAAGACAACGGAATGCTCCTGAAAGCATTCCGTTCCGTCTTCAGACCGGAGAACAAACCGCAGCATGCTGCGGTTTTCTCTCCGGTCCAGGCATCCGCACCAAGACGGATCCGGAATGACCCCCAATGCAAGTCAATGGGGGCGGATCCGTCTGGTGTGACCACAATGGTAACCGGATCCGCCCTCTATTGACTTTCAATGGAGTTCATGACGGATCCGTCACCACATACAAACAATACACACATACAGACATACACATAAACATACACAGACATATATACATACAAATACACATACATACTTACATGCTCCCCGGCAGGTCTTCAGAGCGCCGGAGGACAGCGCGCACAGATGACGATTCCACCAGGCGCCCAGCAGAGGGCGTTGTGGGGAATCGTCACCTGTGCGAGCCGTCCTGCTCCTCCGGTGCTCTGGAGACCTGCCAGGAGCATGTAAGTTTGTATGTGTATATGTGTGTGTGTATGTATGTACTGTGTGACATGTGTGGGGCCGGAGCGCGGTTCCGGCTCCACACATGTCGCTGCGGCAGTACTGATCCGGCAGCACCCTTCACCTGCCGGATCAGGCCTGCCGCTAGTGTGAAAGTAGCCTTAGTCCTTGTCCGCTGCTGCTTGATCCTCCTAAATTATGTTGCAGGCATAGATTTAAAGGGGTATTCCCATCTCACAAATGTAGTTTGTACAGATAGATATAGTCATACCAATATTATTACTAATAGAATGTATTTATATAAAATGTACCGTTTAGAAGATTTCCCTATTTGTATTTCCATTGTCCCACACACATCAGTCAGGCCGTTGCCCCTAGTTACGGCCACCATGGCCATGTAGTAGTGGTGGCCGGCTTGCTCCTTTTCAAACCCGCTCTGAGGTAACTGCTGTATTGTGAACGCACATTGCATGAGCATGTGGAGACACATCTTAGGGTACTTTCACATCTGCATTTTGGACGCTACCAGTCCAAAAGACAATGGTCAGGATCCGTCCAAAACGCAGACTTTATAAACGGATCCTGCTCCATAGAGATGAATTGATCTTGGAACAGGATCAGTTTCTCTGCGTTTTGGAAGCGCAGACAAAAATGCTACAACCCTAAGATGTGTCTCCACATGTTCATGTAATGTGCGTTCACAATACAGCAGTTACCTCAGAGCGGGTTTGAATAAGAGCAAGCCGGCCACAACTACTACATGGCCATGGTGGTCGTAACTAGGGGCAACGGCCTGACTGATGTGTGTGGGACAATGAATATACAAATAGGGAAATCTTCTAAACGGTACATTTTATATAAATACATTCTATTAGTAATAATATTGGTATGGCTATATCTAACTATACAAACTACATTTGTGAGATGGGAATACCCCTTTAAGTAATTTTCTATGCCAAAAACAGGAGTAGAAAATGAGCACTCAGATGGGGCTGCCGGCAGCATGTTATAGAGCAGTAGGAGCTGAGCACATTGATCTATAGTTTTACGGTGAAAGGTTCAATGTAGCTTGTCATCTATTGATTGAAATTCATTCTCTTTCTATGTTTAGGAGTCCAGTGGGCGGTCCTATCAGTGCTTCTCTGTATGCGCAATTATTCTCCGGATCAGTGGCGGTCCATCTTAGTAACGCGCCATCACTTTATGGGATGGGAATACCCCTTTAATTGTGAACAACTTCTCACTGTTGGCTTTATATCTGCGGTCCCCAACCATAGGAGCTATGACTACAACACGACATCCATTGACGCTATTGTACACATATTTTAATCAGGGGTGCACCTAGCCTTTCTGCTGCTTGAGGCGAAAACTGAAACGGTGCCACCACCACCACCACCTCCCTAATGCCAATTTCTTAACCTCACCCCTTCCCTTCAGCCCATGGCTCTTCAGCTGCCCCCCTCTTGCCCCTACCTGGTGCTGCCTGGCCTCATTGGTGGTGCACCCCTGGTTCTAATCCCCAAATAGTGCCAGTTTGGATGCTACACCACCATATTAAATATTCACACTGAACCACTATTTGCAATGTTATGATTTCTCGTTTCTTCACATTTTAATGTTTCTCCTTATTTTTTTTGTAGAATTAGGTCCCCAAGTACAAGGTACAAAAGGCCGAGGGCCATCCATATTGCATAGAGAAAACTCTCCGGGGGGTGAAGGCGACACACTGACCCCTTTTTAAATCACAACCAGCGCCTGGAATCGGTGTCACTGGAGCTGAATAGGTAAGTCTTTGTATTTTCTGAACAGTGGTGGCCTTGTAATACAGGGGGGCGACTGAATTTCTGAACATCAGTGCGGTACAATAGAAAAATCTCATCTTTATTTCCAAACACACGGCAACAAAGTCATTTCCACAGAGCACAATAAGAAAAAGTCTCCAAACGGATGCACAGGAACGTGTGTTGGGGGCAGGTAAGGCAAGATCGCTTCTCCCACTGTGTACATACTGAGCTCATGCCTTCACATCTGTTATCCTATCCCTTTAACAGACTGCGAGCTCTGTAGGGAATTAATGGAGCCGTCCCTTTTACTTTTTAGAAAATAAACCGATAGTAGATGTCACTTCCCAGTGATCCGGTCCAATCTGCAAGGAAATCCAACAAGTATCCGAGCAAATGTTGTCCCAAGATTCACAGGATAGGTGGTAAATGTCTGACCACTGGGACCCCCACCGATCATGAGGACGGTGTGTTGTGTGTTCCTGTATGAATGCAGCATGCTGCCGCTCCATTCAGATTTATGAGGCTGATGCAGATAGCCAAGCGATGTACTTGACTTCTCTCCAGCTGTCCCACAGAGATGAATTTGGTGGCAGCATACATGCTTGAACACTGCTCAATTCATGCAGGACCCCTGTTCTCATGATCGGTGGAGGTCCCTGTGGTCAGCCCTGCACTGATCAGAACTCATTTAAAGACTATGGACACCTTCGGGCAATTGTTTTATACAGTGATCCCTCAGGATACAATATTTCAACATACAATGGTCTTTTCTGACCCATCGTAAGTTGAAACCAGACTCAACATACAATGTCTCCGACTCAGATCCAACCAATCAAGACCACTTCTCTGGTAAATATCTGGATTAGTTACTAGTTATCAGCTATTCCTGACTGTTATATGTAAGGACTTGTATAGTTATCTGCTTATTCTTCTTAGGCTACTTTCACACTTGCTTTTGCAGGATCCGTTTGTGAGATCCGTCACAGGCCCTTAAAAACGGTTCTGAACTGATCAGATTTGTCCTCATGCATTCTGAAAGGATCCGTTCAGTTTTGCTTCAGTTCAGTCTCCATTCCGTTTTGGAGGCGGACACTAAAACGCTGCTTACTGCGTTTTGATGTCCGCATGAAGAAACTGATGCAAACGGATCCGTCATGACTCACAATGTAAGTCAATGGGGACGGATCCGTTTTGTCTGACACAATAGAAAACGGATCCGTCCTCCATTGACTTTCGATGGAGTTAATGACGGATCCGTCTTGGCTGTGTTACAGATAATACAACCGGATCCGTTCAGAACGGATGCAGACGGTTGTATTATCATGACGGATCCGTTCGTGAGAGCCTGGACAGATCCTGCAAACACAAGTGTGAAAGTAGCCTATTTTCTCTTATCTTGGATGACATTTTAGGGCTTTGCAACCAATTACTCAACTTACAAAGGTTTCAACATATGATGGTCGTCCTAAATAAATTAGCCTGGTTGCAGAGTTTCACTTCTCAGTCCTGTCAACTGACAGCTCATGTGAAGCCTTATCTCTGATCTCCTGACCTCATAAAGCATTCATCATAGGTAAACGCTTATCAAACTCATATGGATATGGATTAACCCTTTGAGCCCCGAAGGTTTTTTTCAGTTTTGCGTTTTCATTTTGCGCTCCCTGCCTTCATACAGCCATAACTTTTTTATTTTTCTGTTCACTTGTTTTTTGCGGCACAAGTTGTACTTTCCAACGCCACCATTTAATATTGCATATGGTGTAGTGGGAAGTGGGAAAAAAATTCCAAATCGGGTGAAATTGCAAAAAAAAAACGCAATTCCACCACAGTTTTATGGGTTTTTCATTTATGGCGTTCGATGTGCGTTAAAACTGACCAGTTACTTTCATTCTACAGGTCAGTACGAATCCAGCGATACCTTTCTATGTGTAGTTTTTCTTGCATTTTGATAGTGATAAAATAATTATAAAGTTGTTGGACATTTTCATTTTATTTTTTTTTCCAGTTCTTGAGCCCTATAACTTTTTGGTATTTTTGTGTACAGAGCTATATGGGGGCTCATTTTTTGCGGGGCGATCTGAACTTTTTATTGATTCTGGGGTGTGTATGACTTTTTGATCGCTTTTTATTAAATTTAAAAAAAAAAAAAAGCGACAAAAAACAGCTTTTTTCTGTTTCGCTTTTTTCTGTATGGGACATTTTTTTTTATTTTTATAATATGGGTGTTTTTGCACACGGCAATACCCATGATGTGTATTTTTTTAAAAAAAAATTTAATACTTTCATTTTTATTTTCGGGAAAGGGGGGTGATTTGAACGTTGATGTAAGTGCATTGGAGTCTACGATGGTTTTACTGCTTTCCTATGGAGCCCTATTACACAGAAGGTCTCCATAGGAAAGCCTATGCAGCAGCCTCCTGTCATTTACTATGACAGGGGCTGCTGCAGGCACACTCCGGCTCCTCCGATCGCCACATGGGGGAGCCGGAGCAACACCGGAAGCGTACGCTTCTGGTGTTTGCCGGCTTCGGGTACCGCGGTCAGGCTTGACCACGGCACCCGAGGGGTTAAATGTCTGCGATTGGCATTACTCCACTCCGTGGAGGAGCGGGCGCCATATTTAAACACGCGCCCAGCACCATACTATTACGGCGCTGGGCGCGAAGGGGTTAAGGTTCGATTACACAGCCCCATGTGGCAGGCGATTGTCAGGAGGGAAACATTGCCTCTCGGCAATCGTCTGCTCGCTAGCAGAGGATACTGCCGGTATTAAATGAAGCAAATTCCTCTACAGCATGGGGAAGAGCGATCGCTATGCCATCACTCGTCCCCTTGATGTACAGAGTAGGCTGATGGCCCCCAATGTCTCCCGATTTGACTCCCTTAGATTTTTATCTTTGGGGTCATGTGAAGGCAATTGTCTATGCTGTGAAGATACGAGATGTGCAGCACCTGAAACTACGGATACTGGAAGCCTGTGCTAGCATTTATTCTGTGGTGTTGCTATCAGTGTGTGAAGAGTGGGATAAGAGGGTTGCATTGACAATCCAACACAATGGGCAGAACTTTGAACACATTTTATAAGTGATCAGAAACTTGTAAATAACTCATGAAAGAATAAAGTTACGTTAAAACCAAGCACACCGTTGTTTTTCTTGTCAAATTCTCAATAAGTTTGATGTGTCACATGACCCCCATTGACAAAACTAAAGTTGGATCCAAAATGGCCGACTTCAAAATGGCCGCCATGGTCACCACCCATCTTGAAAAGTTTCCCCCCTCCCATATACTAATGTGCCACAAACAGGAAGTTAATATCACCAACCATTCCCATTTTATTTAGGTGTATCCATATAAATGGCCCACCCTGTATAGTGGTTTGCCATTTAAAGCACGATCTGCCACCTGCAAATGATTGTTATTGTCAAAAGATTTAGATTGCAAACGCTCGTTCATCGGGAAATCGGATAAGAGCTACAGATGAGCCATCAGTTGACTGGACTGAGAAGTGATACTCTGCAAACAGACTAATTTTTTAACCCCTGTATCTCAAAAATGGCCGAACAAAAATGGTTCTTAGCCTAAAATGAGTAAAAGCAATCATAAAAAAGAAATTGCCCCAAAGATATCCATAGTCTTTGAGCATCACATTGAAATCTATTTGCTTGCCAGAAAGAGAAGCTTTTTGTAGATACTATGGGGCACATTTATTCAGAACCGCGTCTAAAACGGCATTTAAAGGGGTATTCCCATCTTAGACATCTTGTCTTATAGGTGCTGGCCCCACCACTGGGACCCGCACCTATATCGAGAACGCAGTGGGGAGCGCTGCGCCTGGAGGACCCCGCTGCTCCCATAGACATGAATGGTAGCACACCGTGCATGCGCGGCCACCGCTCCCATTCATTTCTATGTAGCCGACGGAAATAGCTGAGCCAGCGCTAGAAATTAATGGAGGGCAGCAGCTGCACATGCACAGTGCGCCCTCCTTCACTTTGGGGGCTCCGTTCTCGATATAGGTGCGGGTCCCAGTGGTGGGCATTTGCCCCCATTGTCTAAGATGGGAATAACCCTTTAAAGGCCCATAGCTGGTGGTAGATCTGCCGAGGTTATGAAGAGGCGCCGGCCTCTCTATAACTTCGACACATCAAGAGCCAGTTCTAAATATAAGACCGCTTCCGAGTTGTCTTACATGTAGACCATTTTCTACACCAAGGCTAGGGCTACACAACGACATTTGTCGTGCGACATTTTGACAGTCGCAAAAACTCCATCCAAGATTGTTTTTTCTGCAATTGTCGCATCGCAGTCGCAGCATGTTGCAGTGTGACACCATAGACTATCATTATAAAAATTGTCGTGCAACACATGTTGCAGTGTAGTTGTCCCCTATGTGTCGCTCGACAGGTGTCGTCGTGTAGCCCTAGCCTAAAACAGGTGTAGAAAATGGTGAATGCGATGGGCATTGCCGGCTCATCCCCTTCCCAGCCCATTAATTTTAGACCTGGCATGAGCGGGGCAAAGTCGCCTGAAATACACCTAATTTAGGCGTATTTCAGATTAGTAAATGACCCCCTATGTGCTTTGAAGTATTGATGAAGGTCCCCTATGAAGGACTACCCTTGAAAAAACCGTCTAATGTACATTGTGACCATCAGCAGTATAGAGTAATATGTGTGTGTGTAAAAATTGATGGCTGTGTGCTGCAATCTCCTGACCCAGGACTGTGACATCATGGAACCTGTACGTCAGTCACACGTCGGTCCCACCCATCGTCAGATGCTCAGCAGTGAAAACAATGGGAGCTGTACAGAATCGGCATCGGTCCCACCCATCGTCAGATGCTCAGCAGTGAAAACAATAGGAGCTGTACAGAATCGGCACATTACGATATGTTTCACATAGGCTAAACTCCCGGACAATGGATGTCAATCACACGTAGGTCCCACCCATCGTCAGATGTTCAGCAGTGAAAACAATGGGAGCTGTACAAGAATCGGCACATTACGATATGTTTCACATAGGTAAACACCCGGAGAACTTCTTTAACCTGAAGATGAAAGATCCCCACTAACACAATACAGAGGTCGCTCATTACTGCATACTGGTATATTTAGATGTACGTCCATCTTACGAATTTCTGACTTATGATCCGTCACTCCATTGTCCTGTAAACAAAAGATTTGATTGTCCTTTTGGCAATGAAGACACAGCACAGTACATCACTACAGATCATACGGCATCCGTCAGCTTGTATACAACGAAATGACTAGGAATGTGCAATATACATATAGTAAGGCTGTGTTCACACTAGTTTCTATTAGGCCTCATGCACACGACCATATTTTCGGTCTCATTCATTTCATGTCCGTTCCGCAGCCCTGCAAAAAAAAAATAAAAATAGAACGTGTCCTATTCTTCTCCATTTTGCGGACGGTACGGGATTTGAGAAAGGGTAAAATTTGGGATGCATACAGCGAGTATCCGTGTTTTGCTGACCCACAATTTTCATACCACAAAACGGATACGATTGTGGGCACCAGGCCTTGGTTAGGTTTTCCCTGCTCTTTTTATAACCAAAATATACTATTCTTTCCGGTAAAAAAAAAGCTAAACTTATGGACCCATTAGCATTCGCCTTAAAGTGCACGTCAGCAGAATCAACCCTATTCAACCAGACGTACCCATTTGGTAGGGTCGATCCTGCTAATTACAGTGATACGTACATGTCTTGTGAAAATCGGTTGCGGCGTTCCTTAGAAAGAAGACTTTTATTCTTTATGCAATTGAGGGCCTCCGTGGACCCCTAGACAAAAGTGTTATTTTCAAAGACGCGACAACTTTATCAAACCTCGTGCAACGGATAGTAAATTTAACGGAAATTACGTCAGCACAGACTAAAGAAAAACTGACTTAGAAAATTCCCCTCATGGTAAATCCCCTAGGAATAATATTTTTTGGGTGCTGTTTTGGCTACTAGGGGAGCGGCCCTGTCCCCATTCTGCAGCACTCTTACATAGGACTGCATAGTCTGCTGACAGATCCGCTTTAACCTGGCTCCTGTGTACTGCGGGCCCCGATGATCTGGATACTAACAGAACGACAGCTAATAATTCACATCCCCCACTGCTGCTTACACTGCCTGCATCCAAGTCTCCGGTCTCCAACGCAATTCTGGATTAAAATTAGACTTTGGGGATTATGATTCATGGATGACGGATCACATCTCTCATTACAAGGCCTCAATATGACCATAAGGCCTGGGATCCGAAATTACATTACTTGTCCTTTGAGATCAATGGAAGCACATATTACATGACACCAATCTATTACTGCCACCGTACAGAGGATGCTGCTATAGTTGTATATTACCGCAGAGCGGCTGTCTTCCTAGTCCTGTTGCAGTCATATTAAAAATCAATTAAAAAAATGATCTGGCCACTACTGATAGTACTAGACATTTACTTCAGAATATACGTAATGGTGTTGCCGTGCTGTATGGCCTCCATACGAGTCTCCTTTATGGTTGTACTTTTTAAGATTTATAGTTTTTCAGTCATTTTAGCCTTCTGCTAAAAAAACAAAAAAAACAAAACAATACTTTTCTATAACATAAATGCCTAGAGCAGAAACTGTTCACAAAAGAAAAATAATAGCTTATAGGCCTGAAAGTGTTTTGTGTTGCTTTGCATATGGCTACTAAAAGGAGACGTCCGGTAAACTGTAAGATTATTGGCTATTTCATAGATTTATCAAACTGATGTAAAGTAGAGCTGGCTTACTTAAAGGGGTTCTCCGGGAATTAAGAAAATGAAAATACTTAAATATTACTTCATAATAAATATATTCCCAAATACCTTTCATTAGTTAGAATGGCTCGTTTTGTCTGGGGATCAATTATTAGAAGAGACAAAATGGCCGCCGTCCTATTAGTACACACAAAACCTGTCCTAATCACACAGGAGGACAAGTTACTTCACAACACTGAGGTAAAGAGCTGCCTCATCCTCTCTTCTGCTCTGCTTGTCAGGGATTATGACCCTGAATACAGTTAAATATGATATTTAGCTGAATCTCTGTAGGAATGAAGTTCATGAGCAGATGTGGTAATGAGCAGCAGCTCTTGTATGCAGTCTCCATTACCACTGTCTGTCCTTCATGTCTCATCATGAACTCCATTTCTACAGAGATCCAGCTGAAGATCTTATCGGTTATATTCAGGATAACCCCTGACAAGTAGAGAGAAGGATGAGGCAGCTCTTTACCTCAGTGTTGTGAAGTAACTTGTCCTCCTGTATGATTAGGACAGGTTTTGTGTGTACTAATAGGACAGCAGCCATTTTATTTCTCCTAATGATTGTTCCCCAGACAAAACGAGCCATTATAACTAATGAAAGGTATTTGGTAATATATTTATAATAAAGTAATATTTAAGTATTTTCACTTTCTTAATTCCCGGAGAACCCCTTTAACCATAGCAACCAATCGGATTCCATCTTTCATTTTTCACAGCTCCATTGGAAAATGAAAGGTGGAATCTGATTGGTTGCTATGGGCAACTGAGCCAGCTCTACTTTACACCAGTTTGATAAATCCGCCCCTATGTGCATATTCCCTGCAGGTTCTAACAGCTTTGTGCTCCCTGTGTTTGCTGTTACAGTATGGTTTCTACATGGCAGCAGTTAGTTTCGGCCCATGACTCTGATTTTGTGATACCTGAAAATGTGTGATTCCTTTTTCTCCATGCAGGCGGCAGTGGATGTACAGATTACGAAGCTTTAGGATTTTTTCAAAAATGTCTGCTGTAATTGATGCTTTATGAAGACTCAAAGGGGTATTCTAGTAACAACAGTTATCCCTTCTCTACTGGATAACTATTAAATTGGTGGGGTATAACTGCTGGGGCCACCACCATCACTAGAACGGGGCACTTGTGTCTGCCAGTTGAATGGGGATGTGGTTAAAGGGTTGGCTCACTTTAGTCATCCATTTTTCCACCACATTATACACTACTCATATCCAGGTGTTACGACCACCATGCAATCCAGCAGTAGTGGTCGTGCTTGCACACTAAAGGAAAAAGCACTGGCCTCTCTAGTGTCCACTACCATGGGAGCGCACATAGGCACACATGCACAGCAACTCTCGTTCCAGCCACCTCGTATCTGCGCTGCAGCAGTGGACGTAATCCCTGGAAATGAGCAAAGTATAATGTGATGGAAAAATCTATCAAGCCAGCAAAGGAGGCAATATGAACAATCAGAATACATAAGTAAGTGTCTTGTATTAACTTTGTCTACATGATAAATGCCATTGGCTGAAGTGAGACTAACCCGTGGACCGTGGGAGCTCACTCAGGCTGGTGCTTTTTTTCTATAGTGTGCAAGCATGGCCACCACTAATGGATTGCAGGGTGGTCGTAACTATGGAAACGAGAAGTGTATAATGTGATGGAAAAATGAAACCAGCCAGCAAAGAAGGCAATATGGACAATCACAATACATTAGTAAGTGGCTTGTATTAACCCTTACACTCCCAGCGCCGTTCATGTACGGCGCTGGGGTGATGCGGGAACATGGTGCTCGCATGTGCGCGGGCGTCATGGCCGGCAAGTCTCTGCTGTTTCAAACAGCAGAGACTTGCCCCTACTGACCGATGTACCTGATCGGTAACTAAAGCTATTAGATGCTGTGATCTCATGTGATCACGGCATCTAATAGCGCTAAACCCGGAAGCGAACGCCCACGCACGCCCCCCCCTGTGGCCAATCAGGGCACCTGCAGTGGGTTTGAATGCTGTAAACCTCGCTGATGAGGTTTACAGCTTTCAATGTGCAATTCTTAGTTTGGCCACTAGATGGCAGGCCAGGCTAAGAAATGAGCAAAAGGGATTCAGGATTTAAAATCCCTGATTGCTCAAAAATAAAAAACAGAATCTATTTGCTCATATGTGAGCCTTAAAATAATCAGAAAAAAAAAAAAAATATATATATATATATATATATATATATATATATATATATAAAAAAGGAACCACCCCCCTTTCTGTATAATTAAAAAATAAATACCTAAATAACAATAAATATAGACATCATTGGTATCACCGCAACCGAAAACGCCCGTAGTTTTAAAATATATTTTAAAAATTCCAATACGGCGAGTTGCGTGATGGAAAAAAGCGTCAAAATGGCTGATTCGCTTTTTTGTTGCTTTTTTTCTAAAAAAAAATTAATAAAAAGCGATCAAAAAGTCATACACACCCCAGAATGGTATCAATAAAAAGTTCAGATCGCCCCACAAAAAATGAGCCCCCTTACAGCTCTGTACACATAAATACCAAAAAGTTATAGGGGTCAAAATATGACGACAAAAAATTTTTTAAAAATTTCCAACTTTCTAATGATTTTATCACTATCAAAACACAAGAAAAACTATACATATTAGGTACCGCCGGATTATTACTGACCTGTAGAATGAAAGTAACTGGTCAGTTTTAATGAACATCGAACGCCGTAATAAAAAAAAAAACGTAAAACTGTAGTGGAATTGCGTTTTTTTGCAATTTCACCCGATTTGGAATTTTTTTCACGCTTCCCACTACACCATATGCAATATTAAATGGTGGCTTTGGAAAGTACAACTTGTCCCGCAAAAAATAAGCCCCCATACAGCTATGTGAACAAAAATATAAAAAAAGTTATGGCTCACGGAAAATAGGGAAGAAAAAGGAAAAAAAAAAACGCAAAACCGGAAAAAAACTCCGGTACTGAAAGGGTTAACTTTCTCTACAGGATAAATGGTATTTGCTGAAGTGACACAACCCCTTTAAGCATGGGCACACTGCTCCATTCAAAGTCTATGGGACTGCAAAAAGGTAGCTGAATACAGCGCTCTGCTATCTCCCGCAGGAGTGGCTGGGTGCATGCTAGAGCGGGGACACAGGATGGTGGTGTTGTGCTTTAAAGGGATAGTCTGTTGGCAGACATCTATGGCATGTATTGTGAATATACACAAAATTATGATCTACAGGGTTTCCAGTTTCGGGATCCTATGTTTATGGAGGACGGATTTTCTATGTCCCCCCATTGTGCCTTTGGGAACAGCAGAACCAATCTGCAAAAGCATAGAGAAGCCAGAAACGGGCATTCTCAGTTATAGTCTATGCTGGGGAGAGGGACGTATTAGAGATTGTTGAAACTATCACCAAAGACTCGTCATACATGTACCTGATCAATATTACTGTACTCTTATCAAATTGTATGTAATCTCTTACCAGGTCAACCTTTAACCCTTTCACTCCCGGAGGTTTTTTCGGTTATGCATTTTTGTTTTGCGCTCCCTGCCTTCAAACAGCCATAACTCTTTTATTTTTCTGTTCACATAGCTGTATGAGGGCTTGTTTTTTGCGGGACAAGTTGTACTTTCCAACGCCACCATTTAATATTGCATATGGTGTAGTGGGAAGCGGGAAAAAAATTCCAAATCAGGTGAAATTGCAAAAAAAACGCTATTCCGCTACAGTTCTACCGGTTTCTTATTTACAGCGTTCGATGTGCATTAAAACTGAACCGTTACTTTCATTCTACTGGTCAGTACGAATCCGGCAATACCTAATATGTATAGTTTTTCCTGCGTTTTGATAGTGATAAAATAATTAGAAAGTTGCCCTTTTTTTTTTTTTCCTTGTCATATCTTGACCCCTATAACTTTTTGGTATTTATGTGTACGGAGCTGTATGGGGGCTCATTTTTTGCGGGGCGATCTGAAGTTTTTATTGATACCATTGTGTGGTGTGTATGACTTTTTGATCACTTTTTATTTAATTTTTTTTTTTAGAAAAAAAAGCGACAAGAAACGGCTAATCGCCATTTGGACGCTTTTTTCCGCCACACAATTCGCCATATTGGAATTTTTTTTTTATATTTTAAAAGTATGGGCGTTTTCGGTCACGGTGATACCCATGATGTCTATATTTATTGTTATTTAGGTATTTATTTTTTAATTATACGGAAAGGGGGGTGATTTGAACTTTTATATCTTTTTTATTTTTTATATATTTTTTAACTTTTTTTTAAAAAAATTTTTTTTGACTATTTTAAAGCTCAAATATGAGCTAATATATTGTGTGGTTTTTTTTCTTTATGAGCAATCAGGGATTTACTAGACTGAGATAAATCCAAGAATTGCTCATTTCTTATCCTGGCCTGCCATCTAGTGGCCAGAATAAGAATTGCACTTTGAAAACTGTAATCCTCACCAGCGAGGATTACAGTTTTCATATGGTGTACAGACACCCCGATTGGCCACTCGGGGCGTCTGTACACCACCCGGAAGCGAACGCTTCCGGGTTCAGACACAACTAAAGTCACAGGAAGACGCCGTCGATAGGGTAAGTAGCGGCAAGTCTCTGCTGTTAGAAACAGCAGAGACTTGCCGGCCATGACGCCCGCCGCACTTGCTAGCGGGCGCCATGTGCCTGCATCGCCCCAGCGCCGTACATGTACGGCGCTGGGAGTGTAAGGGTTAATAAAAACAGTTGAAAATGAGATGTGCCATAAATATCAATTGTTGACATACCCCCTTTAATCCAGCAGATGGGACGTAATGCATTGCTGCTGGGCTACATTGGGATACAGCTTATCATGCACAACACATCCATACGCATGAGCCGTATTCATCCCAGAGGAGAACGGAAGTGGGCACAAATCTCTAGATCAGGTACAATCACGTCTGTGACTGGAGACATTAGACCTTGTTCACACTGTGCAGATTTGAGGCATTTTTTTTCTGTTCTTTCTTTTCATATTTCTTTCCGGGTTTTAGCTGGAAAACTGTATGAAAGCCTGTGTGAGCAAGGCCTTAGTGCAAATTATATTCCCCGTCTGGCCACAGTAAAAAGAGATTCTAGAAGGTAAGAGATGAAAATGGGATCCAGCAGGAGGAGCCGAGCAGATTGATATATGGTTTTATGAATATAGATTCAGTATAATGTGTAAATTATTCATTTAAACCTCTGCTTTCTATGCTTAGGAGTCCTGGATGCGGTCCTATCAAAGACTGACAGCCTTCCCTGTATAAGCGTCAGTGAGTAGCTCCACCCACTGGACTCCCAAACATAGAGCAGAGATTTCAATGAATAAATTCCATATCTAGGCCCATAAAACTATATATCAATCTGCTCAGCTCCTCCTGCTCTATAGCCTGCAGAGTGCACTGCGTGTTCATGGTGACAGGTTCCCTTTAAGCCAATTGTTCTGACTATAGTTATAGATCTTTGTACATAAAACATAACACCTCAGGTAACCACAGTGGTCTCCAACCAGCTGCCGAACTACAACTTCCAGCCTTTCCTGACAGCTGCAGGTTGTCAGGGAATGATAGGTGTTGTAGTTTGTCCAACAGCTGGAAGGTTACAGATCACTGTACTAAACTACCATATAGTAACCAGATAGAGGTTTACTTGAATTTTCTGAATTACAATGTGATGGTTACTGTGGTGTATGGCACCTTCTGTGCCCCGCTACCTGCGTACCAGCGTCTGTCCCCTTCCATTAGAACCAGTGTCACGTAAAGGGGATGTGTCATCAGAATATGACCTATTGTTTAAATCGTTCTTTTATGTTAAACATATTTTTTTAATAATTTTTGGTGATTTTTTTTTTAATTTTAATGTCACTATATCAAAAACAATTGTATTTAATCCTGCAATTTTCACACTGGCCACTAGGCCTAAAGTATATTGAGAACAGCCCCGTGGGCCATAGACACCGTGGACAGGAGGGGACTTCATTGACTTCTATGGGAGAGCTTTCTAGGCATGCTCTGTGACCTGTGCAGATGTCAGGAGGGAGTAGATAAGCTGGGATATCACCTATTGTGAATGGTGGATCCTGTCAGTACAGAAGTGTAAAGGTGGATTTAGACGGGCCGACTAGGAAGGAAGCGCCCCTTCCCGACAGTCGGCTGCTCGTTCAGTGAAGGAGACCGCGCATTTACATACAGCGATCACCTCCACAGTATGAGGACAAGCGATCATTATAGTGATCCCTCGTCCTCATACAGAATCATGGCTGTTGAGCAGCAGATCTGCTGCTCAGAAGCCATGATTGGTGGTGCCTGCATGAGCGACAGGATCACCCAAAGAACGAGAACTTTGCTCATTCATCGGGTGATCGGCGGTAGATGATCGGGAACGACCGGTCGTAACCAATCATCTGGACGATTATTGGTGCGTCTAAATGTACCTTACACCAACAGATTACCTGACAGATTTCCTGACCAATCATTGGTCAGATGGCTAATTACACACACAGATCTTTTGTTATACACGCCAACTATTGGTCCGATTGGACAGATGTTGGTCAGATAATCTGTTGGTGTAATACAGCTCTTACTTTTCATTGTAATCCTGCCTGTGGTGATAATGAGATGGCTACTGAAAAACTACCTGTATATAACAGGCCTCTCATGACCTATAATTAGGCCTAGTGACCAGTGTGAAAATTGCAGGATTACCGGTATATAATTTTTTTTTTTAAATATAGATAGTGACATGGAAAAAGTAAACAAAAAAATAATAATAAAAAAAAAAACTCACAAAAAATTCTAAAAAAAAAATGTTTAACATAAAACCGCGATTTAAACGTGATTTTTCTGATGATGCATTCCCTGATATTACAAGATGCTGCTCTCATCCCGGACTCCCAGACTGATCCTGGTGTTTTCAGTGATAGAACATGGGGGGGTCTGCAGGTGGATAGTCCTCCGGCGCTGCTGAGGGGCATAGAGTCCGTCTATAGGCGGACTGTTGATGGCAGAGCTTGGACCATTGTGCGGTAAGGTTGAAATGGGCCAGAACCCAGCCCAGCGACGGAAAAGGAATCGGCAACATCTGTAATTAGAAATGAGGCAATTACTATGACAGCACATACCAGCAGAGGGCGCACTTTTAGTATCAGTTTGGCTAATGAAATCTATAACATCAGTGTATATAGTGGTGCTCCAGCCAAATATGCTAAATGTACATCACATGATCTAAAAGAGCCTATATAACACATCACACTGTAAACTACATCTGACACAAAGCATCAAACATTATTCTTCCCGTCTGCTTTGTGAATGTATTTTGTGTTACACTAGAGATTAGTGCGGACACTTATGATCTCTCCTGCCTTCAGGCTGTGATTTATGTTTCCCAGCAGTTAGGCCTCATGCACACAGCAGTATTTTTCTTCAGTATTCTATCAGTTTTTAGAATGAATAGCACACTGACCCATATATTCTATGAGGCCATGCACCCATCTGTTTTTTTCACTGATCCGTGTGCCCAATCCACAAAGCTCATGGCATGTTCTATTCCTGTTCTGTGGATGAGAGTAACCCTTCCTATTGATGGGACTGAGAAGAAAACAGAATGCGCACCAAAGATCCAATTTTTGCAGATTGAAAATCGTATACCTCCGTGTGCACAAGGCCTTATTCACCGCCCTTGACTGCGGACACAGAAAATCAGACCATGAAGGCCCAAGTTCACGATGTGAGTCTGGTTTTTCTTTCTCAATACGACCGCACAGATGCGGACAGCACACAGCATTTTTTGCAGCCCAATATAAAGGAATGGGTCCGTATTCAATCTACATAAAATTCAGATCGGATGCGGACTGAATATTACGGTTGTGTGCATGAGGCCTTACTGTGGCGCCTTCCATCTGCGACGGCATACGCATGGCAATGGCATAAGAAAACCAATGCTGCCCATATACATTAGGCAGTGGTCAACCAAACGCTTAGCGCTAAACGTTTAGCTGACAGCTATGTCTTCCTGGGCTTCCATACACATGCATACTTGGCTTGCCTAATGATGCATGTTTATTGATGGCAGTGGCTTTTTCAATCATCTGACCGATAAGCTGAGAACAAAAGGACTGGGCAGTTGAAATCCACCAGCCTGATCCTTATCTCCCCTGACATCTGGGTGAGAGTCTGGAGGCCCCCATACACATAAGATCAGGGATCAGTAATAGAGATGAGCGAGCATGCTTACGAATAGCGTACGAATAGCGTACAAATTCAATTTGTACGCTATTCGTACGCTATTCGTACGCATTTGCGTATAGATTAAAATATGCGTATGAATAGCGTACGAATTTTAAAATGCGTACGCAAATACGCAAAAATGGCACTCGAGCATGCTCGGCCGAGCATGCTCGCTCATCTCTAATCAGTAACCTTCGGCACTCCAGGTGTGGTGAAACTACAACTCCCAGCATGCACACTTGCTTGGCTGTTCTAAGAACTCCCACAGGAATGAATGGAGCATGCTGGGAGTTGTAGTTTCACAACAGCTGGAGTGCCGGAGGTTGCTGACCCCTGCATTAGATGGTCATCTGGTTCTACCATTTATCTAATGTGTGTGTCCTGTGCAGTATTCCCTAAGCAGGGACAGTACAGGAACACACAGCACTATAAATCATTATAATGCTGTTAGTTTTTGTCACAGGAGCAGCGTTCAGTCCAGGAGATACCCCAGTCACATGCAGCGTATGTCCCGGACTGAATACACTCTTGTGAATTTAACTTTATAGATTCACTATGTAACAAATGGTCTGATGAGAATAGGTATCAGAGAAGGATCAGATTAAAGGGGTTCTCCGGGAATTAAGAAAATGGAAATACTGAAATATTACTTCTTTATAAATATATTCCCAAATACCTTCCATTAGTTATAACGGCTCGTTTAGTCTGGGGAGCAATCATCAGGAGAAACAAAATGGCCGCCGTCCTATTAGTACACACAGAACCTGTCCTAATCACACAGGAGGACAAGTTACTTCACAGCACTGAGGTAAAGAGCAGCCTCATCCTCCTCTCTGCTTTTCAGGGATTATGATCCTGAATACAGCTGATAAGATCTTCAGCTGAATCTCTGTAGGAATGGAGTCCAGGAGGAGACACGAAGTACAGAGAGGACGGACAGGACAGACTGTGGTGATGGAGACTGCACTCATTTGCTCCATTCCTACAGAGATTCCGCTGAAGATCTTATCATCTGTATTCAGTACATAACCCCTGACAAGCAGAGCAGAGAGGAGGATAAGGCTGCTCTTTACCTCAGTGTTGTGAAGTAACTTGTCCTCCTGTGTAATTAGAAAAGATTTTGTGTGTGCTAATAGGACGGCGGACATTTTATTTCTTCTAATGATTGCTCCCCAGACAAAACAAGCCGTTATAACTAATGAAAGGTATTTGGGAATATATTTATAATGAAGTAATATTTAAGTATTTTCATTTTCTTAATTCCCGGAGAACCCCTTTAATATAGTCATGACTGTGCATGATTCTACCTGGTGAGGTGGCATAAATCTGCATATCTGGAAGCTACCGAGCTGACTGACAAACAGAGTAAGGCTAGTTTCACAGCTGCGGCGTGTATTCCGGCGGCTGTTCTGGCAGAGAGCAGCCTGCCGGAATTCTCCGGATCCGGCACCGCTGGATGCAACTGGTATGCCTGCTGGGCCCACTAAGTATAATGGAAAAGAGATGCGGCCGCAATCTTGCAGAAATGCTGAAAATCGTCCAGAGTCAAACACAAACCGCTGCATGCTGCAATTTGTGTTCGGCCAATTTCCGGCATTCTCTGTCGGATCTCCATGCCGCAAGTGTGAAAGTAGCCTAAGAATACAGAGCCTGCTACTAGAGAATTTCAAGGCTGTACAGAGAAAGGGGCTCACAATTTTTTTATAAAAAATTTGAAAAAATGATTATAAGCTCAAAATTAGCAAAATGTAATAGAAAAAAACAAAAAAACTTGCCCCCAAAGGTGTACATAGCCTTTAAGGTCAGTTTCAGAATAGCATGTTCACTGTATGAAATACGCTTTGTGTGGGAGTGTGAATTCCTGTAGTCAACTCTGCTCCTTTGATTGAACTGCGTGGAATTATAATGATATATAATGCTGTGTGTTTCTGCCCGACCTCAACTGTAATGATTTGTATTCACATAATGCCATCACTACAAATCATTACAGTTGAGGTCGGGCAGAGACACACAGCATTATAAATCATTACAATGCCCTTTGGTCCAGTCAAAGGCGCAGAGTTCCACAGGAATTTATGCTCCCATACGGAGCATGTTTCATGCAGTGAACACGCTCATCTGAAACTGGCCTAAGGGAGTTGAAGTCTATTACAGAGCAAGATATTTGAATCCCCAAATATGCGATAACAGTGAACCATTTGAGGCGTTGGGAGCCTGCAAAGTCTATCTGAGGACCCATATCAATAGGGAGGATGTAAATTACAAAAAAAAAACCGACTAGATAAGATAAACCAAAGGGTTTTTTTACCTGACAATAAACTTAGAAAATAAAATCTGCATAATTAGATGGTTGTGGATAAAATTACATAGTATTATGCATTATGTTATGGAGACCTTGGGGAAGATTTATCAAAACTGGTGTGAAGGAAAAAACGGTTTAGTCGTTCAACCAGTCAGATTCCTCCTTTCATTTTCCAAAGGAGCTGTGAAAAATGAAAGGTAGAATCTAATTGGTCGCTAGGGGCAACTAAGCCAGTTCTACTTTACACCAGTTTTGATAAATCTCTTCCTTGTGTAGAACCAAATCACCAAAGACATCAACATCTCCCTCAGGTTACAACAATATAGGTGGAAAAAGAGGTGAAAAAAAATGGAGATAGTGTATGAGTTCTGGAGCCCACCTGGCGAAAAGTGTGACTTGCTGGCCAATCAGTGGCCTCAGCAGTAACATGCCGCCCCAGCACCGCTGAAGTCGCTGATTGGCCAGCACAAGTGATGCTAGAAGAGTCGGCACGTCACATTTTTGGCCTAGTGGGGACCAGAAGCAGTGGGGATGGAGATGTGCTCCAGAACTGGGATGACCAGGGCAGCTCAGTGGAATATATATAATTTTTTTTTTTATTATTATTTTTTTTTTAACTCACATACTGTGCATGCTCATCCTCAATCATTTTTTTTCAGGGCCTGGACATCCCCTTAAAATTTTTTCAAGATATTTTAGGATGACCATTGTAAGGTAAAACCATTGTAACTTGAGCTCATAACTGTAACAAAAACTGGTAATTGGTTATGAAGCGACCAAAATGTCACCCAGAATAAGGAAACGTGAAGATTAAAGAGGACCTTTCACCACTCCTGACATTCCTGTTTTAATATCTTCATGCATTGCCCACGGATTAACAATTCTGGAACATCTATTCTTATGGCTCTATGTTGTGCCATTCCTTTATTATTTGCACTAGAAGTTATATGTGAATTGCTATTTGCCTTCAGTAAAGGAACAGAGGGGAGGTAACAAGTTGGGGGTGTGGATCTGCACAGTCTGAACATGGCAGCCCTGATTGGATAGAGTCAGTCTGTGCAGGTACACACCCCCAACTGGTCACCTCCCCTCTGTTCCCTTACTGAAGGCAAATAGCAATTCATTCATAACTTCTAGTGCAAATAATAAAGGAATGATACAACATAGAGACATAAGAATAGATGTTCCAGAATTGTTAGTATGTGGGGACTGCATGGAGCTATTAAAACAGGCATGTCAGGAGTGGTGAAAGGTCCTCTTTAAAGAAGAACTCCCACAAAAAATTTTATTCCATGTCCTGCTAGAAATGTACATGATGTAATCTGTAGTGAATGTCATTTTCTTACCAGTAGCTGAATTTTTTAGTTATATCATCCTGAAGTTTCTTATGTGTCATGTGACTAGGAATTAGACCCACCAACTCACACAGCATCTTATGTGTGAACATGAAGTCTAATTTTCTATGTATTCCTATGGGAGCCTCACTTTCAGTCTCATAGGAATGAATAGAGCAGTGACTGGCTTCCTGTCCTGGGTCAGTTGGAGGTCAGGGTGTTGGTCACATGACCCAGCTACAATAAGAAGAGAGTGGAAACTCTCAATTTCAGCCTCTGATAAGAAAATGACATTCACTACAGATTATATCATGCACCTTTCTAACAGGTCAGAGAATAAATTTTTTTGCGGGAGTTCTTCTTTAAAGACTAATAAAAAGATAGTAATACAGATCATATAAGTTCTTACATGTAAAAGTCAGAAAGAGCTGCTGTAAACTGTAAAGCACTTTGTATATAGATGACAGGTGCTTCTTCAAGAGGCTCTGTCACCAGGTTTTAACCTATGTATTTTAATACATAGGTTAAAACCCCTTAACTTGTACATTTCTCACATACCTTTATTGCAGAGTATAGCGCAGCGGTTGTGCTGAAAAACGAAGTTAAAACATTATGCTAATGAGCCTTCGGAGCACCGGGGGGCGGGCTCTTTCCTCCTGAGCACCGCTTCTTCACCGCCCCCCCGGGCCCGAGGCTCTCCCCCATGCCGAAGTCCACGCCCCTCTGTAAAGTGACTGACAGCGCTAGACCTGAAAGTCCGCTGTCCGCTGAACCCGGAAGTGACGGCGTCTGCGCACAAGGATGGAAGCGCTTGCAGTGTTCGGCACTGCAAGCGCTATTGCGCACATGCCGGCGCGATCGGACTGCGCAGGGATTTCAGCGCTAGGCCAAACGGTCTAGCGCTGTCAGTCACTTTACAGAGGGGCGTGGACTTCGGCATGGGGGAGAGCCTCGGGCCCGGGGGGGCGGTGAAGAAGCGGTGCTCAGGAGGAAAGAGCCCGCCCCCCGGTGCTCCGAAGGCTCATTAGCATAATGTTTTAACTTCGTTTTTCAGCACAACCGCTGCGCTATACTCTGCAATAAAGGTATGTGAGAAATGTACAAGTTAAGGGGTTTTAACCTATGTATTAAAATACATAGGTTAAAACCTGGTGACAGAGCCTCTTTCAGGATCCTGTACAGTACACACATCGGGCAGACGTCCTAATCCTGTTATGTCTAATGAGGGGGTAATGTATCCAATGCGCTGCGCCAGAAAAGTGGAGTGTTTTTGCTTGTTTTGTCAGTGGAGTAAGCATTAGTGACACATTTATGAAGTGTTTATACCTTTTTAGTGCTAGTTACACCACACACGGTAGTTTACATTTACTAGGAGGCAGCCAGATTTTTTGTGGACAGAGCTTTATGGCAAATGCAAGTATTTACTACAGCAGACATGTCAAGAGAGGTGAAGCAACAATGGTCGGCACTCTGATACTAAGACATTGCTAAGTGGTAGTGAAATCCACTAGTCACTGGAAGCGAAAACCATGGCGCTCGTGCAGAAAGGATAATAATAGAAGGGCCGACACTAGCGTTTCAGTCCAACCTGGACCTTGATCACGGCAATAATGTAACTGGAGCAGACGTAATATGGTGCTTCCCGCTCCCAAGAGCATCTCTAAGTGACAGTGATGCTCTTGGGCGCAGGATGTGCCATGTTACTACCCTTCAATGTCAAGAGAGGTGACGGCTCCTCCTTGGGGTACAACCATACAGTGCGGGCGTTGGGCATTCGGGACGCCGCCATTCTGCAGTCCAGTAATGCGTGGCAATGAAAACCATACTGCATTGTTAATGGGTGCAAAGTATTGACTGTACCCACAATGCAGACCGACTGTACGGTGCAGTCTTCATTAGTTAAATAAGAGGCAGCTGTTGCCTATTTGGCCACATGGTCCCATACCACAGCACGGCCACGCCCCTAACGCCCCACGACTGTGCTATTTGGCCGTACCCTAGGGTGTTTAGGTGTCCCATCATACTGTAGTGCAACAGTCAGGTTCCAGGTACACTTTTCCATAGTGAAGATGAAAAGAAAGTGCTCACCGTGCATGCGGTAGGCGTTCTCGGAAGCCCTCAGTACAGCAGATGACCAGCAGAGGGCTGACACAGCTGTGAGCATAGCCTAGGCAAATAGCAGCTTGATTGAGGTAGAAGGTAGAGCTTGAAGGAGGTCCAGTGGAGAACAGATTAACAAGCTGTACTGCATGGAAAGGAGCCCAGCAGAAGAGGAAAGCAGCCACAATAGCCAGGGCCATGCGTGTGACCCTCCGGCTACGCTGAGATGGAGCCCTTTGGACTCTTTTCATGACCCTAGAAAGGTGGTGAAGTGTGAGGGAGTACAACACCACTATGACTGACAACGGCAGTAGAAATGTCAGGAGGCTGTGCATCAGGGTGTACCAGTAAAGGGATGGTGGTGCTCCAGGAAGATCCAGTACACACAGGGCCACGCCATCCCCCCATCTAACTCCAGAGTAGAGGAGAGCAGGGGTGCTGAGGAGAAGTGAGCACAGCCAGACGCAGCCCGTGACTATCCACGTACAACGCACACTCCGTCGTTGGCCCATGGTAGAGGAGTGCACCACAGCCACATATCTGTCAGGAGACAAAGGCAAATGCAGTAGTATTAGGGCTCTGCTGTGTATAGCAATATACAACACATTTATTTCCACATCTGTCAAATACGGTGTGCCCACACATGCCTGTGATTTGTAGACATATACAGCAGATAGCACAGTTAAACTGTCGTAGTTACCAATTCTTGCTACCGTCAGCCAAGGGCCATGTTGGGCACTGGCCGAAGTGGAGCGGGCTCTTTTGTTTTCACGGCTTTCAGTGACTGTAACTTTACTTTATCTTTGTATGTCTTTGTATATATATATCTTTTATCATCGTTTAGTAAACTTTTGTGCACCTAATTCGTGTTAAAGGCTATATACACCTTTGGAGGCAATTTTTTTATGATTGCTTTTAACTTATTTTTGGCTAAAAATCATATTTTTAATTGGCCTTTATTAAAAATATTGAGCCATTCTGTCAGTAAGGGTTAACTGGTTTTCTAATTGTGTGACTGATACTTTCATTTTTCACTTTGTGCCTCTCTAAGGCCTCTTTAACGTTAGCGGCAGCACGGATCAGGCAGGTGAAGGGTGCCGCCAGATCTGTGCTGCTGCAGGGACATGTGTGGGGCCGCAACCACGTTCCGGCCCCACACATGTCACGCAGTACATACACACAGACACACACACAGACATATACACATACAAATACACATACATACTTACATGCTCCCGGAAGGTCCCCACAGCGCAGAAGGAGCAGGACGGCGCGCACATAGGACGATTCCCCACAGCGCCCTCTGCTGGGCGCCGGGAGGAATCGTCCTATGTGTGCGCCGTCCTGCTCCTCCTGCGCTGTGGAGACCTGCTGGGAGCATGTAAGTATGTATGTGTATTTGTATGTGTATGTTTATGTGTATGTCTGTATGTGTGTATGTATGTGTGCAGGTGACGGATCCGTCATGAACTCCATTGAAAGTCAATGGAGGACAGATCCGTTCACCATTGTGTCACACCAAACGGATCCGCCCCCATTGACTTTCATTGGGGGTCATGACTGATCCATCTTGGTGCGGATGCCTGGACCGGAGAGCAAACCGCAGCATGCTTTTAGGAGCATTCCGTTCTCTTCAGTTCAGTTTTGTCCCCATTGACAATGAATGGGGACAAAACTGAAGCGTTTTATTCCGGTATTGAGCCCCTATGACGGAACTCAATACCGGAATTATAAAACGCAAGTGTGAAAGTAGCCTAAACTGCTAAGAGGTCATAAACACTTATTTAATCCACATTCTTATCAGTAAGATTAGAACTGAGCTATAGTGAGTGTTTATAATGTGAGAAAGCAGAGATAAGGAGTCTGTCTGCTCCTCAAATGACGGAAAAGACAATAAAATCCACAGGCAGCTAGTAGAGAATGTCATCTATGTACACAAAAAAGGATTCCATTGAAAAAAAGATGTTTAGCTCAAAATAAGTACAATGCAATAATAAAAAAATGCCCCCAATGGTGTACATGGATTTTAAGCCTATTTTTTCCTGAATGTCAGATAATACAGGCAGTCAGATGTTTTGTGGGCAGAGCTATGTTTTAGCCAGATTAATTATTGAGACTTTTTTGCAAAAAATTGGGAAAAAAAGTTGCAGGTGTTCTCCAATCCCCTGGTGCAGTACAAACTTGACAGAGCTTTTGTAATAAATATGACTAGACTTTAGACTGAAAAATCCATAGGTATTTTGTGCGACAAATTTTTTAAAAAGTGAAGTGCGACATTTTGTAAATTTGCTGCAAAAAAACTGTCACACCAAACAGACACTCCAAAAAAAGAGTAAAAAGTCACATACTGATACAATCCCCTCTTAGACAGGCTGTGTAGACCTTCACCAGGTGGCATGCAACATCTGGAACTTGCATTTTTTGCTTAAAATACATGGCAGCAAAAAAAAGTGTCAAAACTGGAAACCAACTGGAAACTTAAAAGTGCCAAAAAACCCATGTGTGATACCAGGGCTTATTCACATGGCAGTGGCTCATCCACGTGTGCTGTCTGTGTTCTCCACGGTCAGCACACATTGATTTTAATGTGTTTATTCACACATCCTTGTTTTTCTACTGAGAAAAACAATGGAGACATGTACTGTTATAGTCCATGTTACAAATCATGGGTTCATGAAAACCACGGACAAGACACGAATGTCATTTGTGATCCGTCTATATTTCACAGACTGTTGCTATAAGACACTTGGAAATCCCATTTTAAGCCTAACAGTGCATTCAGAAAATGGATGACACATTGGAGGCCAGAAATGGATCAAACACAGACCCTTCATGAAACCCATCACAGAAATTGTTACCAATAAACACTAATAGATATGGTCAAGGACGTGTGAATAAGGCATTGTATAGAAAGTAGAGACACAATTGCATATACCTTCTAACTTCTAGGAATGATGCCCCATGAATTAGACCATGCTTACCATTGTGTCTATGGCTAGACACAAGATGGCAGAACTGGACTTCACCTTTCCTGGGTACTAACACTGTCTCTGGGTACTTAGTTATCCCCAAGACTCACAGTTGGGCCAAATTATACAAGAACTGGGTGGTCAAATATGGTGAACAGATGATTGAACCAACAGACAATTACTGACCCTGACTAGCTTTCCTTAAATGTTTTCCTAGATACAGTACAGACCAAAAGTTTGGACACACCTTCTCATTCAAAGAGTTTTCTGTATTTTCATGACTGAAAATTGTAGATTCACACTGAAGGCATCAAAACTATGAATTAACACATGTGGAATTATATACTTAACAAAAAAGTGTGAAACAACTGAAAATATGTCTTATATTCTAGGTTCTTTAAAGTAGCCACCTTTTGCTTTGATTACTGCTTTGCACACTCTTGGCATTCTCTTGATGAGCTTCAAGAGGTAGTCACCTGAAATGGTATTCCAACAGTCTTGAAGGAATTCCCAGAGATGCTTAGCACTTGTTGGCCCTTTTGCCTTCACTCTGCGGTCCAGCTCACCCCAAACCATCTCGATTGGGTTCAGGTCTGGTGACTGTGGAGGCCAGGTCATCTGGCTTAGCACCCCATCACTCTCCTTCTTGGTCAAATAGCCCTTACACAGCCTGGAGGTGTGTTTGGGGTCATTGTCCTGTTGATAAATAAATGATGGTCCAACTAAACGCAAACCAGATAGAATAGCATGCCGCTGCAAGATGCTGTGGTAGCCATGCTGGTTCAGTATGCTTTCAATTTTGAATAAATCCCCAACAGTGTCACCAGCAAAGCACCCCCACACCATCACACCTCCTCCTCCATGCTTCACGGAGGGAACCAGGCATGTAGAGTCCATCTGTTCACCTTTTCTGCGTCGCACAAAGACACGGTGGTTGGAACCAAAGATCTCAAATTTGGACTCATCAGACCAAAGCACAGATTTCCACTGGTCTAATGTCCATTCCTTGTGTTCTTTAGCCCAAACAAGTCTCTTCTGCTTGTTGCCTGTCCTTAGCAGTGGTTTCCTAGCAGCTATTTTACCATGAAGGCCTGCTGCACACAGTCTCCTCTTAACAGTTGTTGTAGAGATGTGTCTGCTGCTAGAACTCTGTGTGGCATTGACCTGGTCTGTAATCTGAGCTGCTGTTAACCTGTGATTTCTGAGACTGGTGACTCGGATGAACTTATCCTCTGCAGCAGAGGTGACTCTTGGTCTTCCTTTCCTGGGGCGGTCCTCATGTCAGCCAGTTTCTTTGTAGCGCTTGATGGTTTTTGCGACTGCACTTGGGGACACTTTCAAAGTTTTCCCAATTTTTCGGACTGACTGACCTTCATTTCTTAAAGTAATGATGGCCACTCGTTTTTCTTTACTTAGCTGTTTTTTTCTTGCCATGATACAAATTCTAACAGTCTATTCAGTAGGACTATCAGCTGTGTATCCACCTGACTTCTGCCCAACACAACTCATGGTCCCAACCCCATTTATAAGGCAAGAAATCCCACTTATTAAACCTGACAGGGCACACCTGTGAAGTGAAAACCATTTCAGGTGACTACCTCTTGAAGCTCATCAAGAGAATGCCAAGAGTGTGCAAAGCAGTAATCAAAGCAAAAGGTGGCTACTTTGAAGAACCTAGAATATAAGACATATTTTCAGTTCTTTCACACTTTTTTGTTAAGTATATAATTCCACATGTGTTAATTCATAGTTTTGATGCCTTCAGTGTGAATCTACAATTTTCATAGTCATGAAAATACAGAAAACTCTTTGAATGAGAAGGTGTGTCCAAACTTTTGATCTGTACTGTACGTCCCTAAAAGCTTACACCAGACACCACTGCCCGGCTCTGCTGCTGCAAACCAGACTGAAGAGGGGAGGGCTGCATCAGCTGCTCATATCTTGGGATTGGTAGCAGATAGAAAAATGGTTCTGACCTTCTTTGAAAGCTGGCATCCCAAGCTTTCAAAATCAGCATTATATCCAGTATATCAGAAGATATAGCTGTTAGAAATTGAGTCGGGAGAGAAAGCTGTTTTTACTTTCACTTTCAGCTGGGCACTTGGGAGCTGTTTTCCAGCAGAATAAAAGTGCTTTTTCTGAACATGTAATACAGACACACAGTGCACACAGGTATACTTGGGATGGGTCTGCAATCTTCTGTGGGGCAGTGCTGTTAGTTATATAGGTGAAAATGAGGTGACAGACTCCCTTTAAGCTAAGCAGACCTAAACACCAACAACTAGATGCAGATGCCTACAGGGAAACTGGAAAACAGAGCACAAGAAACTAGAACTGGAACTAGAACAAGCCACTGGAATTGAACACCATTGCACTAGGAACTCAAAGTAGACCGGAACTCAAGAGTGGGAGCAATAGTGCAGGGGATCAATAACCCCCGGCACTCCAGCAGTTGCAAAACACCCCCTAGCACGGACACTTGGAATAACAGCTGGAGTGCACTGTTTTCTGCCATTTAAGCTGTAAATGAAAATGGTTTTCCGGGACCCCCGCCGATCAGCTGTTTGAGAAGGCATCGGCGCTCACCAGCCTTCTCGTCACTTACCCTAGCACATGTGATGTCACGTTCATCGGTCACATGGCCTAGGCGCAGCTCATTCCCATTGGCACAGCCGCTATCAAATGGACAGTGGTGTACTTGGTGAGCTGAGAAAAGGCCACGGCGCTACTGTGAGCGCCGGTGCCTTCTCCAACAGCTTATTGGTGGGGGTCCCAGGTGTCGGACACCCGCCGATCATATACAGGAGGATTACCCTATCAATGAGAACCGGGACCTAATCACTAACGTGGAGTGCCAACCATTCTTCCTTTTCTGATCGTATGTTGAGCTTGGCTTCTCCTCTAGTTAGGGTATTCAGAGGCAGCGATGAAGCAAGGCTGAAGTTAGCTATCTTCAGTCTTGTCAGTAAAAACCAGATCTTTGAGACCCGAAGAGCACTCCAGTGAATCCCTGAGATGGTAGGCAGTAAGGAACCTCTAAGACTGCACAGCAGCTGAAAGAGGGAGTGCAGGATTTAGCCTGGGGGAGTAACGCACGTCTACGGCTAATAGACTTCACAGCCTCGGTAAGGGTGCTTATGGCTTTTGGCCGCTGTTTCCTACTGTTGTAACAGCTTGTAGTGGTGTTTCTGGAGTCTACAGCAAGAAACTGCAGACATTACTAAAGAAGTTAGACTTAGGTGCACCCTTCTGCTGAGTTGGTACATGGGGCATTGCATTGTCCTGGAACTCACTGCAAAGGGTCAACACATTGTATTTCATGCACTGTATTTTGCCCATATGGTTGTATACTGTATATATAACTGTAGCTAGGAGGGGCTGGCTCCAGGCTTCCTCTCTAGGAGATAGTTCAGTCCATGTGTAGTGTTAGCTGCAAATTGTGGAAACGCTCAATTCTACATATCCAGCTGCATCTCTGTACTCAGGACAGCATTACAGTTGAATGCCGCAAGGGGGCATGGGTGTGATGTCTCCCTGGCCCACTGTTTCCTCTAATAGGCTTTAGTCCTAGTTCCTGTAGTCTATCAGAGGCTGGTGTCATCATTATTGCGCTGCCTGAGCCGGGTTACATAGAGCTCAGGGCACAGACTAGAAGAGGTCGGTGTCTTGCACTGCATCGCTGAAAGCAGAAGGTAAGTATCTGAGTTTATTATTTTTATTTGGCAGCATGCTGTTGGGCCACAATGGGGTGGGGGGTCATTGTTTTGTAACTGGAGAAAGCATTATGGGGACAATTTGGCTGTAAAAAATGAGCATTTTTGTACTGGCACACATTATAAGGGGACCACTATGAGGACATCTGTTCTACTGGGGGTACTAAAAGGGGGAGTTTTTTGTACTGACAGATGTTATAAGGGAGAGGAGGGTAGAAGAGGTCCTTAAAGAATACCCACGGAAAGAAAAGAAAAAAGTCACTATGCATGGATATATTTGTATTTTGTTTAAGTTAATTTAATATCGTGGACTCATTTTATTTGCACTAGCACTTTATTATGTATTAGCACTTTATGAAGGGTTATAATATAATTATTGTTTTATAAAATTATGCGGATGATGAATTATATTGACACTCAATATTGGTAAATTGTTTGTTTTGTTCAATTTATATATTATTTCACATTTTGTTTATTTTGAATATTATGCACTTTGCACTTTGTAAATTTATATTGACGATAATTGTCACATCATTTATTCACTCAGTTAGGCTTTATATGTGAGGTAATGTATTACATTATAGTTAAAATGATTGTGCCAATTTATATTTATTCACATACTTACCTCGTATTATTATATTGTATCATATATATTGCACTTTAGGGGATTCTCTATACTTATTAGTTTTAATATGCATTATATTAGTGAGAGAAAAAATGTATGAATTTAAATAGGGTTTCCGAGGATAACTTGCTCTCCATATTGGTCAGATTGGTCTGTGACGCTTGGCTGGCTTGGAAACCTTGCGACGCTTTGGCCGATCGTCAAGGAAGTGATGTGCTGGTGACGTCAGCTACCCAGCGTTTTCGCTGGGAGGTTCTGCCCTCACCAGTACTGGCTTCAGGCGAGGGGCGGAAGCGGAAATACGTGGGGCGGACATGTGACCAAGCGCCGTATTTCGGACCACACCTGACAACCTCACATGGTGGTAAACATCTATTCCCATTGGTCAAAGGTAGTTTAAAAAGTGAAAAAAAACACTCCCTCCTTGTCTTCTCCTGAGGAAGCAAACGCGAAACGCGCGTTGAGGAGGCAAGATTCCTGACACCTATATTTGGTATGTAATGACAATCTTTACCTTGCGTTGTATTTTTAGCATAGCAGTAGTTATTGAGACTTATACGATTATGGAATGTTTGGTTTAGGGGCGGTGAGCTATTTTGGAAAAATACATAGTGCATTATGAGTATGTAATTGATATGGCAATAGGTGTCAGTTTTGTATTACTGGATGTACCTGCACTTTAGGTTCTATTTGACATGTTTTTAGAATTGACATTAATAAAATTGGAAGTTTTTATGAACAATTAATACTCCGTTGATTTTGTGATAATTATAATATTTTGGGAGTAGTTCAGTTTGTTAGATGTTATACCTTGGTGAACTGAAAATTGTGAATTTGACAGATGTTATAAGGGAGCATTTTTTTATACTGGTGCATAAAGAGCCATTTTCTGTACTTAGTGCACATTGTAAGAGAGCATTTTTGTAATGGCACATATTATAAGGTGGCCAATATGGGGACATTTCTTCTACATGGGGCACTAAAAGTTTTTTTTGTACTGGCACATGTCATAAGGGAGCATTTTTTGTACTGGCACACAAGGGGGGATTATTTTACTGGCAAACATTATAAGGGGTCATTTTTGTACTGGCGCACATTATAAGGGGGTATTTATGTACAGGCACACGTTATAGGGGGCATTATTACTTCTGGGGACACAGTGAGGGACATTATTACTATTGGGTGCACTGTTACCACAGACAAGTATTACTATTGGTGGAACTTTAGGGAGGACTGTTACATTGGGAGGCACCCTGGCCCAGTATCAGCTTAGCACAATTATTTTTGGAGGACACTATGTTTATAGCACTATAAGTTTGCTGGTCACAGTCATTTTTTAGGGCACTGTGTGCCAATAATTATCGTAGGGGAACTATCTGTGTGGTAATAGTATTTTTAGGGGGATTATCTGTTTCTGCAGTATAGTATGGGGCACAGTATTAGAAGTGGCAGGATGGGGTGTTCAGAAGGTGGGAAGAAGCCTGGAAAAGTAGTTGTCAAACTCTGCAGAGACAAGAGATGGCTGAAAGAAATCATCATGGTGGTCTGGTCTGAATGGAGAGGAGATGTCACTGCATGTAAGAGGTATGTGGTGCTGTATTACCAAGTATGTTTTGTAGCTCTGTATGTAAGTATGTCTTTAACAGTAGGGTTGGTTCAGTTTTCACCTCAGGCAGCAGAAAGGCTAGATGCACCTCTGGAGAGGGCACAGTAGTTGCAGAGAGAGCAGAGCTCTAGGTTTAATGGTAACGCCCCCGTTGCTCCTGGAGGCTCATTTGCATACATGAAAACATCATTTTTCTCAGCAATGCTGCCACATATGAACATGGGACCAACACAGATGCCTTGAGCTGCCAAGTGCACATGTAACAGGTCAGCCAGTGTCATAGGTACAAATCTGCTGACAGATGCCCTTTAATATGTACCCTCCCTGTGTGGGATACATCACTGTCTGCATCACCAGCAGACTACAGAAATGTTGGGGTCACGAATCAGGAACCTGCCGTACACCTCAAAAACCCTCAACACCAAGGGCACCTCAATCGCCATCAGGCAGGAGCACCCCAGAACCAGAGAGTGCACCCTTCCACATCACTGCACAGTCCAAGAGGCCTGTGAACTGTGAGTACTACAACTCCCATCCAGCCATACACTCACGTATGCCCCTGCAGCTCGCTGCAGCATTTTTATGTATAAGACTGTATCTGTGAGGACTGTGACAACTACCATTGTCCGTTCCACTAGGACTCCTGTCCTCCACCCACAGCTCACACTTCCTACTGGGTGACTGCAATGACAGGACCCAGGGGCCCCAAAGACCCCTCTGCAACATAACAGAATACCTGGGCCCTGTTACAGGTTTTGCAGTTTTGGGGCGCAGGAGTGCAAAGTTATTCTTCACCTGTCTTAGATCCAGCACTATGTGCTGTCCTGCTCCACTCTTCGCTCTGGATCATCTGCTTCCTCTGGACATCAGGTTTCCATGGCAACCTGGCGCAGAGCAGTGATGTCACTCTGCTGGGTCATTTGAGCCTGGTTCTGGCAGAGGGACGCTGCCTAATTATTCTGATTCTTCAGCATCCCTGCCGCCTGTCAGTTTGTTAGTTCTCACACTACCTCTGCTTCACCATATATGTTTTGATTTATTGGTCCTGCTGCCACCACAGCTCAGCAATGTTCAGCATTGCTACAGCCCTGCTACATCTAACGGCACTCAACTCTGCATCTTTGCTGCTCGTCCATGGCTCAGCAGTGTGCAGCACTACTACAGCTCTGCTACCTGTAGCAACACTCTGCTCTGCTTTATTGCTGCTCGTCCACAGCTCAGCAGTGTACGACACTACTACAGCTCTGCTACCTGTAGCAACACTCTACACTGCTTAATGGCTGCTCGTTCTTAGCTCAGCAGTGTGCAGCACTACTACAGCTCTGCTACCTGTAACAACACTCTACTCTGCTTTATTGCTGCTCGTCCATGGCTCAGCAGTGTGCAGCACTAATACTGCACCACTACTACATCACTTCACACTCAACCCTGCTTCATGGCTGCATATCCACAGGTCTGCATCATGACAGCACTACTACAGCTATACCAACTCTCACCAGATGAGACCTAACATGCTACCATTGATTATCTGAGCATGGTATGCACTATTATTCTTGTCACTGTTTGACAACATTTATTTTTGTGCAGTACACTCTAGTTATCTGGACACTGTATGACGCTATTTATCTGGATGTTATATTCACCATTGACTGCTATATGCACTATTTTCTGGCCCCTGTATACACTGTTTAAGTTGACTATTTATGTTGACTCTCTATGGCACCACAATATGGCTCTTTATATATCCAGTACAGGCACTGTTTGGCACTATTATATACCAAAAGTATATTATACAGTGTATTCTATAGCAGATGTGATTTTTGGAGGCATGTCCTGTATATTGCGGGAGTGAGGTAGAGTAAGGCTAAGGGCTTATGAACACAAACGTGTGCTGTCAGTGCCCGTGCTGTGGACCGCATTTTTGGGCACTGACAGTGGGGCCCCCGCATTCGTATTGCAGACCCATTCACTTGAATGAGGTCCGTGATCCGCATCCGACGGTCTGCGCCGCAAAAAAGTAGTGCATGCACGATTTTTTTGCGGTGCGGAGGCACGGCCAGAAACACCACGGAAGCACTATGGTCTGATCCGGGCCTCCATCCAGCATCTCTGGAATTGTGGACCCATTGAAGTGAATGGGTCCACAGTATGTGATGCGGGCTGCACACGGCCGGTGCCCGTGTATTGCGGACCTGGCGTATGCGGAACGCAATATGCCCATGGGCCGGCAACGTTCGTGTGCATGAGCCCTAAGTGTGAAATTATCTTTGGAGTTTGGAGCAGTGACTTGGAGTTTCTGGTAGGGACTTATCTCCCCGAGAAGAAAAGTACAGGCATGGTGGAATCCAAAATGGCCGACCCTTCTCTCCCCTGACATCAGGAAAAGATGGCTAGGCGATCCCGCCCAGCGGTGCACCTAGCCTTTCTGCTGCCTGAGGCAAAAACTAAAACTGCACCCCCCAATGCCAATTTCTTAACCTAACCCCTTTGCCACAATGAAAGCGCTCATTCCCCATGTTCCTTCCGCTGCCCCTCTCTTGCCCCTACCTGGTGCTGTCTGAGGCGATCGCCTCACCTGGCCTCATTGGTGGTCTACCGCTAATACCACCATGGGGACGTGCACACATCCATATATTTTGTGGACATGGAACATTCCCTATTCTGGTCCGCGTTGTGACAACAGAACTTTCTATTGATGGGTGTGACTAAAATATGGAATGCATATGGACATGGGCGTGTGTATGAGGAGAGTAGCTTCCATAACCAATGACTGTATTCTGATGACAGGGATACAAGGCAGCGGAGTGGATTGTGAAGTTTTCTGGACCTTTGTGCCAAATTTGCATGCTTGGGGCAATTTTGAAAATTTTTAAAATTTTTCAATTAAAACAAATATTATACACACTCTTTTTTATCTGTACAGCCGGAACAAGAATGAAACCTCATATTAAATCTAAATTACCCTCCCTGTAAAACACACTTGACTACTAATAGCTGTCACCCTTAAAGTGTCGTACATAGCCTTCAGCAGAAGGTTGTTTTCCATTATCATATGCACTTTTATAGGTCACCCCGTAATTAATGGCTCCCCTCCTTCTTTCCAGTTTCTAGGGCAACTCAAAGTATTGCAGTCTTTTTCTTAATACCTTGTATTAAAGCAGGTTTTTTGCCACCCTCTACATAAAGGGCATTGCCTCCTCCTTCTTTTCCAAGTAAAGTATATGAACCCAATGCAGATAATAATTACACCGTGACTCAGTAGGGAGCAGAGTCTTTAAATTATCTTTTATTCACATGAGATCTATTTCGGGGTGGTCCGTTCTTTGAAAGAAGAACATAAAATAGTCAACTTGAAGTTACTTTGAATTTCTTAGTGATCGTCTTGACATATATCTCAGAAACATATTTCTATATCATATCTATGCAGTGCCATATAATCTTAGCCCCTGGTATAGAACGCCATAAGTCCCTTTGGTACGAAAAGTCAGGACTTGACATTTCTCCAATATCCAAAAGACGACAGTTTCCAGCTTTCAGTTTGTTGGACGAACATCACAGGGATGTCCAGATTAATAATGACAGAAAGCTTTAGCCCTAGCAGACTGTTCTTCACTTCTCTTCCAAGACATAAATTACCAATAAGCTCTGTAGATGTCTAAAGCCATGTAAGCAGGCTCGCAAATGGCTCCCTATTGAGTGGTCTTCTTCTGTCAAACTGAGTAAAGACTATGGACACATGATATTTTTTTAATTCTTCACTTGCTTCCAAATTAACCTTCTAAATAGTCTTTATTAAAAATGTCCTAATAGTTTGCTTCTGCCAAGTATGTGTAAGTCCTTCACCTAGTTGGTGGAGGTGCTGAATCTGGACATAAATCAGAGCTCCTATTTCTGCTCTCCCCTTCTCTCAGTGTTAAACATAGCAGCAGGGAGGGGGAGGATGTACACAGCAGATCAGTGTGTGCAGAAGGGGGATAAGGTCCAAGGAGTGCAGCTCTCAAAGGCTGTAGATACAGAGGAAAGTACACCCAAGGCAGTCTGCAGGGAAAGGCAGTCACTCAGACTGAAGAGTGAAACCAGAGCACCCAGGGCAAACTCTGCAGAGGGAGGAGGAATTACACACTTCTCAGCCTCAGTGACTGTCAGTGTACGTGAGAGGAGATCAGTCATTGTCTGGGGTGGACTGGGAAATTAAAGTGGCCCTGGAAAAAATCCTAACAGTGTCCCCATGTTGTAGGGATGTCCAAATTGACAGAAGGCGGGGCAATACCATAGCACAAGATACCGTCCCATCAGAACTGTATACCACAGAGCAAAACAATATATTGTCCAAAAAGCTGTCCCTCTGTGGTGGCCATCAATAGATGCCATTTTCTGTCCTCCTCCTCCTCCTCCAGTTGTCTCTGCTCTAAATATGAAGCACCTGAATTCAGGAGGGCATGTGAAGTCATTGGCAGGGCACATGAGTACCTAATTCTCACATTGTTAATTAGCCCTGAGAGCTCATTATGTACCCTGCGAGCGGCAGAGACAAGGGCTTGGGCTGCCCCTTAAGCATTGCCCCACCAGGAAATTTCCCTGTAAGTTCTATGGCCAATCCGTCCCTGGTCATTATACATAAACAGAGAAATCAGTCTAGGAATTAAGTTATTCTGATACATGAGAGCTAGTGAAGGCAGCAGTATCCTGGACACACAGTTCTCACATCTAACATGCATTGCTTAAGGGAACAACCAAATGAGAAATTCTGAAACTAGGAACAAGTTGTAAACTATCAGGAGTCTGGAAATTAGGAATGAAGATTGTAGCCTGAAACATAGTGGTAGCATTTTATAACTTATAGTAACCACTATGAAAATCATTTTTTGCAATGTCAAATATGTCCATAGCCTTTAAAATGATATTCAACCATGTCTTAGTAGTATTTGTTTCTGGATAAATGTGGTTAACAACCAATATGGCATTGTAATTGTGGCAGGTATTACCAGGGTGGCATCATTTCCTAATTATGTAGGCTTAAATGCCCAGCAACTAGGGATGAACATGTAAAGTTCGGGATCGGTGTTCGGGTGGTGTAGGAATTCCGTTAACGGAATATAACGGAATTCATGGACAGAATGCAAAACGGAAGACCTTAAGAGGCATTCCGTTTGGATCCGTCATAATAGAAGTCTATGGGCAAGTATGACGGATCCACCTGGTTTCCATTATGCAGGACTTTGTTTTCCTTTCTGTATATCGGAAACCAGAAAGATCCATAATGCTTGGATATAGACTTCTATTATGACGGATAAAAACGGAATGCCTCTTAAGGTCTTCCGTTTTGCATTCTGTCCACAAATTCCATTATAACGGAATCCATAACGGAATTCCTACACCACCCAAACACCGAACCCGAACATGTAAAGTTCGGGATTGCTCATCTCAGCAGATTTGGCTTTCAGGACACCATACGCAAGGTCTTAAAGGTAATTGTAAGGGACATCATGCTTTGACAAAATGAAAAAAAAAAAATCACAGTTTTCCAGAATTATTACCTGTCAACGCAGAGAGCCGTAATAATGCCCACACCGGTGATTTGGTTGTTCAGGTCCAAGGCCGTTACAGCACGACACAGGATATCTCCAAAGACCCAGCCTCTATCATGGAGCAGCTGATGGATAAGTAGAGGCATCCCAAGTAAAGAGAGGAGGTCCGCCAAGGCCAGGTTCACCACGTACAGGTCAGACACCAAGGTGTGCCTGCAGCTGAGAAGTACGGCTAGTACCAGTCCATTGCACAAGACTCCACAACCACAAATCATTCCATATACTATTCCCCACCCCGGACCACGTAGGGACACCACACCTGTGGCGGGGGGCAGAGTTGTTGGCATCCAAGGAAGGGATGGTGTCATACTGTTAGAGGGGTGTAACAAACGTACAGAGAGAGCCCCTCATTCTTACACACACACCCCTGTCTGATCTTCACTCTCTCATATTCTAGGTGCGAAGTGATTCACCTTCATCTTCCTCCTTTTCACTGTTTCTCACTTTCCTTCCTGTACGCCAGACCTAAAGCTGAAATATAAAGGACAGAAAGGTAGTTAATCACCTCCCACCCCCGCAGAGATCCAGCACCTGTATGAGTCTGCAGTGGCTACATATATTCCAGTCCTAAGCAGCCTAATATATATATAAATCACCTATATATATATATAGCACCGCATACATAGTAGAACTCCTGGCACGGCATCTGCACTGCATTAACAAATGCCACTCATTCACTGCAGCATAAAAACCTGCTGAGATATATAATATGCCTCTCACAGCCCATCGATACCTCGCTCGCACAAGATAGATTCCTCTATAGATCTGCAGCATATCATGGTGCCATATCCACGCCATATACAATATTTATCCACAGACGTCTCTATGCCAGTGGTTTACCTCCCACAGCTGTGAGCTTGTGTGTGTCTGTGCCTGCATGTGAGTATGTGACACCCAGACTAGATCCCTGCTCCCATTACCTGCGACTTGTTGATCGGAAGTGCATGAAAAATGACAAGGCTACTAGGTAAGGGACATACACCTAATCTACTGAAATCTCGCCCTGACTGTCTCCTTCCCTCTCTCCTCTAATAAACCCATCTCCCCTTCCTGCCTTTTCTACCGCTGGCCCCTGGAATCCTGTTCCTGATCTCTGTGTTACGTCTCTCCTCCCCTGGCTTTCTAGTTGTACTTGTCCATTCTCTCCTTCCGATCACTTCTGCGCTCCCCTCTGTATGCTCCCCCTCCTGTTCTGTACCACCGTCTTTCTTTGTATTCATCCTCTCTTCCCCTCTTCATTCCCTCCCAGTAGTGTCATTCTCATATTCTGTCCTCCCTCCATTCGGTCCATTAGCGTCTGTCTCATTGCACAATCATGTACACTCTTACCCAGCGCTCTCTTTGTTGAAGCACTCTCTTCAATTCTATGCCTCTATTTCCTGTATTGTGTCCTCACTTTTCTATTATTCCTCTTTCTCCTCACTTCTTATTTACACACCCTCTTCTATTCTCTTATCTCTTCCAGTCTCTCCCACTTAAAACATTTTTTTCCTAATCTGTCTATTCTTCTCTCCATCGTTGTCCACAGCTACACCGTCTTTCCATTTCCTTTCTTTTCTATCCTATCCATGACATATCACATTCTCCTTTGTATTGCTCTCTTGTGCTTTCCATCCTGTCTATCTCACTGGTATTTCTCACATACTTGGACTCTCATCAAGTCTCCCGTTTCTTTCTATTGGACATTCACCTTCAAGTCGTCGGTATCGATATTTCTCCATATTCTTTTTGTACCCTCTTTCTTTCTTTCTTTCTTTCTTTCCTTCCTTTCCTTCCTTCCTTCCTTCCTTCCTTCCTTCCTTCCTTTCTTTCTTTCCTTCCTTCCCCTCCTTCCTTCCTTCCTTCCTTCCTTTCTTTCCCTCCTTTCTTTCTTTCTTTCTTTCTTTTTCTTTCTTTCCCTCCTTCCTTAATCCCCCCCTCTCTCTCCCCTCCCTCCCTTCTTCCTTCCTTCTATCCACATGCTCTGCTGCAACCAGCGACTGGCTTCAGAGATGATGTGCTGCTTTCCTTCTTTTCTTCCCTCGCTTCTTCCTCCTTCCTTCCTTCTTTACCTTCTTTTCTTTTTCTTTCCTTCCTTCCTTCATCCCTCCATCTCTTTTTCCTTCCTTATTTATTTACAAATGCTCCCCTGCAGCCAATGACTGGCTTCAGAGATGATGTGCTGCTTTCCTTCTTTTCTTACCTCCTTTTCTTTCCCACCCTTCCAACCTATCTTTCTTTCTTTCTTTCTTTCTTTCTTTCTTTCTTTCGTTCGTTCTTTTCTTTCTTTCTTTCCATCCTTCCTTAATACCTCCCTCTCTCTCCCCACCCTCCCTTCTTCCTTCCTTCTATCCACATGCTCTGCTGCAACCAGCGACTGGCTTCAGAGATGATGTGCTGCTTTCCTTCTTTTCTTACCTTCCTTCTTCCTTCCCTTTCTGCCTATCTCTCCCTTTTTGTCCTTCCTTTGTTTCTGTCTTTCCTTCCTTTTTTTTCCGTCATTGCTTCCTTAATCCCTCTCTTTCTCCTTCCTTCCAAATGCTCCGCTGCAGCCAATGACTGGCTTCAAAGATGATGTGCTGCTTCCTTCCTCCCTTCCCTCCTTCAATAATCCCTCCCTCTCTCTCTCTCCCCTCCCTTCTTCCTTCCTTTCTTCCACATGCTCTGCTGCAACCAGCGACTGGCTTCAGAGATGATGTCCGTCATTCCTCCTTCTTTCCTTCCTTCTTTCTCTTTCCTTCCCCCTTCCTCCTTCCGTCCGTCCTCCCACTATTACTTCTTGTTATTTTCTGCTTTCTGTTTCCCTTTCCTTACATCCCCTGTTGACTCCTCTTTTCTAGTCTTTTCACATACTTCCCAGAATCCACTCCTCCAGTTTATTGCCTACTTTAACCACCTACCTCTGTAGCTTCTTTCTCCCTTTGTTTCCCTCTTTCTCCTTTGATATCATGCACATTATCCCTCACTGTTCCACTCCCTGACTCTCATTCATTACCTGTTTTCACATTCATGTTCCTTCACAAACTGTTCTGTCCTTCTTATTCACTGTGTTCTGTTTTCTGCAGTTTTTTTGTCTCTTTTTGTTAGTGTACTTTGTATCCCATCAGTTCTTCACATATTCCCGTTTTTCTATTATCATGAATAGTCTACACGCACAATATAGAAGAGAACAATATAGATTGTGATATTCCAATGCATTATACATTATTCTACTGAGAATGTTTTACGGTGTTTCCTATGTCTAGGACATGGTGTTATGTGCAACAGTATGATCCTCTCCTGCGAACTAACATTGTTTTGTGCAATTTACATCTGAATCAAGGTCAGGTTATTGCCTAGCTTGGTCTAGTTCATTTAGGAAGCAGCTGTTCTTTGCTTAGTCTGAAAGTGTCCAGGCAATTTGCTTCTCTGGTTGCTGCAGATTGCGAATGCTTTTGTTCTAGTCTATTGTGTTGTGTCAGTGTATCCTGGGACCTGTGGTCCTCTGGCCTCTGCCACCACTAGAGGGAGCTTTGGAGCTTCTTGTATACTGGGTTATGAACTGTATGCAGGGAGCTTTATCCCTTTATAGCTAAGCAGCAGATGCGGAGCTCTGTAATAGACCAAATCAAGTCAGAAGAAAAAGAGGAAAATTGACGTCTGTTTCCAATTTTACCCAAAGTGTAGCAGGTATTCTGCGGAAATTCTGTCTTTCCAAGTTGCCACTATTGCAGTAGTGGCAACTTGGATAAGACTTTAACAAATCTCACCCACACACTGCAGAATAGGTTCCACTCAGAATTTCTCATGCGGATTTAAAATCTGCTGGATGTCAATTCTTTCGATGGAACGCCAGCCTTTGCAATGCATTGAATGAATCCATGACAATCCATAACAATATGTACATGTAAAACGTGCTGATTGTGCTGCGGATCTGTGACAAAACCCATGTTAAAATCTGTGCTGTGTGGATGGACTTTAACGGTAACTGAATTCACTTTTTTCTCTCGTTGCGTTTCCTCTGATGTATCTATCCTTCTGCATCCCCCCCTCATTCATTGAATAGTCTATACACTTTATTACAGTGCCAGCATAAGCCGAGTCTGTTTAGTCCACTCTAATGTCTTGTATACTATTTGTACATGTCAAAGCCAATTTCCTCTAATCTTTATTATATGAGTTCTCCAATATATTTAAAAAATGTTTAAAATAATTATTTGTAAAATAAATAAAAAACAAAAAACTTACCTTTAAAATTTTCCCAGGAGCGGATTGGCCATAGACCTTACAGGGAAATTTCCCGGTGGGCCGATGCCCTCTGGGGCCACCCAAGCCCTCCTCTCTGCCACTGATTGGGTACATAATGAGCTCTCAACAGTGTGTGTTAGAAAATTGGTAAAAAACATAACTCACCTTTTAAAAATGCTCTCTGTTCCTGCACTGTGGCTTCCAGCAGTCCCATCAGACCCAAAGTGACGGGGACAGTTCTTAGTCAGGAGTCTCCCACAGCCACTCACCGGCCTCAGTGGTCATGTGTGCAAGAGCAACACCTCACTAGCTTTCAGAGGTTTGAGAGAGTTCGGCCCTAGCTTTTATTATCAAGTCACTCCTATACGTTTTGGTGTACCATGCTTTGTTGGTTTCTCGCCTCAAACAATAGATCAGACCTGAATATTGATTTAAATAGGATACTGGACTTTGTATCTAGGTTGAATCCCTTGCCGGATCTGGGCTGCCGCTAGTGCACGTCTACGGCTGGAACTACGCTCCGTCCGCATTCACTATAATGGGGCGGGCCAGAGTTCCGGCCACAGCACGGCAAACATGCAGAGAGGCTGCCGGACCAAAATTACAACATCGTAATTGTAGTCCGGCCGCCTCTTTGTCGTGCTGCCACCGGAACTCCGGCCCACCCCCGTTATAGTGAATGGGGACGGAGCGTAGTTCCGGCCACAGACGTGCAATAGCGGCAGCCCGGATCCAGCAGGCTGTTCACCCGCCGGAACAGCCTGCCGGACACCCCTGCTGCTAGTGTGAAAGTAGCCTAAGCAGCTGCGCATGCACATAGTTGACTGATGGCTTTTGGCTTTTTTTGGTTATGTAGTTGTCAGTTTCTACATGTGAATAGTTCCACACTGGCAGACTAGGTGTGTGCAGATTGACACAAGGCACGCCGATGAGAGGTGTATTATGCACTTTATTTAAGAAATGTTTGCTATTATATTTTATATAATTGATTACATATATATATATACGGTATATATATATATATATATATATATATATATATATATATATATATCTGCACTGCTGAACTTATCTTTTGCTTGAGGAAGAACCATAAAAGGGTTGAAACGTTACTACACTTCATGTAAATGGACCTAGAAAATTTTCTCTGAACATCTGGAGTGCTGCCATCCTTTCCTTGAGCCTTATTAATGCACAAATATTTCCCGATAGTCCAATTAGCACATACATATTTCATATTTGCCTTGATTAGTTATTAGTTAACGAGCAGATACAGTAGAGATCTGTCACCAGCAGTGCCTTAACTGTTTCTAAGTAGGAGCAGCATATGTGTTTTTCTACAAATAGGCAGTTTTCTTCAAAGCTGGTTCTCCACTTTAAGGGTACATCCACAACGGACATAAAATACAGCGACAAAAACCGTTACGTGTGGTTATTGCCAAGGAAGTGGCTGCGGGTTTCACGCTCTGCATTGCAAAGGGTGAACTCCACGGTGGAGATCCACGTAGATTTCATGTCCACACCGCAGGTTAATTTATGCTGCTGATTTTTTGTGCAGCGCGTGGATGAGGTTTCCTAACCTTTGCATTAATCAATAGTATAGTGTGTGTACATGAGGAATAACTCTTCTGCCCATTATATGACTTTTTTTTCCCCAGTTTTCCGCTCTCTGCATGCTAAATATCTAGTTTGCACTTCTCCTAGACCTGCTAGGTTGTTTCCTGTCCCTAATACAGACCTCTAGGGATCTGTGTGCTGTTTATAGGCAGGCTCTCTTGTAAGACATGGATGAACTGGGTCTTCCAGAATCCAGAAATGCTCTGTAGCCGTTCTCAGCTCTGACTCATAGATAAGGGTCTAGGAATGGTAGACCCTAGCTCCCCACCACCACCACCACCACCATTAAAAGGATTTTCAGAGAGTAAAATTTTGATGATCTTTACTCAGAATACGTCATCAATATCAGATCAGATCACAATCAGCTGTTTGAAGTCTGATGAGCCAGTGGCGTCACATTCATTTGTCACAGGGCCTATATGCAGCTCAGTCTCATTCAAGTGAATGGACATGGGCCGCAAAACAAAGCACAGCCACTATACAATGTATGCCACTGTGTTTGGAGGAGACTAAGGAGACTGCAATGATCGTCCAAGCTGATCATTTACTGTTCTTATGATCAGCTTTGTCATGTGTCTCTTCCCTCTCCTGACCAGTAGTCCAAGGCTTGCTCTCCTGTGTTGACAAGGGATCAGTCTCTCCTGTTTGGCTGACTTCCTGTAAACTACAGGATTACATTATCAATAGAGATGAGCGAATTTCATGTTATGAAATTCGTTCACGCTTCGTTTGGTGGTAAAATGTGGATTGCGTTATGGATTCCGTTACCACGGACCATAAGGGATCAGTCTCTCCTGTTTGGCTGACTTCCTGTAAACTACAGGATTACATTATCACTAGAGATGAGAGAATTTCATGTTATGAAATTCGTTCACGCTTCGTTTGGTGGTAAAAGCTGAATTGTGTTATGGATTCCGTTACCACGGACCATAACACAATTCTATGACGGAATGCATAACGGAATGCCTTTAGAGGCATTCCGTTATTCATTCTATCATAATAGAAGTCTATGGGCTGCAGGTGACTCCCCTGCATAATGGAAATGGGACAGATCCGTTATGCAGGCCATAGACTTCTATTATAACGGAATGAATAACGGAATGTCTCTAAAGGCATTCCGTCATAGAATTCCGTCATAGACTTGGGTTACGGTCCGTGGTAATGGAATCCATAACGCAATCCACCTTTTACCACCAAACGAAGCGGAAATGAATTTCAAAATATGAAATTCGCTCACCTCTAGTTATCACCTATTGAATCCCTCCTGTCTTGTCTAAGATTCCTTTCCTCCCCACCAACTTTGCCTTCCTTGTTATTATGTAAAGTTTGTATGTTTCTCCATGCTTAGAGTGCTGCCGAAGATATAATTTCAGCCCTATCTAAGAGACCTGGAGAGCGGTGTTAGAGTAGATGAGTTACAAAACATCACTATCTGTGTGTTATGTGCAGTATCTCCATTGTATTGCTATGAGATGCAACTTCACACTGCTTTTACCTGCCTCCTGCTTGGAAGAACTGGCAGGGAGAAACCCATCACAAGCAGGAGGCGGAGAGACAGGCTGAATCTGCATCTCATGGGAATGCAGTGTGCGTTAGGGGACAGTAATTGATTGAGCAGCACGTGTAGTGTGGTGAGATTCCACCCCTTCTGTCTCTGCAAAGCCAGAGGCATCATGGGAAATGTAGGCTGCATTAGGGGACTCATATAAATCTGGAAAAATGAATCTAGATGGCCATCAGTCCATAAACGGCACATCAACTAAAACAGGTACACACAAGGAATACACAAGAGCCTGATTCTTTAATAATATGATGCACTACGTAGGCAAAAATAATTCTGGAATGCTTCTTTAAGCATGTTTCTTGTCTCTGGGACCCCATCATTTCAGAAAATGGGGGGGTCCCAAATCCTTATTCTGGTTGGAGAACAGGATGAGCTTGTGCTGCCTCTTTCCATAGAGATGAATGGGACTGCTAGAAATAGCCAAATTAGCACTTTAGCAGTTTTTCCAACACTCCTGTTCATCTCTGTGTAGAGAGACAGTACACACTTATCCTGATTTCCATTCAAGAACTGGGTTTTAGGGCCCCTTCGTGATTTAGTGTAGGGCAAGGGAGAGGATCAGAGCATGAAGCGCTGGGTGAAGTAGGGTATAATGGGCTGCATCCCCGCATCGTTATGTCCTGGATGCTCTGGTCCTGACGCTGATTTATTTTTTTGTATTGGAATTTCTCCAGATTCAGACATTTTGGAAACCGGTAGAAAACTTTGCCCTTGCATATCTCGTAAATTTTGTCCCTCCAAATCCAGAATGGGCAAGTTTTGGCTTAGTTGATCACACTACATATCCCAGTACGGAAGAGGCAAGAACCCTATTATTATCTCAGCAGGTTCTGTATTTTCTGCAAAAATGATCTTTTATGTTTAGGATGGATTGGGTGGAGGTGACATCTACAGTCAGGATATTCCACTTGTTTTGGGAATATTTTGTAAAGGTGTTTACCAAGTAGGAAACAATGAAAGTTCTGTGATATTTCGAGCAATTTATATTTTACGGCCTGCCCTTATAATATATGTGTAATTAATAGCTGGTTGGATGTCTTAGAATTCCATATTTCTGGCATATGGCTCATGTGTTGTTTGCTTTATGTCTTTTTGTCTTTTGCTATATGACTTTTGTCTTTTGCTATATGTCTCCTGCTTTATGTCTTGTGCGTTTGTCCTTTGCTATATGTGTTTTGCTGTATCTTTTTCTTATGTCTTTTGCTATACCTTTTGTGTGTCTTTTCCTGTGTCTTTTGCTGTATGTCTTTTGCTATATATCCATTGCTATATACCTTTTGTGTTTGTCTTTTGCTATGTCTTTTGCTGAAGGCTTTGCTTTTGTCTTTTCCTATATATCTTTTGCTATATGTCTTTTGTGTTTGTCTTTTGCTATATGTCTTTTGCTGAAGGCTTTGCTATATGTCTTTTGCTATATGCCTTTTGTGTTTGTCTTTTGCTATATGTCTCCTGCTTTATGTCTTGTGCGTTTGTCCTTTGCTATATGTGTTTTGCTGTATCTTTTTCTTATGTCTTTTGCTATACCTTTTGTGTGTCTTGTCCTGTCTTTTGCTGTATGTCTTTTGCTGAAGGCTTTGCTATATGTCTTTTGCTATATATCTTTTGCCTTTTGCCATACATCTTTTGCTGAATGTCTATGCTTATGTTTTTTGCTGTTGTCTTTTGCCGTACATCTGCTTTTGTATTTTGCCATATGTTCTTTGCTATATGTCCTTTGGTGTATTTCTTTTGCTGTATGTCTTTTGCGTTTGTCTTTTGTTATATGTATTTTGCTGTGTCTTTTGTTGTATGTCTTTGCTTTTGTCTTTTGCTATATGTCCGTAGACATGTATCTTGCTGTGTTTTTTGCTATATGTCTTTTGTTTTATGTTTTTGTATTCACCCCCTCTTTACTTTCCCTGCCCAATCCCCCCTCCTCCTCCTTCTAACCTAGTTTTCACTCCCCACCCTTTATCTTTGACAGTTTTTGCATTTTTTTGTGAAATGTAAAATTCTAAAAAAAGAAACTGAGAAGAAAATGATGCTATATAGACATGGAAAAGAGTTTACAAGGCTATAGGCAGTAACAGGAGAAGATATGAAGCACTAGATGCTGATTATTTCCAGGATAATGTATAGCTTGTGTAGATAATAACACAGCGGTATGTGTTGTCACAGGTATGTCTTGCATGTGTAGGTGGCATAAGTCTCCAGTGGGTGGCTCCACTCTCTGGTCAAGAGGATATCTGTCGTCAATCTGATTTCAACTGAATGTTTTCTGATGGGTAATAAAAATCCTTATTTTATGCTAGGATGTTCTACTACTAATCATAGTATAAAGCAGCATTAGGGACATTAAAGGGGTTTTCCGGGATCTGTGATCTGCTTATTCTCAGGGGACCCTTCTAACAAGTAGGAAATGTCCAAAGAAGAGAACCTTTTTAATATATATGTCAGAATATAGGCTTTATATACCAAAGGTGCCCATGCACATTAGGCTATCATTGGCTATACTCATAGTTTTTAATTGACTGGCTGTCAGTGTAAGACCCCATTCACACCACTGTATTTTTGCCCCACATCCGATCCGCATTTTTTGCAGATTGGATAGGGACCCAATCATTTCAATGAGGCTGCAAAAAATGTGGGCTGCACCATGTGCTGTCTGCATTGGTATGTCCATTCTGCAGTCCCGTAAAATAGATAAAGCATGTCCTGTTGTTGTCTGTTTTGCGGACAAGAATAGGCATTTGTTATGCCTCATTCACACATCAGTCATTCATGGACAGCACAGGTACCCATTCATTTTAGTTTCAAAAAGGTATTTATTGGTATTTTATGCATAGATACATAGTTATTCATTATGAGAGGAAAATATCAACAATAAATCATGTCTATGTTTCATTGTATGAAGTTACAATATTGTAGTATAACAATCAATAAAACTGTGACAGTAAAATAACAGTGTGGTCTCGTGATTTTGCCTGAAGCTACTAGAACATAGAATATCACATGAAAGGGACTTAGTCCTCGGGGTCTCTCCCGGTCAGGAGTAAGGAGGGGAAGGGGGTAAGAATTCGTAAGAGGTCCTCTGCTCGTTTTTCAGTCAATTAAAGAGACAAAAAGTATTGCAAGTTAGGTGATTTAGAACAATTCAACCAAGGGTCCCATATTTGGTGATATCGTTCCCTAGTATCAGATAGTGTAGCATTTAGTTTCTCATATAATGCTACACTGTTGATCCCATGCAGAACGGTGGATACAGAAAGAGAGGGAGTTCTCCATCTAGACGCTATGTGTATCCTGGCAGCCATTAATATGTATTGGAGGAGTTTATGCTTAGTATAGGTAAACGCTTGTGGTTTTAGACCCAGGAGAAATATTGGTGCTGATAATGCTAAATCTGTTTTAAATACTTCATATAAACCTCTGCCTATATTGGACCAGAATCTACGCACTACTGGGCAAGTCCACCACACATGTAGAGTTGTACCTATGTCCTGACATCCTCTAAAACATAAAGGTGATACGTTAGGGTAAATTCGATGTAATCGTGATGGTACAAAATATACTCTGTGTAGGACCTTTAGTGAGGTTTCCATAAGTGTTACCTGCCAGCTGCCTTTACTAATGGTTGTGCAACATTCATACCACTGTTCTAGTGTGAGAGATTCTCCCAAATCCAACTCCCATCCATACATATATACTAATTTAGCGTCTGGTGGTGGTGAGTTTAAAATAGAATATATAAAAGAAAGGTTACCTCTCTCTGAGGCTCTATATTTGCAAAGTCTCTCGAATGCTGTATAATCAATAGTTCTATGAGCCGGGACCTGGGCAGTTAAGAAATGAAAAATTTGGGTAGTTCTAAAAAGTTCAGAAAACGGAGGAGAGAGCGCTGAAGTAAAATATGCCCTGGACATAAGCTTAGATTGGAGCAAAAAGTCGCCTAAATATCGAAATCTAGAGTGTTTCCACCAAGTAAAAGCTGTAGGTGGTAGGCCTGGCGGAAATAAGGGATTCCCAAATAACGGCAGTAAAGGGGTAATGGGATTTTGTAGCTTATATTTAAACCGCACCTTCTTCCAAAGTTGCAACATGAGGTATGGTATTTTTGCTGCCGGTTGTACCGATCCTAAAGGGTAATCTGGGGACCATATGAGCGCCAATGGGGAAGTAGGGTGTAATAAATCCGACTCCAAAGTTACCCATTGTGGCGTGGAAGAATCAACGTGAAAGGACACCAGTTGCGTCAATCTGGCGGCTACATAATATTTATATAAATGGGGGACAGACAACCCTCCCACCCGTTTATGAAGGTGCATAGTATGTCTTGCTATACGAGGTTTTTTATATGCCCATATAAATCTAAATATTTCTGCTTGTAATGATTTAAGTGCAGTACCGTATACCGGGGTGGGAAGTGATCTAAAGAGGTATAAAATCTGAGGTAGGGTAACCATCTTAACTGTATGCACTCTTCCTATCCAAGATAAAGTTGGGGAATTCCACTTAAGCAATTCTTGATGGAGCTTCGGAATGAGTCGGGCATAATTCCATTTAAACATAGTGTCCATAGTTTTCGGCAGGTTAATACCCAGGTAGGGTAAATAGTTATCTCTATTTTTAAAACCAAAATTAAGAGTGATGAGGTCTCGGGTGTGTTGTGGTACATTACAATGCATTATCTCTGATTTTTTGGCATTAATCCGAAGGTTCGAGAAGTGTCCAAATGTGTCCAGACATTTCATTAGATTCGGCAACGTGGTTAGAGGGCGTGTGATAGTAAGAAGCATGTCATCTGCAAACAGACTAACTTTATATTCTCGGGTTCCAATAGTAACCCCTGCTATATTTGGATCATTTCGGATCATAATGGCTAAAGGCTCGATAGCTAAAGCAAATAGGGCTGGGGAGAGAGGGCAACCCTGACGTGTACCTCGGAAAATTGATATAGGTAGAGGATCATCTGTCGGTAATTTAAGAAATGCAGCCGGAGACGCATATAGGGCTTTGATGGAGCTCAGAAAAGGTCCAGAGATACCCATTGCCAGCAATACCTGATAAAGATAAGTCCAGGAGATGCTGTCGAAAGCCTTTTCAATATCTAAGGCAAGAAGGGAAAGAGGTTTGGATTTAGTATTTGCCCATTGGAGTATATTGCATACCTTCCTCACATTATCTGGCGCCTGCCTACCAGGTATAAACCCCACTTGATCATAGTGTATTAAATTGGGAAGGTAGTTGTTAAGTCTTGTGGCCAGGATTGAGGTAAAAAATTTTTAAATCTACATTAAGCAACGAAATGGGACGATAGTTTGCTTGGAACAGGGGATCCTTATCTGGTTTAGGTATCACCGTGATTAGTGCATTAAGCATTTCAGGCGGTAATTTGCCTCCCTGGAGGATATAATTACCTAGAGTTTTAAGATGGGGGGTCAAGAGTTCCTTGAATTTTTTAAAGTAAGAAGCCGAAAAGCCATCTGGGCCTGGGGACTTACCCAGTTTAAGAGATGCTATTGCCTTATCAACTTCCTCATCAGTAATTGCTCGATTAAGGGAGTCTCTGGCCGAGGTGGTCAGTGTCGGGATTTGTAATTGTGCTAGGAAGGAGGATAAATCTTCTGTGGGGGGATCGGAGGGTGAAGAATACAATTGTCTGTAAAAGGTATGGAATTGCCGATATATGAAGTTCGGGTTGGAGGTGGTGTTACCTGTATCATCCTGAATTTGATATATCGTATTCAGACGCTGTCTAGCCCTCAACTTTGCTGCTAACATTCTATCCGGTTTGTTAGCTAATTTATAAAATTTGGCTTGGGTCCATCTCAAGGCCCTCTCTGTTCGATGAAGCAAAGTGGCATCCAGCTGGAGCTTTAATGGCTTTAATAAGAAATAGAGAAGGCTGTCTCTGGTTGGCTATTTCTAATCGAAGTAGTTTAGATTCTAAATCAGATTGAACCCTAGTACGTTCTTTTTTCAACCTAGATGCTTCGGCTATAATAATACCTCTTACAACGGATTTATGAGCAGCCCAGTTGATTGCAGGTGTGGTGTCAGAGGGTTTATTAATAGCGAAGAAATCCCGAAGAGCCGAAGTTATGCGTTCTACTATGGAGGGATCAGTAAGAAGAGACTCATTCAGTCTCCAGGTAAAGGGACAACGGGGTGAGGCATCTAAGTTAAGTTCCATCAGGACCATGTCATGATCTGACCAGGCACACGGTACATGTCTGGCATATAAAAGGCAGGGGAGTAGATGAGTGGAGACCAGTATCCAATCAATTCTCGTGTAGTGATGGTGCACTGGAGAAAAGTAAGTATATCCACGCTGAGATCCAGCGTATTCCCTCCAACTGTCAGCTATGCCCAATTCCAACATTGTCTGTCTCACCCAGCTTTTAGATTTAGAAGATAGTTTGTCAGCCATTGGAGATGATCTGTCCAGATGTGCGTTAATTGTCATATTGAAGTCTCCACACCAAATAATGGAGGAGGGGAGATATTGGTCCAGTAGTCTACCAACAGACCGAAAGAAAGAGGCAGGCTGACTATTGGGGGCATAGGAGTTGACTAAGCATATAGGGGTATTACTCAGAGTGCCGATCACAATTATATATCTACCTTCAGGATCCACAATCGTTTTTTCAACCTGAAACGACAGGGGATGCTTTACAAAAATGGCCACCCCCCTACTTTTAGTGGGATATGGAGCATGTACTAACATGGTTACCCATTCATTTTAATGTGTGTATTCACACATCCTTGTTTTCACACGGTTGGTGGATCCATGGTTTTAGCATGGAAGCATGCTCTATTTTGTTCATTATACACATATTGTTCCATGAAAAACACGGATGCCGTTCTTGTTTCATCCATGTTTCACAGACCATTAGGAGGAGATGCTATGAAAATTAATTTTCAGCTATGCAGTGTCCGTGAAACACGGATGACCCACTGACCAAACACAGCTCCTTCCGGACATTTTCATGGATGAATCACTGACCATCCTATCACGGATTTCCTCATGGACACAGAGGTAGCCGTTTTTGCAGTCCACAAATTTCAGATCCACAAAACATGGACACTGGTCATGTGTGTTCTGCATTTTGAAGAATGGGACGTCCAGCCCCTCATAGAACTGTCCTATCCTTGTTCGTAATTCGGACAAGAATAGGACATGTTCTATTTTTTTGTGGGTGCCATGGAACGGACATACGGATGCGGACATCTAAAATAAAATGATCTAGTATCTGTAACTGAGAAGTGATTATTAATGCAGGAGGGTGGACATAAGCTGTGCAGGGAAAGTGGTCACCTGTCCCCTGTGCCTGAGAGCTCTCTGCCAGTATAGTTAAAGGCACATCTTAGTTGGGGGTCTTGGTACAGATTTTGTATTGTCTGGTCACACACATAAGATAGCTGCTATCTGAATGCTTGTTTGGCTTCCATACACGTGCATGCTTGGCTCAGCCAAGCATACATGTGTTCTCTGTAAGGACAGTGGATATGACCTGTAAATCTGTGCCATTTGGTTACAGTTTTACTCTAATTAAAGGGGTTTCCTGGGAATGAAATACTGATGACCTATCCTGATATCTGATTTGTGGGGGTCCGTCTCTCAGCACCACTGCCGATCAGCTGTTTGAAGGGGGTCACAGCGCTCAGACAAAGGCCCCTTGCAGACTCCGGGCTCCCAGCGTAAGTATGTGGCAGCTCCCGTCCTGACCTCCCAGCACTGCCAGGGTCGCATAGCATTATATTGATTTACGATGCTATGTAGCCCTTAGCATTCTGGAATGTATTGGATAACACTGACATAATGCTGTCAGTGTTATACAATATATTCCAGAACTGCAAGGGTTACAATGGACGTGACATCAGAGGAATCACGTCAATCACCCAAGTGTTGTAGCCCCTTGCAACAGCTGATTGATAGGGATTCTGGGAGTTGGACCCAACCATAGAATTGGTCATCAATATTTAAGCCCCAGAACCCCCCCCCCCCAATCATTAACCTGAACTAGACCTTTCTTGAGATCTTCCACTGTACAACAAGAGACATGGCCAACAAAAAATAAGCACAGATGTATCCCTCAGAGGGGTATGTTAGTCGTGCTCACCTACTTGTGTTGTGCTGATGGGTACAACTCCAGTAAGTGCTTGAGGCGGTCGGTGCAGCCGATGATATCTTCGACTCCAGGGTGGGTTCCTCAAGCACATGGTTCAGGCCTCCACTGATCTGCACCAGCAGCGTTCTTCTGGAGCATTGTACTCAGCAGATTTGATTAAAGGGGTCTCGAAACGTGATGTCATTGTGAATATTGCTAATAAAAATATTTTCATCCACATCCTTCGGGTCGTGAATTTGCGCCATCTCGAAGTGGAACCCAACCAGTCCACGCCTTGTTCTTCTGCAGCACTGTACTCTACAAGGCTGCTGCTGAAACAATGAAACTCTATGGAGCACCCATGAATTTGCACCACCGGTGACCATGGATATTGACATATAGAGTGCTGACCGATGTAGACCAAATATTTAAGGAGTGTTTCTGATTGATCATAGGATGTCCCGCTGCTAGGACCCCCAGGAAAGAGCTGTAACCTGCAGGGAACGCAGAAGTGTTCAATTCCTCTGCGGCACCAGGAGAATTAAGAAATAAATGGTGCTCGCTGAAATCAATGGGCCTTGTAAATGTGTTATATATACCAGGTACAAGTGTTGAGGTTATATAACAATACCGCTTTGCATAGAGTCTAGTAACAGTAAGCACCGTGTTCTTAGCAATAGCAACATTCACAGATTGTTCAGTCCTAACTGGATCGTATTGTTCTTTGATTCAGAACACAACCGCCATCAGTTCAAGGCTGTAAGGGCAACTTGTACAAAGACGTCTAATGAACCATTACTGAGTCTGGAAAATGTTACGTTCAGTACGATTGGTATTTGGAACAAAAACGTGTATGTATGTTGAATGGGATGGCGGCATTACCAGTTGTACGAGTAGTTGTGTGTGGGTCTTGGGGTGGGATAGAGGAGGCAGAATAAATGGTAGCCTCACATTTCTGAAATGACTGCTAATGTTTAATTCCAGGACTAAAGGCGTTGTGCAAGAAAGGTGGTGGTGGTGGTGGGTGTTTGGAAAACCCCTCTCCCACTTTACCGGTCCTGTAAATGGAAGATTGTGCTGGCTGCCCACACCTTCTTCTCCTCTAGGCCTGCAATGGTCCGCTGGGCTCCCTTGATGTAAACATCCGGTTTGACATTGCAGCAACCAATCACTGACCATGGTTGAGACAGGATGCCCTGGAGCAGGGGCGTAACTACCATAGCGGCAGACCTTGCAACTGCTATGGGGCCCAGGACAAGAGGGGGCTCAGTCTTAGTTGGGATCATCTCCTCTTCTACTGGAGGTGAAAACTTGGTCAGGACTCTACCCTCTAAAGGAACAACTTTTAGCAAATGAATCAGTGGAAAAATGGCCCAAGGGTCATTGAAAGGGGTTTCGGTGGAAACCCTTCTGTCCTGTGTGGGGGGCCTGGTGTCACTAGGATATGCCCCCGTCGTCTTATATGTGCAGGTCCCACCGCATGCGCAGCCGCCCTCCATTCATTTTCTATGGGACCGCCGAAATTAGCCGTGCGCTGGCCTGGCTATTTCCGTCGAGGCCATAGAAGTGAATGGGAGCGGTGGTCATGCGCCATGCGCTCCCATTCACTTCTATGGGGAGCTGGCTTGGTGTCCTCCAGCCACCACCTTATAGGGCTCCGTTCTCGATATGGGACCCGCACCTATAAGACAATGGGGGCATATCCTAGCCATATTCCCCCATTGTCTATGATGAGACAACCCCTTTAAGTTTTGGAAAGAGGGGGGGGGGAATAGCTGATAACTAAAGAACAAGGCATTTTTCTCTGATAAGATATATTACAAAGTTTCTTACAGTCCTATACTATTGATGTATGAAAAGTTGTGTGAAATGACAGTCAACCATTTAAGGACTCTAATTTCTCAGAATGCAATCACAGCATGCAAGCAAGCAAGACTCTCAATAGGCCACAATGCACTCCACAACCACTGGGTGGCCACATATAACTTTACTTTGAATCAGAGAGTATGGGATTACCCTCTGATTTGCACTCCTATTAAGTAGAAACAATTTTAACCTAACAATAATCTGCCTCAACTGCCTAGACTCGTTTTCAAAGGTAGTGATATAACGAACAAGTCTGGAGTTTGGTCCTTGAAATCAGCCTATCAAGGGGCCCTCACTAGAACACGTTCCTCACTGTTGACACCAAAGGAAGTTTCAGAACCAAACTCCAGACTTGTTCGTTATATCACTACCTTTGAAAACGAGTCTAGGCAGTTGAGGCAGATTCTACTTAAACATTGGCAGATTTTGACACTTGACCCAGATTTGAAGGAGGTTTTAGGTGAATTCCCACAAATAACATATAGACGGGGTCAGAGCCTAAAAGACAAATTAGTGCACAGTCATTTTTCTCCTCCATCCACCAATAGCACCTGGCTGTCTCAACCAGTGACAGGTTGCTATCGTTGTAGTGGCTGTATTGCGTGTAAACATATGAAGTCAACTAAGACGTTTTGCAGCAATGTCACTGGTAAGGTCTACTCCATCCGACATTTTATTAATTGCCGATCACGGGGTGTGATATACAGGTTGGAATGTGAATGCAAGATGGAGTATATTGGGAAGACATCTCGTGAATTTCGGAGAAGGGTGGGTGAACATCTGGGTGACATACGCCGTCAAAAGGATACACTTGTATCCAGACATGTTCAGCTGATGCATAATGGACGGGCTAAGGTGACCTTTATGGGGATAGATCTTGTTAAACCACCCAATCGAGGTGGTGATTGGGATCGCCTGCTTCTACAAAGGGAGGCAAGATGGATCTATTATCTCAAAACCACCTCCCCTTCTAGTCTAAATGAACGCCTTAACTTTAGTTGTTTCCTTTAGTCGAGTTAGGATAACCGTCTGACCGTTGTTGGGGTTGTGATACGAACCCCTTAAAAGAAGGGTAAGGGGGCCTTATTAGTGATCTGAGGATTGAGTATAGGCAGTTTGATATCTTTATGTTTCTGCCCTTGATTGTACTTGAAGTTCCTCTACAATTTGGGCTCCTCTCCTGTTGATGACTTTTCAAACTTATATTAATCATTCCAGCTGACATCTGTATGCCCAATGGATGTTGGTTGCTGTATGACTGGGAATGTATTATTTATGCTATCGGCATGCCCGTCTGTGGATTTGGGGCCTGCAAATAATACCTGCGATTAGCCCATTGTGGGATGTTACTAAGGACGCCACTGACAGTGACGTCAGTCTATCCTGGCGGTGATATCTAAGCGTCTAATCTCCAGGCAACGAGACTCCGCCTCTCAATAGCTGACGTCAGCATTCTGCTCCGATCATGTGATTCATCACGTGACCTGGGCGCGCTGACGTGGTGAGAGGCGGGTCGTGAAGGAGAAAGCGCGGGCACACCGCTTCTTTTAAAGACGCCACTGGTGAGTTAACATTGTTGCTATTACGCCTCCATTTCTCCTTGCACTCAGGGAAATGCCATCTGATGTTCCTGAAGTTCGAGACCTGCGATCCTATTAAGGCTTAACCCCCAGCTAGGTTTCTCGTTTATTTCCTCAGGACAACAGGTGGTTTATGTTACTCAGAACTATACACATTGGCTATACTGCCTATGTATGATTACCCCGTTCCCATTGGAAGGGGTTCTTTTGTTACTAACCCTATATGATTGCACTGGGGTTTGCTTCTATTTTTGTAATAGCACGCAGTGCAATCTTCCGATGTGATTATACTCCCCTGAAGAGTCTTTTTTGACAGAAACGTGCCGTGTCGGGAGTGGGCACTTATCAATTGACCTTGAGGGTTAGGCCTGATACACAGGGACAGGTATCCGGACAGGGTACCCTACCATCAAGGGTGGCCTTGTATAGATAGGTAGGGTATGTGCAGTTTCCTTCTATCAAGCCCATAGGGATAGAGTAGGGATGATACCCACTCCCCTATATACATTTTTTCTGCACAGAGACCCTACAGCTTTCATCTGATCCCGTACCGAACCCTGAGTCCTGAGGAGTTATCTTACCCATCAGTGATCTCCACCAGCGACTGTATGGGTAAGACTGTTCTGATTATTTATCCTATATATGGTCCGCACTGACAAAGAGTGCCTGTTAATTCTATATTTGGGCAACGGATCAAGATAGGTTGTATTGATATTACACTGTATTATTTGTGTTGTCTTTCTATTTAGCATCATTTTAACATTGAACTATATTAAAGATTATATTTTAATAGTTAATTGCACCACCTGATATTGTTAGGTTAATATTGTGGCCACATATAACACAAACAATGACACATATAGCGTAGACAACTCCCAACAGATCATACCAAAATCACGTTTGTTTTGTTGTTTTTTTTTAAGTGGGTTATCTTGCACTAGGCTCCAGATGGCGACCAAAATGGTCGCCAATGCGACTCATTATTTGCAAATGGCGACAAGACTTTTTAGTCTTGTTGCCATTTGCGCCTGGAACCCACCAGCATTTGCCGATACTAAGCTGCGCTACTGCGCAGCCTAATATCGGAGAACATGGTGCGCGCTGCTGTCAGCGTGCTCCATATTCCCGCAGCAGCACAGGGGAGAAGGAAGCTCTTCCTCCCCCCTGTGCTGCTGCTGTCGCTGCCACCAATCAGGGGGGAGAGGGGAGGGGCAGGGCGCACTGCGCCACCAATGAGAGGGGCGGAGGAGGGGAGGGCGCACTGCGCCACCAATGAAGTTAACTACGTTTAATACAACTACAGGAGGCGGGTGCCGGCGCGGAATCACATAGCTGGCACCCGACCTGTATTATAGGGAGCTCCAATATGCCGCAGTTAACCCCTCAGGTGCCGCACCTGAGGGGTTAACTACCGCTGACTGCAGCTCCCTATAATACAGGTCGGGTGCCGGCTATGTGATTCCGCGCCGGCACCCGCCTCCTGTAGTTGTATTAAACATAGTTAACTTCATTGGTGGCGCAGTGCGCCCGCTCCCCCAACCCCCCAGTATAACAAGCATTGGTGGCAGTGGCCACAGGGTCCCCTCCCCCCCCTTCATTGGTGGCAGTGGTAGATACCGATCGGAGCCCCAGCAGTGTAATCGCGGGGCTCCGATCGGTTGCCATGGCAACCAGGACGCTACTGAAGTCCTGGCTTCCATGGTGAGCTCCCTGCTGCCCTGTGAACAAAGCCCAGGACAGCAGGGAGCTTTTGAAGTCCTATTCACCCTAATAGATCTCTATTAGGGTGAATAGAACAAGGGATAACGATCCCAGGTTCTAGCCCCTAGGGGGCTAATAGTTACTAAATAAAAAGTAAAAAAAAAAACGAATGTAAAGCACATTAGTTCAAGTATAGGAGGCAGTGGTATGACATAACCGGCCTCAATAACAGGGAAACGCGGCAATTATCCCTCAGATGTGGCACCGAGGCGTTAATTGCCGCGGATTGCACGCCCTGCTATTGAGGCCGGGTATGTTATACCGCTGCCTCATATACTTGATTAAATGTGCTTTATATTCATTGGTGGCGCAGTGCACCCTTTCCCCTAAAGAGGCTAATAGTTATTAAATAAAAAGTTTAAAAAAAAACAAAAAAACACCCCAATATATTAAATTTAAGGGCCCATTCACACAACCGCGTGAATGCGCCTGCAATTTTGTGGAATAGATGTGGCCGTATTCACTTCAATAGGCGGCGTGTGAACTTGCTGCGGCTCTGCAAGAAATTACAGAACATGTCCTATTATTGTCTGCAACTGCGGACAAGAATAGACATTTTGAAGGGGCGCCCGGCCGTGTGTTCAGCAAATTGTGGAACACATGCCGGGCGGCATCCGCGGTATTGCGTAGCAGATGCGCAATACTACGGCTGTCTGAACGGCCCCTTAATCACACCCTTTCTCAATTTTACATATAAAATATATTAACAATAAATAAACATTTTACATATCGCCACGTCCGAAAAGTCCAAACTATTCAAATATTTAAAAAATCTCCTATGTGGTGAACACGTAACAGAAAAAAATAATAAATCTGCACAATACGCCATTTTTTAGTCACCTTGTCCCTCAAAAAAATAGGATAGGACTGTTGTATTATGGGCCAGACGTTTCATCTTCTCCAAGTCTTTTTTTTAATTATATGTATTTAAATTTGGCGACTAAAAATTTAATTTGGCGACTAAATTTTTCCGTTCAGGAGCCAATGGCTCCTGGGTATTTTTTTTAGTCTGGAGCACTGTTGTACCATATAGGTTGATATATATAGAGCCACAAGGAAATGACATCTGTATAGGAAAGATCACACCATTTCTGACACTGGATAACACTGGATAATGCTTCCATATCCCCATCAGTGGAAGAGGCAAGTTCAGCACTTATTTATCTCCTCCACTATCCTATTCTCTGTAGAAGATACAAACAGTATGGCCATTCCACCCCTTTCTCATATGGTACCTGCACAGGGTTAAATGACCATGGAGAAGGGGGATGATGGGTCCAACAGCAGTGAGTAGGTCTTTATTTCTAAACCACTTTGTAATGTCAGTTTAAGACTTCAGAAGGTCAACATAAAATGGACTGATTAGGGACACATTAAAAGATGAAAAAAGTGAGATGATTTATATGACAATAAAATGTTCTAAGGACCATGAAAGCATTTATTATATAGTCCACATTACTTTCTCTAAGTGTTGTTCTGCCTCTTTATTTCTTGACCTTGCCCTGGGCAGCCACTGCTTCCATAGCCTTCTTCACAGTCTCCTCATCTCCAAGGAAGGACATGGGCTTGAGCGGCTTTAAATTGTCATCTAGCTCATACACAATAGGGATTCCTGTGGGCAGGTTGAGCTCCATAATGGCTGCATCAGACATTCCTGCATCAAGGAGAAGAAATGCAAATGAGTCAGAGATAAGAATAAAATCCAACATCTAGGCCCACGACTATCAGCACTCCACCTAGGTGCTGCTTTTAGTAAAGGGGGTTGTCCTGTTGGGCATACAATTGGTGCTGTAAGGCCCATGTACGGCATAACCCTTGTTAAACGGAATCTGTCAGCAGTTCTGACCATGCAAAACTGCTAACGGCACTAGGCACAGCAGTTTCATTATCAGGATTAGGGTGAATGTGAAGTTTTATTCTGCCAGGACAAGACTTCACATTCACACTACTACAGATGATAAAAGCTCCACAAAAGGTATGTTTCTTGTGCTTTTCCCATCCCCTAGCTAGTGCTGTCAGCAGTTTAACGTGATCAAAACTACTGACAGATATCCTTTAAAGTCTTAGATAAACAGTCTTTCTAAACAGTACATGAGGTACTTTGTATACTTTCTGATCAAAATGCATAAGCCCACTCACTATGTCAGGTGACCTCTTGGCGATCGCTCCGGACACAGCATAGCACCATCAGGCAGCCCAACAACACCCCAATGGTCAGGCTAAGCCTCCCATGGCACTGGGCCACACCCACCCACAGACACAGTACTACAGCAGCCACTGTGCGGCACAATTTTTGAACAAATCTCAAAAATTTACCTCACCATGTGGCCTCAGAAACCAACTTAAAGCAAGTAGGAATTAACCTTTATGCAGTCTCCTGCTCATTAAAAACACCTCAGCCAAATGGAAGGAGTGTGGACACCATGAAAAGTGGTGTGATCCTCGCTTTTTCCTTTTTGTGAGAATATTGCATTGTTACTTTTTTCATTTCATGGTGTCCGCACTCCTCTTGGATGAAGGAAAATTCATTAAAGTCATCTAAATTCTAAAGTACGATGCTTAATGCAGGAAGAGGCTCCAGATCCGTTGGATTCGTTCGTCCTGATTTATGGTGGTTTGTTTTGTGGGCCACCCATGCTGGACCTGGGGTTTTCGAGCTCCTAGCAGGGCGTAGCTATAGTGAAAGCAGGGAAAGTAGCTGCTACGGGGCCCAAACTCAGAAAGGGTCCCCCCAAGGAGGATGACTGAAAGATTTTATTGTGAGGACCCCCTCAACTGTATTATACAATGACATTTTATACAGTGACAGTACATACATACCGGATCTCAGTGACTGTTCTGGTACGGGGGGAGGGGGGGATGTCCCGCACTCAGGCAGCTGCCCCTGCTTCCATAGGAAATAGAGACATTTGCCTGTAATGATGAAGCAGAGAGCCGTCACCAACATCGGCTCCCTGCTTCATCATTCCTCCCCCTACCGGCTCTCCACACCTCTGGTCTGTGTGGGGGGCGGGGGCGGCAGTTAGCCCCGGCTCCTCCACAGACCAGAGAAGCTGATGTCCTGCTGCTGATGCTAGGAACAAGGTGAGTATATGGAGTTTATTTTTTTATACTTTCTGTGAGGGGGCACAGCTGGGCATAATTCTGTGAGGGGGCACATATCTGGATATAACTACTGTGAGGAGGCACATATCTGGGCATCGCTACTGTTAGGGGGCATATATCTGGGCATAAATATACTATTTTTAAACATGTTACGTTATGGTATATGTAGTGACATGATATACAGTATATATGTGTAGGAAACGGATGGAACGGCTGCCGGGCCTGGTCTTAGAAAGCGATCTTGACTAGCCGCAGGAGTGGTGGTTGCATTGGAAGAGGGGATTGCTGGAGGAGGGGGCCCCATTTAAAATTCTGCTGGGGAGCCCAGTCAGTTCTAGTTATGCCGCTGGCTCCTAGGTTAATTGCCCAATTTGTCCCTCGTGGGGGGAGGCATAAATGGAATACCCTTCAATTGTGTGTGAATGGGAATGTCAGAAGAAAACATGGTTATCTATTGTGAATTGTAGTTGGCCTCCTAAAAATAACATCTTTCTGATCTCCTTTAAGACTTCCTGCTTCCAAGACCACATCTTCCTACCTCAACGTGGAAAGAAAATCCCAAAAATTATACTATAAGTAACACTACTATATATTTTTTTAATGACACATCTCACAATGCGGCATCAGGTGTGTTACCGCTGCACACCACAAGGTGGCATTATGAGCGGACAGAATCGGCTGAAGCAGCTGCAGATATTTTTACATGGCTTCTAGCATTGGTGTCCTCCAGAATAGTAACAGGGAGACCTTAAGAATGAGTGGGGGAGAGAAGAGCAAGGGTTGTATAGAGGTCAGAAGTACTTGTGGAGACTGACGAGGGGCAATGAGAAACCTCTACAAGGCAATATGGCTCTATAGTTATAAGGAGTGAATTTAAATCTGAATAATGGTCCTGTAGGGAGAAGGTTATACATATGTCCTGCTAACCCCTGCAAAGGGTTTGAGGTCATTTTAGGAAATGCAGTATAAGGTCAACTGGAAAAGGTCAGAGTAACTGAACCAGTCAGATGATGAGAGGGGACAGGTGTGAGGAAGCGACAAGGCCAAATACTAAAAGTGACATTTAAGAGGTGACCACCCTTACTCTGTATGTCCCAGCTGTTATATGGCAGGTGTAGCAAACGTTAAACTGACATTTAAAGGAGAACCCTTTTTTGTTTGGGCACAGTGCTGGGAAGAAAGAGGGCACCCTCCATTCACTGCACAGCCCCAGAGCACCTAGGAGTACTACCACCACCATCATAGCCTATACCACTGCTCTGATCCTCCTCTCCCCTCCTGTGGGTCGCAGCACTGGTAGGCACGATAAAGTTATTTAATCACCCTCACTGTGCCTATCTGTCAGGGTCAACATATTAACGATATGGCGGGGCAAAGCTTTGTGGTGCAACAGGGTCCCCCCTGACATAATTTTGCTTGGGGCCCCAGGAATGCCAAATCCAACCCTGATGTTGGTATTAAGTTGCTTTCATACATGAGGTTCTTACTATTTAGATGCATTCTGACTTGTTATATGAGCGTAAACTGAAATGCATATACCTTGTTCTCCTGCAGTAGTACTGGGCTGGCATATCACTAGGACCCAGAATTTGGACCCTGACAATCACGGCATGTCCTAGTGATATGCTGTGACGCATGCAAAGCAGAATTCGGTCCGAAGTTTAGGAATACTTGGATTCTAAACTAATGGAAATTTCCTTGCACTTCAGTTTTTTTTAAATGGCGGCTGCACGTGTTAGAAAGTGAAAGTAAGTGTATAGGACACAAGCCCGGGAACGCAAGATCACCCATAATGCCATGCAGCTAGCCAATCTGCAGGTAGCCACCCCCCCCTATGATGTCACAGCTAGGCAGAGCCCTATAAAACCCTGATCCTGCACGGTCACTGCCGTTTTCCTGTGAGCTGAGCATAGGGAGAGACGTGGCAAGCGCTCATGTGTTAGGGACAATGTTGCTGCAAACTGTAGGAGAATATTAGAGAGGGAGACTGCAAGGAGGGCATAGGATACTGCTGAACTACAGACTCTGCTACAATTTATCGCCATGTACATAACTGTGCAGTGCACCAAGAATCATAGCTAATACATTCTGTAAGCTGTAGAGTTAATGTGCGTCAGTATTACTGGCAGGTCTAATTTATCACCTTGTACATAAGTGTGCAGTGCACCAATATTCATACTTAATCTGTTCTGTTAGCTATAGAGTTACTGTTCTGTCAGTATTACAGGCAGGTCTTATTTATCGCCTTGTACATAAGTGTGCAGTGCACCAATATTCATACTTAATCTGTTCTGTTAGCTATAGAGTTACTGTTCTGTCAGTATTACAGGCAGGTCTTATTTATCGCCTTGTACATAAGTGTGCAGTACAACAATATTCATACTTGTTCTGTTAGCTATAGAGTTACTGTGCTGTCATTATTACAGACAGGTCTAATTTATCGCAGTGTACATAAGTGTGCAGTACAACAGTATTCATACTTGTTCTGTTAGCTATAGAGTTACTGTGCCGTCAGTATTACAGGCAGCCCTCATTTATTGCAGTGTATATAAGTGTGCAGTACAACAGTATTCATACTTGTTCTGTTAGCTATAGAGTTACTGTGCCGTCAGTATTACAGGCAGGCCTAATTTATCGCAGTGTACATAAGTGTGCAGTGCATCAATATTTATAGTTAATCCGTTCTGTTAGCTGTAGAGTTACTGTACGTCAGTATTACAGGCCACTATTACCTTTAAGCAGATTGGCCAGGTTATACCTGATTTATAGCAATTCATAATTAATTAATTCATAACAAATCAAATTTCTTGTCAAACTTTGGCGAAGCTGCTGAATCGAATTTTTCTAAACTTCACTCATCTCTAGTTATCTACAACATGCTCAGCTAGCACAATTTTTTAAGATAAAATCGCAGAAGCCATTATTTGTCAGCGGCGTCTGTTGGGCGTTGCCGGTGTCCAGTATGTGACGGATCTAGGGCCTGCTGGTATAACATGTCAGTACAGGAAATAACTCGCTCCTTACCTTCCAGATGTTTGACAATGCCCCTCAAGCTGTTTCCGTGGGCTGCAATTAGCACCCTCTTGCCAGCAAGGATCTGTGGAGCGATGACGTCATTCCAGTATGGGAGCGCCCGGGCGATGGTGTCCTTCAGACTCTCACATGATGGAAGCTCAGACGCAGTCAGGGCAGCGTAGCGCCGATCCTGTACAGCAAGAAGCAGACAAACAATGCAATTTCTTCTATGTAAGGCAGTACATTGTATACAAGAGTGGTATGGAAGACGCCTGCATACACACATGGCTGAGAACAGCACCACTGCCCTCCACGGTAAAGGGACACTGTACAATATCATGGTGCTGCACAAAAATGACTAAAATTAATCTAATGCTTTGGTCAGTTTTCCATTAAAGGGATTTTTTGGTGTAAACTAAATCTTAACCAACTGTAATGAAAAATTCAGCAATTTTGTAATGCACTGTATTTTGTGTTTCTAGCTCTCAAGACTTCTGCTTACCTTCAGTGAGTGGAAACATTCTTGCGTACCAAAAGAGACTGAAAATCTATCCAGATCGTGACGGAGGTGCACAGCCTAGTAAGTGAGAGCACAGCCTAGTAAGAGCTCACACCAATAAGATTAGAAAACGGACCATGGCTAAGCCTTTCGTCACCAGCCGCAGCCGTCTTTCTCTTTCGTCAGTGTATATTTGGCTGTCAGCGCTCTAATATTTATAGCAGCCTGTAGGCTGATGACACAGACACTTTCTTCTGCCTCTAGGGACCTTTTTCTATTAGAAGAGAATGGATTTTGCTTACAGGCTGTAATAGGCTGCTGCTCCCAATTGTTCTAGCTCATAAAAACCTACCGGCAATGTTTATGGCTAATCGAGCAGTTCAGACATTGACGTGCTTAATGGACGTCTGCACCATCCTTTCACGTCTGGAGCGTACGTGCTTAAAGGGGTTGTCCCATGAATAATATTCTACTGTTTTCAAACCAGCACCTGGATCTGAAGACTTTTGTAACTGCATCTAACTAGATATTAAATACAGCTACTGAGTTATTCAATGAAATCTATCTGTACAGCGCCACCTGCTGTTTGTTCTTGCTCCAATTTCTCTATCCTGCTCACTGAGATGGAAGTGCACTTGCTGTAGCTGACAGGCAGGGGCGGATTGGCCGTAGACCTTACAGGGAAATTTCCCGGTGGGCCGATGCTCAGGGGGCCATCTGGGCCCTCCTAATTGCCAGCAAGTGGAAGTTTTTGGGGATGTATTTTGTGACTGTGGTATTTGGCTCTGTTGGGGCGGTATAATGTGCCACAATATGGTATTACTGCCCCTGCCTTCCATCAATTTGGACCCAACTACAAAATGGGGCCACTTTTAGTATTTTTTACGGGGCCACTTTAAGTTCCCAGTCCACCCCTGCTGACAGTACACCCCCTCTGAGTAATGACATGCCCCCTAAGCTGAAGACTCATAGCTCCAAGTTTCCCCAGTCTAGACAAACTTTCTAAGCGCAATAATAATAAAAAAAGACTGATATTGGGAAGGACCTCTGAAAAGCCATTATGCATATTTGTGTATCTCCAGTTACAGCATTAATGCATTCTATGGTTCTGTACATAGGACACCAGCAGCAGAAGAGATAGAGAGAAAATAGAAAAGCAAACACACTACAGTATTAATTGCATTAAGTTAATATGCACTTATGTCTTCAGGGTTTCACAAGGTATAATGGTGATATTTCGAACACAGTTCTTCTTCAGGCCCTCAGAGAGCAGTGGTGTGCCTGGAGAAACCCTGGAGGTGAGTGAGGTTACATATAACCTGCTAGCCAGGAGTGTTTTACTGTTATATAGACAAAAGAAGTCATCTATTGCATGAATGCAGGGTGTCCATAGGATAAGTGATATGCAGGGGCGTAGCTACAGGGGGTGCAGGAGTAGCAATTGCTACCGGGCCCAGGAGCCTGAGGGGGCCCAAAGACCCTTGTGCCACATAAGACGACACACAAAGCACTGAGGGAAGGGGGGCCCAAGCTGAACTCTTGCACCAGGGCCCATGAAGCTATAGCTACGCCCCTGGTGATACGTGTTTGAACGCAGAAAGCCCGACCACTGGGACCTTCACTGATCACGAGAACAGTGGTGCTTTGTTCCGCCATATCCACGTAGCATCGGATAAACATGCACACTTCTGCTCCATTCATGTCTAACGAACTGCCAAAGAGAAGCCAAGTACGGCGTTCGGTTATCTCAGTCAGCCTCATGCTTAAAGACGTTTTCCAGAACATACTTAGTGATAACTCTTGAATGTAAGATCAGAGGCAGAGGGGAGCGACTCCCATCACCCCTGATGATCAACTGTTTTCACAAGCTCTAGCACCAGAACTAGGCACCGGTCCAGAATTCCACAGTTGTGTCTGCCATGGGCGGATGCCCATAGGGCCACAAGAGTCCTCCTCACTGCCACTGGCTGGGTACATACTACCGGAGGAACTATAGGGGTCATTATTAGAGGAAGTCTAGGCAGCATGCTCCATATCCATATTAGAGAAAACTGGATAGAGTACGGCAGCTATTGACGGCCACCACAAAGGGACAGCTTCTGAGGAGGTATTCTGTGCTACTGATCCTATCAACTTGTATTGGCTCCATCTACTTATATTGCCCCACCTTCTGTCAATTTGGACCCACCTACACAATTGGGGTCACTGTCAGGTTTTTTTTTTTAGGTCCACTTTAAGTTCCCAGTCCACCCCTAGTGTCCACTGTGTGTTGGTCATGCCTACTGTTCCCATTCAAGTGAATCACCACACTATACAGTGGAGGGAGCTATGGTGTTCCAGTGCTTGGTTCTGGCCACAGCAGCTCTTACAAACAGCTGATAGACGGGAGTGGTGGGAGTCAGATCCCTGCTTATCTGATAATGATGACCTATCCTCATCAATATACTAGAAAACCCCTTTAACCACTGCTACATTTATACAAGAGGACTCCATTCTTGTGATCGGTTGGGATCCCAGTGAGCGTACCCCCTCCAATCAATCCTGTACTATGGATAAGTGTGAAGTGTGACAACCCCTTTAATGGAAATCACCATGGTTTCTTACCTTGGTGATGAGTTTGTAGTATGGATGATCTTCTCCCATGGGTGGTGGAGGGATGTCAAAGGACCTCCGCCAGATCTTAACTTGCTCCTCTCCATGTTTCTCAGCTGTTTCTGCCTTGTTGAGTCCAGTCAGCCCTCCATAATGACGCTCGTTCAGCCTCCAAGACCTGTGCACTGGCAGCCACATTTGGTCTGTACCCTCCAGGATGTACCACAGTGTTCTCACTGCCCTCTTCAGAACAGATGTGTAGCAGATGTCAAACTCCATCTTGGCGTCTTTGATGGCTTGAGCCCCCCTTATAGCCTCTTCTCTTCCCTTCTCGCTGAGGTCAGCATCGAACCAGCCGCAGAACCGATTTTCCTGGTTCCAGGAGCTTTCGCCATGGCGTACAATTACCAAACGGTGAGGCATGGTGACTACCAAAAGTATGACGTAACTAGAGCTTCAGATAATACGCCTTGGACTGATGAATGTCCACTGTGGTTTCTAAAGGGGGGAAACAAAGCTGTGAAGTAGTCAGATGAATATCCTGGTCCCTGAAATGTCCCCACAGTCACACGCAGGTCATTGGGCTTATATACCCAACGTTACTTCTCACAGGGTCCAATCACTAGGCAGCGACAGGAGTCCAATGGGAGACGTGCAAAGGGGGAAGAGGCTTAAAATAGTCTCACCCAACAGTGACAGCTGGTACTGACCTTTAACAGGGCAACTGAGGAGGCATCGACTAAAGGTCACTTATACCTATACACTACAAGAATGTCTGGTATGGAGAAGGTTATACTTTATGTTGCAGACTTGCTTACTGAGGTTTGGTGACCAATACAATTAGATTTGCTTTATTTTATCAAGGTTTCATTTTTTATTAAATGTGATTATTGTGCATTGGTCTAGACTACAGTATATTTACTGCTGACAGCACCCTGTGAGATTCCCATAGAGGATGGTCAGATGATGGCAAATACCAGCATAGGAAATATACATAAATACATACATGGGGGTTGTGCAAGAATGGGGGAGGCCGGACCTGTAAAGGGAAGCTTAGTTACCTGCTACCCGGTGGTGGCTCCCTGCTCCTTCTCCTCCCAGGCCACGATGCTGTACTGGGCTCCCTTGATGTAAACATCCAGTTTGACATCGCTGCAGCCAATCACAGGCTGCGGCAGTGACCAGCTCCCCTTATGTCATGACAAATGGTCACATGATGAAAGGAGATCTGGTCTCCTCTGTGGCCAGTGATTGGTTGCAGCGATGTCAAACCAGATGTTTTCAGCGCGGGAGGGGAGAGGAGCAGCCCAGGCCTGGAAGAGCAGGGAGCTAGCGCTGGGTAGAAGGTAAGTAAACTTCCCGTTACAGTCCAACCAAGTGTGTGTGGGGGGGTTCCAAAAATGTCCCCATTCTTACACAACTCCCGCTCCGTACAGTATTACAACGAAGTTTCTTGTGAATTGACTTTGGATGAAGCATCCAAAGTCGATTCACTCATCCCTAGACATGTTCTATGTTTGTGCAGGCCAATGAAAAGGAAAAATCTGATGCGGACAGCATACGGTGAGCTGTCTGCATCTTTTGTATCCCCATTGAAATGAATGCAGACAAAGAATATTGAAAGGCCGGTTCCATTGAGCATAAAGACCCATTTTTTTGTGCCGATCAGTGAGGGTAAGGGAAGAGATGGAGACCGTCAGACCATTAACCATCAATTGAAGCTGCTTTGTAAGGAGGAATGGACTCAAATTCCTCCAAGCCAATGTGCAGGACTAATCAGCAGTTTACCCGCAGTTATTGCTGCACAAGGAGGTCACACCAGATACTGAAAGCAAAGGTTCACATACTTTTACCACTCACAGACATGTGATATTGGATCATTTTCCTCAACAAATAAATGACCAAGTCTAATATTTTGCCTCATTTATTTGGTTTGGTTATCTCAGTGTGAAAATCATAGGTAGTTTTAGGTGAAATTTGTGCAGAAATATAGAAAATCCTGAAGGATTCACAAACTTTGAAGTACCACTGTATATCAAGACTGGTTTTGCGGTGGCATGAGATGCATCAAGTTTATTTAGAGGTGCATGCCTCTAATGTGGCCCATCTCCACAGGTCCCCGCAGTGCAATCTGAAATCTACATCAGCTAGAAGCAGACATAGATTTCTTGGGGTAAGTGATATAACATTTGCAGGGCTGTGCAAGTCTCACCCTATACTCTGCCCACTTTTTACAGTGCTGAGAGTAGCATAAAAAGGACAAAAGCCTCAAAGGGTAAGAGCCCAGACATAAGAGGAACCCAAAATGTAATGAATGTAAGGACTGTTTGGTATATGTTCCATAGGACTGCCTTGCTGTCAGGTGTGAACTAAGTTGGTGCATTATTTCTAACCATGACAGGTCCAGTGTACTACTTAATTTAGCCTGTGCTATCATTGGTGGAGAATTACACAGTAATTGAGAAAACACAGACATGGGGGCGCTGTGCTCCTCACATGGACCTTATAGCTGAGATGATGAAAAGGCAGGAAGGGCATAGGCTCAGATTGTGCAATACTGCCACTGTCATGCCTCCCAACCATCCCAGATCCAGCGTGGCCGTTCAGAAACCCGGTCTCCTTCGGCCCTGGGAAGGCTGCAACATGTCCCGACTTCAACTGTATGTGTGTCCTAAGGATAAATCCAGTGGTGAAGCAGGGAGCCATGAGCATTCTGCTCCACCATTCCTCTGCTGAAGGTGGTGTGATGCAGGTGCAATGCAGTGACATCATCTCGCTTGCACTGCCGACCCACAGACACTGCACCATTTTCCGTGGAAAGGTTGGATTGGTGAGCATTCAATTTGGAGGTAATAAGGGGCATCTCTTAAGGGTTGCCTCACACTGCATGGGGGCATTGTGCTCTTAGTTTCCAACTGTCCTGGATTTGCAGGCACTGATGGGTAGGATGGCATTCCCAAGGTGTGGGTTACATTCCCCAACTACCCAACTACCCTGAGGGATTACAAGGGAGAACCACCATTGCCACCTTCATCACATTGCATTTCTGAGTTTTATTGTCTCAATAACTTTTAAGAACTGAACCCCTCCATATGAGAAGACTATGTTTACCCCTGTAATTGGCCGGACTATTGCCCTTAGCTCGGCCACCTTGTTTTCCTTCCATACGTTGACTGTTCTTTGCTCCACCTATGACTCGCTTGCACCTGCCCCGTACATTTCACTTACAAGTATTTAGATAACCCAAAATAGTCTGGAGCATGTGTTTAGGTGACAAAGGTCCACTACGTGACTTCTGGCATGAGGAATAACCCCCTGACATATGCCTGTAACATGCCTGATCCTATGTCCCTTTCTTCCTGTGGAGGTAATAATGTAAACTATGTTGTGATGGGGGGAAGTTGGTGGTAATACAGTGCCTTGGGAAAGTATTCGCCCCCCTGGAACTTTTCAACCTTTTGCCACATTTCAGGCTTCAAACAAAAAGATATAACATTTTACATTTTTGGTGAAGAATCAACAACAAGTGGGTCACAATTGTGAAGTGGAACGAAATTTATTGGATCATTTAAACTTTTTTGTAATAATAAAACTGAAAAGTGGGGCGTGCAAAATTATTTGTACCCCTTGCATTAATACTTTGTTGCGCCTCCTTTTGCTGCGATTACAGCTGCGGTTTCTTGGGGTATGTCTCTATCAGTTTTGCACATCTAGAGACTGAAATTCTTGCCCATTCTTCCTTGCAAAACAGCTGGAGCTCTTTGAGGTTGGATGGAGAGCGTTTGTGAACAGCAGTTTTCAGCTCTTTCCACATATTCTCAATTGGATTCAGGTCTGGACTTTGACTTGGCCATTCTAAGACCTGGATACGTTTATTTTTGAACCATTCCATTGTAGATTTTGCTTTATGTTTGGGATCATTGTCTTGTTGGAAGATAAATCTCCGTCCTAGTCTCAGGTCTTTTGCAGACTCCAACAGGTTTCATCCAGAATGGTCCTGTATTTGGCTCCATCCATCTTCCCATCAATTTTAACCATCTTCCCTGTCCCTGCTGATGAAAAGCAGGCCCAAACCATGATGCTGCCACCACCATGTTTGACAGTGAGGATGGTGTGTTCAGGGTGATGAGCTGTGTTGCTTTTACGCCAAACATATCGTTTTGCATTGTTTCCAAAAAGTTGGATTTTGGTTTCATCTGACCAGAGCACCTTCTTCCACATGTTTGGTGTCTCCCAGGTGGCTTGTGGCAAACTGTAAACCAGACTTTTTATGGATATCTTTGAGAAATGGCTTTCTTCTTGCCACTTTTCCATAAAGACCAGATTTGTGAAGTGTTGGACTGATTGTTGACCTATGGACAGACTCCCACCTCAGCTGTAGATCTCTGCACTTCATCCAGAGTGATCATGGGCCTCTTGGCTGCATCTCTGATCAGTCTTCTCCTTGTTTGAGATGAAAGTTTAGAGGGACGGCCGGGTCTTGGTAGATTTGCAGTCGTCTGATACTCCTTCCATTTCAATATGATCGCTTGCACAGTGCTCCTTGGGATGTTTAAAGCTTGGGAAATCTTTTGGTATCCAAATCCGGCTTTAAACTTCTCCACAACAGTATCACGGACCTGCCTGGTGTGTTCCTTGGTCTTCATGATGCAGAACCTTGAGACTATCACAGAGCAGGTGCATTTATACGGAGACTTGATTACACACAGGTGGATTCTATTTCTCTTCATCAGTCATTTAGGACAACATTGGATCATTCAGAGATCCTCAATCAACTTCTGGAGTCAGTTTTCTGAACTGAAAGTAAATGGGCCGAATAATTTTGCACGCCCCACTTTTCAGTTTTATTATTACAAAAAAAGTTTAATGATCCAATAAATTTCGTTCCACTTCACAATTGTGACCCACTTGTTGTTGATTCTTCACCAAAAATTTAAAATGTTATATCTTTTTGTTTGAAGCCTGAAATGTGGCAAAAGGTTGAAAAGTTCCAGGGGCGAATACTTTTGCAAGGCACTGTAGAGAGACACTGCAGGGCTTTCAGGACTGAAGGACGACACTGCAAATTACTGAACCGTCACAATGCAAGAGATTTACTATTCAAAATGTGCAAGAACTCTGCTGCAAATTGTGGCAAAATGTGTATGCTTTGCACTACATTTATTTACTGTTTGAGACACTTTTTGAGACTCTGACAACAGTACAGGGATAATAAACAAAGTGATATCACAGTACAGAGATAATAAGTACAGTGATGTCACGGTACAGGGATAATGTACACAGTGATGTCACAGTACAGGGACAATGTACACAGTGATGTCACAGTACAGAGATAATGTACACAGTGATGTCACAGTACAGAGATAATGTACACAGTGATGTCACAGTACGGGATAATGTACACAGTGATGTCACAGTACAGAGATAGTATACACAGTGATGTCACAGAACAGGGATAATGTACACAGTGATATCACAGTACAGAGATAATAAGCACAGTGATGTCACAGTACAGGGATAATGTACACAGTGATGTCACAGTACAGGGATAATGTACACAGTGATGTCACAGTACAGGGATGATGTACACAGTGATGTCACAGTACAGAGATCATGTACACAGTGATGTCACAGTACAGTAATAATACATGCAGTGATGTCACAGCACAGGGATTATGTACACACAACAACACAGGGGTCAGCCCACAATAGTGATACAAACTCCGCCCATAAGCAAATCATTCAGAATTTAACATGATCAATAGTTTCATTTAATCCAAAGGGAACATAGTAATATAGTAACATAGTTTATAAGGACGAAAAAAGACATCTGTCCATCCAGTTCAGCCTGTTATCCTAATAATTGATCCAGAGGAAGGCAAAAAACCCCTGTGAGGTAGAAGCCAATTTTGCCCACGTGAGGGAGAAAAAAATCCTTCCTTCTTTCCTCCAGACGCAGAGGATGTCCCCTCGTCACAGTCACAGTCCTCGGGATAAATAGATCGTGGGAGAGATCTCTGTACTGACCCCTGATATAGTTATACATAGTTATTAGATCTCCCCTCAGTCGTCTTTGTTCTAAATTGAATAACCCTAATTTTGATAATCTTTCCGGCTACTGTAGTCCATCCATTCCAGTTATTACTTTAGTTGCCCTCCTCTGAACCCTCTCCAGCTCTGCTATGTCTGCCTTGTTCACAGGAGCCCAGAACTGTACACCGTACTCCATGTGTGGTCTGACTAGTGATGTGTAAAGTGGCAGGACTATGTTCTCATCACGGGCATCTATGCCCCTCTTGATGCAACCCATTATCTTATTGGCCTTGGCAGCAGCTGTCTGACACTGGTTTCTGCAGCTTAGTTTGCTGTTCACTAAAATTCCCAAGTCCTTTTCCATGTCAGTGTTACCCAGTGTTTTACCATTTAGTATTTACTGGTGACTTGCATTATTCCTTCCTATGTGTATAACCTTACATTTGTCAGTGTTAAACCTCATCTGCCACTTCTCTGGCCAAGCCTCCAGTCTATCTATATCCATCTGTAGCAGTATACTGTCCTCTGTAGTATATATACACAGTATACTGCCTCTTCTGTGTTAATTACTTTACATAGTTTAGTGTCATCTTCAAACATTGATATTTTACTGTGCAAGACTTCTACAAGATCATTACTAAATATATTGAAGAGAATAGGGCCCAATACTGACCCCTGTGGTACCCCACTAGTGACAGTGACCCAATCTGAATATGTGCCGTTAATAACCACCCTCTGTTTTCTAACACTGAGCCATTTACTTACCCACATACAGACATTTTCTCCCAGGCCAAGTATTCTCATTTTATATACTAACCTTTTATGTGGTACTGTAAAGTATTTAATTTAAAAATCTAAAAGTACTCCAGATAGATACCGTAGATAGATATGAGATAGATAGATATTAGATAGATTAGATCTCTTTTATGGGATTAGGCCGTGTACATGAATCATAAGGTATAAGGCCGTGTGTCTGGATGAATGATAAGTTATGTGCGCCCTCTAGTGTTTGCTGTATTCAGCTGCATGACACTCTGATTAATGTAGAAATGTAAGGCTAGCACAGTGGTACCTAACCATTGGATTGGGGGGACGAAGGGGGGCAAAGGTGGACTGGCTGTAGATCTTACAGGGAAATGCCCAGGGGGCCACCCAAGCCCTCCGCATGGCTGCTAGCCAGGTACATAGCGAACTGATACTCTCAGCATTAATTAAAGGGGTTATCCACCCCCTATAATGAACCCCCCCCTCCAATGTCCAGGGCCCCTTGTATACATTATACTCACCTGCTCCCCAGCTCTCGCGTCGCTTCAGATCCATGGACAGCTGCTGCTGCATTCTCCCCGCTGCCAGGATCAAAACATCCGTCAACTACCTCCTGAGCTGTGATAGGGAGAGAGCTGCAGCAGAAAGGACACCCCCCCTCTTCCCCCAGCTGGGCATATAATCTTCATCATAGCTAAAATGGGTTTACTCCAAAACTGGCTAAAACAAGCTGTTCCATCTATAGACGTTGTGAAAGACCAAATAAAAAAGTTCCTCATTTGGAATTGTTAGAAACCATAAAACAAAAAGAAACACAAACAAAAAGTTTCTTTAGATCATGGAAACATTTTATTGTCCGACATCTATCCCCCACCAGAATTGCTGTAGGTTGTTGAACCTTTTAGTTCCACCACATGGTATCTAAAAGAGGAGTTAAATGGCACCCTGGGAGGACTTAAAGGGGTTATCCCACGAATAATGTAAAAATGAAAATCAGACATCATATAGCACATGACAACCTCTTTCTAACAAAGCAAGAACCAGCTCTGTACCTCACATGGATCCACAGATCTCCACATTCATTGCTCTGCTAGATTCATATCAAGCTGACAGCTCGGGGAGTGTCTTTTCTGCTGCAAGCTCAGGAGGCGTGTCCATGCTCTGCCTATCACAGCTCAGGAGGCAGTTAAAAGTTGAAACTGAGCATGTGCGGCCTGCTCAGTGAGCAGGTCAAAGAAATAAGAAAGTAAGTGGTCCTATACAGATACACTTTATTGAATAACTCAGTAGCTGTACAAAATGTTTAATGACAAGCAATTACAAAAGTATTTAGATCCAGGTGCTGGTTTGAAAGCTGTATAATATTTTTCGTGGGACAACCCCTTTAAAGGGGTTATCCGAGACTAAAAATATGTCCTCCATATGGCCGAGCCCCTCACACTGAATCTACTTACCTGGCTCTCCCCTAACTGTACCGCTCCTGGTTCCCGCACCGCCACTGCTGCTTCTCCCCATGCGTGGATGAAAATATCCAGTGTCGGGGTAGGGGGGAGCCAATGGCAGGCGGGGGCGAGCCTCCCTAGTGTAACCCGTGATACTAGGGAGGCTCGTCCCCGCCTGCCATTGGTTGCTCCCCATGACACCGGATGTTTTCATCCGTGCATGGGGAGAAGCAGCAGCGGCGGTGCGGGAACCAGGAGCGGTACAGGGAAGGGAGAGCCAGGTAAGTAGATTCAGTGTGATGGGCCTGGGCATATGGGGGGCATTTTTTAGTCTCGGAAAACCCCTTTAAGGTGTCACACCATTAGAGGACCTGTGAAAGAAAGGAGATGAGGCTGCCATGGGAGGGAAGGGGTAAGTTTAGGTTTGTTCCAGATTTTATCATGTACAATGGAAGCTTACTCCTGACACTGTACTAATAGTGTTTGTTTTTGCATATTTGAAAAATAAATAAAAACAATCTAGCAAAGCGGTGAATGGTGAGATCTCTGGATCCATGTGAAGTACAGGGCTGGTTCTAGCTTTGTTAGAAAAAGATTGCCATGTACTATATGATGTCTGAGTTCCATTTTTTACATTAGTCATGGGATAACCCCTTTAATGTCCTTTTTTTTTTTTCATTGTCACATTCCATGAGCCATAACTTTTTATTTTTCTGTCAACATGTCAACATAGCCATGAGAGGGCTTGTTTTTTGCAGGACGGGTGGCATTTTTCAACAGCCCAATTGTGAGGTACATAAAACTTACTGAGTAAATTTTATTAACTTTTTCTGCAGAGACTAGAAAGAAGGCAATTCTGCCATTGTTATTTGTGTTATAATATTGTGCCATTCACCATAAATAATGTTACCTTTATTGTACGTGATAACAAATAAGTATAGGTTTTCATGTTCGATCACTTTCACGAGATAAAACACTTTTTTAAGGTTGTTTTTGCATCTCAACGCCTCAAATAAGAAAGCCAGAACTTTATCATTTTTCTGTCAACAGAACTGTGTGTAGCACATTTATCTCACCTTAGTGAAAAAATTCCTTCCCGACTCCAATCAGGCAATCAGAATTACTCCCTGGATCAACGACCCCTCTCTAGTAACTATAACCTGTAATATTATTACCCTCCAGAAATACATCCAGGCCCCTCTTGAACTCTTTTAGTGAACTTACCATCACCACCTCCTCAGGCAGAGAGTTCCATAGTCTCACTGCTCTTACCGTAAAGAATCCTCTTCTATGTTTGTGTACAAACCTTCTTTCCTCCAGACGCAGAGGATGTCCCCTCGTCACAGTCACAGTCCTGGGGATAAATAGATGATGGGAGAGATCTCTGTACTGACCTCTGATATATTTATACATAGTTATTAGATCTCCCCTCAGTCGTCTTTTTTCTAAAGTGAATAACCCTAATTTTGACAATCTTTCTGGGTACTGTAGTCCACCCATTCCAGTTATTACTTTAGTTGCCCTCCTCTGAACCCTCTCCAGCTCTGCTATGTCTGCCTTGTTCACAGGAGCCCAGAACTGTACACAGTACTCCATGTGTGGTCTGACTAGTGATTTGTAAAGTGGCAGGACTATGTTCTTATCACTGGCATCTATGCCCCTCTTGATGCAACCCATTATCTTATTAGCTTTAGCAGCAGCTGATTGACGCTTAAAGTTCTTTTTCATTTCAGCTTTGCTAATTGTTTTTCCATTTATTTTGCATTGGTGACATTTTTCAGTGTTAATCCTCATTTGCCACTTCTCTGCCCAAGCCTCCATTCTTTACACTGTCCTCAATTACTTTACGCAGTTTAGTATAGTCAGCAAAAATGTATATTTTACTGTACAACCCCTCTACATGATCATTGAATCAATAAATCACATATAAGTCAGGATACCTACTGATCTGAGGCAGGCTCTGCAGCCCCCTCCTCCCACTGCAGAGCCTGCCTCAGATCAGTGATGTCTTTATTACCATTGCTCTTTTTTATGTGGTTTATATACCTGGTATATTATATTTAATGGTGTTGGGTATATATAGACGCTTGAAATAGATAAATATCTTAGGGCGGTCTCTATTGCATCCTCTATTTTTCTCACTGAGATATGCTTACTGGTGCTTTTTTAATGTATTGATTGCTGCTATAAATGATGTAATTGTCATATCCAATAAAATGTACTTTTTTTGTTATACTCTTGTGGAGGTATAATTTGTATATTGGTGATATTTGTCAATAAAAGTTAAAAAAAAAAACAACAACTTATGTATTTCAGCATACCATAGAAACATCTGACAAAAAGATCTAAAACACTGAAGCAGCAAACTTTGTAAAAAAAAATTACATTTGTGTTAGACTTTGGCCAGGTCTGTAGAGAATAGGGTGCAATACTGCCCCCTGTGGCACTGCGCTAGAAATGGTGACTCTTTCAATACTAACTCCTATGATACCCCACTAATGTGTATGGGGGCCTTACTTTCCAAGTCACTATCTATACTGTTTTGCTCTCCTATAATGTAATTGTCCTCCATCGTTCCCTAGTTTACAAGATCCTCCAAACTTCTAGCCATTTTCTTCCACAAAATAACCACTCCCCACAAGGTGCAGCCCATCCCTACCATAGAGCCTGTAGTTGGCCCACTTCTCCAGGAACCCAAACCCATGCTTCCTACACTGGTTCTTAAGCCACTTATTTACCTGTTTTACAGAAAACACTATATTCGAGGTCCTTGTCTTTAGCCTAAGACCTAAATCCTTGAAATAAAATTAAGGATCTTCCATCTACCTCTAATCGGTGCCAATGTGTACCATGGTGGGTAGTTCCTCACCAACTCCTCCCAGTAATCTATCAACCCAATCAGCAATTTGTCAAATGTAGGTGCCAGGAAAACAACTGTACCCCTAATCATTGAGTCCCCCTTATGGGTGTGGTGGGAAATTTTATAAAATTAGATAAGATTATAAAATCTTGTGATTTTTGCTTGAATCCTTGAACAGATTGTAGCTGCTTTTACTATTTATAGTGTTTGATTATAATTGACAGACTGTTGAAAATGGAGGTCTATGGTTGGTTACCAATTAGCAAGGCAACCAAAAGGAAATGCGAAATTCCGGTTGGGGCAAACCAATGACCCGCCAGATATATGGAGATATCTTACACATCAATAAGAGGATTGTGGTCTCTCAATATACACATGACTAATGACAATCATCTCCTGGAACGTGGACAAGCTGATTCCAGTCCTGTTGTCTTCTTGGTCTTCTCCATACTTGACACATTATGACCATCTGTATCTGCATGGTATACACTTAGAACACATGGCATCGTGCATATATCATTAGTTGTGCATTTTATTTATAAGTTTAAACATCAAAAAATCAGTAATTAAGAAAGAACCCCGAGGTGGGTCTTCCAGACGTAAACAGTAGACTTGCATGGCATTGCTCCTTATATAGCCAGGGAGTCGGATTCAGAAGGCTATGTTTCTTCGTTGGCGTCATGCATGCATGTAAGTCCTAAATGCAAATGTGGCTAAGACTCTAAGGCTCTGTTCACATTTGTGTTGTGGTTCCCATCATAAATGGAAACCATGTCACAGTACCAGACACATCACACAACGATGGATCCATTTATAATGGGGTCCCTTGTTTTACCACTTGTGAGAGTGGGAAACATAGCATTGCATGTAGCACTATTTTTCAAGTCAAAAATGATGGAGGCTCCTGATGCGGATGTGATCCAAGCCTAATGGAGATATTATCAAAGTGATTTTCTGGGAGTACAATATTGATGACCTATCCTAAGGATAAGTCATCAGTATTAAAGTCCCAGAAAACCCCTTTACGCAAAGTGGTGGAACTACTGAATGACTACTACATGATCAGCTGCGATTTATTCAGTCTAGCATGATTTTGTGCAGTAGGGGGCAGTGTTATTGATAATGGCACTGCCACAATGTTCAGTAGAATGAGCTGACGAGTCCTAGCCACATGAGGACATGGCACAGAGAGGAACACATGTTGTGGAGAAGCATTATGGTCAGCTGTGGTTTCATGCGTGGTTATTAAGCAGTGGGTGCCTCTTCTAGAATCCCACAATCATCAATGACAATTTTCTTGCTGGTCTTTCCACTGTTGGAGCCATAACTTTCCATCTTCTTTATCACCTCCATCCCTTCAACTACAGTGCCAAACACAACATGTTTACCATTCAGCCTGTGGGCAAGAAGAGAACGATGGATTATAGAAACATGAGGAACCAGGAATATACTTAGTAAATGGATTGCACAGGACAAGAAAAACACGTCTGCCTCTTTCCAATTTTTGAGGGGTACTATCAGTACTATCAGGGGTACTGTGTCAGGATTTGGGGGTACTATCTCTCCTTACAGAGAGTGCCTTAGTCGGCGTGAGGAAGCATAAACTATAGGCCATACATGCTCCTCTGGAATTCTGGGAAAGGGATACAAATGAGCTCTTAACAAGCTCTACCTCTGATCCCACCAGATGTAAGGCAGCTATCCTATAAGTTAATATTCGACCCTTTAAACAGGCCTTAAGACATGACTTGGATAATAAGTAAGCCAGCGCCTCATCTGCAGATAGCTGTTTCTGGGTGATTGCCCTCATCAGTGCAGAGCAGAGAGTACTGTCTTAACTGGGTGAGAGGTCTAGGTCATGATTTGGGGGTACTATCGCTCCTTACATAGAGCACCTGGTGGCATCAGAGGCGGAGCTTCTTAAGAGCTAATTTGCATACCTTCTTCCCAGAATTCCAGAGGAGCATGTATGGCCTAAGGCACTCTCCGTAAGCACTCTCCTAGGCCCCTCACCCAGTTAAGCCAGTACTCTCTGCTCTGATGAGGGGAAATCACCCTGAAACAGTTGTCTGCAGATGAGGTGCTGACTTCTTTATTATCCAAGTCATATCTCAAGGCCTGTTTAAAAGGTCAACCATTGACTTATAGGCTAGCTGCCTTACATCTGGTGGCATCAGAGGCAGAGCTTGCTAAGAGCTCAGTTGCATACCTTCTGCCTCTTTCTAAAAACAGTGCAACATCTGTCCACAGGTTGTGTGCGGTATCACAGCTCAGCCCTGTTCATTAAATGGGGCAGAATAGTGGACAGATGTGACACTGTTTCTGGAAGGAATAAACACTTTTGTTCTGTTCCCGGATGACCCATTTAATGTATATCGGTTGCATTATGTGTACTAGTCTTTTCTTCTTACCAGTCAGCCTTGATAGTTGAGATGAAGAACTGAGAGCCGTTGCTGTTGGGTCCAGCGTTTGCCATAGAGAGTGTACCCGGAGCACTGTGCTTTAGGATGAAGTTCTCGTCTTCAAACTTACCACCAAATATAGACTTACCACCTGTGCCATTATGATTGGTGAAGTCACCACCCTGGGGGCAAAAGGATATAAGGATGATAGTGTGAGAATAGGTAACCCTGGTGGTTACAGAGAAGAGGAATGATCAAAGAACTTTTTTCTTAAAGGGATTGTGTATTTTTCCACCTGTAGCCACGTTCCCAAGGTCAGCCCCATGAGGACCACAGAGACATGAAGATCATGTAGATCTTGGACCGAAATACAAAATCTATGAATGGCCCCCCATCTACGTTGTGTCATTTATAATAGTGATGTCATCTTAGGTGGCACCAGATCAATCGAGGTGCCTTCTCTATGCTTCGAGGTTGATACAGTCTAGCAATATTACGCGAAAAAGAAATATGAATACATTGATATACAAATGTCAGGCAATAGGTCTAAGATATAATTGTCAATTATAGAGATGTCCATGAAGAGCAAAAACCCCGAAAGAGGAGTCTACAGATGGGTGTCTCCGGTTTGGCTGATATCCCTAGTCATGTTTTAGACATCTTTAACCCTTCAGGACCCAGACATTTTTCACCTTTAGAACCTAGCCTACATTTTTCAAATTTGACCTACGGCACTTTATGTGGTAATAGCTTTGGAAATAAATGTTTTCACATGACGCATCATACTTCATATCAGTGATTAATTTGAGTCGATATATTTTACCTTTATTTATAACAAAAATCCAAAACTGACAGAAAATTTGGAAAAAAATCACTATTTTCTAAATTTGAATTTCTCTGCTTTTAGAACGGAGAGTGATGCCTCATAAAATAGTTAACATTTACCATTTGTCTGCTTTATCTTACCATCATTTTGTAAATGTCATTACATTTTTTAGGACGTTCAAAGGCATAGAATTTTAGAAGCAACTTTTTAAATTTTCAAGAAAATTTCCAAAACCAACTTTTTAAAGGACCAATTAGGTTCTCAGAGGCTTACGTAACAGACATCCATAAATCAACCAATTGTAGAAACTACACCCATCAAAGTATTCAAAACTGATTTTAGAAACTTTCTTAACCCTTTTTGTGTTCCACATAAATTCAAACAACATGGAGGTGAAATGAAAACTTTTTTTTGCATATTTTCCATTTTAATCCATTTTCCTGTAACCCAGCAAGGGTTAGAGGCTTTATCAGGTTCTCTTCAAATGCAAACTACAGAATCAGGGTAATAAATATTGAGGTTTGTTTTACTGTTAAAGGGATTATCCAAGACTATTAATGGACTTCACCAAGTGGCTGACCTGCAGTGGTGATCATACTTAGGCTAGTTTCACACTAGCGGCAGCACGGATCTGGCAGGTGAAGGGTCCCGCCGGATCCTTGCTGTCGCAGGTGCACGTGTGGGGCCAGGAACCGCGCTCCGGCCCCATTCACTGTAATGGGGGCGGGCCGCGGATCCGGCCGCAGCACGGCAACCCCTGCTGAGAGGCGGCCGGAACGAAAATACAACATGCAGTAGTTAACGTGCTGCGGCGGTTCCGTCCACACACGTGCACCTGCGGCAGCACGGATCCGGCGGGCCCCTTCACCCGCCGGATCCGCGCTGCCGCTAGTGTGAAACTAGCCTTACCTGGTCCCCACCACTGAGTTTGGTCTCCTTACTCCCCAGAGGCAGGGACCAGGTACTGTGGTTCATCCACTCCGGGAGGTCTGTTATAGTCTTGGATAACCCGTCTAACAGCAAAAAAAACCCTAAATATTAATTACCCGGATTCAGCATTTTACAGGAAGGTAAGGAACGCCAAATGGTTTTTGGATAGCAGATTTTACTGAAATGGTTTACAGCACCATGTCACATGTGAGGAGACCCTGAGTTAACCCTACAGTGGAAACTCTTAAAAAGCGACTCCATTTTGGAAACTACATCCCCTAGGAAATTTTTCAAGGGGTGTAGTGAGCATTTTGACTCCACGGGTATTTTCCATAAATGAATGTGTAGTAGATGCTGAAAAATTAAAATTGCCATTTTTCCACAGATATGCAATTTTTGTGCCAACGGGGTTGTGTCAAATGTATGCCACTGTGAAAAGTCGTCTCTCTAATTATTATACGGAGTTTCCTGATTGTAGAAACACCCTACATGTGGATATATACGACAGGGCTGAAGAGTAAAGGAGCTCCATGTGCTTTTGGGCCCTAATGTGGTGAATTACACAGTATTGGCTGACAACTGCAGAAGCTCTGATGTGAAATAAAGAAGATCCCCCTAGAAGTGACCCCATTTTGGAAACCACCCCACAGGTGTTTTTCATGTGTAGTGGATGGTGAAAAGTGAATATGTAAGCTGGGCAGTATATATCATAAAGTAATAAGGTGGTAAATTTACAGGCTACATAAAAGATAAAATTAAGGCTGCATGGATGAGTGGTGCGCTTTGAATCAGTCCTTCACACACAGTCCAGGTCTTCATGGTGTCCTTTCATATCCTCCTTTTGGAACACACTCTGCATTTTTTGGATGCTTCCCTTTCTTGCTGTTTGGGGGACTTCACCAGGGAAATGTTGCACAGGCATTTCTAAAAGTACCGGGTATCTCCTCTTCCTGATTTTGAAAGAATAGGGCCTTGATCATAACGTCTTAAAAATCCAAGAAATCCAGCACTGCGTCTGATGGTATGATGAAGGACGACATGCGTTTGTCTGAAACGCATGGCATGTGAATTTGCACTTCATCTATCTTTTTTAGAAGTGGCTAATAAAGAATTGTTTTTTTTTCGAGATGCAGTGCTAGATTTCTTTTATCAGTATTGGACCGTTTCTGGAGGGGCTTCTCCGTGCACTGTCACATTTTCCCGGGATTCGGACCATGCAAAGTGGTTGAGCAGTGACTTTACCTCACCTTTGTTCAATTACCTGTCTGACCTGCAGATTGAAATAACACGTAAGCATTATACAGTGCTGTCTGTACAGTTTGCACAGCCAGCTTTTTGTACCACACCTTAGTTTTCCCGCAAACACTCCCATGTGCCTATTGTAATCCAGGATGCAGTCTGGCTTGGGAGTAGTTGTAGAGGTACCTCGTACAGAAGCAGGGGAGATGATATTCCTGGTCAGTACAAGGATATCACTCTTGTTCTTGTATTTGACTGACATATTCTCATGTAGGAGAGCTCTGCTTTTACCCTTTCTGAGTGGTTGCCCGAGCAAGAAATAGGGAGGCATTTTTAATTTTTGCATAATGTGTCAGAAGCTACAGTACCTCTGGAACTTAGGGACTTAAATAGTTGAATGCTGGCGTAATAGTTATCCACATAGAGGTGGTAACCCTGGTCCAGCAGTTAGTGCACACTATTTTCCTAATAGCTCCTAGGATGGTGGGACATTCTGAGGGTTCAATTCAGGTGTCCTTCCCTTCGTAAACCTGGAACTTGTGGTTGCACCCAGAGGTGTTCTCCCACAGTTTATACATTTAATTCCATACCTTGCCCTTTTGCTGGACAGGTAATGGTGGAACTTTACACTCCCTTTAAAATGTATAAGGGACTGATCTACACAGATGTTTTTTAGAGGTTGTACATCTCAGAAAACTTGGTGCTAAAGTGCTGAAGGACGGGCCTAATTTTAAATAGACGGCAAATATCAGGTCATTTTGAGGCGGACATTGTACATTGCTTTGAATTGTTTCTGGCTCATGGTCATATGGAAAATTGAAGTGTCGTACAAAACATCTGTCCTCCAATACTGTTTAAATTCTGGCTTTTTTTTTTTACAAGGCCCATATGCAGCATGTGGTAATGTGATGACGTGGGATGTTGGGCAATAAATTGTTGGATGTATAAGTTAGTTTGGGCCACCATTAACTCTACAAAGTCTTCAGAGAAAAAGATTTTGAAAAAAAAAATCAATTTCTGTGAAGCTCGTTGTCTCAACTTGTATACTGGAGCTGCCTACTAAACTCATGAATTTGAAGCTGATAATCCTCAGAGGAGTGGGGTCCATACAGGATCACTCTGGGGGGCTGCCCCAGCTGTTGTCCGGGTGCACCTTCTTGAGGGTCCCTCATCACTGGATAATGATGAGGAGGAACAAGACTAGAGGAATTTGGCATTCTTTTGTCCTTCAGTGGCCATACCAGTGGCAATGATAGCATATGCCTCCTCAGATGAATACCATCTTTGGGATGATTGGGCCATTTTTATTGTTTTGTGTAAGGCCCCTTTCACACGAGTGAGTTTTCCGTGCAGATGCAATGCGTTTTTCACTGATGGTTGCTAAGAGATGTTGTTTGTAAACATTCAGTTTTTTATCACGCGTGTGAAAAACGCACCAAAACGCATTGCAACCGCGCGGAAAAAACTGAACAACTGAACGCAATCGCAGACAAAACTGACTGAACTTCCTTGCAAAATGGTGCGAGTTTCCCTGAACGCATTCGGACCTAATCCACATCGTTCGTGTGTGTGATTCAACACGTGTAATGTGTGTATTCATTTTATTTATTCACAAGGGTGTATATGTAGTGCTTTTACATGTAAAGGGGTTGTAATAAATTTAAAATAAAATTTAGGACAAAGAATAAAGAAAAGAAAAAAAAATTAAGATAAAAATTTAGTAACAAATAAAAAGAAAAGTAGTCTTTCCTACACAAAAAAGCCTGCACAGAAAACTGGGCTCAGATATGATCAGAAAAATATGTGGTACTGATCGGCACTCAGCGATTCCAAAAACTGTAGTATAAAATCTGTCCAATCTATCAATATATATTTATTTGTCTATCTATCACCCCTAACTACTATTTAGTATTTAGGGCTTTGGTATTCTCTATTTCCTTCTTGCGCTGTCAGGAGACACCAAACAGCGTTGTCCACTGTGCAACCTTGAGGTGATTGGCGCTGTCCATTTCATCACCATCCCCCCCCCCCCCCCCCGTCGGAGCCTACCTGCAGCCCTGTCTTTTACAGTGATGGATCTGCAACTGGCGAGTCAGCACTGACTGGCCAAGCTCAGCAATCAGGGCTGCAGGGAGAGGTACAGCCTCCCTCGGCCCTTAGCTAAGATGGACAGCAGCCATCTTAGCGTGTTATTCGTAGCGCCGCACATGTACCGCGCAGGTCCGCAACTCCCTTCCAGCCACGCCGTGCATGTATGGCATATGTCTGTAAGGGGTTAAAGGGGCTTTACAGGTGTACAATATTGACTATCTATCCTCACGATAGGCAATCAACATCAAATTGGGGGGAATCCGACTACCGGGACCCCCACGAATCAGCTGTTTGAAAAGGATGCAGCACTTGAATGAGCACTATGGCCTCTTCACAGCATACCAACCACAGTGTGGTACATTGTATAGTGGCTGTGCTTGGTGTTGCAGCCCAGGCCATTTCACTTTATTGGGACTAAGTTGGACATAGACCATGTGACTGATGAATGTGACATCACTGGCCTAGGAAGAGCCTACAATGCTCATTGGAAGGTTGCTGGGATCAGCTGACTGCCGTGTTGCTTGGAGTGGAACACAATGATCCTGAGGATAGGTCAGGAATATTTTACACCCAGAGAGCCCCTTTAATGGGTTGGTCATTGATGGGTAACTACCTATAGATGGCGGTAAAGAGACAGATTTCTTCTTTCTGCAGGAGAGCTATTTTGCATAAATTTTCCCAGGGTGCATTGCCTATAAGAATCCTTACATCAGCAGGATCTCAATAAGGAGAAACAGTTGGGAAGAGGCATTATAGTAGAAGTATTAGAACCTTTAGAGGAAGCCAGAAAAGGTTCAAAGACTGTGCCATACCTGTCATAAAGCCAGGCTTTAAGTCCTATTTGTTTCTCCATGACTGACACCACTACCTATAGCATCATCTACGATGAAGGTGAAGGATTACAAACTAGAAGAAAAAGGGATTTGGCTCTGTCCAGTGCTGCCCTCCTTTGTGAATGCCTATGCTTAAAATCTGGAGGTATACAGAGATAAATCAGGTATCTACGCTGTATACGGAGAATGAAGCCACAGTTACCTGGCACATGAAGTTAGGGATAATACGGTGGAAAGTGCAGCCCTTGTAGCCATAGCCAACTTCACCTGTACAGAGTTTAAGGAAATTATCTGAAAGCAGAAAAGAAAGTACATAGTCAATGCAAAGGTTAAAAAAAACATGCATGATAACAATATACTGTGGGCAGCTTGGTGGCAGAGTGTGCAGCACTCTTTCCTTGCAGCGATGAGGTCTTGGGTTTCAACTCTGACCATGGATCCTGCGTGTCCACCCCAATACTACCCTTCAATACTGACCACTTTTGGTCCTCAGGATGCACATGGCTCAGATCTTTGCCTGGGCATTGAATTGGACTAAAGTTTGTAAACCATGCAGAAGATTCAGACCGTGCATCTCACAAGGCAATGCTTTCATATCCTCTATGTGCCACTTACCTGCAGTCTTAGGCACCACATCAAATCGGAGCTAAGGAAAGATCAGAACATGGATTAGTCCAACACGTTACATACAACACATAAAGATTTATCACATGAGTAACACAGAAGTCATTCCTTCTCTCTTACACTAAGTAGTACTAAAGGTAGGTAGAACAGAGGGTACGGATGTCTAAACATGCTGCCCCCAATGTTCAGTTATTGAGCTTGGGCTGTACGGTGGGCCTTCCTTACTACCCTAGACTAGACATCTTGTATCTAATGTGTCACTGCCATAACATTGCAGCAGTTTAAGGGGATATTTCACCTTCAGCAAAGCATCTAGCATACATTGCACATTGCAGACAGGAAGGCAGATGAAAGGCCAAAGGATGATGGAGTCAATGGCCAGGCCCATTTGGTTACAATGAATAAAGTCTCTCTTTACTGAATTGATGATAGGAGTTGCAGTACATATAGCAGCAGCAGGCACGGCTCTGAGGTATATCACAGAGTAGGCTTCTCCCAATAGCTGTGTATAGGCAGCAAGAATGATGATAGTAGTCCTCCCTGAATCTCTCTTGAAGTACACTTTGCAATGTTCCCAAATAACCATAGGTGGACAGTTCCGTTCTCAATAACTCTTTCCCAGGTTGCCCAGGTTGCGTGGTGCAGATCTAAGAATCCGTTGGCCAGTCCATCTCAAAGTGTGGTGGGTGCCATACTAATATACCCTTTCCACAAGCAGTCTTGAAATCTGGTTCTCCACCGTCTGTCTTTTTCCCTCAGGGGTAGTCTCTTAGTTAAAGGCTATGTACACCTTTGCGGGCAAATTTTTATTTTTTATTAGTGCATTGTACTCATTATGAGCTAAAAATCATTTTTCATTTGGTCTTTATTAAAAATATGGAGTCATTTTCTCTGTACAGAGCTGAGATGCTCTACTAGCAGGTTCTGAATTTTCTCTCTGCTCCGTCAGACAGGGACCTGACAGGCTCTTTATCTCTGAAGACTGGAGGCTGTAATCGATGCCAAAGGTGCTTCAGCTAAGTCCTGAGTAAAAAGTCTGAATACTTATCTCAATGAAAGATTTTAGTTCTTGTTTTTCAATAAATTAGCAAAGATTTCTAACATTCTGTCTTCACTTTCTTATTATGGGGTATTGAGTGCAGAACGATGGGGGAAACTTGAATTTTGTATTATTTTAGCACAGGGCCGCAACATAACAAAATGTGAAAAAATTAAAGGGTCTGAAAATATAGGAGAGGTGTTTGGCAGCAACCAAAGTGCCAGTATAACCTGGCCTGTGTGCTGTGCCGTGTTCTATATGAATTAAATCAGAGAATTGAGTGTGCTCAGTTGCAAGCCTACAGCTGTATACTTCTTATTAGACTTTACCACATTCATCTTGGCATTGAGCACTACCACCGTATAGTCAATAGAATTTCATTTTACAGTTTTAAATAGTTATGATTGATGAAGAAGAGATGACGTAGCTTCTAACCTTCACCCTGGAAGTACAATTGATGCCCTTATACCAGCCTAGTACAGAAGGTGCAGTTGCAAGGAGTTGGGCAATATGTATGTTTTTGCGTTAAAGACTGGTTAAAAGGGTAATCACATCTCAAACATTTATGGTATATCCACAGGGTATGTAATAAATACCTAATTGGTGGGGGTAGCTGCTTGCTTGACTTCAATGGAGAGGGACATTTCCAAAAGTGGCCACCTCTCGATTGAGTATTATGGAGATTGTGGCTACCATGAATCCGCAGATAGTTGTCATGGGCCCCATTCTACAATAGGTGTGAGATTCTGAGGTTCCAAGTAATATGATAATGGGTAGATGCTAACTACATTCTGACACTGACTTTTGAAGACCTGCAATAGTGCAATGGTTTATAGTGGTCGTCTAAGTGTTTGAACCCGTATCTGATCGGTGGAGATCTGCCTCCCGTCACCTTAGCCGATCATCTGTATGTAGAGGCTGTGGCACTCTGTTAAGTAGTGTGGCCTCTTTCTAAGCCAGTGCACCTCATTTATCGTTTACATGACCTAGGTACAGTTCAGTCCCATTCAAATCAATGGGGCTCAGCTGCAATACCAAAGCACAGCTATCCAATGGACGGTACTGTGCTTGGTAAGATGGGTGGAGGCCAGCAGTCTCTTTAAACAGCTGATCAGTGGGGATGCCTGGTGTCGGACCTCAATAATCAGATGCTGATGACCTATCCTGAGTATTAAATACATATTAAACACCTTTAAAGGGGTTTTGTCATCTCAATCATAGGTGGCATATTACTTGGATATGCCACCAATGTCTGATAGGTGTGGGTCCTAGAGTTATCTCTAGAATAATTTCCATGGGAATGCTGAAAATTGCCGAACCATCTCAATGTTTTCCATCAGCCCCATAGAAGTGAATGGAACAATGGCCGCGCTAGCGCAGTGCGCTTCCCATTCATTTCTTTGGGACCTCTATTTTTGGCACTCAAATGCAATTTAATGAAGGACGACCGCACATGCGCATTCAAACTCTCCTAAACTTTGTGGGCTCCGTTCAAGAGAACGGTGCGGGTCCTAGAGGTGAGACCCACAACTCTCAGATATTGGTGGCATATCCTAGCCATATGCCATCAGTGCTTGAGATGACACAACCCCTTTAAAGCTTATTCACATGTAATTTAATCATGGATGTGTGTTGTCCATGTTCTTCACAAACAGTACACGTATCTATTGATTTTATGTGTCTACTGGCACATCCTTGTCCAACAGAGACAGGCACTACCATGGTCCCCATTGGGAGCAAACGCACCCAATGAAGGCTTTAAATCAATGAAAACCTCTTACAGAACATAGATAGCATCTGTGTTTTTTGATGAAATTACACTAAGATCTCACAAACCAATATACTGGCACAGAACAGACACATGGACCAAAAACCGACCCTTTCATGGACCTCTTCACGAATCAAACACTGACCATTTTTTCATTGACATCAAATGGACCTTTACTTTGGATAATTGTTCATAAGACAATCCCAGACCTCCCAAGTGTCCCTCTTTTCAAGGGACAGTCCCTATTTTTGACCCAAGTCCCGCTTTTGCTCCTTAAGTGTCCCTCTTTTGATCTGAGGTATAGATTTGCATTATTGCATTTACATATTGATCCGGAAAGTGTTTGTCTGGTTCCTCTCTGTATATTAGAGCTCGTCTTGTCTATATTCAGATAATTTTGTGCTATTGTGTAAAAGAAAACTATTGAAGTGTATAGATATGCAGGAAAGATAGATCTTTCACACCATGAACCATAGGTGTCCCTCTTTGACCGTCCAAAAAGTTGGAAAGCATGCAATCCTCTAATGCAGACTGACTGCTGACCATTTTTGGGATCTCTACATGGGGGGCTTGTGGTCTCCCTGGTAATGACATATTCTGGGTGTTCTTCTTTGTCTGAGTCAGACGCTGGCACATCTTGCCATCCTGCGTTCTGCTCCCACACACAATGATGTCATAACCCCTCCCACACACCGTGATGTCACAACCACTCCCACTGCCAGCTTTTGTGCTGACGCCTCAGCATCCCTGGGGTGACAGACCCTGCAGTGTCCTCATCCTAAATCCTGCAGTAAACTGAGAGGCAGCCCCTTGTCTCACTGCGGAGATATTTCCTGCGTCATTCTGGATTTCATTTTCCCCATTATTCTCGTCCCTTCTGGATCCCTATACACCCCTGTCCTGCGGGGGGCTCGCAAACCACTTTCATAGGAAACCAATTGACCTATCCGTATGTCTTTGAGTTATGGGTGGCACTCAGAGAACTCGGATTAAAGGGGCACAAACCTAAAGACGCCATAAAAACGTTAGGCCGCCCCAGACCTAGAGGCACGCAGCTTTATGGGGCAGCTATAATTTAACCCTTGATCTACTAGCACGTTAATCCTAGGATTGTAATGAGGCATGCTGAGGGCGGTAGGAGTTTAACGCGGCTCCAATCCGGCTGGCTGAGGATTAGTCAGATCTGGGACGTAATTCCTTTGTCCCTCATTTTAATCAGTTGACATCTGCTCCTATATTGTTGCACGTCGCATCTGATACCTATATTGAGCCTACCCCAACAATAGGTTGTCGGTGATCTCCAATCTCCAATATCTTCTACATCCTTTCATAATATACTATTGTCATCATCAGGGTAGACAAGTATCCCCCCCCCATCCTCTCCTAAAAATTCTTCTTCTATTATATTCTTCTACTACCAAAGTATAGAGGACACATTTAGATTAAAGAGAAGGGGGATCAGACTCCTGTCCCCAGGAGCTTACAATCTATTAGTGGTGTGTAACCGATAGCAGAGGTGGAGGTGTCCTACAGCTTGCTCTCATACGCCTTTGATCTTGGAAAAAGAATGTATGTCCGTTATTTCAGGGCTTAACCAGCCATAGGGACATCCCCGATAGAGGTTAGCTAAGCTGAAAGGGTGGAATTTATTTGTCTTCTGCAGCAGGATAAGAATTCGATGGCTGCCGGTGTCGTCTTCATGACACGTGACTTTCCATCACGTCCTGCCGCTGCAGATCATTGTACCAGGCACCACTATTATTATCGGATTATTACCTAGAGCCTTTCCTTCTTTTGTTTGGGGGCGATGTGTGGTCTAGAGTCTCTTTGTCTTCATCTTGTGTATATTTTAGGCAGCTTTCGCATAGTCAGTGTTTGGTCAGTTATTTCCATCAGTGATTGTGAGCCAAAACCAGGTGCGAGTGAAAAACACAGAACAGGAGCAGATCTTTCCATCATACCTCATATCTGTGTAGGCTTCACTCCTGGTTTTGGATCTCAATCACTGACAAAAACACTGACTGAGTAAAAGTGGCCTCAGACTTGTGAACGTTTATACCGTCACAGCATGTCGTCATGTGTTATATGTGCTTTGTTTCTTTGCCATGCCATTCTCATAGTGGTCCATCATAGTAACAACTTATGAAGTTGCACTTCCAGAAGCTGCAATGGTAATTAAATTGGTTTTCCCACTAACACTACTTATCCCCTATCCACAAGATAGAATATCAGTTTCTGATCATAAGGGGCCCGACTGTTGGGACCAAAGCTCCGTTCACTTCTGTGGAACTGATGGAGATAGCTGAGCATTGTACTCAGCAGTCCCGTGGAGATGAAATGAGGACATAGGGGACTCTTTTGTGATATGTAGGAGTCCCAGCGGTTGGACCCCCAGCACAGGGGTGTACCACCAATGAGGCCAGATGAGGCGATTTCCTCAGGCAGCAAGACCTAAAGACAAGTATGCCTTAAACAGTAGGGCTGGAGGAGTTGGGCACCGTTTCAGAAAGGCTAGGTGCACCCCTGCCCCAGCAGTCAGATATCCTAGAGTATAGGATAGAGTATAAATAGTTTTAGTGGAAAACCTCTTTAAAGAACATATTCACATTCAGATAAATTAACATCAATACCTACAAAATATAACAATCCACTATTTTACATGACAATGACCTATGTTGCTTCCTGAGGGTGCTGACACATGTTCAGGCTTTTTGATTCAGTTTTGAAGCCAAAATCAGGTGTGGATCATAGGAGGAGAGAAAGTATTAAAGGGGTTTTCTGGTATTTTACTACTGATGATCTATCCTCAGGATAGGTCATCAGTATCTGATTGGTGGGGGTCCGACACCCTGGACCCCCGCCGATCAGCTGTTTGAGAAGGCACCGGCGCTCACGCCCATTCAAGTCAATGGGGCTGAGCTAGATACCATGCACAGCCGCTGTACAATGTACGGCACTGTCCTTGGTAAGCCGCGAGAAGGTAGCAGCATTAATTAGCGCCGGTACCTTCTAAAACAGATGATCGGCGGGGGTCCCAGGTGTCGGATCCCACAGATCAGATACTGATGACCTATCCTGAGGATAGGTCATCAGTAGTAAAATCCCAGAAAACCCCTTTTACGGAGAGATACAATTTCTCCCCAAAAAAAGAAAAACTGCCCTGAGCACCCTTGGCCCCATTCACTGGGTGCAATTGCCACTGGTGTACAGAATTCTGTGGTTACCTAAGGGATTCTGACTACAAACAGCCTCCTCTGTAGTCAGGTTCCGTCAGTAATAGTTAAACTAAAGGTGGGCATACACATTAGATGTCAAAAAAATATTTCAAAGGTCCAAAAATAACATTGATGAGTGCACAAAAAAACCCTCCAACTTTTTTTTTCCAGTAACGTAACCCTTTGATAGGATACTTCTCTTTTGCTGATGGATCCTAATGACACATTATCCTAATGGGGCTAACGCATATCCCAGCAGTGAGAAGAGAGTGGGAGTATTTATTACCATGTTGTATGCCGCTCTGGTATGCATCGCCATTCTGCAAATATTGGATTAGGATGAATAGCGACGGTGTAATGTGAGCCTAATAGTGGGATTTCCTGGTGGTATGTCATCTGTTACATTAGACACAGATTATACTGGGCTAAATGGTGGCGTGGAATGAGCAATGACATGTGATGAACTCGGTAACCTCAGTAGACCCAGTAATAGACTTTACTGGTTCTAAAGGCCCATGGTCCAGTAACGCACAAAAGACCACGATGTCACCACCCTATTGATCTATATATCCATAGTGATGGGCAGCAGAAAGCATGCATGCCCCTCAATGCCATTTTACTGTGGTACAATGCTCTGGTTACTATATATGAAACCGGATTATCAGTGGCATACATAGACAAGTAAGGGCCACATAGCAAGGATCAAACCAGACCCCCCACAAAGGACAGAAAGGTTTCAGCCTAAACCCCTTTCAATGACCCTTGGGCCATTTGTCCACTGCCTAATTTGCTAAACATTTTTCCTTTAGCGGGTGGAGTCCTGACCAAGTTTTCACCTCCAGTAGAAGAGGAGATAACCCCAACTACTGGGCCCCCTCTTGTCCTGGGCCCCGTCTTGTCCTGGGCCCCATGATCTGCCACTATGGTAGTTATGCCCCTGTGGATTATGGAGAATTTTAGCAGCATAATGACCACATAGTGCGCATAATCAACGCCAAATGAGCGGCTTCTATGAGCTTGTCCTCCCATTGACGTTGCCTTTGCCGCCTATGCATTCCACCATGGGATGCTTTCAGAATGAGGTGGACAGCCGGGTCCTGGACAGCTGCTTCATAAATTAACAGCGCCCGTGTAGCTATGCCAGTTATCCCCTGTTACTTACAATGGGATCGCTATAAGTCTTTCCTATGCAAACAGTAAAGCTCTGCTGGAAAGCTGCGGCCAGACTTTACGAGATCCAGGGTGCAGGAGCGTGATTGATCTGTCTAGCTTGTGACATTGGATAACAGGTGGAGGCAAGGGTGGTAGACCGTGTGGAAGCAAACTCTTTGGCTTGCAGTAAGGCCCCACACCATAGAGGCACTATGTGGTGTGTGGGGGGCCTGAGGGGTAGGTTCTCCAGCACAGGATGGACCCGATCTTCAGGGAAGGGGCAAGTCCTGGGATCGTGGTGGTGAGGAAAATCACAAGTATGTGCTCACTCACCTATTTTTCTATGTTTTGGGATCCATTCATTTTTAGAAGAGAATTTGTGTAATGCTTAAAGGGGTATTCCCATCTTAGACAATAGGGGTATATCGAGAACGGAGCGGGGAGCCACCACCAGGCGAAATTCCCCGCTGCTCCCACAGAAATGAATGGGAGCGCACTGCGCATGCGTGGCCACCGCTCCCATTCATTTCTATGTATTTTGTATATGCTATTTTCGCCGGCCCCACAGAAATGAATGGAGGGAGGCTGTGCATGTGCAGTGCGTCCTCCTTCACTTTGAGGGCTCCGTTCTCGATATAGGTGCGGGTCCCAGCAGTGGGACCCGCACTTAGAAGACAATGGGGGCATATCCTAGCGATATACCCCCATTGTCTAAGATGGGAATAACCCTTTAATGGGACGGTGCACTGAACTTCAACACTTAAATGGGTATTCCAGGATTTTGAAGGAGTTGTGCAGCGTGATATTGATGAGCTATCCTGACACTCAGCACCTCTGCAAATCAGAGCAGCACCGCTTCCTCTTCATTACACTGCCTGTTGTCTTGGAAGTGGAGCGAGAACTTATAATTACACTACGCCGCTCGAGGGGGAGATGACGTGTAGTGTAATTAAGAGGAAACAGCACCCGCCTCCTCTTCAAACAGCTGATCACGGGGGTACTGAATGTCGGTCCTCCGCCGATCAGATATCGATGACCTGTCCTGAGGATAGGTCATCAACATAAACAGGCTGCACAACCCTTTAACATTGATTACCTATCCTCAGGTTAGGTCATCAATATCTGATCGGCGGGGTCTGACACCCAGCACCTCTGCAAATCAGGAGGAGGTGGAGCTCCATACGAGCACGTCTTCCTCTTCATTACACTGTCCATTGTCTTGGAAGTGGAGCAAGTACTTGTAATTACACTACGCCGCTAGAGGGGAGATGACGTGTAGTGGAAACCGCGCCCGTCTTCTCTTCAAACAGCTGATTGCGGGGGGTACTGGGTGTAGGACCCTGCCGATTAGATATTGATGACCTGTCCTGAGGATAGGTCATCAATATTAGGCTGCACAGCCCTTTAAAATTGATGACCTATACTCAGGGTAGGCCATTAATATCGGATCCGCAGGGATCCGATGCCCTGCACCCCCTCTGATCAGCTATCTCTGGCACCAGGACTACATGGGTCTGGCCATTGTGTAGTGGATGGTGCTGGTAACCGCAGCAGTTTTAAGCGACAATCATTGCATCATTGTGCTTTGTTGATCCGGCATTGTGAGGCCAAATTGGGGATCAGGGAGAGATCAGTCAGACAAAAAGACAACAGCGGATTGAGCAAAATGGCAAGTTATGGTCTGAATTTGGACAATCATATCATAGACTGGTAGATTGAGCTGACCATAGCTGAAAAAGAAATCCAACCTGACAGATGACATTTTTGGTACACAATAGACAGTCTTCCGCCAGCCATTGTGGACAATGGTTGGCGGAAATTGACAGACTGCATACCTTTTATCTTAACGTGTATGGGCAGCTTTACTGATCTGATCTCTGGGGATCCCAACAGGGTGATAGTTTGTGATTAGCTTATTGTCAAAGACCCTGCTGACAACATGTCGAAAGTGTAGAATCCTTTTAAAGGAGACTTGTCGCCATGAAAATGCGAAGTAATCTGCAGGCAATTCCAGGAGGTGGTCCTATCAGTGATTGACAGGCTGCCCTCTATGGCTGTGTATACAGAGATAGCTGTCAATCACTGATAGGCCCGCCACCTCATAGAGAACAGCCTGTCAATCACTGATAGGCCCGCCTCCTCATAGAGAACAGCCTGTCAATCACTGATAGGACCGCCTCCTGGACTTCAAAGCCCAGAATGAGCAGGAAAATAAATGAATGAAATGCAAGTTTTACTGAGTTTTTCACATAAAACTATATATCAATCTGCTCAGCTCCGCCTGCTCTATAACATGCTGCCTGCAGACTGCACTGCATTTCATGGTGACAGGTTCCCTTTAAATTGGAATACAAGGGAAATTAATATTGAAAATATATAGGGGATCATTTACTACCAGTTTTACTCGTCTGTTTTGCATAAAATTGTCACAATACCCCTATTTTACAACTTTTTAAATGCTACAAAGGAGTGTTGAGGGAGTGGCGGGTCCCAATCCTGACAAATTTACTAATGTTACGCCAGAAAAAAGGAGTTAAAATTTGCCAGAAAACTACACCAGCCAGGGACTGACGTAGTTTTTCCAGGAGCTGCATGCACTACCAAAGATGAGCATAATTTATCAAGAGGTGCACCCTCCATCATAAATTAGGTACAGCTTCTGGCAGCAAAAAGGGCATTCAAAAAATGACAGTCTTAATAAATGACCCCATAGAATTTACAGCCTTTGCATGTAAGTTATTCCTAGGCCACATATCTATGTAGTTAGCGTGCATCTGATTTTGGGCACTTGGGTTAGCAATTAGCGCCTGGGTGCAGATGAATCCTGGCAATGATGGCAGTATAATTAATGACTCCTCAAAAGCACTCAAGTAGCGTAATCCTTAAAGAAGTACCAGGGCTATGCTCGGCACGCCGCTAAGCTGATGAGGAATGCGTGTTGTAGGTTGTCAGGAAGACATATGTGCTTCCGAACGATCATTTCTGCTAGCTTACACTGAGGACACCATGATTTGTATGAATAGGGTACCTTACAGAACACAGCCAAAGCATAACCAAACACATAGGGAGAGATTTATCAAACTGGTGTAAAGGAAAACTAGCTTGGTTGCCCATAGCAACCAATCAGATTCCTCCTTTCATTTTCCAAAGAAGTTCTGAAAATGAAAGATTGGAAAATGAAAAGAAAATGAAAAATGTATGTAAGTATCTTAATACACAAGAACCAGCACCAACTTCTGTCTAGACATCATACCTCCATCACCACTCGGCCCAAGGGGATCTCATCTGCCGTGATGTCAAAGAATACCCGTTTATTCGCCATAATGAGGTCCGGCACCTTGTGAAGTCTCTGAGATGCTGAATTGGGGTCTGTGTGTCTGCTGCCTTATATACATAGACAAACTAGTGCTTGCTTTGTCAATCACACGCAATAACACGTAATACACCCTCATCCCATTCCCCCCACCCCAGGAATATTTGATACCAGCTCAGTATATTCCCCTTCTAATCCTGTCGGATATATCATGGGTAGCACCAAATGCTGTGTGATTAGGGTGGGGGGGGGGAGCAAAGGGAATGAACACAAAGCTATTTCAGTAACCTCAGGAACATCTGACAACTCAACTTGTATTGTTCCGGCTCCAAATAGCCCCCAAGTGGCCATCTTTTCAAGGGACAATCCCTGATTTGGTGTAAATCCCAACCCCTCCCATCCAGAGAATGAAGAATTTGAACGGCTTTAGAAATTCGACAATTTTTCGGACATTATTATGACCCATGTTGACCGGGGTCTGGCTGGATTGGGGTATGATAACCTCCATTCAGCTGTCTGCCAAGGTATTTGTGCGTCTCTATATATAAACCCGACCCCTCCAGGATGGGGGAGATGGCCATTCTTCTTTCCTAACAGTTTTGATACCCCTAATCCACGATTAGATGTTTTAAACAAGTCTGATCACATGTCCCCCATCCGATGCTAATAAATCTGTCATCTAAAGCACAAACGACCTGTCACCATCAAAATCAGCTGCTGGAGCTCATATTAAAGGGGTACTCCCATATCGCTTGGGTATGCCATCATTTTGTGACCCCCCCCGGGTCCCCCCACAGACCCTGAGAATGAAGGGTCACCACTGTGCAAAGGTAACGCTCCAGTGAGATTTAAGGGAAAAACAGTAAAGGGTCTGCAATGCTGAATCATTCTGAGGATTGGTGGGGGTGGCAGAGGTCACACCCCCTCTGATCATAAACGGATGGCATCTTCTAGCAATATCAACACTTTATGAGATAGGAAGACCCCCTTTAACTTATTGTACTTCCATTAGGTAAACCGTTAGGTAGGGGGCGTCTGCCCCCTGGCCCAGCCTGCCCCTGGTAACGAGACCCCCCCTGTAATAGGATGCTTTTTTTTTTAGAAAAAAAAAAAGTTTTTTTCTGGACCATACAACTTCTTTAGAGAGGACCTGCCTGCTCTCTGCATACATCTGTTTTAGTAAATACTTGTATTAAAAAAATATTCTGTATTGGAGGCAAACAACACCACCCCCAATCCTTCAGTGGATCCAAAGGGTAAGTCAGGTGGCTAGGCTGGAGGAATTGAGTGCACACACCCTCAGGTCCTATGGTAAATTTCAGAGGACTTGGTCGGCGTGGATCTCTTTCTCTACCATGGGAGATCTAAACCCCTTTCTGATGCCGATTTCATCGCATTGAATGCTATAGACCTCACACGTTCCCTCCCGCGCGTTCTTTCCCCTCAATATCTTTATTTAAGTGGTTCTGTGAAACGGATGTAACAGTGTTATTCCTTCATTCTCTCCTATTGGTTTTAGGGTTGTTTTGTGACTTTTCATCTGCTATTATCTTGCATCTACATTTTGTATTGCATTGAGGGTGGATTTAATCCTCACATTTCTGTATTCATGTGATATCGGAACTTTGGGGCCTAGGTGGAATTTACCCCGCCTGGCTCCTATTTAGGCACTTTGTTTTGTCTGGTACTGTTGTTCTTTGTAATGTATCAAAATTAATGTTCCAGCCAGTATTGTTTGGATTGTAATGCCTTTATTGAAAATAATAAAAAGATATTTACAAAAAAAAAATAAAAAATATTCTGGATCATATTTTCTTGAAATATGTATGCATTGTACTGTTCCTCTGTTATTCCTCCTTACCATTTCCCATATTAAAGGGGTGTGTCCCTAGACAGTCTGAGACTATTCAATCAGTGTTTCATCAGATTGTGTAGGAAGGACATGAAAAAACTCAGTAGTTGGTTTAGTTATAAATTTCCAAGAGGGATAACAGAGAAACAGTACAATGCCAAGAAAATATGATCCAGAATACTTTTTTTTAATGGGAAATGCAGGTATTTACTAAAACAGGCATATCCAGAGAGCAGACAGGTCCTCTCTAAAGGGCATAATAATATTTCTAAGTACCCTATTACAGTGGAGGAAGTCCAATAGGTTAAAGGGGTCTTCTCATTTCATAAAATGATGTTGATATTACTAGAGAATCGGCTTATGATCGGTGGAGGTCTGACTTTTTTGACTCCCACCGATCCTCAGTGTTTAATCAAATTGTGTAGGAAGGATAAGGGTAATTTTAACACTCAGGAGTTCCAAGAGGAATAATAGAGGAATAGCACCATGCAGAATTTTAAGTAAAGAGGTCCCTGCAGTGCAGTGTTATATCATGTGGAAGTAAGGAGCGATGGCAGGTCCTCTCTAATAAGCATTGTCGCACGGTTAATCCTATTTCTGTGTTCGCCGTCATTTTGGCTCAGTGAGTTCTGTCTGACGTAGGCAGGAAATCCTGTGATCAGTGACTGGTTGCCAGTTTTCCTTTTAAACAGTCCAAATTAATTGTCATAAGACACTTCACTCAAAAGGGGGGATGGACATGATGCATCGGTCTTCTATGTTTCTACTATGGGGTTTGTTGCAGACATAGACTTCTCTATAGTAAAAAAAAAAAGCCTAAAAAAATGTGTGACCAAAACAAAAAAATCATTTTAAAAAAATCACTTAAAAAAAAAAACAAGCCCCAAAAAGTGTTTGGATGAAGCTGTCAGATGTTGCAATCCTGTACCAGATGAAGTGAAGATCGTTTCCCCCTGGATTATTTACTTTATTTCACAATATTTCTTAAAGGGGTTGTCCCACAAAAAATATTGTCACTATTTCAAACCATCACCTGGCTCTGAAGACTTTTGAAATGGCATGTAATTAAAAATTTAGTGCAGCCACAAAGGTATTCAATAAAATGTAACTGTACAGCGCCACCTGCTGTTTCTGCTCTTACTAGTTTCACTGTCCACCTCGGTAACATCGCTGAGGGGGACACACATGCTCATTTTCATCTTCAATTGACATCAGCCATAGCTAGACCTGCAGCAGAAAAAGCATATCTCCTCACAAAAAAAGTGCCCTTAGATTTGTAGCAGAAAGGACACGCCTCCTGAGATACAACGCTTCCTTGGTCTGCAGCAGAAAGGACCCCCCATGTGAGGTACAGGGCTAGTTCTAGCCCTAGCTGAGAAATGGATACAGAAGCGTACAAGGCTTACTCTCCCATAGAAGTCAGTAAACAGCTCCAGTCTACAGGTTCCTATGGTCCATGTGACTGCTGTAAAGCAAATCTCTGAATGATGTACACAGATTTTTGTGGCAGTTCTTGATGCAATTTTTTGAGCCAAAACCAGAAATCCAGAATGGAATGAGAAATATAAAGGAAGAATTTCTGCTGGATCCACTTTTAGCATTAACGTAAAAAAATAATTTAAAAAAAAAAAACATCAAAAAATGTGGGACACTACCCTTAAAGGGGTTATCCCATGATGAATGTAAAAAATAAAAATCATATAATACATGACAATCTCTTTCTAACAAAGCTAGAACCAGACCTGTACCTCACATGGATCCAGAGATTTCCCCTTCTTTATTATAATAGTTCTGCTAGATTAATTTCAAACTGGCAGCTCAGGAAGATGGGTGTCTTTATTGATGCAGCTCTTGGGGGTGTCCTTTTTCGGGGGATGGGTGTCTTTATTGGTGCAGCTCTTGGGGGTGTCCTTTCTCAGGGAGATGGGTGTCTTTATTGGTGCAGCTCTTGGGGGGTGTCCTTTCTCGGGGGGATGGGTGCCTTTATTGGTGCAGCTCTTGGGGGTGTCCTTTCTCAGGGGGATGGGTGTCTTTATTGGTGCAGCTCTTGGGGGTGTCCTTTCTCGGGGGGATGGGTGTCGTTATTGGTGCAGCTCTTGGGGGTGTCCTTTCTCAGGGAGATGGGTGTCTTTATTGGTGCAGCTCTTGGGGGTGTCCTTTCTCGGGGGGATGGGTGCCTTTATTGGTGCAGCTCTTGGGGGTGTCCTTTCTCAGGGCGCTGTCTTTTCTGCTGCAGCGCACTCCCCATAGCTGTCACGAGATAGGGCTGAAGGATGGAACTGAATGTGTGGCCACCTCAGCAATGTTGCTGAGAAATAAGGAAAAGAACAAACAGTAGGTGGCGCTATACAGATGTTAATGAATAACTCACTGGTTAATTATTCAGATCCAGGTGCTGCTTTGTAAAATGTAGAATATTTTTCATGGGACAGCCCGTTTAACATTATATCTGCACTTGGAATGTGACAGTTGTCGCCCATGTCTTGGCTTGGCTATATCCCTGGGATATAAAGGGTTGGTCTTTAACCCCTTAAGCCATAACGCCATATATATACGGCGTTATGCGCCTGCGGGTGTATGGAGCTGGCCTCTACAGTGATCCTGCTCCTTACGCTCCATCTGCCGGCTGCATGATCATATCATGCAGCCGGCACCCGGCCTCACTGACAGGGAGCGGCGATTGTGCCGCCCCCGTCATTTAACCCCTAAGGTGCCGAGATCAACACTGATAGATGTCAGAGAGATGTGGTTACCTCTGCCTTCCGATTGGAGCCCCCACAGTGAAATCACGGGGCTCTGATTGGTTGCCATGGCAGCCTGGACGCTGCTGAAGTGATCCAGGACTACCATTGCATTCTCCATACTGAGCTATGCACGAGGCACAGCTCAGCATGGAGGGAGCAAAAATCCTATTCAGCCTAATAGATCTCTATTAGGGTGAATAGGAGAGGGGATCAAAAGATCCCTTGTACGAGGCCCCTATGGGGGCTAATAGTTATTTAAGAAAAAAAAAGTGAAAAATATTTTTAAATGTAAAAAAACACCAATATATTAAAAGTTTGAATCACCCCCCTTTCCCAGTTTTACATATAAAATAAAAAAACAATAAAAAAAAATAAACATATTGGTTATCGCCGCATCCAAAAATGTCTGAACTATTAAAATATTTTTGAAAAATTCCTGAGCGGTGAACGCTGTAACAGAAAAAAAATTAAAAACTTTTTTTGTCATTTTTGTCCCCCCAAAAACGGTGATCAAAACGTTGTATATGCTACAAAAATTGTATCAATAAAAACTACGGTTCGTTACACAAAAAACAAGCCCTTATACAGCTCTGTAGACTAAATCTAAAAAAGTTATGGCTGTCAGAATATAGCGATGCAAAGAAAATTTTGATTTTTCTAACGGTTTTTATTTTTTTAAAAGTAGTAAAAGAAAAAAAACTGTTCAAGTTTGGTATCGCCGCATTCGTATTGAGCCATAGAATAAAAACATCAGGTCATTTTTAGTGCATAGTGAACGCTGTGATGTCAAAACCCCAAAAACCTTGGTGGAATTCTGTTTTTTTTTTCAATTTTGCCACACAAAGAACTTGTTTCCCGTTTTCTAATACAAGACATGGTAAATTAAATGGTGGCATTAAAAAAAGGCATCTTGTTCTGCCAAAAATAAGCCCTCATATAGCTATGTGGACGGAAAAATAAAAAAAGTTATGGCTTTTGGAACATGAGGAGGAAAAATAAAAAATGTAAAAATGAAAATAGGCCCGGTCTTTACTAAGGAGATTCAGCACCCTGCCTAAGCCTTTTTCCATAGGAAATATATTTTTATACAACATGGCTCATACCTGTTGAGACAAGAAGCTGCCACTCTCGTCCATGGGCTGTGATATTGCGGCTCAGAAACATTCACTTGGATAAGGCTGAACTGCAATACCTGATGGATAGATAATCTCTCCTGGTCATCTCCAGATGACACCTCTCCTAACATGTCTGTTTTACTAAACTACTTGCATTCTCCATGAAGTAATAATTCTGGAGCACCTAGTATGACTGTTGCTCCATTACTCAGTTATTCCTAGTAGAAGTTATACATGAATTACCAGCAGTTTGCAATAAAGGCCCATCTGGGTGTTACCAGTTAGGGGTGTGTCCCTGCACAGTGACACTATTCAATCAGTCCTGCCATTGTCAGACTGCACAGGGACACATCGGTGAAACCCCCACCTACAAGGTCTTGTAGTGAATGGAGTAAGTATCACATGCTGCTGTGCCGCTCATTTTCTATAGGACTGCATAGTTTTCACTTCATTCACCCAGGGACCCTGTTCATAGGTGATAAGTTCTTAGAGGGACAACCTATACACTGGATGGGGGGGGTGGCGAAGCATGGCAACTGCCAGAACCCAGTCCCAAGACCATAACCTGCTCCTCCATTTAACATCTATCGGGCTGATGAAGGTAGGCGAGTGCAGTCCAACACCCACACAGAAAATAGATGGCAATTGCCTCTGGGCGGAATAGCCCTTTAAGGGCTTCTAGGAAGCAGCTCTGTCACCCGCCTACCACACATGAAATAGAGATAAACTCAGCCAGCGCCGATTCTCCAGCCATAGCCGGCGTGTGGAGTTGATTGCGGCTGGTGAGGCCTGGTCACATAGCAAGATCTTGGGACCAAATCTCACAATGCAAGCAGTACACGCCCACACTGTTGTAGTCCCGTCCAGGACTACTTTACCTTTTTAGAGCCCAACAATGCATTTTTAAAAAAAATGCTAATGTTTTGCCTGGAGCGCTGTATAATGTGCCACTGCTGCCTGCACCATTAACCCTAGAGCCCTTATCCAGGGTTCTGATCACAGCAGGAGCCTGGCAATGACTGTAGGAAGGCTCCTACTGGAAAAGCCAACGTTGGAGAGAACTCCACTGCCAGCTGCTTAACCCCTTAGAGGCTGCAGTCAACTGAGGCATCTAGGCAGTTATACAAGTAGCTCCCCATCACCAACGGGGCCCTGTGAATGCAATTGCAGGGTGCCAGTGTGTGCCGCCATCCAGGGGCGTAGCTATAGGGGGTGCAGTTGCTACAGGGCCCAGGAGCCTGAAGGGGCCCAAAGACCCTTCTGCTGCATAAGATGACACACAAAGCACTGAGGGAAGGGGGCTCAAGTTGAACTCTTGCACCAGGGCCCATGAGCCGTTAGCTACGCCCCTGCCGACATCATAGCAGTACTAGTGGTAATGCCATCAGGGGCCAAGACCAGATTTTAACCCTTAAGATACAGGAGGTTTTTTTGTTTTTCCATTTTAATTTTTCCACTGTTTCTCCACCGTACTGACCTGTGCCTTTCATTCTCTGAGTCAGTAAAATTACAATGATACCAGATATGTATAGGGTTTTTTTATGTCTAAATTGTATAAAAATAAATTTAAACTTTGAAAAAAACATTTTTTTTTACATCACCATATTCTGACTCCCATAACTTTTTTTTATAGTTATATCTACTGAGCTGTGTGGGGCCTCATTTTTTGCAGGACAATCTTTAGTTTTCATTGATACTATTTTGCAGAGTGTGTGTGTGACGTTTTGATCACATTTTATTACATTTTTTGGGTAGAAGCGATGAAAAATGGCATATTGCCCATTTTGACCCTTTTTTCCGTTACGCCATTCGCCGTATTGGAAAAACATTTTTATATTTTAATGGTACTTGCGTTTTCAGTCATGGTGATGCCCATGATGTTTATATTTTTTATTTATGTATTTATTTATTTTTATTCTACAAAAAGGGGGTGATTTCAGCTTTTATATTTTTTTAATTTTTCATATTTTTTTTATGATTTTGAATCTCGTATTTGAGCCTACAAAATTAATTTTAAAAAAAATTCTGAACAATCATGAGTCTTCTAGGCCTCTTTCACACGAGCGTCACGGATTCAGTCCGGATGTGTTCAGGGTGCGTTCCGGAAAATCCGCATGCATCCGCACCAATCCACACGCAATCGCAGTCAGTTTTGACTGCGATTGCGTACGTTCGTTCAGTTTTTTCCGCGCGGGTGCGAAGTGTTTTGATGCATTTTTCACGCGTGTGATAAAAACTGAATGTTTACAAACAACATCTCTTAGCAACCATCAGTGAATCACGCATTGCATCCGCACTTGTGTGTGGATGCAGTGCGTGATTCACACAGACCCATTCACTTCAATGGGGCCAGGGCTGCGTGAAAAACGCAGAATATAGAACATGCTGCGATTTTCACGCAACAGCGAACTGATGCGTGAAAAAAAAACGCTCATGTGAAAAGACCCATTGAAATTAATGAGTCAGGATTCAGTGCAGGTGCAATGCGTTTGCATCACACATTGCACCCGCGTGGAAATCTCGCCCGTGTGAAAGGAGCCTTAGATTCATTATTTGTACAGAAGTGTTCATTTCTCTTCAGAGAGACCCAACACATTAAATTTAATTACCAGCATCCTCATTGGCGGCAAAGGATGCCGGTAAGAAGCCCAGCAGCGCGAGCAGAAGGTCTCTGCTGTTTGAAATGATGCCTGCTGCACGTGCGAGTGGGCGCCATGTTTGCACTTTGCTCCAGCCCCGTACATGTACGCCGCTGGTAGCTAAAGGATTAAAAAGGGGGGCCTACTGTTATCGCCACTTACTATTATCCACAGCCAGCTTCACTCACATTCTAGTCTTCAATTCTTAAGGAAGCCCAGAAAAGTAATTATAGCCCATCTCCATGCAGACAAGGACTGACCAGCATGGCAGTGTAATTTCAGCCACAGTTTACCACTGCCTGCTCATACCTTCTCCACATAACATGTCAGCATGTGTGAGGGGAGGAGATACGGCACAGTCAGGGGGACAGTCTTAAGACCGCGGTGGGAGTTTATCTCGCCATTTTCACTAGACAGCCGAACAGGAATCAGGACTGAGTGGAAGAGGAAGCCACGCGCAACAGCTGCGGTTCTGGGCTCCGACATTGAGTAATGTCTGTCAGCGTGCCAGCTGCTGAACTCAAGTGCCAACTGCTGGGTGGGAGTTTAACGATTGAGCATTGGCAGCTGACAGCTTAACTCAGGACTGCCATTACTGCATGTCTATTAGATAGGCTATAATGCACTGTTATAGAAGGTATACCAGTGCATTATAAATTGGTGTCCCCTAGTAGGAAAAAAAAGTTAAAGAAATGACAATAAACTAAAAAAATAACCATTTGTCCTGCAAGAAAGCTCTTGTATGGCTACATCAGCAAAAAATTATAACTACTTACTGGTAATTTGATTGCCTCAAGCCCATGACAGCACCCACGGAGAGGGGAGGATCCGCCTCCAAGGACAGGAAACCTATAAAAAACTTTAGGAACTCCTCTCCCCCCCTGTAGTTTCCGAGATATGGAGCCTGGAGACATCATTAGTAAATATACATTGCAGAAGCTATCCACCATGCACATACAAGAACCTAACAAAATAGATATATATACATGTACAACCAATATATAAAGGGTGGGGATATATGGGGTGCTGTCATGGGCTCGTGGAAATCAAATTACCGGTAAGTAATTATCATTTTCCCTCTCTCTCATGACAACACCCACAGAGACATACTAACAGAAAAATTAGGTTGGGACCACCTCATGCAGAACTTTCCGCCCAAAGGAAAGATCAGAAAGTCCCAAGTCCAACCCATAGAGATGAAAGAAAGTAGAAGGTGAAGAACAGATTGCAGCTCTACAAATCCGATCAATAGAAGTAATGCCCTTGAGGCCAAGAGGCTGCCATAGCACAAGTGGAATGGGCCTTAATCTCTGTTGGTGGAGTAGCCCCTGTCAATTCATAGGTCATGTCAATTGATTGTCTGGTCCATCTTGCAAGTGCATCCTCCGCTCTGACCAGAAAAAATGACAAATAGAGACTTTGATTTCCTAAATTACTTTGTGCTATCTAGGTACTGAAGAAGACATCTCCTAACGCCTAAACAAACTAACATCTAAACTCATTCTCCTTCTCATTACAAGGATTACCACAGAAGAACAATGAAAACTTAAGACTACCTTTGGTAAGAAAACCGGATCAGGTCTTCTTTAAATTTCATATAAGGTTGTGCGCATGACAAGACCTTTAAAGGGAGTCTGTCACCTCATTTTCACCTATATAGCTAACAGCAGTGCCCCACAGAAGATTGCACACACATCCCAGACATACCTGTGTGCACTGTGTGTGTGTATTCCTCGTTCAGAAAAAGCACTTTTATTCTGCAGGAAAACAGCCCCCAAGTGCCCGGCTCTGCTGCTGCTGCAAACCAGACTGGAGGGGGGAGGGCAGCTTTAGCTGCTCATATCTTGGGATTAGTAGCAGATAGAAAAATGGTCTTCTTTGAAAGCTGACATTCCAAGCTTTAAAATGATACCAAAATCACAGCATTATATCCAGTATATCAGAAGATATAGCTGTTAGAAATCGAGTCAGGAGAGAAAGCTGTTTTTAGTTTCACTTTCAGCTGGGCACTTGGGAGTTGTTTTCCTGCAGAATAAAAGTGCTTTTTCTTGACATGTAATACAGACACACAGTGCACACAGGTATGTCTGGGATGTGACATGTAATACAGACACACAATGCACACAGTTATGTCTGGGATTTGTATCCAATCTTCTGTGGGGCACTGCTGTTAGTTGTATAGGTGAAAATGATGTGACAGACTCTCTTTAACTCTCCAATTCTCTGGGCCAAAATCTTAGCGATATTTTATCCAGAGGTTCAAATGGATCCTTACAGAAGCAATTTAGCAATCCTACGTGGGAACCCTAAGAGGGGGAGAAAGCTGAGATCTAGAAACAGCCTTTATAAACCTACTTACCAAAGGTTTATCATATAAACTTTTCTGGAACAGAACACTGACCCAAGGAGAGACTCTTATCTAAACCAGCCTGTAAGAACTCCAATACCTGAGCCACCTCACAGGTTGGAATCCTCCCATCTGTCCCTCCCAGAAAATTTAGAAAAGTATTCCAGACCCTAAAGTAGATGCCAGACGTTACAGATTTTCTACTTCTTAACAATGTGTACACCACTCTAGAAGATAAACCTCTACTCTCTAGTATGGAGGTGTAAATTTCGTATCTCCTGATGCACTACTGGATCCTGGAACAGAAGGTCTCTGGAGGTATCCATGGGTCCGCCGCTGCTATTCTTTGAAGTCAAGGAAAACTTGGGGGAAAAGCATAAGCCAGATTCCAGGTCCATTTCTGAGCCAACACATCTACTGCTGTTGGGTTGTCTCCTTTGTGTATAGAGTAAAACGCTCCGACCTTTCTGGTGGCAAAGAGGTCCACCTCTGGTTGACCACAAAGAGAGACTATAAAAGGGGCCCTCAACTGGTGGACCGCGGTCCCAATCCGGACCGCGGTTGCCAGCTGTCAGGACCCCTGCATGCAGCCTGGTGTCGGCTGTCAGGGGGTGCTGGAGTCGAGAAGCAATGAGCGCTTCCATCAATAAAGATGGAAGCGCTCATTGCTGGAGTGCAAAGAACTGGGTCCCGTCACTCACTGATCTGCTCCCTGCGCTCCTCCCTTCAGGCGGCGCTCTGAATGGTGAAGCGGACTTCTCCTGCTTCACCATTCAGCATGCACAGATTGCGCTGCCGCTGGTGTGGGCGGAGCCTACAGCCTGGAAATTTGTGTAAGCTCCACCCACACTGTGCTGCAGAGCGATCTATGTCTGCAGCGAAGACAGTACTGTGAGCTTCAGGAACAGGACAAGGTGAGTAGGTGCTGTGTGTTTTTTTTTTGTTTTTTTTTAATACAGAGGGGGCACAGAGGGCTTCATGACTATGGAGGGGGCAGAGAGGGCTTCATTACTGGGGAGGGGGCAGAGGGCTTCATTACTATGGGGGAGGCAGAGAGGGCTTCATTACAGTGTAGGGGGCACAGAGGACTTCATTACTGTGGAGTGGGCACAGAGGTCTTCATTACCATGGAGGGGGCACGGAGGTCTTCTTTACTGTGGAGGGGGCACAGAGGGCTTCATTACTGTGGAGGGGGAACAGAGGGCTTCATTACTGTGGAGGGGGCAGAATGGGTATTGCAAATGTGAAGGGGCACATTGGGCATTTCTACTCTGGAGGGGGCACAATGGGCATTGTTAATGTGAGGGGGGGCACAAGGAAATTTCTACTCTGGAGGGGGCACAATGCACAGAGGGCATTATTACTCTGAAGGGGGCACAGTGCACAGAGGGCATTATTACTCTGAAGGGGGCACAATGGGCATTACTAGCACAGAGAGCATTACTACTATTAAGGGGGCACAATGGGGATTTCTACTATGGAGGGGGCACAGAGGGCATTATTACTGTGAAGGGGCACAATGGGCATAACTACTATTAAGGGGCATTATTATTGTGATGGAGGCACAATGGGGATTATTACTGTGAATGGGGCACAAAGAGGGCATTACTACTGTGAGGGGGCACTTAGGATATTCATACTCTGTGGGGAGGAACTAAGGAGGCATCGCAATGTGTCAGGGGCACTAAGGAGCATCATCATGTGTGGGGGCACCAAGGGATCACCCTGCTGTGAGGGTGCATTTAGGAGTAGCATACCATGTGGCGTACTAAAGGGATATCATATTGTCTGAGGGGCACTGAAAAGACATTCTTACTGTTTGGTCGGCAAAAAGGAGATTAGGTGGGCTTGGAGGTGTGGGTTATTGTAAAAAAAAAAAATAAAAATAATAATGCAGCGCTACACAACACTGGTGTTGTCCCTCCTTATATAGATTTTTTTTGGTTTGCAGCTCAGACCTTCATCCTACAGCAGACTCATGTATGTGGACCTTTACAGAAGTACTTGAGTACCCCTTGACTATAATGTTGCAATTTATTTTTACTTAAGCAGTCACCATATAGATCAGGGGGAATGGTGCTCAAGAAGTCAGCCTTCTGATTCATGCTCCCCTGAACAGATATATTGCCGATAGTAATGTCAGTTCTTTCTCTGCTAAAAGGAAAATCCAATGTGAAATCTCTAGCAGAAGTAGAGACCTTCCCTTTACTATTGGGAGGGCCGAGGCCAACACCTTCTCCATTGATAGCAACTCCTTAGCATTAGAGCTGACGTCTCTCCTTCTGCTTCCAGTTGCCCTGGAAAAACATATCTGCCCTATGGCCTTCCCACCCCAGGGACTGGTGTCTGTAGTCACTGATATCTGATCTTTTCTGGACCAAGCAACTCCTCTGATTAGATGGAGTATCACAGTCCACCAAGCTAGAGACTTCACTGTGCCCTGGGTGAGAGTGAATTTCCTGTCCAGATTTCGAGAGTCCTCATCCAAATTCCTTAGGATATCCACTTGTAGCGATCTGGGCCAATGCAACCGCCGGAAAGCAGGCTACAAATAGCCTCAGGTTTCAAATAGCCAATTCAAGTTACTCTAGGTTTTGAAATCAAAGTCCATATCGCCTGCTAAACCTTCTCTTTGGATAGGAAAGCAGCCAGGGCTATATCTAGAACTATTCTTGATTTTGAAGGGATAAGAGGACCTGCATGTTGAGTTCGTAAGACGAAGCAGCTGCTCTGCCCACATCTGTAATGAACGCTGTTGCTTTCTTAATCTTGGGTAATGCAGCTAAAATTTCTTCTCTAGGCACACTACTACTTAGCTGCGGCTCTAACCAAATGAGCATAGCCCTGGTGGAGTAAGTGGTCTTCTACATAAGAATTCCTTTCCCTTCATAGCACTTTTCTTGCTATCCTTACTTACATCTCCAGAAGGTGTGGATAACATCAGTAACGCTCATACCTTAGTCAGGGTTATAGGAGCCTCCGGTCCCTCAGACATGTTACCAGCAGAGTCAGCTCCAAAAAGCACCCATAGCCTACTGGCCAGGTATGGTTTCAGAACTGACTGCACTTCTACATGTGAAAGACATACCCTCCTTCAGTGGCTCCTTAAATCTGCCCCCTGCCACCATGTGCACCTAGTGATATTAGGAAAGTGCTGCCAACATTCAGCTCTGTCCCCCTAACTGGGGGTAGGCCAATTTAATTCCCATCCGACCCCCATTGCATCTGGGATCCTTGTACATGTATATGCCCACTACAAAAAGCCTGCATGCTGCAGTGTGCCAGTAGGGTAGGAACCACCTGCCTGCAAGTCTCCCCCAAGGATATCCAGAGACAAGATATGAAAGGGCACAGAGCTCAGTCTGCATCTGCTCTGGAGAATGATGCTGCAAAGCATCAGGTCCTGGTAGCCAGGAGGCCCTATGGTTTGCCTGAAGTTCTGGAACAAAAGCTCCCAAGTCTCCTGCCTCTAAGGACAGGAAACCACACTGAGGGGGAGGGGGGGGGCTTGGGTGTTGACGAGAGGAGTTTCCCAAGTTTTTTTTCTAGGTTTCCTGTCCTTGGAGGCAGATCCTCCTCTGTGGGTGCCATCATTGGGTAGCAGGAAAATAAAGTTACTGCCAAATAGAAGTCATTTAAATTGACAATAAGTTTCAGGACAGAATCATCAACCCCAAGGGGCAAGTTATACTTCTACTTGCTAGCTGTGGACCTCCTGTAAACCTGTCAGCAAGACTTGACAAGCATGTAGATGTGTCCAAGCTTCAGAGCACAGGAGCCACCACTCCCTTCTGTCATTAGCACCACTCACAATAGGGCAGGAGCCCCTGCAATAAGTCACACGAGCCATTCATTATAGGTTTTTTATTTAATCTCTGATCGTGTCCTGCAGACCACAGAACTTATGGAAAATGAACAAAAAACAAAAGATGTTACAGTGTGTAATGTTACGCTCCAGCAGTCCATAAAGCCTCATTTTATAATCGAATGGATCCGAAGCAGTCAAGGGGGAGTAAGGAATGCTTGTAATGTTAAGACAAGTGATGAGTTCTCTAAAGCTGACCACAGTCAGTAATGGTGACTTTCTTGGTTGTCTTCCCACTGTTGTGGCCACATGCCTCCATTTTCTTTACAACATCGAGGCCCTCTATGACTTTGCCGAACACCACGTGCTTCCCATCCAGCCTGAAGAATGAGAACATGGGTTATATACCTTGTGTACAGGAGGTACCATGTCCACTTAGTCATAAATACACCTTAATGTCAACTGACCATCTAATGCAACATTCTCCAACCTGTGGCACTCCATCTATCTGCTAATATGGCATGATGGGAGCTGTAGTCTTGGAACATCTGTAGAGCCACAGGTTGAGGCCACTGACCTGAAGTGTTTTGGGAACACTTAAGACAGGTCGAACCTTCTGCTCTGAGGAGACAAGCTGCTATGTGTCTGCCAGGAGTGTATACCTCTCTTCCTATTTAGGAGATCCACACTCCAGGAAGTGTGAAGGTCTGGGAGAGCCACTGGCCAAAATCCATCTAAAGTTTATGGACAACCTCAGGCAGCATGTGGACCAGCTACAGTGTCAATACATATGAAGACCAATGTAAGTTGAGGGCTGAATGAGCATATAGGCCAGTGATGGCTAACCGCCGGCATTCCAGCTGTGGTGAAACTACAACTCCCAGCATGCTCCATTCATTTCTTTGGAGTTCTGAGAACAGCCAAGCAAGTGTACATCTTGGGAGTTGTAGCTTTACCACAGCTGGAGTGCCAGAGGATAGCCATCACAGATATAGGCCCAAGGGGATTGATGAAGGTCCATATACAGCAAATACATTGCCAATTACTGGAGAACATAGAAATGCATTTTTACCAAGCCATCAAACCTGCAGAAACTCACCATTCAGTTTTAGCAGTGCAGATAAAGAACTGGGAACCGTTTGTGTTAGGTCCAGCATTTGCCATAGACAGGATACCAGGTCCAGTGTGCTTCAGGGAGAAGTTCTCATCGGGGAACTTGGATCCATAGATTGACTTTCCACCGGTGCCATTGTGGTGAGTGAAGTCACCTCCCTATAAGCATGAAAGTTGTATTGGAAAACAGTGAGGAAACAATGTCTCAGGAAACATGGGGTGCATCTCTAGGATGTCTGACCAATCTTTAGGAAAAAAGGAATATGGCCACAACATCTTGTAGGCCATGCCGTGTCTACATCTGCATTGCAGAAGCATGAGGTGATCAAGACATGGTCCAGGTAGCCATAAGTGACTCAAGACTAATTTTGCCTACCTCACTAAATGTAAGGAACTGAAGCATACTGTGACTTAGGATACAAGTCATACCTGGCACATGAAGTTTGGGATGATCCTGTGGAAGGTGGATCCCTTGTAGCCAAATCCTTTCTCACCAGTGCACAATTGACGGAAGTTTTCTAAGAGCAGAACATTTTATTAAAAATTATGGACGTTCCAGGACACAAGACAGGAATGCAGTAACATTTAGGATGTTCTATCTTTCTGCGGGGCCACAGAACGGATGTGCAGATGTGGGCCCCATTAAAAATTAATGGGTCCACACCCATTCTGCAAATTTGCGGAATGGATGCAGACCCATTATGGAGAAGTGTGAATGGACCCTTAAAGGCATATTACCATCTGGGACACTTCTGGTATACCAATGGGATGGGCCATAAATTAAAATGTTGAACTAGTTTGTGCCAGGGTGACACGGTGCATGAAAGCCTGAAGATGCTGTGTGACCACTGTGCTGCCCATCATACAACGACCAGTTTGGTGGTGGATCAGCAATGGTCTGTGGAGGCCTAAAGTTGCACAAGCCTGATACCCAACAGTACCCTGACTGAGGACCTCATCCTGGTACCCCTGGCAGACCTTGTGCTGGGCACCACTTGGTGCAGGACTATGCATAATTTGCACTTGCCCGAGCGGTATTCTATTGATGACTACATGATGCTAGCCATTCATATACCATAAGTGATCCTAGTAGGAAAAGGTCACGCTCCTCATCCATGTCAACAAGCCTACAAGGGGCCATTGAGGTTAGGAATACATATTAAAGGGGAATTCCTCCACACATGCAGGATGCCATGTGCCCATTAGGTGCCACACCCATTAACAGGTGCCCCCCCCCCCCCCGACATCCCCTCCGGGCCTGCTGTGAGGAAAGACAGCTGCACAAACAGCACGATCCAGTCACTTCTGGAATTCAGAAGAACCAAACGTGCTAAACTTAGACTGAGCCAGGTTTACTCTGAATTATGTGTGCGCCACATTTATCACAGCGGCTCCTGCTGGATAAGTCGGGATCCTGGCTAGACAGGTGTCTAATGTTATAAAAGCTAGATGTCCACATATCAGTGCATTTTATGACCAGCAGGTCATGTCATTATGTGGAGCTCCATTATGGCCACCTTATGCCTGTATTCCTCCACCCCAATACTCAGCCAAGCAGGATAAGCCTCAGCAGATCTCCTGAGAGAACAAAAGATCAAGCATGTTAAAATCCAACAGCCTGATCTCTCCTGAGAAGGGTCAATGGTTTGGTTGCCAGTCATCTAACATATACAGACACCTTCACACCCTTTCAGCTGCTTCTCTGAAGTGAAGACTTCATTGCCCACATTAGCTGTCAACCAGTAATAACTAAAGGGCAGCACCAGGCCCTCAGACTGCCAGATAATGGCCATTAGGGGAGGACTATGTACAGCCAAAACCTACCCGAGAATGTGACTGAACACCTGCATTAACCTGCACACTAAGTGGATGGAAGCCGCAGCTTTAGGGCTCAGACAGCCGTATGACGTCCACAAAAATACGGATTTTTGCGGACAGTTCAACATGTCCGCAAAAAAACAAACAGATTGCATTCCATTTTTTGCAGACCCATAGACTTCAATTGGGCCATGTCCTGACTTTCACTGACAAGTACAGGACATGTTTCATTTGTTTTGTGGAGCCACGGAATGGAAAAAAGGAACGATAGGGGTGAATGGGTCAGTATGTAATCTGCATTTTTGAGAACATACAGCCATCTGAATGAGCCCTTAATCCTCATCTGTTCCTCTACTCCAGTCCTCAGGACCCACCTGCCACTTGTGGTTTCGGCATTTCCTTAGTATTGAGCAGCGGATATAATTGGTGTCTGTACATCAGGACGTACCTCAGGTGGGCCCTGAAGACTGGAGTTGAGGAACACAGATGTGAGAACCATCTGATCTCCAGGCATCTAGGAACCACCCAGTCACTGATCCTCCAGGACCACAACCTGAGTAATTATCCAACCCCTAAAATGCCTCCCCTGCTGCCCAGGCCCCTGACAGATTGCACTTAGCATGCACAACAGCTGCTCCATCAATTTGGGGAACTTCAGACCCATTCTCCGTGGGTAATTGAGTGTTCAGACCCCCACCAGATACTTAGGGTTATACCCATCAGCAGCATAATAGACTATGCCAGGGATCAGCAACCTTCAGCACTCCAGCTGCTGTGAAACTACAACTCCCAGCATGCTCTGTTCTTCTAACTCCCACAGAAGTCAATGAAGCATTCTGGGAGTTGTAGTTTCTGAACAGCTGGAGTGCCGGAGGTTGCTGATCCCTGGGCTATGCCATGAATGTCAGGTTCCCATCCCATAGTTGGTACATCATACATGCACCCATCTCCAGAATAGAGGAGCACAACACCCCATTCACTGCTATGGTGTGCTCGCCTCCACTTCAAGGGGCACATCCTGGAGAAGGGAACAAGTCCAACCCAGCTGACATTGATGGCAAATCCTACCTACACATCAGTAGTTATAAAGTACTTTTCTTCCCCTGCTACCCACTGTGTTCCTCTTAAGTTACCATGGCATCAACCTGTAGTTCTGAGCCTTTGTCAGGTCAGGCATGCTCAGTGTGTTGCCATCAGTTCTTTAGCTAAATGTCAGTGTGCTGGTGTTCACTGAGTAGAGGGGGTGTGACTGCTCTGTATATCAGGCAGCCAATCAGTAATCATCAATACTCATGAACAAGCACAAACTCACAGCAGAAAAGCTAGGCATTCTGGGGATTGTAGTTTTGTGAGGGAAGATCAGGAGCCATGATACTCTGTGTGTTACAGGCTCACACAGGAGCTAGACAAATGTATTGCTAGGTAAATTGAAGCTCTGGTTATATGTACAGGTATGGGTTCGGTTGGGTCACAGCTTGTAGCCTTAATGCAGTTTATCAAAAATTAAGCTACGTTACCAGAATACCCCTTTAATTCCTGTTTTTTCACAGATCAGGACATGGAAGAGGAAGAGGTCGGCTTCAGTCACATCTGAATTTACTTTGGGCTCTATAAACACTGCAGGATCCAGACAGCAACAACTAGGGCCACGGTAGAGGCGCATTTAGACCAAGAGAAGGTAAGCTGATAACCTAGTGGTGTAAGTGCACCGCAGCCTGACCATTGCACTGAGCTCAGATAGCTTATATGAGTTATCACTGGTTATAGAAATGTGGGTAAAAGGCACATTGTGTGTTCAGTGCATTATAATAGTTATCCCCCTATCCTGTGTATAAGGAGGTTCCCAGAGGAAAAGAGGGAACCCACACAGACATGAGAACATACAGATCCCATGAAAGTCTTCTCCTCGCTTGGCTTTGTGCTAACCACTGAGCCCCCCATGGTGCCCAAATATCCAAGTAAAGTTTCACAAATCCGCTTCAGACCATTGAAGCAACCCGTTTTCTGTACCAGTTACCAACATGGACCCCAGACGTCTGCCGAGCTCCTTACCTGCGGTCTTTGGGACGACGTCTGGTCTCAGCTGCAGAAGAAAGCAGACAGAAGCCATTATTACGACACGCTCTGCAGACGGCCGAGCGAAGGCCTGACATAGCTGTATATTCGGGCTGGCATGTGGCAGATGCCTCAGGCTGTAGGTCGCTGTCATTTACAATGCCGTGCCCAGTGCGTGCAAGCTTCAACACATTACAGCAGACATGACAGATTATACGCCAGCGTGCCTTCTAGGTAGAGCGTTACAGGAGCGGCCGGGGACATGGACAACATGCGGAGAAGTCAGAACCTTCTAGAACAAGCCAGGCAAAGACTACATAGGGGGAGCATCACTGAGATTTTAGAATTCCCCTTCATGGGAAAGAACCAAGTGATCTTGGGATATTTGCGCCTCTGCCATGCCCAGGACCACACAGTATACAGCCATGTAGCAGTTATCAGATATATGCTATATAACCGCTATACACCACGCTCCTATAGAAGGTCAACCCAGCTCTTAGCAGGTACATGTATTTGATGTCCACAATCTGCAAGATACTGAGCGGTGCAGAGCGCTTCCGGTCCAAGCCTCTGCACTGTCTACTGGCGCACACATGATTTGTAGTCCTTAGGCCAGACATGAGCTAGGTCAGAGAAGCCCATGTGTGACGTCCCATTCTGACAGGACTGCAGTGCGCCGTGTGTCCCTGTAAGACCTCGAATCTATTGAATTACACCGACAGGATTCTGAATTACAACATTGAGCAAACCTGTCCAGAGCAGAGGTCAGAACGGGAACTGACACGCTGCGAGTTTCTCTCATTGAACTGAACTGTCTGGCCTTAGAAGGCTGAGCCATGTCCTGGCTAATGAAAGGGGCATCAGCACAAGAACAGTAAGATGTTATATACAAAATATATAATATTTTATTTGGTGCTTTTTTTAATCTGGCACCTGACCCATAAATGGAACCAGTCACCGCAAGATGCAGTGCAGTCCGCATTACAGAGCAAACCCTTTAATTTACATCTCTGCTCTTTCTGAACTCAAGACATCCCATGTACAACCCTCAGTGACTCAGCCAACTGAGATTTTAATACTGATGAACCTACCCACAGGATATGTCCAGTAACTGATCATTTAGCGGTCTGAGACCCCAGGACCCTCCTCCAATCAGCTATAGCGCTGGGTCCTTACAGCTTATCACAGTGTCACATCAAGAGGAATGAGCTGCACCTAAGTCATGTGACTGATGACATCACCAGCCTAGGGAAAGCTGGGGTGCTCACAGCAGCACCAATACCTTCTCGTAAAGCTGATCAGCAGGGGTCCCAGGTGTCAGACCCCCACCTATAAGATACTGGACCGATACTGAGGATAGCCCATCAGTATTAATACCTGGGAAATCCCTTTAAATGCGATGTCTAGAATTAGAAAAACATGGCTGCTTCCCTTGAACAGCCCCACCCTGGTCCACAGGTTATGTGCAGTATTGCAGGTCTGACTAATGGAGCTGAACTGCAATACCAGACAAAACCCATAGACAGGGTCAGTGTTTTAGGACGCAGCCATGTTTCTCTAATCCTGGACAACCCCTTTAAAGGACAGGGTTTGCTGCATTTTTTTCAGTCTACAGATGCTGTTACAGAAAAGGCACCCATGGGTTAAGTATCTGCCCCACTCCACAGCCAGACAAGAATATGGGCCCCCAGGGGGACTACATGTTGGAGTTATATGATCTGGGGCCATGCAGGTGACAGACGCAGCACTATTCGATGTAAACGGTGCCCTAGGCAAAGCCGCACTACACCCAACACCAGTAGGTAGAGCTTTTATTACAGGAAGCCTCGGATATAATGTGGATTTTTCGGCACAAAAGCAGAGAAAACCCCAGGAAGCAGTACTGCATGACACTAGAGGAAGATGGCGCCACCGGCCTCTCCTGCGCTATAGAGGAGGAAGCAGACATTTTAAATAAAAGCACGCTGCCCAAAATGGATTCCTTCCCCAGGCCCCCACCCTCAGCTTGTCTAGAGAGGGCGGGGCAATAGTCTAAACCACGCCCTCTTCCAACAGTCGTTCCACCAATCAACCGGCTCCTCCTGACACTGCAACCGCTAGTGAAGACAGGGTTACCATCAATCTAAGCGAGCGATATCGTCTGTACATCTATCGGCCGACAAACATGCGAGTTACATACAACCACAGTGGGCTGCATATAAGCGCCTCCACCCCTACACAATAGCGCAGCGCTTAGCCAAATGTCGCACCACGTGACCACTCCCTACCCCTGCAGCAGTCATGCCCGCCCTTTGTATAAATGAATAACCAAGCGAATTATGAATAAGAAAAAAATAAAATAACGAAGCTTTATTGTTACCTCCATAACAACACGGCCAAGGGGCGCGTTGTCCGCGGCGACATCGAAGTAAACCTTAGGATTTGCCATAATGAAAGATCGCGCAGCGGGTCGCCAAAAGGCCAGTGAGAATGGATAGCTGAAAATACTCCTTTCGGTGCGGCAGGACAACCGAAAAGAACCTCCTGTGGGCGGCTCATCCGCTATTATATTTAGGGTAGGCTCCACCCCTCCGACACGCCTTCCCCCGATTGGTCAGATCGTTAGGAGCGCGAAATCAAAGATCTACCAACCAATTGAACGAAAGTAGTGTGGAAGAGGGCGTTTCCTGCTTCAAGTAAGTGGGCGTGGTCTGCCAAGGCGCGGTGTTTTGGGATGGCGGAGGGCGGGGACGCGGTCGTTGATGGACGTCGTGCCCGGTTGCGCTGTTTTGGGATTAATTCTGAAAAACAATGACCTAGTTTGTGGGGAAGGTCAGACCTGAGAGGGCAGGACTTGTGAACAGTCGAGGACCCGTGTCCTGTGTAGTCTGAAGATACAGGGAGGGGTTTCTTGTCAGACATTGAGCACGTGACCCACGTAAAAAAAAAAAAGTGCAGCGCCCTAATGTACCAAGGGCGTGTCAGTCCTAGGGAATTTCGGATGTTGAGGCATTAGTCCTCCTGCAGGCACCAAAATGGAGCCCATAGCCGTGTAATGGATGCCTTTGGTTACTGGAGCCCTTTAAGAAGTGCCGTCCATGTTATTCTTGCTTTGCTTATAGTGTATGTTGTAAGAGCTCATACACAATTCTGAGTGCTTCAGAGCTGAAATCTCTCTGCATTCTTGAAATGGCCCTCCGGCTGGTTTGATTTAGGAAAAGTGAAAGGTTCCATCACATTATGAAAGCTTAGCTAAGCGTTTAGGGGACGTGTCTGGCAACAGGCTTGCTGATTGTTTCCAATGGCGACCTGCTGAATTATGAATGCAGCTCTGGAATGGTACAGGATAAGCAGTGTAATCGTATATACGTAGCTGCTCAGCCTTTTATGTAGATTAATGTCAGATATACGTTTTAAAGGGGGTTTTCATACTGCAGGCCAATCAGGATAGGCGATCAGTATGAGATCGGCGGTGGTCCGGCTCCCGGGACCTCTGCCGAGCAGCTATTTGAGGAGGCTATGGCGTTCAACAAGCGTCGCAGCTTACCAAGCACAGCGCCATCCATTTTATAGTGGCTGTGCTTGGTATTGCAGCCTAGGGAGAGGCCTAAGCCGTCATGGAGCGTTATGGCTGTCTGCAAAAAATACGGATGGCGTCCGTGAGCATTCCGTATTTTGCGGAACGGAACGTCCGGCCCCTAATAGAACAGTCCTATCCTTATCCGTAATGCGGACAATAATAGGACATGTTCTATTTTTTTGCGGAATGGAGATACGATAACGGAATGCACACATTTCCGTTTTTTGTGGCCCAATTGAAGTGAATGGTTCCGCATACCGGCTGCAAAAAAAACGGAACGGACACGGAAAGTAAATACGTTTGTGTGCATGAGCCCTTAGAGGCACGCACCAGTATCAGTCATGATCACTGAATGGTCCCAGTCTCTGTCTGGAACCAGGAATCTTTCCATTCACTAACAGCAAGCAGAGATCTTAAAAAAATATGAGGAGTTGAAACAAGAATAAGTTGTATTTCAAAGGGTCTTCTGGAAATATCATAGGGATGCTCAACCTGCGGCCCTCCAGCTGTTGCAAAACTACAACTCCCAGCATGCCTGGACAGCTTATAGCTATCAGCCTACAGCAGGGAATGGTGGGAGTTGTAGTTTTACATCAGCTGGAGAGCCGCAGGCTACAGCTATTAGGGCATGCTGGAAGTTCAGCATTCCTGACTGTGTTGTTTACCAAGCACAGCGCCATACCATTGGTAGTGGCCATGCCTGGTACTGCAGATCAGTCCCAATAAAGTGAACGGGACTGATGATGGACAATACCAGGTGCAGCCTCTACAAAATGTACAGCACTGCACCTAGGGGACGCAGATGGAGGAACACCGGCCCTGCAGACAGCTGAATGGTGCCACCACAATTTGATATTCTGTATGCTCCAACGACTGAGATCTTCTGAAAAAAGGGGCTCCTTCCCCCTGAAACTCGTCACATGTTCAGGGTTTTTATAAAACCACAAGTCTTCATTTCCTGCATTAATTACTGGGAGCTGAGTCCAGAACCCATGTATACTGGATTCCCGACCATCGGCGGGATACTCCTGTGTCATTCGGCCCATGCAGCACTATATATGCAAATGAGCCTCTGAGAGCAACGGGGGCGTTGCCGTTACACCTAGAGGCTCTGCTCTCTCAGCAGCTGCCAAACCCTCTGCAGTTTCATTGACAGGACCAGACGTTATGACGTTTATACTGCCTGGTCCTGTCAAAGTGGAGAGGACGTGGCAATTGCAGATAGAGCAAAGCCTCTAGGAGTAATGGCGACGCCCCTGTTGCTCCTAGAGGCTCATTTGCATATAATAAAGCATCATTTTTCTCAGCAATGTGGGCACATATGAACATGGGGCCAAAACTGATGTCTTCAGCTGCCAAGTGCACATGTAACAGGTCATAGGTACAAAACTGCTGACAGATGCCCTTTAATAAAGTGAAACAATTCAGCATGACGCATATAATAGAATATTTTCACATCTCTGTATTTTTCTGCTCATCCTCCACAGATGTTGGATAAATATTTTACCCACCAGTCTGAGCCTGCTGGCACCACAGAAATGTATACTGTGTCTGCGGAGTGCTCAGGAGAGCCGCACACGTGGCGGTCAACAGTCGCACACTGACAGCGTTATTTTACTGCGAAGCATGCACATATTAAGGCCTAATTCAGCCCAAACCAGGACTGAAGCCTACGCAGAGATAAGGTGTAATGGAAAGATCTGCTACTAAAGGGCCCTTTACATGTTCCGAGAATCTTATCGCCAACCAGCGTTCATATCTGGCAGTGTAAATGGACCGCCGATCAATGAGTGAAACATTCCATAGTGCCAGTACATAAGATAGGGCCCCCAGTAGATGCCCCATAGTGCACCTCTCTCCCTCCCTTTCTCCATAGTGCCCCCCATGAGTGTCAGTACATAAGATTGGGCCCCTAGTAGATGCCCCATAGTGCACCTCTCTCCCTCCCTTTCTCCATAGTGCCCCCCCCATGAGTGTCAGTACATAAGATTGGGCCCCTAGTAGATGCCTCATAGTGCACCTCTCTCCCTCCCTTTCTCCATAGTGCCCCCCATGAGTGTCAGTACATAAGATAGGGCCCCCATTAGATGCCCCATAGTGCTCCTCTCCCCCCTCCCCTTCTCCATAGTGCCCCCCCCATGAGTACATAAGATAGGGCCCCCAGTAGATGCCCCATAGTGCACCTCTCTCCCTCCCTTTCTCCATAGTGCCCCCCATGAGTGTCAGTACATAAGATATGGCCCCCGTTAGATGCCCCATAGTGCTCCTCTCCCCCCTCCTCTTCTCCATAGTGTCCCCCATGAGTACATAAGATAGGGCCCCCATTAGATGCCCCATAGTGCTCCTCTCCCCCCTCCCCTTCTCCATAGTGCCCCCCCCATGAGTACATAAGATAGGGCCCCCAGTAGATGCCCCATAGTGCACCTCTCTCCCTCCCTTTCTCCATAGTGCCCCCCATGAGTGTCAGTACATAAGATTGGGCCCCTAGTAGATGCCTCATAGTGCACCTCTCTCCCTCCCTTTCTCCATAGTGCCCCCCATGAGTGTCAGTACATAAGATAGGGCCCCCATTAGATGCCCCATAGTGCTCCTCTCCCCCTCCCCTTCTCCATAGTGCCCCCCCCATGAGTACATAAGATAGGGCCCCCAGTAGATGCCCCATAGTGCACCTCTCTCCCTCCCTTTCTCCATAGTGCCCCCCATGAGTGTCAGTACATAAGATATGGCCCCCGTTAGATGCCCCATAGTGCTCCTCTCCCCCTCCTCTTCTCCATAGTGTCCCCCATGAGTACATAAGATAGGGCCCCCAGTAGACGCCTCATAGTGCTCCTCTCCCCCTCCCCTTCTTCATAGTGCCCCCCATGAGTGCCAGTACATAAGATTGGGCCGCCAGTAGATGCCCCATAGTGCACCTCTCTCCCTCCCTTTCTCCATAGTGCCCCCCATGAGTGTCAGTACATAAGATTGGGCCCCCAGTAGATGCCTCATAGTGCTCCTCTCCCTCCCTTCTCCATAGTGCCCCCCATGAGTGCCACTACATAAGACTGGGCCCCAATAGATGCCTCATAGTGCTCCTCTCCCCCCTCCATTTCTCCATAGTGCCCCCCCATGAGTGCCACTACATAAGACTGGGCCCCCAATAGATGCCCCATAGTGCTCCTCTCCCCCCTCCATTTCTCCATAGTGCCCCCCCCCCATGAGTGCCAGTACATAAGATAGGGCCCCCAATAGATGCCCCATAGTGCACCTCTCCCCCCTCCCCTTCTCCAGTGTCCCCCATGAGTACATAAGATAGGGCCCCCATTAGATGCCCCATAGTGCTCCTCTCCCCTCTCCCCTTCTCCATAGTGTCCCCCATGAGTACATAAGATAGGGCCCCCAGTAGACGCCTCATAGTGCACCTCTCTCCCTCCCTTTCTCCATAGTGCCCCCCATGAGTGTCAGTACATAAGATTGGGCCCCCAGTAGATGCCTCATAGTGCTCCTCTCCCTCCCTTCTCCATAGTGCCCCCCATGAGTGCCACTACATAAGACTGGGCCCCCAATAGATGCCTCATAGTTCCCCCCCCCTCCATGAGTGCCAGTACATAAGATAGGGCCCCCAGTAGATTCCTCATAGTGCTCCTCTCCCCCTTCCCCTTCTTCATAGTGCCCCCATGAGTGCCACTATATAAGATAGGGCCCCCAGTAGACGCCTCATAGTGCACCTCTCCCCTCCCCTTCTCCATAGTGCCCCCCATGAGTGCCAGTACATAAGATAGGGCCCCCATTAGATGCCCCATAGTGCTCCTCTCCCCCCTCCCCTTCTCCATAGTGTCCCCCATAAATACATAAGATAGAGCCCCCAGTAGACGCCTCATAGTGCACCTCTCCCCTCCCCTTCTTCATAGTGCCCCCCATGAGTGTCAGTACATAAGATAGTGCACCTCTCTCCCTCCCTTTCTCCATAGTGCCCCCATGAGTGTCAGTACATAAGATATGGCCCCCGTTAGATGCCCCATAGTGCTCCTCTCCCCCCTCCTCTTCTCCATAGTGTCCCCCATGAGTACATAAGATAGGGCCCCCATTAGATGCCCCATAGTGCTCCTCTCCCCCCTCCCCTTCTCCATAGTGCCCCCCCATGAGTACATAAGATAGGGCCCCCAGTAGATGCCCCATAGTGCACCTCTCTCCCTCCCTTTCTCCATAGTGCCCCCCATGAGTGTCAGTACATAAGATTGGGCCCCTAGTAGATGCCTCATAGTGCACCTCTCTCCCTCCCTTTCTCCATAGTGCCCCCATGAGTGTCAGTACATAAGATAGGGCCCCCATTAGATGCCCCATAGTGCTCCTCTCCCCCTCCCCTTCTCCATAGTGTCCCCCATAAATACATAAGATAGAGCCCCCAGTAGACGCCTCATAGTGCACCTCTCCCCCTCCCCTTCTTCATAGTGCCCCCCATGAGTGCCAGTACATAAGATCGGGCCCCCAGTAGATGCGCTGTGTAATATAGCAGTTCTATATAAGTGCATAAAATAAATAATAAATACAATTTCCTGCTTCTTGAGATGGAAGCTGAAAGTAGTGGGCAGCGGCAGGAGATCAGTGGGGGTGAGTATCGCTTCTTTTATGTTTTTAATCCCCTCTGACCACACTTCAAAATATTTTTGTGTAGCTGGATCCTGCAGTTTGTTAAAGCGGACCTTTCTGAGATTACAGTATTAATACCTGCCATTGTAGGGTATGTTAAGGAGATGTCATATTGCAATTTTTTTTCATTCCTCCGCCTCTTTTGGCGCCTTATATGCTAATCAATAGCATCAGTACAGACAGGAGGAGACGGCCGCGTTTCTCAGGGATGTCCAATCACAGCAGAGCGAGTCACAGCCATTGAGAAAAAAAAACAACTTACCTTTTCCCTGGCTGTGATTGGCCAGCTCACAGCCAGGGAGAAACGCGTCCGTCTCCTTCTTCCTGTACCAATGCTATTGATTAGTGTACAGGGCGCCAAAAGAGAACGGGGGGCACAGAGCCCCAATGGAGCAGCGGATCTGAAAGAAAAAATAGTGATATGACATCTCGTAAACATGCCCTACGGTGCCAGGTATTAATACTGTAATCTCAGAACCAGTGAAACGCTGATGTACGCAAAAAAAAAGAAAAAACGGAAGTTACTCTGTGTGCATTCCGTTTCCGTATGTCCATATGTCTGTTCCGCAAAAAAATAGAACATGTCCTGTTATTATCTCCATTACGGACAAGGATAGTACTGTTCTATTAGGGGCCTGATGTTCCGTTTCGCAAAATACGGAATTCACATGGCCAATATCAGTGTTTTTTGCAGATCCGTTCTTTGCAAACTGCAAAATACATATGGTCGTGTGCATGAGCCCTTAACCAGAGGGTGCTTTATGCTCACACATGGCAAAATACTGTATTTTTCGCTTTATAAGACTCACTTTTTTCCTCCCAAAAGTAGGGGGAAAATGGCAGTGCGTCTTATAAAGTGAATACTAGTGAGCGCTGCCATTATGGTATACATTAGGTGTCGGGAGCAGGGAAGATACTTACCCTCCCTGGTCTTCTTTGCTGGGGCCGGCACTGCACTGTCCTTACCCCGTACAGTGTCAGGACGTAGTGTGCGCACAATGACCTAACGCTGCACGCAGTCAGGTGACAGTGCTGCGCCGGCCGGAGAAGAAGGAGGAGCAGAACGGCTGCTAAGATGAAGAGGAGCCGCGGCGCAGGAGAGGTAAGCAGATTTTTTTATTTTAGTCTGATGGGGTCTGAAATTCCTGATGGAGGGTCTAAAAAGAGCTGATCTGACGTCTGAGGGGGCTCTAAAAGGGCTGATGGGGGGTCTTAGGCCTCTTTCACACTAGCGGCAGTCCGGATCCGGCAGGTGAAGGGTGCCGTAGGATCTGGACTGCCGCAGGGACATGTGTGGGGCCAGAACCGCGTTCCGGCCCCACAAATGTCAAACAGTACCATATACACACATACACACACATACACACACATACATACTTACATACTCCAGGCAGGCCGCACGTCTTCACACCCAGGAGGCGCGCAGCTATGACGATTCCCTACAGCGCCGTCTGCTGGGCGCTGTAGGGAATCGTCATAGCGGCGCACCTCCTGGGCATGAAGACGTGCGGCCTGCCTGCCTGGAGTATGTAAGTATGTATGTGTTTATGTGTATGTGTATGTATGTATGTGTATGTGTAGGTGACGGATCCGTCCTGAACTCCATTGAAAGTCAATGGAGGGCGGATCCGTTTACCATTGTGGTCACACCAGACGGATCCGTCCCCATTGACTTGCATTGGGGGTCATTCCGGATCCGTCTTGGTGCGGATGCCTGGACCGGAGAGAAAACCGCAGCATGCTGCGGTTTGTTCTCCGGTCTGAAGACGGAACAGAATGCTTTCAGGAGCATTCCGTTATCTTCAATTCAGTTTTGTCCCCATTGACAATAAATGGGGACAAAACTGAAGCGTTTTATTCCGGTATTGAGCCCCTATGACGGAACTCAATACCGGAATTTAAAAACGCTAGTGTGAAAGTAGCCTTAAAGAGGCTCTGTCACTAGGTTGTAACCTATGTATTTAAATACATAGGTTACAAGGCCTAGTGACAACTTGTAAACAAGGCCTAGTGACAACTAGTCCTGGGAGTGACGGTGCGTGCGCAGAAGAGAAGACAGCGCTTGCAGTGTCTACACTGCGCATGCGCCGGGAAAATTTTAGGGCGCATGCGCGAGAGGTCAGCGCTAGACTTACCAGTCTAGCGCTGTCTATCATATACAGACAGGGGACGTGCCTCGGGCCCGGGGGGGCCGTGAAGGAGCGGTGCTCCAGAGGAAAGAGGCCGCCCCCCGGTGCTCCGATGGCTCATTTGCATACTTTTTAAAGTTTAAATTTCTACGCGACCGCTGCGCAGAACTCTGCATGAAAGGTATGATTTTAAAAGTTGTCACTAGGCCTTGTAACCTATGTATTTAAATACATAGGTTACAACCTAGTGACAGAGCCTCTTTAAAGGACTGATCTGAAAGGGCTGATGGGGGTCTGACATGGAGGGCTGATATGGGGGTGTGATGTGATGTCCTGATATTTATGGGGGGGGGGGTCTGATATAAGGATCTGATGAAAAATATTTTTTTCTTATTTTCCTACTCTAAAATCTGGAGTGCATCTTATCATCGGGTGCGTCTTATAAAGCAAAAATACGGGATATTCCAGAGCAGCGGTATCATATACTGACATGATTATCCCTAAATAGACAGCGAAGGGTCCGTATACTGGAGTTAATAATAGACGGGCTCGTATTAGTACATAGGTCATGTCAGCTGTGAAGACCCTGATTTTATTCCCAGTTTGCTGCAACTGCAAAGAATCAATGCCATTGCCAGTGTAACATAATCACAGAGCGGCGAGATCCTCTACTAATCTATTTTAGGTTTTATGTGTGTCTTTCTCCATATATAGCGTGTATCAGGGTCTAGGGGCATACCCCTTTAAATTAGTAATGCCCATAAAACTGTCTTACTACTCGAGGCCATATATACTAATGATAGCCCTAATGATATTCTACATTTTTCCAATCTGAACTACATTGCATGTAATAAAAAATTTAGCATAGCCACTGAATTATTCACAAATTAAACAAATTTATCTGTATAGCGCCACCTGCTGTTTGTTAATTTTCTTATTTCTTTGACCTGCTCACTGAGAAGGCCGCACATGCTCAGTTCCATCCTTCAACTGCCTCCTGAGCTGTGATAGGGAGAGCTGAGACATACCTCCTGAGCTGTGATAGGGAGAGCTGAGACATGCCTCCTGAGCTGTGATAGGGAGAGCTGAGACACACCTCCTGAGCTGTGATAGGGAGAGCTGAGACACGCCTCCTGAGCTGTGATAGGGAGAGCTGAGACACGCCTCCTGAGCTGTGATAGGAAGAGCTGTGACACACCTCCTGAGCTGTGATAGGGAGAGCTGAGACACGCCTCCTGAGCTGTGATAGGAAGAGCTGAGACACACCTCCTGAGCTGTGATAGGGAGAGCTGAGACACGCCTACTGAGCTGTGATAGGGAGAGCTGAGACACGCCTCCTGAGCTGTGATAGAGAGAGCTGAGGCATGCCTCCTCAGCTGTGATAGGGAGAGCTGAGACATGCCTCCTGAGCTGTGACAGGGAGAGCTGAGACATGCCTCCTGAGCTGTGATAGGAAGAGCTGTGACACACCTCCTGAGCTGTGATAGGGAGAGCTGAGACACGCCTCCTGAGCTGTGATAGGAAGAGCTGTGACACACCTCCTGAGCTGTGATAGGGAGAGCTGAGACACGCCTACTGAGCTGTGATAGGGGTGAAAGCTGCAGCAGAAAAGACACTCACCTTGAGCTTTCAGCTTGATTTAAATCTAGCAGAGCAATGAATGAGGACATCTCTGGATCCATGTGTTGTACAGGGCTGGTTCCAGCTTTGTTAGAAAGAGGTTGTCATGTACTATGATTTTCATTTTTACATTAGTTATGGGATAACCCTTTTATCTGCAGCATGTCCTTGTGTTTAATGCAAGTGCAATAGCTGGAAAAAGGAAAAACATGATTTCCGATATTGTGAGTGCTTTTGGCAGTCAGTATATTTGAGAAGATGAGTAATATTGCAGGTATTCCTAAACACCCGCCTCCTGCGCGTTTTGGCTGGGAGACTTTAGACTTTACTTACCCCATGCAGGACCTGATCAGCGACAAATGGAATTGTTTTCTTTTCTCTAACTTGGAAATGACGATACATGGAAAAGTACTGAGTATAACGGCATTATACAGCACTGAACAGTGGCTTTCCACGTGACCGACAGCCTAACAATTAACAGACATGGTGTGTGCCAGGGCTGTACCGGATCACCTGGTGGTTTAATATCACCAGTCCTGATTGCATGACTGTGCAAGCTTTTAAAGAGCATCTGTCAGCAGATTTGTACCTATGACACTGGCTGACCTGTTACATGTGCACTTGGCAGCTGAAGACATCTGTGTTGGTCCCATGTTCATATGTGTCCACATTGCTGAGAGAAATGAACTTTTATTATATGCAAATGAGCCTCTAGGAGCAATGGGGGCGTTGCCGTTACACCTAGAGGCTCTGCTCTCTCTGCAGCTGCAGTACTCTCTTCATTTTCATTGACAGGACAAGGAGTGATGACGTTTACACTGCCGGGGCCGGTCATCAAAGTGCAAAGGACGTGGCAGTTACAGAGAAAGCTGAGCCTCTAAGTGTAATGGTAACGCCCCCGTTGCTCCTAGAAGCTAATTTGCATACATTAAAAAATCATTTTTCTCAGCAATTTGGGCACATATGAACATGGGACCAACACAGATGTCTTCAACTGCCAAGTGCACATGTAACAGGTCAGCCAGTGTCATAGGTACAAAACTGCTGACGGATGCACTTTAAAAGTGTTGTGCAAGTGGAACAAAAACCTCCACAGAAACAGTAAAAACGATTGAAATATAAAAAAAAATACATTTTTTCCCCTGCTGCTTCCTGCACCAGGCTCTGATTCATCCCGCTGGTGTTTGTTTTCCTCGCCCCGTACACAGTAACTACTGCTGAGACCAGTGATTGGCTGCACAGTGACCTGATGTGTACGGGACATTACCGCTGCAGCCAGGAAGATGATGTCAGCGCTGAAGGACCAGATCACAATTTTGTAAATGGCTGGGGAGAAAAATGGCATCTATGATATCTTTTTTTTTTATCTTGTTGCTGAGGGTTTTTTTAATTTAATTTAACAAGATTCTGTTTAAAATTAAAAATAAAATATTAGTAATCCAGTATTGGTGCAAATTTAGTTATTACTCCTTCCAGACTTAATATGTAGTCCCAGTTAGGATGATTGCAATTACATTTAGACTGGCACTGGATACACCTGCACCTTTTCAAACTTCGGCGGATCCCCCACCAGCCATAGGGGTTATTAAGACCGGTGGTGTCTAAATCGCCGGTATTAATAAATGACCCCCGATGTGTCGGACTCCTACCAATCTAATATTGATGACCTATCCTCAGGGGCGGATTGGGAACATAAAGTGGCCCTCGTAAAAAACAAAAAATCCTAAAAGTGGCCGCATGTCATAAGTGGGTCCAAACAGACAGGAGGTGAGTTCAACACAAGTAGGCAGGGACAACACAAGCACCTCAGCACAGGGGCGTTGCTAGTCCAAAACATCCAGGGCACATAAATTACTGTTCCAAAATCCGAAGCTGAACTTCGATAATGACATTTTGGAACAGTCATTTAAATAATTTATACGTGCGTAAGCAAAATGTAACGTCATAGACGTGAAACAAAGCAAGACTGGCGGTATTTGCAGCAAGGTTTTCCAGGCCTCAGCAGAGGCCATACATTATAGCGCACTACGGAGAAGTTATTGTAAATTAAGTTTTCAAACGAATTGGGTTCGGATAGAGCACTCCAAACCCAATTCGCTCAAGCCTAATTATATCATCTGGGGCACTACAAGCGGCAGAGGCATTATAACTACTCCAACTGGGGCACTACTTGGGCAATATAACTACAGGGGCACTATAGGAGACATTATAACTACTGGGGGCTCTATGGGGGGCATAATACAGTAACTACTGTGGGTACTTATAGGGGGCATTATAACTACTGGGGGCTCTATGGGGGGCATAATACAGTAACTACTGTGGGTACTATAGGGTGCATTATAGCTACTGGGGGCTCTATGGGGGTATAATACAGTAACTACTGTGGGTACTATAGGGGGGCATTATAACTACTGGGGGCTCTATGGGGGGCATAATACAGTAACTACTGTGGGTACTATAGGGGGCATTATAACTACTGGGGGCTCTATGGGGGGTATAATACAGTAACTACTGTGGGTACTATAGGGGGCATTATAACTACTGGGGGCACAAAAGACGGGTCTTAATACTACTGGGTGCACTATGGTGGGTATTATTATCCTGCACACTATGGACTACTAACGGGCATTTTTGGGCAACATTTTTATTATTGGGTGCATTGTAGGGGGTATTATTACTAATACTCCTCACCCCAGCCAGGATTAAGCAGGAGACCCCAAAGTCCACGGAGTGCCCTGAGGAGAAGGGTTGCATCCCTCAAACCAACGCATGCGCAACCTGGGAGAGAACCGGAGCAGTAAATAGCCACCGTGAGGACTATAACCTCCCTCATCTCTGCAGCCACCACTCCTCTTCCACCTCACTCTTTCCCTGTGGGCCGGCATGCTGTTGTATGATTTTTTAATTTCTCTGGATCTTTTAGGACAGGGATGCCCAACCTCCAGCTGTTGCAAAACTACAATTCCCAACATGCCTGCACAGCCTACACCTTTTAGGGCATACTGGGAGTGGTAGTTTTGCAACAGCGGGAGGTCCACAAGTTGAGCATCCCTGTTTTAGAAGAAACAGGCACAAGTCAAGAAGGTCTGCACAGTCAGTGGCATAACCGCGAGCCTAGAATGGTGCCATTTTCAACTGGATCTCTATCCTCGGGACCCGGATAAAGTTGAGAACTATTGATTACCTCTCAGCAAGTTCTGAAACCCTGACTTGGGTCCTCCTCTCCATGCGTCTATGTTCTCTCCTCCAGGACCCTGCGCACTGCATCACACACAAGGTCCTGAGGCTAGCAGATGTTGGGACCTTGTACGTGCCGCAACCGAAAACCTGTATGCCAAGCCCTTTAGACAAGAGAAGACAAGATAGACAATAGGCAAGTAAATGCCTGTTTTTCATTTGGGTTGTCTGACTTGTCTGAAAGTGTGGCATGGTCCAGCACGCTGTAGTTACGCCCCAGTACACATTGGCTTGGTGGGTAGCACTGTTGTCTTGCAGCACTGGGTATAAGGCCTCTTTCAGACGAGTGTATTTGCAATGCGTATATAGTCCGGATTTAATGTACCGGAATCCGCTGCTAATGTTAATGAATGGAGCTATTCACATGAGCGTATAATTTCCGTCATTATTTCAAATCCGCAGCATGTCCGAGTTTTAGGTATGTAGGTAGGAAAGAATCCTGATGACAATACTGATGGTATATCATCAGGATCCTGAGCCAGAATACTGACGGATTTCAACACGTTCGTCTGAAAGTGGCCTAAGGGTCAATTCGCACGTCCACATACGGATGTGTGAATGGACCCTAAGCGTGACCAAGGTCAACATCTACATGCCGTTTGGTTACACCGGTATCCTCCCACATGCCAACTACCTAGTGGTAGGGTAATTACCTGCCTATGACGTTGACACCAGAACATGTGCCTGGGGACAGGGACTACTGTGAGTAAATCTGTGAGGGCACTTTATAAGCTACACTAGCAGAAGGACCCGGCTTCGCCCGGGTATATTTCATCTATTTCGTTTAATGCAGGGGTGCACAACGTTTTCTGGGTGGGGGCCACATTGTCAGACTGAACCAACAACTAGGGCCAAAAATAAAATTCAAAGTGGTTTTAACAACCGAAATACTGTAATTTATGGCGTATTGTACATACAGTATATACAATAAATGTCTGGTTACACCTCCAGGACGCCCATCTAATGGGAGAATACATAAAAAATATATGTCAGCAGCAACAAGACATAGACATACATTCTGTTACCAGATGGTTGGGGGCCGCACAGAATGGTATCAAGGGCCGCAGGTTGTGCACCCCTGGTTTAATGTTTGTGTGTGTTATTAAAAGATATTGAGAGTGACCTCTACATCGCCCTCTCCTTTAACTGTGACCTCCACAGCAGCTAGGGTGACCTCACCGGCCATGCCACCAAACGTAAAGCCACGCCCCCGGTCCCCATGAAAACACACCCCTAAACATGAGGCCACACTCCCTGACTCAGTGAAGACATAGAGGAGAAGCTGTCTGAGCGTGAGCAACTGAAAGGGTGGACATCCCTGTGTCCATCCAGGCACTGCGCCGGATGGAGGACAGGGAGCCAGAAAACCGGACTGTCCAGCCTAAAACCGGACGTCTGGCCACCCTAACATCAGCCTGCCCCTAGGGTGGCCAGAGGTCCGGTTTTAGGCGCTGGGCTTGGACAGAGGACAGGGATGTCTTTTTGAACAGCTCACACTCAGACAGCAGCACTGTGCAGTCTGAGCATGAGCTGCAGGGAGAAAGTCACCCACCCTCCCTCCCCCGCAGCTGACAGGAGTTGATTTTTACCTTCATTTTTTCAATTCCCGTCGGCTGTGGAGTGGAAGGGGCGTGACCTGACCGAGTCAGGGGAGTGCCTTAGCTTGACCTGGGGGTGGGGTTTTTAAGTCCTTCTTTTGAGGGTGGTCTGAATTACAGGTCGATGCCATGGTAATTTAGGAGGAAACATAGTGGATAGCAGTTGAAGAAAACATCTTTTGTTACTGCTGAACGGTAAATACGTGAAATTAACATTATATGAGGTAACGATTGATGATGAGTTAGTCTAAAACATAAGGTATATTTATGGTAACCGGAATACCTCTTTAACAGTGTCATCCACAGCGCTCTGCCCCTTTAAAGCAGATCTACAGCAATGAAGGAAAATGGCTTGGTTATTATGGAAACCTGGTGTGAATCAGTCTGTGTGTGTGGAGACTAACTGCCTGTGAGCTTCTATTGGCTGATAAGGGTCATGTGACCAAGCTTCTATTGGCTAATGCATTTTTTGGGAATATCTCAGGAACAGTACACCCTGGAGAGCTGAGACCCGGTCTAAAACCTTCCTGGACACCTGATGTACCTGTGTGCCAAATTTCATGATTGTAGCTGCGACGGTGCGGATTCCTTTAGCGGGCATGCATACATAAACACATACATACACTCAGCTTTATATATTAGATGAATAAATAATACCGCCAGGTTTCTGCATGCAGTTTCGGAAGCCAAAACCAGGAGTGAATTAAAAAAAAGGGGAAAAGTAGTATGTTTTCTCTCTTTTTATGGTCCACTCTTGATTTTCACTTCCATGCAGAAACCTGAATATGTGGCCATAGCCTTAGGGTCTGGTCCCTGTGGATCCCATCTAACCCAAACTAGTGCAATGTAGACGTGCAAGGCGTTAAACCCGAATCATAAAGCCACTGGCTCAACACTGATTTTATTTGCACTTCATATGATAAAATTATCCATCCTAGAACATGCTAGAAGCTTGAGATTTAGAACCTGATAGAGAAAGGAGCCTCTAAGGGTTCATCTGCTGCTTCCATCTCCCTGTGGCATCTGTATTCCCTGCTGACTGTCCTGACCTATTTACTCAAGCTGCAAATCACCGCACATTGCCGCTCACAAAACCAGATGAAGCCAAGCTATTTTCAGAAGCAATAATATCTCGCTCTGTATCCAGGGTGCATGTCATGAAAAATGGATTTCTTGTGATGATAGTCATTCCTGTCCATGTGCTTTCCAGACTGCACCTGCACAGCACATGAACCCATTAAAGAGATTTTCCAGGGCCTATTGAGGACATATCTTTAGGATAGATCATTAATAGCAGATCAGCAGGGTCCCTTCGGGTCATAGACAGATCTCATAGGAGAGTGTTACCACCGTGTTATCTGTGGTGTTACATAGGACTGCAGGTGAAATCTACTGCATTATCTGTTCTCAGAGAATTATCACTGTTATCTGTGGTGTTACATGAGACTGCAAGGTGACATCTACTATATTATCTGTACTCAGTTATCACTGTGTTATCTGTGGTGTTACATAGGACTGCAGGTAACATCTACTACATTATCAGTACTCACAGAGTTATCACTGTTTTATCTGTGGTGTTACATAGGACTGCAGGTGACATCTACATTATCTGCACTCGGAGAGTTATCACTGTTATCTGTGGTGTTACATAGGATTGCAGGTGATGTCTACTACATTATCTGTACTCAGAGAGTTATTAATGTGTTATCTGTGGTGTTACATAGGACTGCAGGTGAAATCGACTACATTATCTGGTCTCAGAGAATTATCACTGTGTTATCTATGGTGTTACATAGGACTGCAGGTGAAATCGACTACATTATGTGGTCTCAGAGAATTATGACTGTGTTATCTGTGGTGTTACATAGGACTGCAGGTAACATCTACTACATTATCTGCACTCTGTTCATAAAGCTACATGACACATATGTCTCTGATAAGTTTGTATGCATATACCACAGGTCCAGCAATTTACGAACAATGTATTACAGCTCTAAAGAAGTAAGGCTTGTTTCACATTTGCGTTTGCCAATCCGGCAGACTGTTCCAGCCAGGAGAAGCCTGCTGGACCCGGCGTCGCCAGACGCTACCGGAATGCTGTCCGGCCCCATTAACTATAATGGAGACCGGCAGTGATCCAGTAAATAGGACGAGAACTGGCCGGACAAATACCGCTGCGCGCATCGGTTTATGGTATTCTCTGCTGGTACAGCCTGCCGGCAGTGTGAGAGAGCATTAAGTCCTGTATTAGACCTACAGACCAGGAAGCGTTCCTTCCTGACAATCGGCTTCTTGTTAGTGGAAGAGACTGCTGCTATTACATGCAGCGATCTCCTCCAAATTATGGGGAGAAACTATGGCTAATTCCACCTCCTGTTCCCAGACAGAATCATTATTTGGCGGCAGCATAGCATGATTAGACGGCACGATCTGCCACCGGCAAATAATTTTTTTTTTTAGCCTGCTTAAAAATTGCGATTGCCCGATGAACAAGGATTTGCCCATTCATCAGGTAACCAGCGGCAATATTACACAGGCAGATTCCCATCAGGAATAGGATGCACATACAACTGAAAGTTGTGGCACTGTCCGACCCGCTTGTCAGACGGGGGCCCCACTCAATGGCATGGTTTTCATGGTGGTAAAGACTGCCACTGTTCAGATTAGTAGGAAGTGCCCAATTCTGTATGCCCTGCACCTTAAAGGGGTTTTCTCATCTCACACAATTGGGGCATTTCGCTAGGAGGTCCACCTCTCGGAGCCGCACCGACACCGAAAACTGAGCCCTGAAAGCAGGGTGCACCGGGCATGCTTAGCCACCCTCCATTCATTTCTACGAGGTCACCGAAAATAGCTGAGCGCAGGCTTGGCCATTGCTATAGGGACCTGCACCCATCAGAAAGTGGGGACATGTCCTAGCGATATGCCCCCCCATTGAGATGGGAATACACCTTTAACTGTATCTAAGCAACAAGGTTATTCTGTCTCAATTTAGGCAGGACTTTCTTAAAGGGGTTGTCTGAGTTATGAAAAAAAATGTATAGTACTGTAAATCTGATGGGCAGCAATATATAACTAAGTTAAGCAAGTTTTAGGCAAAAAAAAAAATCTATATTTCCTCATTTTTCCTGGTTCTCCTCTGGCCTTTGTTTACATTAATAATGTAATACAGTAATAACAATCTCTGCCCCTCCCCCTTCCTGCTATGCAAAGGCAGTGAATACAAGAGCTGGCCTGAGTGACAGGTCTGCTGGAATACTCAGCAGCATGTTGTATGTGTAGGACTACAAGTCCCAGCTGTACAATGACACTGCTGATACACACAGGGTCTTCCCCCTACCTATACTTTGCATCTCCTCCAGATCAGCTCCAGTATCAGCTTTGTGTCTGTAGGGTGAGGAGGGCAGATCCTGTGTCTCTTTACATCTGCAGCTGCTGTTGTAAAGCCTTCAGTGTGTTCTGGCTAAAGGGGTTAATGTTTTATCTGAAAGAATGCAGGGAGAGAGCAGATAGCAGCCCTGGCAAAGCAGGGGGCATGACAGGGGGCGTGGCCAGCACAGTGATGTTTCGTGTACAGGCTAATCTGCTGGTGCACGAATGCAAGATTAGCAGAGAGGCAAGCATCACAGGTCATGTGACCCTCATTGAAACCTGAGAAACCAGCAGCTTTAGAAGCAGAAATTGTATGGAAAAGCTGCTGTATTTGACTAGTTAGAAACATACAAAGGACAAAAAAAAAAAAAAATAATAACTCGGATAACCCCTTTAACAAAAACAAGATGTTCCTCTGATGACAAGGAAAAAAAATCATCCAAGTAAATTACCACAAATTGACCCAAATACTTTCTGAATACATCTTACATAAAGCCCTAGAAGACAGTCGTGGCAATGCAGTATTGATTACTCCTAATACCATGTATGAGTATTGTAGACTGTCTTCCATTCCTCCTCCTTATAGATTCTGACAAGATTATAGACTTCCCTAAGGTCGGTTTTAGAGAACTGCCTTTTTGAGCTGATCAATTAATTCTGAGGGGTAGAGGATAGTGATAGCATATGGAGCTCTTATTTAGTCCCCTCTAGTCAATACAGGGACAAAGACTGACACCTTTCTTGGTCACACAAATGGGCCCAGCACCAGCTAGGGACCTGGAAGGGAAAATAAATCCCTTTTCCAGGTTCTCCTTGACATACATTGGCTGGAGCAGACAAGGAGTAAATCCTCCCTATGGGAATCAAGCAACCGGAAAATAAAGGGAATCTGACACCGTTTGCATAGACACATAGCTGTGGTTCACCTGATTAAAATGCTGGTTTTACTTTGTTGATCTGAGGCTCCGTTCCAAAGTTATCATACTTTACCTAAAATGCAAATCAGGCCTTTGGTGCAATCAGGGTGTCACTATTGCTCACTAAGCTTCACTCATTTCTGTGGCCAGCCTCTAACTCGTTGCTTTAACACTGCTTGGTCCTGTCAATCAAGGCAGGGTCTGGCTACAGAAATAAGTGGAGCTTGGGCGCAGCAAGGACAGTAATGAGGTCTTAATTGCACCAAAGGTGTGTATGTGTCTGTGCAAAGGGCTATTACCATCAATGTCAGATAGGAGACAGATGTGGGACCACCACCTATCTAATATGCCATCAACATCTGAGATGGGAATACCTGTTTGAGGGATAACATCATTAGCAGTCTTTTCACACAAATTTTTTTTTTAGCAAATTCATGATAATCTGCAAGTGAACCCTGCAAACATGCAGCAGCGACCAGAACAGAGGAACTAAAAGATCTTTCTGTACATGCCTTTCTTCATTGGGGTTCTGGACAATTATATGACAGCTATGTCTGTATACACACTTAGTGTGGCTATGGCCGTATTGCAGCTGGTATACGGCGGGTCCACAATACACGTGCTGTGTCAGCCCCACATCACAGATCGCGGACCCATTCTCTTGACTGGGTCCTCAATCACGGAGATGCAGTGCAGTGCGAAACGGAGGCACGGATCGGAACCCCACGGAGTGCTTCCGTGGTGTTTCTGTCCGTGCCTCCGCACCGCAAAAACATAGAACTTGTTCTATGTCGGATGCGGATTGCGGATCCCATTGAAGTGAATGGGTCCGTGATCTGCATGTGGAAGCACCACAGTAGGTGCCCGTGCACACAACGGCTGTGTGAACAAGCCCTTACACAGAGAAGGCTATAAATCATTGATAACACCTCCCCCGTGTACAACTATCAGTGACTGAGCTATACTTAGGCTCCATTCACACATCCTGATAATGTGTCCACATCCGTTCTGCAATTTTGCGGAATGGGTGCAGACCTATTCATTTTCAATAGGACCACAAAAGATGCGGACGGCACACAGTGTTCCGTCCGCATCCGCACTTCCGGTCTGCGGCCCCGCAAAAAAAAATAGAACATGTCCTATTCTTGTCCGCAGCCACAGACAACAGGCATTTCTATTATAGAGCTGGCCATGTGCGGTCCGCAAAATGCAGAACGCACATGGCCGGCGTCCGTGTTTTGCGGATCCGCAATGACATACGGACATGTGAATGGAGCCTTACACAGAGAAAGCTATCAGTCACTGATAATACCTCCCCTGTGTACAGCTATCAGTGACTGACAGCTATCTCTCTATACACACTTACACAGAGAATGCTATCATTCACTGATAACACCTCTCCTGTGTACAACTATCAGTGACTGACAGCTATCTGTATACCCACTTAGACAGAGAATACTATCAGTCACTGATAACACCTCCCCTGTGTACAGCTATCAGTGACTGACAGCTATCTCTCTATACACACTTACACAGAGAATGCTATCATTCACTGATAACACCTCTCCTGTGTACAACTATCAGTGACTGACAGCTATCTGTATACCCACTTAGACAGAGAATACTATCAATCACTAATAACACCTCCCCCGTGTACAACTGAGCTCAGAAAGAGCAGATGTAAATATATATAATGTTTGCTGAATTTTTAGCCACATCTGCATCCTCCGGTATTCCATGCACCTAGATTAAAACCTACACTGGCTTTCAACTGGTGTCGATTTCAGTCATCATTAGGGCAGCACGGTGGTTAGCAGTGCTGGGGTCCTGGGTTCTAATCCAGCCAAGGACAACATCTGCATGGAGTCCAAAGACATACTGATAGGAAGCTTAGTTTAGGAGTCCCATTGGGGACAGCCTGATGCTTACGTCTGTAAAGCGCTGTAGAATGTAGTAGCGCTATATAAATGCGTAAAATAAATAAGTTCTTAAAAAAAATTGGTGTAAATGAGCTGCAGCTGACGGCCCCATCCCTGCCTCACTACCTACTACCAGTAAGTGGCAAGGGTGGTGTAAAATTACCACTTTGCCCCTAAATTTACGCACACTTTTTTATGCCAGTTTTTACACCAATTTTACACCTAGCCATGTCCAGACAGTTCTCAGATCTGTCAAAAGCGTAAAAAATAAAATAAAATTGCATCTGGCAGCATCTCTTCTTCAAAGGGTCCAGCAAATTTATTCCCTCTCCATGAAATCTGCCACAGTTTTTTTTTTTTTTTACATGGATATTGGTGCTGGTTTTACACCCAAAAAAATGGCAAAAATGCTTCAAAATCATCTCCATTGATTTCAATAGGTAAACCGCTTTCATTCTTATGGCATCTTTTCCCTGCACAGAATCCACATACAGAGTTCTCATTTCTCATTAAAATGGGCAGGGTGAAAAAAACACATCCTAAAAAAACCATGGTGAAGCCTTATTGGATTCTGCATCAACTGTGTGAACATCCCCTTAGACTTTACAGTCACAAGGAAGTGATTAAACATAGCACATTTGTTGGTGCCTGCTGCATTCTCTATCGCTTACTGCAGGAAAAAAAACAGTCATAGGACTAGTAACAGCAGAAGTGTTCGCAGTTCGCGGACGTCCTTTCTATCCGTGCCAGATCTACGTAAACACGGAAAATAAAACCTGTGTCTGCATCTTGGCCCTATATGGCCGTGCATGCACCATCAACGCCTCTGAAGTCTGTATGAATGCTATGAACAAGCACAGAATCCAGTGTAACAGAGTCACTGCGCTAAAGCAGACAGACCTTATTTGGGTGGATCCACAGGTTTTTTTTTTTTTTTTTTCTAGATTTTTTTTCTGACTTTTTCCACTCAACATTTGTGTTTTTTTTTTTAATGGTATATAACCATTAGCGTGCTCAGCTATTTCTAGATATTGATTGAATGGGGGTGGCTGCGCTTGTGCCCTTGTACACTTTGAGGGGCCCTGTTCTAGAGATCAGTGCAGGTCCCAGAGGTGGCATAACCCAGCGATATGCCACCAATGTCTGTACAATCTGTTGTGCTTTCCTATACAGTTGAATCCCCTTAAGGGCTCATGCACGCAACTGTTGTTTTGCGGTCCACAATTTGCAGATCCCCAAAACACCGATACCAGCCAAGTGCAATCCGCATTTTGTGGAACAGAATAGAAGGTCTCTAATAGGACAGTACTATCCTTGTCCGTAATACAGACAATAATAGGACATGTTCCATTTTTATCCGGAACGGACACAGAATCATTTCTGTTTTTTGTGTTATGTGAATGGTTCCACATAAAAAAAAACAAAAACAGAAAGTACACGGACAAAAGAATACGTCTGTGCGCATGAGCCCCAAAGAGTCCAGTCCTGTATGTTGACTTATTGGCAACGCTCCATGGGAAACTAATATGCAAGGAAAGAGCTTTCTCGCCAGCGGCACCTCTTGGATTTTGACTCATAGGGAGCCACTTCCAACTTTCCAATAAGCTTTGGGATTTGACAAGGGAATATAGCCAAGCCAAATATCCATCCATAGACAGCCGTTTTGGGGTGCTTGCCCCTTGTCAATATGGAGTAGGATTCTGGCAGGCTGGGTATGATGCAAATGCAGCTTAAGCCAGGTGCCAATAAGGCCCCTTTCACATGGGCGAGATTTCCGTGCGGGTGCAATACGTGATGCGAACACATTGCACCCGCACTGAATCCTGACCTATTCATTTCAATGGGGTTTTTCACATGAGCGCTGTTTTTCACGCATCAGTTCGCTGTTGCGTGAAAATCGCAGCATGTTCTATATTCTGCGTTTTTCACGCAGCCCTGGCCCCATTGAAGTGAATGGGGCTGCGTGATTCCCTGATGGTTGCTAAGAGATGTTGTTTGTAAACAGTTTTTTTTTATCACGCGCGTGAAAAATGCACGCGTGTAATGCGTGTATTCATCTTATTTATTCACAAGGGTGTATATGTAGTGCTTTTACATGTAAAGGGGTTGTAATAAATTTAAAATAAAATTTCGGACAAAGAATAAAGAAAAGAAAAAAAAAATTAAGCTAAAAATTTAGTAACAAATAAAACAAGAGCAGAGCCAAAAATGAAGAGCTGTCATAAAAAGATACAATAGGGGGTATAGGCCAGGCCTCGTGCAACACGAGGATTGTACGAAAATGCACCTAATGGAGTCACGACGATGCAATGCCACAATTAGTCGTAAGTGACTTTGTCTTCATAGACCACAACACAAATCACATGCGACTTACCTGTGATGCGATTGTGTTTTTACAGCCAAATCACAGATCTAAAATACTGTGCAACTCCCTTCTAATGAAATCTCTTCTTTCATCTTCAAAAAGACCTAAAAATTAGCTATTAAAAAAAGAAAAGAAAATTTGGTTGCTATGGTAACCTGCTCGGTTACTCCATTTTACTCCACTTCTGTACTGAAGGCATAAATCTCTTATTACAAGGGTTCTCCATCTCAACAACTAAATGTCGATATGTGGTCCCATACCCAGCGATCACCACCACTCCAGCTGTTGGCAACAGTAATGGAAGCTGCCGGCCCCTTCACGTTTGGCATGACGCCTATTAAATCAGTGGCCAGAAGAAGAATTTATACACAGGCGCTGTGGTTTCTGGCACAATAGATACATGAAAAATGACAAAGACCTACAAAAGTTCTCAATCTGTGTATTCTGTCTAATGGAGGGGTACCAAAGCAAGGGCGGGACCTACCACAGGGCGATGGCACCCAACACCAAGGCTCTCTGGATCCATTTTAGGCTGCTTTCTTATCTCCTGTCGGCTATTCCAGCAGAGAATGCCGGGAGTCTAACTGATCTCTGCCGGACCCCATTATAGTGAATAGAGTCTGGCGGGCAGGTGGGAGTATCCGGCAATGCCGGATCTGGAGAACTCTTTCAGGCTTTTCTCTGCTAGAACAGCCTTCTGCAGTTGTGAAACTTGTAGTACTCACTTGTTTTAAAGTCTTAGGGCTCATTCAGATGGCAGTATGCTGTCTGCGATTCTACAGCTCCACAAAAAAAAAAACAAAAAAAAAAAAACTTGTCCTATACTTATCAGTGAAAATCAGATCGTGAAGTCTATGGGTCCACAAAAATGCAATCTGTTGTTTTTTTGCGGACATGCTGAACTGTCCGCAAAAAAAAAAAAAAAAAGGATCCACATTTTTGCGGACAGCATACTGCCATCTGAATGAGCCCTTAGGGTTGATTCACATGACTGTGCAGCCCTTATTTTCAGTATCAGTCTGTATTTGCTTTCTACTATCAAAAACAACTGAAAAAAAATGGAAACGTGACTAAAAGGATGAGGGATCTCTATAGCGATTGCTTGTCCTCATACAGCTGCATTGTTTATGGGCAGCAGATCACTGTTTAGACCGATCTGGTTCCCAGAAATGATAATTTAGGTGCCTGCACCCAATGAATGAGCATTTTGCTCATTCATCGGGCGATTGGCGGTACCTTTACATCGGCAGATTATAGGGAACGAATGTTCCTGCGAACGCTCTTTCCCAACAATCTACCCGATTATCTGGCCATCTAAATCCACTGTTAGAAACAGGAGCAGTGCTCGTACAGCTCAGATCCAGCAGCAGTACCGGCTAGGTGAAGGACTTTCATACATTCTGCAGAAGAAAAAAAAAAAAAATTGTAAATGAAAAACTATTTAGAAAGTTGCTTCTTGTGCATTCAAGAAGCAAATGATCAAAAAATGTATTTTAAAAAGGTGTTCATAGACTTTAAAGGGACAATCTCATTAGGAGGACAGTCTTCCGTATTATGCTTTAATCTTCTTCAAACTGCATAACACAGCACTACACAAATAAAAGATAAAGGCCCAGGCTTACTAATCCTATAGATTTCTACACCTGCACCTGATATCACAGGGGCTCAGGCTGGATGATAATCTGGTGCAGGGATAGACATTTTTCTCCAACTCTGTACCACTATTGGTTGGCTTATTTGGAGACAATTTTACACCTGAGTTGTGGTGCAATTTTGGAGCAAAAGTTGCATCTAAGGCAATTTCCCTTTCCCATGAAGTCCCATATCATTTTGAGCAAGTAAAAAAAACTGTTGAAAGCCTACAATTAATGATGGCTAAACTCTGGCACTCCAGCTGTGGTGAAACTACGACTCCCAGCATGCTCCGTTCATTTCTATGGAGTTCTGAGAAAAGCCAAGCAAGTGTACATCTTTGGAGTTGTAGTTGGAGTGCCGGAGGTTAGCCATCACAGGTCTAAGCTTAGACTCATTATTAAATCTGGGCCAAAGTGTGGTCCAGTTCCTCTAGCAGGCCCTATAGTGTGCAGGGCACTTCTATAATCTTGAGACTGGCTGACCTGTTTGGAATGGCCATTCTTTTATGACCTAATTTTCCATTCTCATCAATCATGGAACGGGTTACTGGAGAGTGACAACAAAACCTCTAAGGCCAACAGAATTTCGTCTTGTATAAAAAGAGGTATGGACTCACGAGACAGGGATGTAATATTGCCACTATACAAAAGTATTGGTGCGGCCTCACCTGGAATAATCTGTTCAGTTCTGGGCACCAGTCCACAAAAAGGATGCCCTGGAGTTAGAGAAAGTACAGAGGAGAGCCACTAAACTCAAAGAACCTGGAAGATTATGATCCAAGATTATGTTTAGCCTCATAAAAAAAGACGTCTAAGGGGGAGAACATGATTAACCTGTACAAATATATAAACGGCCTCAAGGGAGGCTAATCTGTATTAACCCCTTAAGGCCAAAGCTACTTTTACACTTCATGCCGAAGCCACATTTTTAAAATCTGCCATGTGTCACTTTATCAATTCATAACTTTGGGATTCTTTCACCGATTCGACTGATTCCAAGATTGTTTTTTCATGACACATTGTACTCCACGACAGTGGTAAATTTGAGTCAATATAAATCACCTTTATTTATAAAAAAATCCTAAATTTACAGAAAATTTGGAAAAATTTGTAATTTTCAAACTTTGAATTTCTCTGCTATTAAGGCAGATAGTGATCCCTCACAAAATAGTTATTACTTTACATGTCCCATATGTCTACTTTATGTTGCCATCATTTTGTAGATGTAATTTTATTTTTTGGGGATGTTAGAAGGCTTAGAATTTTAGAATCCATTCTTAAATTTTTTTAGAAATTTTCCAAAACCATTTTTTTAAGCACCAGTTCAGTTCTGAAGTCACTTTGTGGGGCTAACATAATAGAAACCACCATAAATGACCCCATTTTAGAAACTACACCCCTCAAGGTTTTCAAAACTAATTTTACAAACTGTGTTAACCCTTTATGTATTCCACAAGAATTAAAGGAAAATGGAGATGACATTTCAAAATTTCACTTTTTTTGCAGATTTTCCATTTTAATCCATTTTTTCCTGTAACAAATCAAGGGTTAATAGCAAAAAAAAAAACCTCAAAAATTATTACCCTGATTATGCGATTTACAGAAACATGTGATTGTAAACTACTGTATGGGCGCATGGCCAAGCGCAGAAGGAAAGGTGCGCCAGATGGTTTTTGGAGGGCGGATTTTGCTGGACTGGTTTTGAGACACCATGTCCCATTTGAAGCCCCCCCGATGCACCCCTACAGTAGAAACAACCAAAAAGTGCCCATATTTTGGAAACTAAGGGATAAGGTGACAGTGTTATTGATACTATTTTGGGGAAAATAAGATTTTTGATCACTTTATATTACACTTTTTGTTAGGCAAGGTAAACAAAAATGGCTGTTTTTTTTTTTTTTTTTTTTTACTGTGTTCACCTGAGGGGTTAACTGGTTAACTAATGTGATATTTTTGTAGAGCAGGTTGTTACGAACGTGGCAGTACCTAACATGTATAGTTTTTTTTTTTAATTTAAGTTTTACACAATAATATTTTTGAAACAAAAAAAAAAAAATCATGTTTTAGTGTCTCCATTGTGAGAGCTGTAGTTTTTTTATTTTTTGGGCAATTGTCTCAGGTAGGGGCTCATTTTTTGCGGGAAGAGGTGACTGTTAGATTGGTACTATTTTGGGGGGCATATGCCTTTTTGATCGCTTGGTATTACACTTTTTCTGATGTAAAGTGACAAAAAATGGCTTTTTTGACCCTGTTTTTATTTTATTTTTTTTTACTGTGTTCACCTGAGGGGTTAACTCATGTGATATTTTTGTAGAGCAGGTTGTTACGGACGTGGCGATACCTAACATGTATAGTTTTTTTAATTTATTTAAGTTTTACACAATAATTTCATTTTTGAAACAAAAAAAATCCATGTTTTAGTGTCTCCATTGTGAGAGCTGTAGTTTTTTTATTTTTTGGGCAATTGTCTCAGGTAGGGGCTCATTTTTTGCGGGAAGAGGTGACGGTTAGATTGGTACTATTTTGAGGGGCATACGCCTTTTTGATCGCTTGCCATTACACTTTTTGTGATGTAAAGTGACAAAAATAGCTTTTTTGAACCTGTTTTTATTTTTATTTTTTTACGGTGTTCACCTGAGGGGTTGGGACATGTGATATTTTTGTAGAGCAGGTTGTTACGAACGTGGCGATACCTAACATGCTTGGGGTATTTTTTATCTTTTTTTACTAATTTCAAATTTGAGTTTTTGGGGGAAAAAGGGATTTTTTTTAACACTTTTTTTTTTATTTTTTTTACACTTTTTTAGACTCAGACCCACTTGGTTCTTGAAGATCCAGTGGGTCTGATTGTTCTATAATACACTACAGTACACTATATAGTGTACTGCAGTGCATTTTCACTCTTGCTAAGCCTTGTCAGGCTCCTGCCTTTAGCAGGAGCCTGATGAGGCTTAGCTTACACCATGGCAACCGAGACGCTTCTGAAAGCGTCTGGTTGCCATGGTAACCATCGGGACGCTGCCACAGCAGAGCAGCGTCCCGATGGAAGGGAGAGGGAGCTTCCTCCCTCTCATCTGGCCACACCATCGGCGCTGCCAGCGCCCGATGGGAGAGGGAGGGAGCTCCCTCCCTGTTAACCCCTTCCATACAGCGGTCCCTACGGACCACGGCATGGAAGGGGTTAAACTGCTAACGTCGGTGCCAGCACCGATGTCAGCAGTTTCAAGCAGAGTATCAGCTGTATGCTGATACTCTGCTTGATAACCGCTCGCCATCCTGAGAAATCATTGCGGGCGGCACTCGCGCAGCAGCCGCCCGCACATCGCCCGCCCGCCATATCTCCCCCCCACCCACCCAAACGGCCATCAGAGAAAACAGTGGGGTGGGTGTGTATATATATATATATATATATGTATATATATATATATATATATAATAAATTTTTTTTTTAAATTTTACAGTTTATTGCAGCTACGATCGCTGCGATTGGCTAGTCTGTTCAGACTAGCCAATCACAGCGATCGCTAGCCCGGGACCGCCCCCATTGGTCCCGGGCTGGTTAGCTGAGACCCCTGGCTGTAAGTAACAGCCGGGGTCTCAGCACTGTCACCATGTCATCAGACATGGTGACAGTTTAATGCCATGACGGCTTATCCCGTCATGGGGCGGCAAGCGGCTCCTGCCCATGATGGGATAAGCCGTCATTCGGCGTTAAGGGGTTAAACCTCCTTAAAAAAAAAAAAAAAAAAAAAAAAAAAAAAAAAAAAAAACACACACACAAGTGGCCACTCCCTACGTCTGGAGAAAAAAAAAAAAAAAAGATTCGGTCATAAGAGGCGACAAGCATTCTTTACAGTAAGGGCTGTGAATCTCTGGAATAGCTGCAGGAGCTGGTCACAGCAAGTACAGGAGACGGCCTCAAAATAACATTGCGGCTTATGACAATGTATGGAAATCTTGTTCTACTCACCCTTTGCCTTGGCCCAACCCCTTTTTAAAAGTTAGAGTGACATTGATCCAGGGATCGATATAGCGGGATTACAGGTTGGACTTGTCTTTTTCCAGTTTTAGTCTTTATTCACACGACCGTATTTTGTTTCAGTGTCTGTTCCTTTTTTTTTTTTTGCATACCGTATGCGGAACTATTCATTTCAATGGGTCCGCAAAAAAACCCCAAAAAAACAGGAGGTACTCCGTGTGCATTCCGTTTCCGTATTTCCATTCCGCAAAAAAGACAGAACATGTTCTATTCTTGTCTGTTTTGCTGACAAGGATAGGCATTGTTACAATGGATCCGCAAAAAAGAAAAAAAACAAAACAGACACACAGATGCCATACGAAACGTCATCCGTTTTTTTTTTGCGGATCCGCAATTTGCAGACTGGAAAACGCATACGGACGTGTGAATGAAGCCTTATTCTACTCCTCCTTTTACAATGTTCCATCTTTGGTGGACTCCTACTAATCATCGTCGCATGTCAGAAGGGTTGGTCTGGATCCCCTATTAGGGATCTGTTCTCCTGTGAACGTCCCTATCCATCTACGTCGTATCTATTATCTACATACAAACAAACAACCACATGACACCACAGTTTCAATATATAGAGATATATATTTTTTTTTATTTATGCAAAACGCACATTTTTCCAGCACGTAGCACAAACCCTAGATATTTAAATAGGAACCCGACATTTAACCACACTCACCAGCAGGATAGATCCCTGGCCTGTTTACCTGTGTCTGGAAAGAGTTATCTGGTTTTTTGGCTTTGCAATAAATCTGTACTTCAGGTCGCGGAGGCTGCGGACTTCATTGACAACTGGTGGTCCCTTTTTTTTTTTCCCCCGGCTTCGTCGCCGTACCTCGCTCCAACTCCTTCATGGCTTATTTTAAAAACAATTTGCAGGATTTTTCCTTTTTTTTTTTTTTTTTTAGAAATCCAGAAACATAAAGTCCAGAAATAATCTAGAACAATAAATAAAAACAGCTATGGCTGATCGGCGTGGGTCTCGGCAGCATTGTAGATGGTCTATGCAAATCACTGACCATTTGTCTGCAGTGCGCTCATGCCCTATGCACAGTTGGATCGGAGGGGGGGGGGGGGGGGGGGGGGGGAGGCATCCGTTTTATTAGCTACATCAGGTTGCATGAGAAGTCCCTTCGAAGGCTAACGAATCGCTGAGATCTGAACGCCTCGATCTCCAAGGGACTACCCCCCCACCACAACCAACGTGCAGGCGACGGCTAAATGTAAGAAATTTATGTACATGCTGCATCCTTCCCGCGGTCATGTGATATTATCACACAAAACATATATATAAATATATATATTTATATACTGTACACAGATTCCCGCTCTGCTGCAGAGCGAATAATGCAGGTGTTGCAAGGCTGCAGGCCCTAGTTTATTGCATGTACAGTGGGTGGCGCTCTGCCCGGGCTACTGAAGCTTTAATAAATCGGAAATAACATACAACGACAAGGACACGTTACTACAGGGGGGTCAGCTCCTGTATAATAAGATAGATATACGTAGCAAAGTCACCTCAGGCTATGGCTGAGACGGAAATAGGAAATATAATGAAGTGTGGCACCAGGATCTTACAGTGTCCGTTAAAACCAAACCACCCTCCCGCCCCACAAAAAGGAATGAGTTATGATTTCTGGACCAGCAATATTATACATGTATACACACACACGCGTGATGTATGTATCTTTACATTACAAAAAGAAGGGGGAAAATAAGAAGAAGTAGTGTGTAGACTAGTACACACACCTGCGTTGTGCTCTTAGCTTCCATCACCCACGGACTGGGGGGGGCGGTCCCCCTATAATAAAATGGGCTACCGGCCCTGCAACAAACTCTCAGGCTGGTGCTTTGTGGCAAAAAAAAATTAAAAAGGGGCATGTACACAAGTCAGCCGGCACGTGGCACCTTTGCCTGGTAGCGGAGGTATTAACAAAGAGGAACATTGCTGGTTTCTTTGAAATGGAGATCTGCAGATAACATAGTCGACAATTTCTATTCACAAAAGTTTCCGCAGAGAGAGTCTATTCTTCTTCATTCTTCCGGAGCAGCGCTGCAGGTTTACAATAGTGCAATGATCTGGAGAGTCTGTGTTCATCTGTGGAGGTGAACGGTTCCGGATCCAGATCAAGTCTTGTGCTCAGCGCCGCTCCCCAGTCATCCGTTTTGTTAAAACTTGGGCACGAGGAAGAAATTAAAAACTTAAAAAAAAAAAAATTTAAAATAAAATCTTGAATCAGTTATTCTCGAACAAGGACAGGAGGTCATCGTTCCCACTGCTTGGAAGGTCCGGGGGGCCAAGGTAGGAGAGCAGCTCGTCCGGATTTGTCAGTTCGGGGAGAAGCTGGAAAGCAGAGAGGATGGGCGTATTGGAACACGCGGTAGATTGACAATAAAAGAAAAAGAAAAAAAAAAAAAAGAAATTTAATGTGGAAGAAAAAATCTTACATCAAGGGAGGGCTCGCTCACATCGCCTCCAGCTGGGATTCCCACTGAAGGATTAAAAGCCAGATCACTGCCAGGCTGAGCCATTGTCTGCCGCTGCGGGTTCCGATGGTGAAGCTGCTGCGGGGACTGACTGTTGAGGTTGGCGGTATGAAGAGACTGGGAGGGATTGTGTGATGCGTCTATCCGCCCTGTAGGAGGGACCTGCAAATATACCAAGTGCAAAAATAATTGGCACCGAAAGAGTTACACAGCATTACACAGTCCGCTGCTAATATGAGTGGTCGTTAGATAATAGTGGAGGGGTCCACATGGGTATTCAGGCACTGGCAATAAGGGGCTCATGCACACAGCCGCAGTGTCTGACCGCATCAGAGCCACATTTTTTTTTTGCGGATTGGATGTGGACCAATTCATTTCAATGGGGCCGCAAAAGATGCATATCCGTATGTCAGTTCTGCAGCCCCGCAAAAAGCATAGAACATGTCCTATTCTTATCAGTTTTGCAGACAATAGGACGTTTCTAGAGACGTGTGAAAAAAACGGTAGCATGCACTCGGCTTGGGATCCGCGTTTTGCGGATCCGCAGTTTGCAGACCGCAAAACACTTACAGCCGTGTGCATGAGACTTAACTCTGGGACTGTGACAGCGTGGCTCCGTATTTCAGTGCCAAACACTTGGCACATACCGTCTTGTATGGGACGCAGTAACCCTACCTTTATAAAGGTCATGCTAGCAATGTTTTCCTTACCTGCCCAGTTAAGGGTGGACCCCCGCTCTTTTCCTGGTTCATCATGGCGTTTGGAATGTCAGACTGATAGGAGATGGGTGGCGGACCATTCGGGGTGAAGTCATTCATTGTGGGCGTGCTGGGGTTAGAGGACGGGTAGCCGCCTTCAGGAAATCCCCCTTGATTCTGGAAAGTTGGGCCTAAAAGGGATAAAGGAACGCACGGTGATTAGACTTCACGGGGAAACGACAGAAATCCAGTCAGTGAATATAGAAACGTTCTGCCACTTTCCACAACGTTCTAGATCTCTGCTCGCCGTTACTTCACGGTGCACTGATTGTTTACTTGCAGGGGATGAAAATGGCACTATAATTTCATTCTCCTGCATGATCTGACATGAAGTGTGGAGAGACACCGGCGGCAGAGATCCTATCAACCAGAATAGGACCATACACAAGACTGAGCATCACATGGCAGTCTCAACCACGTACCGCCAGGTGTGCTCCCTGCTTCTCTCCACACCCGATGCGAGAGGAGGCTCACACAGACGAGCGTGTTGTGTCAGAGATCAGGCAGATGAGAAATCTTTCCTGAACTGGACTTTTACAAATCTAATGTGACAAGCCCAACGGCAGTGTGAGGAATACTAGGAAAGATGGGTTTTCCACCTCAGACTAGGTTCACACAGTTTTTGGCACAGATTCCCCTTCAGGTTTTTCAGCCAAATCCAAAAGTGGATACAAAAAGGATTTTGAGTTATAAAAGGAAGGATTTATAATTCTGCTTCCTGCTGGATTTAGCTAAAAAAAACAAACAAAAAAAACAAACAAACAACAAAAAAACCACTAACTTAAAAAAAGGGAAATCTGGCTCAAAACACATGGGAGAAGGGGCACATAGGCTGTACCTAGGCCCTTAGGAGTACCCACTACTCTGCAATGAAGAGCTATAAACACGGTGTGGATAAATCACCGGGTCCGGTGGAACTGAGGACGACACTTTCCCCTTCTTTTGGCATTTGCCAGTAAAATCCCATTAAAGTCAATGGGGAAGTTAAAGGGCTTGTCCCATCTGGGACAAATTATGGCATATCGTTAGGATGTGCCATAATTATCAGATCGGTGCGGGTCCCACCGCTGGTCCTCTTCATTCACTGCTACAGGACTTCTGAAAATAGCTGAACATGCGCTTTTGGAAGTCCAATAGCAGAGAATGGAGGGCAAGCTATGCATGTGCAGCGTGCTTTCCTTTACTCTGGTGCCCCGTTCCAGAAATGGGACTTGCCCCTATAATGCCTCATTCACACATCAGTGTTTGGTCAGTGATTTCCATCGGTGATTTTCAGCCAGGTGCAGATCTTTCTCTTATACCTTATGTCTGGTTTTGGCTCACAATCACTGCTGGAAATCACTGACCAAACACTGACGTGTAAATGAGGCTTAAAGGGTTTCTGTCACCAGTTTTTTCGGTATGAATCAGGCTGACATTAGAGATGTGCTAATGTCACCTGATTCCAAATATATATCTGTTTTATTTACTGGTGCCCCCATTTTTATATAAAATGAACTTTTATTTTATGCTAATAAGGCTTCTAGGTGCAAGGGGCGTTACCTCTGCTCCTAGAGGCTCTGTTGATTGACAGGACCAGGCAGAGAAGAAACACTCCATTCACCATAGCTTTCAAGGACCTTCAATGATGTCATGACCATGTGATCAGTCACATGGTTAGGATCACACAAATAACCTGTCTCCTCCTAAACCATGTGACTGATCACATGGTCATGACATCATTGAAGGTCCTTGAAAGCTATGGTGAATGGAGTGTTTCTTCTCTGCCTGGTCCTGTCAATCAACAGAGCCTCAATCTAGGAGCAGATGTATCCTTGTGATACGCCATAAATGTCCCAGATGGGAATAACTCTGTAGCAGATGTGTAGATGTGTGGTAACCCCTGAAAACTAGCAATGTAATATGATAGAAGCAAAGGACTCAATATGGACAATCACAATACATTAGTAAGTGCCTTGTATTAACTTTCTCTACATGATAAATGTCGTTTGCTGAAGTGAGACAACCCCTTTAATGTGTGCTCTCAAATCTTAGCAATGATCAAGAAACAGCAAGTTACAGCAAAAGACGAAAACATAACATGACAAATATTCTACATTTTTCATACTGGCCCCTGGATCAGAATATCTTTTGTAATTTCATGCAATTGAAAATTTAGTATAGCCACTGAGTTATTCACTGAAATCTCTCTATAGCGCCACCTGCTGTTTGCGCCAATTTTAATTTCTCTGTCCAGCTCACTGAGATGAAAGCACATGCTCAGTTCCATCCTTCAACTACCAGCAGCTGCAGTAGAAAGGACACGTTCCCTGAGATGCCAGCTTGAAATCTAGCAGAGCAATGAGTGGGGAGATCTCTGGATCCATGTGAGGTGCAGGGTTCTAAGTTTGTTAGAAAGAGATTGTCATCTACTATAGAACAGTGAGTTTTTATTTCTTTTAAATTAATTATGAGATAATCCCTTTAAGTGATCCCAACACCGCATCTGATTACTCACCCTGTTGGCCGCTGTAGTCTGTTCGCACACCGCCACCTGACTGCATACTATTGAAGGGAGAAGAATTTGGTCCCAGTGCAGCGATCATTTCCATAACATTTGGCATCACCATGTGTGCTGGGCTCAGGCTCCGACAACGCTTCAGTACTGGTCCATCTGCTTCTTCCTTCACGTGGGTGTCTGGCTTCACAGGGACCGGCTTCCAGCAACAGGAGGGATCAATAGTAATCTCTTCATAATCAGAGCTAGCGAACAGAACACAAACGTATGAAAAGCCCAGAATTCATCGAAATTGGATATAGAAACAAGTTACAAACGAGACTGTATAAGACATAACCACATGTACTATATTCCAATAATACTCACTTCTGGATATACAGCAAGGTTCCCAGCATGTACTGGTCAACTTCCAAGCCCTCTAATAGGGCGGTTTTACTGCAAAACAAAGAAAAAGAATTGCGTCATTCATAAGCATTTTCCAGCGATACAACGGTATCTCAGGATATTGCTTTACAGTGAGATAATGGCAAATGACTTTTAATCAATGGTAAGCCTGCAGTGTCATTCATGGAGATCTAGCACCATCTGCTGTTTGTTAGTAGGTACTGCAACCGTAAAATACATGTAATTCTCCTCAATGTGCCTTTACATTTTAGCAGTTATGAACTAAATAAAAGAACGTAATATTTTATATATATTTTGACACATTGAGCAATGCTAGCATATCATCCTTACTGAAACTTTCCTTATCACGCGCTGCCTCCTGGCCCAACCATGCTTTTGAACAGCAACAGAGCCCACTGAAGCACATTACTATGATCATCATATAGACGGTCTTTATTATTTGGTGACAGAATTACCCTAGGATTGAACAATTCATGACCTATCCCTAGGAAAGGGGGCCAACAATCAGCTGTTCGGGAGTAGTTCTGGTGCTTTAAGTGCAAAGCTTTGTCCATTGTGTAGTGGACAGAGCTGGTAACTGGTCCCACTGAAGTGATCCACAGGGGCGCCGGGGTGACACTGATGACCTATCCTAATCAGACGTCATCAGCTGAACCCCTTTAAGGAATGTTTACATTGACCGGTTATCTCCTAGTTTAAGCAATCGTAATATTATTTGACCGTGTGTAAATTGACCTGCGGTGTGGATTTTGTAATCAACAGCATGTCAACACTCTCTGCGGATTTTCATTTTGCAGTTCACCCTTTGCATATGGCGAATGCATAAGGGGAAATCTGGGCAGCGAAATCCGCTTCAAGTATATCCACACGTGCATTAAGCCTAAGGCATTGCTTGCTGGAGCAACTTCCAGCAACAATGATGATCTTCACGTGGCTGGAGGACACTCAGAATGGAGATGTCCATCAGATCCTTGCAAACAACTTTTCCCAAGCGCCAATCAGTCATCAGTGGTGTGAAAAGAAGCTTTTAAAAAATGGTCACACAGAATAGAAAAACATCTCTAAAAAGGTCAATATGGGATGAAGGAGCCACGTCTGACACTTACTTGCACACAGGGCATCTCCAAGTCCCACGTTCACAGTTCAGCTGCAGGTACGATTCCAGATCAAAGCACTGCCAAGAAAACAGGCCAGAATGAGACATCTAACACAAGTGGGGTTATACAGTCCAATCAGTTCCAAACATGTATTACAGATATCTTCAACCTCATCATGTACCTGGTGTGGAACCTCAAACCCCAGTTCTGGCAGTAACTAAACCTAGGACACAAGGTCAGGTCCAATTTCATTAATATACCAAAGTCTCCTGCTAAAATTTCTAGATTAAAGGGAGTCTTTCACCTGATCTGAGCATCATTGACTGCTCAGATCAGGCTATAGACTACCTTACACACATTAAAACAGTACCTTTCTTAGGCTACTTTCACACTGGCGGCAGGCCTGATCCGGCAGGTGAAGGGTGCTGCCGGATCAGGCCTGCCGCAGTGACATGTGTGGAGCCGGAACCGCGCTCCGGCCCCACACGTCACACAGTACATACATACACACACATATAGACATACAAACACACATACATACTTACATGCTCCCCGGCAGGTCTTCAGAGCGTCAGAGGGACAGGACGGCTCACACAGGTCACGATTCCGCACAGCGCCCTCTGCTGGGCGCCTGGTGGAATCATGACGATTCCACCAGGCGCCCAGCAGAGGGCGCTGTGGGGAATCGTGACCTGTGTGAGCCCTCCTGTCCCTGACGCTCCGAAGACCTGCTGGGGAGCATGTAAGTATGTATGTGTGTTTGTATGTCTATATGTGTGTGTATGTTTATGTGTGTGTCTGTATGTGTCTATGTGTAGCCGGATCCGTAATGGACTCCATTGAAAGTCAATGGAGGGCGGATCCGGTTACCATTATGGTCACACCAGACGGATCCATCCCCATTGACTTGCATTGGGGGTCATTCCGGATCCGTCTTGGTGCGGATGCCTGGACCGGAGAGCAAACCGCAGCATGCTGCGGTTTGTTCTCCGGTCTGAAGACGGAACGGAATGCTTTCAGGAGCATTCCGTTGTCTTCAGTTCAGTTTTGTCCCCATTGACAATGAATGGGGACAAAACTGAAGCGTTTTATTCCGGTATTGAGCCCCTATGACGGAACTCAATACCGGAATTTTAAAACGCTAGTGTGAAAGTAGCCTTAACGATGCCCTACGCTGAAATCCTCAGAAAAACACTTTTATAACATATGCAAATGACCCCCCGCAAGTGCCCGGAAGCCTCCTTATACAAGAAGGTGCCCAAGCCACAATGGGCAGAGCAGTGCGTAGGCGCCGGGGACCAGAAGAGCGGCGCAGTGCTGGACTTGTGACCAGGAGGAGGAGGAGGTTGTTATTATAATGGAGGGCGGGCCGGAGCATGGAGAAGAAGAAAGAAAAAAAAAAAAAAAAAAAAAAAAAAAAAATCGCCCGGGGGCTTGGGAACCTTCTCCTATAAGGAGGGTTCCAGGCACTTGCCGGGGGTCATTTGCATATGTTATAAAAGTGTTTTTTCTGAGGATTTAAGCGTGGGACATCGTTAAGAAAGGTACTGTTCTAATGTGTGTAACGTAGGCTTTAGCCTGATCTGAGCAGTCTATGACGCTCAGGTCAGGTGAAAGACTCCCTTTAAATTTCCATCTTCTGATGCAGGACTTCTTGAGGATCACTAGACTAACAGCACCCACATTGTATGTCTCATATCTATTATCTAGGGTGCACAGAACTGCAGTACCCATGCAAAATATTACCACCAGGAGCTCCCAGCTTTGTCCCTGATGTAAAATTCAACCTGGATCTTTGCTGCATAAGATCTGGAACTGTCCAAAACTCCAGAAGTGGTGCGTTAAAGCCGGTAATATTAAAGGGGTTCTCCGGGAATTAAGAAAATGAAAATACGCAAATATTACTTTATTATAAATATATTCCTAAATATCTTTCATTACTTATAATGGCTCGTTTTGTCTTGGGAGCAATAATTAGGAGAAACAAAATGGCCGCCGTCCTGTTAGTACACACAAAACCTGTCCTAATCACACAGCAGGACAGGTTACTTCATAACACTGGGAGAAAGAGCTACCTCATCTCTGCTCTGACTGTCAGGGATTACGATCCTGACTACAGTTTAATATGATATTTAGCTTTCTTTGTGGGAATGGAGTTCATCAGGAGACATGAAGTACAGACAGGACAGACTGTGGTAATAAAGACTGCATACAAGTGCTGCTACTTATTAGCCACATCTGCTCATGGACTCCATTCCTACAGAGATTCAGCTAAAGATCTTATCATCTGTATTCGGGATCATAACCATGACAAGTGGAGAGAAAGATGAGGTAGCTCTTTACCTCAGTAACGTGAAGTAACTTGTCCAGTGTTATCAGGACAGGTTTTGTGTGTACTGATAGGACAGCGGCCATTTTGTTTCTCCTAATGATTGCTCCCCATACAAATCAAGCCATTATAACTAATGTAAAGTATTTGGGAATATATTTAGAATGAAGTAATATTTAAGTATTTTCATTTTCTTAATTCCCAGAGAACCCCTTTAATCTACCATGTGCCAGTGGCCCCAAACCCTTTTAACTGCATATACCTGTGAAGGCTAATCTCCGGCACTCCAACTCCCAAGATGTACGCTTGCTTGGCTGCTCTCAGAACTCCATAGAAATGAATGGAGCATGGTGGGAGTCGTAGTTTCACCACAGCTGGAGTGCCGGAGGTTAGCCATCACTGGATATACACACACACGTGGACAAAATTGTTAGTACCCTTCCATTAAAGAAGGGTATCACTGGTCACTGAAATAACTTGAAACTGACAAACATTTAAATAAAGTCACATTGCTTTTGAATTGTGGTTCAACAGAATAATTTATAAAACAAACTACGGAAATCTAAAACTAAAAGGAGTTGTCCCACATATAAAAAAATATATATATATATATATATTTTACAGTTTTCAAACCAGCACCTGAATCTAAATACTTTTCTAATTGCATGTAGTTAAAAGCTTAGCATAGCCACTGAGTTATTCCATAAAATATATCTGTATAGTGCCACCAGCTGTTCGTCTTTTTTCTTATTTCTTTGTCCTGCTCACTGAAATGGCCGCACATGCTCAGTTCCATCCTTCAAAAGCCTCCTGAGCTGTGATAGGGAGAGCTGAGACACGCCCCCTGAGCTGTGATAGGGAGAGCTGAGACACACCGCCTTATGTACAGCAGAAAAGACACTCCCCTTGAGCTGTCAGCTTGATATAAATTTAGCGGAGCAATGAATGGGGAGATCTCTGGATCCATGTGAGGTACAGGGCTGGTTCTAGCTGTGTTAGAAAGGGATTGTTGTCATGTCCTATATGATATATCCAATTTCATTTTTTTACATTAAACATGGCATAACCCCTTTTAATATTTTGTTGCACAACATTTTGAGGCAATCCTGCGACTTCTTTAACTCTCAATGAGACTTCTGCACCTGTCCACAGGTATTTTGGCCCGCTCCTCTCAGGTTTGAAGGATGCCTTCTCCAGATTACATGTTTCAGCTCCTTCCACAGAAGTTCAATATGATTTAGATCAGGGCTTATGGAAGGCTACTTCAGCATAGTCCAGTTCTTGGATGTTTTTAGCCGAGTGTTTTGGGTCACTATCCTGTTGATCTGCGACTGAGACCAAGCTTTCTGACACTGGGCAGCACATTTTGCTTCAGAATGCCTTCATAGTCTTGAGATTTCATTGTACCCTGCATAGACTCAAGACATCCTGTGCTAGATGCAGCAAAGCAGCCCTTAACATAACTCAGCCTCCTCCATGTACAATGTTCTTTGTATGCTTCATTTTTGCATCTGTGAACATCGAGCGGACGTGACTTGCCAAAAAGCTCCAGTTTTGTTTCATCTATCCAAAGCTATTCTCCCAGAAGCAAGGTTCATTTTGGTACCCACCATAATACCAAACCGCACAGTGACTACTCCTCACCCTTTAAATATGCAGACTGACAGATTATCAGTTTGAAGTCACCTGTGATGCCAATTACAGGACACACCTTAGTACCATGTCCCTAGGGTCAAATTATATTCAGTCTTTTCTAGGGGTATCATCATTTCTGTCCAGGCCAATTTCATTAGATTTTTAGTTTTTTATTAATTATTCTGTTAAAATCAAAAGCAATGTCTGATTTTCAGTCATTTTTATTTATGATTACTTTTCTAAGTTTCAAGTTATTTCAGCGACCATTGTGGCTTTTTCCTCTCTTTAACGGAAGGATACCAACAATTTTGTTCACATGTGTACAAGATTAGGGCTCATTCAGATGGCCGTATGTTGCTTTCCGCATCTGATCTGCAGTTTTGCGGGTTAGATGCCGACCCATTCACTTCTATGGGGCCCCAAAAGATGCGGACAGTCCGCATGTTTTCTTCAGTTCCAATCAGAACTTGACCCCATTTAAGTCTATGGGTCCATAAAAACACAGAATGAACAGTCTGCAAAAAAAAAAAAAAAAAACAAAAAAAAAAAAAACACAGATCTGCATTTTTGCGAACAGTAAAAAACGAAACTACATACGGCCGTCTGAATGACCATCTGACCATCATATATAGCCAGAAAAGGCAAAGTGCAGCACCACTTAGACCAGGGATGCTCAACCTGCGGCCCTCCAGCTGTTGCAAAACTACAATTCCCAGCATGCCTGCACAGCCTACATTTATTAGGGCATGATGGGAGTTGTAGTTTTGCAACAGCAGGTTGAGCATCCCGCCTACAATAAGAGTAGATTGGATTTTGGAATTTTAGGTTTGTTTTCTGGCATGAAATTTGCAATAAACTGAATATATATATATATACACTCACCGGCCACTTTATTAGGTACACCTGTCCAACTGCTCGTTAACACTTAATTTCTAATCAGCCAATCACATGGCGGCAACTCAGTGCATTTAGGCATGTAGACATGGTCAAGACAATCTCCTGCAGTTCAAACCGAGCATCAGTATGGGGAAGAAAGGTGATTTGAGTGCCTTTGAACGTGGCATGGTTGTTGGTGCCAGAAGGGCTGGTCTGAGTATTTCAGAAACTGCTGATCTACTGGGATTTTCACGCACAACCATCTCTAGGGTTTACAGAGAATGGTCCGAAAAAGAAAAAACATCCAGTGAGCGGCAGTTCTGTGGGCGGAAATGCCTTGTTGATGCCAGAGGTCAGAGGAGAATGGGCAGACTGGTTCGAGCTGATAGAAAGGCAACAGTGACTCAAATTGCCACCCGTTACAACCAAGGTAGGCAGAAAAGCATCTCTGAACGCACAGTACGTCGAACTTTGAGGCAGATGGGCTACAGCAGCAGAAGACCACACCGGGTGCCACTCCTTTCAGCTAAGAACAGGAAACTGAGGCTACAATTTGCACAAGCTCATCGAAATTGGACAGTAGAAGATTGGAAAAAACGTTGCCTGGTCTGATGAGTCTCGATTTCTGCTGCGACATTCGGATGGTAGGGTCAGAATTTGGCGTCAACAACATGAAAGCATGGATCCATCCTGCCTTGTATCAACGGTTCAAGCTGGTGGTGGTGGTGTCATGGTGTGGGGAATATTTTCTTGGCACTCTTTGGGCCCCTTGGTACCAATTGAGCATCGTTGCAACGCCACAGCCTACCTGAGTATTGTTGCTGACCATGTCCATCCCTTTATGACCACAATGTACCCAACATCTGATGGCTACTTTCAGCAGGATAATGCGCCATGTCATAAAGCTGGAATCATCTCAGACTGGTTTCTTGAACATGACAATGAGTTCACTGTACTCAAATGGCCTCCACAGTCACCAGATCTCAATCCAATAGAGCATCTTTGGGATGTGGTGGAACGGGAGATTCGCATCATGGATGTGCAGCCGACAAATCTGCGGCAACTGTGTGATGCCATCATGTCAATATGGACCAAAATCTCTGAGGAATGCTTCCAGCACCTTGTTGAATCTATGCCACGAAGGATTGAGGCAGTTCTGAAGGCAAAAGGGGGTCCAACCCGTTACTAGCATGGTGTACCTAATAAAGTGGCCGGTGAGTGTATATCTGTAATGTTGAAAAGTTGCATGCTACGTACAAAGAAATGAGGCACTTGGGAAAAACAGGGCCCAGGTTGTCACCCCTTTATTACCTGGATGTGTCTACAATCATGGCCCCTGGCAGGGAGCTGAATTCTTCGGAAGGTGATTGGACATTTTAGGGACACCTTGATAGCGGTCTGCTCCACACCATCCTCCCCATTAGGCCCAGGAGTCCCGGGGATGCTGCCATTGCTGAAGTTTCTCTTAACTGTGGAAAATATTAAATAGAATATGAGCAAAGGAGCAATTATACTGAAGAAAACAGGGAAAGAGTAGTAAGAAAGGCAATATCTGGAGCAATGATATTACTTTTTGTGATGCAATGTTCTGCAGGGAGCAGCCTCTTCTTTATCAGACCCTGGAGGACAGATCTTACAGATGGTCGGTGAACCAGTTGGAGAACAAACAGATGAGACTGTAAGGAAGAGAGAGATATGTTATATTAACACCCAGAAACGATGCAAACAATATCTATCTACATCTCTCACTTCCATTTCATCCAGGAAGCAGAGATTGGCGTTTTCAGGGTCCCCTCACTCAGCACAGATGTCACCAGTGATTTTATCCCCTCTAGTAAAATCAACGCATCATTCCTTAAAGGGGTATTCCCATCTCACAAATGTAGTTTGTATAGTTAGTAATAATATTGGTATGGCTATATCTAATAGAATGTATTTATATAAAATGTACCATTTAGAAGATTTGCCTATATCCATTGTCCCACACACATCAGTCAGGCCGTTGCCCCTAGTTACGACCACCACAGCCATGTAGTAGTGGAGGCCGGCTTGCTCTTGTTCAAACCCGCTCTGAGGTAACTGCTGTATTGTGAACGCACATTACATGAGCATGTGGAGACACATCTTAGGGTACTTTCAGCATCTGCATTTTGGATGCTACCAGTACAAAACACAATGGTCAGGATCCGTCCAACGCACAGACTTTATAAACGCATCCTGCTCCATAGAGATAAATTGATCTTGGAACAGGATCCGTTTCTCTGCGTTTTGGAAGTGCAGACAAAAATGCTACAACCCTAAGATATGTCTCCGCATGTTCATGTAATGTGTGTTCACAATACAGCAGTTACCTCAGAGCGGGTTTGAACAGGAGCAGGCCGGCCACCACTACTACATGGCCATGGTGGCCGTAACTAGGGGAACGGCCTGACTGATGTGTGTGGGAAAATGGATATACAAATAGGAAAATCTTCTCAACGGTACATTTTATATAAATACATTCTATTAGTAATAATATTAGTATGGCTATATCTAACTATACAAAGTACATTTGTGAGATGGGAATACCCCTTTAACCTAGCAGAGTTGCCATCTTGTTCATGGGAAGGAAAATCAGTGGAGACAAGTTGAGACCTGCTTCAAGCAGGCACGGAGCCACGTTAGCGATGACGACCGTGCTGAGAAGTCGCAATGAGCAGGCAAACCCCATTCTTATTGTTGTCAAACCTCTTGAACTCTTCATAATTTTCAGTTTGCAGTGTAATCCTTTAATTATGGGAGTGGGGCGGTGAAACATTTCACTTTGTTAGAGTCTAGAGAATGTCCAGCTGCCATGAATGGTTTTGAAGGCGTCAATCCAATCATCACACAGCAAAACAGAATTACCTTTAAATTTCTGTCCACTGTGTATTGAACAGAGCAGTGCTGCATCCATGGACGTGATGGACCTGCATAGTTCTGGCGTGGACTTTGGGCACTAACACAAAACAGCTGATTGGTGGAGATTCTCCATCCTGCCAATCTAATATTGAGGGCCTATCCTGTGGATAAGCCATCAATATCAAAATCCTGGATAACCCCTTTTAGCCCCAGAAGACCACAATCTAAGAGCACACATGACTGCAGTGTCTGAACAACGACGAAATCTGAATGCACAGAGGATTCCGACTATTAAAGGGGTTATCCAATTTCTCAAACAGCGGCCCCATGTGACGGGCACCTCACAGGTAATATACTTACCCTGCTCCCGGCGCTGCTCATGCTTCTCCGTTTAGACGGATCTAAAAAATCCGGTGTTGGGGGGGGGGGGGGGGGGGGCTGATTGAGAAATTGGATAACCCCTTTAAGGACCTGCTGAATTCAAGTGTCATGTCATGTAAATAGACATGTTTTACTTCCCTGGTCATACAAGTACAGACATTGATGTCATGTCGCAGACTGTAGTGGCTGAAATGGGGCATAATTTGCGTACATAGGTTTATCCATGCAGGATACACCTGATCATTATGGGTGTTGGCAAAAAAAAAAAAAAAAAAAAAAAAACACATGAGAAAAGAGGTAAACAAAGCGTTTGGGGACTACAGATCTCGTGGCAGCCCACATAATCTAGTGAAAGCACTAAATTGTCTTATTCCACAAAACACATGGGATGTGTGTGGTATTGCAGCCCAGCCTTATGCACTACAATAGAGCTGAGCAGCAATACCAGACACTACCCATGGACAGGTGTAGCACCAGTTCCCAAAGAAAGCAGCCAGGATTCTCTATTCTGGTCCAACCCATAAGCCAGACATCTCTGGTGGCAGACAGCTTATCTCCCAGGAGAACAAAATGATGAGGGTGATGAAATTTAAAGTACACGGGATAGTTTAATGAGTAGGAGAACTTTAAGAAGCCGATTGACCAGTTTGACAGGTGCGTGTTCGGTTCAGAATACATGCTCCGCGGGGCGGCTGCATTTCCCGGCCTGACCACTGCATCCTCTAACCTGAACTCACAATACCGTAATGATCTATGATACTGTGAGTTCCTACCTGACTGTGGGTCTACTGTACTCACAGCATTATGCGAGGACACTAAAGTAGACCTACGGCCGGGCACAAACTCATAGTATCATAGAAGACTAGATCACAGGTTAAAGGAGCAGCGTTCAGTCCAGGAAATGCAACCACCACGCACATATGAATTTAGGTTTAGTATACGCCTGGCGTCAGCTAATCATTACTGGTGTCCCCATGAGATTTCACTGGGGCTCCTCATGCAGTACTTACACAGCAGCAGGCGCTGACAGTGATCTGGATGCTGTTCCGGCCAGGCTGGCACACCTGCTTCAGGTAGAGAGGTTTATGGGAAGTTTTGTTGTCCCCCCGCTCAATGCTCAGTGGTGTGGAGTTGACGCTGACTTGTACAGAACAAGGCCAATTGGTGTTCATCTGTCGATCTTCATGGTGGTAACATTTAAACTGGAGCTCAAGATCAGGCCTGGGAGCGAGACAAGAGTGTAAATCGCACAATAACTAACATCCACCATACTGCATGTGAAGAACCCCGACCTGAGCATACCTCATCATAAGCGTCTTATACACGGACTCCCGCAAGTGATACACATGGTTACTGACCGCCAGGTTGTGCTGCAATCTGAAGGGTTCAAGGACAATCCCATCCCGTACCGGGAAGGTCAGCCTCAGCTCATCATTGGAGGCACCTAAGGGCAAAGATTCGTAGCAAGGTTACCTCGTTCTCCACCTTAGCTGCACATAGTAGTGCCTAGACTGTTCAAAGACTCACCTGTGGGAGACTGGTGCAGAGCGTTGTGTGACGGTTTGATATCAGGCAGAAATGGGGACTTGACGTCTTGACTTGGCGACATATACGGTGGAGCACTGCTTCCTGGAGTCATGGGTGGTGTGGGATTGCCAGGCAGAGGAGAGCTGGGATATCCAGGCATGGGGCGTCCTGGCTGTAAAACAAAGCGAGTGCTTACAGCACCATACCACTACATGGCGTGGCACCATCGCTAGGAGGCCATATTTTTCCATTCAGTTGTGTAGAATTTTAGCTGTTAAGGGGTTTCCAGACGCTTCATCGATGCACGGATGATATACTTGTGAATCATAGAAATGCCATGCTTTTATTGTGCCTTGTGGGTGAACCCATGACGCCCTAGCCTTAGGGCCCATTTACATGGGCGGATGCATAGGGTAATGACTGGGAACAAACAGTTTGTCCCTGAGTGTTCAGTTGTATTTACAACAGCAATTATTTCCTCTGTGTGGGGATGAAAGATCACCACTACGATCATTCATCCCCATACAGATTCAGGGGCACATTTATTAAGACCAGCATTTTAGAGGCCAGTCTTAATAAAGCCCTGCAATGGTGGAGGATCCGCCGCAGTAATGTAGAGGTAACGGCCTCTACATAACATGGCGGATCCACCGCCACTTCTAAATGTAAGACAGCTTCCGAGCCCTTGGACATGGAACACAGAGATCAGTGTGCTTCGGTCATATGGATAGGACATGTACAATATAACCAGTTCAAACCAGTGCTGAACTAGGCGCATTTTCCGTTTCTTTAGGACATGTGTCTTTGAAAGCTATACATTTTTTTTTCCGTTCAGTTATGCAAATAATTTGCGTGCCTTTTTTGGCGATACATAGGGCTTCATGTTTAGGTCATTTATATTTTAGCATCTTTTTTTCTACTCATGTCCCCTTTTCCATAATAGGGATGTATGAGTTACGTTTGCCAGGGGTGGGGTTCGAAACTGCAGTACCATGGCGTTTTATTTTTGTTTTTTTTATTAAAGGGTTTCTGTCACCAGATTTGGGCATACTAAACAGGATGGCATTTGCAATGTGCAAATGCCACCTGATGCCCAATCTGGTTTTCTTACTGTAATCAGATCAGACGTTTTGTTAAAAAAAGCACTTTTATAATATGTAAATTAGGCGTACTAGGTGCAAGAGGCGTTTACCTTGCACCTAGTAATCGCCGTGTTCCAACCTCTAGTGCCGCCTCCTGCTTCCTGATTGACAGGGCCAGGTAGCTTGCTCGATGAGCTGCCGGCCCTGTCCTCGCTCGAAATCCCGCGCCTGCGCCGTGTAGGCTAAATTCGGCGCAGGCGCAGATAGTTCACCCGGCCGCCCGGCTCCTGCCTCTCTCACTGCGCCTGCGCCGTGGGGAGTAAAAACGGCGCAGGCGCAGTGAGTTCCGCCGGCCGCCCGGCTCCCGGGTCTCTCAGTGCGCCTGCGCAGTGAGAGAGCCGGGAGCCGGCGGAACTCACTGCGCCTGCGCCGCTTTTACTCCGCACGGCGCAGGCGCAGTGAGAGAGGCAGGAGCCGGGTGAACTATCTGCGCCTGCGCCGAATTTAGCCTACACGGCGCAGGCGCGGGATTTCGAGCGAGGACAGGGCCGGCAGCTCATCGAGCAAGCTGCCTGGCCCTGTCAATCAGGAAGCAGGAGGCGGCACTAGAGGTTGGAACACGGCGATTACTAGGTGCAAGGTAAACGCCTCTTGCACCTAGTACGCCTAATTTACATATTATAAAAAGTGCTTTTTTTAACAAAACGGCTGATCTGATTACAGTAAGAAAACCAGATTGGGCATCAGGTGGCATTTGCACATTGCAAATGCCATCCTGTTTAGTATGCCCAAATCTGGTGACAGAAACCCTTTAATTAATTTAAATCTTGGTTTTTCAAATTTATTTTATTTTTTTTTACACTTTGTGCCCCCTATGAGGTTACACAAGACATTTTGGCGACCTTTAACATTACATTGCTTTTCTTGCAGATTTCTCCTGTGTGACTAGGGCTGATATATTTGCCACAATTACAGAGGGAATACAGCCCCCAGGGAGGCGCTGCAGAGCGGATAGTGTGTCTGCTAGGACCCAGCAGCTCATGTAGACACCCCGCCCTGCCGACCACGAGCTTCTCGATCTGCTTACCCAGCACTCATTAAACACCATATATACAGTCATGGGCAAAGCAAGGACAGTAAAAAAACCGTCCCTGCCATATCTATAGGGAGCCCTGCTGTCACCGACAGCCGACTCCCTGCTCCCGCCCCATTAGCGCGCAGCCGACACCACTACATTCAGAAACATTCTTACACAGAAATGCAGAGCGCCCGGACGTATATAGTCAGCGGGCGGGCGGCAAGCGGTTAAGTGATTTTTATGGAGTGCTTTATGCTTACCCCACTCATCGTCTGATTATAGGCAAAGTTTCCACCATTGAAGTTATTGCTCTGTCCATTGTATTGATCTGTAAGCTGGAGGGAAAAAGAGAAGGAAACAGGTCAGATGTGAATGGTGGGACTTGCTCAGCTTTTCCTTTACAACTAAAATAAGACGGCCGATGAGATTTGCTAAAGTGACGGGGAGATGTATCATCTCCCTGCGGCAGAAAAGTGGCTGTAAGGGCGCATTCACAGGACCGTATAAATGGATCTGCATCCGTTCTGCAATTTTGCGTAACAGGTGCGGACCCATTCATTTCAATGGGGCCGCAAAAGATGCGGACAGCACAGCGTGTACTGTCTGCATCCGTTGTTCCATTCCACGGCCCCGCAAAAAATATAGAGCATGTCCAGTTCTTGTCCGCAACCGTGGACAACAGGCATTCTTTATATAACGCTGGCCATGTGCGGTCCGCAAAACACTTATGGTTGTGTGAATGTAGTCTAAATAAGTCAAACTTTTTTTTTAAGTTTCAAAAACGCGTTACAAGGCAGATTTACACTACTTTTCTGAAAGGGGGTATGGCAAGGGTGGGAGGGGGACATGGCCATCTGCTGCAACAAATTTATCTTCATGTATGCCAGTTTTCTGGTGCAAATAAAGATTCCCGTTTAGGTGCATGGACCGTAGGAGAATATCGAGATTGGCGCAGACACCGCCGGTCTTTATAAAAGTTTCCCCCTAGTCTCTGGTACAAGCGCCTTCTTTATTAGCCAACTCTTCCTTACAAGAGACGCCTATGCATTCACGCACTATGAAACCTGAGATGTCCTTGAAGGAATTCATAAGGAGAATGCAGCACCCCGCAGATTACAAGTGCTCACGCCTTCTCGTATGACGAATACCAGCAACCGTCGGCACTCCAGCTGTGCTGTGAAACTACAACTCCCAGCATGCACACTTACTCAGCTGTTCTTGTAACTCCCATAGAAGTAAATGGAGGATGGTGGGAGTTGCAGTTTAAGAGCAGCTGATCCCTGTTGGACGATTTTTTCATGCAGTCATATTACGAGGGGAAGCTTATCTTACAAGGAAGCAAAGAGACAGGCATGCCCAATCCTTCATCGTCTGGTTGTCCATTTAGACATTAAGGCCCTATTACAATGTCCGATGTTTAGGCAGAATGAGCGCCGATAAACATAGCCATTGGTGCTGAAATGTATTCATATTCTGGTCCCAAAACCATATAACTATCCCTGTTACATATGGCGCCTCTAGAATACAACCCGCTATACTAGGGTTACATAGGAGGCAACAACCTATTCCTCCATGTTATTCTGGAGGTGACCGTTACAGCAACGGTCTGTCATAAATCCTACCTGATACAAGGCATATATGCTGCGAGCTGGGAATTTCTACCTTTCCAAGGATCGAAATCCTGTAATGTCGACCTGGCACCCACTGATTTCAATTGGGCTGTAGTGTGCAGTCTTATTGTAGTGGACATTGTCAGAAAAGCAGATATTTTGCTAAAAGCTGGAGTAGAGGCCCAGTGATCTGGGGGGAGGGGGGGGGTGCTAGTATATGGACCCCACAAATCAAAACTGCTGCTAAGTCTTAAAAATAAAACATAACAGAGACAACAAGGATTGGCCTATCTGTGCGCCTGAGCACATTCCATCCAATAGATAATGGTTAAAGGGGTTGCACAGGATTTTAACACTGATGGCCTATCAGATCGGTGGGGGTCAGACTCCCAGCACATCTGCTGATCAGATGTTTGAAGAGGCTGTGACGTCACGTTCATCGGTGACATGGCCTAAGTGCAGCTCAGTCCCATTCAAGTGAATGGGCCTGGGCTGCAACACCAAGCATAGCCAATATACAATGGACAGCACTGTGACCGGTAAGCTGTGAGAAGGCTGCAGTGGTGTCAAGAATTGGACCCCTGCAATCAGACTTTTATGACCTATACTTAGGATAGGCCCATCGATATCAATATTCCAGACAACCCCTTTAAGGGTCTTCTCCCAGTGTACATTCACTTAATGTACCAGGAAAGCATACGATATATGGGTATACAATAGTGGTTGCATTGTGTTTGCTAGATGGAACAGTGGAACAGACTGCACCATGAAATTATATATATATATATATATATATATATATATATATATATATACATACATACATACATACATACACCTTATTTTTCACCCCATAAAACGCATTTTTTTCCCCTGCGTCTTATGGGGCAAATGCTGAGGTCTGATTTGGGGGGGCATTCACATTGGGGTCTGAGGTCTTATTAACATTGGGGGTCTTATTGGGGCTGCCTGCCTGCTTAGGTCTGATTAACATTGAGGGTCTGACCTGAGCTATAAAAAAAAATTTTTTTTTTCTTATTGTCCTTTCTTAACCTAGGTGTGTCTTATAGGGCAAAAAATACGATAGATAGAGATATAGATAGATATAGATATAGATATATATATATATATATATATATATATATATATATATCTCTCTCTATCTACTAGAGTTGAGCGAATGTGCTCATAACGAGCACTGTAGTGCTCGGATCCCCTGCGCTCGCATGGGCGCAGGCATCCGGATCTGTGGGGTGAGGAGGACGGATCCAGATGGCTGTGCCCATGCGGATCCGTTACGAGCACGTTCACTCAACTCTAATATATATATTATACACACAAAATGACAAAAAACAGACAGCACCTCCTGCAGATGAAAGTCAGGTGCAAGCTACCTGCTGGCTAGTTAAATACTAAACAAAAAATGGCAGCAGCACTAGATAAGCCATGACACATGAACATGAGGTGAATATGTGAAAAAAGTAAAAAAGCATAACTGCTATATAGTAAGCAAAGTGGAAGCTCTTAGCGCATATACATGATCATAAATATGTCGGGCTCATCCACCAACGATCAAGGTGGCTTCCAATCGGATGAGTCCTACACTAACACTGACCTGCATCCTACATAAACCGGCAGGCCCATATCAGGGGAACATCTTACCCGGTCAGAAGCCTGCCGGTTTATGTAGGATGCAGGTCAGTGTTAGTGTAGGACTCATCCGATTGGAAGCCACCTTGATCGTTGGTGGATGAGCCCGACATATTTATGATCATGTATATGCGCTAAGAACTTCCACTTTACTTACTATATAGCAGTTATGCTTTTTTCACATATTCACCTCATGTTCATGTGTCATGGCTTATCTAGTGCTGCTGCCATTTTTTGTTTAGTATATATATATATATATATATATATATATATATATATATATATATATATATATATATCGGTGATCATAGTAGTCTATTGTGTGACGGATGCTACTGTTGAGCATCGGTCACAGCCTCTATATATTTGAAACGCTGTGAGCTGCTTTTTCCATTGTCTACGTTTCACTCTATCAGTACAACTTGCATGGAATTACAGCAGCAATATAAAATTATAGATCGAGGGAAAAAAAAAAAATAATAATTATCACTTACCTTATAAAAATGGCCTCCAGGACCTGCCTGGGGCATGTACTGCGACATATTCTGCTGTACACGATGCCCAGGATAGGAAGGAGATGGGGCGGATTGTTGTGGTGTGGATGGGGCATACTGACCCCCGTGCGGTGGATATTGGCCGCCTTGTATGTACTGTTGAGGAGCGTAGCCCTGTAAAGAAAAAACAAATTACTACTAATTGTGAGAGGTACATACCTTATGGGAATAAAAGGTTAAGGAACAAGAAAAAACCAATGTGGATAAACAGAACTGTAAAGAAAGCAATAAATGATAAACAGAAAGCATTTAAATCACTAAAACAGGAGGGGAGCGAGGAAGCATTGAAAAACTACAAGGAAAAAAATAGAATATGTAAAAGACAAATAAAAACAGCCAAACTAGAGACCGAGAGATTAATCGCCAAAGAAAGTAAAACTAACCCTAAAATGTTCTTTAATTATATAAATGGTAAAAAGTATAAACCTGAAGGTGTTGGCCCCTTACAGAGTAATGAGGGGGGAGTTGCAGAGAGCGATGAGGAGAAAGCGAAGCTACTAAATATCTTTTTCTCCACTGTATTCACTGAGGAAAATGAACTGTCAGATGAAATGCAGAATATAAAAGTAAATTCCCCATTAAAAGTGCCCTGTCTGACCCAGGAAGAAGTAGAGCTACGTCTTAAAAAGATTAAAATAGACAAATCGCCAGGACCGGATGGCATACACCCCCGTATCCTAAGAGAATTAAGTAATGTCATCGCTAGACCCTTATTTCTGATATTTAAGGACTCTATACTGACAGGGAGTGTTCCACAGGATTGGCGCATAGCAAATGTGGTGCCAATATTCAAAAAGGGTCCAAAAACAGAGCCTGGGAACTATAGGCCGGTAAGTTTAACATCTGTCGTGGGTAAACTGTTTGAGGGTTTTCTAAGAGATGCTATCTTGGAGTACCTCAATGAAAATAAGCAAATTACTCCATATCAGCATGGCTTCATGAGGGATCGGTCATGTCAAACCAATTTAATCAGTTTCTATGAGGAGGTAAGTTCTAGACTGGACCGCAGCGAATCAATGGATGTCGTATATCTGGACTTCTCCAAAGCATTTGACACTGTACCACATAAAAGGTTAGTATATAAGATGAGAATGCTTGGCCTGGGAGAAAATGTCTGTATCTGGGTAAGTAACTGGCTCAGTGATAGAAAACAGAGGGTGGTTATTAATGGCACATACTCAGATTGGGTCACTGTAACTAGTGGGGTACCACAGGGGTCAGTATTGGGCCCTATTCTCTTCAATATATTTATTAATGATCTTGTAGAAGGCTTGCACAGTAAAATATCAATTTTTGCAGATGACACTAAACTGTGTAAAGTAATTAACACAGAAGAGGACAGTACACTGCTACAGATGGATCTGGATAGACTGGAGGCTTGGGCAGAGAAGTGGCAGATGAGGTTTAACACTGACAAATGTAAAGTTATGCATATGGGAAGGAATAATGCAAGTCACCAGTACATACTAAATGGTAAAATATTGGGTAACTCTGACATAGAAAAGGACCTAGGAATTTTAGTGAACAGAAATCTAAGCTGCAGAAACCAATGTCAGACAGCTGCTGCCAAGGCCAATAAGATAATGGGCTGCATCAAAAGAGGCATAGATGCCCGTGATGAGAACATAGTCCTGCCACTTTACAAATCACTAGTCAGACCACACATGGAGTACTGTGTACAGTTCTGGGCTCCTGTGAACAAGGCAGACATAGCAGAGCTGGAGAGGGTTCAGAGGAGGGCAACTAAAGTAATAACTGGAATGGGTGGACTACAGTACCCAGAAAGATTATCAAAATTAGGGTTATTCACTTTAGAAAAAAGACGACTGAGGGGAGATCTAATAACTATGTATAAATATATCAGAGGTCAGTACAGAGATCTCTCCCACGATCTATTTATCCCCAGGACTGTGACTGTGACGAGGGGCCATCCTCTGCGTCTGGAGGAAAGAAGGTTTGTACACAAACATAGAAGAGGATTCTTTACGGTAAGAGCAGTGAGACTATGGAACTCTCTGCCTGAGGAGGTGGTGATGGTAAGTTCACTAAAAGAGTTCAAGAGGGGCCTGGATGTATTTTTGGAGGGTAATAATCTTACAGGTTATAGTTACTAGAGAGGGGTCGTTGATCCAGGGAGTTATTCTGATTGCCTGATTGGAGTCGGGAAGGAATTTTTTTCCCTAGTGGGGAAAACTGGCTTCTACCTCACAGGGTTTTTTTGCCTTCCTCTGGATCAACTTGTAGGAAAACAGGCCGAACTGGATGGACAGATGTCTTTTTTCGGCCTTATAAACTATGTTACTATGTTACTATGTTACTTCCGATGGTACAAAAGGTTACAAGTCATGTCTTGATTCAATCCTGTGGCTGTAGTTGTAAACCTATGGCAAAAATCCAAGAGGGTCAGCCTTGGATTTCTGCCGCAGATTTCACTGCAAATATACGTCAGATTTTTCTACCATGTAAAACATATCTTTAGAAAGTTTAACGTATCAACAGGAATCCACCAAGGACAAAACGTGACCCTACAAAGGCAATGACAGGGACTGGCGTAGAGCATTAAAACGAAGTGTTACAACGAATCGATCTCTGATCAGTGACCCGAAGCTCGATTTACTCAACACTATGGGGCAGATTCATCATAACCCGGCAGCATACGTCAGGCCATGATAGCCAGAGTCGCACATACGCTTCGTCATTATACATTAGGCGCAGCATCCTGAATTCTGTGCGCCTACACGGATATCTCCACCAGCACCTGGCTGTTATGGATTTCAGTCTTCTTCCATGCCAGGAAATTGGTGTAGAATAGAGACTGCCGGAGCCACCACCATGACCCTTTTTGGAAAAGCGGCAAGGCCGGCAGAGTCATGGCACTTGCGTAGAGGTTTTTGCACAAGTACCTTTGAAAGTCACAAACACACACAAACAAAACTTACAATTTGGGGACCTACAGCCAGACTCACCTCATTGGAGTAGGTCCTCTTTACTCCCTGACGTGACATCTGCTGGCCTTGGAGCTGCCCAGGGTAGCCATGGGGTGGTATTCTTTGCCCACTATACACTGGGTTCATATTTGGCGCTCTTGCAGAATTCATGCCCATCTGAGCCATTCCTGCAGGTCCCATGACAGATCCCATACCCCCAGATGTCATTCCGCCCTGGATGGAGGGTCCACGGGGACCAGAGTGAGGTAAGAACTGGCCACCAAAGTTATGAGTAGGTCCCACCTGTGGAAAAGAACAAGGAGGATGATGATAAATTAAATGGTTCTCTACGAGGAGCGCGAGTAAATCATCTCCCAGTGCCATAGAAAAGTCTATCACAGATTTTTCAGAATGAAAGCTCTATGGAGTACCCAGCCCCTTTGGCTCTGCGCAGAGACTTCTGCCCCTGGACATAAGATTTGAACTGTAAGATTTCAGCATCTTGTAAGAACCTGTGAATGGTCCAAGACTACAGGTTTCATCTTCTGGCATGCATCTACTGACACCATACCAGAGGACCATTATGAGTGAACTTCCCCTTTAAAGGGGTTCTTCAGTTCTATTAAACTGATGATCTAACTTCTGGATAGATCATGAGCATCCAATCGGCGGGGGTCCAACACCCGGGACCCCCGCCGATCAGCTGTTTGAGAAGGCAGCGGCGCTGCAGGAGCGCCGCGGCCTTCTCTGTGTTTACCGCAGGCCCAGTGACGTCACGACTAGTATCACTGGCCTGGGCGGGGCTAAGCTCGGTTCACTTGAATGGAGCTTAGCCCCGCCCAGGCCAGTGATGCTAGCCGTGATGTCACTGAGCCTGCGGTAAACACAGAGAAGGCTGTGGCACTCCTGGAGCTGATCAGCAGGGGTCCTGAGTGTCAGACCCCCGCCGATCAGATGCTGATGATCTATCTAGTTTAATAGAACTGCAGAACCCCTTTAAGTATCACTGAACTAGAACTGGAGTTGCGTGACACTTGCATCTGACAACTCACCCCGCCATACTGATTCATCTCCTGGGTCTGTTTCTCCTGCAGTGCAGCCACAGTTGCCGTCGCAGTCGCTGTGGCCGTGGCAGCGGCCACCGCTGCTGCAGCTGCCGCCTGTGTGAAGTCTGTGGGACCGCGTCCGGAGTGCTGAGCCATGCCCATTCCACCGCCAGCTGTGGGGCCGCCAGGGTAACTGCAAATTGTGAGGGGGGGTAATTAAAGTAAAAAAAAGTTAGTATAACGACCTGATACAACGCAGGTTGCAGTCACTTTGTAAATTAAAGGGCAACTCCGGGAATCCATGAAAATATATTGGGTCAGTAAGTGGCCTCATAGATGACATCGCCGAGCACAGCGGTCTCTGATCAGTGGTAGTTTTTGCAATAGCTGGAGGGGTAAAGGTTTGAGCCCCGTGGCCTAGCCTATGATCTGCCATTTACAAAGGGGAACACATACAAACGTCAACCAGTATTAAACACATCAGCCCATAGTAATACGTCCGATCACCTGTCTCTTCTAATAGCTCTGCACTGTGCTGCTCCTCTGTTATTCCTCCTAGAAATTTATGAGTGTTACCAATTGAGGGTGTGTCCTTACTCATTCTGACATTGTCCAATCGGTGCTGACAGTATCAGACCGAATAGGGACCCACCCCTTTGACAAGCAGAAAGGTGACGCCCAGTTGTCAATTTATTGCAACATTTCTTGAGGGAATAACAGAAGAACAAGACTTGGTGCTCTAGGATAAATGTTTCATAGTGTTCTCCAACCTGTAGATCTCCAGCTTTGGCTAAAAACGACAAATCCCAGCAAAGTAAAATCAAAATAAAAAGGAGCCCCCCTTTAAGTGCGATTGTGTAATTGTTACCTGTTAGTATAGGCAGAGCCCCCTGGATATCCACCACGTCCATACATGTTTTGTGGCATATAACCTTTTCCAGCTCCATTTTCTGGAAACCCTTGCTGACCAATGAACTGAGGGCTTCCCATTCCCCCGCCGTTGCCAGCCAGACCTGGCATGACTCCGCCTCCTGTGGGGCCACCGCTGGGCACCATGGGATTCCCAAGAACCTCCTGAGGAAAGGCACAAGAGAAGCAAAAAAAAAAAAAAAAAAAATCAGTGCTAAAATAAAAAAAATAAGGTGAATGCCTGAGACAATAGTGAGCAGATGATTAAACAGGAATGCAGGAAAGGGTTAAGCGAGGCAATGCCGGACGGGCTCTATACCAGGGGAGTGACTGCGGTGACGTCATGCGTTACCTGGCTCTGCGACGTGTTGCTTAAACCCCAGACGGTGGTTACTACGGAGAGCGATCCTGCAGGCTGATTGGTGTTTGGTTGCCAGGGAACAGAGTCGTATGCAAATGAACCATCACTGTTTAGGGGGCAGAGGCGGGAGTTAGCGGTGTGTGTGCACGAACCATATGAAAATGTTTAGATACATCGGATACAGAAGGCGCAGAAACAAGGAGATTACGCAGGCAGCATCCACACATACAGATGCGGGGAAATTCTCCACCAGACATTCAGTGAACTGTCAGCGCAACCAAATTATTACATACATAAAATACAAAAAAAATGTGCAAAAAATAAAAAAAAATTCACAGAAAAAACCTATTTATTGCAAAATCGCTATGCATGGGTTTTCTGTAACAGGGAATATGGTATGCAGTAAAAAAAAAAAAAAAAAAAAAAAAAAAAAGTATATATATATATATATATATATATATATATATATATATATATATATATATATATATATTTTTTTTTTTTTTTTTACACAGTATTACATACATAAACAGTAAAAAAATAAAAATTATATATACATAGTATTACATACACAGTAAAAAAAAAATATAAAAAAAATATATACACACATAGTATTACATACATAAAACAGAAAAAAAAAAAAAAAAGATACGTACAATACAGTACAATAAATAAATCTATATAAAAAGGTGCAAGCGCAATCATTTAAGAGCCGTCACGGATGCGCAATTCATTGGGATCACCCCACGCTGACGCTTACCTGTGTCCTGTGCCTGGATGAGATGGTTTCATGGGGTTCATTGAATTCATTTGCAGGCGACTGTTTCGTCAGTGGCTGCAGAGAGAGAGAGAAGAAAGAAAACCTCAGTCATCTATTATGTCTCCATCCCCAGAGGCTTGTCACCGCGCACCTTTAAATTGCCCTGCAAGGCTGGCGGCTCTTCCCCTCTAAGATCTCTATGCAGCATGTCATACAGAGGTTGCATTGCTAAGCATTTTCCTACAGCAAGGGTTAACCGTTCTGCTCATCTGCCCCCGGCCTTCCCTCTGGTCACATGATCATGCATTCTGTACACAGGACGTGGAAGCTGGCACCGTGCCTGCACTTGGCACTCGTTAGACAAGACAACCCTTGATTAACCCTGGTGCTGCCATGGGCCACCCAATCCACTGACCATTGGGCGCAGCGCAGACATGACCTCACCAGATGGACACCCATCTTTAATGGCATCTCCATCTTGGTAGAGCAAATATGGAAAGCAGGAAAAAAAAAAAAAAAAAAAAAAAGTATTAACTTTGTCTGCATTAAGAAAAAAAAAAATCAAAAAACAAAATGACTAAGCTGCCATGGTGCAGGTGTTCGAAAAAAAAAAAAAAAGTCAACCACAAGAGGAAATTCCGGGCAATGGAAGTGGGCGAGCACAGCTGACATAATAAAGGTTGGGGTACCGGCGGTCCCCTTAGAACGAATGAGGGTGACCGTGCAGGGCGTGCTCAGGAAGAGGGGGCGCAGGGCAGGGAGCGTACACTGGGGGACAGGAAGGAAGCAAGCAGAGGAGGGAACGGAAAACAACGCATAGCGGGTGGGAGTAAGCAAAGTGCAGAGCTGAAAGGTGAGGCCAAGTCAAGCATGGAGGACAAGTAGCCTGAGGTGACAGGTGTCACAATCCTTGTCCTGACAAGTGGCCTCCAATAAAGGGTCAATTCTAATGTACCAGACACTGAAGAAAGGAGAAGTGTAATTATCCACCGATAGCTACCAGAGGAAGTCAGTCTTGTAGTAGAGGAGAAGATAACATTTTGCGGTCACTGTGTACTCATTCCCCTCATTCCCCCCCACTCACAGCCATTTTGTGACAGAACCTTCTTGGAAATATCAATTCACTAGACATGGGTGTCATCTATGACTCATGAGGTATATCCTGCCTCATGTCTCAGTGATGGAGCGTAAATAACCACCATCATGAGTTACCGTCAAGGAGAACCAGACCTAGAACGCACAGGGATCTTTTTCAGACCCATCTGTAGTGGTCACCCATTACATAATAGGGAAAGGAACTTCATAAAACCCCTATTCACACTCTGTGGAAGTGAACTACGCATTCTGAGGCCCAGCCGTGGCTTTTTAACATAAAACCCATTCATCTGTGTCATGTCCGGCACGTTAACCACAATGTAATGGGTGGTACCGAGGTTACCAGAAGAAAAAGGCGAGGTTCTGATGTAATCCATCATCTACCGGCAATACGTATGGACGATATCTACAGCAATAATGGTTCCTGGAAGAGACGAGGAGGCAGCCATCTTATGATCCGATACAGTATTCCATGCCATGGAGATAGTGGTAGACAATTTCTCCTATTTGGCAGTGCCATTTTATTTTTTTAAATGAAGGGCAATGGGTCCCCACCGATAAATAAACGCGTATACAATTTTTTTTACCAATACTATAGTGCGAATTCCTGGAACATTTCTCCGTCTCACAACTTTGTGACTCTCTTCATGTATTTATTACCGTTATAGCCCGATAGTGTTATCTATGGCTTAGGTAGTTTCATCCAGGATAATTCAGTGAATGGAGCAAGAGATAATCACTAATCAGTCAGTGCAAAGCACCAGGGGTGTCAACACGTTTAGCTTCCCTCAATGTCGCTTTACCACAGAGGACTAAGTTACAGACCATAAAGAAAACTTCTAGATACCCCACATACACTGAAATCCCTATACCTCATGTTCTGAAAACCTCAAATTGGGTTGAAAGATTCTGGGGAGGGTAACTTCTGAGGGTAACACTGCTAAGTCTTCCCAACACATGGAATTCAAATGTTGTCACCTGCTGGTGGTGGAACTTGTTGATAACTAAGCTTACAATAGGACAGGAGTTAGACAAGTCAGTCTAAAGTTGATCAAAATGGACGATTTCAACTAAAACCATTATGTAACATTTAACAAAAGACAACTGTTCCAGCTGACGGGTAAAAGGTCATTGGAAAAGAAGTCGGCCATGTTTGAAATTTTCCTTTGAGAGTCGGATGAAAGATTGTTCGTTTAAAGAATGATCTTCAAGGATGAACAATCTTTCTTTCAAAGAACATTCCCAAAAGGATCGGTCACCCTTCACCTGCTGTCACTGAACATGTATGGCCAGTTTGAACCCCTTTATGGACTAAAATGTGTCTGGATGTGTATGGTCCACCAGAGGATCAGTCAACAGTTGTTCAACCATCAACGTCTATCTAAATGTGTATGGCCGCCTTAAGAAGTTATTCATTAAAGAGAGAATCTAGTCAAAATCATCTTCACTGGAATCAATCTTAAATCAAAAGATTGTACAGAATATCCAAAGCCCTTTGGCGCTGCCTCAGAGTTAGTTTCTAGAGCTTACACAAAGTCTTGCAGCCTGACAAATAGTCAATTTCCTCACTTCCAGACTTGTAAATAGGTTGACCACATAACCTTGTGAAGACCTTAGAGCACATCCACATCCATAAATCACACAAGATACTTTGCCAATATCACTGTGGAATTACATTGTCTGCAGGTTCCTCATGTCCTTCAACCTTTAATAATTTTCTGATAACAGGGAAACAATAGTCATTCACTTGCACGGAAAGATGGGAGAAGACAAACACGTTGTAGGCCTTGTGTGCATACTCATTCATTGAATTTTTGATGAGGTGGGATGGATAGAACAGTAATTACTATTAGAACACGGGAATTAATGAAGATAGACCTTCACAGAGAAGCTGGACATGCTCTACTCCTCCTCCGTCTTCCCAGGAGATCCATCTTCCTTAGTGCTGGTGTGCACAAGCGCTCTGCCACTTAGAGATCAATCACTTTTATGTATTATCCGTTCCCTGCTGTTCCCATTTTTTTGATGTAGGTATAGACCTATACACTTCCCGTCAGATGAATAGGCACATTCGCCTGCAAGGATATTTTGCCGCCCAGAAACACAACTGGGACCTGCTAAATTATCCTCATGTCTCTCATCTTTACCTCATTGTAACACACAACCCTATTCAATAGGAAAGTGGGTGAGTCTTCAAAAGAGAGAACATCTGAGGGCTACCTTACAGAAAACCACGTCTTTATAGATCCACCATGGTTAATACTGACAGCTGTGAGGAAAACATATCTAGTCATACACAAGGGCAAAGCCGTGAGACCGTGAAGAACATGGTGCTGATCTGGGTGGGCTTCCTTGTATTTCCACAAACAGCTAAGTAGATCTTCCACCCAATGATTATTACGATTGTATAAAAAAGTGCTTGCAGTTTTTTTAATACCATCTGAACTAATCCATAAAATAATTGACCTGTCAACGTGATGCCATTCACTCCTATGAAGAAGGCTTAAAATGGCCATTCACAAGCCAATGTAAACCTTAGAGAAGAGAGTCAGTAGAGGTCATTCACCAACAGCGATCATCATGAGATGTGATAGAAATGAGATGAATCGTAGAAACGGCATGCTTCTACAATTATATAGATTAATGTCCTTTTACAAGAAGATCAGTGCTCACTTAAAGGGCTTTTAACACCACCCCATGCTAAGTGAAGAAGGTGTTAAAAAGCTAGACAACCCCTTTAAGAAATATCAGCAGCTTCAATGTTAGTATTAGAGGAGATGTATAGGATTACAAAGACGTGACTGCTTCCTTCCAAGAACGTGGCGCTCTGTTCTAGAATAAGGTTGTGCTGAAACACCGTGGACAAAAGTGCCACCGTTTCTATGAGAAGTCAACCATGTTGTTGTAAGCTCCTACAATACCTTCAATTTTTTCTAAAACCTGACTTAATTATAATATAAATATATCTATCCATCTTCAAGTCATGATCTAAGGCCTCCACAAGTCAAAATGGATTTCTAACACCCCATTGACTTGCATTGTTCTGCAATTTTTTGGTCTAGATTTTTGTGAAGGTGCTCTACTACTGAGCATTTCTTATGCCAGTTCCTGGAGAAGTCAATAAGGATCGCGCTTCCACAAGGGATACCAACCAGTTTTTCCTAGATCCCTACACAAAATCACCGCAGAACTAGCCAGAATTGCCCTTTAGCGTGCCAGGATGGATGGGTAACAACCTCTTTGGGAAGAGGTGGCCACATCTCCCGTTATCCAGATTTCCAAGAATCCCACATACGTAGGTCAAATGGCCATTTAAGAAAGTCAGGCAATCCGCAAGAATCTCGCCTCATCCTACCTAAACCCGTATGAATTGTGATTACAACTGATCGACATCCAGCGATCGCACAAATAAGACCCACGTTAAAAAAAAAAAAAAAAAAAAAAAAAAATAAATAAATCTGTTCCTTGAGACGGGTCACGTCAGATCAGATCTGGGCAGAACAATCAGAACTATAGGATCATTTGTTGGAAGCCATTGTCTCCAATTCTAGGAAATTACCACCATGATCAAATTAAAAATTCTAAGAAAAGTCTTGAAGTTTGGACCAGAAACCGGTCAGACGAGATGTTACGACGTCTGTAAACACACACACACAGGACAGGGTTAATAGCTGTATTGCAGTATGTACGGCTGGCATCTCTACACAAATCCTCATGATGCTCCCCCTCCCTCCTCCGCCTCTCCCGTCATGTCCCTGGAACATCGGGTTCTGTCTTGTTCTCTCTCACCAGGATCTCTCTGTCCAACCCAAACACAAAAATGTATGAGCCCCCCTCCTTCATCACACAGTGCCCCTCCATCCCTCACTACCCCTCCCTGCACGTCACACATAGCAAACCAAAAAGCTTCTCAAAAAGAATGCTGCAATCCACATTGTATTCTCTCCTGTGCCGCAGCATCCCCGCGCCATACCCCACACATCCATATCCTCGCGTCGCCACCGCAACACTACAATAAAACCGAAATCTACTACCTACTCCAATCACTGTACCCAGAGGCATCCTGGGTCCTTAAGTAAAAAATAAAGGACATCACAAAAATACAGCATTCATGTATAGTTACATGATTATGACCCTCCTTTTCACAATATGGCGGTAGAGGGAGTACAGACAGAAACCTTTACGTATTATGAGGGGCCTGGGTGACAATCAATATGGCTGCCCTATGGATACGAATATCATACTCAGAACCCTAGGAAAGCTTGACACTGAGTCACCCAGCTTTCCCACAAAGAGATATTGCAATGATATGGCGGAACAGAAGAGGTGCCGTACGTGTGCTGTGGCTGTAGTGGAACACGAGTGCACTCGTCAGTGTGACACAGCCCGGGTTGTGCACGGTCACAACCACTCAGCTCAGAGCTCATGTGACTCATGGACATATGACCCCGTTGTGATGTCAGGACTTGCTCTGGGGTGGGTGTCAGCCTAGATTGCAAGGACTCTTGCAGTTAGAATGTACAAAAACACTACCTAATATAACTTAAAGGGACCCGTCACCTCTCCTGACATGTCACTTTTATTAACCCATTATATTCCTCATGTAATCACACATTTGTCTTGCTAGGACTCTGTTTTGCTATTCTTCTATTATTACTATTAGAAGGCATTTTTGAATAAATGTACATATGGGTGTTACCAGTTTGGGGAGAGGGGGTCACTACACAGACACTGGCAGCACTGATTAGACAGTGACAGAGTGCGCAGGGACAACCCCCTCCCCAGCTAATAAACTTAGCAGGGATAATAGAGGAAAGCCACAATTTACCACTCTTTAAACCAAAATCTTTGACCAATACTTGTGAACTACTAAAGACTTGACAATTTTCATAAAAGGAGCATTTAAAAAACCAAACATAAAAACACACTGGGGGTAAATTTATCAAAACTGGTGCAAAGGAAAACTGGCTTAGCTGCCCGTAGCAACCAATCAGATTCCACCTTTCATTTTTCAGAGCTCCTTTGGAAAATGAAAGGTGGAATCTGATTGGTTGCTTGGGGTAACTAGGCCAGTTCCACTTTACACCTCTCAATTCATTTTTTGTATAGTACACGGTCTAGGTAATTATTAGATGAGAGAATACAGGTAGATCACCCAGGCCTTTACAAATATTGCTTTTGTCAGTTTAGAGCCAAATCATCTTCGTTCAGAGCTGAACCCAGATATATCCCCATCTGTACCCAGGCTTTTTTGGAGATCCAGTGACGTACTGGCCTCTCCATGGGGACTCCTAGGAGGAGGCATCCACCTAGCAGGGTGCTCGGTGACATCACCAGCATTCACGGGCAGGCTTTAGCACGGTCCTAGCCCGTAAAACGGCTAGTTCAGCGCTAAACCCACCAGTCAGTGCTGTGCTTTGCCTAGGCTGTGTGACCAATGAAAGTGACGTCACTGGCCTATGGTGTCTTCTCAAACAGGTGAGCATCAGGGGTCTCGTGTGTCTGACCCCCCTCAATCAGATACGGATGACATATCCAGAGGTTAGATCATCAGTAAAACGCTCTCAGAAAACCCCTTTAATATAAAAATTAAAAAAGTAAAATATATATAATAAAAATCAGAACCAGTGCTGTACCTCACATGGATCTTGAGTTCTCCCCATTCATTGCTCTTCTAGATTTATTTCCTGCTGGCAGCTCAGGTGAATGTCCTTTATCTACAGTTAAAGGAACGGAACTGAGCGTGTGTCCACCTCGGTGAGGTGGACAGAGAATTTCGAATAAGACAAGACAGCAGGTGGTGCTACACAGATGGATTTCACCGAATAGCTCAGTAGAAATAGTACATTTTAAACTACGTACAATTACAAAAGTATTCAGATCCAGTTGTGGCTTTGAAAATTGTAGGATATTTTTCATGGGACAATCCTTTAATCTTCTTTGGAGGCACCTATAGATTCGTGCCCACAAGTCTGCCCCTGCTTGGCAATCACACACACCCTGACAACACACTATTGATGAGTTCACAGCTATGGTGCTCGGCAAACATTTTAATTTGCTCTCATCATTCCTGCCACAAAAGGAGATAAGCGGTGCCAAAACGCACACTCAAGTACACAAGCTGCTCAAACACTGAGGACAAATCCTATACAGGTTCCAGCAGAACGGTCTATGGGACAGCAGTAAACCCAAGACTGCGTAACCACACTGGCCGGATGAGAGAGCGGAGGATGGTAGGACACGTCTGAGGTAGAGGCATCAATACCACAAAGGCAAGGTGTTTAATATGAAGACTCCAAGACACCAGAATTGATACACGATCCTATGAGTTTCTACCAAGATCTCAGGGACCATCACTCTACACATAGACCACGACAGGGGTCAGCAACCTCCAGCACACCAGGTGTTGTGAAACTACATCTCTAAACTCCCACACAAGTGGAAGGAGCATGCTGGGAGTTGTAGTTTCACAACAGCTGGAGTGCCAAAGGTTGCTGATCCCTGGACTACGATAAAGAGACGCACGTCTCAGTGTGTTCAAAATCTTGGCTTTGGAATGGAAATGCACAGGAAATTGTGAGAGTTAGAGAACTGCCTTAAAAACTATAGAAAAATCGATTACATAGCAATTCCCTGATCTGTGCAAGCAGATGAGTGCCGAATGATCGTTCTTACAAGCATTCGTGCCGAGGCAATGCCCTATGTCAACATGTCCGTGGTCAAACGCGTCATATTATTGACTACATGGTTTACGTGGACATGTAAATAACTGGTCAGCAGCACATCGGCGCTCCTTACGGACAGGAAGTCTGTGTCAAATAACCATAAAGGAGGTGTTCCACAAAAAAAAAAAAAAAAATATTCTCTAGTTTTCAAACCAGCACCTGGATCTGAACACTTATGTAATTGAAAATTTAGTATGGCCACTGAGTTACTCAATAAAATGTATCTGTATAGCTCCACCTGCTGTTTGTATTTGTTTTCATTTCTCAGTCCACCTCACTGAGGTGGACGCACATGCTCAGTTCTAACATTCAATTGCCCCCTGAGCTGTGATAGGCAGAAAGCTGAAGTAGAAAGGAAGTGTCCCCTGAGCGGCCAGCATGATATAAATCTAGGAGAGCAATTAATGTGGAGATCTCTGGATCCATGTGAGGTACAGGGCTGGTTCTAGCTTTGTTAGAGATCGTCATGTACTATATGATGTCCGATTCATTTTTAACAGTAATCATGCAGAACCCCTTTTTTAGAGAGGTTGTTCATGATTAAAGGATAGTCCTTTATAATATAATGACCCCCTGAATGCCCAGGGCCCCTCCACTAGAGCATACTGACCTGCTCCCAGGCAGCTGTGTCCCACCAGATCCCTGCATGGCCACCACTGCATCTCCCCGTTGCGCGGATCAAAACATCCAGTGAAGAGGGGGCACCCAATATCAGGCCGCCACAGTGATCAGACCCTCTAGCGTCTACCGCGATGCTAAGGAGGCCCGTCCACCATTGCAGCCTGCTATTGGCTGCTCCCCCATCGCGCGATGTGGAGATGCAGCGGTGACCGTGCAGGGATCCGGAGGGACGTGGGGTGCCAAGGAGTAGGTAAGTATGCTCTAGAGGAGGGGCCTGGGCATTCTGGGGGTCATTATAGGGATTGAATAACCCCTTTAAAATCGAATTGGCGGGGGTTCAATGCCTTGCACAGCTCCGTCCACTGTGTAATGACTAGAGCTGGTCATTACAGCCATTCACTTCAATGGGAGCAGTACAGCAGTAATCAACTCCGCCCACTACATTGTGGGAGGAGCTGCGTAGTTCAGGCACTAGAGCTACACGGGAACAGCTAATTGTGGCGGACCCCAGCCTGTCCTGCACATAGGCCTTTAATATAAAAGATCCTACGCAAGCCCATAAAGGGCTGTTTTTACAACAGCCTGTAGTACACAGGCCCATAAGCAGAAACTTGTAGTCTGCTGACAGATTTAAAGGGCAACAGTGGGTCCTGCAAGTGATTTACAGTATCTACATGTATTTGAAGCCCGTGTTAGGTTCATATATTGGGAAATAAACGTAACATATCAACTGAATGCCTGTCCTGACATAAGATAACCCCCAACCACACCTCTGTCCCATCATGCCTCTCTGCTATGAAAGCGCCAAACTTATCTCCCCTCCACTAGTGAATTCTTATCCGCGCCCCGGCCTCTCTCCTCCGTCCCCCTATCTAGCCCTCCTTGAACAATTCTCTTGCTCGTCACACAAGATACTTGGAATTCTCCCAATTATTTAAATCCACAGGACGTCTGCCAATTCTCTCCCTGCCCCCTCCCTGTCCAACCTGCTGTGCAAAGCCTGAGGTGGAAGGGCTGTCACACCTCCCCCGCCTCAGCCCTATCTGTGTCACACAGGCAGGCACCACAGGAGCGGGAGGATGATGAGCCTTATAGTCAGTCGCAGCCACAGGGCAAACAGGCAGCATCATGAGGTAGTCCATCAGAGCATGGAGACATGGGCCCAGGAGGGAGCCATAGCTCGTGGCTCAGAGAAGTGGAACCGTCCACCGAGACAGGACCGCTTGTATGAGACGCTGAGGGCATCAATACCCTCAGTGCGGGGGCAGCCATTTGCGCTCTGTACCCATGTGCCGAAAACAATGCCCAAGTGATGACCCAAGGGGGCGCCTCTGGTTTTCACCTAGATTGGTTCCACACGTGGATCCAGAACACAGAAGTCTGAATTGTCATTCTAATCACAATGAGTGCCCATCATAAAAGAGATACCACCCTCCTTAACAAACCCCTTAAAGGGGTTTTCCATTATCTAAAACATGCCCCCCAACGCCCGGGCCAATCATATAGATTATACTTACTCCGCTCCCCGGCTCCTGTGTCACTCCTGTTCCCCGCACAGCCGCCCCCCGCCCCCCCGTCATCATGGGGGAAGCAGCCAATACCAGGCTGCGGCGGACACCGGCCTCCCTAGCGTCACCTGCCCATGTGGGGGCTCAGGCATGTTTTAGGCATTGGATAACCTCTTTAAGTCAAGTAGTACCTTATCTATAGCTTGGCACATTGATTAGATGCCATCTTCTCCATAAGGTGGTCCTGCTTTCTAAGTCTAATGAAACTTGAATCAGTAGGACACCTTGGAGGGAGGGGGGTATGAAATGCCCCACCCCGATGCTAGAGAATGTAGTAAAAATGCCTTAAAGAAGTTTGTTTTTTGGAACCAGAATATTGATGTTCTACCCTCAGAACAGGCCTTGAGTAACTGATCGTGGAAGCCCGACTCCTGGCTTCCCCACCAATCAGATATTTGAAAACGCAGCACCGCTCCGGTGATCGCTGCAGCCTCTACCTAGGCCAGTGACATCACGTTCATCGGTCACATAGCCTAGGTGCAGCTCAGTCCTATTCAAGTGAATGGGCCTGAGCTGCAATACAAAGTACAGCCAGTATATAACATATGGCGCTGTGCATGGTAAACTGTGAGGAGGCCATAGACCATAGGGTGTTGGACCCCTGCCGATCTGATAATGATGTCCTATCCTGAGGTCAGCGGTTATGAAATGTATTATTGCATTTATGTGGATTTTAGAGAAGAAAAAAAATGCTTAGGTAAAATAAGGCGTAGGTGTACTTGATTCACAGGGACAATATTCAGTATTTTGCACAATCCAGGCCTGACATTTTAGTAAGAGGAAGAGACTAAGTTCACAGATGGTACACCTTCCCTTGTCTGAAGAGCTTGTGGTTTCCTTTTCCTCTAGTAACCCCCCATAAAGCACTCTGCATGCACTCTCACTATGGCCGGGGAACAGCAAAAATCACCAAGTTTTCCTATCAGGTTACTAACACTTCACTTTATCAGTTCATAATTCATACCACGCACTGTAAACAACTCACTTTTATACAGCTTTAGCATGAGCCTAATGTGCTGCTAGGAACCCAACTGGGAGAAAACCCTGGTAAGACGACTTAAAGCAGACCTCTGCCGGCATGTCAGTTTCAGTAACTACCTGCATTCCCAATGTAACAGCAATTCTGGAGCATCTATTCTGACGACTATGTTGCTCCATTCCTTTATTATTCCTACTAGAAGTTATGAATGAACTACTAGCAGTTTGCAAAGAAGATGCAGAAGAGTTACCAGTTGGGGATGTGTCTCTGCACCGCCTGTCGCTATCTAATCAGTGCTGCCAATGTAACTCCCCCAACTGGTAACATTCGTCTACACTTTCTTTGCAAACTGCTAGTAATTCATTCATAAGTTCTAGCAGGAATAATAGAGGAATGGTACAACATACAGTGATAAGAATAGATGCTCCAGAATTATTATATGGGGAATGCAAGTAGTTACTAAAAACAGACTTATCAGTAGAGGGGATGGCTCCTCTTTAAAAGGGCATTTCCATCTGGACATGGTATATCGATATGTCTGATGGGTTCTAGTCCCGCCATCTTGGTGCTATTGAGAACAAGCGCACCCCGTGCATGTCAAGCTTTTTCCGTTCACAATTATGGAACTTCTGAAAATAACTGAACATACGGGCTTAGCTATTTTCGCTATGGAGGAGTCTTAAAGGAAACCTGTCACCTAGAGTGGCAGTGAAGAGAGAGGGCGCTGCGCAGCATGGTCTCAGTTCATGACAGGGACCAGCACCCATCCGACATTCATGGCATGGCCCATCCATATTGCACAAAAATACCCCTTTAAGGGGTTTTTATGGGATGATTTACAAAATTTAGGATCTGAGCGTGCTAATTGCCAACACAAAAAAGGACCACACATGATGCCACCTCCAGGGTTAACAGGAACTCCACCTTTTTAAAAATCGGTGGGGGGAGGGAGTCTCAGCAGGTGGCTTCCTGCTGATCTGATTTTTATAACCCATCATAAACTTGCCGTCAACAGGGTGGACACCACAGCAGTGACCAACCTACACATATATACAACCTAAATCATAGACAAAGACATGATGGCGCTATAAAATCAGAACTAAACAGGATGGAAACAGATGGCACGCTGCTGGCCGGGTGCCTATAGGCATCTTATATATAGAGGAGTCTTAAAGGGAACCTACAGTGGCCAACCTGAATTTTTCAAAAATTTTTAAAGGAGTTGTTCACCCCCTTCGGATGTTTTCTATCTGATCCACGCCGCTGCCCCATCAGCTCTGCAGGTCCTAGGTGTACCTGCATCAACTTCCGTTTTGATGTGTCACGTGACCACTGCAGCCAATGACTGGTGTCACCTGTCAGGTCATACCTCATGGAGCCGGAACCCAACTGTGAGGATCAGATAAGATCAATCACCATTTCAGGTCCGGCCACACTGCAGGGGGAGTGGGAGGGTGTGTATTGTAGGTCGTCCCCAGGGGTGAACAACCCCTTTAAAGACCCATTGGAAAACCATAATGAATGAAGGCGATAATATGTAATAAATATCTGTAAAGGCCCTTTTACACGAGCCGATTATCGTTCAAATAATCGTTCAAACGTTCGGATTTGCACGATTATTGTTGCGTATAAACACGGGTAACGATTTAACGACGAACGAGATTTTGTTCGCTTCTCGTTGATCGCATCTTTTGTCCCGGCAATAAATTAATCGTTCATCGTTCGCAAAATCTTCCAGTTTAAACGAAAATCGTTTAGTCGTTGGCAGATGGTAATGGTAATGCTTATGGCAAGGAGCAAGGAACGATCGTAATAACGATTATAAAACGACCGAAAGTACGAAGATTGTGAACGACTTCTCTTTCAGTGTAAACGGTATTTACATTGCATCGTTCGATCGTTCATCTACGATCGCTAATACGATTTATCTTTCCGTGTAAAAGGACCTTAAGTCATATAATGATCTGTTCAGGTACCACCAGTCTAAAAAAAAAAAAAAAAAAAAATTTTCTAGATGGTCGGTCAACACGAACATGCAGTAGTCCGCAGACTAGGGCAGGAGGAGCGGAGCAGATACATAGTCCTATGGGAAATAATTCAGCAAAACTTGACATTTATTAATTGAAAACTCTGCTCATTTTATGCTTACGAGTCATGTGGGCGGTCCTACTCAGTGATGGCCAGCCCTATAAGTCTAGTCATGCAGAGTAAGTTGTCAATCACTGAGAGGCACCGCCCCCTGGACTCCTAGGCATTTAAAGAGCAGGCATTTCGATAAATAAATGGCAAGTTATACTGAAGCTTTTCCCATAAAACTACATATCCGTCTGCTCAGCTCCTCCTGCTCTATAACCCACTGTCTGCTGACAAGTTCCCTTTAAACAATACAATAGTCTAACAAAATATCGAAGAACCTATAGTGCTCACGCAAGTGCCACAGCACCTTCAATGGATCAGTCCGGGTGCAGAGGGTCAAAAAACCACCGATGCGATACTGATGACCTATCCCAGGATATTCTGATCCTAGCAAATACCCTTTAAAAAACGTAATTCCCAGCTCAGACTATCCAGACCTGAGGCACTCCAGCTGTTCTGAAACTACAACTCCCAGAACCCTCCTTTCACTTTTATGGGAGTTACAATAACAGAAGTGTGCATGCTGGGAGTTGTAGTTTCACAGCAGCTGGAGTGCCGAAGGTTGCTGATCCCTGCATTAGAGGATCGCACTGAAAAACATCTAACATCTATGGGCAACTTTTGACATGGTGCTGGTATCACCATCATCTTTACTCAATCTGGAAATCCCTTTTTTCAAATGATGAGATCACAGGACAAATGTGGAAGTTTATCATGTTTCCCCTCATGACACGTCACCTTCTTCAAAGGGAACCAAATATGTTGAACATGGCGTCTGATCTGTGGGCAGCATGTAGTAGAGCAGGAGGAGCTGAGCACACCGACATATAGATCTATGGGAAAATGTCATTGTAAAGCACTGCCTATTCTATGCTTAGGAGTCCAGTGGGCGGTCTGATCACTAATGGACACAGTTCTATAGGACTTAATGGACTCCTAAGAAAAATAGCAATAATTTCTCTAAATAATCCACTTTAAAGTTTTACTGAATCAGTTCCCACAATATATATATATATATATATATATATCTCAATCTGCTCAGCTCTGTAATATACTAAAACAAAAATCTCATCAATAATAATTGTAATACTACTACACCCAGAGACATCAGACTGCTCAGCATGCAGTTATATCCTCAGATATGTAAAAGATTACAGGAGTGGTCTGATACTGGTTCTTGGCACAAGACGACATAACATTGCTTCCCTAACTGCCCTATAAAAAGGCTCTCAGAAGCTACTTTTGGGTAGTGTACCTCTTGGTGAGAGACATGTCTCTACAACATTTTGCTCAGCTGACAGAGTTTGAGAGGGGGCACATAATTGGACTGAGAAAAGCTGGATAGTCATTTCAATGAACTGCCTGCCATCCGAGCCTTTCTGGTCTAGCCTTTAGGAGGTGTTGGAAGTAGTGGTTTCATGAGGGCACACATACATGGCGAACAGGTTCCAGGCAGGCAGACAGACCACCAGTAGAGAGGATGGTTTGATCTGCTGAGAAGCATGAGCAGATCCCACAGTTTTGTTGTCCACCATTCAGACACAGGTGGCACATTCATTAAATACTCTTGTCTCTGCCTGGACCATGTCCAGGCACTTAGCAGAAGGAAATTTGGTGTCACAGCACCCATTACATGTCCTGCCATTAAAAGCCAGCCACCACTGAGCTTCATTTGCAGTTGTATTGTGAATGAGAAACCTAGACCACTATGGACCTGAACAGTATCATCTTTAGTGATGAATCCAGGTTGTTTAGGATTAGACCACAGTCGATTTTGAGTATGGATGTCTCGTGGTGATCGCTTCAGTCTTGTCTTTGCCCTTGAGTGACACACTGCCTCAACTGCTGGTATGATGATCTGAGGAGCCATCACATACGACAGTCGGTCACCACTAGTAGTGACATGAGAGACACAAAGCTCAGAGACATGTGCAGGACATCATGTGTTCCTCTCATGGAGGGCCTCCAACTGGCATTTTCCAGCAGGATAATGCTGGCCCATATATAACAAGGGTTTCACAAAAATGTCTCCACCAGATAACACTTTTTGGACTGTCCGGTCAGCAGATGTGTCGTCCATCGAACATGAGATGCCAGGTTCGGCAACCTGCAAGTGTGCAGGATGTACAGGCCCAGCGGCAACATCTGTGGAACATGCATGTCTCCATGTCCAACCGTATCTCATGTTGTATCCAGCCTAGAGGTGGCCCAACAGGGAACTAGAGCCTCTTTTCAATCGTACAGTTTTCCCCAATAAATTTTTCCTTTCCAATATAGTCATTACAAGTTTCATTCCATCCCAACAACTCCTTCTTGGTTAATTTTTTTTTTTTTTTTGCCGAAGAGCATATGTTTCCTGTAGATTAGATTGCGTTTTCACAGATTCGCATTACCTCCTTGTCTACTAAGCAGAGTCGCAAACCAGTTGAAATAGTTACTGGTGGGGAAAACGGATCCTTGCTAGCCCTTCCCTATGGAATTAAGAATGTCTTGCCAGGTGCACCGCATCATGGTCTCATGTTTTAGGAATGTAAATAATGCATCAAGAGTCCATTTATAAAAAAAAAATACTATACTGCCAATACTATATTAAGAATAGATATCAATTTCATCTATGTATGGATCAGCATTATATGGTTGGAGAAGAAATGTGATGGTTAACCCTCTGGTACAATGTGGTCTGAGATATGTGATGGCATATATGACATATCTACATTCCACGAGTATGGGCACAGAAGCTGGAGGACAGAATAGGTTGTCTCTTGGTTTATATGGAGGGCAGTGTGGGAAAACTTTCCTATTCTGTAATCCAAAAAGTCAACCCATATAGGGAGCAAAAATAAAGAGCATCTATGGCATTTCCAAGAACATGGAATTCACATGAAACGTCCACGTCTATCTGAGAATCTATAGCTAACTGGAGCACGATGACCGCCCACATGATTTCCCTGAAGGCAGCAAAAATCTACGTTGTCCTATCCATGATATAGAAGGGGCTCGAAGTGTAGGTTATTTTTATTCCTAGCAGCAGTGATTCCCTTTTATGGCCTGAAGTGAGTGTCTTTTATGTGTGCTTTATAAAGCTATGTGGTAACACTATGAAACCGCAAACATAACATGCAGGCTCACCTAAAGCCAGCCACAGACATTTATGCAATAGACATAATAGTAATTTAAAAAAAAAATAAAAAAAAAAATATATATATATATATATATATATATATATATATATATATATATATATACCCGAGTCCTAAAGAACAGGCCAGGTTGCAGGGAGCAGACTTCAAATGTCCTCTTGCCAAGCACTGTATTCCACCTGAACTTGGAGAACTTCCTACTGCCACATATCTGTTTGGAAGTATGGAGGCTAGAGACTTTAGGTGAACGTTGGCTGAACCTAACAATTTCGACAGGGCCGGCTGGCCATTTAACATATACAGGACTAGCCCACCAAAAGCAGATCAATGATAGGCCTATACCAGAGGAGTTTGGCCAAAGTTTACTCTCCTCTTACCATTGACAACACATGCACACTCAGCAGAGCCTGCATGTCTAGGGGGTGGTGGTTGAGAGAAATGAGGAGAAATGGCTTTCAGCTATGCAATCTGACTTTTCCACCAGAATACATACTTGCCGGATCATGTATATGATCTCAGTAGGGAGAAAGCAACATATTTCCTGTAAGATTGGGCATGTTGAATTTCAACTACCCTCTCCAAAATCTGCCATCAGGTAGGAGTCGGGAAGCAAAATTAGAAAGTTGTCTAGGCCTGCCAAAATCGGCATAGTTGGCCAACAAAGCGTGTGGGTCCTTTTCAGTTTCTAAAAATCCCATACGACTAAAATTGTGAGATACTACCAATATGGCAGTCATTGAAAACAATACCACTGGAACAGGGGAAGGTTTAAGGAGCATATTCCATAAAAAGACTAAACACAAAATAAACTCACATACTATAGTGGTGAGCGTGGAAAAGTACAAACATTACAAGGCGCTGGTAAAGGTTAACCTACCTGGTAATCATTGATAAACATTATTGGGTCTAAGGAGGCATCAGGCAAACATTTCCCCTCCCTGTGAGGTAAGTAAACCTGCAAAGGTGTTTGTGGCTCCTAGCAGAGCTACGAGGTGGTAAACAATTACAAATCTGGACGTTGGCAAAAACTGGAGTTCCACCACATTAAACTAGAACATAATCTGTGCCACCACAACCAGCATACACCTAGACGCATGGAAACTGGCAGCAAAAACAAATTAGCCATCTGTAATTCAGTATAATATGTTCTAATGAAGCCCAACATTACTGGAGCTCAAGTAAACAAGAGTGACTAGAGTTCAACGTCTACACAAATAGCCAGAAGGTAATGTAGACAAGGAGGTTAATGGCCAAGGAATGCTGCATATTCCCATCACTGAACTGTTCTGCATAAGGTCTTGTGACAAAACGGACAAGTCTTTTCCTAAGGTGTGACTCCAGGCAATGCTTAATCTCCCACCCCCAACGTTCCCTCCCTGAGACTCTTCAGGCAACTAGGACCTAGTTTCATCCAAGTCATGACAACTCGAAAACCTGCATGGGGTAGTCTCAAGGTCTGCTCCATCTTAGGTACTGATTAATATTGCTTAAGAGGGGTTTACCGGTTAAAGTTACCCCCATCCTACCGCTCGAACTCTCACCGATCACGACAACGGGAGTCCTGTACCCCCTGCAGCTTCCCAGAAAAGAATGTAGCGGCCACTCGCACATGGCTGCTACATTAATTTCTATACGAGTTCCAGAGATAGCCGAGCACTGTACTATTCCCATAGAGATTAATTGAGCAACCACATGAAGGCCAGGGGGTACGGGGGCCCCACTCTCATGATCGGTGGGAGTCCGAGCAGTAGGAATCCCACAGATCTGATACTTAGTTCCTATACTGTGGATAGGGAATCACTTTAACCAACCGGAATACCCTTTTAACTATACATCACAGGATCCGGCAGCAAGTGGATTATGTCAACTCCATGAAGGCCCAGAGAAAACCCAGAGATCTCAAGAGGATCAGAAAGATTCTGTAGGGTGGAAGAGCACTCTGGTGTTGAAAAACAACATGCTTTAGTGTTAAACCTGATTTGTTCCTGAATAATTTTTACATTGGGCAACAAATGTTTGTTCTCCGATCTTCAGCCCATGTACAAGAGAGCTAGAAGTAATACGTACAAGAGGCCACCATGCAAATATTGTTTGCTCTTATCAAGAGCTACTATTTACCTGGACCAACGTTACTCAGTCCTTCACCAAACAAGAGCAATTTAGTGATCTCTACAGGTTCACGAGACGTTTTTCTACTAGTATTCCTGTCATTTCTCAAACAGGTTTCGCATCTTCAGAGGTCCTCTCGTGAGCTGTCCGCATGCGTAAATCCACAAAAAAAAAAATATATAAATTTTTTATATAATCTATATCTATCTCATGTCCTAATCTGGTCTGTTTTGCGGAAAAGTATAGGACATTTGTGAAGTAGCAAAAAAGGTGGCAGGCTCTTAGCCAGCAATTTTTGGACAGCAAAAAACAGATATGTCGCCTGCGGGAGCCCTAAAATGACCAAGCCTTTCTACTGGAATGGTAGATGTAGAACACAAAAACGTGTAACCTAATATATCTGTCATTAAAAAAAAAAAAAAAAAAATCACCAGTAAAGTCCCTTCTTCATGGAATGACTCCAAACTACCAATGAACAATCTGCGGTTTACCAAGTCATACAAGGATCAGACAGTCATTTCCAAAATGCATGACGGGTGGCTCTTCTAACAAATGATCAACCAAACCAGAGAGTCCTCCCTAAGACAAAAGATGGACAAAATACATAAAAGACTTTAGGAGCCAGGTACAACCCATCAAGTAGCACATATAATTCATCTCCCCTTTGGTAGCTCATCAATAGTAATTTTAAGAAAAATCAATACAAAAACAACCCAAACGGGCACTAATGACACATATCTATGTACTAAATGGCTGCTGGGACTTCTCAGGCCCTGACCTAATAGGCAATCAATACGAAAAGGACTTGAAGATAGTCAGAGCACAGGCCCCATATGTTCATATCTAGAGAGGTTCCTCAAGCTAATCCTCTTAGCTTGAGGGAAAATGAGTAGACTATATTCCATATAGGCAGCCATGGCCATATCAACAGACTAATCTACTGGGCCCTGGTAATTCAGATAGTTATCACCCTTCCAGGTAATTCTGAGGACACCAGGGAGTACATTACGATGTGTCTTCTCTAATAATCTGAAAGGCTTTTCAAGAAATACTGTTCACAACCAACACCCAAATCAGTCACACCATGACCACTATGTCATGTATGACAAACCCCAAAGAAGGTAAGTCAGACCATAGTCTTACAAGGTTTTCATTGTAAGGTTTAACAAGTCTGTCATTACCTACAACTGAATCACACAAAATTAGGCCTCATGTACACGGCAGAGCACTGTGTATGGAGTCTGGACTACAAAAATTTTGCCAGTAGTCTGTGTATGAAACACACAATGCAGGAAGATACCTCCATCTATACAGCATGGAACACACAATTTGGTGCATTATGGATATGAAACCAAGATTCAAGTGTCGTAATATGGACCCCGACACGGCCATGAGTGATTGAAATTACTATCCTTCGAGTCAGAAATCGGCAGCAATCCAAGCTACACATCTGGCAGCAATAGCAAATTGGTAGGCACACTGGCAATATGGTTCCTCAGCCTGGTCCATATGCAACCAACTTCTTCTCACCATCAGTCAGATCAGATGGACAACTAATGTGGCTTGTTTTTAAAGCATTCAGTGGCATCCATTTCTTAATGTTCATCTGTAGTGCTCCAGAACTAAAGGCTTCAATGGCTCTTTTCCCTACCCAAGGTTGGCCCTACACATGAGAACAGTAGTGGAGGACTTGTTCAGAGGACAGATCTCTCTCTCTCAACCCATCCCCCCACATATGCACAAAGACGGGTGTGTGTGTGTTGCAATCCAACAGCCCGATCCTTATCTCCCCCGACATCTGCTGTTGGGGGTAGAGTGGAGAGGCTGCCATACACACTAAATAATTGACCAATCCCACCTAAATCGACACATTCGGTTAACCTACATCTAATATGTATGGACAGCATAATGTAGGAATTTCAATCAAATTAATTAACAACCCCCCTCATTTTACTTTACATTCCCTGAAGGACAACTAACGCAGTACCACTTAGCAGACAGCACTTGTAATAAAGTTATTCACAGGGAAACTCCATAAAAACTGGACTCTCCAATGGGGAGGCCTCTAGACTCCATAATGAGCCAAGTGTGGTCTGGATGCCTACCAACAAGCACTGCCACCAGGGGGTGACAACACCACATTCCCATGTTCCGGTAAAGGGGTCAACAAATATGGAGATTCTGTACCTGGATAAGAACATATTGAGCGGATTGATCAGTAGGAGTCAATGGGCATCATCTGTTCCATCAAGTGCCCCCCACATTAGCTTATATGTATGAAGGTCGTTGTGTCCCTGATCAGCAGGAATGACAACACAAGGGTTTTAGATTCTGCATTACAGAATTGGAAAATGCTAAATCATGATGACCAGTCAGATGCTCAGTTTTATGTTCCTGACAGAAAAAGACAGCACGGACTCCAATTTCCAAATGCAAAACAGGAGAACGAGGCAGAACGTTGCGAGCAAATGACAGCGACCTCCGGGAAACACCATACAACACATGTAAAGATGGACAGTAGACTGCACCGTGCCAGCTAAGGTGGCACTCCTACATCACATACACTGGGGTTCCTTCTAGGTCACACCCCACAACAGTGTGAGGACCCCACCAAACACCCTAGATCAGGCATGGCCAACCTGTGGCTCTTCAGCTGTTTAAAAGTACAACTCCCATCATGCCCTGCTGTAGGCTAATAGGTGTAGGCAGCCTGGGCATGCTGGGATTCGGAGTTTTGCAAAAGCTGGAGAGCTTCAGGTTGGCCATCCCTGCCCTAGATCTAAGCTTTGCATTGCTAATGGATCAGTGGGGGATCAGACTCCAGCCAAGGTATAAATACATGGCTGCTTTCTCCCAATAATAGCACCACACCTGTCCACAGGTTGTGACTGGTATTACAGCTCAGTCCTATTCACTTCCATGGAGCCAAGCTACAATATCCCCAAAAAAAACAAACCATAGACAGGTAGAGGGGCTGTTTTTGGTAGGAATCATCCTCATCCTGGAAATTCTCATTAACGGGTTACAAATTATTTTGGGGAAAAAAAAATCTAATTAAAAAGTAAAATAACAAAAGCACCCCTTATTCGTTCTAATAATTAATTGCCACGACTCCCGCCCGTGGCTCTCTATAGATAAAGTAGGTCATGCCTGCAGACTCCCAAGTATCCTCATATGGCCCTGGCAGCAAGTTGGCACACAGACGGAACGGATTGTGCAAGGTCCATGAGGTAACTGAAGAGGATTTCAATACACAGGGCAGGAGGGCACTCTACTATCTGCTACCAACGTAAAGGAAGGTAGACCTAAAATCTCTAATCCTCATTTAAGGTGAAGGTCAGCCCCATCCGTTTTTCGATGTTATCAGCCATCAGTAGTGTTCTGAAATGGAATCACAGTTAAAAAGGTCTTCCGCACCTGGCAGAATCGGGGACTAAGGGGCGAGACCTCTACCTCCAAATCAGACGTTTCTGGTTTATCTGTAGATGATCAACCATGGAGTCTAATTCCCTACACCTCCATCGATCAGCTGTTTTGGGCAGCCACCAGCATAGGACGAAGTTGGAGAAAAGGCAGCGCCACCAATAGTGTAGTGGTTGTGCCGGGGTACTGCAGCTCAGCATCCATTCAAGTACATGAGACTGGATTTGCAGTGGACAAAAGGCAAATTCCCATCCAATGTCTACAGACCGGATCCCGGTTTCTCTGTGCATTCCTATGGGAGTCGCATCCAAGCTCTCATAGGAATGTACAGAGCGGTCCACATAGCAGACGCTGTGCGATTCATTTAGTCGCGAGGGGTTCCCTGGTGTCATGGCGGGCTGGAACAGGAGGACAGTTCAGCTATAAAGCTGAATTACCTGCTCTACCTTGTACATGACATACTAAGGGGGGGAAAATTGGCGGAGAGCTGCTTTAAAGCCGACACTAAGCAAACAGCTGATCTGCCAGACTCCAGGACGGCCTCCAGTGAACACCTCTGTTTCATGGTTGTCATGAACTGCCCCTTAGCTACTCAGAAAAAAAAAAAAAAAAACGTAACAAGGAAATGCAAGAATTACAAAGGTCAGAGACATACAACTGCGGTGGCTGGGATTACTAGTAACATGGGGAAGTAACATATCCTCTGCAGCTACACGCTACCCCCCAGCACTGCACAACAGAGGGGCTGCAGCCACAAAGCCAGTGATGTAACCTCCAGCAACCACGGGAGCTCTTATACCGTACCCTAAGGGCAGGTTCACACACAGTCAATTTGTCACATACGTTTTCGGAGCTTGCAGAAAGCTATGCACATGCTGCAAAAGCAACCTCTCGCAGGAATGTCTGCACCAAATAGTCCAGCCTGATACATGTCAGACGGGATCCTGAAGAAGCACTGCGGGGAGCACCTTGGGCTCTTCCTAGGCCTGTGACGTCAAGATCAACAGTCACATGGCCTACTTGCTGCTCGGTCACATTCAAGTGAAGGGGCCTGGGCTGCAATACCAAGGACAGCCACTATGCAATGTATGGCGCTGTGCTTGGTAAGCTGCGAGGAAGCCACAGAGCTGATTGGTGGAGTTCCCGATCAGATACCTATCCTGAGCTAGACAACCCCTTTAAGGGGACACTAAACTCTCAAACATAAAACAAATACATTAACCCCTAGTGCACACAGAGCTATGTCTACAAGGTGTCATAAGCAGTTTAGGAGCAATCTAACAGACAAAGCACTTTGTCCTCCCCCCACTCTACCCCATCTTCGGCTACAGAACGGCTAGGTGCGCAGTCATACACTCTCACCAGGAAGTTCTGAAGCCTCAGGCTCACTGAAATGCCTGCCCTGCTTTAGGAGTCCGTTATGCAGGACGAAAATGTCTGACATAACGTAAACCAGACGGATCCGTCATGCTTCGCCATAGACTTCTATTAGGACGGAATAAAACGGAATGCCTCTTAAAGGCTTCAGTCATAGAATTCAGTTATATTCCGTTATAATGGAATCTATAACTGAATGCCTCAACTGCCCGAGCACCAAACCTGTAAAGTTTGGGTTTGCTCTCCCTAATCACTACATAACCAGGCAAATTTAGAAATCAGCAGGGTAACAACTCCTGTGGAGATGTAATGGGAGGCCACGCTTGGTCCATACACTACTTCTATAGTAATGCTCCCTTTGTGTATTAGCTTCAGATTTACCCGAAATTGACATGCAGTTCAGATTTAAAAAAATAAATAAATAAAAAATTTGCAGGTTGTCGTGAACTTATTTCACAGATTTTCACTTGTTTGAGTGTGAAGGTTTACACATTTACCCCCATTTTGCAGCTAAATCCAAACAAAGATCCTCCGCAGCATATTCTGCCCCTCGGGCAGGGCTTAAATCACATACTTGTACTCGGTGCCCTACAAGCTCCGTGTTGTAACGAGGCACCTGCAGCAACGTACCGGGCAATAATGTACATCTGTACCCCTACTACTGCAAATTAAGGTTCTTCCTGGAGCGGAGATCTACCCCAACACCTACCATCAGGGGCAAATCCATATTCGGATGGTCAGCTGACATTTTTCTAATGTGTATGACCAGTTTAAGGGTATTCCGGCTACAATAAGTTCTCTCCTATCCACTGGAAGGGGGAGAGGGGGATTGGATTGATGCCCACTGAGGGGACAACTTAGCTCATGGGGGTCCAACCGATACCCATTGATCATGAGAATGGGGTTAACATGTCCCTCATTTGAGTGGTGGTCAAGCGTGCACACTGATGCCCCATCCAAATTCTATTGGACGGCCGTAGATCGGCAAGTGCTGCACTCGATCATCAATATGGAAACTGAACCCCAGGGGGACTCCAGAGTCCTATTCTAGTGACCGTGGGTGTTCCAGTAACCATAAGTTGTACACTGGGATAAGGAATACCCCTTTAAGAGACATTACCCCAAACCAAAAGTTGCCTCCATATATTCACAATCTTCCTAAAAACAAAAATTTCCACACACTTGACACAAGGATTTGACAAGGCACAGCATATGTGGCTGAGCGATCAAATAGGTATGAGGGCAGCACCACAGTCGTTCAATCCTTTCACCTCCAGGAAATAAGCCGTTGCCAGAAGAGTCTACCGCCACCTTTATGGGTGGAGTCAGGATACGGTAGGCGTAACGTGCATGGGTATAGTGCGCCTGTACGGTACTTCATCATACCTGGCCAAATCTATTTCACTCAGACATAAGTGGAGTCAGAAGCGTCAGGCAGCCACTCATCTCCCACCTCTTACGTGTAGGGCCAGAATAGGGATGTCCTCATCCCATCTCAATCAGCAGACTCATTAAATTTGACCCAAGACCGTTCCTTCCAAAATGAGCGGTTACAAGAGACGTAACAATCGTCAACCAACTGAGCAAATCAAATGGAACGTTTCTACTCGACATCTCCAGTTTGGTCCTATACTAGAGCACAAATGAATCACAGAGAGGAGACCCCCAACTTTAGACCTCTTATATTAGCCAGGTCTTTTCTTGATTGATGCCTACACCGTACCCCAACATATACCAGCCTGATGGATCCAGGAAAGGGCACTCTTGAAATTTATTGTGCCACTAGGACCCTATGGGTAGGCTAGGTCACGATTACCAATATACGCTGGAAGCTTCCCCAGCCCATACGAGTACACAGACACGATCCATGCCATACCAAGCACAATACACATTGCCAGGGGGCGCCACTGCATGTGTTCTGCCAACATGAACTACCAACCACTTCTCAAAGTTGGTCAACTGACATGAAACATGTTGAGTAGGTTAAGACCCAACCATAAAATATTAACCGTAACCATCGGCAGTCCATATGCCACCATTCAGTGACCCAACCAAAACCTTGATGACCACACACCATATCAATCAGTTGACTCAACCACAATATCTGAACTGTAACCATCAGCAGTCCATGCCACCATCCAGTGATCAGACGAAACCTTGATGACCATACTTCATAGCAGTCAACTAACCCAACCAAGTCGTCCTGCTGGCCATAGATGGTAGAAGCCAAAGGACCCATCCTAATCTATCAGCATATCACTGCTTTTATCTAGTTGACCTAATCATATTATACCACTTTATACTGCCTAAATTGGATAGTCAGGTGACCCATCTGTAGCTACCCATGCCCAATAACCAAATATCCCAGACCCATCAGAGAACCAACCTTATCCTTGAGTCAACCATGCCACATATATTACAGGACCAAGCAAGCATATCCCAGAGCTGTCCATGCCCCAAGCATATCCCAGAGCTGGCCACACAGAGGTATCTGTATGGCGGAAATCCGGCATTCATGCCGGCTATTGGCCGGATCACCACCAGATTCCATTATAGTCAATGGGGTCTGGTAGTATCCAGCTATGCCAGTAATGGTGAAACCCGGTAGCCTGTTCCTCTGCTGGATCAAGTTCAGAACACATAAATGAACCTACCTTAACACAAACCTACCCTTCAGTGGACGATGCCCTATAATAGCCATGAGATCTGACCACGTCCTTCAACGCACTGACCAAAAATATCTTTCAACTGCTTCTACACCACACACCTTTGCCTCAGCCATACCTACGAGGTAAGAACCTACCCAATGCCCTAACCATACACTTGAAAGTGGTCAACCGTAACCTTCTGACGGCTAAAGACCACAGTCATCTGCCTCAACGGTAGCCTACAGCTGACATAGCCATATCCTCGCCTGACCGTACAAAGACCAAGATAACACACGGACTTTCATGCTGCCAGGTACGTCACATCGTATCAAGATCTAGCACGCCAGGGGACAATCAGATGATGGCACGGTCAGATCTTCAGACACATTTTGATGATAGGTTCTCCACAGCCTTCACTTGTCAAGCTACCACAAGACGCCTGGCACCTGCACACCAAGGTGCCAAGTCTATGCCATCTGAAATGATCTACTGCAGGAAGACCACAATGGGTGCACTTACCTTGCCCAGGAAGCTGTATCAGGCTGCGATACAATCTCAACTCCCCATACTACTGAGCCTTCTGAGCTGGGGGGGGAGGACTTCTGCACCCAAAATATCCCAAGCAGGAACTGAGAAGAGGGAGAAGGGGGTAAGCCCCTGGCACAAGAAGGAAGGGCACAAAGGAGGAGGCACAGGGAAGGTGAGTGGTGAGGAGGTGCAGAGCATGCACTGCACAGGGAAGGGAGGAAAGTGCAGTGCATGCAGTGAGAGGGTGCAGTGCAGGGAGGATGGGTGGGGGAGGGGCAGAGGGGAAGTGCCAGCCAGATAGACACAGTAATCAAGTGACAATGAGGAGCTGAAACCGAGACCCGTTTGCAGCGCGCTCAGCTCCTGTGCCCCATGCTGCAGCCGCTCACCCACCTCCTCTCTCCTCCAGCCTCACCGTCTCATCTCCAATTGCACAATGCTGCCGCTCATTAATATTCACGAGACTCCCTTCTTCTCCTGCCGTTCCAGGCCACGCCCCCTCCCTCATCATGGCGCCGCCCCACTCTCCCGGCGCCAGGCCAGAGCAGAAAAGCGCAGAGATAATCGAGCCGCTAACGTGCTAGGGAGGGAGTAAAGAGAGAGGGGGGATGGGCGCTTCATTGTATCGCTAGACAGAAGTGTTTAACCCGTGAGCGCCCGGGAGTGATCGCGAAGTGGAAGGGAGGAAGGGGGTGGGGACGATCGTTACAGATTTTAGAGCCAGAGCCTAACGAGAATGCCATGTCCAATGAAATGCTGGGAGTTGTAGTGTCACAACAGCTGGTGAGCCGCAGGAATTTGGAGCACAGATAGTTCACGTACAACCTCCCCTCCCCCCATCCTCAGCACAGCCCCAAATGACTGTAGACTCCACACTAGACCCCCGTTTATACAGATACCAGAACCCAGGGTACGTGAATTAAATGCAAAAAAATCCTCTGCAGCTTCTGCATTGGAAATGGTGAAATCATCACCGACAATCCGCAACCTCAACCAATTTAAAATCCGCAGGGCTGAATTCACACACAGGTTTTTCCCGCATGGTGTGGATTACATTTCTTAAAATCTCATCCACTTTCCTGCCGCTGTAATAAGCTGCAGATTTTCCACCCTCAGAGTCCAGATGGAAAATCTGCTGTGTAACCGCCCCATGTGAACAGTGCTGCACCAGAACAGCGCCACCCATTGTGTAGTGAGAAGATTGACAGCCCCACCGAACATATACTGATGAATGACTGGCCTCAGTGGTGATGTGTCCCCTGTAATGGCGCATGTGAACCCACCCGGGTGGAATTTGATAGGTGGGGACCGGACGACCAGAGAAAAGAGTTTGGGAGCCAGAATGGAGTAGTTAAAGAGGTTGTCTCATCTCAGACAATGGGGACATATTGCTAAGATATACCCCGTTGTCTTATAGATGCAGGTCCTACGTCTGGGACCCACACCTATATTGAGAACGGAGCCCTGCAAGGTGGTGGCTGGAGGACTCCGGTCCGGCCACCGCCAAGTGCTCTGCCCATAGAAGTGAATGGGAGCACACTGTGCATGATCGGCCACCGCTCCCACTTACGTCTATGGGCTTGGCGAAAATAGCCGAACTCCAGATGAATGGAGGGAGGCTGCACAGGCACAGTACGCATTCCACCACTTTTGGGGCTCCGTTCTCAACAAAGACAATGGCGATAGCAATATGCCCCCATTGTCTGAGATGAGACAACCCTTTTAGGGCTCATGCACACGACCATATGCATTTTGCGGTCTGCAAAAAACGGATCCGCCAAAAATACGGACGACATCCGTGTGCATTCCGTATTTTGTGGAATGGAACAGATGGTCCCTAATAGAACAGTCCTACACTTGTCCGTAACTCGGACAATAATAGGACATGTTCAATTATTTTACGGAATGGACATACGGAAATGGAATGCACACGGAGTAACTTCCTTTTTTTTTTTTGCGGACTCATTGAAATGAATGGTTCCACATATGGTCCGCAAAAACAACGGAACAGACACGGAAAGAAAATACATTCGTGTGCATGAGCCCTTAACCCCTTGTTAACTCATATGGCGCCTTTTTTCTGCTTGCAGTTTTAAAAGCCGCGCCATGGAAAAAAGAAATTACATCTCCTTCCTTGAGGTTGATTCTGCATGGCATCCACGTGCAGAGTCCCAGGGGCAGGATGAAAAAAATCACTTCAGAACCGCATCAAAAACCACATCGGGATAAAAACTGCATCGTAAAAAAACCACATGGAATCCTGCAGCGCATTCCCCCAGCGGGCCTTTTTCAGCCCGGGAACTCCATCACCGACAATCCGCAACCTCAACCAATTTAAAATCCGCAGGGCTGAATTCACACACAGGTTTTTCCCGCATGGTGTGGATTACATTTCTTAAAATCTCATCCACTTTCCTGCCGCTGTAATAAGCTGCAGATTTTCCACCCTCAGAGTCCAGATGGAAAATCTGCTGTGTAACCGCCCCATGTGAACAGTGCTGCACCAGAACAGCGCCACCCATTGTGTAGTGAGAAGATTGACAGCCCCACCGAACATATACTGATGAATGACTGGCCTCAGTGGTGATGTGTCCCCTGTAATGGCGCATGTGAACCCACCCGGGTGGAATTTGATAGGTGGGGACCGGACGACCAGAGAAAAGAGTTTGGGAGCCAGAATGGAGTAGTTAAAGAGGTTGTCTCATCTCAGACAATGGGGACATATTGCTAAGATATACCCCGTTGTCTTATAGATGCAGGTCCTACGTCTGGGACCCACACCTATATTGAGAACGGAGCCCTGCAAGGTGGTGGCTGGAGGACTCCGGTCCGGCCACCGCCAAGTGCTCTGCCCATAGAAGTGAATGGGAGCACACTGTGCATGATCGGCCACCGCTCCCACTTACGTCTATGGGCTTGGCGAAAATAGCCGAACTCCAGATGAATGGAGGGAGGCTGCACAGGCACAGTACGCATTCCACCACTTTTGGGGCTCCGTTCTCAACAAAGACAATGGCGATAGCAATATGCCCCCATTGTCTGAGATGAGACAACCCTTTTAGGGCTCATGCACACGACCATATGCATTTTGCGGTCTGCAAAAAACGGATCCGCCAAAAATACGGACGACATCCGTGTGCATTCCGTATTTTGTGGAATGGAACAGATGGTCCCTAATAGAACAGTCCTACACTTGTCCGTAACTCGGACAATAATAGGACATGTTCAATTATTTTACGGAATGGACATACGGAAATGGAATGCACACGGAGTAACTTCCTTTTTTTTTTTTTGCGGACTCATTGAAATGAATGGTTCCACATATGGTCCGCAAAAACAACGGAACAGACACGGAAAGAAAATACATTCGTGTGCATGAGCCCTTAACCCCTTGTTAACTCATATGGCGCCTTTTTTCTGCTTGCAGTTTTAAAAGCCGCGCCATGGAAAAAAGAAATTACATCTCCTTCCTTGAGGTTGATTCTGCATGGCATCCACGTGCAGAGTCCCAGGGGCAGGATGAAAAAAATCACTTCAGAACCGCATCAAAAACCACATCGGGATAAAAACTGCATCGTAAAAAAACCACATGGAATCCTGCAGCGCATTCCCCCAGCGGGCCTTTTTCAGCCCGGGAACTCCTTGTGAACATACCAAGACTTTTCTAAGCTCATGGGCAAACTGAGCGGCTGATTTTCGGGAAGGAAGCATTCCATCCCGACAGCTGCTCATTTGGAGAAGGAGACCGCACCTTTAGGGCTCATGCACACGAACGTATTTTCTTTCCATGTCCGTTCCGTTTTTTCTGCGGACCGTATGCGGAACCATTCATTTCAATGGGCCGCAAAAAAAAACGGAAGGTACTCCGTGTGCATTCCGTTTCCGTATGTCCGTATATCCGTTCCGCAAAAAAAGAGAACATGTCCTATTATTGTCCACATTACGGACAAGGAAATTCTTTTAGGGTCAGCTGTTCCGTTCCGCAAAATACGGAATGCACACGGACGTCATCCATATTTTTTGCGGATCCGTTTTTGAGGATGGGGGGTTGCTATAGTGATCCTTCGTCCTCATACAGAATCATGGCTTCTGACCACACGATCTGGTGCTCAGAAGCCATGAGCAGTGGTCAGGGGCGCACCTCCAATGAGGCCAGGTGAGGTGACCTGGCGAGAAAAGCGGAAATGAGCGCTTCCATTGTGTTAGTGTTTATCTCTCTATAGTCACAGTATGCCTTTAACAGTAGGGCTTGAGGGGGCGCCATTTCAATTTTTGCCTCAGGCAGGAGAAAGGCTAGGTGCACTCCTGGCGGTGGCGCCTGCACAAGCAAGAGGATCGAGTGATCGGCAGTACATTTACATGACCATATAGTTGGGAACACCCGTTCCCGATAACCTGCCCGATTCTCGGGCTGTGTAAATGCACCTTCAGGGTTGGTTCACACGTAGGTTTTTAGTTCTTCATCACTTTTGAGTTTTAGTGGCGTTTGTGTTTTTTGGAATAAAACCGCCAGCTCCAGATGTTTGCTGAAAGTCTATGAGAAATATGAAATGCAGGACACAAGTGGGGTTTTTTTCTTTCTACTGGCATTTTTTTCAGCAGCTGTTGCAGAGAGAGCGGAGCCTCTAGGTGTAATGGTAACGCCCCTGTTGCTCCTAGAGGCTCATTTGCATATATTAAAACATCATTTTTCTCAGCAATGTGGACACATATGAACATGGGACCAACACAGATGTCTTCAGCTGCCAAGTGCACATGTAATAAGTACAAATCTGCTGACAGATGCCTTTTTTAAAAAAAAAAGACTATCAAAACTTGTGCGGTTTCACAGTTTCTATGGGTTTTTTAGTGGTCAAAAAATGCCAGAGTCAATTTTGTGTGTGACGGAGCCCCAAAGAAGTTCTCCAGTCTTTGTGAAACAAAGCTCGGCTGTACTCTGAAAAGTTCTACAAATTTCTAATTTACCCCGTGTTCCGAAATCCTCCCTGAACTCAGTATCCGCGTTTGGAATCAGTGAAGAAAACATCCATTGTTTAACTCCAGGGACTGAACGCCTGTCCTGACCTAGCCCTGTTCACACCAGCATGCAGCTTTGTTACATTGTATCAGGGCACTCCTTTCTAACAAGCCATCAGATGTATATATGTGACTATTCAGGTAGTAGATTGTACTCACCCACATTGCGGAGGGCGCACTCACGTGCTGTGAACGACGCTCCAGTGTCTATTAGAAAGTATTCAGTGTCCATGGAATCCATATTACACAGGTGCCACACCTCTAATACGTTTCCAATCTACAACAGTCTTCCTCAACCCTACCTATGAGGAAGTACCTCTGTTGATCCGGAACGCATCAGCGGTGCTGTGTACTGTGTTTGGATTTTACGGAAGTTGGATACAGGCTGGAGTTTTTATTTTCTATTGGATGCTTAAAGGGTTATTTCGATCTCAGACACTGGAGGCATATTGCTAGGTTTTGCCCACAATGTCTGATAGGTGTGGGTCACGGCCTTCCTCCATTCCGAAAATAGCCGAGCACTGTTTCGGCTTTTTCCGTCAGGCCCATAGAAGTGAATGGCTGCACTTGTACGGTACGCGTGCCGCTTGGCTATTTTTGGTGCTCCCTTAGGAATGAATGCATTTGTGGTGCCCCTCCCGGTCTTTGCGGGCTCTGTACTAAGTATAGGTGCCGGTCCCAGAGGTGGGACTCGCACCTATCAGACATTGGGGGCATATCCTAGCGATATGCCCCCAATGTCTGAGATGGAAATACCCTTTTTAGCTTTTTTACACATACTTATTTGACTATTTATCTATTCCCTTATGGAACATTGATGGCATATTGCTAGGATGCGCCATCAGTGTAACATAGATGCAGGTCCTAGGTCTGGAACCTGCTCCTATCTCCAGAACAGGGCCCCAAACAGAACAGTGCAAGCTCAGCCACTCTATATTGAATGGAGAGGTACCCGCACTTGTGTGGCCAAGTCTCCATTCACCACTATGGGACTTCCAAAAATAGCCAAGCACGCTCTTTTCGAAAATCCCATGATGATAAATGGAGAGTACACTGTGCATACGTGGTCCGCTCTCCTTCACTTCGGGGGCCCTTACTGGAGATAGGAGTGGGTCCCAGCTAAAGTAAGCCAAAAACATTAGATATTTGCCTGCAGCATCTATTAACTGGGGCACATAGGGCATGAAATTCTGGCCTCTAGCGACCATCCCTCCCTGTCTGATCAAGATGAGAAGGTGAGAGGTGAGAAGTCTCAGGAGTGCATGGGAACCTTTGACTGGTCAAGTGGGATCCAGGTCCCAGAGGTGAGATGGGAAACCTCATCAAATTTTTCTTCCAAGGGGTTGTCTGGCCAGTATAGTGCTGGTGAAGAATGGCATAAAAAACATAGTCATACTCACTTCACCGGTCCCCCTCCTCTTCCCAGGTCTCCTCAGGTTCTTTCTTTCTGGTCCATCTCAACTCACAAGAAATGACCCTTCAGCCAATCACTGGTTGCATCGGTGACCTACCTCAGCCAGTGATTGGCTGATCAGTCATTTCCTGTGTGTCAAGAGGGACCAGGAAGTACAGACCAGTGAGGACCTGATGAGTGGTGGAGAACCGGTGAGGTGAGTATTGCTTCTTTTATTGTTTTTTTCTATATTTTTTATGCCATTCTGAGTTTTTTTTTTTAAAAGATTGATGTCCGACAACCCTCTTACATCTGGCCCTGTCTATTAAAGCAGTGCCTGTGGGAACCTGCAAACCATTCCTCTAAGCAAAATGGGGGATTCAAAAGGGATTAGTGATTGAGCTGGACAGGAGCGAATGTTTTATGCTTCAGCTTCAGAGACGTTTCCTGCAGAAGTCACTAACACTGTTCCTATCACTAACACTTAGCGGGAGATTACGTTTTTTCATTGGCAGCAATCTGAACGTCTATATCAGTAATTCATACAATGTGCCAGCAGCTATATAACGTCATGTGAGTTATGGCAGTGTGCACACATCCATTTGCTTTATGAGCAGCACACAATGCAATATTTCTGTGTGAACAGTACACTGCAATGAAAGTAGTGGTGATGGACGGGCACCCGGTGGGCGCACTCCACTGATGTACCAGACTCATCTGTCTCCTGCTACTACCTAGCAGCCATTCCAACATATTATTATACGTGATTTGTACTGCTGACTGGCATTTTTTTTAAACTGGGCACTGTCTAAATCAAGTTGGTATATTTTATCTACTTATTATCTATCTATCTATCTATCTATCTATCTATCTATCTATCTATCTCATAACTATCTCCTATCTATTCGTTCTATCTATCTATCTGTCTATCTATCTATCTATCTATCTCATATCTAACTATCTATCTACAGTATCTCTCAAAAGTGAGTACACCCCTGAGTGATAATGGCCAAATTGTGCCCAAAGTGTGAATATTTTGTGTAGCCACCATTATTTTCCAGCACTGCCTTAACTCTCTTGGGCAAGTTCACTAGAGCTTCACAGGTTGTCACTGGAATCCTCTCCCACTCCTCCATGACGACATCACAGAGCTGGTGGATGTTACAGACCTTGTGCTCCTCTACCTTCCATTGGTGAGGATGCCCCACAGATGCTCAATAGGGTTTAGGTCTGGAGACGTGCTTGGCCAGTCCGACAACTTCACCCTCAGTTTCTTTAGCAAGACAGTGGTCATCTTAGAGGTGTGTTTGGGGTCGTTATCATGTTGGAATACTGCCCTGTGGCCCAGCTTCTAAAGGGAGGGGATCATGCTCTGCTTCAGTATATCACAGTACATGTTGGCATTCATGGTTCCCTCAATGAACTGTAGCTCCCCACAGCCGGCAGCCCCAAACCATGACCCTTTCACCACCATGGTTGACTGTAGGCAAGACACCCTTGTCTTTGTACTCCTCACCTGGTTGTCACCACACGCACAACACCATCTGAACCAGATAAGTTTATCTTTGTCTCATCAGACCACAGGACATGGTTCCAGTAATCCATGTCCTTAGTCTGCTTGTCTTCAGCAAACTGTTTGCAGGCTTTCTTGTGCATCATCTTTAGAAGAGGCTTCCTTCTGGGACGACAGCCATGCAGACCAATTAGATGCAGTGTGCGGCGTATGGTTTGAGCACTGACAGGCTGACCCTCCACCACTTTAACCTCTGCCACAATGCTGGAAGCACCCACACAACCTCTGGTTATGACGCTAAGTATCTTCACTCAACTTCTTTGGTCGACCATGGCGAGTCCTGTTCTGCGTGGATCCTGTCTTGTTAAACCGCCGTATGGTCTTGGCCACCGTGCTGCAGCTCAGTTTCAGGGTGCTGGCAATCTTCTTATATCCTTGGCCATCTTTATGTAGAGCAACAGTTCTTTTTTTTCAGATCCTCAGAGAGTTCTTTGCCATGAGGTGCCATGATGAACTTCCAGTGACCAGTATGTGAGAGTGTGAGAGCGATAACACCAAATCTAACACACCTGCTCCCCATTCACACCTGAGACCTTGTAACGAGTCACATGACACGGGGAGGAAAATGGCTAATTCTATCTGGCTCAATGGCTCACTCTATCTATCTATCTATCTATCTATCTATCTATCTATCTATCTATCTATTTATCTATCTCCTATCTATCTATCTCCTATCTATCTATCTATCTATCTATCTATCTATCTATCTATCTATCATTTATCTAGTATCTATCTATCTACTATTTTATTTGTCACCTATCTAGTATCTATCCATCCCTCCATCTATCTATATTACCCTACATACAGTGTTTGGCACCCATTTTCTGCCACCCTGATATGTATACACAGAGGCCACGTACATTTACCCAGCATGAATACAAGACACAGAAGTGTCACGTAACATTAATCCGGAGCATAGGTGTGTTTCCTTATGATGTGCACCCAGGAAATGAGCTGCCTCTGCTCATGCAGGACTTATGTTGGGCTGTATTAGGGTGTTTCTGGGCACACCCTGTGTTCACGTCTGTGGTCCTGGTAACCCCTTAATCCTATGAATAATCTAAGGCTATTATTATGTGTGCTGATTCCCCTTAAATTAGATGTCCAGAAACCCAGACATGGGCCTTCGTTCTGCAGTAATATTTGGTAAGTATGGGGACTTCTGGCAGAGCAAACCGTAGTCACATGTGACAAAAAATCCGCTGCAGTTTTTGCTGTGTTTCCATTTTTTTCAGTGGAAAAGCCATCAGATTTCACCCTCTCCATTGAAAAGAGTGAAATCCGCAAGAGAAATCCCCTGTATAAATTGACGTTCTGCAAAATTCAAATCGGCAATATCACAGCTTTTCTGCTGTGTTTTTCTTTAATACAGCGTGTGGATAGAATTCTGGAATTCTCATCCACTTTGCAGGTTCTGCACAAAAATCTGCAGCTAATCAGTCACGTGTGAAGCCAACCTAAGGGGTCATTTACATGGGCTGATACCCAGGACAATAATTACAATGAACCATTTATTCCTCATCATTGCTTACCACTGTATGGAGATGAAGGGTGGTTGTTACAATCATTCATCCCTATATAGTTTCATTATCGGTCCCTGTTTACACAGAACAGTTGTGTTTGCTCATTTGTCAGTTGATCGGCGACGCATTTGTTAGGTGATCGGCGACGCATTTACATAGGCCAGCTGGGAACTATGATCATCCATGCCTAATGATTGGCCCAATAATCGTTCCACGTAAATGGGCCCTAATTCATGTTCCCCTTCATGGGATTACTCTTTTTGCACTTCAGTGGTCTCTAACTTGTGGCTCTCCTGCTGTTCGAAAACTACAACTCCCATCATGCTCTGACAGCGGTGCTGATTGCAACATCTGCCCAATAACATCATAAGGTATATGTGATTCCTTCCCGAGGTAATGCACAAATTACACTGTACACTTATGTAAGGCTTATTACCGCCACCCGGTGGCTACCAGTGGTGCAGCAATGTTCTCCAGTTTTGGCCCTTTTGTTGGGAATGAACATTCCTGTGCAGCAATGATCAGGGTCATATGGGGCTGAATGATCTTTACAACGATCATTTGTCCCCATAGCGTTTCCTTGTTGGTCGGCAGCGCTGGTTTCACGGTTGATGTGCTGCAAATGAGCAAGGCCTTATAAAAGATGCGATCACCTGACGGGCAAGCGTTTGCTCATTCTATGGGTGATTGGTGGCACATTTGCGTGGGCCAAATATCAGGAATGAGTATTTGTATGAACGCTTATCCCCAATAATTGGCCTGATCCTTGGCCCATGTTAAAGTGGTTGTCCCAGCTTTCCCAAGTGATGGTCTATCCTGAGGATAGACCATCATTTACTGATGGGAAGAAGTCTGACACCCTCATCAATCATCTGCAGTGATGAGCCCTGTCCACGGTTGAAGAAGCTGTGTAGCTCTAGTGCCAATTTCACTCGAACAGCAGAGGTACACTCGAACAGCTGATTGGCAGGAGTGCGGGTTGTCCGACTATCCTGAAGATAGGCCATCACCTAGTAAAGAGCGTCAACCCCTTTTAAGTGTCTTTGCGTAATTCTTAAAGAGGCTGCCCAGGCATACTCTTCCGCCTCATTTGACACTGGGTGTGCCAAAATGCACAACCCCCTTAATCACTAAGTAACGGAATACGCACATTTAAAGGTATTTTCCGGGAACAGGGTATTGATGTCCTATCCTCGGGATAGGTCATCAGTATCTGATGTATGGGTGTCCCATTCCGAGCACCCCCACCAATCAGCTGAGTGCTGCAGCCTCTTCCTAGACCAGTGACGTCACATTCATTGGTAACATGACCTAGGCGCAGCTTAGCCTCATTCAAGTGAATAGGCCAGGGCTGCAATACCAAGTACAGCCTCTATAAAAGATGTGGTGCTGCCTTTTCAAAGAGCTGATCATCGGGGGCGTCAGGAGATGGACCCTCACCAATCAGATACTGATGACCTATCCGGAGGATGGTTTGTATTCAGAGGCTAAAAACCCATCCTAACCATGTCCTGCTTAAACAACTGGGGTCTGTTACAATGCATCAGTGTAGGTAACAGCTCTGATCCTTAGGACTAATACACACTGACACGTGTATGGCAGCAAACTGGTGGAAGTTTCTAGTTTTTAGGAAAATCCTCTCAAAATCTGGGTAAGATTTTGCACCCTTTGTAATATCCCATTTTGTTGGGCCAAAAGCCAGCCATCGGACCCCATATTTGTGTATTGTTATAAAAAAAAAAAGGTAAAAACTGTATGTTGTCTTAAAGATGAAATTGCCATTGTACCTAAGTTATACTTTTAATGGAATTAATAAAGTAAGAGTGATTAGCTTGTACTCCGCATATACCGCAGTATCAAGAGTGACATCTGCAGGTTGTAAAGAGGTGGTGCAGTGGACTGAAAAACCTTGTACAGTTGATGTCGTTAAAATATGTTCTCAAAAGAAAGAAAACCCCAAACTAATTATTATCATTACTTAAAGGGGTGCTCTCACTTCAACAAGTGGCATTTATCATGTAGAGAAAGTTAATACAAAGCACTTACTAATGTATTGTGATTGTCCATATTGCTTACTTTGCTGTCTAGACTCATTTTTCCATCACATTATACACTTCTCATTTCCATGGTTACGACCACCCTTGCAGGGTGGTCAGTGGCCGTGCTTGCACACTATTTTCCTATTTGGACTACTAAATATGAGTGGTCTGTTGTAATTGCTATATAGCCCTGGAGGTGTGAAATGAATTACACTGGATGTTGATAGATTATGGTGGAGGTGATGGTGCCACATAGCACCAGGGCCATCATCGTAGAGATTGGATTTGTTGCATAAGATTTGGGATTATTGGACACAAACCTGTTGGTTACATACAGCATGGTGGCACAGAGCTTGGTGGTTAAACACAGCATGGTGCCACAGATCTTGGTGGTTACTAGAGATGAGCGAGCAGTGCTCGTTACGAGCACTGTAACGCTCGGGTCCCGTGTGAAATGCCCGCAGGCATTGCGGATCCGTCCTCAGCTGCATGTAAGTCAATGAGGACGGATTGTTTGGTATGACACTCATACCAAACGGTTCCGTCCTCACCCGTCTTAAAGTCAGTGGGGACGGAACCGTTTGGTATGAGTGTCATACCAAACGATCCGTCCTCATTGACTTACATGCAGATGAGGACGGATCCACAATGCCTGCGGGCATTTCACACGGGACCCGAGTGTTACAGTGCTCGTAACGAGCACTGCTCGCTCATCTCTAGTGGTTACACACTTTAATGTGAGGCGTAGAGCTTGTTGGTTACACACAGCATGCTGGCACAGAGCTTGGTGGTTACACACAACATGGTGGCACAGAGCTTGGTGGTTACACACAGCATGGTGACACAGACCTTGGTGGTTACACACAGCATGGTGACACAGAACTTGGTGGTTACACACAGCATGGTGGCACAGAGCTTGGTGGTTACACACTTTAATGTGAGGCATAGAGCTTGTTGGTTACACACAGCATGGTGGCACAGAGCTTGGTGGTTACACACAACATGGTGGCACAGAGCTTGGTGGTTACACACAGCATGGTGACACAGACCTTGGTGGTTACACACAGCATGGTGACACAGACCTTGGTGGTTACACACAGCATGGTGACACAGAACTTGGTTACACACAGCATGGTGACACAAAACTTGGTGGTTACACACAGCATAGTGGCACAGAGCTTGGTGGTTACACACTTTAATGTGAGGCGTAGAGCTTGTTGGTTACACACAGCATGGTGGCACAGAGCTTGGTGGTTACACACTTTAATGTGAGGCGTAGAGCTTGTTGGTTACACACAGCATGGTGGCACAGAGCTTGGTGGTTACACACAGCATGGTGGCACAGAGCTTGGTGGTTACACACTTTAATGTGAGGCGTAGAGCTTGTTGGTTACACACAGCATGGTGGCACAGAGCTTGGTGGTTACACACAGCATGGTGGCACAGAGCTTGGTGGATACACACAGCATGGTGGCACAGAGCTTGGTGGTTACACACAGCATGGTGGCACAGAGCTTCACACTTTTATGTGAGGCGTGGAGCTTGTATATTGCTAGTAACAGAACAGTCTCTGTGTTCAGTTGATTAAGTAGATCCACAGATAAGTGTCAATAATAACAGAGCAGTCTCTGTACTCCACAGGCAGTTGCCACTGGTAGCAGGACAGTCTCTATACAGGTGGTTGCCACTGGTAACAGAACAGTCTCTATACAGGTGGTTGCCACTGGTAACAGATTAGTGTCTATACTGTACAGGTGGTTGCCACTGGTAACAGATTAGTGTCTATACTGTACAGGTGGTTGCCACTGGTAACAGAAGAGTCTCTATACTCTATAGGTGGTTGCCACTGGTAACAGAACAGTCTCTATACTGTGCAGGTGGTTGCCACTGGTAACAGAACAGTCTCTATACTCTACAGGTGGTTGACACTGGTAACATAACAGTCTCTACACTGGTGGTGGCCCTTGGTGGCAGAACTGTCTGCTAATCCTCACACAGGATACTTTTACCAGGTAGTTTCTGATAGAAGTAAGACTGACACTTTTCACACTCACAGGGGTCATCACTAACCACGGGACAATCTCTTTGCTAAGGTCACAGTACGTCTCAAGGTACACATTAACAGGGAAGTATTCACAGTCCTCTATACGTACATAGCGGTAGCATGGCCTAGCTAGCTTGCTAGTTCACAATCTCTGATTACTACTCACTCCTGGCCATCAGGTTTGGGTCTACCATGGTCAGCAGAAGCAGTTCACAACATAGGCAGATGTCCATCACCGTTGTCTTGGCTCTCATTCTTAGTCCTAATTCCTGTTTGACCCTGATCCTGAGCTCAACCTGTTCCCGGATATGGCTTCTGCCTCACCCTTGGGATTGTTTGCCTGGTACCTGTTGTCCTACTCCTTGTCCTGAACCTTGGCTGGGTTCCTGACTAAGCTCCCATTTCGTCCTCCAGTTTGATCCACCCTGACTACTCACATGGGGATGACTCTTGGCTCCATTGACTTCTCTACTTCTCCATCAGCACTGTTACCACCAATTTATGACCTGGGGGTCTTCCTATAGCAAAGTCCACACCTCCTTGCAGACGTTAAGTGTGAAGACTAAGGGATCCTCTAGACTCCACACTCTAGTCCAGCCAGTGTCAAACGGATTACAATTTACAGAATCCACATCTGCATTACTAGACTAACAGATATGAACTAGAATTATGGAACATGTCTACAACATCACTTGGCTGCAGGAACATAAGCCCCACTGACTATACAATTTTATTTTCGATCGGTCAGTAAATTTCAGCATCAAAATCAAATTTGTTAATGATAAGGAAAGTACATGACCTGTTCCTTTCTGCGCAAAAGACAAATCCAGCTAAACTGGGATCGGCTTGAGTTGACACGAGTTCCTGAGATCAAGTGTATGATCCCTTCTCTGCTGTGTCCCAGATATGTGACCTCTCAGGAAAATATGCTACTCATGCTTAGTTCATCATCATCCTCTCTCTGTATACTCATTGTCAGGCTCGGTGTCTCCATATCTTTCCTGCAGGGAGCCAGATGCACAATATATTGACGTCTCCTGCCCATGTGAGCTCCGACCTTGTGTGACCTTTATTCTAAGCCTGCTAGAACTGAAAAGATCCAGCTTTCTCCTGACTGTGCCGGGCCTCATGTCCCCATAATGACACCAAGCCTTGTATGCCTGCAAGGCAAATATGTAGCTGTATGTAGGTTATGTGCGTGTACTTACCACTATGACAAAACTTTTATTTGCACTCTTAGGTGACTCACCACGTCCTCAAGAAGGTATTAGATATGATTTCTGGAAACCACAGTGGAGACATATAAGTTCAGTGGAGAATTTCGGCACAGGGAGGTATAGAATTCATTGAAGAGGTTTAGCCTATGAAAGCGGCTATGGATGGAAATTCCACCAGCTTACATTCCATAGATAACAGCTCCACAAGGAAAGGAACCGACCCAGTCCTGTTTAACACTATGGGGCACATTTATGAAGACCGGCGTTTTAGCCCTATACCTGAGTTATGAAGAGGCGCCAGCATCTACTTAACTTTGGTGGATCCAGCGCCAGTCTAAATGTAAGACATCTTCCTAGCTGACTTACATTTAGATAATTTTCTACGCCTAAAGCAGGTGTAGAAAATGGTAAATGAGACACGCCCCGTTTTTTAGACCTGGCGTGATCAGGGAGAAGTCGGAGAAGGACCTTTGTGTTGCGATCTGCGCTAGAAATCTGCCTAATTTAGGTGTATTTCTGTTTCATAAATGACCCCCTATGTTTACTCGTAATACATAGCTATTTGCAATGAAGGAGTGTGTCGGTATTTCTTCACACTGCCTGTGGTTGGACAGCATGAAAGCACTGACAGGTTCCCTTTAGGGTATGGCTACATTGTGATTTTGGGTGTGACATGTGTCGTCCTCCCACGTATCACAGTGTAGCAAAACAGCCTTAGAAATGAATGGGATTGCATAGTGACTCGCACGTTTTCTGCAACGTCGAACCTCAGACTGCAACTGCAACCTCAGATTTTGGAGATTCTGGGTTCGCGGTTGCAGAAAACATGTGATTTGTGATGTCATTTCTAGGGTTGCCATGTTACACTGCGATATTTGGATGCGCAACGTATGTCACCCCAATCCCATACCCTTAAAAGAGCGATGTGAACTAAACCTAATATACCTTACATGAGTCTGACAATCCATCTCGCCCAAAAGAAACCATCAGGGCGAAGTCTATTGACACAAATCAGAACTGAAGGGAGACTGCTCCTCTTTAGTTGGCTAAAGTTACATCTGTCTAAAGGGGTTGCATGAGATTTGAAAACATGGCTGCTCTCTTTTGGTCCCCACATTGTTCAAGGGTTGAATTGAAACACATGCCAGTTACCGAATTTGTAATTTCATGAAACTACTTCAACATGTTAAGGGCGTAGCTTACCTTTGCCCCAATGTATTTCGACTGTCATATTTTTTATTTTTCTGTTGACATAGTCAAATGAAGACCTCGTACTATGGGACAAGTTGTACTTTGTGGTTGAATCTTTGTAAGGTACATATAGGTGTGCATTATGTGACATACTATATTATATTTGGACAGTGACATCACTGTGTGCATTATCCCTGTACTGTGACATCACTGTGTACATTATCCCTGTACTGTGACATCACTGTGTACATTATCCCTGTACTGTGACATCACTGTGTACATTATCCCTGTACTGTGACATCACTGTGTTTATTATCCCTGTACTGTGACATCACTGTGTACATTATCCCTGTACTGTGACATCACTGTGTACATTATCCCTGTACTGTGACATCACTGTGTTTATTATCCCTGTACTGTGACATCACTGTGTACATTATCCCTGCACTGTGACATCACTGTGTACATTATCCCTGTACTGTGACATCACTGTGTACATTATCCTTGTAATGTGACATCACTGTGTATATTATCTCTGTACTATGACATCACTGTGTACATTATCCCTGTACTATGACATCACTGTATGCATTATCCCTGCACTGTGACATCACTGTGTGTATTATCCCTGTACTGTGATATCACTGTATGCATTATCCCTGCACTGTGACATCACTGTGTACATTACCCCTGTACTGTGACATCACTGTGTACATTATCCCTGTACTGTGACATCACTGTGTACATTATCCCTGTACTGTGACATCACTGTGTACATTATCCCTGTACATTGACATCACTGTGTACATTATCCCTGTACTGTGACATCACTGTGTACATTATCCCTGTACTGTGACATCACTGTGTACATTATCCCTGTACTGTGACATCACTGTGTACATTATCCCTGTACATTGACATCACTGTGTACATTATCCCTGTACTGTGACATCACTGTGTACATTATCCCTGTACTGTGACATCACTGTGCACATTATCCATGTAAAGTGACATAATGCCCCTTCTCATCCCCTTGTCTATAGGTATATAAGGCTCACACAGTAAAAACAATGGCGTCATAAGGACAACCCATACCCAACACAAATCCCGCCGTTAGCATTTTCACATGTTGAGGCCGTTTACATGCAAATTACACGTATCGGCTCAATGTGTTGCCTCTGCTTGTTGTAAGACGACACTGCGTACTGCAGAAGGATCATGGAAGATTTTGCTCAGACGTGTCGCAGTGCCAGGTTGATGAAGTTTATTTTAAGGACCAATTTGTTCTCCTGCTGTGTAGTGTTATTCTCTCGTCTTACTTCGTTTGCCTTTTTTTTTTTTGCTTTTTTTTTGGCTCTATTAAAAAGGTTTGCTGAGCGTTAAAGAGAACCTGTCACCATGAAAATGCATTTCAATCTGCAGGCAGCATGTTATAGAGCAGGAGGAGCAGAGCAGATTGATGTATAGTTTTATGGGAAAAGATTCAGTGTAACTTTACTTTATATTTAAACCTCTTGGAGTCATGTGGGCGGTCCTACTTAGCGACTGACAGCCTTTACAGTATGCTTAGTCATGCAGAGTTAGCTGTCAGTCACTTTGTGGCACAGCCCACATGACTCTTAAGCACAAAAGGAGCAGAGATATAAATGTATAAATACAATTTCACTGGATCTTTTCCAATCTGCTCAGCTCCTCCTGCTCTATAACCTGCTGCCTGCAGACTGCACTGCATTTTCATGGTGACAGGTTCCCTTTATACCCTATTCACACGTCCTATTTTTCTTTCCTGATTCGATCCTGATCCTGATCTGGATCCATTCATTTCAATGGGTCCTGAAAAAATCAGGATCGAATCAGGAAAGAAAAACAGGACGTGTGAATGGAGCCTTAAAGGGATTTTCCATGACTTTAGAACTGATGACCTATCCTTTGGAGTGCCTGTGCCTTTTCAAACAGCTGATTAGCGGGTGTCGGATCCCCACCGATCACATACTGATCCAGAGGACAGGTCATCAGTTTTCTAAAGTTTTGGAAAACCCTTTTAAGACTGGGCTTGTTTCAATATAAACTGACACACAGATGAGGGAAGTTAAAGGGAACCTGCCAGGTTGAACATGGTGTCTGAACTGTGGGCAGCGTGTTATAGAGCAGGAGGAGCTGAGCATAAGTATATATAGTTTTATGAGAAAATATTCATTGTAACTTGTGTTTTAGGCCTCATGCACATAAACATATTTTCTTTCCGTGTCCGTTCCGTTTTTTGTTTTTTTTGCGGACCATATACCAAACCATTCATTTCAATGGGTCAGCAAAAAAACGGAAGTTACTCTGTATGCATTCCATTTCCATATGTCCATATTTCCGTTCCGCAAAAAATAGAACATTTCCTATTATTTTCCGCATTATGGACAAGGATAGGACTGTTCTATTAGGAGCCAGCTGTTCCATTCCGCAAAATATGGAATGCACACGGACGTCATCCATATTTTTTGCAGATCCTTTTTACATACAGTTGTGTGCATGAGGCCTTATCCATTTAAATTCCTGCTCATTCGGGGTTTGCAGTCCAGGAGGCAGTCCTATCAGTGATTGACAGCCTTTCCTTTATGAGGAGGCGGTCCTATCAGTGATTGACAGGCTGTCGTCTATGAGGAGGTGGTCCTATCAGTGATTGACAGCCTTCCCTCTATGACAAGGCGGTCCTATGAGTGATTGACAGCCTTCCCTCTATGAGGAGGAGGTCCTATCAGTGATTGACAGTCTTTCCTCTATGAGGAGGCGGTCCTATCAGTGACTGACAGGCTGTCCTCTATGAGGAGGCGGTCCTATCAGTGATTGACAGGCTGCCCTCTATGAGGAGGTGGTCCTATCAGTGATTGACAGCCTTCCCTCTATGAAGAAGCGGTCCTATGAGTGATTGACAGCCTTCCCTCTATGAGGAGGAGGTCCTATCAGTGATTGACAGTCTTTCCTCTATGAGGAGGCGGTCCTATCAGTGACGGACAGGCTGCCCTCTATGAGGAGGTGGTCCTATCAGTGATTGACAGCCTTCCCTCTATGAAGAAGCAGTCCTATGAGTGATTGACAGGCTGCCCTCTATGAGGAGGAGGTCCTATCAGTGATTGACAGGCTGCCCTCTATGAGGAGGTGGTCCTATCAGTGATTGACAGCCTTTCCTCTATGAGGAGGCGGTCCTATCAGTGATTGACAGCCTTCCCTCTATGAGGAGGAGGTCCTATCAGTGATTGACAGGCTGCCCTCTATGAGGAGAAGGTCCTATCAGTGATTGACAGCCTTCCCTCTATGAGGAAGTGGTCCTATCAGTGATTGACAGGCTGCCCTCTATGAGGAGGAGGTCCTATCAGTGATTGACAGGCTGCCCTCTATGAGGAGGAGGTCCTATCAGTGACTGACAGCCTGCCCTCTATGAGGCAGTGTTGCCAACCGTCCAGAAATTTCTGGACAGTCTGTAAATATAGATGACTTTTTTCCTGTGTCCATGAAAAAAAATAGCTGTGTCTGTGATTTTTTGAGGCTAGTGGTTCTTGAGTAGATTATTTTGGTGGTAATTATCATCATTTTACAGCTCACAGTAAGGACTGGTAATGAATTATTGTTAGTATATTGAACTGTAGCCCTGTATTGCTTATTATCTTTATCATTCATTATGGTTTTTAATTTGTCCGTAAAAAGTGTTGGCTGTCCGTAATTTTGGGATAAATTGTCCAGAAAAACAAAAAATTCTGGTTGGCAACCCTGCTATGAGGAGGCGGTCCTATCAGTGATTGACAGGCTGCCCTCTATGAGGAGGCGGTCCTATCATGTTCTTCTCACCATTTACCTGTTCGCCATCGACATTGCAGCGGTGAGCGGTATAATTATAGCTCCTCAGCCCTATTCACATGAACGGGACAGAGTGTGACTACAACTGCTCTCTCCCATTGAAGTGAACAGGACGGCAGAGCTGTAATTACACTGTGAGCAGGTAAACCGAGAAGGCAGTACTCTCAGGAGCTCTGCGTTCTTTTCAAACAACTAATTATTCGGGGTGTCGAGCGTCGGACTCCCGCCAATCTGACATTGACACCCTATCTTGAGGATAGATTATAAATATTAGAACCCGAACAATCCCTTTAAGTACTATAGTCAAGATATAAAATGATTAGTTCAGTCTGGGTCACACACAGGACAAAAACCGCTCACAAGCACGTAATTAGAAAAATATTATCGCAATCATCTGTGAGTCATATATTACTAGTAGCACCGCAGGGATGAGGCGGCCGGCGTACATCATTAATAATTTTATGGAGCACAAGTTCTCACCTCAGGTAGAAGGTTATGCAATTATAATGTTGAATTTCATGTCTAATTATCCCCGGTAATTAAGAATTATTTGAATTTCCTTCCACAATATTCACACTTGGAGCAGTGAATGTAGTGTATATATGGCGGAGTTAAAGGGGTTGTCCAGGAACAGCAGCTTTCAAAAACAGCCCCACGAGGGTTGTGCCTAGTATTGCAGCTCAGTTCTGTTGAAGTAAAATTAGCGGAGCTGCAATACCACACACAACCTTAGGACAATTGTGGCGCTGTTTTAGGGAAAAGCAGTCACGTTTTTCTCATCCTTTATGGAGAAAAAAACAGCGGGGACCATAACCTACATCTGGAACTCACCTACCTGCTTCTGGAGGCCACATATAGCAGTGAGAGGTGTAGCTATAAATTGCTGAGCAGCACAGCAAACTTTTGAAATGATTCAAAACTCAGCCCCTGCACCCACCGAATATTTACCAAAGCCATGTGAAGGTTAGGGTGAAGTCACAGTAAAACAGTACAAGTGATCATCCTCAGAGATATACAGTACTACCATATATGCCCCCAGAGAAACACTACGTTGACATATGTGCCTCATTTTATATCGTGCAGACAAGACTCCCAAATAAATTCATACTCTCAAGTCAGTCTGTAAAATTAATCTAGACCTTAGACCAGACCCCAGAACACACATCTCGCAGGAGTTCTGTGACTTTCTCCGACTTTTTCACCTGCACGCTCAGACACAGTCGCTCCTCTCTTGATGCAGAAGGACCTGCACTCCCAGCGTGATGACGTCACCACGAGCTCCCAACAATATTTTAATTTTCCTTGGCACAATCTATGATTCAAAAGTTCTACAAACCTGCAGTTTTCACATGGACCTCCATAGGGAAGAGTAGGATAGCCTTCAGCTATGTAATTCATTAGAGGTATAGTAGAATAAATCTGCCTCTACCTCACCATACAAATCCAGCAACATAAGTTTTAGTGTTTGGCTATCTACGCCAGTTCCATAGAGATATGCGTGACGTGACCCCACACTCCATTCAGCTGGAGGATTCTGGACCCTGGTTCTTGTGATCTGTGGGGGCCCCAATGGTTGGGCTCCCCATTCCCCCCCGATCTTACATTTATCACCTATCCTGTGCATTCATAAATGTTGTTCATGGTCCAACCTCTTTAAGAATGATCTGGAGTATTTCAAAGGTGAACCAATTAGTATTTGTTATTTTAACCTATATACAGGGTGACCAACTCCTATGATGACAGGTGTTGGTAAGAGGGACCGGGTATTTCGGATTTCAACATTTCTGATGCTCTGTTACCATAGGAAATAAACCACTGGAACCAGTCTGAAATGTAAAGTGGTATTTTTTTTTTCCCCAAGAGTCCTGACATGTGTTATGGTGGTGCCGCTTCTCTTACCCTCCTTCTTACTCTGCGCCGTGGTCTCAAGGCTCTGGTTCTGGTGCTCCTTCATGTCTCCAGCCTGCAGGTCACAGCTTGCTCCTTCTGGCATAGTTCCTCACTCTGTCCCGGGAGCATGCATGTTCTCTTGCTGACTCTTAAAGGGCCAGCGTGCGTGCCCTGATTTGTTCCTGCCTATGGCTGGTCATCTGTGGGTCTAGAGCAGGGATCAGCAATCTTCGGCACTCCAGCTGTTGTGAAACTACTACTCCGAGCATGCTACTTTCACTTCTGTGGGAGTTCAGAGAACAGACAATCAAGTGTGCACGATGGGAGATGTAGTTTCACAACACCTGGAGTGCCGGAGGTTGCTGATCCCTGGTCTAAAGGAAGATGCCTGAGCTTTAGGTTTCCTAGTTGCTGTTAACCAGTGAAGGTGTTCTGTTCTGTTTGTCTAACCCTGTACTGACCTCTACTTGTTTACCGACTCTGACCCTCCACTTCCTGCTCTGACCTTATTCTGCTTGCCGTATTGACCCATTGATGCCTTTCATAGATTTGTACAAAATCTGCCTACCCTGACCTCTGCTTGTTTCCTGATTTTGAGTATTGCCTAACCCCTCAGTTCCTTTCACCTGTGTCTCTGACCCCTGTGGGTCAGCTGCCAACTACACTGGGACTATTACAAGAGGTAGCAGCCTGGTGGGTCTCCTGCAGGGAACTCTAGATCCATGTACATGGGTTAAAGAGTGAAAACCAGTGGACTGCTAGCATTACACCCTTAGGACTAGCCCTCCGTCAAACCAGTTAGTTGGTGCAGTGCCATGCGGACAGTGGGAAAAACTATGCTGGCAAGAGTAGGTCAGGAGACACGTGGTAGTGGTGGGACCAGAGCCTCAGCAGCATCAGCCACAGAAAGAGGGTAAGAGTTGTGGCACCTGTGCCCCGGACAGCAGGATGGCGACGGGCACGGGTGCCACCATGACATACTGCATTTGGTATTTGATATGGACCCGGGTATCATGGAAAGTAACAGGCGCAGAGTGATATTTGAAGACTGTGGAGATAACTTTGTGGTGTTTTCCTCCACATTTTCCATGAAGCTGTGCATGGGTGGCCAACTCCACCACAGGTGACACATCACGCCTCCGAGCACCCACAGCTTCAAGCGATTCAATGATATTATTTTTATGTTGGTGTCTCGTACTTTGAGGAAGGTTTCTTTTGGCAATGAGACCCCAGCACATCACGTGTTAAAAGCTCACAGGACAAACTGCGTACAAACAGATCAAGTATATGGCTCGTCCTGAGAACTGCATACACAGACGCAGCTAAGAAAACAAACATGGCTGAGTCGTCTTCAGTGTGCAGAACTTTTATTAGAAGATGTGTTTAACACTTCAGGTGCCCAGTCTAAGGGTGGGACCTTAGAAGTCCATAGACGTCCTTTAACGGGACCTGACAGGTGTTATCAGACATTCAGGATGATTAAACATCCATAAAAAGTTATATAACATTACGTGACATCCGTCTGTAAGGGTAAAGAGCACAAAACAATAATCACAGACAACCCCTTTAATATGTGTCCAGCTGTAGACCCCTGGCACACAGCTGAACATAGCAGTCATCCAGACATTTCCCCTGCAGCAACCGCAAGTAAATGTTGATTAAGACCAGCTAACAAACAGTTCTCTGGCTCACAGAGGGGGTCCGAGAAGGGGACCTACTTTATGACATCCATATACCCTATGGACATGGAGCATTTATTGGACAATCCCATTAATTTGAAATATATGCTTCGGTCCATACAATGTCTCATTTAGTTGAGCACTTTTGTTGCCAGCAAGTGTATTTTTTTTTCAATGTATGTAGACAGCGGGTTTGCATTGATCTCTACAGAAAAACTTCTAAGAATGGAGCTAGTTCGACTGATTTGAGCCAAATTTACTTAAAGGGGTTCTCCAAGTTATATTTATTGATGACCTATCCTCATTATAGGTCATCAATATCAGATCGGCAGGGGTCTGACACCCGGCACCCCCGCCGATCAGCTGTTTGAAGAGGAGGCACGCGCTGTACCAGCGATGCCTCCTTTTCACTGTTCACATGCTAGCCGTAACGGGGGTAGTGGTGAGTAGGTATAATTACACCTAAGCATCCCATTCATTTCAATGGGAAAGATCGCTCCCATACAAGTCTATGGGAGCGATCCTTCCCATTGAAATGAATGGGGCGGTGAGGTGTAATTACACCTACTCACCACTACCCCTGTTACGGCGAGCGTGTAAACAGTGAAGAAGAGGCAGCACTGGTACGCCGCATGCCTCCTCTTCAAACAGCTGATCGGCAGGGGTGCCGGGTGTCAGACCCCCACCGATCTGATATTGATGTCCTATCCTGAGGATAGGTCATCAATAAATATAACTTGGAGAACCCCTTTAACCCCTTCGCGACCAGCGCCGTACATGTACGGCGCTGGGGCGATGCGGGCACATGGCGCCCGCTCGCGGGTGCGGCGGGCGTCATGGCCGGCAAGTCTCTGCTGTTTCTAACAGCAGAGACTTGCCGCTACCTACTTCATCGGCGGCGTCTTCCGGGTTGACTAGATGCCGTGATCACGGCATCTAGTTGCGTCTAAACCCGGAAGCGTTCGCTTCCGGGTGGTGTACAGACACCCCGTGTGGCCAATCGGGGTGTCTGTACACCATATGAAAACTGTAATCCTCGCTGGTGAGGATTACAGTTTTCAAACTGCAATTCTTATTCTGGCCACTAGATGGCAGGCCAGGATAAGAAATGAGCAATTCATGGCTTTCTGAGTCTATAAAACCCAGAATTGCTCATAAAGAAAAAAAAAAAAAGGCACAATATATAAGCCCATATTTGAGCTTTCTAATAGTACAAAAAAAAATAAAAAAAAATGTTAAAAAATATATAAAAAATAAAAAAGATGTAAAAGTTCAAATCACCCCCCTTTCCGTATAAGTAAAAAATAAATACCTAAATAACAATAAATATAGACATCATGGGTATCACCGTGACCGAAAACGCCCGTACTTTTAAAATATAAAAAAAAAAATTCCAATATGGCGAATTGTGTGGCGGAAAAAAGCGTCCAAATGGCGATTTGCCGTTTTTTGTCGCTTTTTTTTTCTAAAAAAAATTAAATAAAAAGTGATCAAAAAGTCATACACACCCCAGAATGGTATCAATAAAAACTTCAGATTGTCCCGCAAAAAATGAGCCCTCATACAGCTCTGTACACATAAATACCAAAAAGTTATAGGGGTCAAGATTTGACAAGGAAAAAAAAAAAAAAAAAAAGGGCAACTTTCTAATTAGTTTATCACTATGAAAACGCAGGAAAAACTATACATATTAGGTATTGCCGGATTCGTACTGACCAGTAGAATGAAAGTAACGGATCAGTTTTAATGCACATCGAACGCTGTAAATAAGAAACCCGTAGAACTGTAGCGGAATAGCGTTTTCTTTGCAATTTCACCCGGTTTGGAATTTTTTTCCCGCTTCCCACTGCACCGTATGCAATATTAAATGGTGGCGTTGGAAAGTACAACTTGTCCCGCAAAAAACAAGCCCTCATACAGCTATGTGAACAGAAAAATAAAAGAGTTATGGCTGTTTGAAGGCAGGGAGCGCAAAACGAAAATGCAGAACCGAAAAAAGCTCCGGTCGCGAAAGGGTTAAGGGTGCACATGTCTTAATGAATTTGTCACATTTTGGACTGTCTCAGTTAGAAAATGAAATCTATGCTTGCTCATAGCACTGAAGTTTGCACTACTCTCTTTTTAAAGGCTATGGACACTTTTGGGTGATGTTTTTATTCATTTTATTTATTTTTAGCTAAAAAACATTTTTTTTATATCTGGACTCAACCTTCAGGTTGCCTTGACTGTACTGCCCCCTTCTCACGAAATCAGTCAAAGAACTGCACTGTTCCTTATCTCTGGTCTCCTGACAGCTCATAAACTAATACTAACTCTAATATAATCTAAATTCTTTATCAAACTGCTAACAATTTAGTCTGTGAGACACTGAAACCTGAAGAGTGTAGAAGACAAGTGGTTGAATTTTTTTTTATAAAGACTAATTGAAAAAATAGCTTTTTAACTCAATATAAACATGCCCCCAAAGGTGTCCATATGAAATCAGTCTAAAACATAAAGACCCACCTACTTCTTGAAGACCATGCCCACTTTTATCAGCACTTTCAGATTTTCTCTGTCCACAGCTGAGCTCTTCAACAGCTAAGCTTGAAGACTTACACAATAGCCATCCATGTGAAAGGATGATAAACCTGGTGATACTTAGGCAAGATGCTTGGACATAAGTGGTTGTCCACAAACTCTTCTCAGATGCTTTTATAGGGTGCCCACAATCCAGGACTAGCTATAGAAAATATCCCTGTCCAGTGTGCCCAATAATTTTAATGCAATGTAGGGTCGCTGGAGGGAAGATGAACACTTGTGCAGGAGTGCCAGGAGCTAGATCCTCTCCATCGGCTATTGGGAATCCTTAATATGGAATGAGACAACCAACCCTTTTTCCCATGGGCAAACGTGGAGCTGTTTCTGGAATATCAATGCACATTTCCATCCTAACAATCCATGTTGCCATCAGTTTTCACCAGACTTGGCATCATTGATGACTCCAGTAAACGTAGACAGAAGTAGGTGATGGTTGAACAACCGTTGAATAGACAGTCATTTGGTGAACAATCATTTCAGAAACTCAACCATAGACACTTTAGTCCATATTGGTTGTTACAATTCTTCAAACTGGTCATACATGTTCAGTGTCACTTACTGGACGAAAGACAAATCCTGTGAACGTTATTCCAAAGAAAGATCTTTCTTCCACGTATATTTTTTCTTAAGACTAAAGATCTTTTGTCTGACTATTGGATAAACATTTGAAATGTGGATGACTTCTTTTCATTTGATGGCGGTCTGTCATTGGTTGACTAAAATGATCGTTGTTAAATTTCAGACATCATATAGTACATGACAATCTCTTTCTAACAAAGCTAGGACCAGCCCTGTACCTCACATGGGTCCAGAGATCTCCACATTCATTGCTTCAGTTCTTCTACTAGATTTATTTCAGCCTGGCAGCTGAGGGTCATCTCCTTGCTCAGAAGGCATGTCATTTCTGCTATAGCTCTCTTCCTGTAACTACCACACCTTCTAACAAAACATATGGCTGGTGACAGTTAAAGATTTAAACTGAGCGTGTGCGACCACCTCAGTGAGGTGGACAAAAAATAAGGAAAAGAACAAACAGCAGGTGGCGCTATACAAATACATTTTATTGAATAACTCAGTGGTTATACTTTTAATTACATGCAATTACAAAAGTATTGAGATCCAGGTGCTAGTTTTCAAAAATGTAGAATATTTTTCATGGCACAACCCCTTTAAGGGCCATGCCCTAGGCAGCAATGCCCATACATGCATCATGTACATTCAGCAATTATTTTTTATGGTATTACGCTTGTTCACGTTCAATGGTAAAATAGTTTGCTGTTCTTATTTTCTTACATCCCTGGATGAGAAAATTGTAAATGCAGTAATCCTCCATCAGTAATCCCAAAAAAAAGCTACATATCTTCTTGGATAACAACAACCCTTGTAGTCCAACCAGGGCAATTATCTGATTGATGCCACTTCTTCTTCCAATGTTTCCAGCTCTGGAACGTGGAGATTCCAGACCATCAAAGTGATTGTGGGACTCATTTTTGTGTATCCCAGACCAGTGGGCATTGAAGCCCATGCCAGACTGTATCTGATTATAATGCTGTTTTTTTCTTGTAAGAAATACAGATTAGTGCCGCGTAATACCCCGCAGTCAGGAAGTAAGTGCCTACACAATACGCTTGTTTTGCCTGTGTATTTAGAAGCGCTGTGTTAGTATAGGGGGGCTGTGTCAATGTGGGCTCCTAAGAGCTCAGAACACTGTGTTCTCGTACTTCTTCTACTTCTGGCACAAACGGCATATTAATAGGAGGAGGCGAAGATTAACTCTTTCCCTGATCCATGGGAGGAAAGCAGTGCGGACAAGGCAGGAGCTCCAACATGAAATCACAACAAAACTGCAGGATTTTCCATGAAAGGAAGGCACAGCTCATGTCAAACGTTTTCCCATGAGAAAAAATCTAAGGGAGTCACAAAGGCCTATATTAATAGTAAAAGTCTACTAGTCTAGCAGGATGCTGAATTAGCAGATCATCCGGAGTATTGGGTGCTTTGGAGAATAAAACTGGAAGCCCTCCATGAATATCTCCAAATCCTCAGATACAGTATTTTCACCACTTCCTGCTTCTAAATTCATCACTTGAACCCAGATAGTGAAGCCCCCGATACTGGATTACATTCACTTTACTTTGAGAGTGCAGTATTATGCATCATTCAGTGAGGTCTCCCATTTGATGCACCCTCATTTACACCAAGGTCCTCCACAGAAGCAAGTCTACAAATTTTTTCTACAGGGTGGTCCATTTATATGGATACACCTAAATAAAATCGGGAATGGTTGGTGATATTAACTTCCTGTTTGTGGCACATTAGTATATGGGAGGGGGGAAACTTTTCAAGATGGGTGGTGACCATGGCGGCCATTTTGAAGTTGGCCATTTTGGATCCAACTTTAGTTTTTTCAATGGGAAGAGGGTCATGTGACACATCAAACTTATTCACAAGAAAAACAATGGTTTGCTTGGTTTTAATGTAACTTTATTCTTTCATGAGTTATTTACAAGTTTCTGACCACATATAAAATGTGTTTAAGGTGCTGCCCATTGTGTTGGATTGTCAATGCAACCCTCTTCTCCCACTCTTCACACACTGATAGCAACACCGCAGAAGAAATGCTAGCACAGGCTTCCAGTATCCGTAGTTTCAGGTGCTGCACATCTCGTATCTTCACAGCATAGACAATTGCCTTCAGATGACCCCAAAGATAAAAGTCTAAGGGGGTCAGATCGGGAGACCTTGTGGGCCATTCAACTGGCCCCCGACGACCAATCAACTTTCTAGGAAACTGTTCATCTAGGAATATTCGGACCTGACACCCATAATGTGGTGGTGCACCATCTTGCTAGAAAAACTCAGGGAATATGCCAGCTTCAGTGCATAAAGAGGGAAGCATATCATCATGTAACAGTTGAATGGCCCCCAAGGTATCCCGATCTGACCCCCTTAGACTTTTAACTAAAGTTGGATCCAAAATGGCCGACTTCAAAATGGCCTCCATGGTCACCACCCATCTTGAAAAGTTTCCCCCTCCCATATACTAATGTGCCACATGCAGGAAGTTAATATCACCAACCATTCCCATTTTATTTAGGTGTATCCATATAAATGGCCCACCCTGAACAAATGTACCATAGTAATGGTGGAAACAGACATAAATCTGTTAATGGCTATGTATACCTTTGGGGGCAAAGTCATACATGTCAAGTGTTACAGATGTATACATGACCCATACAATAAATAAAAAACATAATTGTGTATGGCATCAATTGTACACACAGTATAATATATCATGGCAGATTAAATTGGTCTAAGATGCTCTAATAGCAGGCTGTGGATTTTCTGTCTTTTCCAGACCAGGAGCTGATGGGCTCCTTATCTCTGCTCTCTGACGTTATAAACACTCATTGTAGTTCTTCTCTTACTGATAAGAATGTTGCTTAAATTTGTATTTATGACCTCTCAGTAGTTTAGAGATAAGGGTTATTAGATGACCACAAAGTGAAAGTGCCAGTCACACAGTTAGAAAAACAATTAACCCTTTTGTGACAGAACGGCTCAATATTTTTAATAAAGGCCAATTGAAAAAATAATTTTTAGACAAAAATGAGTAAAATGCAATCATAAAAAAACTGCCTCCAAAGGTGTACATAGCTTTTAAGTTCAGCCCATTATCCTACAGCCTTGATCCAGAAACCCCCATAAAATAGAAGGCAATCACCTTTGGCCAAAGCCCAGGTAAGCCCTTGGGAACATACTACTGTGATCATGGTCAATGTGAAAGATGCTGCCCACTATTTCCTTGCAGTTCCAGCTGTGACCAATGTATATAATATATCCTCAGTAAATTCCTGCACAGTAATACAACTTTGTGTTTTACCGTTGATTATGGGTATAAGAAGGTTGTTTTTTTTCCAGGATTTTGTACCTTTTAACTTAGTCCCTATAGTGTGTGGTACCTAATAAAAGAATTATATTAACTTGCTCCCCGCCACTCCCGTCCTGTGCACTGGTTGCGTTCGGCGATCTTCCAGTACAGATGGGGTCACATGTGCCGCTGGAGCCAATGACCGACCTCCAGTACAGATGGGGTCATGTGCACCGCTGCATCCAATGACAGACCTTCAGTACAGATGAGGTCACATGCACCGCTGCAGCCAATGACAGACCTCCAGTACAGATGGGGTCACATGCACTGCTGCAGTTAATGACAGAACTTCAGTACAGATGGGGTCACATGCACTGCTGCAGTTAATGACAGAACTTCAGTACAGATGGGGTCACATGCACTGCTGCAGCCAATGACAGAACTTCAGTACAGATGGGGTCACATGCACTGCTGCAGTTAATGACAGAACTTCAGTACAGATGGGGTCACATGCACTGCTGCAGTTAATGACAGAACTTCAGTACAGATGGGGTCACATGCACTGCTGCAGCCAATGACAGAACTTCAGTACAGATGAGGTCACATGCGCCGCTGTAGCCAATGACAGACCTTCAGTACAGATGGGGTCACATGCACTACTGCAGCCAATGCGATCCAACAGTGATGCACCACTTAGTGCATGACAGGCCTCAGTGATGACATCCCTATGAGCCCGTCCATATAGCGGCTGGAAATAATCAGGCCGGGGACCAGAGAATCGCTAGACAAAGGACACCAAACTGGAATGGTGGGAGCAGGTGAGTATGAGTCTTTCATTAGGCACTCTACGTTACGGCGGAGGGGCTGATTAAAAAGGGACAAAACTCTGGAAAACCCCTTTAAAGTGTCAGTGAAGCAGTCAGACCCATAGTTCATTCACCACCAGGCACAATTTGGCTCTGAAGGTAGTAAACAGATATGCATATAAATAAAGAACCATAGCGGGGGAGATTTACTAAGGCCTTTTATGCACCAGTCTTATTAAAAAGTGCCCTGGAGTAAAATTACCGGATTAAAACGCTGTTTTTCTTTTGTTGATCTGTGGCATAGTTCCCGAGTTATGATACTATTTCTCAATATGCAGATAAGGCCTTTGGTGCCTTTGAGTCTCCTCACTCACTGCTTTGATTGGGTGAAACAAGAGCAATGGTGACGCCCTCATTGCTCCAAAGGCATATTGAGAAAAAGTATCATAACTCGGGAACGAAGACTTAGATCAAGAAAAGAAAACCAGGTATATATATGAGGTATATATAACTCAACAATCCCTTCCGTTCTCTACTTTCTGCAGGAGGTGAATGAATAAATAAATATATGTATGTATATATATATATATATATATATATATATATGGGGGCGCCACATGCAGCCCTTGATATCATTCTGTGCCCCCAACCATCATGGTAACAGACATCTATGTCTTGTGGCTGCTCACGTGCATGTTTCATGTATTCTCCCATTAGATGGGAATCCTGGAAGTATAACTAGACATTTATAATATACTAGCTGAAGGACTCGGCTTTGCATGGGTATATTTGATCTATTTCATTTATTGTTTGTGTGTGTCATTAAAAGATACCGACAGTATCCACTATGACAATGATATCTACAGCACCCCACCCCCTTAACAGTGACCTCCACAGCCCCCACTCCTTAACACTGACCCCCCCCACAGTGCCCCGTCTCCTTAAAATGGGACCTCCACTGCAGCCCACCCCCTTAACTTTGACCTTCACAGCAGCCTACCCCTTTAACAGAGAGTTCCACAGCAACCCACCCCCTTGACAGTGACATCCACAGGGGCCTGCCCCCTTAACAGTGAACTCTACAGCACCCGCCCCTTAACACTGACGATAGGTTACAGTCCCCTTAACTGAACTCCACCATTCCCGGCCCCCTTAACAGAGACCTCCACAGCGACTGCCCCTTTAACAGTGACTGTCACAGTACCCTTAACAGTGACCTCCACTGTATCCCGCTCCCTTAACAGTGACCTCACAGTACCCCGCTGCCCCTTTAATAGTGGCCTACACAGTCCCCTCCTCCCTTAACAGTGACCTCCACAGTGGCCTGCCCCCTTTACAGTAACATCCACAGCGCCCTCCCTTTTAACAGTGACCTCCACAGCAGCTGCCCCTTTATTAGTGACCTCCACAGTACCCTGTCTCGTTAACATTGATTTCCACAATAACCCGCCCCCTTAACAGTGACCTCCACAGCAGCTGCCCCTTTATTAGTGACCTCCACGGTATCCCATCTCCTTAACTGTGATTTCCACAACACCCGCCCCCTTAACAGTGGCCTCTACAGCAATCTGCCCCTTAACACTGACCTCCATAGCGGACCGTCCCCTTAACTGTGACCTCCACAGCAGCCTGCCCCTAGGGGCAGAGGTCCGGATTTAGGCTGGACAGTTCGGCTTTCAGACTCTCTGTCCTCTGTCTGGCGCAGTGTCTGGATGGACACAGGGATGTCCTTTTGAACAGCACACTCTCAGATAGCAGCACTGTGCAGTCTGAGCATGAGCTGCAGGGAGAAAGTCACCCTCCCACCCCTGCAGCTGACAGAAGTCGATTTTTACCTTCATTTTTTCAATCCCTGTCGGCTGCGGAGTGGGAGGGGGCGTGGCCTACCCATGTCAGGGTATGGCTTAGTGTGACCTGGGGGCAGGGATTTTAAATCCTGGGACCTCCACAGCACTCCGCTCCCTTAATAATGTCATCCACAGCGACCTGCACCTACAGCAATGAAGAAAAATGGCTGGATTGTTATGAAAACCTAGTGTAAAACTGTGTGTATGTGGAGACTAAGGACCTGCGAGCTTCTATTGGCTGATAGAGGATATGTGACCGTGTGTATGGCAGTTGGGATATGAAGAGAAAGACCTGCAGGCTTCTATTGGCTAATGTAGGTCATGTGATGTGTGCTGAGACCTGGTCTAAAACCCTCCTGGACACCTGATGTACCTGTGTACCAAATTTCGTGATTGTAAATGCGACATTGCGGATTCCTTTAGTGGACATACACACATACACATACACTCAGCTTTATATAATAGATACTGTATGTTCAATATGCTATAAATATAGTATTTCAGTTGGTAATACCCCTTTAACTTTTATTTTCGGCCCTTGGAATTGGTTCAGGATGGCAATTTGGCCCCCCAACCAGAAAATGTTTTGCACCCCTGATATACAGTATATATAATTTTTTTCCTGCTGCTAATGCATCTTAAATATATTGTTTCCATTTAATTTATAGCTTATATTTGTATCACAAAAATGAGATTCTAATGACTGGATTTTATAATTTTCACAGTTCTGTCCACTTTGGCGCCATGGTTACATTCCATCAGATGTTTTATCAGATTTTAGGATCCATAAAAAAAATCGATCCATCATGGATATAAAGAAGCCCAAAACATCAAAGTGAACTGAATCTAACAGGGCAGAAACCTATCACAGAAGTACAGGGGGCACAGAAGTAGCAGTTACAGGGGGCACTCCAGCTGTTGTGAAACTACAAGTCCCAGCATGCTTCATTCATTTCTGTGAGAGTTCTGAGAAAAGCAGAGAAAGTATGCATGCTGGGAGTTGTAGTTTCACAACAGCTGGAGTGCCGGAGGTTGCCTACCCCTGTTTTATACCTCTGGAATGTTTATAAAGACTGTAATTAGAGATGAGCGAATCATTCAAAAAATTATTCGCCAAACATTCGCCGAAGTTTTCCTAAGATTTGTATATTCGACGAATAGATTCGTTGTATTTGCGTACAAAATATACGTTATTATGTGCTATTAGCGAACATTCGCGCACTGATAACGAATGCACATTTAAAAAATGTACGCAACTTCTTAGAAGACGTACGCATGAGTGTACAAATAGCTCACAAATCCTCAGCGTACTATTGTCTACGCGATTACATAATACGCAGGCACGTACGACGAGAGGCTGCGGCGTGCGCTCCTCAGAGGCAGAGCGAATATTCGAAAATGGCATCCAGACGATCCTCATCATTTAGCTCTGCTGCACAGCTGAAATACATAGTCCGGCTGATGGACCGCCAGGATTACGATTTACGATGGCACACACTGCCACCCGAACCAGAATAAAAAGGAGGTGATCCAGCAGGTGATCCGAGGCTTGCACCATCGTTTCGACACCTTGCGGACCCTGGGCCAGATCCAGTGTAAATGGTCAGATCTGAAATCGCCCTCAGAGGCAGTATGTATATTTGAGGTAGAACAAGTAAGGTGCTGTCTATCCGGCTATGGGCATAGTACAATCATCCACAATACTATAAGGTGAATATGAGGACACATTGCGGTACCTGTAAAGAAATACACACAATGGGCAACATACTTGAAAACGTTGCTGAAAGGTAAAAACATTAGTGCAAACAATCCAGTGCAAATACATTATAGGTGTAATGTAAACATTATAAATATCACCTACCTAGTATGCTCACGAACACGTTTAAGTCTCTTTTCTTCTGACGCTTGTCATAGAACTGGAGCAGAGTCCCAAACTCAGTTGCAATTTGTAATCTACATAGGTAAAATTGTAATCCAAATGGGTAAAAAAATAGCAGCAAAGGTTCCTTAAAAAACCCTCTTTCAAGGGGCTCCCCAATAACCTGAAAAGGGGGAAAAAAGGGATGAGGCGCACGTCTGCGCAACTTGGTTAAAACCTTTTTTTTGATGGGGGGAAGTCCTGACAATCCATGTCCATCTGGGTGAGGACAAACGCAGGGCAATAAAAAAAAAAAAACACGCCAACTAGTGCCCACCTTTCAAGTTAAGTCCACGTTGTGGCTCCCATAAAAGCTGCAGGATCCTTAGGCCAGTAGGTCCTCTTCACTTAGGGTGGCCATCCGTCCGGTTTTTGGCCGGACAGTCCGGTTTTTGGACTCCTGGTCCTCCGTCCGGCTAAAGGCCAGGACGGACAGCCAGAAGTCCTCCTTTTTAGGGGCGCAGGAAGCAATGAGCGCTTCCATCAATACAGATGGAAGCGCTCATTGCAGGAGCTGGGTCTGTACTCACCGCTCAGCTCCTCCTGCGCTCCGGTGTCTTCCTGTCTGGCTGCGCTGCACACGCCTGACTGGTACAGCGTCAGGACGTAGTGCGCGCACTCTGACCTGACGCTGCACGCAGTCAGGTGACAGTGCAGCACGGGCAGTGAAGAGACAAGAGCGGTGGAGCAGAGCTGCAGCCCAGAAAAGGTAAGAATCAGGCTAATCTGAGGTCTGAAGGGGGCACTACAGGCTGATCTGAGGTCTGAAGGGGGCACTACAGGCTGATCTGAGGTCTGAAGGGGGCACTACAGGCTGATATGAGGTCTGAAGGGGGCACTACAGGCTGATCTGAGGTCTGAAGGGGGCACTACAGGCTGATCGGAGGTCTAAAGGGGGCACTACAGGCTGATCGGAGGTCTGAAGGGGGCACAGTGGGCTGATCGGAGGTCTGAAGGGGGCACAGTGGGCTGATCTGAGGTCTGATGGGGGCACTGTGGTCTGATCTGAGGTCTGATGGGGGCACAGTGGGCTGATCTGAGGTCTGATGGGGGCACAGTGGGCTGATGTGAGGTCTGATGGGGGCACAGTGGGCTGATGTGAGGTCTGATGGGGGCACAGTGGGCTGATGTGAGGTCTGATGGGGGCACAGTGGGCTGATGTGAGGTCTGATGGGGGCACAGTGGGCTGATGTGAGGTCTGATGGGGGCACTGTGGGCTGATGTGAGGTCTGATGGGGGCACGGTGGGCTGATGTGAGGTCTGATGGGGGCACGGTGGGCTGATCTGAGGTCTGATGGGGGCACGGTGGGCTGATGTGAGTTCTGATGGGGGCACAGTGGGCTGATGTGAGGTCTGATGGGGGCACAGTGGGCTGATCTGAGGTCTGATGGGGGCACAGTGGGCTGATCTGAGGTCTGATGGGGGCACAGTGGGCTGATGTGAGGTCTGATGGGGGCACAGTGGGCTGATGTGAGGTCTGATGGGGGCACAGTGGGCTGATCTGAGGTCTGGAGGGGGCACAGTGGGCTGATCTGAGGTCTGATGGGGGCACAGTGGGCTGATCTGAGGTCTGATGGGGGCACAGTGGGCTGATCTGAGGTCTGATGGGGGCACAGTGGGCTGATCTGAGGTCTGGAGAGGCACAGTGCGCTAATCTGAGGTCTGATGGGGGCACAGTGGGCTGATCTGAGGTCTGATGGGGGCACAGTGGGCTGATCTGAGGTCTGATGGGGGCACAGTGGGCTGATCTGAGGTCTGGAGGGGGCACAGTGGGCTGATCTGAGGTCTGATGTGGGCACAGTGGGCTGATTTGAGGTCTGATGGGGGCACAGTGGGATGATTTGAGGACCATTACAGCAGGTCCTTATTATTTCTGGGAGCACTACTGGAGGCACTATGGGAAAATGGTTTCTATTATGGAGAATTATTACTACTACCAGGGGTACTATTGGGGGAGTTACTATTATTAGTACAATATGGAGGGCACTACTGCTAAAAAGGGATACTGGTGGAGCATTATCACTATTGGGGCACTATTACTAATGGGACTATTTTAGGCAGTATTTTAGGCAGCAGCAGGATAACAGTAAAAGTGGGTAATCTATGATGTCTTTGTGGCAGAGAGAAGATGGAGCTGAAAGAAGTGTCATGGCGGTGTGGGCCAAATACAGAAGATGAGAAAAGAGAAGATCTACATCAGGAAGACGTCACTGGATGTAAGAGGTAAGTGGTGCTGTATCATCTGGTATGTCTGGTGCTGGTGAATGTAATGTCCATCCAGATATGTGTCACCTGCCGGTATATGGTATGTTACTGCTGCAGCCAATCAGTGCTCTAATGCTGAGAACTGGCTGCAGTGGTCACATGCCATACACCTGCCCATCAGTGTGCACATCACCAGCACTATGACAGATGTGCACACTCGCCCATTACATGCCTGTCAGTCTTTGTTTACGTGGCAGCAGCAATGATGCCAGAAAGTCCAGCGTGTCACAGGCGTCACCACTGCAGCCATATAACCAAAGCATTCAATGGCAGGGAGGGAACAGCTGAAAATTGTGGATTTCTTTTCCATCTGCCATATTTTATTTTTAATTACTGAACAATCCTCTTTATTCTAACCATACTAGAGCGGTATTTTTATAGTTAGGCTTGCTGGCTTGAATTTTCACGTGGTGGGGGTGGGGGTGTATGTGTGGTAAGAACCATGGGAGGTGTGATGGGTGACGGTGTACGAGCTGATTGGGGGGACGTGGTTTAGCAGATTGGGGGCGTGGTTTAGCAGATTGGGGGCGTGGTTTAGCAGATTGGGGTGTGGCCGAAAATGTCCTCCTTTTTGTGATGAAGCCGGTGGCCACCCTATCTTCACTGCTGCTGGAGCTAAAAGACATGAGAGGGCACTCCTGCCTCATGAAAGCGACACTGGCTGCGGGAGCAGACCGCCACCGACCTCTCAGGGATGGTCTTGGTAGTGACCGGGTGATCACACTGGCAAGGGCCGTGGCAACTTGGGCCTTGCCCATTACCTTGTAGTGGCCAGATCCTCCCGCCGGCATACAAGGTGACAGAATCTCCGGCTGTAAGGGCTCTGGTAACGGTCTTCCGCGAGCGGCGGACTGTGTGGCCTGCACCTGCCATGGCAGTTGGTATTGTACCAAGGCTGGTACACAAAACTGTTGGTGGTCATCTGTCCCACATGAAGGATCGGCGGTGGTGGCAAATCTGGTATCAGGGGTTCCAGCTGAGCTTGGGATTTCTCCTCAGATCACAGAGTCCCATCATTGGTCTCATGGGAACACCGAACCTCTTCTGCGGCCTGGGCCTCCTCAGTCCAGTCTTCCGGGGGTGCTGCAGGAGTAGCTGGTCGCTTAAGGAGATTCACCCCAGTAGCAAAGGGGCCTTGGAGGCTCTTCATGGGGGTATACTCCACGTAATCCCCTGCGTGGAGATTGTGGCGGACGGGCGGAAGATACGACCGCCGTCTCCTCATCGCCGATAAAACCTACTCCCCGTTCCACACTGAACCAAATAACGGTACCCCTTCGGCGCTCCAGCTTAGGGTCACCGGACCGTGGGTGTTCCAAAACCTGCACAACGCACTCCTCTACCAACTTTTTGAATTCCCAGAGGGTCAGGGCGTTCCGGGTGACAGCCTCGGGGACCATTGAATTTTGCCGAAGGGAGTAGTCCTTCCGCGGCGGAGCGGGAACTCCTGCCGCCTCCGCCGTGCCAGACTTCTTAGGCTGTCGGACATGTTGAGAGACGTAGATCTCCTCCGGTTCCTTCTCCTCATAGGGGTCGGTGCCCCACACCATGCCTCCCCAGTCAGGGCCTCACTGTGTCGCCATCTTAATTTCCTGAGTTGCCTCGTCTTCCTCGCGCGCTGGATAAGGGGGGGGAACTACCAGGGAGGAGTCTGCATCGCAAATGAAATGAATTTGTATGCAACAACGTATAGAGTAACTTATACGTAGCAATAGCGTATAATTGATAGGACAAACTACGTAGCAAATGCGTACAAAGCCGAAGCGAAGCACCTAATATTCGGATTCGCTTCACAGCTAAAAATTCCCAAGATTCGATACGAATCAACGAATCAATTCGCTCATCTCTAACTGTAATATATGACGTTGTCATACTGTATACGAGATATTCACCTTTATATAAAACGTTATTACCCCCCTGTGCATTATATGCCATGTTACCTCCGCTGTGACTACTGTGCCGTTATAAGGAGTCACCCCTGTGTATTATATGCCATGTTACCTCCGCTGTAACTACTGTGCCGTTATAAGGAGTCACCCCTGTGTATTATATGCCATGTTACCTCCGCTGTAACTACTGTGCCGTTATAAGGAGTCACCCCTGTGTATTATATGCTGTGTTACCTCCACTGTTATAAGGAGTCACCCCTGTGCATTATATGCTATGTTACCTCCGCTGTGACTACTGTGCCGTTATAAGGAGTCACCCCTGTGTATTATATGCTATGTTACCTCCGCTGTGACTACTGTGCCGTTATAAGGAGTCACCCCTGTGCATTATATGCTATGTTACCTCCGCTGTGGCTACTTCACCGTTATAAGGAGTCACCCCTGTGCATTATATGCTATGTTACCTCCGCTGTGACTACTGTGCCATTATAAGGAGTCACCCCTGTGCATTATATGCTATGTTACCTCCGCTGTGACTACTGTGCCATTATAAGGAGTCACCCCTGTGCATTATATGCTATGTTACCTCCGCTGTGGCTACTTCACCGTTATAAGGAGTCACTAGGCAGACGATACAGTATGACTCCAACCTCTGCTGCCACCACCGCACTATCTCTGCATACAAATTGCCTAAGGAAGTAACACTAGTAAATGTATTCATATGGCCTGGGGCTAGAAGACAGTAACAACACCTCAGCTCTGAATACATAAATTACAGCAGCACCTTTGTAAGTTAAAAGCAAAGTATGAGCTCACAGAACTGTTGTAACCTAGGAAAGAGAACAGACTAATGTCACACTGTGGTATTACGACACCATATAGCCTCTCTCTAAATTGGACCATGGCACCTATAGAAGTTGGTACTGTTCCATGTTTTGGTTTTCTACTATTCTATGCTTGTGTGAATTGTGTTGTGTGTGTTTTTGGTCTTTACAGGTCCAGTGTTAGGTCTCATTCACACTGATTATTAGAAGTGATTGTGAGGCAAAACCAGGATTGGAGCCACCACAGACATAAGGTGTTGCACAGGCACCTACCGTGGTGCTTCCGCATTCGGATCACGGACTCATTCACTTCAATGGGATCTGCGATCTGCATCTGACTGTCCGCACCGCAAAAATATAGAACAAGTTCTATTTTTTTGCAGTGCGGAGGCACTGAATGGGTCCGCGATCTGTGATGCGTAGTGCACACGGCCGGTGCCCGTGTATTGCGGACCCACCGTATGCAGGCCGCAATACGGCCACGAACGCACAACGTCCATATGAACAAGCCCTAAGGGAAAGATCTGCTCCTGTTCTGTGTTTAGAGCTTGGCTCTCAATCACTGATGGAAATCACTAACTAAACATTGATCAAATACTGACTGTGTGAAAGAGGCCTTAAAAGGGTGGTCCCATTATGATAACTTAGGTGGGAATTTAACATTGTAGGTGTATTTGGGGTTAGTTTTCAGACTGCAGTTGCTATGAGCATTTGTGCCAAATATATGAAGATGGGCACATTAATAATAAATTGGGTGCAAGTTTAATATAGTTGCACCTATTTCAGTGAAAGTATACCTGAGGGATGCCTGCCGTGAAGTTTCAACTTTAAAGAAAAAAAATTGTCCTGTATAAATGTGACACACCGCGCAATCTGCTGCCAGCAAAAGATAATAGTTGTGAATGATTTTTTACCCAAGGAACAAGCATTTCCACCACCAGATAATTGCTAACTAGCGTTCTATGAGTGCTTGTTAGCGAATATCTGCAGGATTCTCGGCTCCCTTAAAGAGGACCTTTCACCACTCCTGACATGCTTATTTTAATATCTTCATGCATTCCCCGTGTAATAACAATTCTGGAGCATCTATTCTTATGTCTCTATGTTGTGCCGTTCCTTTATTATTCCTGCTAAAAGTTATGAATGAATTGCCAGCAGTCTGCAGTAAGGGTACAAAGGGATGGTAACCAGTTGGGGGGGGGGTGTACCTTCACAGTGTGAAAATGGCAGCACTGATTGGCTAGAGTAAGTCTGTGCAGGTACACACCCCCAACTGGTTACCTCCCATCTGTACCCTTACTGCAGACTGCTAGCAATTCATTCATAACTTCTAGTAGAAATAATAAAGGAATGGTACAACATACAGACATAAGAATAGATGCTCCAGGATTGTTGTTACATGGGGGATATATGAAGCTATTAAAATAGACATGTCAGGAGTGGTGACAGGTCCTCTTTAAGCCACCCCTGTGTTGTCTTGGCTGTGTGCTTAGGGTCTTTCTCTTGTTGGAAGGTGAACCTTTGGGCCCAGTTTGAGGTCTAGAGCACTCTGAATCAGGTTTTCATTAAGAATATCTCTGTACTTTGCTCCATTCAGCTTTCCCTCAACCATAACCAGTCTCCCTGTTATAGCTGCCACCATGCTTCACTGTAGGATTCCTCCAGACACGACGCTTAGAGTTGAGGCCAAAAAGTTCAAAATTGGTTTAATCAGACCAGAGAATGTGGAACTTTTTTGGAGTTCAGCCACAGTGACTATTGGGCTTTTGGTCACCTCTCTTACCAAGGCCCTTCTCCCTGGATTACTTAGTTTGGTGGGGCGGACAGCTCTAGGAAAAGTCCTGGTTGTTCCAAACGTATTCCTGTTAAGAATTATGAAGGACATTGTGTTCTTTAGAACTTTCAGTAGAAGAGAATTTTTTGTCCCCTTTTCCTGATCTGTGTCTCCACACAATCCTTCTCTCTGAGCTCTACAGGCAGTTCTTTCCTCCTCATTGCTTGGTTTTTGCTCTGATACGCATTGTCAGCTATGACCTCATATAGACAGGGCTGTGTCTTTCCAAATCATGTCCAATCCACTGAACTTACCACAGGTGACTCCAATTAGGGTACAGAAATATCTCAACGACGATCAATAGAAATGCGAGACCCCCTCATCTAAATTTCAAGTGTCAAAGCAAAGGGTCTGAATACTTATGTCAATACAAGATTTACATTTTTTCTTAGAAAACATTTTGAACATTATGTGGTATCAAGTGCAGAATGATGGGGGAAAACTTTTTTTTAGCACAAGGCCACAATATAACAAAACGTGAAAAAATTAAAGGGTCTGAAGCGTTTTGAATGCACTACATCTCCAAAACGGGGCTCCCAAAGTGGACAGAGGCTTGACTGACTGACTGAAGAGGTGACTGTGCTGACATGGCTTGCTCTCCGTGCAATGCTATAGAAATGCCAGAAAAAGCTGAGCACGGTCTATTTTCAGAAGTCCCATAGCAGTGAATGGAGAAGATAATTTTCATGTGTGATGTGTTCTCCTTCACTTTGGGGCCCCATTGTAGAGATGGGAGTGGGTCCCATAAATGTTGAGATGGAATAGCCCCTTTAAGACTATACCTCTCTGAGGTGGACTGTTGCATTGATACAAGTGGTCAGAGCCCCTTAAAGGGGTTGTGCATGTCCCTCCTGAACAGACCTGCTAAGGGAAGCCTACTTACCTGGTTTCCGATGCTGGCTCCCGGCTCATGCACCCTCCAGCCACTGCTGCTTTGGGTTCCATGTAAACTTTTGTAGTGATTGGTTGCAGCAGAAGTTTACATCCAGGGACCCGAGAGGAGCAGCAAAAGCCAAAGAGCACAGGAGCCGGGAGCCAGCGTCGGGAAGCAGGGTGTGCCAAAAAAACAACAACCCACCCCTCCCCAAATATGCACAACCCTTTTAAGGGGCAACACTCCTGTCTAGGCTGCAAAGACACATAGGGCTCCCTATGACATGTGGGGATGTAACCCATGCCCTGGCACAATTGTCACAGAAGTCTAGGGGGTCCTACTGGACTTCTCTATGGGGCTGCATTAGGAGTTCTATTCTGTAGGATTGCGATTGAAGTAAGATAGAGAAAGACATGATGAAAATTACACGTGTGGACCCGGCTATACTGTCATAAATCAAGGCACGTGCACATAAGACAGAACTATTTGTTGCGCTATTATAAGGGTGGATCCAGACTCTATCTGGATGAGGGTGGCAGTCGTGTCCTGCCCTGAACCCGTTCACCAGCCAGGAATGTCACATTTTGTGTCTGGTCCTTCCCTGTAGAGGAGCAGCCAAAACCTCCCACAGACAAAAAATCCTTCCTGACCTAATCAAAGGCATCAATTCCCTGCAAGACTCCAGCCTTGTCAGTCCAGCTGTGACTGTTAACCATTGCTGCCTGCACCTTGTACACACTGGAAGTCTCATCACTGACCAAATATTGGGAGTAGATCCAGTGTACATTCATGTCCGGGTACATGCATGCATCATGCTGCCTGACCAGGGCTAAATTCCCATTAAACCAAACCTAATTCTTACTGGCCACGACCCCTTAGCACCGAGTCATCCATTCTTTGCCTTTTCTTTTAGAACGGGAAGGAAGGAGTCATTGCAAAGAGATTTTGTTTCCAGCAGGTTGTGAAATGCCGTGTATGAGTAATTCCAACCCTTGGAAGTGCTCAGTAGTTTCCCTCTAAATATTCGAATGCTCTTCTGATTGACAGACTGAATAAAAAGTAGGCTATGCTCTTAAAGGGCAGCTGTCAGCAGAACCAACTCTATTAAACCAGGCATACTGTCTGGTAGGGTCGATCTTGCTGATTAAAATGATACCTGTCTTGCGAAAATCACTTGTGGCGTTCCTGAGAAAAAAAGAGATTTATTTTTAAGGCAAACTAGGGCTTCAGTGCACGTGGGGGTGGGGCCTATCCCCTTAGTGCACCTCAGCGTTCCAGTGCTGGCCCCGCCCCTATGTGCCGTGAAGACAGCATCTGCATAAAGAATAAAAGTCTTTTTTTCTCAGGAACACCCCAACCGATTTTCACAAGACAGGTGTCATTTTAATCAATACAACCAACCCTACCAGGCAGCATGCCTGGCTTAATAGAGTTGATCCTGCTGACAAGTAAAGGGGTTTTATGTAACTTAAGCTTAACCACTGTATAAATGGAAAGTTCTAAAATGTTCTTCTAATAGATTTATGTTTTGCTTCAAAAAAGTTTGCAACTTTCATGTCTGTGAATGCCAAGGGAGCAGCGCAACCAGGCACAGACAGGGGGCAGTACAGGATACGTAGTACCGCACTGTACTGTAGAGAAGAGCCAATACTGTTATTTTGCCAGAGATGTGGCCATGTTGCTTGGCTGGATCTGAGTTGGAGGTATTGTACATTGAGTCTAGTTTCAGCTTACAATGGCCCAGGAAAGTGGTTCAGTTTTTTTCACATGGATGCTATCAGTTTTCATGTGTTTTTCACGTGTGTGAAAAAAACCCTGAAGAATAACAATCTACATCTCCTAGTAACCATCAGTGAAAAACGCATTACATCCGAACTTGCTTCCAGATGCAATGCGTTTTTCACTGAAGCCCCATTCACTTCTATGGGGCCAGAGCTGCATGGAAAAAGCAGAATATAGAACATGGTGCAAATTTCACGTAACGCAGAACTGATGTGTGAAAAAAACACTCATGTACACAGATCCATTGAAATGAATGGGTCAGGATTCAGATCGGGTGCAATGCATTCAATTCACGCATCGCACCCACTCTTTCTGCTCGCTGCTGCTATGTCTATGGCGAGCAAGAAGAGAGAAGGGAGACGACACGCGCGCACTGCGTGCACCTTCCCTTCATGCAGCTCATTGGCGGGGGTGTTGGACCCCTGTTGATCTGATATTGATGACCTGATATTAAAAGCCTGGAGAACCCTTGTAACCTAAAACCAGTCAATCCCATTAAAGCTTTCACTGCCAAAGACGTGTGTAATACGTCATCACTTTTAACACTGCTGTAGGCAGACTAGAAGGACTGGTGTTTGGACCCTGATATCATAAAGGTGTCATAGGTGTAATATTTGGGAAGCCGCATGAAAGGCTTTACCTTCTAGTATTGTGTGTGCAGGGGTGCACCTAGCCTTTCTGCAATATGCCACCAATGTATCAGATGACACAACCCCTTTAAGCCTTCCACCATCACACACAGTCTAGTCGCGTCACTGCTAATCACCAGCAGGGGGCCGCATCTTTCGTATGTTCTGCCTCTCCCAGACTTCAATTATGGATGTAACAGCACCATCTAGTGGCTGAACTGAGCTGCCAGTATTCTTGTGTCTCTTTCTGTCAGCACCTCTTCCTGGTGCCTGATGGGGATGATGTCCTTCTTAAGGGCCCTTGCACACAACCGTATGCACTCCTAGACATACGGTCTGTGAGCGGGCCATATGTTCCGGAGCGGCATTGATCGTGTGCACGGGAGCGCACAGCATCATAGATTACAATGATGCTGTGCACGTCAGGTCACCCGCAGGACTATTGTCCTGCACTTATAAGATGATATGAGTGCGGGACAAGTCCCGCGGGCGGCCTGACGTGCATCATTGTAATCTATGCCGCTCTGGGACATATGGCCCGCTCACGGACCGTATGTCTCGGAGTGCATATGGTTGTGTGCAAGGGCCCTAAGGTGGGCTCTGAAACACTCCCCCCACACACACAGACCAGAGAGTGACACTGGAGCTGCATACAGAGCCTCTTCTGTATAGGCCGGGTGCTCTTTCGCACTGTTGTTACATCTTCCACCATCTGCCGATCATGTCTGAGTCTACACAGCAAAGTTTAAAAAGAGCGCTCCAACTCAGCTTATAGTGCGCCCTCCAGTGGACATTTTGAAAATGTTATAAAAAAACCCACCATCAACATGCAAAGAAAAGTTAAAAACCTAATAAATGATGGGTCATTTCCTAATTATATGTTCCCTTTAACCTTTCAACAGGACCACAACCCTAAACGCACGGCAGGGGTGTCACAGGGACAGGTCTGCGAATGTCCTTAAGGGTCCTAGTAAGAGCCCGGACTTGAACTTGGTCAAACAAGGACTGAAAATAGCTCCTCATCCAACCCAACAGATCTTAAGAGGATCTGCAGAGGAGACTAGGAGAAAATCCTCACTTAAGGTTGTAATGTGGAAGAAGTGAAGGGGTGTGAATACTTTGTGAATGCACTGTAATTCTATTGGAGGGGTCCATCACAATTAGGCCTGGGGGAAACTGACTGAGAGTGGATTGCGATACTGATGTGAATTGCTGCCATTTTGTGCATCCGTCACCCACTGAGCTAATTGATAAAACGTGTAGAGGAAACATAAAGCGAATGGTTGTTAAGGACCAGGCCCGACACAATGGGCGTCAGTGTAATTACATCCACGGCTATGGCCGCCTTCCCTTTTACTGGTATCACGTGGACTTCCAGGCACACAGATTTCTGATGTAATCTTCCCTCTGACTGCGTCTCCACCTGCGTAGAAGGAATCGTTGGAGTGACTCATCCGGTTGCCATTTACATGCACATTTTCAGTCCCCTCTGACTCCCGCTCACTGGAAATTTTCCAGTCTGCTGCTGGATTTTTTTTCTCCAATCATCCAACACATTTTTGTTCGAGAAAACCTTCACTGTTGGACTGTAAGGCTCTCACCGCTCACCACTCCAGTTCTCCCTCCTGCTTGTACTCGTACCTCCTACTCTGCAGCTGTCAGTGACTACCCGTACTGGTGCCCACCGCTGTCTCCATACCAAGGCTGCCCACAGACAGTGTATCCAGCCGCCAATGCTTTCCATTATGCCAGCAGTAATCTGCTCAATAGTAGGCTTCCTCCACTGGGGGGCAGCGTTATGAGAGCAGCCATTGACTGACCACTCACACATCCTCCTAGATGAGTGGAGGTGACCATCGGAGGACACATGGCTGGAGCAAGTAATAAAGGGCGCTCTCTGGCCGTGGTACTGTTCATGGGTGTACTCAGGGGTGCACAACCAATGAGGCCAGGTGAGGCGATCGCCTCAGGTAGCACCAGGTATGAGCAAGAGGGGTGCAGTGGAAGGGCCATGGGCAATGAGTACTTTCATTGTAGCAAAGGAGTTAGGTTAAGAAATTAGCTTTTTATTTTGGGGGTGGGGGGGCAATGTTTTGGCTGGGGCACCATTACTGAAAGGATCTTTATGGCTCGGATGAAAGCGGTGGTCTCATGAAGACAACCCCTGCTCATATACCCTATAGGTTCCCATTCCATGTATTACATGGATGGTCATTCATCTGACTAACCGCCATGTTATACTACAGTGGAACCTGATGAAGGTGGCAGTTCACCAAAGAAACGCGTTGCTTGTTTTTATACTTTTATTTATTTTAATAAATATGTTAATTGGTATTTAGTGCAGTGCCTGTCAATCCCAGTTGACAGTACAGCGATAATGTACACAGTGATGTCACAGTACAGGGATAATGTACACAGTGATGTCACAGTACAGGGATAATAAACACAGTGATGTCACTGTACAGGGATAATGCACACAGTGATGTCACAGTACAGGGATAATGTACACAGTGATGTCACAGTACAGGGATAAGTACACAGTGATGTCACAGTACAGGGATAATAAACACAGTGATGTCACAGTACAGGGATAATGTACACAGTGATGTCACAGTACAGGGATAATGCACACAGTGATGTCACAGTACAGGGATAATGTACACAGTGATGTCACAGTACAGGTATAATGCACACAGTGATGTCACAGTACAGGGATAAGTACACAGTGATGTCACAGTACAGGGATAATGTACACAGTGATGTCACAGTACAGGGATAATGTACACAGTGATGTCACACTACAGGGATAATGTACACAGTGATGTCACACTACAGGGATAATGTACACAGTGATGTCACAGTACAAGGATAATACACACAGTGATGTCACAGTACAGGGATAATGTACACAGTGATGTCACAGTACAGGGATAATGTACACAGTGATGTCACAGTACAGGGATAATGCACACAGTGATGTCACAGTACAGGGATAATGTACACAGTGATGTCACACTACAGGGATAATGTACACAGTGATGTCACAGTACAAGGATAATACACACAGTGATGTCACAGTACAGGGATAATGTACACAGTGATGTCACACTACAGCGATAATGTACACAGTGATATCACAGTACAGGGATAATGTACACAGTGATGTCACAGTACAAGGATAATACACACAGTGATGTCACAGTACAGGGATAATGTACACAGTGATGTCACACTACAGGGATAATGTACACAGTGATGTCACACTACAGGGATAATGTACACAGTGATGTCACAGTACAAGGATAATACACACAGTGATGTCACAGTACAGGGATAATGTACACAGTGATGTCACTGTACAGGGATAATGTACACAGTGATGTCACACTACAGCGATAATGTACACAGTGATGTCACACTACAGGGATAATGTACACAGTGATGTCACACTACAGGGATAATGTACACAGTGATGTCACACTACAGGGATAATGTACACAGTGATGTCACAGTACAAGGATAATACACACAGTGATGTCACAGTACAGGGATAATGTACACAGTGATGTCACTGTACAGGTATAATGCACACAGTGATGTCACAGTACAGGGATAATGTACACAGTGATGTCACACTACAGGGATAATGTACACAGTGATGTCACACTACAGGGATAATGTACACAGTGATGTCACACTACAGGGATAATGTACACAGTGATGTCACAGTACAGGGATAATACACACAGTGATGTCACAGTACAGGGATAATACACACAGTGATGTCACAGTACAGGGATAATGTACACAGTGATGTCACTGTACAGGGATAATGTACACAGTGATGTCACTGTACAGGGATAATGTACACAGTGATGTCACACTACAGGGATAATGTACACAGATGTTACAGTACAAGGATAATACACACAGTGATGTCACAGTACAGGGATAATGTACACAGTGATGTCACAGTACAGGGACAATGCACACAGTGATGTCACACTACAGGGATAATGTACACAGTGATGTCACAGTACAGGGATAATACACACAGTGATGTCACAGTACAGGGATAATACACACAGTGATGTCACAGTACAGGGATAATGTACACAGTGATGTCACACTACAGGGATAATGTACACAGTGATGTCACTGTACAGGGATAATGTACACAGTGATGTCACACTACAGGGATAATGTACACAGATGTTACAGTACAAGGATAATACACACAGTGATGTCACAGTACAGGAATAATGTACACAGTGATGTCACAGTACAGGGACAATGCACACAGTGATGTCACACTACAGGGATAATGCACACAGTGATGTCACTGTACAGGGATAATGCACACAGTGATGTCACTGTACAGGGATAATGCACACAGTGATGTCACAGTACAGGGACAATGCACACAGTAATGTCACAGTACAGCGATAATGTACACAGTGATATCACAGTACAGGGATAATGTACACAGTGATTTCACAGTACAGGGATAATGTACACAGTGATGTCACTGTACAGGGATAATGTACACAGTGATGTCACACTACAGGGATAATGTACACAGTGATGTCACACTACAGGGATAATGTACACAGTGATGTCACACTACAGGGATAATACACACAGTTATGTCACAGTACAGGGACAATGCACACAGTGATGTCACAGTACAAGGATAATACACACAGTTATGTCACAGTACAGGGACAATGCAGACAGTGATTTCACAGTACAGGGACAATGCACACAGTGATGTCACAGTACAGGGACAATGTATACAGTGATAATGCACAAAGTGATGTCACTGTACAGGGATAATGCACACAGTGATGTCACAGTAGAGGGATAATGTACACAGTGATGTCACAGTACAGGGATAATGTACACAGTGGTGTCACAGTACAGGCATAATACACACAGTGATGTCACAGTACAGGGATAACATACACAGTGATGTCACTATACAGGGATAATGCACACAGTGATGTCACAGTACAGGGAAAATGTATACAGTGATGTATTACAGGGATAATGTACACAGTGATATCAAAGACAGTGATAACGCACACAGTGATGTCACAGTACAGGGATAATGCACACAGTGATGTCACAGTACAGAGATAATGTACACAGTGATGTCATAGTACAGGAATAATGTACACAGTGATGTCACAGTACAGGGATAATATACACAGTGATGTCACAGTACAGTGATAATGTACTCAATTATGTCACAGTACAGGGATAATGTACACAGTGATGTCACTATACAGGAATAATGCACACAGTGATGTCACAGTACAGGGATAATGTACACAGTGATGTCACAGTACAGGGATAATGCACACAGTGATGTCACAGTACAGGGATAATGCACACAGTGATATCAAAGAACAGGGATAACGCACACAGTGATGTCACAGTACAGGGATAATGTACACAGTGATGTCACAGTACAGAGATAAGGTACACAGTGATGTCACAGTACAGGGATAATGTACAGTGATGTCACAATACAGGGATAATGCACACAGTGATGTCACACTACAGGGATAATGTACACAGTGATGTCACTTTACAGGGATAATGCACACAGTGATATCATAGTACAGGGATAATGTACACAGTGATGTCACAGTACAGGGATAATGCACATAGTGATGTCACAGTACTGGGATAATGTATACAGTGATGTCACAGTACAGGGATAATGTACACAGTGATATCAAAGAACAGGGATAACGCACACAGTGATGTCACAGAACAGGGATAATATACACAGTGATGTCACAGTACAGAGATAATGCACACAGTGATGTCACAGTACAGGGATAATGTACATAGTGATGTCACAGTACAGAGATAATGCACACAGTGATGTCACAGTACACAGATTACAAATAAAATAGGTCTGGATTCAATTTTTCATCGTCCATCATCATCTCTAACTGCATGGTCCGACTTGTTGAGCAGCTGCTCTGTCTGCCACCCTCCCTGGTCCTGTATCACATTGTAACAAGCGTTTTGAGTGGCATCCTATATGAGCAGTAATAGCATCCTGCCAGACCTGTGATTTCATGGAGACCTGTTCTTCAGGCAGAATGAAGGAGTTATACATAATATATATATATATAATCTATACACATGCTAAATGAAGGTTAGTATAGGGGGCGATCTGTACCCCGGCTCTCCAGACACCACCCATGGGTGCAATTATACCATCTACTAGCTTTGTATTATCAGGGCATCTGTATGAAGCCATAATGTAAAGGTTTGCCCTCCTCCCCTGGCATGATGCCGCCATTTTAAGCTCTCCAGTAATCATTATTTGCCTGCTCTGGGCGATCTAGTGAACGGGGTAAAATGTGTAGCATACGGGCACCATAGCGGATAAATGGCTGGGGAGGTGAGAGAAGGCAGATGAGGGAAGCATGGGATTACAGCGAGTTAATGAAGAGTCATTGCCAGTGCTGACTGTCTCCCGCCCCCTCCATGCCTTGACAGACTCCGGTTGCTATGGATACAGACAGTAATGCAGCTTCTTAATGGGAGGGAGACGCTAAATGGGAGCAGTCTGACTGATGCCAGTTTAAGGGGCCCCATTGTCTGGGCATCTTCTAATTGCCACGTAATGGAGTCTGCCTGCACCGTTTTACAACGTAATGACTGGTTTACCTGCCGGCATCTCAAATAGATTAGTAATTAAAATGTAACCTAGTGCGACGCCGGTGATGTAAGCGTGCCCTTCTCCGTGTATAGAGGGTTAAACGGAGAATAAAGGGCACAGGTGGCATCCAGAAGAAACGTTAGTCTTACACGGGCCAGTCAGTTATCTTAAAGGCACTTAATAATGGAGGGTGTGAAGGACAGTGGACTCCTAAGGGTTAATGAACATGGCTCGAAGATCACTGTTGTAGAAGCAATCAAGACCGAAGACCACCGCTCTGAGAAGACCACCCCATGAGATCGCTTTTCTGCTCCACCATAGAGTAGGCATACTGGCCATATTCTTTAAGAAGACGACCCCGAGGACAGCTTTTAGCTCCACCATAATCTATGCATACTGGCCATCTTCTTTGAGAAGACCACCCCTGAGACTACTGGTTTTCTGCTCCACCATAGAGTAGGCATGCTGGCCATCTTCTTTGAGAAGACCACTCCAGAGATCGTTTTTCTGCTCCACCACAGAGTAGGCATGCTGGCCATCTTCTTTCAGAAGACCACCCCTAAAATTGGTTTTCTGCTCCACCATAGAGTAGGCATGCTGGCCATTTTCTTTGAGAAGACCACCCCTAAAATTGGTTTTCTGCTCCACCATAGAGTAGGCATGCTGGCCATCTTCTTTGAGAAGACCACCCGTGAGATAGGTTTTCTGCTCCACCATAGAGTAGGCATACTGGCCATATTCTTTAAGAAGACAACCCCAAAGACAGCTTTTAGTTCCACCATAATCTATGCATACTGGCCAGCTTCTTTGAGAAGACCACACCTAAGATTGGTTTTCTGCTCCACTATAGAGAAGGCATACTGACCATCTTCTCTGAGAAGACCACCCTGAGATCAGTTTTCTGCTCCACCACAGAGTAGCCATACAACTTGCCATCTTCTTTGAGAAGAGCACCCCTGAGATAGGTTTTCTGCTCCACGATAGAACACGCATACTGGCCATACTCTTTGAGAACAACCCTTTAGACTGGTTTTCTGCTCCACCATAGAGTAGGCATACTAGCCATCTTGTTTGAGAAGACCACCCCTGAGACTGGTTTTCTGCTCCACCATACAGTAGGCATACTGGCTATCTTCTTTGAGAAGACCACCCCTGGGATAGATTTTTAGCTCCACCATAGAGCAGACATACTGGCTATCTTTGAGAAGACCACCCCTGAGATATGTTTTCTGCTCCACCATAGAGTAGGCATGCTGGCCGTTTTCTTTGAGAAGACCACCCCTGAGATAGATTTTCAGCTCCACCATAGAGCAGACATACTGGCTATCTTTGAGAAGACCACCCCTGAGATATGTTTTCTGCTCCACCATAGAGTAGGCATGCTGGCCATTTTCTTTGAGAAGACCACCTCTGAGATAGGTTTTCCACTCCACCATAGAAAAGGCATACTGGCCATCTTCGACCCCCCAACTTGGGGGAGGGGGGTCATCTCAAAGACGTTGCACCATTACGGATAGGATGAACCTGCAGCTGTGTGGCAATAAAGAGGTTAATGAATATCACCTGCCGATCCAAAATTGAGCGGCACAGGAGGATGCTGGGGGTGGTGGTGGAATAACTCGCACAGTGGTAATGGGGGGGGGGGATAATAAGAGATAGGAGGAACGATTGCGAACAATGGGGGCGGTGGGAGTTTCAGAACCTGGAATGGAGAGGAAGGGTGGAGAGGGAGAAAAGCGAGGAAGGGGAAGGGAGGAGAAGAGCGGAGCTCAGAACAATGAAACATGGAGGAAAAACATTGATAGTAAGATAGGTAGAGACGAAGGGGCACAGCGTGCCAGAGAGGCTGCGTCACCTGCCCCTCCTTTTGGCGCTCCGCAATGCCAGCTGTTTCCATAGAAACAATCAGCGGGATAGATGTTAACCCTTCTCCTGCTACGTCATCTACAAGGAAGTCTGCAAAGTAATGCTTCATTGCCCAAGTTACTAACAGAGCAATGAATCAATTAATCCGAGGCTTGATACAGAACATTTCCCCGGGAGGAGGGACGGAGCGGACACCATCCTGATACAGCTCGTCACTTCCACTTATTACGCCTGACATTCAATAATTGACTAATAGCTCTCGTCTCGAGCAGTGTTCACATTTGTACCCAATTACCTAGTGCTAATGTCTGTATTCTTTGATCCGCAATTGAATTCGCGGCCATGTGATCTATTGCGTCATTGCTGAGGGGTTTAGCATCAGGTTCTGTTTGTTTTATACTCTTTTTGTACCCGTTTTGTACGTTTATTGCATCCCCTGATTGTGAAGTGCTATGGAATACGTTGGCGCTCTACACCGTCTTCCCTACCTAGCCAGCAGCAATTTAGGTTATTTGCTCTTTAAAGTGTGTGTGGTCTCCTCTGCCATTAACTACTGGCATAAAACAGTCTGCGGCGCCCTTGTGCAACCGCCCTCCCCAACTGCTATCACTGCGGTAACCTAGGTTTGACCAACACATTCGCACTTTGTTATGTGCTAGCGCCACCTCCTGGCCAGATAGCCATCTAGGCAAAGTAAGTCAATGCTAGAGCAACACAACCAGGAATGGCCTTGGCCTGACTCCCAGTATATGGAACTTTTTTTTTTAGTTTACAGTGTGAAGCCAAAGATTTTCTACAAATATACTCCCAGAAATTCCAGTTATCCCAGTGTATTGCATTTACTGAACATCTCGGCATGTGACCTGCACCTGGATACTGTGACTACCAGGTCCTCAAGTAGGAAGGAAAGCGGACACCCTGAGGATCAGCACATGTCTGGCAGATCCAGTGCCCCCCCTCTCCGGTTCCCCCAGCTGAGCTCTGTTTATCTGGCTGCACTAACAAGAAAAAAAACATAAAAGTTTTGCACATCTCACCCTATATTTGTGTAATCCAGACACTCCGAAGGAAAAGGCAGCGTGGATGAATCCCCCAGATACCTGGCTGCACTAGTGACATCATCTCAACATCATGTGACTGCTGCAGCGGTGAACCAAAGAGGCAAGTGATTGGCTGCAGTGGTCACGTGTTGCTGATTTGACAACACTGCTGCAGCCAGGTAAACAGAATCCAGCCAGGAGAACCAGAGAGGGGGCACAGGATCTGCCAGGTAAGTACTGATCTGTTCTTTATAGCAGGCTACTCCTTAAAGGGGTTGTCTCATTTCAGTAAGTGGCATTTATCATGTATTGAAAGTTAATACAAGGCACTTACTAATGTATTGTTATTATCCATATTGCTTCCTTTGCTGGCTGGATTCATTTTTCCATCACATTATACACTGCTCGTTTCCATGGTTACAGACCACCCTGCAATCCATCAGTGGAGGTCGTGCTTGCACACTATAGGAAAAAGAGTCAGCCTCTCTGGTGGCCGGGACCATGGAAGCGCAGGGAGCAGGTAGGTATCAATCTGTCAGCAGGCGATGCAGGCCAGGAACCAGGCTATACTTACTCACAGAAGACCAGGTTCAAACAACGCTTTAAGCAGAATACAGACAAAGGGGCAGATTTACAAACGAAAATGGATGGGTCTGGATCCGTCTGCGGCAACCACACGGATGGTGCCCATGCATTGGGGACCGTAATGAACAGCGCTCTCTGTATACCCAGTCATAGAGGGAAGGCTGTCAGTCACTGATAGGACCTCTTCCTCATAGAAGGAAGGCTGTCAATCACTGATAGGACCTCCTCCTCATAGAGGGAAGGATGTCAGTCACTGATAGGACCACCTTCTCATGGAGGGAAGGTTGTCAATCACTGATAGGACCACCTCCTCATAGAGGGAAGGCTGTCAATCACTGATAGGACCTCCTCCTCATACAGGGCAGCCTGTCAATCACTGATAGGACCTCCTCCTCATAGAGGGCAGCCTGTCAATCACTGATAGGACCTCCTCATAGAGGGCAGGCTGTCAGTCACTGATAGGACCACCTTCTCATAGAGGGAAGGCTGTCAGTCACTGATAGGACCGCCTCCTCATAGAAGGAAGGCTGTCAATCACTGATAGGACCTCCTCCTCATAAGGCCTTATTCACACGTCAGTATTTTGGTCAGTAATTTACATCAGTGATTGTGAGCCAAAACCAGGATTGGATCCTCCACAGACATAAGGTATAAGGGAAAGATCTGCACCTGTTCTGTGTTTAGAGCCGCACCCGATTTTGGCTCACAATCACTGACCAATTTTGGTCTTCTCTTCAGTCTGTTTCTGACAGTTTGGTCACGAACATGCCAAACCACAGCCCACTGGATATCATTTTGTAGGGCTCCCCCAGTTCCTCCTCACACAAAGGTGCAGATACCAGTCCTGATACTGAGTCCTGTCCAGCACTCCCCATGTCCTGATATCGCCTCCATGCTCTTGACACTGTGCTGGGAGAAACAGCAAACCTTCTTGCAATTACATAAATGGATGTGCCATCCTGGAGAAGTAGGACTACCTGTGTGACCTGATTGGGCTTCAGGTACAAAACTAGAGGAGAGAGTAATTACCTGCAGCCACCACCTACAAAACCATTCCCTTTTTGGGGGGTTGTCATTTTGTTACATCTCCAGGGCAGATATATGTACAGACTGATATCCCTCAAGTTTACGCGACTTGGGGATATACTATCATGCTTAAAGGGTTTGTCTCAAAAAAAAAAAAAAATTCTATCTGTATAGGGCCACCTACTGTTTGCCCCCTTTTTCTAAATTCTCTGTCCAGCTCACTGAGGTTGACATACATGCTCAGATCATTCCATCAACTGCCACTAGCTGCAGCAGAAAGGACACACCCCCTGAGCTGTATGCCAGCACCAGGAAGCAGGTATGTATGCTTTCCAGATCTGCCAAATGTAGGTAGGGGTGGGTGCCAAGTGTTCCCTTAAAGAGGTTCTCCACCTTTCACTAAGTCACGGCCTATCCTTAATGACAGCAGAGCTGCAGTGACGAGCTCAGCCCACTAAAATGTTGACCGGCGGGGATGCAGGGTGTCAGACTCCCGCCAGCTAGTGATAGTGGTTGCTTCAGGCTGTAACATCACACACCAACAGATAACCTGATATATTATCAATTTTCATGTATACCTGGGAGCCTTTCATGTAACACATATTGTAGCTCCTCATAAAACAGGACAAGGGTCCAGCACTCCAGCTGTTGTGAAACTACAACTCCCAGCATGCTCTAATTACTCACCAGCTTGCACATGGTTTGTATCTATTTTGTTTTCAGATGAGCAAGCAAGGCTGCAGTGTACAGCACAAGGGACACGACAGCATATTAAACCTCTGAAGAGACAGGAGGTGGGTTTCCAACTACATTACATTTGCATTATAAGTCATCGATCATAGCTGTGCATAGCTAAATAGCAGTTTTTTTTCTGAAAGTTCCTAAAGTATCAAAAAACACTGCAAAAATCAAATACATTTCCACCTTTTACTTCCATTTCTTCTTTTTTTTTTTTTGTCGCCTCAAAATGTCATGATGGGTACCACATTAATGCTGGTTAAAGACTTTCTGGGACACTCTCTGAAGACAGATTTTTTTTTATTTATTTTAACAAAATAAATAAGATTGCTTTGTGTCAGTGGCCTCTTCGTTATACTTTTCCCGTTTGGTTGCTCTCTCTCCGCCGTGTGTCAGAATTTGGCACATGCAACTACAATGGGTTAATGGTTTCAATCCAAATGAATGAACTTCTCTGCCTCGGGGGGAAAACCAAACTTCAAACTTTTGCAAAGGAGGCTGGGCATTTCTCATATTTGTGAACGTTTCCTGTTTATTACAAAGTCTCACTTATTTCTGCAAAACACAAGCTCATATGTTAGGGCGGTTCTGAACAGGAGGAATAACTGAGGTGAACAGCCAATCATGCACATAGCTTTAAAGGTAGGTTATTACTGCCATGGCCAGAAGGGAGAGTTACCAAAACCTAGAGTAACACCTCACAAATCTCTAATTGCTGTGCTGAGCTAGAGACACTAGAACTGGAAGGACAACTGTGACAGCTCCCATGACAACACTTCCTGTCTCAGTGTTCAGACACTAGGTGACCAATCAAAATCCAGAATTTATTTTTACAGAATGCTATGAGGTCCCCATCCTTAAAAGGGTCTTCACAACTGATGACCTATCCTCTGAAGTAAAGAGATGAGCGAGCATGCTCGGCCGAGCGTACTCGGGAGCAATTTTCGAGTAGTAGCGTATGCATTTTATAATCTGTACACTAATGCGTACAAATTACAAGATGCATACGCATTAGCGTACAGATTAGAAGATGCGTGCGCTACTACTCGAAAATTGCTCCCGAGTACGCTCGGCCGAGCATGCTCGCTCATCTCTAGTCATCAGTATCTGATCAGTGGGGGTCCGACACCATTTTGATTGTTAAGGGGACACTAGGTGACCACTTATGCACTTCTGGACACTGAGACAGGAAGTGTTGTCATGGGACACCGGTAAAGGAGCAGTTACAGTTCTGTTACAGAGGATTGGTCATCAGTTGTAAAGTCTCGGAAAACCCTTTTAAAAGGGTTATTCCCAGCACAGACAATGGGGGCATAACACTAGGATACCCTCTGGGACCCGCACCTACACTGAGAATGGAGCGGTGGCCGTGCAAGCGTGGTGCACTCACATTCACTTGTATGGGGAGATTGCGTGGCGGTGGCCAGACCCTGGGGAAACCCGTGGTCTTCCAGCCACCACTCTACCCACTCTGTTCTTGGCGTAGGTGCGAACCCGCACCTATCAGACAATGGGGGCATATCCTAGCGATATACCCCTATTGTCTGTGATGGGAATACCCCTTTAAGATTACTCTGAGATGAAAGATGACAAGCAGAGGGGTTTTCTCCAAATGCTGGTACCACGACACACTGAGTCAGTTTTAAAACTTCATTAAAGGGGTGGTCAGAGACAGAAAAAGAGTATGTTTTTATTTTTCCTAGAAGCAACACCATTCCTGTCCATGGCCTGTGGTATAGAAGCTCAACCTCATTCTCTTGTATCAGGATGAGCTGCAATATCAGAAACATACCATGGACAGGTGTGGCGCTGTTTGTAGATAAAAAGCAGACCCCTTGTTCGAATCCTGGACATCCCCTTTAAGGGGCCCCGGATAGAGGTGATTGGAAATAGACTAAAATCGCTCCTCTCTTCCTTCCTAAATAAAAATATATAAATGTATAAAAGCTGTAGGAGTAATCTGCTGCTGTCTCGAGAATAATCGGCTGGAAGCAGATACCTGATGTGGTGCGGTATAAGATAAGTGGTTCATGGTACAAGCTGTCATATCAGTCTCTTCAGAGAGAGCAGTAACACCTACGACAACATCAATACTTCCCTTCAATTTGTCATCAGATGAAAGAAATCTGCAGATTCTTCCCCAGGCAGCAGGTCTCCCTCCGGGTGCATTGGCAGAACATTACCCCGTAAACCTTAATGTTAATTAATGGCAGATCTTAAAGGGGTTCTGCACTAACCTCACTCGCAGCCGTGCACTAATGTCCCACATCACCTGCACAGGGCAGAGGTACCTGTATAGAACGTAACCCTGGGGGGGGGGGCGGCATGGGTAGTGCCAGGAAGAAGCTGCGTTGATACCAGATTACAAGCGTTAACTAAAAATGTATTTTCTTGTATAAAATGTGGCTTTAAAAAATATTGCATGACTGCCCGAATTGTGTCCCTGGTCTGCGGGACTCCATGTATCTCTAGTCAGAAGTAGACATGGGTAATACACAGTAAGGATTCCATAGCTCTTGTGTTTAAATAGTGAAAGCAGCGCCCCCTGTACATATCACCTCCATATACACATCAGATATGTTCAGCTGCACTAGCAGATTCTCTCCCTTTGTAAGAAACTAAACTCCTGTTGGTTTCGCCCCATTAAGACCATTTAATGGTGAGTGGTTGTAGGGCAGCGATGAGCCGCCGTGGGTAACTTTTCTCTGGCCAGGTTAAAAGCAAAGACGCATAGGGGAGAGGAAGCCCCCACTGGGTGTATGGATAGAAGATGGGGAGTGCAGAAGGAGGGAGGAAACGTGTGCTGGTCTAAGAGAGGCCCTTGAATGCATCCAGGTTGAAAGCAGTATCCAGGAATCTCTTCAGTTCCGTCATGTGGGTCTTCTTGTTGCCGGTGGCTGGGGCTGCTGCGGGGTCTCGGCCGGCATACCTGGAGTATAGAAAGAGTCATTAGAAGGAGGACCTCCCACCGGAAACCAAACTCTCGAAGGGCTCATGCACATGACCGTATTTTCTTTCCGTGTCCGTTCCGTTTTTTTTTTTTTGCGGAACCATTCACATCAAACGGAAATGACTCCCTGTGCATTCCATTTCCGTATGTCCGCATGTCCGTTCCAGAAAAGAATAGAACATGTTCTATTCTTGTCGGTTTTGCGGACAAGGATAGCATTGTTACAATGCATCACAAAAAAAACGGATCAGTCGCCAGATTAGAGCCCTTAGGCTGTGATCATGTTAAGCCCTACATTTGGAGCGTGTGCTATAATAGGATCCAGGGAGAACACTGCATGGTATAAGTTTTTCTACAACGAGAGTCTATGGGCAATTGCACATCATATACGTTGGGGCTCTAGGTTTGGTGTATATGTTGGGAGATCTTCCTGTTGTATAAACCAAACATACAAATTCTGAATGGCGCGGTATTCATTTCTAAACACCCCCTCCCTCAATGCTGTTGGACATGTCGGGTGAAGCATACTCACTTGCTCCCTGACACTCAGTTCCTGCTCCTAGGATCCACAGTTGTCTTCTCCAGACTTCCAGCACAGCGGGTAAACATCTGGCATGGACAGGGGTCATGTGCAATGCTGCAGCCATAGCGGCAACAAGTCCCCTAAGAGGCATATCACTCAGTGACAAGCCACCTGGGGGACATGTCACCTTTCCAGCCAGTCATTGGCTGCAGCTGTGTCCGTGACCCCCTTTTTCAAGCTGTATATTTACCTGCAGCAATGGAAGTCTGGAGAAGACAGCAGTGAACCCAAGGAGCCGGGATAGAGTATTAGGGAGCAGGTAAATATGCTTCAACAGGGTGGGGGTTTAAAAACTGATATGGGGTGGACAACCCTATTAACTTGGATACAAGATAATACAGTGGGCCCTCAAGTTACAATATTAATTGGTTCCAGGACGACCATTGTATGTTGAAACCACTGTAAGGCTACTTTCACACTGGCGTCTTATTTTTCCAGTATTGAGTTCCGTCATAGGGGCTAAATACCGGAATAAAACGCTTCAGGTTTGTCCATTCATTGTCAATGGGGACAAAACTGAACTGAAGACAACAGAATGCTCCTAGAAGCATTCCGTTCCATCTTCAGACCGGAGAGCAAACCAACATGCTGCGGTCTGGGCATCCGCACCAAGACGGATCCGGAATGCCCCCCAATGCAAGTCAATTGTGACGGATCCGTTCGGTTTAACACAATAGTAAACGGATCCGTCCTCCATTGACTTTCAATAGAGTTCATGACGGATCTGTCCCTTTACCTTTTCCGTCAGCTCCCTCCTCCCTCCAGCAGGTGGCGCTGTGGTGAAACTTACCACTGTGCGCGCAGTCTTCCTTCTCGTCGCTGGGACAGGTCGGGAGCAGCAGGGAAAGGTAAGTTTAACCCCCCCCCCTCCTCCTCAACACAGTGTCTTACATGGGTGGGGCCGGAGCGCGGTTCAGGCCCCACACGTGTACCTGCGGCAGCACAGATCCGGCAGCACCCTTTACCCGCCGGATCCGTGCTGCCGCAAGTGTGAAAGAGGCCTTAGTTGAGTAATCGGTTCCAAAGCCTCAAAATGTCATCTGAGATAAGAGAAAATTAAGATTTAAGAAGAACAAGGAGATAACTAAGACAGATAAGACAAGTCCTTACATATAACAGTCAGGAATAGATGATAACTAGCAACTAATCCAGCTAGTTTACCAGAGAATTGACCTTGATTGGTTGGATCTCAGTCTGAGGCATTGTATGATGAGTCTGGTTTCAACTTACGATGGGTCAGAAAAGACCACTGTATGTTGAAAATATTGTTTCCTGAGGTCATTGTATCTTGAGGGATCACTGTATATGGAACAATAAAATAGTTGCATAGCAACGTAAAGGGGTTGTCCATTAATATTAAAGGTGTTATCCATTCATATATATTGATGACCTATTGTCAGGATAGGTAATCAACCCCGGGACCCCTGCCAATCAGCTGTTAGAAGAGGAAGGGCGCTCAATGAGTGCCGCAGCCTCTTCCTAGGCCATGTGACATCACCGTACATCAGTCATATGGCCTAGTTTCAGCTCAGCCCCATACAAATGAATGGGGCTGAGCTGCAATAACCAAGCACAGCGGCTGCACAATGCTTAGGTCATCATTATACATCACTGGTTAACCCCTTTAATTTATTTATATATGGCTCACCCAAAAAAAAAAACAACACATTCGCCTTCACTAATTCCCTACCACCGTCATTCCGGTACTGCTCTGGTCCCTGAATGCTTTGCACTTCCTCATCCTGGCTCAATATGCCGGAAATGATTGCTCACAGCCTTGAATTGTCTCAGCCAAAGGTGGCCTGAGCAGACATCCTCTGGCTGTATGGAGCTGGAAGCGGACAGCAGCAGGAACCAAAGCAGCATCAGAAAGGCAGTGTCAGGGGATCAGTGAGGGCATGTTTTTTTGTTTTTTTTTAATTTCTAACCACTATGAGACATATATCTATAAAATTTTAATACTGCCAGAAAACCCCTTTAACAATAGTGAGGCATATTATATAGCAGGAATACACAAGTGATTCTCATGAAGAAAATAAATCGGACTCGCCTCTGTTAGTTCTGGTTCTTATATGATGTAGACGCATGCGCTTCATACTCACCAGACAGGTTTAGAGCGGTGTATTGTGGTGCGTAATCGTGGCTTCACGTAATCGTAATATCCCTGGTTCTTGTGTTCCTCTTGGCACCAAACTATCTCTGCATTAGGGTACTTATTGACTTCTTTCTCCAGGAGGTCAAATGGGAATGGAGACAGCTAGAGACATGAGAGAAAAGCATAAGTGAGCAAGGTTATTCTGCATGTCTAAAGAAACGGTCAGAAGGCCTAAGCGCTAATTGCTTGACCTGGTGCTTTACTATGCTGAGGTATGACAATTCTCGTACCTGCTCCACGCGGGTGATCGCCACCTCAGCTTCCATTCCCCGGGTGCTGCGTTCTTTGGTCAGGTCATAGTACACTTTTCCCGCGCAGAAGATTATGCGCTTCACTCCTGCAGGGTTCTGGGATGCAGGTCCAGCATCCGGGATAACTCTTTCAAAGTGTGTGCCTGGAACGAGGCAACGGTGGCGAGTATCCATTATGACAAAGTAGCGATCAGAGAGTGTATAGAAAATTATATAGTATATGGACGATTAGATAGATCTTGCTAGGCATTCCCATTATAAGCATTTATTGTATACCCGCAGGATATTCTATAAATGCCACCATTACATATTGGGAGAAAGTAGGCGAGAGTCTGTAATTCCTAAGACCTAAATGGAGAGGGCCATGCATGGTAAATGTATGGAGAGTGTAACAGCTGCAGGGATCAGTGGAAATTTGAGGGTCCCAAAGGTGGGGGCCACACCAATTAAGAATGTATGGCACATCCTATGCACATGCAAGTTTAAAAGGGTTTCTCCGAGCTAAAGATATTGGTGACCTAGCCTCAAAATAGGCCATCATATTGGGGGGTTAGGCAGCTGCCACCAATCAGCTGTTTCAGGAAGCCGCAGTGCGTGAAACCACACAGTGTATTGAGCGAAGCAGAAGGCTTCATCCACTGTGCAGTTTCCAGCGCCAGAATACTGCAGCGCAGCGCCCATTCACTTGCTCTGGCACGGCCATTACACAGTACCGTTTCCAGAGCCAAGGCTGCCCAAATAGCTGACTAGTGGGATCAGCAATATCTGTAGCCTGGAAAACTGCTTTAACCCTTTCAGTACCGGAGGTTTTTTTCGGTTATGCGTTTTCGTTTTGCGCTCCCTGCCTTCAAACAGCCGTAACTGTTTTATTTTTCTGTTCACATAGCTGTATGAGGGCTTGTTTTTTGCGGGACAAGTTGTACTTTCCAACGCAACCATTTAATACTGCATATGGTGTAGTGGGAAGCGGGAAAAAAATTCCAAATCGGGTGAAATTGCAAAGGAAACGCTATTCCGCTACAGTTCTACGGGTTTTTTTTATTTACAGCGTTCGATGTTCATTAAAATTGACCAGTTGCTTTCATTCTACAGGTCAGTATGAATCCGGTGATACCTAATATATAAAGTTTTTTCTGCGTTTTTGATAAAATAATTATAAAGTTGGACATTTTTTTATTTTTTTGTTGTTGTCATATCTTGACCCCTATAACTTTTTGGTATTTATGTGTACGGAGCTGTATGGGGGCTCATTTTTTGCGGGGTGATCTGAACTTTTTATTGATACCATTTTGGGTGTGTATGACTTTTTGATCACTTTTTATTTAGAAAAAAAAAAAAGCGACAAAAAAACAGCGAATCACCATTTTGATGCTTTTTCCCGCCACACAATTAGCCGTATTGGATTTTTTTTTTAAGATTTTAAAAGTACGGGCGTTTTCGGTCACGGTGATACCCTGATGTCTATATTTATTGTTATTTAGGTATTTATTTTTTAATTATACAGAAAGGAGCGAAACAAACTTTTTTATTTTTTATATATTTTTTTACTTTTAAAAAAAAAAATTTTGTGATTATTTTAAAGCTCAAATATGAGCAAATAGATTGTGTTTTTTATTTTTTCTTTATGAACAATCAGGGGTTTTTAATATTGAATTAAAAACCGAATTTGCTCATTTCTTATCCTGGCCTACCATCTAGTGGCCAGAATAAGAATTGCACTTTGAAAGCTGTAAACCTCATCAGCGAGGTTTACAGCTTTCAGATCGTGTACAGACACCCCATTTGACCACATGGGGCGTCTGCACACCACCCGGAAGCGAACGCTTCCGGGTTTTTGCGCTACTACATGCCGTGATCTCATGTGATCACGGCATCTAATGGCTGAAGAGGAAACCGCCGATGGCGGTAAGTACCCGCAAGTCTCTGCTGTTAGAAACAGCAGAGACTTGCCGGGCATGACGCCCGCCGCACGTGCGAGTGGGCGCCATGTGTCCGTATCGCCCCAGCGCCGTACATGTACAGCGCTGGGACTGTAAGGGTTAATATACAGTGCAATCCGTCTTACCTGCCAGCATGTCATCAAAGCTTGACCTGGCTTCAGGATGACGGAGGAGCGACTTTGGAGTGAAGACAATTAGCTAACAGGCAAAAAACATTACAGGTAAATATAAGCTCAATGCACAATAACAACATGTTCCTATACAAGTTACACATATACAAATGACAAGGGTCATTTCATAAAGGCAACCTCCTCTCTAAAACCACAAAAAGCTGCCCATAGTCATCTGATCACTGTTGGTCTGGCCTATGAAGAGCCCAGCAACCAGCTGTAATCACCATGGAAAGTTTGCAGTATTACATGGCACCCGTTCAAATGAGTGACTATGTAATATATGGCCTGGATGAATCTGCTAGAGGAACTCAGCCGCCCTCTGCTCTGGCTTATAATGGGGTTTCCCAAGCAGACATGACAGGCCACATTGTACAAATATAGATTTTTTTCAACAAATATCTTTCCAGAACCATACACACCGGTTTACGGAACGGGAGCAGGATCTGTCTGCGGAGCACATGGAAGTAGTTGGCTGGAGTGGAGCAATTGACAACGATCCAGTTACAATCATAAAGCTGACGAACAGCAAAGTCTTCAGAAGCTTTCTGTGGAGGAAAGAAAAGGAAGAAATCACCTTCTGGATCTGCATTTACTCCAACAAATAATAGGCTCTATCTCTTCCCATTCCCAGCATTATACACTCTTTTATTACATAAAGTAAGGTAATATTCCCCGGATCGCCTTTGTTGTGTTTGTGTCATCTTGTACATGTGGGGGGGCATATCCTGCCCCAATGTCTGATAGGTGTGGGTCCCACCTCTGGGACCCACACTTATCCTTAGAACGGAGCCCGCACTGCGCATGCGCGGCCGCCCTCTATTCATTTCTATGGGAGTGCCGAAGATAGATGAGCGGCACACACAGCTATTTTTGGAAAACCCATTGAAATTAATAGTAAATACACCCACGCAAGTGCAGCCACTGCTCCATTCACTTTCATAAAACTGAATGGCGGGTGGCCGCGCATACAAAGTGCACCCTCCTGCACTTTGTGAGTTTCCTTCTAAGGATAGGTGTGGGTCTCAGAGGTGGACCTGCACCTATCAGATATTGGGGGCATATCCTAGTGATATGCCCCAATGTCCAAAATAACACAACGGTTGGACGGTTTCCTATATTGAGGACCTATCCTCGGCTGTTTTGAAGACAACACAGTGCTCCTAGGAACGCCGTGTTCTTGTTACTGTTTAACTACTCATCGTCAGCACTGCAGCAGTGAGCAGGACAATTACAGCTCCTCCGACCCCATTCAGGAGCAGTTATGGGTCGGCGCAGTTGTAGTTACATTCTGTCCCATTCAAGTGAGTGGGTCGGAGGAGCTATAATTACACTGCTCGCCGCTGCAATGTTGCTAGCGAGCAGGTAAACAGTGAAGGCAGCGCTCGCAGCAGCACTGCGTTCTCTTCAAACAGCTGATGGACGGGTGCCAGGAGTTGGACCCCTACCAATCTGATATTGATGACCTATCCAGACAACTCCTTTATTCCTGCTGGGAATCAATGCAATGGAGGAAATCCTCATCTGCTAAAGTTACACAGAAAGTGAAGGATACAAGAGAGAGACTTACCGGCCACACATCCGAGTCATCATTGCACATCTGCAGGAAGCGTTCAGGTCTTGCAGAGGAATGTTCGGGACCCTATTGTACAAATACAAATTTATATGTTGCATGCAGTATTATTTCTTACATTTTTAGGATGAAATGGTAACAAGGTCTGTATTAAGGTATGTGTCAATATAATTCGTGATTTGGACACAATATGCTTAAAGAAGAACTCACTCTCTGACCTGTTAGAAAGGTGCATGATATAATCTATAGTGATTGTCATTTTCTTATCAGTGACTGTTTCTGTGAGTAAAAACCTCTCTTCTTATTGTAGCTGGGTCATGTGACCAACTCCCTGACCTCCAACTGACCCAGGACAGAAAGCCAGTAACTGCTCTATTCATTCCTATGGGAGCCTCACTTTCAGTCTCATAGGAATACATAGAGAATTAGACTTCCTGTCCACACATAAGTCTATGTGTGAGTTGGTGGGTCTAATTGCTGGTCACATGACACAGATAAGAAACTTCAGGATGATAGAAGTCAAAAATCCAGACACTGGGAAGAAAATAACATTAACTACAGATTATATCATGTACATTTCTAGCAGGACATGGAATAAAATTTTTGTCGGGAGTTCTTATTTAAGTAAAGGATTTAAAGGTGTACTGCATGGGTTCAAGTGATGTGAACTATAGTAAAGTCTGAGGTCAAGTAAACAGGATTACGCTCCGGCACGCTGGCATCTCCTGCAGAACCAGGATAATACATTGGATGTGCGACAGAGGCCACACCCGGCATTTCCTGCAGTTCCATTTCTATGTATGTATACTGTAAGCTGCTTTATGTATTTCATGGCATGACACAAAGTGCACACTCCTTTATTTTGCTAAAACTGGTAGGTTACTGCTTTCTTACCATGCCCTCCATGCCATGGGGTAGTAACAGGACTATTCCATTCTGTCGTACCCACTTAGCCTGCCCTGGGCAGATGAACTGATCAATGATACACTGAGCAGTATTGTGGAAATCTCCAAACTGAGCTTCCCAGAGGACCAGTGCGTTTGGGCTGGCCATGGCAAACCCAAGTTCGAATCCTGGAAGAGAGAAACCGAGTCATTTCACCTGAGGGGAATAACATACCGTACATACCCCACTTCCTTGCTTGTTAAAGGGGTGTCATGTTGTAACCACCCCTCCAGCATCTTATTGTGAAAGTCCCTGCAAATGGGACTCATGTGCACTATTATATGGACCATATCCAACTAGAAACCCACAAACTTCATCAGATAGATCGACTTGGAATAATCCATATGGTCACGGTATCATACCACAGACTTACCCAGGACTCCGTACTCTGAGAGTGAGCTGTTGCACACTGTATATGGAGCTTGGTTGGGCCACAGATGGTTCATGGGGATACAGGTTCTTTTGTCCACGTTTTGGTCATGTAACACATGGTGACGGTGGCTGATGGAGAGAGACAAGTGTGTAAGAAGACAGTCCTACAATCACATATAGCCTAACTGAAACCTTTATCACTGCCACAAATGCCTTCACCAAAATACACATTCAGAATACCCAGATTCATTTTCTAGCGTCATTTACTACCAGATACAGTATGTAACATTCCCCTGGCACATTTAGAGTCTCAACATATAGCACATCAATATGAAACGACCATGAAGAATTCATTAAATGGCCACTAACCTTTCACAAACTTTGCTTAAATCAATCGTACAGGTGAATATTAGAAACTTTGTAATATATCTTTTCAGAGAAAATGCCTCTTTATCCACTCCTCAGGCTCTTTTCCCCTCCATTTTTTCAAGACTAACATACTCTGTATCGAGCAACCAAGACAGACTGTCAGCTCACTTAAGAACCAGATTATACACTGCCCAGTTTAAAGGGTTTCTGTCACCTCATTTGACCATATTAAACCAGATGACATTTGCAATGCGCAAATGTCACCTGACGTCTAATATGGTCTTCTTTTTAAGCTTTGTGCTCCCGTTTTCTTAAAAAAATCTACTTTTGTAATATGCAAATTACCTTTACTAGGTGCAAGGGGCGGTACCCCTGCACCTAGTGGCGCCGTTTTCCCCACCTTCTATATGTCGTCATCAGCACTGATTTACAGGGCCAGGCAGCTCACTCTATCTGCTGCTGGCCCTGTCAGCGCTGCAAATCCCGCGCCTGCGCCATGGGTCCGTCATTCGACGCAGGCGCAGTGAGTGCCGCTGGCTGCTGGGCTCCCGGCTTCCTCACTGCGCCTGCGCTGATGACGTCACACTACACCTGGAAGAGAAGGCGGCGCAGGCGCAGTGAGTGCCGCTGGCTGCTGGGCTCCCGGCTTCCTCACTGCGCCTGTGCCGATGACGTCACACTACACCCGGAAGAGAAGGCGGCGCCTGCGCCGAATGACGGGGAAAACGGCGCTACTAGGTGCAGGGTTACCGCCCCTTGCACCTAGTAAAGGTAATTTGCATATTACAAAAGTAGATTTTTTAAGAAAACGGGAACACAAAGCTTAAAAAGAAGACCATATTCGACATCAGGTGACATTTGCGCATTGCGAATGTCATCTGGTTTAATATGGTCAAACGAAGTGACATAAACCCTTTAAAGGGGCTTTTAATATTGATGACCTATCCTCGGGATAGGTCATCAATATCAGATCCGCATTGGGGGGGGCACACCATAGACATAGCCTCGGCGAGCAGGAAAAGAGACAGGAGATGGCACACGCCGTCTCCTCATACAGCTGGTTGGCGGGGTGGACCCCCGCTGATCTGATATTGATGACTTATCCTGAGGATAGGTCATCCTTTAAGACGGATGGGGGAGTGGGGAAATTAAAGAGCCTGATAACTAGGGAAAGAGGCATTTTCTCTGTGCAAAGATGTGTGAAAAGTTAGTAATCACTAAAAAGAATGGTCTCATCGGACAAACAATTTTGCAGGGCAGGGTCTGCTTTTACCTAGACATTTTCCCAGCAGCAGTTTTGCATGTAGTATTACATGATGACCATATACAATTAAAGTCTTCCAGAGCGCAGGCTGCTACTTGTTAACAGCTCTGTATTCTGGCCCACAAGCTGGAAACCCACTCTATTTAGAGGGAGAATTCAGAGTATGCAATATTACAAAATTCTCCTTGTCCTCAATGGCTTATGTGACAAACACATTCCAACAGTACCTGAATGTGCCTCTCTCTACATCTTGTCCACTCAGACGGATATGGATGCCTTCCTTTAAGAGTGACCCAAATGCCATGTACTCAGCCAGTGCCCAGTCAACAGTCCTGGTCTTCACCATCTCCCCTCGGGCCTTCAGTATTCGGCTAAGACCTGGGGGAGGCAAGAGGTTAGTCTGTATGCCTAGCGCAGTTAGATTCCCTGAGGGAGAAAAAAACCAAATCCTTACCTCCATGGATAGTAAAGTCCTCCACTGGAACAGAGCTGGCCACATTGCCTATATGAGCCAATTCATCTTCACTGAGGCCAGTTGAGGGGCAGGACATGCTACGGGGCTGTCCATCCAGAGTGAAGAAACCTGTAGGCCAGTGGATGTAATTACAGCAAGGGACAAACGGCTTACACTTCCCCTTTTGAGACTATACAACACACACTCTAGCGATCCTTTATGATGTCCATAAACCATAAAAGATCACATTGAAGAGGTTCTACAACTGGATCACCCCTTTAAAATGACTGGTCTGGAGGTCATGTGATAAAAGTAATGAGTTAGACCCAACAAGTATCTTTTTAACATCCTCAAATAGTTTTATTTTAATATATAATGCCAGAAATGGATCTGGAAGGTGACTATACAGGAGGTCTGCAACTTTTTGGACTTTTTTTTTTTTTAAAGGGGTTCTCTGGGCTTTTAATATTGATGACCTATCCTCAGGAGAGGTCATCTCAGATGGGTGGGGATCCAGCACCCGGCACCCCCGCTGATCAGCTGTATGAAGGGAAGGCACGTGCAATGTGCACGTGGCGTCTCACTTCCTGCTTGCTGCTGAATTGCCACAGACATAGCAGCGGCAAGCATGAAGAGAGAAGGGAGACAACACGTGCACACTGCTCGCGCCTTCCCTTCATATAGCTGATCGTCGGGGGTGCCGGGTGTTGGACCCCCTCCAATCAGGATAGGTCGTCAATATTAAAAGCCCCGATAACGTTGAACACCAGCCTATCTGTTGCACACACACAAAAAAAAACCAAAAAAAACCACATACTTGCCCTTTGTCTGCTGTTCCCTTCTAGCTCCCTTCTGGTCCCCGTCCTGTACACTTCTGGACAGACGGGGTCATGTCTGCCACAGCCGCTTCTGACTGCCCTCTGTGATGATGCCCCCAAGTGGCACATGATCTAGCAGTGCCATGCCTCTTAGGGATACGTCACCACTGAGGCCAGTCGTTGGCTGCAGCAGCGTATATGACCTTGTCTGCCTGGAGGTTCACAGGACAGGGGGACTGGAAGATCACTGAAGGGAGCAGGTATTATTTTTTTTCAATATGTACAACAGACTGGGTCTCAAATGTCCAAAAAGCTGAATAACCCATTAATAGCCCTGCATATCTGGGCAAGAATGAAAGTGCTCACGTACCAGGCCATGGAGAGTCCAGCCAGTGCTTGATGTGAAGGATTTTCTCATCCTTGGAGCGGGTAAGCGCCTCTTCACAGATTTTGTCATATTTGGCTATCTCCTCCTATAGAGCACGTTAAAAAAACAGCTTAATGCAAGAATTACAAGACACGGCCAAACACTAATATTAGCTGCATGCCACTCCAGGTTGCTGCTGCTGTCGCACTTCATACCTCGTACTCCGGCTGATTGACCACTCCTTGTGATATCAGGGTCTCCGCGTATTTTTGCAGCACTGGCTTCTGTTTGCGGATCTGCTTGTACATCAGAGGCTGTGTGAACATGGGCTCATCCATCTCGTTGTGCCCATTGCGGCGGTAGCACACCTACACAGGAGAGCATGCATTTAATGGGCTTATACAGTATATCGGTGGTTAAAGAGGACCTTTCACCTCTCCTGACATGCCTGTTTTAATAGCTTCATGCATTCCCCATGTAATAACAATTCTCGAGCATCTATTCTTATGTCTCTATGTTGTACCATTCCTTTATTATTTGCACAAGAAGTTATATGTGAATTGCTATTTGCCTTCAGTAAGGGTACAGAGGGGAGGTAACCAGTTGGGGGTGTGTCCCTGCACAGGCTGAAAATGGCAGCACTGATTGGATAGAGTCAGCCTGTGCAGGTACACACCCCCAACTTGTTACCTCCCCTCTGTTCCTTTACTGAAGGCAAATAGCAATTCATTCATAACTTCTAGTGCAAATAATAAAGGAATGGCACAACATAGAAACATAAGAATAGATGCTCCAGAATTGTTATTACATGGGGAATGCATGAAGCGATTAAAACAGGCATGTCAGGAGTGGTGAAAGGTCCTCTTTAATAAGGATCTGAAACCAGGCGCTGAATACACCCATCCCTGATCTGCAATACACATCAATGGGTTCATCTGATAAGTATGGGCATCTTTACTGGCAAGACAATAGGCAAAATGTGGGCATCCTGTTCCGCTCAGCAATTTCTTACAATACATGTTTATAGGCATTGGCTTTACAGCACCCCAAAGGAGTTCTCATCAAGCCTTCCTCGTTCTCTGAACAGAAAGTTTGACAAGTATTGCAGTGATATGGGGCACTTTTGCTGTTGTGATCCCTAAGAAATCTGGGTGGCAACGAGGGGCATAGCTAAAGGCTTGGGGGCCCTGGTGCAAGAGTTCAGCTTGGGCCCCCTTTCCTTTGTGGCCAAGAAAGCACATAGCCTTCGTTGAACCAGCACCCCCTCCCCATGCCAAATTCTTAACCCCCAGCCAGAGGTGTAACTTGACTAGCATGCACTTTCTATAATATTGGTGTCTTCTTATGTGGTACAAGGGTCTTTAGGCCTCCTCAGGCTCCTGGGCATGGTAGCGACTTCTACCCCTGTACCACCTATAGCTACGCCCCTGGTGGCAACCATCATGAAGTTGCATTATAGGATTAGGTGAAGCATCAGAGCCTGGTCAGGGCAAGTAGTTGATCGTCATTGTGATGGGAGAAAGTGAGAACACGTTTCAGTTTCCTAGAAAAGCATTTTTCTTTGCTCAGAAAGGATAAAGAACATGCAATTCCTTGAGAAGAACATGACTCACGTTACTAAGAAAGATAAAATACACAATCATTAACACTGTAATAATGTCACTGGTAACCTGATATGTGCACCATCACCTGACGCTGCAGACATCCCGGAACACGTCTGTGCAGCCTGATCTATAATTACACGCCTTCTTTCCATGACATGGTAGAGTGAAATGAATCAGGAAAGGGCTGAGCGGTGAACAGAGGCCACTTACCAGATCCACAACCACATCTTTGTGGAAGGTGCTCCTCCACTCTGAAGCCACGTTGCACACGTACATCACAGCCTCGGGGTCATCGGCGTTAACATGGAAGATTGGGGCGTTGACAACTCTGGCCACGTCTGTCGGGTATGGGGAGGAGCGGGCCATACGGGGATCAGTGGTGAAACCGATCTGATACAGAGAGTCAAACATCAGATTTACACTACTACGTTCTCCGGGTGCAGAAAACATCAAATTATTCCTGGTTTAAAGGGGCCGTCCAATTCCCACGCTAATCAGATAGTACTAGCCTATCCTGGGAATAGGTCAACATGTGTATGGGACTGGACAACCTTTTTCGTGTACTACCTCTTTTTCCTAAAATATAAGAGTCAATTTAAGAATCAAATTGTGTAATCCTCTCAAAATATCACTGAATCGTTCCGGCTGCAATCCCATTACCTTTCAGCTTGGCAGCGGCCTACAGGTTTACTGTTTTATGATAATCTGTAGTCTAAAGGAGCCCAAATACCTTCAAAAACTGTCAAGTTGAATCCTCAGTTTGGCTGATGGCCATCTCTCCTGCCTCTCATACACATGGCTAAGAATATATGTGTTTTTAATGAGGAAAGAGGAAGAAGCTGCTGCTAGTATGGAGGAGTTGTAATTACACCTGCTCCACCGCTGCAATGTCTCGTATGAGTGCTGCAGTCACTTCAAACAGCTGATCGGCGGGGGGAGTCAGGAGTCAGACCCCCACTGATCTGATATTGACCTATCCTGAGGTCAGCAATTTTACAGGTTGCTTGGCTGCTGTTAATGCGTTGCTTTGCTCCCTCTGGTGGCCAAGAGTGGGAAATACGGTAGTAAACATGTTATTTTTAATATTTTCTCTAAAGTGAAAAAAGCTTAAAAAATTAAAAATAAATATGACTTAATGCAAAATAATGTATTATTACAGAGTTTTTGCTGACTTTAGTGTTTGGTTTTTTTTTTACATTGAAGTCTAAAGAGATAAAAATACACTAGATGCAAAGGATTTTGGGCTGCGGCATATTATTAAAAGTGGAGCATGTTCTGGCATTTTTCCAGCAAACTTCTCTATTGGACTTGAAAAACACATGCTACAAATGTAATCTACGTATGCTAATACTGTAATAGAATAAAAAAAAAAAAAGGCAACCAAAAATTTATTAAACTGAAAAAGCAAAATGTATTTTTTTATTTTTTTAACAAGCATTTAAAAATGCTGAAAAAAAATGTGTATGTGAAGGTGGCCCAAAGTAGTTCTGTGCTTTGGACAATCCCTTAGACCTCTGTCGCGTAAATGGGGTCACATCTGACTTATCAATAGCTTTCCCTGATGCATGGGCCAAACATGTGAACATAGCTCTATACCCCATCAACTTGGGAGGGTTTATCCTTTCACATCAAACCAAGGAACACAATGTGACACAATTAACCAGGATTTCCTTGACCCGGGGATCTTGTTAGATCCAGAGACAAATGTACTTGGCTATTGAAAGCAGTAATTAAAGGGGTTGTCCAAGTTATTTTTTTGTTGTTTGTATGTTTCTAACTTGTCAAATATAACAACTTTCCCATACACTTTGTGCTTCTAAAGCTGCTGGTTTCTCAGATTTCACAGGGGTCACATGACCTGTGATGTCAGCTTATCTCCCTGCTCTGTGATGTTTAGTGCACAAGCCTCAGAGATCAGATAACAGTCTGTACACCAGACCTCACTGTGCTGGCCACGCCCCCTGCACTGCTGCTATCTGCTCTCTCCCTGGATTCCTTCAGATAAAACATTAACCCCTTAAGCCAGAACACACTGAGGGCTCAAGGCTTTACAAAAGTAGCTACAGGCAATAAAGAGACAAATGCTGGGCACAGAGGAATTCTGCAAAGTATCGCACAAGAAAGGTAGGGGGAAGTTCCTGTGTGTATCAGTGTCATTTTACAGTTGGGACTTATAGTCCTACACATACAACATGCTGCTGAGTATTCCAGCAGGCAGACATGTCACTCAGGGCAGCGCTTGTATTCACTCCCTTTGCAGAGCAGGAGGGGGGGAGAGGGGCAGAGATTGTTGTTACTGCAGGTAAACAAAAGCCAGAAGAGAACCAGGGAAATGAGGAAATATAGATTTTCTTTGCCTAAAACCTGCTTAACTTAGTTATATATTGCTGCCCATCAGATTTACAGTGCTATATTTTTTTTTTTCATAACTCGGACAGCCCCTTTAAAGGGTTATTCGGGTAATGTGGATAGGGGATAACTTTTACCTACCGGAATACCTCTTTAAGTGACGTATGCATATATGTGCGCAAAGACAAGCCATATACCTGGTTGTTGACCACGACATGGACGGTGCCATGCGTAGTGTATGACGGCAGATCACTCAGATGGAAAGTCTCATACACGATCCCTTGTCCGGCAAATGCAGCATCTCCGTGTATAAGAATAGACATCACCTGAGATGATAAACAGCGCCAACATGTTAGAACCATGAGTGAGGGTGAACCTTGCCTCTGCCTGACATATCCATCTCCTCATCATTACCTTCTTGCCTTCATTGTCTCCACAATAGAACTGTTCTGCTTTGGTTTTGCCCTGGACAATAGGATCGGCAGCCTCAAGATGGGAAGGATTGGCCACCAGTGACAGGGTGATGTTCCTGTCAGTCACCCTATTTATCCGCCTGTGATACATTCCCAAGTGGTACTTCACATCTCCAGATCCCTGAAGGAGAAGGGAGAGTAAATCATCAAGTATCCTTAAAGAAGAACTGCCGCAATTTTATTTTTTTTTTGACCTGTTAGAAAGGTGCATGATATAATCTGTAGTGAATGTAATCTTCTTATCAGGGACTCTAATTGAGAGTTTTCACTTTCTTCTTATTGTAGCTGTGTCATGTGACCAACTCCCTGACCTCCAACTGACCCAGGACAGGAAGCCAGTCACTGCTCTATTCATTCCTACGAGACTGAAAGTGAGGCTCCCATAGGAATGAATAAAGAATTAGACTTCCTGTCCACACATAAGGTACTGTGTGAGTTGGTGGGTCTAATTCCTGGTCACATGACACAGATAAACTTCAGGATTATTTAAGTTAAAAATACAGACACTTATAAGAAAATGACATTCACTACAGATTACATCATGTACATTTCTAGCAGGACATGGAATAAAAATTTTTTGGGGAGTTCTTCTTTAAGGTGCATTGTGAAAACTGCCCGAAAATAACACAAACTCACCTCGTCTGCAGCTTCCAGCTTAGAGTCAAACTGGCAGAATATTTGCTCCAGCTCCTTCCGGATCACGTTGGCCAGAACATTGAGACGACCTCTGCAGAACAGATGGGCAACGTCACATAAGAAAAGGTTAAATATTCTCAAAAGATATTGAGACAATGAAGACATTAAGAATTGGTCCAATATGTTGGCTACCTGTGAGGCATCCCCATGATGACATAATCCACGCCGTTCTCACTGGATTTATCGATGATGGTTTTCAGGGCTGGAATTAAGACTTCACATCCCTCCAAGCCAAAACGCTTCTCAGATGACCACTTACGATGGAGGAACTCTTCAAACCTACACATTAGATTGCATTATTTGTAATATTACATTAAGGTAGTTGTCTTTGATATTCATGCTGATGGCATATCCTCAGAATACTCCATCAACATCTGAGTAATGGGGGTCCGACTCCCGGCGATCAGTTGTTTGAAGAGGCCGTGACCTGTAGACGTCACGTTCATCGGTTACATGGCTTAAAAGTGGCTCGGTCCCATTCAAATGAATAGGCCTGAACACCAAGCACAGCCACTAAACAATGTATGGTACTGTGCTTGTTAAGCTGCGAGGCTGAGAGCAGCGACCTCCTCAAGCAGCTGATCGGTGGGTGTGGACATCAATACTAAAGACCCAGACCACCATTTTAAATAGGACCTTTCAGCTATTGTGTATCCAACCAAACCCATGATGCACTTCTCCTTTCTCTACCACAGCTCCAGCACCGCCCCTAACCACACCCAGCTAGTTTATAGCTCCTCCCACCAGCTATTTACATAGACACTCCCCTATCACTGCTCCTAACACCCAGCTAGTTTATAGCTCCTGCCGCCCAGCTAGTTACATAGACACTCCCCTATCACTGCCCCGCCCATGGACATGACATCACAGGAAATAAGAAAGAGCTGCATGGACATGGTCATGTGACCACAGCAGAGGACCGGCTCCTCTGCACACTCGTTATCAGGTCGGAGGACAATGGAATTGGTGGGACACTTTAAACCAGGGGTCAGCACCAGTTGTTGTGAAACGGTAGGTTCATGTTCTGCCATTCCTCTATTATTCCTGCTGAAATTATATGAATGGATGGCCAGCAGTCTGCAATAAAGGTCCTTCAGGGTTGTACCCAACTGAAGTCATAAGAACAGATGCTCCACAATTGCTATTACATAGGGAACCCAAGTATTTGCTAAATTTGACAGGAGAGGTGACGCTCATCTTCAAGATTTCTAAAGTGTTACTGACTTGCCATGGACCTGGATACATGAGAACCTGGTAGACTCATCTAATGAATCAATAACTGCACCTTGTAGATCTAACCAGTCTTGCGAGCAAAGTGCGTTTCTCCTCGTTGGTGAACTGCAAAATTCCCGGTGTCTCAAACTTCTGCCGGATCCACTGACACTGCTCCAGGTCATTGATGAACATGAACTCGACTCCGATGTGCTGGCAGTACGAGGTCTGCACAGAGAAATGATAGATGGAGCAAAGCAGAAGAGCGAACACAATGCAGTTTTACTTCAAGAACGTATCCGCCAGGTTGTCACCCCTCACCTCCAGCCTTTTAATGATCTCTCGAAGGGGCAGCGCCGTCTCATTCCCTCCGATAAATGTAGTGGTTGGCAAATGGAAGACTTTGTCCAGGTCGGATTCCTCTAGGCCGTAAAACCCTGCGGAGGGTGGCGGTCAGAGACAGACAGACGGTAGGCAGCGTTACAGAAGGAGAAACACAATGCAGCCGGCCATGCAGAAGGTATTACAGAAAGGGTGTGATGGCGGTAACAGTGGAGTGATATATCCAGTGGAAAGGGAAGGGAGATGGCACGGACAGACACAGGAAAACAGGACAGGGTACAGGAGAGGAGAGGGCATGGCACACAGTTATGAATATGGTGGCATTGCAGTTCATAGGATGTGGTGCAGATTTGCAGTACAGAGATGGCGGCATAAAGTTGGGACAGGAAGCAGATGAGAAGGACAAGCAGCGTAGGTGGGGAGTAGAAGAGAGACGTTAATCTACAACTGTCCTGAGAGTTCATTTCATGTTCATTCTCTTTCCATTACATTCGTATTTGATGTAAGAATCGGTATAATCGCATACACACCCATACTAAACCAACTACCACACAACATACCGCCCAAAACAGCGCCTATATCAATAGCTTTACACATCCAGCTGCACGTGGTATAGTCGAGTGGCACAAAGTTTTATAAAAAGTGAGAAAAACATGGATGTTATCGCCTAAAAACAGTGCCTCACCTGTCCACAGGCTGCACCTGGTACTGCAGGTATTACCATTGGAGTAAATGGGCTGAGCAGCAATACCGCACAGCGCCTGCGGACAGGTGTGGTGCTGTTTCTGGAAGACGGCAGCCATGTTTTTCTAGTCCTGTACAAACCTTACGGTCCCTGATGCTCTACTGAACCATCTAGTGACCACCTTCACCCTTAGGTGAGGATAGAAAACAGAATGGGTTCAGTAGTTTTAGCTTTTTTTCCCCTCCTTTATTTAAAAAAAAAAAAAAAAAACCATGGGGGGAGATTTATCAAAACTGATGTGAAGTAGAACTGGCTTAGTGGCCCATAGCAACCAATCAGATTCCACCTTTCATATTCCAAAGGAGCTCTGAAGAATGAAAGCTGGAATCTGATTGGTTGTTTTGATAAATCTCTCCCATGGTTCCCAAATGCTGATCTATATCTATTGATCCCCAAGTATCCAGTAAAAAGAGCCATGTATGCAGATATGGAGTGTGTAAATCTCGCTTCCATCAGTATGCGAGAATCTATATGCATGGCTGCTTTATTCCAAAAAACAGCACCACACCTATCCACACACAAGGCCTAGGTGCAGTTCAGCCCCATAGAAGTGAACGGGACTGAGCGCGATACAAAGCACAGCCGCTATACAATGTACGGGGTTGTGCTTGGTAAGCTGCGAGAAGGCTGTGGCATTCACAGGAGCGCCGGCGCCTTCTCAACCAGCAGTGGTCGTGGGTGTTAGACCCCCACCGATCAGTTACTGATCACCTAATGAGGCCTACTGTGTTATGTCAAGTGCAGGGGCTTGAAGACAAGGTGTTTGACATGGGGACGCCACTCCCCTCAGACCTCCATTAGACATGACATAAAGGGTATAAAAGAAAACCCGTCTGTGTTGTACATAGCAACCAATCATAGCGCAGCTCTAATTTTTTCAAGACACTATGCGAAATGAAAGCTGCGCTGTGATTGGTTGCTATAGGCAACACAGACAAGATTACTTTTAGACAGTTTCAGAAATCTCCCGTTTTGTCCAAAATGTATTTGGACAAAGTAAAAAAAAAAAAAAAAACAACACAAAGGGAAACTACAGCATCCCTTCCCGGAGGAACGGTTATGTGACACCATTTTGTCACAGAAGGGACTTAAGCCGTTTTCTCCATATGTACATCTACATATCAGAACAGCATGTCCTATCGTTTTGCATTGATACCCACAATGTAACCCAGTGTACGGGCACACAACTAGGCTCTGCCACTACTAACCACTATGGCAGACATTACAGTAACTCCAGTCCATGTCACCCACAATCTATACACTGACTTATGGCTCCACAGTACTTCTCTTTTGATAGTAGCCACCACCCCCCCTCCAATATATGCATGCTCAGCTGAGTGTACATGTGCTCTCAATAGAAAGAGCTGCCACACATCTCAGGTAGCGGCTTATCTCTAGTGAGAAATTGTCTGACCCTTCAACCCCCCCCCCCCCAACATCAGAGGACACGCCCATACACTACCGATGGTCAGCTTGTCCTGCTGAATGGTGATGTCATTTGTATGGACAGTAAAGGCTTTGTTCTGGAGTCAATTACAGATACCGTGTCTGCTTACTACCACAGTTACCTGTAGGGGGCGTGATCCTGATTACAGCATATTAGGTTATTATGAAGCCATGACAAAAGCTTTGGTTACAGGTGGGACTTCCATAACAGACATGTGCTTGAGAGGAAGAAGAGGAGGCAGGTATGGGAAGGGTATGATGGGGAGAAGGTAGCCGGAGGGGGATTGGAGGGGGTTCTGTTAAATAAAGGATATTTCCGTACCTCCCACCGTGAGAACTCGCAGCCGATCCAGGAATGATGACAGGTCTGAGTATGTTAGGAGAGTGCGGCACAAGGGGGTTGGGGGGTAAAGAGAGAGGGAGAGCGCAGCATGGGGAAAAGAGAGGAATCTTTAAATAGAAAATCTCAGCAGCACACATAGGGGCTCATTCAAGCTGCAAGCCATCTCTGCAACGTAACCGGGAGAGAAAATAAAACCAGGACTCGGGCACGTCATGCCGCCACCGTCCTGTACACACTGCAGTGTAATAACCAGTGAGGCGCATAGATCTGCAGAGATCTACGAGTCCAGCTTCTTACATATCCTATTGTAAGGCGACATTGAAAACGCACTCCACACACGGAAGACACAAATATCACAGTAAGGCTGGATTCACACAATCTCTGCCGTATGCACCGGAAATGCACATGTGTCCAGGGGCCCTCAGTCACCCGATGTAGGCTAAAAGAGTGTCCTTCGGTTTTCGCTGGGGCGGTATACAATGGGTATATCTGTATTCCTGCTATACTGAGGTATCCAGCCAAAAATAAAACATATAATATAGAACTATAGGAGACTGAAACAGAAGACCGTACCCAGGACCAGTGCTGCTTATAGCAGTAATGGCCCACCGCTGCTTAAAGGGGTTGGTTCATCCCACACACTGACGGCATATTGCTAGGTTATGCCATCACAATGTCAGAAAGCTGTGGGCCCATACTGTTCACACAGAGACGGTTCTTTTTATTGTTTTCGCTGTATTACGGAGGTATTTTACCCTAATTTAGCACCCAATGCTTGACCCCTTTACCAAGTGTAAAATACATGAGGTGAATAATGTCCATTTACACCTGAAGGTCCCTTTAGACGGGACAATGCGGCAGGCGATTGTCGTGAGGGAAGCGTTCCTTCCTGCCAATCGCCTGCTCGTCAGTGAAGGAAACCGCTGCATTTACATGCAGTGATCTCCTCCACAGTAAGAGGAGGGATCACTAATGTCATCGCTCGTCCCCATACAGAATCATTATTTGTCTTCAGCAGATCGTGATTAGACGGCACGATCTGCCGCCGGCAAGCGATGATCAGCGTTCGCATGAAAGATGTGATTACCCAATGAATGAGCAAACTTGAGTAAAATCAGCGGCACCTTTAAACCACTAAATAATCGATGCCAAGCGTTCCTATGAACTGGCCGAGAGTTGGCCCATGTAAAGCCTTAAATAACTGCAAGTGACCTGATGTAATAAACGACTGCCTCCGCTGTGAGTATTGCCAGTGCATTCAATATTTCGTGTCCATCTCGCTTACCCAACAAAGAAGCTGAGGAACCAGGGCCACAGAATCTCCAAAAACAGGAACCAACCTCCTTGATATCACACGTTGTGCTACAAGGACCGGTCTTCTAGGTACAGCTAAGTCAGGGAGTCTATGGTGCTAAGTCTTGGGGTACATCCCCTGCATGAGGTAGATCAGATGTGTTGCTATTGATGATCCTTGAACAATAAACCTATGGAGGTGAAACTCACCAGGTCCAAAGCCATGCCCTACTCAGCTCAACGTGTTACTCTACGAGGGTCATTCATTAAGACCGGTGTTTTAGATGTCGGGCTTAATAAGGCCCTACGCTGGTGGTGGATCCTCCAAAGTTATGTAGAGGTGCCTGATTTAGACGTATTTCTGTAAGTAAATGACACCCTACACGATTACTCAAGATGCATCTCATCTACCACCTCAAGTGTTCACTGAAGAGCTATAATGCCAGTAGATGGGGCAGCATGGTAACATATCGATGTTATAGAATGGAGTTCCCGGTTAGGGGCCCTTTCTATGAACCAGAGCTGAAAGCTACTATTAAAGAAGAACTCCCGACAAAAATTTTATTCCATGTCCTGCTAGAAATGTACATGATATAATCTGTAGTGAATGTCATTTTCTTACCAGTGTCTGAATTTTTGACTTATATCATCCTGAAGTTTCTTATCTGTGTCATGTGACCAGCAATTAGACCCACCAACTCACACATAGACTTATGTGTGGACAGGAAGTCTAATTCTCTATGTATTCCTATGAGACTGAAAGTAAGGCTCTCATAGGAATGAATAGAGCAGTTACTGGCTTCCTGTCCTGGGTCAGTTGGAGGTCAGGGAGTTGGTCACATGACCCAGCTACAATAAGAAGAGCGGTTTTTACTCACAGAAACAGTCACTGATAAGAAAATGACAATTACTACAGATTATATCATGCACCTTTCTAACAGGTCAGAAAATAAAATTTTTTTGCGGGAGTTCTTCTTTAATCATTGGCTCACACTGTGCCAGCCTGAGCTGTCGATGTGTTACATGGACAACCATTCATCTAAATGGCCGCTACACTGGCTTCAATCTCCCCCAGCAGACTCAGATGCTTGTTGGTGGTCTTGGGTGACTATGATTAAAGGAGTATTCCCATCATAGACAATGGTGGCATATCGCTAGGATAAGCCCCCATTGTCTGATAGGTGCAGGTACCACCTCTGGGACCCGCACCTACGTGGCAAACGGAGCGGTGAAAGTTGAGGAGGGCGCACTGGGCATGCACAGCCACCCTCCATTCATTTCTATGCGGCTGACAAAAATAGCCGAGTGCTGGCTCGGCTATTTCCATCAGCCCGATAGAAATGAATGGGAGCGGTGGCTGCGCATGCGCTGTGCACTCCCATTCACTTCTAAGGGAGCAGCAGAGAGCTGTGCCTGATGGGATCCTCCAGACACAACTCTCCACACTCTGTTCTTGTTGTAGGTGCGGGTCCAAGAGCTGGAACCCGCACCTATCAGACAATGGGGGCATATTCTAGCGATATGCCACCATTGTCTGTGATGGGAATAAATGGCCCTTTAAGGCCGCACCAGCTTAAGACGTAACCTGGTACCATTCTAAAACCTATTTAAAGGGTTTGTCCAAGATATGGAAAAAAAAAATATAGCACTGTAAATCTGATGGGTAGCAATATATAACTAAGTTCAGCAAGTTTTAGTCAAAAAAAATCTATATTTCCTCATTTCCCTGGTTCTCTTCTGGCCTTTGTTTACATGCAGTAATAACAATCTCTGCCCCCCCCTTCTCTGCAAAGGCAGTGAATATAAGTGCTGTGAGTACATGTCTGCCTGCAGGGATACTCAGCAGCATGTTGTTTGTGTAGGACTACAAGTCCCAGCTGTACAATGACACTGCTGATACACACAGGAAATTCTCCCTACCTGTTCTTGTACAATACAATTCTTCTATAGCTCCTTGCCCAGCATTTGTCTCCTCTCACTGCTGCAGCTACTGTTTGTTGTAAAGCCTTGAGCCCTCAGTGTGTTCTGGCTGAAGGGGTTAATGTTTTATCTGAAGGAGGAGAGCAGATAGCAGGAGCCCGGCAAAGAAAGGGGGCGTGGCCAGTGACATCTCGTGTACAGACTGTTATCTGAACTGTGAGGCTTGTACACGAAACATCATAGACCAGGGAGATAAGGTGACATCACAGGTCATGTGACCCTCCGTCAACTCTGAGAAACCAGCAGCTTTAGAAACACAAAGTATATGGGAAAGTTGTTATACCTGACAAGTTAGAAACATAAAAAGAACAAAAAAATAACTCGGAAAACCCCTTTAAAGTATTACTGATTTTTCATAAAACCTTTGATACATCAGAGACCTCCAGAGCCAAATTTCAAGTATCAAAGCAAAGGGTCTGAATACTTATGTCCATGGGAAATTTTAGCTTTTTTCTTTTTCATAAATTAGCAAAGATCTTGAACATTCTGTTTTCTCATTATGGGGAATTAAGTGCGGAACTTGATTTTTTATTTTTATTTTAGCACAAGGCCTCAACCTAACCAAATGTGAAAGAAGACTGAAGACTTCTCGAATGCACTGTATACAGACAGAAAGACCGGTTTACCCCTTGACCCTGATATACTTTTTCCAAAAATTCAGTCCCTTAGTGCTCATCACATGGAGATATACCCACAAATCCAATTCATATGTCTATCTAACTATATACAGCACTCCTGTACAGTACATTTCACTCCACAACCTGGGCCTAGGATCTGAATGGAGTGGGTGGTCGCACATGCTCAGTGCTGCTCCTTTCATCTCTATGGGACTGCTGGAGATAGCTGAGCGCTGTATGAGACTATCTCCATCAGTCCTATATGGTTGGAGTAGCAGCGGACATACATGATCCCCTGTTCCATTGAATGGGAACACAGGGCCCCCATTATCGTAATTGGCAGGGGCCCCAGCGGTCAGACCCGCCACTAATCACACACCTATCCCCTATCGTGTGAATAAGTCCTTGTCGTAGGACAACCCTTTTATCTTTTAGAAGATCATTTCAGCTTAAAAATAGATGAGATACAACATATGTGACTACATTGGGAACACATTATCATCCACTGGATTAAGGAGAGGAACAATCATTACCCATGGTTACAATTTACCAATTTCAGACAAACTTTATTTCAACCAAAAAGACACAAAATACTTACGTTAAGTCCTCAGATCAGTCCACAAGCAAAAAAAAACATATTCATGCCCACCACATGCTCTATACCCCCAAGCAACTGCAGCCCCAGCCCAATCCCCGCACACACCCAGAACATGCCACGTGTGGTTAGTGGTTACCAGCTGCACTAATCTAGGTTAGTGGTTTCTGGAGTGAGAGCAGCAGAAGCTTCTGTAGCCTAATAATCTGTTGTTACCCGTTCTACGCTCAGAGCACCAACCAACAGCTTCTTGTTCTTAAGGTGGCCATACATCCGAGATACCAACTGGACGCATTGCGGCCAATCAGTCGTCCATGGGATCGCTCGTAGGAACGTTCCCACCAACTTAACGGGCCGACCACGGAGTCCGTTTTTTATAAAAACAGATTCCCTGTAGCTTAAGCACAAAATTTGGCCGATCACGCCATCAACATGCAGTTTCAGCCGATGAACGGCCGAAGTTTTCCAGCACAGTGGATCGCGTTTTCGCAGATGAGAGTCTGCCGTCGACGATTACGCTAGTTTTTCAAACGACCGTCGGCCGTAATGGCCAAAATCTGCCATTCTGGCCAACTTTAATCTTATGTGTATGGCCACCTTTAGGGGAAGGGTGCTGAATTAAAGGGGTTGTCCAAGATTTTGATATTGATGGCCTATCCTCAGGGGTGTCAGACCTCCACCGATCAACTGCTTGAGGAGGTAGTGGTGCTCTGGAGCGCTGCCTCCTCATCTCACAGCCGATGGGCAGGGGTACTGAGTGTCGGCCCTCCACCGTTCAGATATTGATGACCTATCCTGAGCATAAGTCATGAATATTAATGGCTAATATCCTTAAAGAAGAACTCCCGCAAAATTTTTTATTCCATGTCCTGCTAGAAATGTACATGATGTAATCTGTAGTGAATGTCATTTTCTTACCTGTGTCTGTATTTGTGAGTTATATCTCCCTGATGTTTCTCATCTGTGTCATGTGACCAGAAATCAGACCCACCAACTCACACAGCATCTTATGTGTGGACAGGAAGTCTATTTCTCTATGCATTCCTATGGGAGCCTCAGTCTCATAGGAATAAATAGAGAGAAGTAACTGGCTTCCTGTCCGGGGTCAGTTGGAGGTCAGGGTGTTGGTCACATGACCCAGCTACAATAAGAAGAGCGTGGATAACTCTCAATTACAGTCTCTGATAAAAAGATTACATTCACTACAGATTACATCATGCACCTCAGAGAATAAAATTTTTTGCGGGAGTTCTTTAATATCAAAATCTCAGACATCCCCAGCATAAGGCGTACCGCCATGTCTAGACCACGGAGAAGCTGTTAGCTGGGAGCTCTGCACCTACATAATAGCGAGCAGGGGACAAACAAAAATTTTGGGGGTGGGTGAGAGGGGGCGATAAGCGGTGACCATTCTAGCAGAGCTACTGGCCCTCACCGAGTTTGTCTGAGGATGTGACAATGTCAGCTGGCACACAGGAATCCAGATCTGCGTCCAGAATGCCCAGTGGGTCAAGCTGGGCAACATGATGCCCACGGATCTATATAGAGGAGAGGTGCCGGGTAGGAGAGAACAGTAAAAAGGAGGACAGAGGATGGATGAAGTGGAGGAGTAGGGGAGTAATGGAATGGGGGAGGGGATAGAGAAGAGGCACCACGTAAAATAACAAACACAAAAAGAAAGGGAAAAGAGGAGGAAAAGCAAAAAGAGTTACAATGAGTTTGGTCCATAATCCTCACCGACATACGGCGGACCGACAATTACTGGAGCGTCATCAAAATTAACAGTGCTAATTCCGAGGGGGTCAAGTTTTGCAATGTGGTGACCCCTTACCTAGAAGCAATGACACAAACTGGTTAATGACACCTACCCCACCCCCATGTGATCAATAGGAGAAGTGACAGAAGTGATAACCTCAGCAACACAGAAAGCCGGAAGAGATTCACGCTGTGGTAAAAAGGGCATTTCCTCCTCAAGGAAAACTTAGCGGTAACTTTTTGCCCTTGAGCCGTCCCCCTCTGTTAAGGCCTCATGCACATGACAGTATATTGCTTCGGCTGGCACTGTGACACATAGAAGTCAATGGGGCCATGCACACATCTGTGTTTTCACAGATCCGAGAATCTCATATGTGTTTTGCAGATGAGAATAGTCCTAGTCAGAAAAAAACGGAATGCACATGGAAGTGTTTTATTTTTAAGGGATCCGTATTTATACGGACGCGGCTGTGTGCATGAGGCCTTGGCTGGAGGAGTCTGAATGAAAATTTTTTCTTAGTGTCCCAGTGAGATGCCCTGTGCCCAGTATGGTGGCGTGGTCACCTTCAGGAGTGTGGGAAGGCTGGGCAACCAGCTCTTTATTAGTGGCATGAGGAAAAACCGTGGAGCCCACCGCTCATGAATATCAAGGACTCCACAGTCCAGAGCAGCTTTCATTTTTTAATCAGACTAAAAGAAATAAAAGCTGCGCTGTGATTGGATGCTGTGGGCACCACAGGGAAGTCATTAATCACACTAGTGTAGAACTGGCTTAGTTGCCCATAGCAACCAATCAGATTCCACCTTTCATTTTCCAAAGGAGCTGTGATAAATGAAAGGTGGAATCTGATTGGTTGCTATGGGCATCTAAGCCAGTTCTACTTTACACCAGTTTGATAATTTACCCCCACAGTTTTTGTTTTTAGACAGTTTTTAGACGCTCTCCTGATTTTGTGCTAGTGTCTGTACAATTACTTTACCACTATTCCAGAAATAAACTGTATGGTACTTACTTGTCTGTTTGGTCTACCCAAGAAACAAAATGGCTACAGAGAGACTCAGGATATTAAACCCGTCATGTATGGTTAGAAAAACTCAGGCACTCAAAATACCTTCAAATCCAAAATGTGTTTGTCAAAGAATCTAGGACAGAAATCAGAGGCTGACACTTGGTTGTCCACCACAGATCCGGTATAAAATGCCCTAATCACTGCCACTGAACGTGGAATGTCAGTGGATTTGGTAAGGGATCGGGCACGGATGTATGACCACAGCCTAATAGGAGACTGTAGACTAATAGAAGACTACTGCATGTGTACACTCCTTAGTGAACCTATATGGTAAGGAACTGCATTTACACCAACTCCTTCTTACCCATCTTGAGAACGGCTTCTAACATAACAGTAATAGAGTGTGGTGCCCCTGCCACTACCCTGCAGAAAAAGGGCCCTTCCTTAAGGTGGTCTGCGTTCTATCTAAAAGAGTCTGCTAAAAGACTTAAATGAGATCTCAACGTTTATGCTATATCACTAGGCCAGGAGTCCGCAACCTCCGGAACTCCAGCTACTGTGAAACTACAACTCCCAGCATGCACACTTATTCAGTTGGTTTTGTAACTCCTATAGACGTGAAAGGAGGATTCTGGGAGTTGTAGTTGAAGAACAGATGGAGGGCCGGAGGTTGCTGATCCCTACACTAGGCTATGCCACAAATGAGTGAGTCCCAGAGGTGGGACCAGCACCTGTCTCCAGAACAGAGACCCAAAGTAAGGGACAGCAGCTGTGTATGCACGGCCACCCTCCATTCACCACTAGGAAAATACCCAAAATAGAGTGCTGGCTGAGCCATTTCCAGCAGTCCTATAATGGTGAAGGGAGAGGTGGCTACGTGGCTCGTTCTCCATTCATTGGTATGGGACTCCAGAAAATAGACTTGTGCCCACTCGACTATTTTTGGAAGCCCCATAGCAGTAAATGGAGATGTCATCACACATGTGGTACCCTCTCCTTCACACACTTTCGAGACCCCATTCTGGAGGTAGGAGCAGGTACCAGAGGGAGCAGCACCAAGTTGACATCCTAGTGATATGCTATAAAGGTTACGAGAGGATAACCCCTCTAAGTACCATAAGAAAGTAGAAGGAGAAGAAAGCAAGAGAGAATAAGGAGATAGGCAAGAACATACCTGATATGCCCGGATGAGGGACTGCACAGCAAGATGATCCTCCACTAGTTTGTCTATGTTTGGCTGCGCCTGCACTAGTGACTGTGCTTGGGTCAGTGCAGACAGGCTGGTACCTAGGGGCGGAGGGCTCTGGTATGCTGTTCCAGGTGCTGCTCCGGCATTAGCATTCCGGAAGAAGATGTCCCATGACTGCAGAAACAGGAAAATGAACTATGAACACACTATGCCAATGGAAGAAGGTCCTATATTTTACTGGTATTGGGATGCAAAATCAGTGCAGCCAAAGTCTGACAAAGAAATTCTCTCCAAATAAAGATTTCACAATAAGTGCTCAAAGGGAGCAAAACTGCTGATAGCACTAGGTTGGGACTGGGGAGAGCAGAACAAACATACCTTTGGTGGATCGTTTAATATCAAGAGTAGTGTGAATATGAAGTTTTATTCTGCCAGGTTCTGCTCCTGCAAATGACCAGGATACAGCTTCACTGCAAGCTGCTCCACAGCTCCCCCTCCGTTATGATTGGCAGCTGAAGTGGTCTTCTGGTTGGCTACTACAGCTGTCAGTCAGAGCGGAGGGGAGGAGCTGTGAACTAGCTCAATGCAGAGAGCACTTTACAGAGAAGCTCTGCCCTAGGCACTTGCAGGAGCAGAAGCTGGCAGATTAAAATGTCATATTCACGCTACTCCTGATGAGAAAAGCTCTGCAAAAGATATGTTTGTCCTGCTCTCCCCAGACTCTACCTGGTGCTGTCAGCAGTTTAGTAAGGTAAAAATTACTGACTGAGTCCCTTTAACTAGTATTTCCACTGATACTCTCCCCTCAGACCTGACACAACTGGTCACTGAGCAGTACATTTGCCATATGATAACATCAAGTATCTTGGGAACCTGCATAGGTCCTATTATCAGTGGAGGTACACTTTAAAATGTATCTGTCTCGCGGTTTGTGCCACCTTATGTAATGGCAGCATTACATTATGACAGTCACCGAGATTACAGTAGTGCACCACTTGTAAATATAAAGCATTTTTTATAAGATCACACTCAGGTGAAGCAATAGGGAGAAGGCTGTCAATAAGCAGTGGGTGGAGTCCACCACTCAAGGACACCACATCGCACACACATCATTGACAGGACTCCTGTGCTGCACCCGATAAAGTGTGATTTTACGAAAATAACTGCAAGTGACGCAATGCTATCATCAGGGTGACTGGCACCACTTTATGCTACCCTCAGATAGGGCAAGGTAAACCGTCATATAGGTTCATACAAGAACATTAAAGGGGTTATCCGATCTCAGACAATGGGGGCATATCGCTAGAATATGTCTGATAGGTGCAGATTCCACCTCTGGGACCCCCACCTACACTGAGAACGGAGCCCTGAAAGTTTATGAGGGAGCAGCTGCCCTCCACTCATGTCTATGGGGCCACTGAAAATTAGCCCATTTTAAAGGGATATTCCACCAAAATAAAAATAAAAAAAGGCCTACCGTGGAATACAAATGCCCGGCTCCCTCAGGTGCTCCACTTCCTGCTTTGGTCCAGATAGAGTAGGAAATGGCTGTGAATGGCGCCCACCTACCTCACCATTGACTGACTGCCCGGTATTCACAGCCATTTCCTGCTGTGTCTGTACAGGAGCAGTGGGGGATTATTTTTCTACACCTTTTATATCCCACTGTAGATCTTTTTCTGATTTTGCTGGAATACCCCTTTAATGACTATAGTACAGAGGTCACAATACATTTTTTTCCAGAAGAGTAAAACTACTACCATTTTTGAGGAGTCTGAAAGTTGCAGTAATTCAAATAAATAATATGTAGGCCTACAGAATGTTATGGGCTTGTTCACATCTGCGTTGAAGGCTCCGATCGAGGCCTCCGTCGCAGAGTCTGTCAAAAAGACTGGAGAAAAAAAGCCTTGTATGCAGGACTTTTCTGTCCAGGAAAAAGACAGGATCCCAAATGGAAACTGAATTGATCCCATCATAGTAATGGAGTCTGCTGAGCTTCATTTCGGTCAGTTATGTGCCCCGATCCGGCACTCCCTCATCTAACGGAGCAGAATATCAGAAATAAATAGCGGTGGTGTGAATGTGGCCTAAGAGGTGGGAATTAATGTAAGGGAACCATTTCTAGTCTAAATAATGTCTCTTTCCTCCATTCAGCCCCCTCCAACATTCACAGTCCCATGTAAATAACATCATCCCCTCCCTCTAGCCCCTCCAACATACAGCCCCATGTAAACACCATCATCCCCTCCCTCTAGCCCCTCCAACATACAGCCCCATGTAAATACCATCATCCCCTCACTCTAGCCCCTCCAACATACAGCCCCATGTAAATAACATCATCCCCTCCTCTAGCCCTCCAACATACAGCCCCATGTAAATATCATCCCCCTCCATCTAGCCCCTCCAACATATAGCCCCATGTAAATAATATCATCCCCCTCCCTCTAGCCCCTCCAACTGAACTTCTTGTCAAAACAGAGGAAACCTCAACAGAACCCATAACGCCCCATTATGGGGGTCCCTTGGGCACTGCTTGGATCTGCTGTATAAATTGTGGCTTCTGCAGCGGTAGAGTGTTTGTGCAGCGCAGGCAGATGATCCCCATTACATCACACATCAGTACCCGGAGTCTATATATATATATATATATATATATATATATATATATATATATATATATATTATGTAATTTCCTATGGGTCCAGGGCATCAGCGTGGACAGTACGGTCAGTGCTAGTCCTTCTAGGACTCCTAACCCCCATAGATAGCGGTCACCTGCACCGACCACACTGCCAGACCGGTCAGTAATAACCGGCTTCACACAAATAGCAACTCCCTTCTTTTCTGTGAATTCAGCAGAGACATTCCCCAAGTCAGGACTTTGTCTGGAGGCAAAACTGTCAGCAAAATACTATTTCCTGCCGTGTTTGGGAACACAAAGTCCTAGTGTATCTGTGAGGTAACCTCCCCGGAGAACTGGTTAAAGGGAAACCAGCGGCGGGATACTGGCCGCTACAAATCAGCATTGTACTACAATATAATCTGTCAGTGCATGCTGCCGACAGCGCTCTCTGAACCAGCCTTGTATACGAGGGGGCTGCTTATACAGGGTATGTTCTGTGCCGGGGTGCATAAGTGAAGCTGAGATATGGGGACCTGTTTGGTGGGGTCCTTGCCCTGCAGGGCTGACCCTGTGCTGCTTGTCACATGAAGGAATCTGTTATACAGGTGGCCCGTGTCCTCTGCCACTCCGCTCACCACTGGAGTCTCTCCCAACCGGGCCTGGCCGCCAAAATATCTGTGTTTCTTCCTTGCAGGCCGTGGCGTGCTTCTTGCTGGCATTCCTCTCCTTCATGCAGGCTAGGCCTGCTCCTGCTCTACCAAAGGGTGAGTGCACTTTACCTCTTATAGGACCAATGTGTGCACCCTAATATTCATCAGCCAATGGCTGGCCACCTTGGAGTACTTAAAATTTTTAAACTGTTGACCTATCCTCTGGGTACGTCATCAGTATCTGATCGGTGGGGGTCCAACACCGGCCGATCAGCTGTCTTGAGAAGACACCGCTCTCTTGTGAGAACCACAGCTCACCAAGAACAGCGCCATACATTGTATAGTGGTTTTGCAAAGTATTGCAGTCAAGATCCTAGTATTGCAGTTGAGCTGCTCCTAGGTCACGTGATCGATGAACATGTCAACACTGCCTTAAGGAAAGCTGTGAGGTTCTCAAACGCCTGTCTCGCAGGGGTCCCGGGTGTCAGACCCTCACCGATCAGGTACTAATGACCTATGCAGAGGATAGGTCATCAGTTATAAGGTCTCGGAAAACCCCTTTAAAGGAGTTGTCTCATGATGGACAATGGGGGCATATCCTAGCGATACATACCATTGTCTTACAGGTGCAGGTCCCACCACTGGGACCCGCACCTATATCCAAAACGGAGCCCAGCAAGGTGGTGACTGGAGGCCCCCGCTCCTGTTCATTTCTAGGGAGCCGGCGTAAATAGCCGAGCCAGCGCTTGGATATTTTCGCCGGCACCATAGAAGATGAATGGAGGACGGCTGCGCATGCGCAGTGTGCCCTCCTTCACTTTCGGGGCTTCGTTCTGGATATAGGTGCGGGTCCCAGCAGTGGGACCTGCACCTTTAAGACAATGGGGGCAAATCATAGCGATATGCCCCCATTGTCCATCATAAGACAACCCCTTTAAGGCACCTTGCCCTGTGAAAAGATGCCTGGACTTGGCTCAATTTTGCCCGATTCCTCAATTCTCCACACCAGAGTCTCTTGGCCCCCCCATGGGTAAGTAGTCACTTGAACAGGGACTACTCCAAGAGGTTGCAGCCTGGTGGTTCCCCTGCAGCGGAGTCTAGATCCCTGCACAGAGATTAAAGGGTCAAGACCAGGAGGACCACTTAGATGACGCTCTTAGGAGTAGCCCCAAGCCAAATCTATTCAACGAAACACAGCGGATCCACATCCATTTCGTAGCAGAAACATTGTGGTCAAAGGTGATTTTCATGGACGGGGTCTTGGAATTAAACAATACAGTAAAAGTGGAGGTGGATTTCCTCATTTGTCAGCAGATTTGTTCTTGAGAAGATCATCCGGTTTTTAATTATCTGAGTGCTGACAGTCCATAAGTAATACCCAAGCCCAAAATACAAAGTCAAGCAAAAGACCAGAGGTCGAGTAAAGGGTGAATTCCCTCTCGTCCCCACCCTGGGTTGTTGACACTATTTTAAGAATCCTGGTAAGGCAGAAGAAGGTGTGGGGGAGGTGCACCCTTTTAGACGAGGCAGGCATACAATCAGTGTAATCAGCAGCGGCTCAGTCCTAGAGAGAAACCACAATAATACAAACTACTGTACTAAATCCTGGACAGGTTAAAGGAGAAGACCTCCCGCCTGTATTGTGGAACTAGTGCTGCTAAGGACTCAGGGACATGATGTCCTCTAGATACCACGTGAATTCCTACACCCGCCTCGCAGACGTTCCAGTGCGTCACTGATGTAGTTAACCCCGTTCTACCCAAAAGTACAGCACTATGCTTAATACCTGCATAATACTACCTACCCCTCCCAGATATTCAGCCATTTCTGGAAATGCTGAAAAACATCCAACATGGCCGCCCTGACATTCTCTCCTGACTGGAAAATCAAGCTGGACGAGCATGACGGCTCTAAATTCTTGTCAGATAATTAGAACAGACAATTTGCATATGACCCGACGTGTGGCCAAGCCGTACCCGCCCGTGTCTAAGAGATTTTGCTGTAAACATTGTCCAGCCACATAGGCCGGCCGTACCAGAGGGTCGTTCCCTTCATGTTCTGACTGTCTTTTTACCATAGGCCATACCATCTACTTGTTACAAGTATATGGCGAACATTAATAAAAATTTCTGACGACATAAACTGTAACTAAAAAAAAAGGTGGAGAAATAACTTGAGATCCATATACAATTCTCTCCAAGACCGTAAATGAAATGGTTAATAACAATGGAAGCTGGATGGAGAATGAAGTAAATCAGAGCAAACGTCGCAGAGCACAAGGGGTTAATGCCTGCATGCTAACGACCTGACCCAACCTCTTTTCGAGGAGGCTTTCCCGTTGCTAGCTGGCGCCTCGCCAGTCCGGATGACGCGCTATTTATTCCAGCGAGAACTGGCCTGCACGGTAACAGGGTGACTTTTAGCTGTGGGCACGGGGCCTGCGCCAACCTAGAGTACGAGAGACCCAGAGCCCTAATAAAAGACCAGATGTACCATTCACAACCCAAGGAAAGCCGGGGGATGTCCGTCAGGGCAGTCACATACAGGACACCAGAGGATGACCAAAGGGCTTTTACATTCTAGTATTTAAATGGGTTTTCCAAGATTTTAATACTGATGACCTATCCTCAGGATAGGTTATCAGTATCTGATCGGTGGGGATCCGACACCAGGGGCCTCCACTGATCAGCTGTTTGAGAAGACACCACTTCTCCTGTAAGCACCGTGGACTTCTCCGTGCCGTACTTTGTATAGCGGCAGTATTTGGTATCGCGCTCAGCCACATTCACTTCATAGGGGTGGAGCTCCACCTAGGCCATGTGACCGATGAACGCGACCTCACATGGTCTAGGAAAAGCTATGAGCTTCTCAAACAGCTGATCAGCGGGGGTCCCGTGTGTCAGACCCCCACCAATCAGATACTGATAACCTATGGAGGACAGATCATTAGTTATAATGTCTCGGAAAAGCTCATTATGGAAATGGTCTTCAAGAAGAGGAATTCTCCCCAAAAAAGCCTGTCCATGGCTGCATTATAGCACTCTGAGTTCTATTAAAGGGGTATTCCGGTTGTGAAAAGTTATCCCCTATCCTGTATTAGATTGGAGGGGGCCCTACAGCCAAGTTCTCATTTTAGGAGGCCTCCAAGGGTACAGAGCCCCCCATTCTCATGACCAGTAAGGATCCCAGAGGTAGGAACCCTACCGATCTAATAGTGATCCCCAATGCTATGGATAGGGGTTAACTTATCAAAGCAGGGATACCCCTTTAAGCCATAATAGTACATCTACAGAAGTCTATGGGGCAATACTGCACCTTCAGCCATTTACGGAAGACTGATATGTAATCGAGAAGAAACAAATTGTGCCAAGTTACTTTGGAAGATCTGAAGGTGTAATTCAGAGGTACCACGCGGGGTGCCTACAAGTTCATGGTACAGGGCTATACCTTCATACAGGCTACGTTCACATGGCCTTGCCACTAACATGTGAAGACCAAGGCAGCTTTGTGTAGGTGGGCAAAAACGGAGATCACAGCCATTGGCCAAGATGGGACCGATACAACTACTAGGCACCAGGAAGAAACCGGACATCCAACCGTGGCTCAGTTCTCCGGCCACATGGCGTGATCCCAGCATGGTTGATCCAATGTACGAGATCATGAGGTGATCTCTGCTTATTAATATCTTCTCGGTATGTGTACCAAAGGTCAGCACAGACCGCCATGTCACACTGTACAACTCTTTTATTACATCCTCCGTGCACAGTGAGAAGCAATGCTTTCTTAAAAGGGGATGTCCCACTATCCACGGGATAAGAGATAAATGTCTGATCTGTAGGGTCCAACCAATCTCAAGAAATAGGGGCCCATGCGCCCTGTTGGAGCTGCCAGATAGGTAAGTACAAGCACTCAGCTATCTCTGACGGTCTCATAGAGTTTACTGGAGTGGCAGCGCGCATGCTTGTCTACCTCCGGCAGCATGCATGCACGCAGTTAAAGAGATGAAAATGGGCCCTCATTCTCATGATCAGTGGGGGCCCCAGCAGTCAGACCCCCACCGATGATACACTTATCCCCTATCCTGTGCGGGACAGATCTGTAATACAGCCGTGTGCTCTCCACTGATGCCTATCTGGTCCCTGTTTTGGACCGGTTTAGTGGACCCCTGTTAACTGACTCTCATAGTTTGACTGCGCACAGAAGTGGATTATGACACTTTGGCCGCAGCCCATCCAGTCCCCAATGACTGAGCGGTGGCACTATACCCAGATTTCAAAGTCTAAATGACTTGAAGTCTCTAACCTTGAAGCTTGAGCACATATGACAAGTAACAGGTACGGTATCATCCCTCCCACCATCCGCAGTCACACTCCCTATGGCCAGTCCCACCCCTCACCAGACAGGAGGCCCTTCACTGGAAGGAACGTGATGCAGATAAAGCCTCTCTACCTCCATACATCACATCCTACCTCGTGGCCAATAACCTAGTCACCTGTACACAGGCAAACACACTGTATAGAGACAGAGGTGGGAACAGAGGTGGGAACAGCGGCCTGGCTTATGGCCACATAAACTAAAATGCAATGTGACGCTTAAAGGGGTTGTCTCATCTCAGACAATGGGGGCATATCGCTAGGATATGCCCCCATTGTCTTATAGGTGTGGGTCCCACCGCTGGGACCCGAATCTGTATCAAGAACGGAGCCTAGAAAGTGGTGGAAGGCAAACTGCGCACGCGCAGCCGTCCTCCATTCATTTTCTATGGGGCCCCTATCTCGGCTATTTCCATCGGGCCCATAGAAGTGAATGGGAGCAGTGGTCGGTCATGCACGGTACGCTCCCATTCACTTCTATGGGGAGCCGGCTTGGCGGTGGCCGGACCAGAGTCCTCTAGCCACCACTTTGCGGGGCTCTGCTCCAGATATAGGTGTGGGTCCCAGCGCCTATAACACAATGGGGAAATATCCTAGCGATATGCCCCCATTGTCTGAGATGAGACAACCCCTTTAATTGGTATATATTTTAGGTGACAACCAGCATGGCCACCATCGGGAGATATCCTAGAGTCAAAGTCTACTCAGATAATCAAGCGATATGTGAGCTGGGATGTATGAGATCAGAAAAACATGGCTGCTCTCCTCCAGAAATGGCGCCACCTTTCTCCATGGGCCGTGCCTGGTATTACAGTTCATCTTTATTCTCTAAAAGGTGCTGAGCTGCAATAACAGAGAGCGGCCAGGAACAAACATGGAGCTGTTTCCTAGAAGATGGCAGCCATGTTTTTTTCTTAAAAATGCTTTAGGATGTGGCTACAAAGGGCACAAATGCTGTGGATTTTCCGTTGAGGAAATTACACACAGAAAATCCATGATTTATTTACGGTAATAGTGAAGTGTACGACGCTTCACCCAAACGCTGTGTAAAAAAATCTATGCCGTGGAAACTGACTTGCAGTGTGGATTGCAAAGGGTGAAATCTTTGCGGATGTCCCTGATTTTCAAGTAAAAAGTTGCATATTCCGCCACGTGTGGCATAAGAGGACCAATCCATAAGAGCGGTATCTACATTCATGCACACAGTGTGTGACGAGCCTGTCTGACAGTGCCTGGAGTCTCCTGCATCCATATGACACACCTGTAGGCACAATATTTTCCCATTTCCGCATGCAATTGAAGGTATATTTGCCTTTCTCACGGATTTCATATGAAGCCATGAGGGATAAAAGCCTTTGGGAAATTGTATGCACACAGCAGTACAGTACGGGCCCATACATCTCTATGAGCACCATTACTAATCTGTACACCGGAAATGAAGAATACGGCGACATATTCCAAATAAAAATGACCTTTAATCCGGGATAACCCCTTAAAAAAGGCTGAAAAGGTATTTTAAAGAAGAACTCCTGCAAAAATTTTTATTCTCTGACCTGTTAGAAAGGTGCATGATATAATCTGTAGTGATTGTCATTTTCTTATCAGAGAATGTAATTGTGAGTAATAACCTCTCTTCTTATTGTAGCTGGGTCATGTGACCAACTCCCTGACCTCCAACTGACCCAGGACAGGAAGCCAGTCACTGCTCTATTCATTCCTATGGGAGCCTCACTTTCAGTCTCATAGGAATGCATAGAGAATTAGACTTCCTGTCCACACATAAGTCTATGTGTGAGTTGGTGGGTCTAATTGCTGGTCACATGACACAGATAAGAAACTTCAGGATTATTTAAGTTAAAAATACAGCCACTTATAAGAAAATGACATTCACTACAGATTAGATCATGTACATTTCTAGCAGGACATGGAAACATTTTTTTTGTGGGAGTTCTTCTTTAACAACCTGACAGAAGACACCCAACATCCGACATTGCTTGGATGCTCCCAGCATTGTGCAGACATTCCTAGAAAGGTGGAATGTGAGAAATTCCCACCCAGATTTAACTCCCCCACCCCATTCTTTCAGCCTCTCAGAAGTAAACCCCCCACTTCAGCTTTACAAACCACAAGAGCCTGTGCTGAGAGATCACCATTATTTTCCTGCACGGGTGGAATGATGAGAGTTATATGTAAACAACAGCTCAATAGATTTTGGGGGCTGGGGGAGACAAATGGACACGGTGCCTGAGAGACATGCCTACAGAGCTCTGGGGGGCGTGCACCTCATTCAGCATGTGCTTGTAGCAACATCTTAAAGGAGTATTCCGGTTATATGAAGTTATCCCCTATCTACAGGGTAGGGGATAACTATTCGATTGGTGGGGGTCCCACCACTGAGCATGAGAATGGAGGCCCCATACCCCATAGAGCGGCCGGTAAGGCATGTGCTCAGCCACTCCATTGATTTCTATGGAGATACGAATACAGCTCTCAGCTATCGCCAGAGCAGCTAAGCACATTCCTGACTGACTGCCCCATTCATCTCAGAGGGCTCCATGGAGTACAGGGTCTTTGTTTTCGTGATTAGTGGGGGTCCCAACAGATCTAAAAGTTATCCCCTGTCCTGTGGATAGGGGATAACTTAAAGGGGTTGTCTCACTTCAGTAAGTGGCATTTATCATGTAGAGAAAGTTAATACAAGGCACTTACTAATGTATTGTGATTGTCTATATTGCTTCCTTTGCTAGCTGGTTTCATTTTTCTATCACATTATACACTGCTCGTTTCCATGGTTACAGACCACCCTGCAATCCATCAGTAGGAAAAAACATTAGCCTCTCTGGTGGCCGGGACCGTGGGAGCTCACAGACTAGTGCTTTTTCCTATATCGTGCAAGCATGACCACAACTGATGGATTACAGGGTGGTCTGTAACCATGGAAACGAGCAGTGTATAATGAAAAAAAAAAATTAATCCAGCCAGCAAATGAAGCAATATGGAGAATCACAATACATTAGTAAGTGCCTTGTATTAACTTTCTCTACATGATAAATGCCACTTACTGAAGTGAGACAACTCCTTTAATATAACCGGAATACCCCTTTATGGCGCCATACACATTCAATGGCTGACGGAAGAGCCGACAGCTCTGTTGACTTCCCCATCTCCAATGGGCAGAGGAAAGAAAGCCGCTGCCACACCAAAAACAATGGCAATGGACAAAAATATTCAATATTCACCATATACATTAAAAGGGTTGTGTCACTTCTGCAAATGGCATTTATCATGTAGAGACAGTTAATAGAAGGCACTTACTAATGTATTGTGATTGTCCATATTGCCTCCTTTGCTGGCTGGATTAATTTTTCCTTCACATTATACACTGCTCGTTTCCATGGATACGACCACCATGCAATCCAGCGGTGGTTGTGCTCGCACGCTATAGGAAAAAAGACCCCTGGATATGAGCAGTGTATAATGTAATGGAAAAATGAATCCAACCAGCAAAGGAAGCAATATGGATAATCACAATACATTAGTAAGTGCTTTGTATTAACTTTCTCTATGTGATAAATGCCACTTGCTAAAGTGAGACAACCCCTTTAAGGGCAGGCCCGGCTGACAATATTCTAATGCGTATGGGGGCTGTTACAAAGGTCATTTGTGTTTAATGCAATTGTAGCTTAATTGCTTTACAAATAAAAAGTTCTACAGCTAATATGCTAACAATTGTCAAGATAACGGCTGTCTATCAGTGAATGAAAACAGTGAAAACCAACAATGAGAAGAAACCTGTACATAGCTAGTGCTGCTCTCAGGTGGGAAGACGCTACAAATGGACCAGGTTACAGTAACTCCGCACAGCCGCGGTGGACGCAGTGTAGTGAGAACTGCGCTCTGTATACATGTAACCCATTACAAACTGATTTTTCACTGTGCTTTGTTAAAGGGAGTCTGCCAGCAGTTTTGATCATGCTAAACTGCTGACTGCACTAGGTGAGGGCTGGGAAGAGCTGTACAAAACATACCTTCTGTGGAGCTTTTATTATTAAAGAGGACCTTTCACCGCTCCTGACATGTCTGTTTTAATAGCTTCATGCATTCCCCGTTTAATAACAATTCTGGAGCATCTATTCTTATGTCTGTATGTTGTGTCATTCCTTTATTATTTCTACTAGAAGTTATGAATAAATTGCTAGCAGTCTGCAGTAAGGGTACAGAGGGGTGGTAACCTGTTGGAGGTGTGTACCTGCACAGACTGACTCTAGCCAATCAGTGTTGCCATTGTCTGACTGTGCAGGTACACCCCCCCCCAACTAGTTCCCACCCCTCTGTACCCTTACTGCAGACTGCTAGCAATTCATTCATAACTTCTAGTAGCAATAATACAGGAATGGCACAACACAGAGCCATAAGAATAGATGCTTCAGAATTGTTATTACATGGGAAATGCATCTAACTATTAAAAAAGACATGTCAGGAAAGGTGAAAGGTCCTCTTTAGGAGTAGTGTGAATATGAAGTTTTATTCTGCCAGGTTCTGCTCCTGCGGGTGCCCACTGTGAAGCACTTTCTGCATTCAGCTGCATCACTGCCCCTCTCTGTTGATGTGACTGACAGCTGTCGTGGTCTCCTGGTTGGATGCTACAGCTGTCACTCACAGCAGAGGGGAGGGGCTGTGAAGCAGCTCAGTGCGGAAAGAGCACTTCACAGTGAAGCTCCGCCTCCAGTGTACTTAAAGGGGTATTCCCATCTCACAAATGTAGTTTGTATAGTTAGATATAGCCATACCAATATTATTACTAATAGAAAGTATTTATATAAAATGTACCGTTTAGAAGATTTGCCTATTTGTATATCCATTGTCCTACACACATCAGTCAGGCCGTTGCCCCTGGTTACGACCACTGTGGCCATGTAGTAGTGGTGGCCGGCTTGCTCCTTTTGAAACCCGCTCTGAGGTAACTGCTGTATTGTGAACACACCTTACATGAGTATGCGGAGACACATCTTAGTGTACTTTCATATCTGCGTTTTGGACGCTACCAGTCCAAAACACAATGGTCAGGTTCTGTCCAAAACGCAGACTTTGTAAACGGATCCTGCTCCATAGAGATGAATTGATCTTGGAACAGGATCCGTTTCTCTGTGTTTTGGAAGCGCAGACAAAAATACTACAACCCTAAGATGTGTCTCCACATGCTCATTCAATGGCATTCACAATACAGCAGTTACCTCAGAGCAGGTTTGAACAGGAGCAACCACTACTACATGGCCATGGTGACTGTAACTAGGGGCAACGGCCTGACTGATGTGTGTGGGACAATGGATATACAAATAGGGAAATCTTCTAAACGGTACATTTTATATAAATACATTCTATTAGTAATAATATTGGTATGGCTATATCTAACTATACAAACTACATTTGTGAGATGGGAATACCCCTTTAAGGAGCAGAATTTGGCATAGTAAAAGTGCAGCCTGGTGAAAACTGCTGACAGCCCCACTGTGAGTTACCGTGCAGTCATTAGCAATGCAGTGAACCACCAATTAGTTTGTAGTGAACACCAATGCAGTGTGCAGGGCTACACTGTTCTAGTAGTACAGGACTGCAAAGTATGGCCGGACCCCCAGTCTAGGCCAGGGGTAGGGAACCTCCGGCACTCCAGCTGTTGTGAAACTACAACTCCCAGCATGCATACTTGCTCTGCTTTTCTAAGAACTCAAATAGAAATGAACGGAGCATGCTGGGAGTTGTAGTTTCACAACAGCTGACCCCCGGTCTAGACAATACACTTTTGAGATAAACACATCAGCAGACACCGCCTATTGTTTGTTACAATGTATCAGTCCGGGCTGATTATCTCACAGATCTTTATCTAGACTGGATACAATTGTATCCACTGAGGGCAGGACTAGCCTGTCACTACAGTATCTACAGATCTATTCGCTGACAGCAAACGAGTATCCTGCAAATGGTGAGAAACTAGAACAAAGTATATTAGAAAGTTGTACAATATTTCATTCATACATTGTAAAACTCTTTTAAAGGGGTCCTCCGGGACTAATATTGATGACCTATCCTGAGGCTAGATTCACACATCTGTGTTATGGACGTGTGTCCCGGGGTGACCTCTGGTTTAGAGACTCGAACTCACAGCATCAGAGTTACGGAAACAGTGTTGCTGTGCTGTGTGCGGAGCACCTAGGGGCTCATGGACATTAGCTTGCGGTCCGCAATGCACGGGCACCGTCCGAGTGCACACTGTTTGCAGATGCAGACTCATTCACTTGAACGGGTCCGCAGTCAGCAACAGACAGTGCGGAGGTACAAATCGAGATTTTGCTCCGTGCATCCGTTATACGGAGTGCACACGGCCAGTGCCCTTATACTGCAGACCTGTCGTTTGCGGTCCGCACTATGGTCACGGGGCACACACGCTCATGCGCATGTCCTTACTCAGGGATCAGCAACCTGAGACACTCCAGCTGCGGTCAAACTACAGCTCCCAGCATGCACGTTTACTCGTAACTTCCATAGAAGTGAAAGGAGGATTCTGGGAGTTGTAGTTTCAGATCAGCTGGAGTGCAGGGGTGACTCATCTCAGTAGAAAAAATAAAGGGGGTCATTATATAAGACTGGAGTTCTAGACACCGGTCTTAAAGGGGTATTCTCATCTTGGACAATGGGGGCATATCGCTAGGATATGCCCCCATTGTCTTATAGGTGCGGGTCCTGCCATTGGGACCCGCACCTATATCGAGAACGGGGCCCCCCGAAGTGAAGAAGTGCGCACCGCGCAAGCGCGGCCCGCTCTCCATTCACTTCTATGGGGCCGCCGCAAATAGCCGAGCGCTGGCTCGGCTATCTCCGTCGGCTCCATAGAAATGAATGGGAGCACACTGCGCATGCACGGCCACCGCTCCCATTCATTTCTATGGAGCCGACGAAGATAGCCGAGCCAGCGCTCGGCTATTTGCGGCGGCCCCATAGAAGTGAATGGAGAGCGGGCCGCGCTTGCGCACTTCTTCACTTTGGGGGCCCCGTTCTCGATATAGGTGCGGGTCCAAGATGAGAATACCCCTTTAATAAGGTCCTGCACTGGCAGTGATCCGCGGAAGTTATAGAGGTGCCGGCCTCTAACTTTAGCGAAGCCACAGCCACTTCTAAATCTACGCCAGCTCCTTTGCTAGTGTAGATATAGACCATTTTCTACGCCTAAAACAGGCGTAGAAAATGATGAATGAGACAGGCCGCCTTCCTCGCACATTTCCTTAGACCTGTCGCAAATTGCGGCGCAAATAACCTATGCGCCACAATCTGCGCCAGAAATACGCCTACTATAGACACTTTTCTGGTACGTAAAGTGTAGATATAACCAGCTGGAGACGGGTTCCCTTTAACAGGGGCTCCCTGAGGGTCACTCTTCCTGTCTTTGTCTTTTAGTCATTGACACTGCCTGAAACTCGTGCCAAACTCTTGGCCGGGAAGAAGAGGGAGATCGGGCACAACTTCATGCAGAAAATCCCTTTAGTTTCCGTTTGGTGAACATAACCTCAGGAAACCCCTCCCAGCTTATAATATCAAACCAAAAGTTATTCGTCCGCGACGCGTCGGCTTCAGCTGCTCCCATAAAACCAGCAATTACCACTCTAATAAGTACGTTTAGTGTGAGCTCTGTCCTAGTTACTGGTCATGGTCCGACACCCAACGTGTCCGAATGACCTCAATGTGGACAGGAGGCCTGGTGCGTGGCGAGTATACATGATGTGGACATCTGAAGCAGTAAGCCATACGTGTCCAGCTAACATGCATCCTCCGTGTACTTGATACATGTTCTATATAGAGCTCAATGACTTTCTATGGTTGTCCACCAGACACCAGAATAGAGGGGACGACCCTCGGTGCATACAAGTATACAGCTGCCTTAGCGATGTGAACAGGGATTTAGTTTAAAGACAGTCCGTCACCTATTTTACTCAAATCACACCGTAGGTCACAGACAGTTCACATACGGTACCTTATATTGTCTCGTCTGCTGCTCTGATGGTCCAAAAACGAACGCAAGGGGTGTTGTCTATTGCTGCAAGTGCCCGGGCCCCCAGGTGTTAGTTGGCAATAACTTCTACCTTCTCTAATTTTAAGCCAGCCTAGTACCCTCCTGACATTACTATCCTCTGCGCCTGAAATCCTGCAAAGTCCATTTTGCTGCTGCACAGGCGTGATGTGCGCAGGAGCGGGATTTCAGGAGGATACTACACTGGCTTACAGCTCATGCACACAACCATATGTATTTTGAGGTCTGTAAAGAACGGATCCGCTAACACTGTGTGCATTCCGTATTTTGCAGAACGGAACAGCCGGCCCCTAATAGAACAGTCCTATCCTTGTCCGGGATGTTCTATTTTTTTGGCGGAACGGACATACACACGGAGTAACTTCCTTTTCTTTTGAGGATCCATTGAAATGAATGGTTCCGTATATGGTCCGCAAAAAAAAATGGAACTGAGACGGAAAGAAAATATACTTGCAGCAACAGACAACTCCCCTGGGCACTTGCAAGCTCATTTGCATATGGATTTAAAGTTCGGGTTTTTTTGGACCATCAGACAAGATAATATAGGGTACCATTTGTGGAGTGTGATTGGAGCAGGTTTACATGAGTAAAGTAGATGACAGGCTCCCTTTAAAGGGAATCTTTCACCTCATTTTCACCTATATAACTAACAACACTGCCCCACACTGTGTGTGTGTATTACATGTCACATCCCAGACATACCTGTGTGCACTGTGTGTGTATTACATGTCACATCCCAGACATACCTGTGTGCACTGTGTGTGTGTATTACATGTCACATCCCAGACTTACCTGTGTGCACTGTGTCTGTATTACATGTCACATCCCAGACATACCTGTGTGCACTGTGTGTCTGTATTACATGTCACATCCCAGACATACCTGTGTGCACTGTGTGTGTATTACATGTCACATCCCAGACATACCTGTGTGCACTGTGTGTCTGTATTAGATGTCACATCCCAGACATACCTGTGTGCACTGTGTGTGTGTATTACATGTCACATCCCAGACATACCTGTGTGCACTGTGTGTGTGTATTACATGTCACATCCCAGACATACCTGTGTGCACTGTGTGTGTATTACATGTCACATCCCAGACATACCTGTGTGCACTGTGTGTGTGTATTACATGTCACATCCCAGATATACCTGTGTGCACTGTGTGTGTCTGTATTACATGTCACATCCCAGACATAGCTGTGTGCACTGTGTGTGTATTACATGTCACATCCCAGACATACCTGTGTGCACTGTGTGTGTATTACATGTCACATCCCAGACATACCTGTGTGCACTGTGTGTGTATTACATGTCACATCCCAGACATACCTGTGTGCACTGTGTGTGTATTACATGTCACATCCCAGACATACCTGTGTGCACTGTGTGTGTATTACATGTCACATCCCAGACATACCTGTGTGCACTGTGTGTGTATTACATGTCAACATCCCAGACATACTGTGTGCACTGTGTGTGTATTACATGTCACATCCCAGACATACCTGTGTGCACTTGTTGTATTACATGTCACATCCCAGACATACCTGTGTGCACTGTGGTGTTATTACATGTCACATCCCAGAATACCTGTGTGCACTGTGTGTTGTATTACATGTCACATCCCAGACATACCTGTGTGCACTGTGTGTGTCTGTATTACATGTCACATCCCAGACATACCTGTGTGCACTGTGTGTGTGTATTACATGTCACATCCCAGACATACCTGTGTGCACTGTGTGTGTATTACATGTCACATCCCAGACATACCTGTGTGCACTGTGTGTGTATTACATGTCACATCCCAGACATACTGTGTGCACTGTGTGTGTATTACATGTCACATCCCAGACATACCTGTGTGCACTGTGTGTGTATTACATGTCACATCCCAGACATACCTGTGTGCACTGTGTGTCTGTATTACATGTCACATCCCAGACATACCTGTGTGCACTGTGTGTGTGTATTACATGTCACATCCCAGACATACCTGTGTGCACTGTGTATTACATGTCACCTCCCAGACATACCTGTGTGCACTGTGTGTTTGTATTACATGTCACATCCCAGACATACCTGTGTGCACTGTGTGTCTGTATTACATGTCACATCCCAGACATACCTGTGTGCACTGTGTGTCTGTATTACATGTCACATCCCAGACATACCTGTGTGCACTGTGTGTCTGTATTACATGTCACATCCCAGACATACCTGTGTGCACTGCGTGTCTGTATTACATGTATATACCTGTGTGCACTGCGTGTCTGTATTACATGTCAATCCATACCTGTGTGCACTGGTGTGTATACATGTCACATCCAGACATACCTGTGTGCACTGTGTGTGTATTACATGTCACATCTCAGACATACCTGTGTGCACTGTGTGTGTATTACATGTCACATCCCAGACATACCTGTGTGCACTGTGTGTGTGTATTACATATCACATCCCAGACATACCTGTGTGCCACTGTGTGTTTGTATTACATGTCACATCCCAGACATACCTGTGTGCACTGTGTGTTGTATTACATGTCACATCCCAGACATACCTGTGTGCACTGTGTGTTTGTATTACATGTCACATCCCAGACATACCTGTGTGCACTGCGTGTCTGTATTACATGTATATACCTGTGTGCACTGCGTGTCTGTATTACATGTCATATCCCAGACATACCTGTGTGCACTGTGTGTATATTACATGTCACATCCCAGACATACCTGTGTGCACTGTGTGTGTATATTACATGTCACATCCCAGACATACCTGTGTGCACTGTGTGTGTGTATTACATGTCACATCCCAGACATACCTGTGTGCACTGTGTGTGTATTACATGTCACATCCCAGACATACCTGTGTGCACTGTGTGTGTGTATTACATGTCACATCCCAGACATACCTGTGTGCACTGTGTGTGTGTATTACATGTCACATCCCAGACATACCTGTGTGCACTGTGTGTGTATTACATGTCACATCCCAGACATACCTGTGTGCACTGTGTGTGTGTATTACATGTCACATCCCAGATATACCTGTGTGCACTGTGTGTGTCTGTATTACATGTCACATCCCAGACATAGCTGTGTGCACTGTGTGTGTATTACATGTCACATCCCAGACATACCTGTGTGCACTGTGTGTGTATTACATGTCACATCCCAGACATACCTGTGTGCACTGTGTGTGTATTACATGTCACATCCCAGACATACCTGTGTGCACTGTGTGTCTGTATTACATGTCACATCCCAGACATACCTGTGTGCACTGTGTGTGTATTACATGTCACATCCCAGACATACCTGTGTGCACTGTGTGTGTGTGTATTACATGTCACATCCCAGACATACCTGTGTGCACTGTGTGTGTGTATTACATGTCACATCCCAGACATACCTGTGTGCACTGTGTGTGTGTATTACATGTCACATCCCAGACATACCTGTGTGCACTGTGTGTGTATTACATGTCACATCCCAGACATACCTGTGTGCACTGTGTGTGTGTATTACATGTCACATCCCAGATATACCTGTGTGCACTGTGTGTGTCTGTATTACATGTCACATCCCAGACATAGCTGTGTGCACTGTGTGTGTATTACATGTCACATCCCAGACATACCTGTGTGCACTGTGTGTGTATTACATGTCACATCCCAGACATACCTGTGTGCACTGTGTGTGTATTACATGTCACATCCCAGACATACCTGTGTGCACTGTGTGTGTATTACATGTCACATCCCAGACATACCTGTGTGCACTGTGTGTGTATTACATGTCACATCCCAGACATACCTGTGTGCACTGTGTGTGTGTATTACATGTCACATCCCAGACATACCTGTGTGAACTGTGTGTGTATTACATGTCACCTCCCAGACATACCTGTGTGCACTGTGTGTCTGTATTACATGTCACATCCCAGACATACCTGTGTGCACTGTGTGTGTGTATTACATGTCACATCCCAGACATACCTGTGTGCACTGTGTATTACATGTCACCTCCCAGACATACCTGTGTGCACTGTGTGTTTGTATTACATGTCACATCCCAGACATACCTGTGTGCACTGTGTGTCTGTATTACATGTCACATCCCAGACATACCTGTGTGCACTGTGTGTCTGTATTACATGTCACATCCCAGACATACCTGTGTGCACTGTGTGTCTGTATTACATGTCACATCCCAGACATACCTGTGTGCACTGCGTGTCTGTATTACATGTATATACCTGTGTGCACTGCGTGTCTGTATTACATGTCATATCCAGACATACCTGTGTGCACTGTGTGTGTATTACATGTCACATCTCAGACATACCTGTGTGCACTGTGTGTGTATTACATGTCACATCCCAGACATACCTGTGTGCACTGTGTGTGTGTATTACATATCACATCCCAGACATACCTGTGTGCACTGTGTGTGTGTATTACATGTCACATCCCAGATATACCTGTGTGCACTGTGTGTATATTACATGTCACATCCCAGACATACCTGTGTGCACTGTGTGTGTATATTACATGTCACATCCCAGACATACCTGTGTGCACTGTGTGTGTGTATTACATGTCACATCCCAGACATACCTGTGTGCACTGTGTGTGTATTACATGTCACATCCCAGACATACCTGTGTGCACTGTGTGTGTGTATTACATGTCACATCCCAGACATACCTGTGTGCACTGTGTGTGTGTATTACATGTCACATCCCAGACATACCTGTGTGCACTGTGTGTGTATTACATGTCACATCCCAGACATACCTGTGTGCACTGTGTGTGTGTATTACATGTCACATCCCAGATATACCTGTGTGCACTGTGTGTGTCTGTATTACATGTCACATCCCAGACATAGCTGTGTGCACTGTGTGTGTATTACAGGTCACATCCCAGACATACCTGTGTGCACTGTGTGTGTATTACATGTCACATCCCAGACATACCTGTGTGCACTGTGTGTGTATTACATGTCACATCCCAGACATACCTGTGTGCACTGTGTGTGTATTACATGTCACATCCCAGACATACCTGTGTGCACTGTGTGTGTATTACATGTCACATCCCAGACATACCTGTGTGCACTGTGTGTGTATTACATGTCACATCCCAGACATACCTGTGTGCACTGTGTGTCTGTATTACATGTCACATCCCAGTCATACCTGTGTGCACTGTGTGTCTGTATTACATGTCACATCCCAGACATACCTGTGTGCACTGTGTGTGTGTATTACATGTCACATCCCAGACATACCTGTGTGCACTGTGTGTGTATTACATGTCACCTCCCAGACATACCTGTGTGCACTGTGTGTCTGTATTACATGTCACATCCCAGACATACCTGTGTGCACAGTGTGTCTGTATTACATGTCACATCCCAGACATACCTGTGTGCACTGTGTGTGTATTACATGTCACATCCCAGACATACCTGTGTGCACTGTGTGTGTATTACATGTCACATCCCAGACATACCTGTGTGCACTGTGTGTGTATTACATGTCACATCCCAGACATACCTGTGTGCACTGTGTGTCTGTATTACATGTCACATCCCAGTCATACCTGTGTGCACTGTGTGTCTGTATTACATGTCACATCCCAGACATACCTGTGTGCACTGTGTGTGTGTATTACATGTCACATCCCAGACATACCTGTGTGCACTGTGTATTACATGTCACCTCCCAGACATACCTGTGTGCACTGTGTGTTTGTATTACATGTCACATCCCAGACATACCTGTGTGCACTGTGTGTCTGTATTACATGTCACATCCCAGACATACCTGTGTGCACTGTGTGTCTGTATTACATGTCACATCCCAGACATACCTGTGTGCACTGTGTGTCTGTATTACATGTCACATCCCAGACATACCTGTGTGCACTGCGTGTCTGTATTACATGTATATACCTGTGTGCACTGCGTGTCTGTATTACATGTCATATCCCAGACATACCTGTGTGCACTGTGTGTGTATTACATGTCACATCTCAGACATACCTGTGTGCACTGTGTGTGTATTACATGTCACATCCCAGACATACCTGTGTGCACTGTGTGTGTGTATTACATATCACATCCCAGACATACCTGTGTGCACTGTGTGTTTGTATTACATGTCACATCCCAGACATACCTGTGTGCACTGTGTGTCTGTATTACATGTCACATCCCAGACATACCTGTGTGCACTGTGTGTTTGTATTACATGTCACATCCCAGACATACCTGTGTGCACTGCGTGTCTGTATTACATGTATATACCTGTGTGCACTGCGTGTCTGTATTACATGTCATATCCCAGACATACCTGTGTGCACTGTGTGTATATTACATGTCACATCCCAGACATACCTGTGTGCACTGTGTGTTTGTATTACATGTCACATCCCAGACATACCTGTGTGCACTGTGTCTGTATTACATGTCACATCCCAGACATACCTGTGTGCACTGTGTGTCTGTATTACATGTCACATCCCAGACATACCTGTGTGCACTGTGTGTCTGTATTACATGTCACATCCCAGACATACCTGTGTGCACTGTGTGTCTGTATTACATGTCACATCCCAGACATACCTGTGTGCACTGTGTGTCTGTATTACATGTCACATCCCAGACATACCTGTGTGCACTGTGTGTGTATTACATGTCACATCCCAGACATACCTGTGTGCACTGTGTCTGTATTACATGTCACATCCCAGACATACCTGTGTGCACTGTGTGTCTGTATTACATGTCACATCCCAGACAAACCTGTGTGCACTGTGTGTCTGTATTACATGTCACATCCCAGACAAACCTGTGTGCACTGTGTGTCTGTATTACATGTCACATCCCAGACATACCTGTGTGCACTGTGTGTCTGTATTACATGTCACATCCCAGACATACCTGTGTGCACTGTGTCTGTATTACATGTCACATCCCAGACATACCTGTGTGCACTGTGTGTGTGTATTACATGTCACATCCCAGACATACCTGTGTGCACTGTGTGTGTGCATTACATGTCACATCCCAGACATACCTGTGTGCACTGTGTGTCTGTATTACATGTCACATCCCAGACATACCTGTGTGCACTGTGTGTCTGTATTACATGTCACATCCCAGACATACCTGTGTGCACTGTGTGTGTATTACATGTCACATCCCAGACATACCTGTGTGCACTGTGTGTCTGTATTACATGTCACATCATGTCTGCAATCTTCTTTGGGGCAGTGCCCATAGTTATATTGGTGAAAACCGGGTAAAAGACTCCCTTTAAATATCTCTTTTCATCAGACGGCCGATGAAACACAACGTTCCATGGAGACATGCAAACACAAGAAAATTACAGGTGACGCTTTACATCTCTGCAGACGCTGCTTCCTTAGAAACGGTGACCGGTGAGATCCACCCTTGACGTGCAATAACCTTGAAGGCCTATACATATTCCAGGTGTACATGAGATGCATTCCATACTTCTATTCAGATACCAGGTGGTGACCTCCTATCAGTGCGGAAATACATTCTCCTCCTGCGTCTTCGTGATCATTTCGGCTCTCTCCCGTATTCCACTCAGAATAAGACAGGTGGCCGGCTCCCTCCTTACCTTGTGGACACTCTTGGGGTTCTCCAGCCAGGCGTAGTACATTTCCTCCACATAATTAGAACTAGTCCCACTAAGAAAAGGCTCTGCGGCCACAGGTGTACTAAGGCACCTGAGTGGCTGAAACGTCCTTGGGGCCGAGGGCCGACTGTGTTTGAGCGATCGAACAGTCTGAGAGGCCGTCAATGGCCTTAGTTTAGCAGCACAAGTCCTTAAGCTATACATGGTTGTGTCCTTGTGGGAGACGATGACCCGAACCTGCGAGAAGAGGAGACACAAGTTAGTGGAGACGTACACTGCGCGGACCCCCATCATACCGTTCATGCGATCCAGGATCCTAACGACATTACCAGTAAGAGTTACCCTGGGCGCAGCTATCGACCAGTAGTGCTTGTCACAGCACTTTATACAGGAGCCGGGAAACAGGGAGTGAACAATGGTTGCTGCAGGACAAAGCAGGACCTACTAGATCGTTGGCAAAAATGTGCTAAAAGTACGACACCCACCATCCAGTACCGGCCGAAACTGAAAAATGTCAGCACCGTCCGCAGGTAGAAACGAGACAGAACCATACAAGAGCCGTCAGTGCTGACACACCACACACGGGTAAGTGCAGAAGTAAGGATACACCTCAAGTGGAGCTAGGGCTGGGGAATTTTAGTAAAAAAATTCTATATTTTCTTTTGTAAATCTATTTTCTAGATTTTTTTTTTTCTGGCCACAACTTTTATGTTTTTTGGTCGATGTAGCCACATGATGGCTTGTCTCTTTACAGAACGAATTGTAGTTTTTAGTATTTATAACTTGTCGTCTAACTTTTTTTTTTTTGTGTGTGTGGTAAACAAGCTATTCTGACGTTGTTTCTTACACTTTAAATTTACAACATTGACCCTGCAGGACGAGATGTCGTTTTCATTGCCATCATTTTGGGGTACATGGGACTCGATTAACATTTTTTATTTAACAGGGTTTTCCGAGATTTTACTACTGATGACGTATCCTCGGGATAGGTCATCAGTATCTGATCAGTGAGGGTCCGACACCCGGGATCCCCGCCAATTCAGCTGTTTGAGAAGGTACCGGCGCTCCTGTGAGCACTGCTACCTTCTCCCCGCTCACCAAACACAGCACTGTACAGCGGCTGTGCTTAGTCCTATTCACTTGAATGGGGCTGATGTGACGTCACTGGCCTAGGAAAAGCTGAGAGAAGGCCGCGGTGCTTACGGGAGCGCTGGTGCCTTCTCAAACAGCTGACCGGCGGGGGTCCCGGGTGTTGGTCCCCCATCGATCAGATACTGATGACCTATCCTGAGGATACGTCATCAGTAGTAAAATCCCGGAAAACCCCTTTAAGGTAATAGAAAAAAAAAAAGATTATTTTTTGCGTTTTTTACGTTGTTATCTTTATTACCGGTATATGTGTTGTAGCAAACTAAGCAATAACGCATGTGTGTTTTTGGGGGTTTTTCTTTACCATCCTTATGGAAAACTATTAGCGTTCAATTATTTTCACTCTTACTAAGGAACTGCATTATAGCCAATCACTGTACCAGGGACAGGCAGCCTATTAGGCTGTGTCTGTGGCACAGTGTAATAGACATACAGTTATGGCAGGCCTGGGGACACTTGTTAGGCCCCCAGGCCTGCCATAGAAACACGTTGACACCCTACGATCCTACGATTGTGTTTGAGGGGGGGGGGGGGGGGGGGCGGGCATGACAGGGAGCCTCATGTCTCTGTGTAACTACCTAAATGCTGCAGTCACTACTTTCCATGGTATCTAGCGAGTTAAGTGGTTGGGGGGGGGGAGATGACAGGGAGCCTCATGTCTCTGTGTAACTACCTAAATGCTGCGGTAGCTACTGTCCGCAGCATCTAGCGAGTTAAGTGGTTTAGATGACAGGGAGCCTTATGTCTCTGTGTAACTACCTAGATGCTGCGGTCGCTATTGTCCGCGGCATCTAGCGAGTTAAGTGGTTGGGGGGGGGGGGGGAAGATGACAGGGAGCCTCATGTCTCTGTGTAACTACCTAGATGCTGCGGTTGCTACTTTCCGTGGCATCTAGCCATTTAAGTGGTTGGGGGGTGGGGAGGAAGATGACAGGGAGCCTCATGTCTCTGTGTAACTACCTAGATGCTGCAGTTGCTACTTTCCGTGGCATCTAGCCATTTAAGTGGTTGGGGGGTGGGGAGGAAGATGACAGGGAGCCTCATGTCTCTGTGTAACTACCTAGATGCTGCGGTCGCTACTTTCCATGGCATCTAGCCATTTAAGTGGTTGGGGGGTGGGGAGGAAGATGACAGGGAGCCTCATGTCTCTGTGTAACTACCTAGATGCTGCGGTCGCTACTGTCCGCGGCATCTAGCGAGTTAAGTGGTCAGCTTTGGAGATTCCAGTTGCAGACAGGGCCAGGCTCCCGCAGGTATCTGGAGCACTGCTTCAGTGCAACCTGTGTGGGGGTGTCTTCAGTCCATGGTGTGCACGTCAGGGACTGAAGAGAGTATACATACTGCGCTGATACAGCTTCCAGAAAAAAAAGAATTGGCATGGTGCCCATATTTCCAGCCATGTCTATGAGTTCCAGCTGGCTCCCAGAGTCCAACCAGCGTCCAAAGTCCACGGCATCTCCTCCCTTCTTAAACTATAGATTGCAAACATTGAAAGGCACGGTCTTTGTTTCGTCCTTGGGCGTACCAGCATTCAGTGCAATTCTCAATAGCCGGTAATGCCACATTCAAAGAAGAACCTCAAAGATTGGCGGATTCAGCGACAGGACATACATCTCCAACCAAACAACCACAAGTGGAAATGAGAAGTGAGCAAGGATATTGTGAGCAGGTCACACGACTGCGACAGCTGCGAAACCTCCGCACACAGCAATGTCAGAACTGATCTTATGTAACTGAGGAACGTGATCCCCGTCCAATGCAAAGTCACCGTGAGGCAGCCATGAAGGCAAAGCACCCGGCGTGAAATCTGGGTGCAGTCATGAGACCCGGCTGATACCGAGCTGAACAAGCAGCAAGTCCACAGAGACCACTGCTTCCCAGATAAGTAATAAACTGAGCCGCTCTATGTCATATGAATACCAAGAAGTCGGCAGATCCACAAAGGCATACATCGGGGTAGCCGAAATTTACAGGATTGGATCCATATTGGACAACCATCTAATGTGTAAGGGGGCCCCCCCGACTATGACGTCCTGGGAGATAAAGATCGGGCATGTTGGATTTCAACGTGCCTGATCCTTCTGTTCTCGGGAAGGTAAGAGTCTGGCAGCGGCTTTCTCCTCCCTCCCATTGGTATGCCGGATCTGGGTAAGGCTAGTTTCAAAAGAGCGAGTTCAATGCGAGAAACTTGCTGCGTGTGAAAGCGTGATTTCCCATTCTGACCTCTGCTCCTCTGACAGCACCGCACAGCATTACCATGATTTATAATGCTGTGTGTCCCTGCCAGACCTGTATCTACTGAATTACACTTGAGGGCAATATCAGAACAATTCAGAAGATTCAAGGTCTGGCAGGGACACACAGCATATCACTGTCAGTGGAGCAGAGGTCAGAAATCCTGCTTACACACACAGTGCTTCTCACATTGAACTCGTTTGTCCATAGCCTAAAGCGCTAGGAAAAAAGCAGAAATATGATCATCTATGGAAAGGATGCAAATTTTGTACACAGACGGCAAGACGTGACTCTAGGCCAGTTCTACACTCTGCCCAGAAGCAATGATTCTCTATGGGGGTCAGCAATCACACAACCCGATGCAGTGGAGGAGACAGCTGCACGTAAATGCAGCCCTCACCATCTCTGATGAGCTGGCAATTATTGGGAACAAATGGTTTGCTCCAAGTAATTGCCCTCTGTGTCGCCCCATGTAAATGACCCTTAAAATGTGGCCTTGAAAAAACTGGCCTTGAAGAAACCGTGCACTGAGATAAGGATTGTGGATGCAGGATACCAGGCGTCTTAAACGGAGCAGATCCATTCTGGAAACGTAAGAATGTCATTGACGTGACAAATGTTAGTGAAAGGTGGAGTGGGAAGTAATTTCCTGCTCCAGCGCCTGTGAGATCTATCTGTGGATATGTGAGGCCTTCACCCTCACATCCATTAACGTGAGGCTATTAAAAAAGCTGAACCAACATTTCCAGCATGAAGTGATATCTGACAGCGCATGCGTCACAGTCCCCTGTATGGGTATGTTTCTGTGGAGATAAGTGGCTCCTAGTCACTCCTGGCGCTGCTCATCTTGGGCAAACACACAATCCAACTTGTCTGATCCCATCTCAGTAGACATCAGGCTAATCCCATATTGTCGTGAATATGCCGCCTAAAGTGAATTCCTAGCAATTTTGACGGCTACCATCTCACATTGCTTGTCCCATATACCTGCACCCTCAGCTGTTTTCAATGGGTACAGGGGATTTCCTGAGGGAAAGAAGAATCGGCCATGTTGAAGACTCAACTTTCTTGACCTACCAGTCTGTCCGAGATCAACCCCTGGACAGGAAACCTAAACTGCGCTCACAACAAAACGTCACCCCACCCCCAAGGAAGTCAGTGTATAACCCCTACTCTCTGTTTTCTCACGCCTGTGGTCTGGACGATAACCTGGTGTACACAGTCACTCCATCGGGACGATAACCTGGTGCACACAGTCACTCCATCGGGACGATACCCTGGTGCATGCAGTCACTCCACCTGGACAATAACCTGGTGCATGCAGTCACTCCACCTGGACGATAACCTGGTGCATGCAGTCACTCCACCTGGACGATAACCTGGTGCACGCAGTCACTCCACCTGGAACGATAACCTTGTGCACGCAGTCACTCCACCTGGACGATAACCTGGTGCACGCAGTCACTCCACCTGGAACGATAACCTGATGCATGCAGTCACTCCACCTGGACGATAACCTGGTGCACGCAGTCACTCCACCTGGACGATAACCTGGTGCACACAGTCACTCCATCGGGACGATAACCTTGTGCACGCAGTCACTCCACCTGGACGATAACCTGGTGCACGCAGTCACTCCACCTGGACGATACCCTGGTGCACGCAGTCACTCCACCTGGACAATAACCTGGTGCATGCAGTCACTCCACCTGGACGATAACCTGGTGCACGCAGTCACTCCACCTGGAACGATAACCTTGTGCACGCAGTCACTCCACCTGGACGATAACCTGGTGCACGCAGTCACTCCACCTGGACGATAACCTTGTGCACGCAGTCACTCCATCGGGACGATAACCTGGTGCACAGTCACAGTCACTCCATCTGGACGATAACCTGGTGCATGCAGTCACTCCATCTGGACGATAACCTGGTGCATGCAGTCACTCCACCTGGACAATAACCTGGTGCATGCAGTCACTCCACCTGGACGATACCCTGGTGCACGCAGTCACTCCACCTGGACGATAACCTGGTGCACGCAGTCACTCCACCTGGATGAAAATCTGGTGCACGCAGTCACTCCACCTGGATGAAAATCTGGTGCACGCAGTCACTCCACCTGGACGATACCCTGGTGCACGCAGTCACTCCACCTGGACGATACCCTGGTGCACGCAGTCACTCCACCTGGACGATAACCTGGTGCACGCAGTCACTCCACTTTGACGATAACCTGGTGCACGCAGTCACTCCATCGACATCAGGGGAGTGACGGGTTCCCTCAGATCTGGTTCGGCCACATCACAGATCAGTCAGCACATCTTATATTCCTTCCGGATTTCTTGCACCCTCTTCATTATTGACATTCCCAAGTCATCACTCACACTGGTCACGTTATACTCCTCCTATGTGAGGAGCAGGTTGTTGGACAACAAGTTCATATACGTATTTCAGGGAAGAAGCTGAGTGACAACCAATATGGCCGCCAGTATAGCTCCAACAGATGTCACCTAGCTTTCCCACCGACTGCACACCAGACCAGGTTTGTCATCTCTTTCCATCTTCCTAGATCAAGACACATCTATAGGGTGGTGTACCCGCTTTATTCGGATGGGATCTGCTGCCACTTTCCAAATCTCTCTCACAAACGTATGGTGCTGTAGTCACTTCCCATGACGGCAGCTCCTAGGGGACTACGCTGCACTTTCAGAATGTGTCGCCACATACCAGCCAAGATAAGCAACACACCCGGCTCTGCTTCATACGTGATATTCTACAGGAAGATGACATCTGTCCTCATTGACGGGACGTGAGTCTGGAAGTTGAACCAGTCTGCAACCTGTTGGCTCGTGCAGGGAACATAGTCCCGACCTTCAGGGAAGGACGCACACAGGACTGAAGGGCATAAACCAGGCCGGAATTATACCTGGTGTACAAGCGTGCTACACCGCCTCAGAACACTGCATTCACACAACCCTCCATGTTGAATCCATTTTTTTTTTTTTTGCGGACCTATTGTAGCAATGCTCTATCTTTTTTTTCGGATATACGAATGCAGACAGCACACGGTTGAAAGGAAAGGGTCTGCATCCGATCTGTAAAAAATGTGAATCGGAGAAAGACCAAAAATAAGCTTGTGTGAATGGGGCCTTAGACATATTAAAGGGGAAGTCCAGCTTTTAGTAATTGTCGGCCTAACCTAAGGAAAGACCATCACTAGATGATAAGTGGGGATCCGACGCCCTGCCGACCAGATGTTTAGTGTAGATCTGTCACTGTAGGTCGGTACCGGAACAACACAGCTCCATCAACATTGTAGTAGATGGTGCTCACTGCTACAGTGCTGATCCCATTGAAGTCAATGTAGTAGTGAGCTCCCTGCAATATGTTAACTGTGCTGTGCAACTCCACTGCTGGCTTCTGGCCATGGAGCTACACTGCAAAGAGTGCAGGGTGTCAGACCATCACTTACTAAAGACTGCGCAAATCTTTTCAAAGGGTTATCCCACAAAACACTTTTCAAAAACTTTTTACTATCCTCAGGGCGGGTCATCAATATCAGATCAGCAGAGGTCCAATGCCTGCTTATCCCCACCTATCAGCTTTGAAGAGAAGGCAGTGCTCATATGAGCGCTGCCTTCTATGGGACGGCTGTGTCTGTTCAAGTCAATAGGAAGGAGCCGTCCCATAGAAGTGAATGGGGACGCCATAGTTGAAATAACATCTGCTCAACGCTGCCGCGAGCAGGTAAACAGAGCCAAGAAGGCAGCTCTTGTGTGAGCACTGCTTTGTCTTCAAACAGCTGATCGGTGGGGGTGCCAGGAGTCAGACCCCCGCCGATGTGATATTGATGACCTATCCTGAGAATAGGAGGGCTTCTTTCCCTTTCGGTGGGAGGGCAGTAGCTCCCATGAGACAATCACGCATTAACCCGTTCCTCCCCTGCACAGAAGAAGAGTCCATCACATATGGCCACAGAGATACAGTACATATGGATGTAATCCCACCAATGATGTCTTGGCCGCTGTACTGAGGGGAGGAAGGGAATAGGGAAACTACTGAGCATGTTAGTCCGCCACTGAATACAGAAGAAGGTGCACCAGAAGCATAAACTGTAGGGGGCGCTACACAGGAAAAGGTAATGTACACCAATACGTATATTAATATGTCCTATTCACTATATAGTAAGACTTTTCGTGGGATAATGAACTGCTTTTTTTTTTTTATTGTTTTTGTGACTCACGTAAAAGTGCTAAGGGAAGAAAAAGGAATCTGAAGACATGCACGGACGACTCGTGTAATTAATGAGCTGGGAAGCCATAGACTTCAGTCATAGAGAGAGAGAACACTCTCCTGCACGAGGTCAAAAGCAATGATATGTTTCACTGCTGTATTAAAGGGGTTGTCCGGGCTTTTACTACTGATGACCTATCGCTTGTGCCGCCTCGCTGCTGCGGTCTATGAGCTGCACACACCGTCTCCTCAGACAGTTGATCGACGGGGGTGCTGGGTGTCGGACTCCCGCCAATCTGATATTGATGACCTATCCTGAGGATACGTCATCAATAGTAAAAGCCTGAACACCCCCTTTAATGTGTGGAGACAGCCTTGATCAAAGTCACTAGGTCTGCAGCTGTTTTAGCTCAGTGATTTCCATGACAACTGAAGGTCCTTTCACATAGATGGTCCGGATAGTTGCCTGATCATCAGTAGAGACATTTACATGTAGTAAGCCATCAAGCCATCGATGTTCCTGGGCAGAAGATCCCTATTTAGACAGCGCGTTTGCCCGGTCTTCGCATGATTGCTGTCATCTTTTACATAGGTCTATTATCGGGAATAAGTATTTATACAGACACTCATCACCGATATCCACCAGATCATCAGTCCATGTAAAAGGACCTTTAGGGCATTTTTCATAGGCTGACAGAGCAGGCAATGAACAGGATTAGGACGTTTATATGATCACTGATCAATGGGGATGAATGATTGCTGATAGGATACTGATTCATGGGGTCATTTATCAAACTGGTGTAAAGTAGAACTGGCTTAGTTGCCCACAGCAACCAATCATATCCCACCTTTCATTTTTGACAGCTCTATTGGAAAATGGAAGGTGGAATCTGATTGGTTGCTATGGCCAACTAAGCCAGTTCTACTTTACACCAGTTTGATAAATGACCCCCATCATTGTTTCCACAGGATTTTTGATCCTGCATAAAAGATGCGATTGCCTGACAAACATTAATAATGGACAAGCATAGCGAAACGTCTTCAAGATAAAGATACACAAGTAGTCCGGTGGCTCTGACTACTCATATACCATGACATGGATGAGTAAGAACTTCACAGACATACTGCCAGATCCACGTGCTTTGGTTCTTTTCTTGGGTGATCGGTGGCACCCGTACATAGGCCAGTTATCGGGATCGAGTGTTTGAAGGAATGTTCGTTCCCAGTAATTGCCCAGACTCTCAGCCATGAGTCTACTGACCCAAACTCACAGCATCATAGATCTGTAGGATACTGTGAGTTCAGGTCAGTAGGCCACAGATAAGTCATCACTACTAAAATAAATATGCTTGTCTGAAAGGTTACCCCCAAGCACCGTGCCTGACGCAGCTCATAGCTTGGCGACCATCTTTGATGGCACTGTGCTAGAGAACGAGGCCTCCACCTATCTCTTCACACACATGACAGTCCCAGCATTAGTGTCAGTCCCTAATTATACAATAAGTAACCTGTCTAATGATGAAAACCACATCCAAAGTGTGGAGAACAATCCGCCATTGTAACCAGACATTCCTGTAACTCCCAGTACAAACCAGTCTGGCCCGGCTTTACCCCGAACCTAAGAGGGAACATCCTAACACCTTCCTCAATGGCAGGACTGTAAAGAAACCGAGTTGTAGTCCAGATGCTATAGGAATACCGTTACATCTTATAAAGTGCACTGCTATTAAACTACAACTCCCAGCATGTCCTGACACCCTCTCAGCTACAAGTGTGACTGGCATGGGGCTCACCCAGACCTTTAGGCTAGGGCTACACGGCGACACCCATCCCTGAGTAGCAGGGCTCCCATAGAGATGAAAGGCCGTGTAGCCCTAGCCTTATAGCTTCTGTCATGGCTCCTGCGGAAAAAAACAACAACCCATGTCTCCAGTGTGAACAGAGCTTTATCGGATGGCTGTGTCACTGCAGCCATGTTGGTGGTCACCCAGCTTTCCCACACTACAAGGGGCAGCCTCAGCGACGTAAGATTTATTGGTGATTATTTTACTTTAGGGGGAAATGAGAATGGATCCCATCAAACGTTTAGTAATTACCACAGCTAGGATCTTGCTTTAAAGGGGGCGTGTCAGCAGGACCAACCCCTCTAAACTAGATACTGTCTGGTAGGGTTGATCCTGCTGGTTAAACATGATACCCGTCTTGTGAAAATCAGTTGCAACGTTTAATCTGTACGCAAGGAGGGCTTCAGTTCAGAGAGGTGTGGTCAACACTGGAACGTGAGGAGCTAGGCCCCACCCCTCCACAACCCTTTAATCAGCAGGATCAACTGCCATAGTGTGTGTCTGGTTCAATAGGGTTGATTCTGTTGACGTGTGTGAATGCTCCTTCAGAAAACGGCCACGTGTGGGAGCAAAAGCCGTGGATGTTCCTCTGCAAAAAAACACACGTGGGAAATCTCCAGCGTTTTATAGAAGCCGCAAAATCGGATTAGACCAAATCTTATCCACGCGCTGTGTAAGAAACTCATGGTGTGAATAGTAACGAAGAGAGTGAAATCTCCAGGGGAAATCCCAAAATCTACCCCATGTGGCCTTACCCTCAGAGGAGGTTCATATCCATGGAGAAATTCTGCGCTGGAACAAAAAAAAAGGAATCGCCAGATGCGGTATATGACAGATCCCATTGACTATAGGGGGTCCATTGGGTTCCCATCATGGATACCAGCATACCAGAGGCAACAAAACTGCCGAAAATGAATTCTCCCTTAGAGTATGTTCACACAGGGTTCTTGAACATACCTTTAAGGTCCCTCACAACCGTGTAGCTGGGAAAACCATGCCCTACACCACTTCATTCTGGGTGCACACCCCCTTCTGCCGGTACAGTCACAAATACAGAACTTATGCTTATCAGGTCAGAGGGAAGCCCTTCTGTCCTCACATCCAACTTCCTGAGGAAGGGGCCTGTAATGTCCGCCACCATGATGGGCATGTGCTGTGAAGGTCTATCGGGAACAGTCCAGCGTCTCCTAATGTTCTATTCACAGGATATTTGGTATGGACGCTTCAGGAGGTCCTGCTCTTATGGGTATCACAACTTTACTGAGTTTTGGGGGACAACGTACTCTTTATACTGTCCTCCAGAGTTCACCTTTTTACTACTTTTATACTATTTGTGTCACATAGGACACTGTAGCACATTGCCGGCCCATCATGTGAATTGGAACCTAGGTTCTACCCTCATGTACGGTTCAATACTTTCTTCTGGAACGGATCAGTCATTTTCAGCTGAGCCCCCCGTCGCTCTATGCCACCGGTGCCCGGGCCCCTTGGAGGGCGATACCAGGTGACAAGTAGTAAAATGCTACATTTTCGGGGACGGTGGGCTTGTTTTTGAAGGCTTTTGCATGGTCTCCTGTGTTGGGTTCTTGGCCAGGTATGGATTCTCTGAGGAGCCCATTCTTAGGGTAGGGTCACACATTTTTTGGCACGGAGCCCGTGTCCGTACCCGGCTGCGCCTCAGTTCACGTGGCTCTATATTTTTCCCATGCAGTTCTCTTGATCATGCCATTGTACAGGTCAATTCTTGACGCAGTTAGCGCTCAGAGCGCCACAGCCTGCTGACGGTTTAGCTCCATTCAATGGAACCAGCCCGTGAGCGCGACCACAGCCTTCAACACAAAAACTGTGGCGGATTGTGATATTATATTACAAATTATTATAGTCCGCTTCACTAATGGGAGTCACCATGTGGTTCCCATCACCAGAAACCCTTGTCTCACCCCGCCACAGGTCACCCATCCCCCAACTACAGTGCATGTACAGGATATACTACCTTATGTATACACTCTACATGACAGATGATCCCAGCACCTAATAAAAGGCAAAACTGGATCCATACAGCTTTACATTAGCTTAGGGGTCAGTGACATTGGGCACTACAACACCCAGCATGCACTCACTCATCTCTTCCGTGTAAAAGAATGGAGCATGCTAGGAGTTAAAGTGTCACAACAGCTGGAGGTCACAGATCCCTGCACTAGGTCATACCAATAGGCCCACCAACTTCTTGTACCATCCATGACTGTACATATGGATTGGTATGACGTCACTGACCACCAGAGGACACCCTGTAGCCCAGCACATTCCTGCAGAACAGGCACGAAAGGGATCTGGGAGGGGTGAAGCCACCATGTGGGGCTGGAAGTTCCAGTCTGCCTTGAAGGCAGTCACCTACAGACACCCGAGCACTTCTGCTGCTTCTACACGGGGGGAAAAGTGACTCCTAAAGTAACGACCCCTAAAGCATGCTTGCACGGGCCCACCTAACTTGACCTCGCTGCAGCCTTGGACACACAACCTCCACTCTCCTGCAGTACAAGCCCCTCCCCAAAAACCTTTCCATCAACCAATGACTGACGCTGTAACATCATCTTAGCAGTAACGACTCTTTTGATTGGTCCTCCACCTGAATAACACCGGCGGGGAGTTATATCGAGCTGTCGCCCGAATCCCCGCCGCTGACGTCATCTTCTATCCCACACCCTGCCTTTCACAGTATCGTCTTATGCATCCCTCAGTAGCGGGCCCCGCTCACCTTGGCTTGCAGAACGCAGCCACTACCGTCCGCTCCGTCCGGCTCCCGCCCGACGAATGGCAGGGAGAGCTGGAGGGCGCGGCCACAGAACAGAACTACCCGCCCTGCCGAATATTACGTACATTTCCACGCCCATGCAGGGTGACGCACTTTTACACGCCTCGTTACTCCGGGTTTTTTTCTTTAACTCAAGGAAAGAAAACTTTATTAACAATGACAGACAAAACAAGCCACTTATATGAGCAGGCTGGTGAAGTTATTATTAGCTTGTCAGCTGTTGCTCCAGGGACTGGGCTGTAAAGTTTTGTTCCTGGCCAGTCTTGTCCTTGAGAACGTTCTTGTTGTCTCAGGTCTGACCAGTTGCTCAAAACATGGATTTTTCTGCTTGTAAAAGAAAAAAAACCACGTGAGATTAAGAAATAAGCACTATAACCTGCTGGAAATATAAAAATAAAAAAAAAAAACATTCATTGGTCGCCATTAATTCCTTGAGACCTGGAGGATTTTTCATTTTTGCTGTTCTATTTTTTACACCCTGCCTTCTCTGAGCCATAACATTTTTATTTTTCAGTTCACATAGCCGTTTGAGGGCTTGTTTTATTGCAGGATAAGTTGTACTTTCTAAATGGAACCATTTAGGTCCCTTTTACACGAGCGAGTTTTCTGCGCGCGTACAATGCGTGATGTAAACGCATAGCACCCGTACTAAATCCTGATCCATTCATTCCAATGGGTCTGTGTACATGAGCATTTTTTTCACGCATCACTTCTGCGTTGCGCGAAAAACACAGCATGTTCTATATTCTGCGTTTTTCACGCAGCTTTGGTCCCATAGAAGCGAATGGGGCTTCAGTGAAAAACTCATTTCACCCTGAAGCAAGCGCGAATGCAATGCGTTTCTCACTGATGGTTGCTAAGAGATGTTGTTTGTAAACCTTCAGTTTTTTATCACGCGCATGAAAAATGCATCAAAACGTATTGCACCCTCGCTGAAAAAACTGAACAACTGAATGCAAATGCAGACAAAACTGACTGAACTTGCTTGCAAAATGGTGCGAGATTTCCTGAACGCATCCAGACCTAATCCGTCACGCTCATGTGAAAGGGGCCTTACTGTTGTAAATGATGTAGTGGGAAGCTGAAAATAAAATTTCAAATAGGGGTACATTGGGGGGGGGGGAATTCTGTCACAGTTTTATGGGTTTTGTTTTTACTGTGTTCCCTATGTGGTAAAACTGACCTGTTACCAACATTCTTCAGGTCAGTACAATTACAGCTATACCACATTTATATAGCTTTTCTTGTGTTTTGATATGAAAAAAACGTCTACAGTCTGATGTCTACAGTATGACTTTTTATTTTAAAAAATTGGAGAGAAGGGGTAGGTGAAGCAACAAAAAATGGCAAATCGGCTATTTCAGTTTTTTTTCCATTATGCTGTTAACTGTATAGGATAAATATTTTTATGTTTTAATAGTATGGGAGTTTTTGGACCTGGTGATGCCAATGATGTTTAATTTTTTATTGTTTACTTTTATTTTGGAAAAAAAAAGGGGGGGTGAATGATTTTTCATATCACCTCCACAGACTAGAGCAGCTGCTGCTATTAAGAAGGTAAGTATGTGGTGTTTATTTTATTTTTTTACTTTGTCTGAGGGGCACAATGCAGGCATATCACTGGGGAGCACAATGTGGGCATATTTCTGGGGGGCACAATGTGGGCATATTACTAGGGGCACAATGTGCGCATATTACTGAGGGGCACAGCTGGGCATATTACTGGGGGACACAGCTGGGCATATTACTGGGGGGCACAGATGGGTATATTACTGGTGCACAGCTGGGTATATTACTTGGGGGCACAGCTGGGTATATTACTTGGGGGCACAGATGGGCATATTACTGGGGGCACAATGTGGTCATATTACTGGGAGCACAGCTGGGCATAATTCTGTGAACACACAATGTGGGCATAAATACTGTGCGGTGGCATGAAGGGGGAATAATTACTATGTGGGGGCATTAAGGGGACTAGGTGGGATTAGGTGTATAGTTAGGTTTTGGGCGGAGTTAGAGGCGTGGCCTAGTGCAGAAAAACTTTGCCTTGGCGCACATTGTGTCCCTCTTTGGTGAATTACAAAGTTGGGAGTTCTGGAGGTAGCCGTGTCCTGTACTTAGGAAACTAATTAATCCAAATCTACTGAATCGGAGCCAAAAGAAATTTGCTTATCTCTAATCTCATGGACCCCCAATGATCCTGAAAATGAATGGGCAGCAGCCCTACTTTAAACTAGCGCAGTGGACCCTTCACGGTTTTCCAGTGAAGAGGCCTGAGTTGCAGTCGATCTAAAGGAGCACTACGGTGCATGATACACCTTTGAAGTGGCCACAGTCTTGCAGACCTTCATTCCCATCACCAGTGGGGGTCCTAGTAGTCAGAAGTCTACTGTTCAGAAAGTGATATATCATTGTGTTATGCTATCAGTTTCTGTGTAACCCTTTAAAGGAAAATAAATAAATAAATACTTTTTGCCATTTGAAATTTCATCATTTGCATATCAAGCGATAAATCAATTTGTGTTTTTGTCGCCTCTAAGAACTTGTCATTAAAGGTTGTCCCAAACGAATACAGTACGAGGTCGAATGAAAGCTGATAGCAAATAGATATAAATGGAAACCTTGTGACAAGACCCAGTGTCTTTCAGGAATGTACATTGTGCTACGTGTCTGCCCTCACTAGTGTTCTCCGTTGTCACCTGTAATCTGTCTGCCTCTCAGGAACAGGAAAACCTGCTCCGCACCCTGACCCTTCCATGCTTGACTCATAAACGGATCCTTTTCCTAAAATGCATTAACCCCTAACTGTTTTGCCAGAGTGGAGCTCCAGCAGTGGGAAAAGTAGCTACCTGGAGGGGGAGGGCTGCTTTAGATGCTGCTACCTCCTGAATGGTAGCAGCTACAAACATGCAACTGATCTTGTTTGAAAGCTGACATTCCAAGCTTTCAGATAATGACAGCAAAATGTTCAGGACAGAGAAAGATATCACTGATAGAAATCAGGATGCTGTGAAAGCAGCTGAAAATGAAAGTAAAAACAGGTTTTACTCGCGATTATTCCCGACTTGATTTCTAACAGTTGCTTGGACTTTAGCTGTCTTTTTGGTCCTGTATGAAAGCCCGGAATGTCAGCTTTCATACAAGACCAGTTGCATGTTTCTAGCTGCTACCATTGAGGAGATATCACCATCTGAAGAAGCCCTCCCCCCTCCAGTTAGCTACTTTTCACACTGCCCGAGCTGGACTCGTGCAAAACAAGTAGGTAGTTAAAGGGCTTCTCCCACATAGGCAAGTAACAGTATATTGATAGGATACGTTGCCACTTGACGATTGTGGGGTCAGAATTGCTAGACTGAAGCACAATGGCTTCTGAACTTTTCTCAGCATTGTTTCACTCTTGTCTTGTGCAGGTTTAACAATGCAGCCCTATCCCACAAAGAATATTGGGGGTCATTTATCATCCAGAAATACACCTATATCAGATTGCAGTGCAATGGTTAGTTGTACCACAATCTGTGACTTTCCCCCGCTCACGCCAAGTCTACAAAAGTGGGCATGGCATGGGTAGGGTAGGGGATGGGCCGGCAGGTCCATCTCATTCATCATTTTCTATGCCTGTTTTAGGTGTAGAAAATGGTCTAAATGTAAGACAGCAAAGAATGACGCTGGATGCGCCAAAGTTATGTAGAGGCTGGTGCCTCTTCATCACATTGGTGGACCCACCGACAGATATAGGGTTTATTAAGACCAGCGTCTAAAATGTGGGTCTTAATAAATGACCCCCATTGTATCTAGCTAAATCCAGTCCATCATTAATATTTTTTGTATTTATACTTAAAAAAATCCTTAAATTTGTAGATGAAGCAAAAGGGCCACATGATGTTTTTAAAAGTCTTTCTGTGTCCACCTTAGTAAATGTGCTGAGGTGGACACATATGCTCAGTCTTAGGCTACATTCAGACGACCGTATGTGTTGTGTGGTCAGCAAAATGCGGATGACGTCTGTGTGACATCCGTGTTGCATCTTTTTTTTTTGCGGATCTATTGTAACAATGCCTATCCTTGTCCGCAAAACGGAGAAGACATGCTGTATATTATTTGCGGGGCTACGCAACGGACATCTGGATGCGGACAGCACGCGGTGTGCTGTCCGCATTTTTTGCGGACCCATTAACATGAATGGGTCCTCATCCAATCCGCAAAAAAAACAAAAAAAAACAAATGAACACGGAAACAAAATGCATTAGTGTGAATCAGGGGCCTAGCTAAAGGTTCATGGGCTCTGGTGCAACAGTTCAGCTTGGTTCCCTCCCCCCCGCCACTCAGGCAAATACTGAAACACCCCCGTTCAGATCGGCCAGGGTCTTCCGGCACCCCCGCCGCTCAGCTGTTTGAAGAGAGGGCAGCACTCATGAGAGATGCTTTCTCTGCTCTGTTCACTTGCTTGCTGTAGCATTGATGAGCAGTAAACAAAGCAGAGAATGCAGCGCTCGTACAAAAAAAAAAACCCTTTAAAGACAAAACATTTCATACAGCGCCACATATGTACCTCTTACATCCAGTGGCTTCTCTTCTCTGATGTAGACGTTCTGTTTCCTCTTCTTCTCCTGTCAGACCAGACCGCCATGGTGACTTCTTTCAGCCACACCTCGTCTCTGCAGAGTTTAACAAACAGACATCTTACTTTCCTACTTTTCCGTCATCCTCTCACCTTTTCAACACCCCATCCTTCACCCCCCCCCCAATACTATACTGCAGAAACAGTCTCCGGCCCTAATCAGATCCCCAATCAGACCCCCCTTCAGACTCTTCTGGCCCCCATATCAGACCCCCCCTTCTGGCCCCCATATTAGACCCCCCCTTCTGGCCACCCTTATCAGACCTCATTTATGGCCCCCATATCAGACCCCCCTTGTGGCCCCAAATCAGATCCTCTTCTAGCCCCCATATCAGACCCCCCTTTAGGCCCCCATATCATACTCCCCTTCTAGTCCCCATATCAGACTCCCCCCTTCTGACTCCCCCTTTAGGCCCCATATCATACCCCCCTTCTAGCCCCCATATCAGACCCCCCCCTTCTGACTCCCCCTTTAGGCCCCATATCATACCCCCCTTTAGGCCCCCATATCAGACTCTCCCCTTCTGACTCCCCCTTTAGGCCCCCATATCATACCCCCTTCTAGCCCACATATCAGACTCTCCCCCTTCTGACTCCCCCTTTAGGCCCCCATATCATACCCCCCTTCTAGCCCCCATATCAGACTCCCCCCCTTCTGACTCCCCCTTTAGGCCCCATATCATACCCCCCTTTAGGCCCTCATATCAGACTCCCCCCTTCTGACTCCCCCTTTAGGCCCCATATCATACCCCCCTTTAGGCCCCCATATCAGACTCCCCCCCTTCTGACTCCCCCTTTAGGCCCCATATCATACCCCCCTTTAGGCCCCATATCAGACTCCCCCCTTCTGACTCCCCCTTTAGACCCCCATTTCAGACCTCAGATCAGACTATAAAACAAATAAATAAACTTACCTCTCCTGGTCTGCCACTCCTCTCCCAGTCCTGGCTGTCTCCCCGCTCTCTCCTCTTCTCAGGGCCCCCACTGAGGATAGGTAATCAATATAGGAGTCTCAGAAAAACCCATTACTATAAAAATATTCTTTATAGGATAACCAGTTTAACAGGATGAGTATGACACAGAGCAGAGACAATGCTGAAGAGGTGTATTTCATTAATAATAAGTCTATGGAACTGATGGAGATAGCTGAGTACTGTACTTGGCTATCTTCATCAGAATGGGGCAACAGCACGGTGGCCCCTCTACTTTAAGGGGAGACACGTGGCTCACGTTCTTGTGATCGGTTCAGCTGTCCTGTGGATAGGTGATTCGTTTCTTGGGGTAAGTCCTTTAAAGGGCTTCTGTCAGCAGTTTGGTACCTATGAAACTTGATCCCATGTTCATATGTGCCTGCATTGTTGAAAAAGTTTTAATATATGCAAATGAGTATGCTGTGGGCGTTGCTGTTACATCTAGAGGCTCCGCTCTCTCTGCTCTTTGATTGACAAGAGGTCAGGGCCAGGCATCATGACCTTTTCAGTGCCTGGTCCTGACCTCTTAAAGTCAATCAAAGTGTAAGGGGCATAGCAATTGCAGAGAGAACAGAGCCTCTAGGTGTAACGGCAATGCCCCCGTTGCTCCTAGAGGCTCATTTGCATATATTAAAACTTAATTTTCTCAGCAATGCGGGCACATATAAACATGGGACCAACACAGATGTATTCAGCTGCCAAGTGCACATGTAACAGGTCAGCCAGTGTCATAGGTACAAATCTGCTGATGGATGCCCTTTAAGTATTATTTGGCTCTCACTGAATTCAATAAGCATGGACAGGCTCCACAGAGAGATACGGTTTATAGCTGCTATGTGATCTGGAATATTGATGGAGGTTACTCCTACTTTAGTTTCAGGGTATCTGTCCTGGGGACAGAATCATTTTATGACATGTCATCAATGACTAAAGGTAAACTTTTTTTTCAGCTCTAATGTTTTTTTAATCAAAATAGGTAAATAAGGTTAAACATTTGTGCAGCAAAATTTCCCTCTGTCTTCACACCAGGGTGGACAAACAGTTTCAGGTCGCATCACATTTTATTTTTTGTTGACAATGGTTATGCATTGTTTAAAGCAGGATCCCATATACCTTGGGTAAACAGGGACTTCGGCCTTGGAAGCAGGCAGTGTGCGGAGTTCACACTACACAGAGCAGTACCCTGGTCATTGTCTTATGATTGGATGTCTCTGCGCACACCCTCCATGGGTGACAAGCCATGGACGTCATGATGACTGCAGAGATGTTCTCAAAAGTCCGAGCCAGCTGAAAAGCTGAAGCTCCACCTCTGCCGTTTTCTTTTTAGGTCCAGCACTCTTTCCTTTGTGTGCACTATATCATAAATATTAATTTTATGGGCGTCCCTTTGGATAGAGATAAGGGGAAGGAATCATTTACTGCAACATTTAAATACCAATAAAAAAAATCTGCAAAGGATTGTCAATGAAAGCAATCATATTTGCAGGGGTGCACCACCAATGAGGCCAGGTGAGGCGATTGCCTCAGGCAGCACCAGGTAGGGTCAAGAAGGGGGGCAGAGGGACATTGTGGAAACGCTCATCTCTACATATTCAACTGCATCGCCGTACTCAGGACAGCAATACAGTTGAATGCTGCGACGGCAGTGATGTCTCCCTGGCCCACCGTTTCCTCTAATAGGTTTTAGTCCTATTTTCTGTAGCCTATCAGAGGCCGATATCATCATTATCACACTTTCAGTTTTCGCCTCAGGCAGCAGAAAGGCTACGTGCGCCCCTGCATATTTGTAGAACTTTATGATAGCCTTCAACCTTCTCACCGCAGTGGCAGGACCTGGGCACCACTGGTAGTCTTTTACATCACGCACTACACCGATTGTTACAGTAAATATTCTGAACTAGTTTCGACTGCAGCTTGGAATTTATTTTGCACAATAAATCTTTTTTTAGTAAGCTGTACATTTATGTGAAGTTTCAATTTGTGGTTTTTACACTGTTAAAAAAAAGGCAAATTGCTGTTATGGATCCTGGGCATATGTCATCAATCTTTTAACCTCTTTAACTGGTTTGGGCATCAAAAATTTTTAGATTTAAATATGGATACAACTTTTACTATTTCGTAAAGATATAGTCAACCAAGCTTGGGTGTGGTGCATGTACAGTATGAGGAGCATTCTTTTAGTTTTGATGTCTTTTGTGGTTGTCACGTCTCATCTGTGCGAGATAAAGCTGACAAGTATTTTTTGCAGGAAGTTTTTGAAACCAGTTTTTTTAGCTGTTATCTGTGGCCAAATAACAGTGCCATGTAGTACAAAAATAGTATTGTCATATAAATGTGTTCTCTTCTTGTCCCTTGTTTCTTTTACGATGTGTTCTCTCCATCTCAGCTATCATTCTAGCTTCTAGCTCACAGTTGATAAATGCGCTCTTTCATTTTCAAGCTGTCAAGTCAATTTAGTTTTTTTTTTCCTGGAATTTTCACCATGGATGCTTAAAGGGGTCCTCTCACTTTAGTAAGTGGCATTTATCATGTAGAGGATGTTAATACAAAGCACTTACTAATGTATTGTTATTATCCATATTGCTTCCTTTGCTGGCTGGATTCATTTTTCCATCACGTTATACACTGCTTGTTTCCATGGTTACGACCACCTTGCAATCCATCAGTGGCGGTCGTGGTTGCACACTATAGGAAAAAGCATCATCCTCTCTGATGGCCAGGACCATGGGAGCGCACATAGGTTGATGCTTTTTCCTATATTGTTCAAGCACGACCACCACTCATGGATTGCAGAATGGAAAAATGAATCCAGCCAGCAAAGGAAGCAATATGGACAATAACAATACATTAGTAAGTGTCTTGTATTAACTTCCTCTACATGATAGATGCCACTTGCTGAAGTGAGACAACCCCTTTAATGTTGAGTTACAGATACCACATGAGACTGAGCTAAGGTATCATGACAAATGGCAGTTAGGGTACGGCCACACGGTCAGGTTTTTGCATGCAGTTTTGTTTGCCAAAATCAGGGCTGGATCATAGAAAAAGAGAAAGTATAAATGACTAGTGTGACTTCTCTTTTTTGAATTCTCCTGGTCTTCCAAAACTGCATACAGAAACCTGACCCTGTAGCCGTACCGTAAGGAGAGAGTACATTTAGTAATATACTGAGAATTTCGCATTACCATAGATAAGTGGTGTAGGATTTTTCATGTGTGGTTCCTAGATGAACATTTATGGTATGTAATGTTTGTGTGGGAGACAATAAACTGTCTAAGAGGACAAAGGGTTCAAAGTGACAACTAGGCAGAGGTCATGCAATAAACACACGTAGTAGAGTGCCAGATAAGCAGGATCAAAGAGCACTGATATAGGCAGATCCAACCAGAACATGTAGGAATAATGACTTTTGTACATATGCCTTAACATAATTAAAGGGGTTTTCAGAGTTTTTTATACTGACGATCTACCTTCAAAATAGGTCATAAGTATGTGAGCAGTGGAGGTCCGACTCCCGGAACCCCCACCGATTAGCTAGTTGAATCGGTTGCATGTCATGTTCATTAGTTACATGGCCTAAGAGCCAAAAGGGGTATTTTAATGTTACCAAGTTAAATGTTATGATTTATTGTTATTTCTATGCACTGTGTATCCCAACTTGCAATGTATGGTCAAAATATAGGGTTAATATTGGTAGATTTTTTAGGTTACCAGGATAATGTACCAGGCCCTCCCCTGGCTAGTTAATAAGTCTAGTCTGATCAGAGCTACAGGAAGGAAATGTGTGTGAGAGTTTCTGCACACCAGGCCCAGAACCTCTGCTGCCAAAGAAGCTAATCTACTACCAGAGTACACCTGAGAGAAGGAGATAAGCCATCAGAGATGGTCCAGAACCATCCAGGTCATGCAAGATTCCAACAGCAAGGTATTCACTTGCTAATGGAATTGAGTCTTTGCTTTGGAAAGGATTATTGCCTTTGGCACCTACCACACTGTGAAACGGACTGGTCATCTGGATCTAAAATCTGAACCCCTGAGCCCATGAACTAAGAAAGGGTTAACAAGTACAGAAATGCATGCCTGCGATTATTTATAAGGTGAGACAGGGAGTACTACCATTATCATCATTGCTGACCATACACACCTATTGGGAAAAGTAACCTCTGTGAGATACTATGGAATAATGTCTTTGCTGCTACATGTACTACTACTCCTATTATCAATCCATTAAAGAAAGACTTTGGGGGAGATGAATCTGGTGTAAAGTAGAACTGGCTTAGTTGCCCATAGCAACCAATCAGATTCAACCTTTCATTGCTCCCCGCTTCCTTTGGAAAATGAAAGGAGGAATCTGATTGGTTGCTATGGGCAACTAAGCCAGTTCTACTTTACACCAGTTTGATAAATCTCCCTCTTTATTTATTGCAACCAACAGGCCTAGTTATTGACTTCAACATCCATCTGCCAGCCCTGCTTCCGTACTTCTACTTTGCACCCTGCCAAACTTTTCACCATCAAGGGCACCCCAACTACCACGAGGCAGGAGCCTCAGCAGCCAGGGTGTGCCCCAAGGGAAGAAAGGTTGCGCCCTCCAGTCACTGCATGGCCCTAGGGAGCGCCAGGGTGGAGTGCGAGTACTATTACCACCATCATTGCCACTACTACTACTGCCATCTTTGCCTCCCCCCTGGGTCGCTGCATACCTACTCTTTTAAAACACTTGCCACTCACTTTATTCGTATCTATACATTATCTATATAAATAATCTTGAAAATTACAGTTTTTTTTAACAAACGGGGCTATGAAACCTGTGTACAAGAGAAACCCTATTTGTTTCCCATAGCAACCAATTACAGAACAGCTTTCATTTTTAAAGAGCAGAATATGAAATTAAAGCTGTGATCGGTTGCTATGGGTAACAATTTCTTGTTTACACAGGTTTCTAAACAAACAGTGAAAAAACTCGTGAAAACGTGTAAAGTGGTCTTGTAAATGGCTCCCAGGAAGGAGTTATCAATCAAAAAGCAATTTGCCATAATTGCTTTCACAAATGCAGGCTTTAGTTTGTCCAAATTGATAGAAGGCAGGGCCAGCAATGCCATATTGTGGCACATTATACCACCCCAACAGAGCCAGATACCATAAAATACTGCCAGTAGCACAAAATATATCCCCAAAAACTTCCAATGGTTGGCCATGAGGAGGGCCCAGGCAGCCCCCTGGGCATCGGCCCACCAGAAAATTTCCCTGTAAGGTCTATGGCCAATCCGCCCCTGACTCCAATTGCTACCACAACATCCTGGTGCACCATGCCATGTTATCCGTCGTATTGGTTATGGTTTCACAGTACAGCAACAACCCAAAACATACCTCCTGTCTTTGCAAAAAGTATGTTCAGTCAAAAGAATAAGAACAGGTGCCGTAGAACATAGTTTGGAAACCCCAGAGTCAGTGGCGTAACTAGAGGTCTATGGGGCCCAGGGCAAACTTTTAATTTGGCCCCCCCCCCCCCCCCCCCGGGACCGCCCAACACCCCCCCACCCCCCGCCGCCCCTTTCTATATATATATATATCTATTTTCCCCCCTCTCTCTCTATATATATATATTGCTTTTTTGCCCCCCTATCTGTATATATAGAAATTCCATCCCCCCCCAATGTATATAAAACCATTCCCCCTCTCTATATATATTGCTTTTTTGCCCCCATCTGTATATATAGAAATTACATTTTGCCCCCCCCCTCTCTCTCTCTCTCTATATATATATCCATTTACCCCCTCTCTCTATATATATTGCTTTCTTGCCCCCCCATCTGTATATATATATATATATATATATATATATATATATATATATTCCATTTTGCCCCTCTGTATATATATATCCATTTCCCCCCACTGTATATAACCCCCCCCCATCTGTATAGATGGAATTCCATTTTTCCCCTCTCTGTATAATTAATAATCCTTCCCCCCCCCCCACTGTATATAAAACCATTTTCCCCCCGTTTTTGTATATATTGCTATTGCTAAGTAATTCCATTTTGGCTGCCCTATGTGTCCTGTGGGCGGTATTGCACGGCCGGGCGGCCCTCTACATGGGCGGCGGCGGGGGCCCCCCCTTTATAATCGATTACTTGCCTTTTTCAGGCAGCCCAGGTGCCCCCAGTTTTTTTTTTTTTAATTCTTTTATAGTCCAGGTGGGTGCCATGGACTATAAAAAAAAAGTGGACAGACACACACACACACAAAATATACTTACCAGGTGGGCCGACGCCTTCTCCTCAGTCCCCACTTAGCGCCCGAACATCAGGTCAGGAAGATCCCGCGAGACATGTGACCCAGCATGTCTCGCGGGATCACAGAGCCACTCGCAGCGCTGGAGCCGGGACTCGGGAGGCTGACCAGTACTCCAGCCTGGTGTGTGGTAAGGGTGGGCGTGCCACGCGGCATGGGGACCTGCTGGCTGGGGGTGGTATGGGGCGGGCCTCTCTGCCCCTGAAAATTACATGCACTTGCGGGCCCCGGGCCCCCTTTCCCCGCCGGGCCCGGTCGCGGTCGCACCCTCTGCGACCGCGATCGTTACGCCCCTGCCCAGAGTCGTGGTTACAATCCAGTTGGACTCCTTTGGGATCATCTGAACAGGTGTGTTTGAGATGTGCAAGTTACAAGCCAAAATCAGTTTTGGAACTCGGTACAAGAGAGATGGGCTGCAATCAGAGCTCCCACTAGCCAGATTCCTACTCCACACTGATGAGGGGCAAATACCCCGAAACAGCTGTCTGTGGATGGATACCATGCTTTGGCATAGATGGTTTCCTTTTGGAGACTGCCCTTCCCTTGGTTGTTCCTTCCCGGCGAAAGGCCTGGCTAGTTTGACCGTCGTTGGGTCCAAGATGCTAAAGTTTGTTCATCATGTGATAGGTGAGCGCATGCTTCCTGCTTGCATTCACCCCACAGTGCTGTGAGGAGGAGGTTCCATTATGGTCTGAGGATGTTAGTGTGATGTGGTTAGTGACTTACTGAAAATCGATGGAATCGTGGACTCCAATCAGGAACGGACTGGGAACATAAAGTGGCCCTGGAAAAAATACTAAAAGTGGCCCCGTTTTTTGGATGGATACCATGCTTTGGCATAGGTGGTTTCCTTTTGGAGACTGCCCTTCCCTTGGTTGTTCCTTCCCGGCGAAAGGCCTGGCTAGTTTGACCGTCGTTGAGACACGTGATGGTGTCTCCGTGGTTTTCTTTTGATTTGCATATTGCTTTCCCAGGGAGCCTTGTTTTAGATTCACCAACGTTGAGACTCGTGATGGTGTCTCTGTGGTGGTGATGGTTGATCTCCCTGAGGTCAATCATCTTTTCTTAAATAGTCTTTTACTAGGCATTGCTCCCACTAGCCAGATTCCTACTCCACACTGATGAGGGGCAAATACCCCGAAACAGCTGTCTGTGGATGGATACCATGCTTTGGCATAGGTGGTTTCCTTTTGGAGACTGCCCTTCCCTTGGTTGTTCCTTCCCGGTGAAAGGCCTGGCTAGTTTGACCGTCGTTGAGACACGTGATGGTGTCTCCGTGGTTTTCTTTTGATTTGCATATTGCAATCAGAGCTGACACCTTAGAATGCCTCAAGATTCTAATGCTGTGATTGCTTCTAAGGGTGGATACTCAGATGAGAGAAAAATGTAAGAATACAATTGTGAGAAAAAAATACAGGGTGACCATCTGGAACCACCAGCAGACTCTAAATCTGCTACCTAACTTCCTTTACCACTCTGGTTTGTAGATCTAAGACTATCTCTAGGTGTTCACCAGAGCCCACTGTGAGGTCGGTTGGACTTGGTGACTAAGTACTCAGGTTATGTCTGCAGAGTAAGGCAGCAGAAAACAGATGCAATCTCACAGGTAGCAGAACTAGTAGGTGCCAAGTTGTAGCACGAGGGTAAAGAAAGCCAGATTCTAAGCCAGGTTATTTAGTAGAAGTCAAAACAGAAAACAAGGTGTTAAACCAGAAACAAGCTAAGAAGTCAAAGCCAGGAAAATCAGTAGAGGCCTAGTCACCAGACAAGGTGTTAATCCAGAAACAATCCAAGGAGTCATAGCCAGAAGAATTTGTGGAAACCCAAGGAGTAGAGAAGGGGTAAATCCTGAAACAAGCTGGGTTCAATTCAGATCCCTGGAAAATACGGCTGATTGAACATGGTGAATTGTTATGTCCTGAGACATGGGCAGTATATTTTGTACATCTATAGTGGTTGAAATACTCCTTGTATCCTCCCAATCCCCTCCAAGCTCGTTACTAGAATTCTTCATCATCGCTTGCAAACTGTTGACTAAGCATGCTCCTAATTGGCATAGGTGGTAGTACTGACACCATGGCATGTGAACATGTGATGAGAAGAAAAGTTTTATGGTGGGAGTCCATACCCAATGCCGCTCCTCACCTGCTGGTGGTAATGGCTGCCGCCTTGCTCACCCACTCCATAGCTGCAGGGTGCTAGTCTTCATCTTCCTACCAGGCGGTCTTAGCTGCCGGAGTAGCAATGTTTCTTCTACATAAGCTGAGGCCTTCTTGCTGGCATGCTTGTAGGGTATACACCCTCTGGCAGTTATATGGCCAGCGGGCACACCCTAATTTTCCCCAGCCAATATCTCCTTACCCCCGTTGCTCCTAGAGACTCATTTTCATATTTTAAAACATCATTTTTTTCAGCAATGCGGGCACAAATGAACATGGGACCAACACAGATGCCTTCAGCTGCCAAGTGCACGTCAGCCAGTTTCATAGGTACAAATCTGCTGACAGATGCCTTGTAAAGAGAGACTCTTAACTTACACACTTCAACAAAGTGGAAGCGCTCTTCTCCTACTGTCCTGCGCCTCTGCCGCCGCCCCCCACTTGTCTCCAGGGCCTAATTGGCAGTGCGGCCCTAACATATAGGTAGAAAGTAATGACAATGTATTAACATGACAGAAGGATGATACCCATTTGGCGCATGCACACAGCTTGGCTTGTGGTGAATACTGCAATAATAGCAGCACATACTGAGTACTAGGCCAATAACACCGACCACCCTGAACCCTCCACGAGATGGTATGCCAATATTACAGAGCTGTCAGAATCTGATGTATTTTTCTAATTTACCACTAGTCGCCGCCGTTTCATTCTGAACTATTGTGTTGCACTTCCACTCCTCACCATTGGAGGCTGCTGTGTTTATCCTAGGATTTGCCCTTAACAAAGATGCCGATGTGTGCTGATTGGAAGCCATCTTGTTTCCTGTTTGGGACTACTAATACCCATGAGGCAATTCAATCATGGCTCGAGTATTGTGACTTGTTCCAGTCTCCTGCTCCTCAGAACTGTCTTTCCCAGACTGTTTCTACTGTTCGCTGAATTATCACCTTGCACTCTACACTTCAAGCCGCACTATGGACTACAACTCCATAGTTCACAACTGTGCCTGGCTTAATCCATCTGGCTACCGGATTCCAGCCTTGTCTTCCAGTATCGTAACAGGGGCATTTATAGCAGGTATAGCTATACAGTAAACAACTCAAACAATGGGAATCACAGTTAACAACAGAAGTACAAAATGCAGAAGTAATTTACACTAATGATCCCCAGGAAATATATAAAAGGAAATGAGCAATGGGAGCTTCTACTGCTCTGTAAGGAACAAACACAAAAAAAAAACATTTACCAAGGGAGACATCAATCTTTGAGTATGGGGACAAAAATGGGAAGCTCCTGGCCTATCTAGCCTATTCTGATAGGCGAGGTGCGTCCATTCCATGTGTTAAAGCCAGAGATGGTAAAATATGCATGGACCCTCTGGAGATTAACTCAGTTCCTCTATGCTGACCTCTGTTGCTGCAGATGCCGTGTCTGACAATTGCCAATCCCTATGACCCTATTTCACTCCTTAACTCTGATATTAAAGTACTAGCAAAAAATACTTGCCATGAGGCTAAATAAAGTAATATTGTGCTTGATTCTGTAGTACCTGAGAACGGGCACTATCATTCCTAAACCCTGCTACTGTCTGTAATGGCTAACTAATAATGTCATCTGTGTATTTATTTCCAGGTCCTTTGATATTGAAATTTATGTATTGTATTACATGCACTGTGCCTAGTTGTCCAGCAGGTGGCAGTGTATCCGGCAGAGAGGCATCTTTAGATAGAATGGAACTTACCATTCCATTCTCCTCCATTTGGGCAGAAGTGTTTGCTTCCTACCAAGGGAGGGGTTTCAAGAAGCTATAGTTTTTCTAAAATCAACAGTGGAGCTGGAAAGACATGAGACATGGCGCAGTGAGGGGAATGCCCTCTCCCTTTCTGTAGCAGGAGTAAGCAGCTCATAGAACACCATGACTCCTTACAGTTTATAGACAGAGTATTACAAGGAGGTCAACAGCCAATGGCACCCCACTCAATGGTACCAGAACTGTTAGAAAGTCCAGCTACCAGACTGAAGCTGAAACTGTCTTCATGCCAAGGAGGACAACTGACATAAAATCCAGAGATTATACTTAAACTTAGCAGCTGCAGAAGGCTCGGAACTCCCAGGTTTTGTATTACCTTTAGATACCTGCAAAGCTTTTGATTCCACTGAGTGACCCTATCTCTGGAATCTATCACCAAGATTTAATATCGGACCTCAGTTCTGTAACTGGGTTAAACTGCTCTCTGACTCTCCCAGGGCACGGATTAGAACAAATTTAGATGTATCCGGTCCCTTTCTACTTTCGAAAAAGTAACCATGTCCATCCCTACACTCCTACAGCTTTTGGAAACGTTTGGGTCTTTCACGGGCCTCATGGTGAACTGGGACAACTCCGCCCTTCTCCCTATGTCCACCAATTATCAACACAACTCACTACTCCCAGTCCATGTACCCATTGTGAATTCTATAAAATACTTTGGGGTGATAATACAACCAGAGGTAAACAAATTTATGGAATTGAATCTAGTACCACTACCAAGAGCACTGAAACAAAATTGAAGGCCTGGGATCACATCCCTCTTACGCTTTTTGGCAGAATTAAGCTTTTTAACCCTTTCAGTACCGGGCCACTTTTCACCTCAAATCCCAGACCGTTTTTTTGCAAATCTGACCTGTGTCACTTTATGTGGTAATAACTTTGGAAATCTTTTACTTATCCAGGCCATTCTAAGATTGTTTTCTCGTCACATATTGTGCTTCACGATAGTAGTAAATTTGTGGCAAAATATTTCATTTTTATTTATAAAAAAATACCAAATTTACCAAAAATTTGGAAAAATTTGCAAATTTCAAAATTTCAGTTTATCTACTTTCAAAATACATAGTAATACCTCCAAAAATAGTTATTATTTTACATTCCCCATATGTATACTTTATGTTGGCATCATTTTATAAATGTCATTTTACTTTTTTGGGATGTTAGAGGGCTTAGAAGTTTAGAAGCCATTTTTCAAATTTTCAACAAAATTTCCAAAACCATTTTTTTAAGCACCAATTCAGATATAAAGTTATTTTGAGGGGCTTACATAATGGAAACCACCTATAAATGACCCCATTTTAGAAACTACACCCCTCAAATTATAAAAAACTGCTGTTACAAACTTTGTTAACCCTTGAGGTGTTCCACAAGAATTAATGGAAAATGGAGGTGAAATTTCAAAATTTCACTTTTTTGGTAGATTATTCATGTTAATAATTTTTTTCTTGCAAAACAGCAAGGGTTAACAGCAAACTAAACCTCAATATACATTACTCTGATTCTGCAGTTTGCAGAAATACCCCATATGTGATGGTAAACGTCTCTATGGGTTTGTGGCAGTGGTCAGAAGGAAAGGAGCGCCATATGGATTTTGGAGGCAGATTTTGCTAGAATGGTTTTTAGGCACCATTTTGTAATTGAGAGACCCTGATGTACCCCTACAGTGGAAACTCTCAAAAAGTCACCCCATTTTGGAAACTACACCCTTCAAAGAATATATTAAGGGGGGTACTGGCCACTTTGACCCCCTAAACGTTTTATGGAATTTGGAAACACTTGGCTGTGAAAATGAAAAGTTTAATTTCTTCCAATAAAAATGTTGCTTTAGCCCCAAATGTTTCATATTCACAACGGGTAACAGGAGAAAAGCACCCCATAATTTGTTCCCCATTTTCTCCTGAATACGGCAACACCCCATATATGGTGGTAAACTGCTGTGGGGGCACATGGCAGGACTCAGAACAGAAGGAGCACTATATGGATTTTGCAGCACAGATTTTGATGGATTGGTTTGCGGGAGCCATTGATTTTTATTTTTTTGAGTTATTGTCTTATGTGGGGGCTCATTTTTTGCAGGACGAGGTGATGTTTTCATTGGTACCATTTTGGGGTACATAAGACTTTTTGATCGCCTGTTATTACACTTTTTGTGAGGCAAGGTGAAAAAAAATGGCTGTTATGGCATAGTTTTTAAAAAAAATTTTCTACAGCATTCACCTGGGGGGCCATCTCATGTAATATTTTTATAGAGCAGGTTGTTACGGACGCGGCGATACCCAATATGTGTAACTTTTTTATTTTTGGAAAGTTTTACACATTAGATGCATTTTAGAACAGAATAAAATCTTTTTTTTTGTGTTGCCATTTTCAGAGAGCCATATTTTTTTCAGTTTTCAGGCGATTGTCTCAGGTAGGGTATCGTTTTTGCAGGACAAGATGACGGTTTGATTGGTACCATTTTGGGGTAAATACGCCTTTTTGATCGCCTGCTATTACACTTTTTGTAAGGGAAGGTGACCAAAAAATGTCTGTTTTGGCACGTTTTTTTTAATTTTTTTTTTCAGCATTCGCCTGGGGGGCCATCTCATGTAATATTTTTATAGAGCAGGTTGTTACGGACGCCGCGATACCCAATATGTGTAACTTTTTTATTTTTGGAAAGTTTTACACATTAGATGCATTTTAGAACAGAATAAAATCTTTTTTTTTGTGTTGCCATTTTCAAAGAGCCATATTTTTTTCAGTTTTCAGGCGATTGTCTCAGGTAGGGTATCGTTTTTGCAGGACAAGATGACGGTTTGATTGGTACCATTTTGGGGTAAATAAGCCTTTTTGATCGCCTGCTATTACACTTTTTGTAAGGGAAGGTGACCAAAAAATGTCTGTTTTGGCACGTTTTTTTTTAATTTTTTTTTTCAGCATTCGCCTGGGGGGCCATCTCATGTAATATTTTTATAGAGCCAGGGGGCTGGATCGCACAGGAACGCAGGGATAGCAGCCACGATGCCTAAGGAAGGCATCGGGCTGCTATCAGAGCCATCGGGTCCCCGTCACAGCAGCGCGGGGACCCGATGGCCCCCCCGCTCGCCATCCTGAAGTCTTTACTCTCCCGCACACCGCATGTGCCGCGGTCAGCGCTGACCGCGGCACATGAAGGGTTAATGCGCCGGCATCGGTGTTTTCACATTCAGCAGGGGTCCGGCACTTGGGCACAGCCGGACCCCCGCCGCTGATCGGGCGGGCGCAGCTCCTGCACCCGCCCGATCAGAGCGCCGTACATGTACGGCGCCGGTACTTGCGGCAGTGATTTTTGCGCCGTACATGTACGGCGCCGGTACTGTAAGGGTTAAAATTATTTATTTACTGAAATTCCTATACTTATTATACAGTGGGGGAAAAAAGTATTTAGTCAGCCACCAATTGTGCAAGTTCTCCCACTTAAAAAGATGAGGTCGGCTTGTGATTGACATCATAGGTAGACCTCAACTATGAGAGACAAAATGAGAAAACAAATCCAGAAAATCAGATTGTCTGATTTCTAAAGAATTTATTTGCAAATTATAATGGAAAATAAGTATTTGGTCAATAACAAAAATTCATCTCAATAATTTGTTATATATCCTTTGTTGGCAATGACAGAGGTCAAACGTCTTCACAAGGTTGGCACACACTGTTGCTGGTATGTTGGCCCATTCCTCCATACAGATCTCCTCTAGAGAAGGTTTTCTATGGGGTTGAGATCTGGAGACTGGCTAGGCCACTCCAGGACCTTGAAGTGCTTCTTACGAAGCCTCTCCTTCATTGCCCTGGCGGTGTGCTTGGGATCATTGTCATGCTGAAAGACCCAGCCACATTTCATCTTCAATGCTCTTGCTGATGGAAGGTTTGCACTCAAAATCTCACAATACATGGCCCCATTCATTCTTTCATGTACACGGATCAGTCGTCCTGGTCCCTTTGCAGAGAAACAGCCCCAAAACATGATGTTTTCATTCCCATGCTTCACAGTAGGTATGGTGTTCTTTGGATGCAACTCAGCACTCTCCTCCAAACACGATGAGTTGTGTTTCTACCAAACAGTTCTACTTTGGTTTCATCTGACCATATGACATTCTCCCAATAATCTTCTGGAACATCCAAATGCTCTCTAGCAAACTTCAGACGGGCCCAGATATGTACTGGCTTAAGCAGGGGGACACGTCTGGCACTACAGGATCCCTGGCGACATAGTGTCATTCTGCAGGTCATTCACTAGGTCCCCCCATGTGGTTCTGGGATTTTTGCTCACAGTTATTGTGATCATTTTGACCCCATGGGGTGAGATCTTGTGTGGAGTCCCTGATCGAGGGAGATTATCAGTGGTCTTGTATGTCTTCCATTTTCTAACTATTGCTCCCACAGTTGATTTCTTCACACCAAGCTGCTTGCCTATTGCAGATTCAGTCTTCCCAGCCTCGTGCAGGTTTACAATTTTGTTTCTGGTGTCCTTCGACAGCTCTTTGGTCTTCTCCATAGTGGAGTTTGGAGTGTGACTGTTTGAGGTTGTGGACAGGTGTCTTTTATACTGATAACAAGTTAAAACAGGTGTCATTACTACAGGTAATGAGTGGAGGACAGAGGAGCCTCCTAAAGAAGAAGTTACAGGTCTGTGAGAGCCAGAAATCTTTCTTGTTTGTAGGTGACCAAATACTTATTTTCCACCATAATTTGCAAATAAATTCTTTAAAAATCAGACAATGTGATTTTCTGGATTTGTTTTCTCATTTTGTCTCTCATAGTTGAGGTCTACCTTGAATGCTAATCACAAGCCTCTCTCATCTTTTTAAGTGGGAGAACTTGCACGATTGGTGGCTAACTAAATACTTTTTCCCCCACTGTATACAGCACCAGTAATTATTCCCAATTCCTCCAAGGTTCAGTCTTGCTACTATGCAAGTACCAAAACAATATGGTGGCCTCTCTACCCCCTAATCTGGATGAAGACCCTTTAATTTCAACGGGGCTATAAAAGATGCGGACAGCAAACTATCCGTTCTTGTCTTTGTGGTGTACGCTGGTACTTGTCTTTGTGGTGTGCGCTGACACACTAGGCACAATAGGATCACCTATTTTACCAACACAAACCTGATGGGCACGCCTCTATTTTGTGCCCACTGATAAGTGGCTTTTTTCTCCAAAACAGCCACATTTTTGGTGAGCCCACTTAGCCAGACCCAAGTACTTTGCGTCCTCTTCTTCAATGGCATCCACCACTCAAATTTTTGCATGTTGATCAGCAATGGAGTTGTACAGTGAGTACCAACGTGGTGCAATTGACCAAATACCTCTCCACAATTCTTCTCCCTGCACCTCCTTGGTATACATTTTTGAATCATTCTTTGCCCATGTAGCCAACAATGTTGTCAGGCCATTGGCCACAGACCATGGTGTAAACCACACATGCTTGTTTTTCTGCTCTTCTGTTAACTGATCAAAAGGAATTTGCACTTAACTGGTGTCTCCTCACTTACTTCCATTGTTTTAGTGTCATCCTGATCTATAGGTTCCTTGGCTACAATTTCCATTTGAAGACACTTACCTCTTGTGCATGTTCTACTCTGTGTATTTTCAGATTACTTTTTGCTCTTCCTTTTAAAAAACTTTAAACACTTAAAGGGGTTATCCCATCTGCGCTCTTCACTAACCTTCCACCCCAACAGGTCTCCTCTCCTCTGCCAGGGGCGGTACCATCACACTTGACTGACAGTACAGGAAAGTCGCGCTCTGGAAATATCACTGCGCCACTTGCTTCTACTAGTGTGCTCCTGGTGCTGCTGTTAGCAGTGTCCCACAGCAGCTTTGTCAGTGAGGGAGTTTTTACAGGATCCTGAGCGCTGGCCATTTTGCTGAAAGCTATTCCAAATGCCCGGGAGCAGTTCAATTAGTTTAAATGGAGATGCAGTGAGGGGTCGGAACGGGAGAGACTGCGCATGCGCCAATATACCCAGCCGGCCGACAAGGAAAAAGAGGATGACACCGCGCAAGCGAGGCCACTGCTGCGCTGGCCGTAACCAATGACAACTATGGGTAAACACAACTCAGGAAAGATAACAAATATAGAGGAAAGTAGGAAAAATTGATAATTACATATATTTGGGTAAGTTAAATGTCGTGATATATGGAATCTGATCAGTGCTACTTCACAAGATGGGATAACCCCTTTAAGCTCCTTTTGGGGGTATATCTATGTTTTAACTCCTCCCAATCCTTTGGATCCTCCTCTTGAACTGACCAACCCCTCCCCCCCAATGGGCCCTCTGTTGGGAAGTGGCTTAGAATTCGGCAGGTTCTGAGGTGGAGCCATAGGAGTTCTCCTAATTTCCTCTTTATTCACTTAGCCTTTTTTTTCCTATATTCATACTGGGCCACCCGGACTGCTGCTTTTTCAGCCACAGACTGATATCCATCACTTGTCTGCTAAAACCTTATTCTGATACTCTGCCATTGTCAAAGCATACTGCACGTGACATATCTCCTTCTCAAATGTATCCACCTCTGTTGCACATTCACATTGCTCATGCAGCTTCTTATAAGCACATGACAAAATCCATCTTCTCCTTCCCAGAACAATCAGAACAGTTCAATAAAGGTAATAACTATACCTTAATGAAGGTCAAAACAAATACTACACCTAATGAATGTAATAATAACACTGCATTAAGGGTTAACAAATATTTCACTTCAATAAAGATTAATCATATAATTTTATTAAATACAATATATATATATATATATATATATATATATATATATATATATATATATATATTGTCGCTCAGTGGTTAGCACTGGTGCCTTGCGGCTCTGAGGTCTTGGGTTTGAATCTGGCCAAGGACAACATCTGCATGGAGTTTGTATGTTCTCCCCGGGTTTGCATGGGTTTTCTCTCTTACTCCAAAAGACATACTGATAGGGAACTTAGATTGTGAGCCCCATCGGGGACAGCCTGATGCAGTGACGTACATAGAAAAGTAAGGGCCCCGCAGCATTGTCAACCAGGCCCCCCACACAGGACAGAAGGGTTTCTGCCTAAACCCTTTTCAATGACACTTGGACCATTTTTCCACTGACTCATTTGCTAAAAGTTGTTCCTTTCGAGTCCTGACCAAGTTTTCATCTCCAGTAGAAGAGGAGATAATCCCAACTAAAGGACCTTTTACACGGGCCGATTATCGGCCGAAAAATCGTTCCTAGGAACGCTAGTGCCGATAATCGGCCCGTGTAAAAGTGGCCCTAATTAGCCGACGAACGAGCAAAAGGCTCGTTCGTCAGCTGATTGGATCTTTTGGTTTCTACAAAAGATCCAATCTGTCGGGCGCACATCGGCCTGTGTAAACAGGCGATGTGCGCCTGACAGTATGGAGCTTCCCGGCCGCACGAGTGATACAGCGATCACTCGTGCGGCCCGGCGCTCGATTCATCGGGATCGGCGCTCGGGCAGGGAGACACATCGGCCCGTGTAAAAGGGCCTTAAGACTGGGCCTTATCTTGTCCTGTGCCCCATAGTGATAAAATGTCCTTTTTTGTAATTATTAAGTACAAAAGATAAAGAATTCACATCGCCGATTGAGTAGATATCATCTGGCGACAACTTTTCACAACGTACGCCAGAGGCCATGTTCATCCTACACAAGGCGTCCCTCAACAGATGAGCTTCCTCTAGCCACACCTTGAAAAATCCCAGCTCTTATATCATATTAGACAAAGAGCTAAACAGCCTAGTGATGCACCTAGTGCAGATACATTCTTCCCGCATCCTTGAGTGGTCAGCTCCCGAACCCAGTATGAGTTGGAGTCACAAAACTATCGCCAGTTACAGCCGGCTATACGCGCAGATAATACCCATTATTTTTCACAGCACACAAGGTTATATTTTATATAAAATAGATAACTTACAGAACACAGTGTAATAAGTGAGTCAAATCTGAATACAAAAATGCTGATGACACATCTGTCCGGCCTTGCTCAAGGAACAAAGGATTATATATACCACAAACATGAAGAGTGAATGCAATGAGTGCGTTAAGGGTCATTCTAATAAAAAATGAATACTGAATACAAAATGCAGTCTAAATGAAGATATACAGTGCCATGCAAAAGTTTAGGCACCCCTGGTCAAAATGCTGAAAACGAAATGATTTCCAAAAGGCAGAAAGTTAAAGATGAAACACACTTTTCAACATTTTAAGCAGTATCAATGTATTTCGGTTTTGTACAATTTTAGAGTAAAAAAGGAAAGGAGTACCTTTCAAAAGTATGGGCACCCAAGGAGATTTGAGCGCTCAGATAACTTTGACCGAGGTCTCAGACCTTAAATAGGCTGTTAGGGTTGTTCACAATCATCGTTAGGAAAGGCCAGGGGATGCAAATTTCAAAGTTTTATAAATACCCAGACTCCTCTAACCTTGTCCCTAAAAACAGCAGCCATGGGTTCTTCTAATCAGCTGCCTAACACAAAAGAAAATGAAAATGGTTGAGGCCCACAAAGCAGAAGAAGGCTATAAGAAGATAGTAAAGCTTTTTTTAGGTTGCCTTTGGCAGTTAACAGGAACGGTGGAGGTCAAGAGAAGGTCTGGAAGACCAAGAAAAATTTTAAAGACAGCTGCCCGTAAGATTAAGGCAAATCAGAAGCCCTGCTTGACTGCAAAAGACCTTCAGGAAGATTTAGCAGGTTCTGGAGTTGTGGTACATTGTTCTACTGCTCAGCGACACCTGCACAAACGTGGCCTTCATGGAAGAGTCATCAGAAGAAAACCTCTCCTGCTTCCTCACCACAAAATTCAGCTTCAGAAGTTTGCACAAGAACATCTAAACAAGCCTGATGCATTTTAGAGTCCTGTGAGCCGATTAGGTTAATACAGAACTCTTTGGCCACAATGAGCAATGAGGTATGTTTGGAGAAAAAAAGGTACTGAATTTCATGAAAAGAAGAGCTCTCCAACCATTAAGCATGGGCGATGGATCAATCATGCTTTGGGGTTGTGTTGCAGCCAGTGGCGCGGAGAACATTTCAGAGGTAGAGAGAAGATTGGATTCAATGAAACTCTAGCAAATCCTGGAAGCAAACAAGCTGAAGCATGGCTTCTACAAATAGATAATTATCCTAAACACTCTTCAAAATCCACAATAGACTACCTCAGAAGGCGCAAACTGAAGGTTTTACCATGGCTCTCACAGTCCCGATCTGAACATCATGCAGCACTCCAACGGTGGCCCCCACCAGGTGTAATCACATGCAGCGAGGACATGAGTGCATGCATGTGACCACTACAGCCAGTCTCTGACCTCAGCAGTGAAGCCTGAGTGTACTGCACACCACCCCAAAGGCCAATGATGTGATCACTGCAGGATTTACCAGGTAGGTATTATTTTTCTTCATTTTACCAACTTCCCTGCTCTTTGCCATTTACTTTTAAATCCCTTTTACCAATTACACATAAAAATAGTCGTGGAAGTAGAAATTATAATTATACCCAATAATTTTGTATGATCGTGATGTTATCACTCGTATTAAATGTATTCTTTTTTTTATTATAACCGAACAAAAAAAATCCGTGACGTCCCTAACAGCAGGCTCAGGTAAGATGGCCGCTTTAAGGTGACGTTCCTTTCCAGCATGTGGTGACGTTGCCGTTTCCGGAACCAAACCTCGCTTTCAACTTCGGCATAACCCCGCCTCTGAGCGACATGTAGCCAATCAGTAAGCGCTGTGGCTTTCCGGGTAGAGGCGTGACACGCAGGAGGCCGCTGGAAGCGCACGCCTCTGAGCTGTGTGTAGCCTCAGTCATGTCTCCCTTGGCCCCCTACTCTGGGTCCCTCAGGTCCCTGCTACTCCCCCTGCTTGTGCTGCTGCTGCGCCTCGGTCTGTCCCGGGGACTCTACTTCCACATCGGGGAGACGGAGAAACGATGCTTCATAGAGGAGATCCCGGATGAGACCATGGTCATAGGTGAGAGCGGCAGGTGCAGCGTCAGCCGAGTGCCGGTTGGTAGAGGGTTAAAGCGGCAGCCGGCTTCAGTGTTGCTATGGCAACCCTTATATACACTGCAACAAGCTTCCTTCTTTCGGGATGTTGTTTCCTTGGAAACAGTTTAAAAAGTTGTCTGGTATGGATTTAAAGGGACAGTACACCAGAAATCTGCAGCCTGTAAAAACGATCTGCTGGCATATATGCGTATGTAAGATCTTATAAGCTGCAATAGAAATATTAGGTTATGCTAATCAGTCTTAAAGAGGTTTCCTGGAATTTGGTTATTAATGGCCTAGGCTCAGGATAGGTCACCAGTATCAGAGCGGTGGGGGTCCGACACTCCAGCTGATCAACTTTTTGAAGAGGCCGACCAGTCCTGCAGCGTCCTCACAGCCTTCTATGCACAGCGCTGTACACTGCGTAGAAGCGGTGCAGCCCAGGATAGGACTGAGCGGCGCCTAGGCCATATGACCGATGAACATGACATCACTGGCCTAGGAAGAGGCTGCTGCTTCTTCAAACAGCTGATGGGGTTGTCAGCAGTCGGACCCCCATGATCAGAAATTGATGAGCTATCCTGAAGGTAGGTTGTCAGTAAGTATTGGAATCCTACACAACCCCTTTAAAAGCTAGATGTAAATCCATGGCAGAAATCAAGGCTGACCCTCAGATTTCTGCTCTGGTTTTGCGGTTTTCACTGCATGGATTCTCCTGCAGATTTAGTCCCACGGTTTCCATGTGGACACTGGAAAGTATTGACATCCCCCCATCCTTCCTAACAACACAGAACCATTAAACTCAATTGGACAGTCCTGGTAGGTCTGATTTTCGGCACAGAAATTAAAAAAAATGAAGACAGTATGAGTATAATGGTGTGTTCACATGGCTGATTCTGGTGCGGAATAAACTCAAATTCTTTTCCCTTTGTCATAGTAACATAGTTTATAAGGCCGAAAAAAGACATCTGTCCATCCAGTCCGGCCTGTTATCCTGCAAGTTGATCCAGAGGAAGGCAAAAAAACCCTGTGAGGTAGAAGCCAATTTTCCCCACTTTAGGGGGAAAAATTCCTTCCCGACTCCAGTCAGGCAATCTGAATAACTCCCTGGATCAACGACCCCTCTCTAGTAACTATAACCTGTAATATTATTACCCTCCAGAAATACATCCAGGCCCTTCTTGAACTCTTTTAGTGAACTTACCATCACCACCTCCTCAGGCAGAGAGTTCCATAGTCTCACTGCTCTTACCGTAAAGAATCCTCTTCTATGTTTGTGTACAAACCTTCTTTCCTCCAGACGCAGAGGATGTCCCCTCGTCACAGTCATAGTCCTGGGGATAAATAGATGATGGGAGAGATCTCTGTACTGACCCCTGAGATATTTATACATAGTTATTAGATCTCCCCTCAGTCGTCTTTTTTCTAAAGTGAATAACCCTAATTTTGTTAATCTTTCTGGGTCCTGTAGTCCACCCATTCCAGTTATTACTTTAGTTGCCCTCCTCTGAACCCTCTCCAGCTCTGCTATGTCTGCCTTGTTCACAGGAGCCCAGAACTGTACACAGTATTCCATATGTGGTCTGACTAGTGATTTGTAAAGTGGCAGGACTATGTTCTCATCACGGGCATCTATGCCTCTTTTGATGCAACCCATTATCTTATTGGCCTTGGCAGCAGCTGTCTGACACTGGTTTCTACAGCTTAGTTTGCTGTTCACTAAAATTCCTAGGTCCTTTTCCATGTCAGAGTTACCTAATATTTTACCATTTAGTATGTACTGGTGACTTGCATTATTCCTTCCCATATGCATAACCTTACATTTGTCAGTGTTAAACCTCATCTGCCACTTCTCTGTCCAAGCCTCCAGTCTATCCAGATCCATCTGTAGCAGTGTACTGTCCTCTTCTGTGTTAATTACTTTACACAGTTTAGTGTCATCTGCAAAAATTGATATTTTACTGTGCAAGCCTTCTACAAGATCATTAATAAATATATTGAAGAGAATAGGGCCCAATACAGACCCCTGCGGTACCCCACTAGTGACAGTGACCCAATCTGAGTATGTACCGTTAATAACCACCCTATGTTTTCTATCACTCAGCCAGTTACTTACCCACATACAGACATTTTCTCCCAGGCCAAGCATTCTCATTTTGTATACTAACCTTTTATGTGGTACCGTGTCAAATGCTTTGGAGAAGTCCAGATATACGATATCCATTGATTCGCCGCGGTCTAGTCTAGAACTTACCTCCTCATAGAAACTGATTAAATTGGTTTGACACGACCGATCCCTCATGAAGCCATGCTGATACGGAGTTATTTGCTTATTTTCATTGAGGTACTCCAAGATAGCATCTCTCAGAAAACCTTCAAACAGTTTACCCACGACTGATGTTAAACTTACCGGCCTATAGTTCCCGGGCTCTGTTTTTGGACCCTTTTTGAATATTGGCACCACATTTGCTATGCGCCAATCCTGTGGAACACTCCCTGTCAGTATAGAGTCCTTAAATATCAGAAATAAGGGTCTGGCGATGACATTACTTAATTCTCTTAGGATACGGGGGTGTATGCCATCCGGTCCTGGCGATTTGTCTATTTTAATCTTTTTAAGACGCAGCTCTACTTCTTGTGGCTGTATTTTAATTTTTGAGGACTTTGTCCCAGTTAGTTAGGCCTATGGCCTCTCTTAGTTGGCTAAATTTAGCTTTTTTGAAGTTTGGTATTTTTGTTCCTCCCTGAAGAAACACTCTTTTGAATGACAGTTGGAAGGTTATTATGTTATGGTCACTATTTCCCAGGTGTCCCCCGACCTGCACATCTGTTGTTCCGTCAGGTCTATTGGTTAATACTAAGTCCAGTATGGCCGTCCCTCTAGTCGGGTCCTGAACCAGTTGGGAAAGGTAATTGTGTTTGGTTATTGCCAAGAACCTGTTTCCTTTATGAGATATACAGGTTTCAGTTTCCCAGTCTATATCTGGGTAGTTGAAATCCCCCATAATAACAACCTCATTCTGATTTGCCGCCTCGTCTATTTAGTTTAGAAGTAGATTTTCTGTGGACTCTGATATATTAGGTGGTTTATAATAAACTCCTATTAGTATTTTATTATTGTTTTTGGCTCCATTTATTTCTACCCACAGTGACTCCACATCTTCATGTCCCTCACTTATATCTTCCCGGAGTGTGGGCTTTAGACAGGACTTTACATAAAGGCAGACCCCTCCCCCTCTCCGGTTTTGGCGATCCTTTCTAAACAGACTGTAACCCTGTCGGACATGCATGTGGCTGCTCCATTCAGTTCCATGAGTTTTGAAAATCTTCAGGGGATCTTAAAGGGGCTATCCCATGAATAATGTAATTATGCATGACACCATATAGTACATGACAACCTTTTTCTAAGAAAGCTAGAACCAGCCCTGTACATCACATGGATCCAGAGATCTCCACATTCATTGCTCTGCTAGATTTATATCAAGCTGACAGCTCTAGGGGAGTGTCCTTTCTGCTGCAAATAAGGGGGCGTGTCTCAGCTCTCCCTATCACAGCTCAGGAGGCGTGTCTCAGCTCTCCCTATCACAGCTCAGGAGGCGTGTCTCAGCTCTCCCTATCACAGCTCAGGAGGCGTGTCTCAGCTCTCCCTATCACAGCTCAGGAGGCGTGTCTCAGCTCTCCCTATCACAGCTCAGGAGGCGTGTCTCAGCTCTCCCTATCACAGCTCAGGAGGCGTGTCTCAGCTCTCCCTATCACAGCTCAGGAGGCATGTCTCAGCTCTCCCTATCACAGCTCAGGAGGCGTGTCTCAGCTCTCCCTATCACAGCTCAGGAGGCGTGTCTCAGCTCTCCCTATCACAGCTCAGGAGGCGTGTCTCAGCTCTCCCTATCACAGCTCAGGAGGCGTGTCTCAGCTCTCCCTATCACAGCTCAAGGGGCGTGTCTCAGCTCTCCCTATCACAGCTCAGGAGGCAGTTGAAGGATGGAACTGAGCATGTGCGGCCTTTTCAGCAAGCAGGACAAAGAAATAAGAAAAGAACAAACAGCAGGTGGTGCTATACAGATACATTTTATTGAATAACTCAGTGGCTGCACTAAATTTTTAATTACATGCAATTACAAAAGTATTCAGCTACAGGTGCTGGTTTGAAAACTGTAGAATATATTTTGTGGGACAACCCCTTTAAGGTCCCTCCAGCTTTCCAGGTCTGGTCCCTGTTGGATGACATCACGTCCACCGCTCGTGTGGATGGAGCAGCTCTCTCCATTCACTTCGAAAAATAGCTGAACGCCCTGAAGTGCTATTAGTGTGAATAGAGAGAGCCATGCTTGTGTAGCCGCCTCTCTGTTCCCGGCTGGGCGCCATAAAGTCCCTTTCTTGAGATAAGAGCAGGTTCTAGAGGTGGGACCCGCACCTATGGCGCATTTAGGGCATGTGGACATGCAATAAATGTCCCAGATGGGAATACCGCTTTAATTAACCTGTTTTTTTTTTTTTTCAGGACACTACAAGACTCAGCTGTGGGACAAACAGTCGGAGACATTTCTGCCGTCTACTCCGGGTCTGGGCATGCATGTTGAGGTGAAAGACCCTGATGGCAAGGTATACAGAGGCTGTTCTTTGGCATTTTTTTTTTATATTGCACCTGCAAGACCATTTTGGGTATCACATGTTGGACGTGTGCAGAGCAGCAGGGTGTATTGTGCCTGGCTTCATCACGTCGCACCTTGCGGCACTTCACATGACCAGAGAGTCCAACACAAGATATGGAGGAGTCTAGTATTGAGTACAACGGTTCGCGTAGATGTCCACCAAGACGGTGGAGATGGTGGACACCAAACAGTAGGACTGTCACATGCACCAAGTGAATGGGAGCTGAGCTGCAGTCACCTGGCACAGCCGCCACACTTTGAATGGTGCCATGCTTCCGGCTCCTTTCTTAATGGTAGTTCTGGCAACTGTGGGTAACAGCTGATCTGCGGGGGTGACCGCTGTCAGACCCCACTGATTTGATATTGATGACCTATCTTCAGGAGGATAGGGCCTGAGCCACTTGAAGTACTTCATGGATGGATTGTCAGTCATGGATCTCTGTGGAACCATTATGGGTGACATGCTTGTACTTTACAGCATGCTGTCCAGGCATGCTGGGAGTTGTAGTTTTGCAACAGCTGGAGGGCCGCGGGTTGAGTATCCCTGTTTTAGGATATTTAGATGCATTGTTATCTACGTACAGCATAAAACATGTTTAATTTATTATTCTTTTTCTTCAGATCATCCTGTCCAGGCAGTACGGCTCAGAAGGCAGATTCACCTTCACGTCTCACACCCCTGGAGAGCACCAGATCTGCCTGCACTCCAACTCTACTAGAATGTCTCTCTTTGCTGGAGGCAAGCTGGTGAGATCCCACACACTATATATATATATATATTACTGTGCATGCAGATCGTTGTGAGCGTACCGACGTCCTCTAGTGTGATCTCATGGCATCTCTAGAAGAAAGCTTCACTGTGTCCGATCACAGACAACCCCTTTCAGATCCAAACTGATTTGCCTTTGGGGCAGGAAATTCAAAGGTGTTTTCCAAATCTTTAATACTGATGACCTATCCTCTAGACAGGTCATCAGTATCTGATTGTTAGGGGTCAGGGACCCCCGGCTATCAGCTGGTTGAAAAAGCAGCGGCTCTCGCAGTAGCGCTGCAGCTTTCTCTCAGCTTTTCCTAGGCCATGTTACGTCACGTTCATCCGTCCCATTGCCTAGGAGCAACGCGTCCCTAATGAAGTGAATGGGCTGAGCACGGTACCAAGCTCGGCTGCTATACAATGTACTGCGCTGTTCTTAGTAAGCATGGAGATGGAGAAGGCCATGGCGCTCATAGGAGAGCTGGTGCCTTCTCAAACAGCTGATCAGTGGGGTCCCAGGTGTCGGACCCCCACCGATCAGATACTGATGACTTATCCAGAGGATAGGTCATCAGTATTAGTCTTGGAAAACCCTTTTAAGTCCACATGGTGACCACTCAGACAGCTTATTGGGCTCTGCGTCATTCCTCATTTCTCCTGTGGAGGTGCTGCAGGGGAACTCTTGCTGTTGGCTTCTACCACAGATTCCATTGGGCTGCAGAGGACCTCAGCAGTAGGACTCCTTGTGATCAAGTTAACCCTTCTGGAAATAAAAGGGAATGTGCAAAGTTTCTGACCCTCTAAAGCCTATTAAAGGGGTTGTCCGAGTTATGAAAAAAAATGTATAGTACTGTAAATCTGATGGGCAGCAATATATAACTAAGTTAAGCAAGTTTTAGGCAATAAAAATCTACATTTCCACATTTCCCTGGTTCTCCTCTGGCCTTTGTTTACATGCAGTAATAACAATCTCTGCCCCTCCCCCTTCTTGCTATGCAAAGGCAGTGAATACAAGAACTGGCCTGAGTGACATGTCTGCTGGAATACTCTGCAGCATGTTGTATGTGTAGGACTACAAGTCCCAGCTGTACAATGACACTGCTGATACACAAGGGTCTTCCCCCTACCTGTTCTTGTACAATACAATACTTTGCATCTCCTCCAGATCAGCTCCAGTATCAGCTTTGTGTCTGTAGGGTGAGGAGGGCAGATCCTGTGTCTCTTTACATCTGCAGCTGCTGTTGTAAAGCCTTCAGTGTGTTCTGGCTGAAGGGGTTAATGTTTTATCTGAAGGAATCCAGGGAGAGAGCAGATAGCAGGAGCGGCAGCGCAGGGGGGGCGTGGCCAGCACAGTGACGTCTCATGTACAGGCTCTAATCTGCTGGTGCACAAATGCAAGATTAGCAGGGAGATAAGCTGACATTACAGGTCATGTGACCCTCATTGAAACCTGAGAAACCAGCAGCTTTAGAAGCAGAAAGTGTATGGAAAAGCTGTTGTATTTGACTAGTTAGAAACATACAAAGGACAAAAAAATAACTAGGACAACCCCTTTAATGGAGGGTTTCAAAGAAAGAGCAGTTGCAGTGTTTTTACGACATTTTGTTTTTTTGTGCCAGCAAAATTTGCACTAAATGTTGCAGAAATCCTTGCGGGAATGCCGGGGGTTTGCCACAGATTACACCCTCTGCATTTTTCACACGTTGTGAATAAAGAAGATCTGAACCACAGGTCACGATATGTATGAATCTCCTCCTGAGAATGTCCACAGCGTATGACTGAGATTTGTAAAAGTGTCATCCACTTTGCTGCTGCTGTAGCAATGCGTGTGTGTATTTAGAGAGAGGTGGTGGTGGGGGGGGGGAGAGATATAGATATAATATATCCTGACTATCATTCTTTTTCAGAGAGTTCATTTAGACATCCAGATCGGAGAACACACTAACAATTACCCAGAGATTGCAGCAAAGGACAAACTAACAGAACTACAGCTCCGAGTGCGACAACTCTTGGATCAGGTGGAACAAATCCAAAAGGAGCAGAACTATCAGAGGGTAAGATGGGGGCAATCTGTGGAAGGTTTGCTTTTTCCTGTAACTAAGCTTACTGTAAATGTGGCAAGCTGATGCATTTTAGGTTGGAATCGCTCCTGCAGTTTTTGATGCATTTATTTGAGCCAATGCCAGAAGTGGATAAGAAAGGAGTGAGAAATATAATGGGACAATAATTTACTTCTCCTTCCTGCTGGATACAGTAGCAGGGCGGACTGGACATACAACCTACAGGGAAACCTCCTGGTGGGCCCCCTGAGTCGTCCTCACGACCACCAGCCAGCGCTGTCCATTGGATAGTGACTGTGCTTGGTATTGCAGCACGGTTGCATTCACTGCAGGGGGTCTGAGCTGCGCCTAGGCCACGTGACTGACGGATGTGACGTCACTAGGAAGAGGCTGCAGCACGCACCAGAGCACTATGACCCCTTCAAACAGCTGAGCAGCGGGGGTGCTGGGAGTCAGACACCCACCAATCTGAGGTTGATGACCTATCCTGAGGATGATATATATCAAAATCTCTGAAAATCACTTTAATATCCTCTATTTTTCTTTAATGAACACGTATAGTAATGAATTAAATGGAACAAATAAAGCTTTAGTATATTCTCATACATGAGATGAAAATAGAAGGTTGGGGGGGGGGGGGGCGTAGCTTGGATGACAGAGAACAGCGTATATACTCCATGAATGTGCATTTAAAGAGGACCTGACACCTCTCCTGACATGTCTGTTTTAATATCTTCATGCATTCCCCATGTAATAGCAATTCTCGAGCATCTATTCTTATATCTCTATGTTGTACCGTTCCTTTATTGTTTCTACTAGAAGTTATGCATTAATTGCTAGCAGTCTGCAGTAAGGGTACAGAGGTGGTAACCAGTTGGGGGTGTGTACCTGCACAGACTTACTCTAGCCAATCAGTTCTGCCATTTTCAGACTGTGCAGGTACAAACCCCCAACTGGTCACCTCCCCTCTGTACCGTTACTGCAGACTGCTAGCAATTCATTCAGAACTTCTAGTAGAAATAATAGAGCCATAAGAATAGATGCTCCAGAATTGTTATTACATGAGGAATGCATGAAGCTATTAAAAAGGCATGTCAGGAGAGGGGACAGGTCCTCTTTAAATATATAACTACTGTAATATATCTACTGACGTCATTTATTCATGTTGCAGTACCGCGAGGAGCGATTCCGACTAACCAGCGAGAGCACAAACCAGCGCGTCCTGTGGTGGTCTATTGCTCAGACCCTCATCCTTATCCTCACCGGCATCTGGCAAATGAGACATCTTAAGAGCTTTTTCGAGGCCAAGAAACTAGTGTGAAGCATCTACCTCCATGCCCGATCCTGCATACCATATACCCTACACATATGGACAAAAAAACATCCGGTCTTCAGTCCGTGTTCCCATTGTCCCCACCTGCCCACACACGTAGATATCGCCTTTATAGGTATATATCCACAATATTTCTGGAGACCAGTGGGGTCAGAGGTGCCATCACTCAGGCTCTTGTGAAGGGTCTGCCACTGCTGGCCAGAAACACCTTTTTTTTTTTTTTTTTTTTGTGGGGGTGGGAATCTTTTTAATAAATACACCTGAAATATTATCTGTTCTTGCCGTAACAAAGGACTGGAGCCCTCAGATGGTCGGGGTCTGACTCTCGAATGCATTTGTTTTCATGGAGGTACTTGCCCAACCCTCTAGACCTTTGGGCTGTAAGAACGGTGACAGAATCATTAAAGGGCAACATTAATCCACAGGTGGTAGACTACTGAGACCCCCATGACCACAAGAACATAGTCCCCTGTGGTGTCTATGGGACTGATGGAGATGGCCAAGTGATGGGCAGTCCTCTAGAAGAGAACACCAGGGACCACCATTCTCCTGATCACTGGGGGTCCCAATGGCCAAACTCATACTTTTATCACCTTCTGTGGATACAGTAGGTAATAAATCTTGTTAATGGAATCTTAATATTTCCTACTAAAATCGAAACCTTACGGGTAAGTAAATGTCCTTGAGTTTTTCCCTTAAAGAAGAACTCCTGCAAAAATTTTTATTCTCTGACCTGTTAGAAAGGTGCATGATATAATCTGTAGTGATTGTCGTTTTCTTAGCAGTGACTGTTTCTGTGAGTAAAAACCTCTCTTCTTATTGTAGCTGGGTCATGTGACCAACTCCCTGACCTCCAACTGACCCAGGACAGGAAGCCAGTAACTGCTCTATTCATTCCTATGGGAGCCTCACTTTCAGTCTCCTAGGAATACATAGAGAATTAGACTTCCTGTCCACACATAAGTCTATGTGTGAGTTGGTGGGTCTAATTGCTGGTCACATGACGCAGATAAGAAACTTCAGGATGATAGAACTCAAAAATTCAGACACTGGTAAGAAAATGACATTCACTACAGATTATATCATGTACATTTCTAGCAGGACATGGAATAAAATTTTTGTCGGGAGTTCTTATTTAAGCGCTAAAAAGACTACATACTTGCATCTGTTTCTGGGAAAGCTGGGTGATAACCAGTATGGCTTCCATTACAGCAGCCGTCCGCTTTCCCAGAATGGCAGGACTACCTAGTCATTTAGACTGATTTACTGTTAGAATTACGCACATGGATTACTCGGTGGTGAAGGATGTAGGCAGCTTGTACCCGTGTGGCTATAGCACAGCCTGCTGGTACGTGTAGTTCCGCTGCGGATAACCTATTTAATACTGATCTGAAGACACTTGTATAAGAGACTAGTTACTGGGTATATTTAACTAGACCGTAGATCTAGGGCATATACTGTAACCCAGGGCGGACTATCCGGTGCCAGCTTTCATTAGTCTTTCTACACTGGCCTGCTGAAAGGTGGGCAATGCACCTTAAAGGGGCTGGTCCATCTGGGATATTGATGGCATATCACTAGGAATGTCAGGGGAACTGCTCCTGTTTCCAGAATGGGCCCCACGAAGTAAAGGACAACACACTACACATGCGTGGCGTCCTCACCATTCTTCCATATTGGATATGAGTGCTTTCTCAACTGTATTCAGAAAGCCCATTAGCAGTGAATGGAGACCACCGCGCTCGGCTATTTTCAGAACTCCCATAGCGGTAAGCGAAGGGTGGCTGCTCTCTGCTCACTTTGGGGGCCCCGTTCTGGAGATAGGAGTCAGTCCCAGAGGGGAACTGAGACCAGCAACCATCCAACATTAAGGTCCTATGCTAGAGATATGCCATCAATCTCCCAGATAGGCCAGCCCCTTTACTAAGCTTGGTGTATGATGTATGCATTTGCTGTATTGCTTCCCTTAAAGGGATATTCCAGGAATTCAGTATTGATGTCCTATCCTCAGGAGAGGCCATCAATATCAGACGGGCTGGAATCCGAAACCTAGCACCCCTGGACAATACGCTGTTTCAGAGTAGCTATGACTTCTGGCACTGGAACTTCACCTCTCCGACTAGTGGAGAGAACTGGCAGCCGCAGTGCTGCTTCTATTGAAGTGAATGGGAGCAGCACCGCCGTTACAAGCTCTGTCCCCTGCACAGTGGATGGAGCACCGGAGCTGATCGTTGGGGGGTGCAGGACAAAATCTAGCTCTGATTGGATGGATTTTTACTTGGCCTCCGTGGAGATCAGTGGTGCCAGAGCTGTTTGGCAGCTGCTCATCTACCTACTGTAGGTACTGTGTAAATAGCCTGAGGGATGGTCAAAACCTAACATATGTTAATGGGGGAGTCAGGATTGATAACTGTCAGCTCAGCAATACATGGGGCTCCACAAAAGGGTCAGAAAAAGTGGGCCTATACTCGGGATCAGTATGGGTCTGACACCCGGCACCCCCACCCATCAGCTGTTCTGTTGTAACTACAGCGCCGTCCAGTGGACAGAGCTGGTAACTGCAGCCATTCACTTCAATGGGAGCAGCGCTGCAGGAACCAGCTTCATCTACTGCCTGGAGGATGGAGCTGGGGAGTTCCAGCACCGACTTCTGAAGCTACTGTGAAACAGCTGATCGGTGGGGTGCATTATGTCAGACCCCACTCTGCTGATCAGATACAGATGGCCTATCCTGATAGCCTTTAAAGGGGTTGTATCACTTCAGCCAGTGGCATTCATCATGTAGAGAAAGTTAATATACGGCACTTACTAATGTATTGGTATTGTCCATATTGCTTCCATTGCTGGCTGGATTCATTTTTCCTTCATAGTATATAAAATGCTCATATCCATGGTTACGACCACCCTGCAATCCATGAGTAGTGGTCGTGCTTGCTCACTATAGGAAAAAGCACCATCCTTTCTGGTGGCCGACACTGCGGGAACACACATAGGCTGACGCTTTTTCCTTTAGTGTGCAAGCACGACCACCGCTGATGGATTGCAGGGTGGTCATATCCATAGAAACGAGCAGTGTATAATGTGATAGAAAAATGAATCCAGCCAGCAAAGGAAGCAATATGAAAGTATGAAATATTAACCTCCTCTACATAATAAATGCTATTTGCTCTAAGTAAGACAACTCCTTTAAGGCTACTTTCACACTAGCGGCAGGCCTGATCCGGCAGGTGAAGGGTCCTGCCGGATCAGGACTGCCGCAGCGACATGTGTGGAGCCGGAACCGCGCTCCGGCCCCACACATGTCACACAGTACATACATACACACAGACACACACACACATATACACAGACAAACACACATACATACTTACATGCTCCTGGCAGGTCTTCAGAGCGTCGGAGGGACAGGACGGCTCGCACAGGTGACTATTCCCCACAACACCCTCTGCTGGGCGCCTGGTGGAATCGTCATCTGTGCGCGCTGTCCTGTCCTCCGGCGCTCTGAAGACCTGCCGGGGAGCATGTAAGTATGTATGTGTATTTGTCTGTGTATGTTTATGTGTATGTGTGTATGTGGTGACGGATCCGTCATGAACTCCATTGAAAGTCAATGGAGGGCGGATCCGGTTACCATTGTGGTCACACCAGACGGATCCGCCCCCATTGACTTGCATTGGGGGTCATTCCGGATCCGTCTTGGTGCGGATGCCTGGACTGGAGAGCAAACCGCAGCATGCTGTGGTTTGTTCTCCGGTCTGAAGACGGAACGGAATGCTTCTAGGAGCATTCTGTTGTCTTCAGTTCAGCTTTGTCCCCATTGACAATGAATGGGGACAAAACTGAAGCGTTTTATTCCGGTATTGAGCCCCTATGACGGAACTCAATACCGGAATTTTAAAACGCTAGTGTGAAAGTAGCCTAAGCTGACTTTAAACTTCAGCTTTGGCCAAAGATCTTTCAGCCCTAATGGTACACATGTAAGCTTGGCCAAGCATGCATGTGTTCTGTTTAGGGAGAAAGCTGCTAACGGGCACCTCGGGAGGCGATTTATTGTCCCAATAACATACCAATCTGGCATATTGAAGATCAACTGCCCAATCCTTCTTTCCCTCGACCTCTGCCGTCAGAGGAGAGTTGGGACACCCCCATACATGAGTGCTCATTACCCCGTTGAAGTTGGTGGGGTCAGCCCAAATTAATCTAATGTGTATGGCCGCTGAGAAGGATGTCGCCTTACCGCTAAAATCTAGTGGTTGGGGTTGTCCCTGTCAGGTGCTGCCCCCTAAAGGAGTGTTTGCCAGGAAAATTAATATTGTTACTACCGGACAGCAGGGGGCGTGATTGTGTGGTAATGCCATATTCTACAGGGCATGTGCCGGCTTTTTAAAGTGGGAGAGGGGTGGGGGTCACCAATATGCCTGTGTTTACTTGTTGCAGAATTTTCTGCAGCTGTTTTATGCATGTACATAGGGTTTGTAACAAATCTGTGCAGCCTCCACCCCCTTATGCATATACTGGAGTGGATTTACAGTGGCAGAAATTTCTGCAGCATGCGAACATGGCCTGATACCTTCTCCCCGCAGTCACGCCATTGACGCACATAACAATAAGGCTGTCACTAATGCGTCGCCCCCGTACTTGTCCTTTTTGTCACAGCCTCCAAAATGATGTCTAATGTTAATGTATTTTATACCTCCGGGATTACAATGAAGAATGTTCCGATTTCTTTCTGTGATGATTTTGGATTGTAATAAAAGATAATATTTCCATGTCTATGAGAGCATTGTCTGGTGTTTTCAGTGGAGTGCGGAGTCCACATCCTAAAGGGGTTGTGAAGGATTAGAAAAACATGGCTGCTTTCTTCCAAAAACGGCACCACCCCCGTCCACAGGTTATGTGTGGTATTGCAGTTCTGCTCCATTGACACCAAAGGAGCTGAGCGCCAATACAAGACACATGGATGGATGTGGTGAGGTTTTTTTCAAGAAGTCAGCTATGGTTTTCTAGTCCAGGATATCCCAGGCCATTTTAATCCCCTTTAATCACCAAGCCTTCCTATTGACCCACCAAAAAATAACCGAGCGACACGCTCTTCTATTTCTGTTGGCCCCATAGAAATGAATGGAGGGCACGTGTGGTGTACCCTCTGAGACTTTGCCGGCTCCGCTTACGGATCTTTAGCTGAATCTTTGTTGGAATTGAGTTCATGAGGAGACATGAAGTACAGAGAGAACGGACAGATTGTGGTAATGGAGACTGCAGACGAGTTGGTGCTTATTAGCCACATCTGCTTATGAACTCCATTGCTACAGAGATTCAGCTGAAGATCTTATCATCTGTATTCAGGATCATAATTCCTGACGAGCAGAGAGGAGGATGAGGCAGCTCTTTAGTTCAGTGTTGTGAAGTAACTTGTCCTCCTGTGTGATTAGGGCAGGTTCTGTGTGTGCTAATAGGATGGTGGCCATTTTGTTTCTCCTAATAATTGCTCCCTAGACAAAACGAGCCATTATAACTAATGTAAGATATTTGGGAATATATTTATAATGATGTAATATTTCAGTATTTTCATTTTCTTAATTCCCGGAGAACCCTTTTAACCAGAAGTGTCCCTGGAAGCGTTGCAAATGGTTCCTGACCACTTTCTGGACAGCGGGACCAAGGCCCCTTGCAGACGAGCGTGTCACATCCCCGTCTCCCGCATTGCGGGCCCTGTCCTGAACTCCTGGCACTGAACGGGGTCGCATAGCATTACCGTATTTTTTGCCCTATAAGACGCACTTTTTCCCCCCAAAAGTAGGGGGAAAATGCAGTGCGTCTTATAGGGCGAATACAAGTGAGCGCTTCCATAAAAAAGCCCTCACTTGTACGTAGGGACCCCATCAGACCTCAGATCAGCCCACCCAGCCACTTCTAAAAATCTTACTTGCCTGTCCTGCGCTGCCGCTGCCCTCTGGTCCCGCGCTCCACTCTTTTCCCTACCGGCGCGCACTAAGACCTGACGCAGGCAGGGAAGAGAGTGGAGCGCAGGACAGGTAAGTAAGGTTTTTAGAAGTGGCTGGGTGGGCTGATCTGAGGTCTGATGGGGGCACAAGATGCTGATCTGAGGTCTGATGGGGGCACATACTGCTGTAATCTGAGGTCTGATGGGGGCACATACTGCTGTCATCTGAGGTCTGATGGGGGCACATACACTGTTGATCTGAGGTCTGATGGGGGCACATTCTGCTGATCTGAGGTCTGATGGGGGCACATTCTGCTGATCTGAGGTCTGATGGGGGCACATTCTGCTGATCTGAGGTCTGATGATGGCACATTCTGCTGATCTGAGGTCTGATGGGGGCACATTCTGCTGATCTGAGGTCTGATGGGGGCACAGTGGGCTGATCTGAGGTCTTGTGGGCGCACAGTGAGATGGTATGGGGGCACTATGGGCTGATATGGGGCCATAGTGGGCTGATCTGAGGTCTGTTGAGGGTCTGACATGGAGGGCTGATGTGATGTCCTGAAATTTATGGGCAGTCTGATAAGAGGATCTGATGAAAAATATTTTTTTCTTATTTTCCTACTCTAAAACGTAGGTGTGTCTTATGGGCCGGTGCGTCTTATAGGGCGAAAAATACGGTATATTGATTTATGATGCTATGTAACCCTTACAGTTCAGGAATGTGACCACTTTCTTGGTCAAAATTGTAAATGTAATAATGCTAATCTATATTACTTCATTATTTGATGCATTTGGCATTTTAAAAATTTCTGTATTCAGATTATTTTTGCGCCCTTTCGTAAGAGAAAACGAATGAAGTGTGTAGATAATGAACCATAAGTGTCCTTCTTTGAACGTCCAAAATGTTGGGAGTTTTTATGCAGAAGCCCTTTAAGCACATTGTAAAACCATGGTAAAATGAATACAGTTTTTCAAAAACGTTTCTGCTGAATTTTAGTCACAAAAACATGGGGAAAAAAACACAGAAAAACAGCAGTGCGTGCACCTTCTCTATTAATAACACGACAATGATTATGGTTTTTTCATAACTGAACACGGCAAAGTTTATCTTCCACAATGCTGTAAATGGAAGCACATGCACACTTGTACCACCCGATGGCGCTGGAGCGCAGAGAGAAAAAAGGCGATCCCTTCACAAAACTCTATGGTTTGCCGTGGTAACGCTGTAGTCTCTATGGTGTGAGGCGGCGCTCTGGTTTGCGGGTTCGGCTCTGTGGTGTCAGTCCTCCCCGGTTACACACGTGGGTATGGCTGCGGTGCGCTTCCATGAGCTGGGGCTGGATGACCGGCTTTTAAAGGTAAGCAAGGGAGTTTGATAGAAGTTTCCATTATACATGTGTGCGGCCTGTTAGTAGGACTAAATATCCCAGCATGCCCTGACATATGCATTGCAGTTATTCACTGCACTATAACTCCCATCATTCCACACCCAGTGATAACAAGGGATGCTGGGACTTGTTAGAAGCAGTGGTTCTGTATGGAATGGTAAGTGACATCACATAAATGACATTACTGATGCAGGAGCTCATAGAGTTCTGCTGCTGATCACAGCCATGGGCGCCACTTATCACCTGCGCTGTCTGTATATTGAGATTGGCTCAGTGATCAGCTTTGGATCCAGCTTCATGTCCGCACAGCAAACATCTTCCCAGTGGTTATTTGGGGTGGAGGGGGGGGGGGTTAAGCTACCCTCGTCTGACAGATTTGCGTAAAGGCGATTCCGTGTAACCCTATTGACTCGCTGTAGTTGCTGCAAACTCTCAGTGGTCTCCTGTGTGCCTTTTCTCCTTTGGATAGTCTTGGATCGATGGCGACATATGGCGCTAAGCCACTGTTCACATACAGTTAGACTTTCAGGACAGTGAAATCGCAAAATAAAACACTAATGTAGTATCTGACCACTTACCTGGTGTATATTTCTTTTGTGTACCACAATCATGGTGTAAAAAGAGCCTTAAAAGGGTTGTGCAAAAAAAAAAAGGGAGGGGGTTGAGATCTGTAAAGGGAAGATGACTTACTTGGTCCCTGATCCTTCATTTCCAGGCCTGCAATGCTCCACTGGCATCCCTTGCTGTAAACATCCAGTTTTGACACCGCTGCAGCCAATCAATGGCCGTGGCGGTGACCATTTGTCAAAACGTAAAGGGAGCTGGTTTCATCCGCAGCCAGAAATTGGATGTTTGCAGCGAGGGAGCATAGCAGGACTGTAGGAGAAGGGGAGCCAGTGCCAGGAAGCAGGTAAACCTCTCTTTACAGGTCCCGCTATTCTTGCACAAGCAAGTGGTGTTTGCACTTTCCAAAAAGGTGGTCTGGGCTAGCGGCACAGTTATCCTCATTTACACTATTAATCTGCTGAAAATGAAGACAGACATCCACATCTCCCATAGATTTCAGTCTAGGTGCGCAGACAGCAAGAGGATGTGCCTAATACTTCAGTGCAGGGGGTGTCCAGACCGGTGTAGAAAATGCTAGTCTAGATAAATGGATTTTTAGCCTCTGGAAGAGTGCTTTCATTCACTGAGTGCCAGCAGAGATCTTGAACCTAATGAGGAAGGGAAACAAAAAGTGACAGTGGTATTCATGACACATAGGTTAATTTACATCCTACCGAGAGCTGTATGTGAGCAGCAGGCAGCAGCACGTCATGGTGAATGAGTGGGCACTACCACTGGAGTGGGGCAGCCAGTGGCTGTAATACACAGCTGCAGTCCCGCTCCAATGATGGCAGTCACAGGAGCCTCTGATCTTAATCTTTTCAGTGTTACAATCAAATAGGCAGCAGAGGGTCCGTTGTACGATGTAGGGCTCATACACACGACCGTTGGATCTTTTGTGGTCAGTAACTTGCGGGTCCGCAAAACACGGATACCGACCGCGTGCATTCCATATTTTGTGGAACGGCCAGCCCCTAATAGAACAGTACTACCCTTGTTCATAATGTGGACAGTAATAGGACAAATTCTATGTTTTTGCCTAACGGACAAACGGAAACTGAATGCATAGAAACGGAAACTGAATGTAAACAATTTAAAATCAGATGCCATGTAGTCCATGACAGTCTCTTTCTAACAAAGCTAGAACCAGCCCAGTACCTCACATGGATCCAGAGATCTCCACATTCATTGCTCTGCTAGATTTATATCAAGCTGACAACTCAGAGGGATGTGTCCCTTTTTGAAAGGGGGAGCATGTCCTTTCTGCTGTATCTCTTTCTCTGTAACTGCCACAGGTTCTAACAAAAGATAGGGCTGATGACAGTTGAAAATTTAAACTGAGCACGTGCGACCACCAAAGTGAGGTGGATAGAAATAAGGAAAAGAACAAACAGCAGGTGGAGCTATAGAGATGCATTTTATTGAATAACTCAGTGGCTCTGCTAAACTTTTAATTATGTGGAATTATAAAAGTATTCCGATCCAGGTGCTGCTTTGAAAAATGTAGAATATTTTTCTTGGCACAATCCCTTCAAATTTATGACTATTTCAGTTGCCAGTAGGGTGTCTCCTTCCACAGTTGTTGTCAGTGATGATTGGACAGTGTCAGACTGTGTATGGACGCACCCGCAGCTGGTAACACACGGTTGTACCTTTGTTCTAAAATATTTAAAAGGAATAATTGAGGTACAGCACACCATAAATGCTATAGAATCCTCATTTCACACGTAACACAATTATTTACTGAAAAAGACGCGTCAGGAATGGTGACAGGTCCGCTTTTTTTAAAGGGGTTGCCCAGCCGAAGGCATTTTTTTTCAAATAGGCTCAGTTCAGTATAAAGCAGGGATGGCCAACCTGCGGCTCTCCAGCTGTTGTAAAACTGCAACCTCCACCATGTCCTGTTGTGGTCTGATAGCTGTAGGCAGGCATTCTGGGCATGCTGGGAGTTGTAGTTTTGCAACAGCTGGAGAGCCTGGTCGTCCCTGGTATAATGTAATAAAATGATGCTCACTTCATCCATTCCTCATCCTCCCGTTCCGACTTTTCCCGGTCTCTGCTTACTGGTCCTTCTTGACACGTAATGTGACTGCCTAGAAGAGGGACCAGATAGTAGAGAAAGCACCAGGCTCCCGCTAAGGCTTCATTCACACGACCGTATTTCGTTTCCGTGTCCGTTCCGTTTTTTTTTTGCGGACCGTATCGGAACCATTCATTTCAATGGGTCCGCAAAAAAAACGGAAGGTACTCTGGGTGCATTCCGTTTCCGTATGTCCGTATTTCTGTTCCGCAAGAAAGGTAGAACATGTCCTATCCTTGTCCGTTTTGCTGACAAGGATAGGCATTGTTACAATGGATCAGCAAAAAAAATACGGAAACACGGATGCCATACGGAACGTCATCCTTTTTTTTTTGGGCAGATCCGCAATTTGCGGACCGCAACAAACATACGGACGTGTGAATGAAGCCTAACCGTTGTAATGGGACAGCAGCAGGGTTTTCTTGGGAGATTTTTACTCATCTCCACCAATCCTGCTCTGCACTTCCTGTTCTGACTTGACTTGCCAGGAAGGGCCTGATCAGCCAATCACAGGCAGAGGCGGGTCACCACGAAGGGCATTGGTTGGCTGAGTGGGCCTTTCTGGTTTGAGGAGCAGCAGGGCCCAGAGCAGCACCAGGAAATCTGTGAAGGTAATGGTTCTTTTTTTTAAATTTTTATCCGTTTCTGGGCTTTTAATATGTATTTTACCTTTTATTGGAAGCTAATTTTACTGTTCTCTGTGTAGATTACTTACATTTGTATTTTTTTAAAGGCCGTTGCAGATTTAGGATGGGAAAAGCCAACTTTAATTCAAGAAAAGGCCATTCCACTGGGCATAGAGGGCAAGGACCTATTGGCACGAGCAAGGACTGGGTCTGGTAAAACTGCAGCCTACTCCATACCCATAATCCAGAGCCTCCTGCAGTCAAAAATGGTGCGTACCCGTCCATGTCTTGCCCTACAATCCGTGTCCAGCAGTGAACTCACACAATTCTCTTTGTTTAGACTGTCTCCGAACAGGCCGTCCGAGTCCTGATCCTCGTACCTACCAAGGAACTTGGCCACCAGGTCCAACAAATGGTCCGACAGCTGACAACCTACTGTTCACGAGACATTAAAATCGCAGACATCTCCGGCCAGGCAGACATTTCTGCTCAGAGGTAAGGCCTATGCTCCGAATGATATTTTGTCCCCCACAAAGTTGGTCATCAGTTTTTTTTTTTTTTAATGAGATATGTGCCTCCTTAGACCAATCCTGATGGAGAAGCCGGACATTGTGGTCGGTACCCCCTCTCGAGTATTGATTCACATAAACCAGAAGACCCTGTGCTTACGAGAGAGCCTCCAAGTCTTGGTGATTGATGAGGCGGACCTGATCTTCTCATTTGGCTTTGAAGAGGATTTGAAGAGCCTGCTGTGGTGAGTGGATGGGTCTGGACCAAATGTGGTTGTGTAATTATGTGACATGGAGGCCACTTCTTCTAGATTGACACGTGTTCGCTTTGTCATTTTTTTTTATTTTTTATTTTTGTCTGAAACTTTAGCAAACTTCCAAACATCTACCAGTCCTACCTCATGTCTGCCACCTTCAATGAGGACGTCCAGGCCTTAAAGGAACTTGTGCTGCACAATCCGGTAAGAAGCTTTAAAGAAATCATCGTAGGCCTCTTTCACACCGGCGAGTTTTCCATCTGGATGCGATGTGTGCGGTGAACGCGTATCATCTGGACTGAATCCTGACCCATTCATTCACATCATCTCTGCGTTCAGGAAAAATCACAGCATCTTCTATATCAGGGATCAGCAACCTCCGGCACTCCATCTGTTCTGAAACTACAACTCCCAGAATCCTCCTTTAAATGTGCATGCTGGGAGTTGTAGTTTCACAGCAGCTGGAGTGCCGAAGGTTGCTGATCCCTGTTCTATGCTGTGAGTTTTTCACGCAGCCCTGGCCCCATAGAAGTGAATGGGCTTGCGTGAAAAACGGAAGGCACATGGACGCGATGACGAATGGACGAATAACCCCATCCTGTACTTCACATTAACCCCATGTTGTTTTTTATATGAGGAGGTACGTGATTGGGTTACTGTTAAGGTGAGGCACATGGTGTTATTAATTTTGAACCTCCATGTGCCTCGTTTTAAATGTGACACCATCATTAAAGGGGTTATCTGAGACTAAAAATTGTCCCCCATATGCCCGGACCCCTCACATTAATTATACTTACCTGGCTTCCCCTCATGCGCGGATGAAAACATCCGGTGGTGGTGGGGGGTAGCAGCCAGTGGCAAGCGGGGACGGTTCTAGGGAGGTTCTTCCCCGTCTGCCATTGACTGCTCCCCCCCGACACTGGATGTTTTCATCCGCGCATGGGGAGAAGCAGCAGCGGCGGTGTGGGGAGCCAGGTAAGTATATTCAATGTGAGGGGCCCGGGCATATGAGGGACATTTTTTTGGTCTCTGATAACTCTTTTTATCGCATGTTGTCCATTATGAGGTACAGTATGGGATCACTGTGAATGTGAGGCACATGGAGGTACTAAAGTAATAAGACCATGTGCCTCAGCTGTCCGCAGATTGTGTTGCTGGACCCCCCAGCGATCTGCAGTAATCTGTGTGGAAATATACCCCTGCAGCGCCACCACAGGAGATCTAAAGCATTGCAGTTTCCATTGTATGGTGCACTGACGCATTGGATTCATCACTTTAGATAAAGGTCCTGAGTCAGAACCCCTTCTGTTAACCAAAAAACCCAAGCTGAATCTGTCCTTCTGACTGAATGCTGAGCCCTGTGGCAGACTGCGTGGCCCGTTCCTCAGCATGCTGAGCTTTTGTCTTTTTTGTAGTGTTGTGACCTCTGTGATTGAACCTGTTTCTTCTCCTGTAGGTGACCCTGAAGCTGGAGGAGTCGCAGTTACCGGACAGCTCTCAGCTCACACAGTATCACATCCAGTGCGAGGAGGAGGACAAGTTTCTTCTGCTTTATACACTTCTTAAACTCTCTCTCATCCGCGGGAAAACCATTATATTTGTGAATGACGTGGAGAGGAGTTACCGGCTCAAGCTCTTCCTGGAGCAGTTCAGTATCCCGTCCTGTGTGCTGAACTCCGAGCTGCCAGTGCAGTCCCGGTAAGTCCGCAGTGCTGGCGGTGCGTTTACTCACCTGAATGACGGGCATGGTCACTACTAGTGATGAGCGAAGCGAGCTTCAGATGCTACATCCAAAGTCGCTTCGTTCATAACTTTGGATTAATAATGTCTCCGTACAATATTAAAATGTATGGGCTCCGATAAGCCAAAGTCAGTTATTCGCAAAGTTGCACGTGACATTGTTAAATAACTTCTGTAGTTGATATTAAACTGGTACCTCGGAACTGAAGCAGTTTTCCACTTTAAAGTGTAACTGTCATATTTTTTTTTTATTTGCTAGTTCATTAGAGCTAGTCATGTATACCTGAGTTAGTCTATTATGGTCAACAGATCTGTAATTACCTTATAATAACAGCTTTCATTAATGTCCCCTCTCCCATTCCATTGGTCACTTTAAAGACCGTTGCTATGGTTCATCTGTCTACAGCTCATTGTAAACAGAAGACAGAGGGGCGGTCCTTCACACTGCATGCCTGCATTAGGCCCCAGAGTGAGGAGGCGTGTCTCTCAGTAATCCAATCTGATTGGCAGGAAGCTGCTGGCTACAGCAAGTGTGTATGTGAAGTGAGGGAAGGCAGTTTTGGCCTCAGAGAACTGGCAGAGGAGCCATCTTGAGAAGATCCTCATATTGTAGAGGTTAAAACAGCCTTAACTAAGGGAAAAACTCAAGGAAAACAGTGGTATCTGAAGAAAGTTAAGATTGCATAATGCTGCAGGAGACGGATCTCCATACAGTGTTAACCTGAATTTTTGATCGAGGCGACTTCGGATGTAGCATGCTTCGGAAGCGACTTCAGATGCTCATCACTAGTCGCTACACAGTGGACGGAGCTGTGTAAGTCCTGGTCCCTGGTGCTGGAGCTTGTAAAAAAATAGCTGATTGGTGGACTCTTATTAATCCGATGTTGGTGATCTGCATTGTAGCGAGTGCAGTCTCGGATCATCTGCTTTCATGTCCGCTGCTGCATCGATCTCTATGAGACAAGTTTCTCGGTTGTCTGTGTGCGCTGTAATAGAGTGCCAGCAGAGCGGGTATGGGTGGTATAGTGTTAACATGTATACACTATGCTTTCTTCACTTTAGACATGGATATGTGAAACGTCTTATTTTTGCTCTGCAGGTGTCATATCATTGCACAGTTTAACAGGGGCTTCTACGATTATATTATTGCATCAGACGAACAGGCGTTATCTGAAGCGAAGGCGAAAGGAAAGAAACAGGCCGGCAAGAAAAAGGGAGGAAAAACGGACAAGTAAGACATATATAAAACCAGTGTTATTATCCTGGGGCATCTTCATCCTGTAACCTCCCTGTCCTCCTACGGTACTGTTGTCCAAGGTTTTCATGGTTCAGATAAAGGGCTGGATCCACTTTCATCTGACCCTGTAGTAGCTCAGTGGATGCAGTCAGAGGACATTGTACCCTAAACCTACCCTGTAGATTCTTTCCTTATTCCTAATATGTCTATTCTCAAAGGGGTTGTCTCACTTCAGTAAATGACATTTATTATGTAGAGAAAGTTAATACAAGCCATTTACTAATGTATTGTGATTGTCCATATTGTCTCCTTTGCTGGTTGGATTCATTTTTCCATCACATTATACACTTCTTGTTTCCATGGTTACGGCCACCCTGCAATCCAGCAGTGGTGGCTGTGCTTGCACACTATGACAGGATTTACTTGGATATTTAACCATTTTTAACAGTTTTACATGATCTCTTGAATCACATGATCTCGTCTACATCGGGATATATAGCTGACAGCGCAGAGTAGCGGTGATCCCAGAGAAATAAATGGAGATTGCAACACGAGTCACAAAAAATCCAACACTGCTGGATTTTTTGCGACTCATGCTGCAATCCCACTCATTCTCATGTAGTCCGCTTCACCGTATGCCACTTCGATTATCCCATGACTCGTCTTTACCGGAGACACAATTCAAATACGCATTTTCTTCTGTAGCGGTCTTTATATATGAGGCTTGTGGTTCCAGATTACCATTGACCACTTTCTCATCAGCTGCATTTATCTTCCAGAGGCCAGGATAGTGAGTACGGCGTGTCTCGGGGGATAGACTTTCAGAATGTTTCCACGGTGTTGAACTTTGACTTCCCCTTGTCCGTTGACTCCTATATTCACCGTGCCGGAAGGTGTGTATTATACAGTTTGCTGATTCTAGGTTTCCATATCTCCCATATAACTTATGTAATGACCCTCATATCTACCTTGTCATTCCAGGACAGCCCGAGCCAATAACCCCGGCGTGGCCCTTACATTTGTGGCACATACAGAACTGTCCCTGCTGAAAGATATTGAAGAGGCTCTGGGTGGAGGTATATAGCTCTGTTACATGTCTTAAAGGGGTATTCCCATTTCATACATGGCCAGGATATATTATAACATTACGATCAGTAGGGTTTAACCTTGGGAACCCTCATTAATACTGAATTCAAGCTCTTCAAGTCTTTCCCTGTGCATCGGCAGTGGGTGTTTTCTGTTTCTTAGAGCAGACACCCGGGGCTAATGTCTGCGATTGGCAATAACGGTGATCGCAGACGTTTAACCCCTCAGATGGGTGGTCAGATGTGAATGACCTCTCAGAGGCTTTTCCCAGGGAACAATGTGCTCCCATGACCAAACGAGATCCCCCCCTCCCCCCACTCTGCAATCTGTGGAGCCATTGGTTGTTCCTATTACCCTGGGTCTCTCTGACGAAACTTAGGCTATTGAAGCTGTAGTTCCTATGGAGGCCTGCAGGTGGTAGGACTTCATAGGAAAAATCTAAATTGCCCATAATCTGCTAAAATCTGTGTAAAATCAAGACCACAAGAGTTAAAGTAAAAAAAAAAAAGTTTTTAAATATGAAGAATCACTACCCTTTCCCCATAATAAGAATATAAACATCATAGGCATTGCTGCATCCCAAAATGCCTGAACTATTAAAATATAAAAAATGTATCCCCTACGGTGAATGCCGTAAAGAAAAAAAAAAAGAAAATACCAGTTTACAGGTTTGATTTTTTTTTTTTTTTTTGCTTCCCCTCCCCCCAAAAAATTAAATAACAAGTGATCTAAAAGTCATGCACACCCTAAATTGATATCACTGAAACTAGATTGCCCAGCAAAATATAAGTCCTCATACAGCTCTACAGCTCTGTAGACTTAGATAGAAAAAAAAAAAAAAGTTTTGTGGGGGTCAGAATATAGCGATGAGATGAAAGGGAAAAAAAAGTTTTTTTTTAAGTATTAAAACACAAGAAAAATGTATAAATGTGATATTGGTGCAATCGTATTGACCCAGAGAATGTAGGTAACAGGTCAGTTTTACCTCATTAAAAAAACAAAACATAAAACTGTCAGAGTTGTGTTTTTTTTCCCCCTATTCCACCCCATTTAGAATTTCTTTCCAGCTTTCCACTACATCCTAAACAATATAAAAAAGTTATGGCTCAGGAAGGCTTTTCCCTTAGTCACTGTTTTGAACCCTACAATATGAGGACCTTCTCAAGATGGCTCCTCTGCCAGTTCTCTGAGGCCAAAACTGCCTTCCTTCACTTCACATACACACTTGCTGTAGTCAGCAGCTTCCTGCCAGCCAATCAGAATGGATTACTGAGAGACACGCCTTCTCAGTGTGAAGCCTAATGCAGGCATGCAGTGTGAAGGACCGCCCCTCTGTCTTCTGTTTACAATGAGATGGAGACAGACGAGCCCTAGTAACGGTCTTTTAACCCCTTAATGACTGGGCCATTTTGCACCTTCGTGACCAGACTGATTTTTGCTAATCTGACATGTCAGTTTATGTGGTAATAACTTTGGAGCGCTTTTACTTATCCAGGCCATTCTGAGATTGTTTTCTCGTCACATATTGTGCTTCACGACAGTAATAAATTTGTGGCAAAATATTTCATTTTTATTTATAAAAAAATAGCAAATTTACCAAAAATTTGGAAAAATTAGCAAATTTACAAATTTCAATTTCTCTACTTTCAAAATAAATAGTAATACCTCCAAAAATAGTTATTATTTTACATTCCCCATATGTCTACTTTATTTTGGCATCATTTTATAAATGTCATTTTACTTTTTTAGGACGTTAGAGGGCTTAGAAGTTTAGAAGCCATTTTTCAAATTTTCACCAAATTTTCCAAAACCATTTTTTTTAAGCACCAGTTCAGATGTAAAGTGATTCTGAAGGGCTTACATAATGAAACCCCCCCATAAATGACCCCATTTTAGAAACTACACCCTTCAAATTATAAAAAACTGCTGTTACAAACTTTGTTAACCCTTGAGGTGTTCCACAAGAATTAAAGGAAAATGGAGGTGAAATTTCAAAATTTCACTTTTTTGGTAGATTATTCATGTTAATAATTTTTTTATTGCAACACAGCAAGGGTTAACAGCAAACTAAACCTCAATATACATTGCTCTGATTCTGCAGTTTACAGAAATACCCCATATGTGATGGTAAACGTCTCTATGGGTTTGTGGCAGTGGTCAGAAGGAAAGGAGCGCCATACGGAATTTGGAGGCAGATTTTGCTAAAATAGTTTTTAGGCACCATTTTATAATTGAGAGACCCTGACGTACCCCTACAGTGGAAACCCTCAAAAAGTGACCCCATTTTGGAAACTACACCCTTCAACGAATATAATAAGGGGGGTACTGGCCACTTTGACCCCCTAAGCATTTTACTGAATTTGGAAACACTTGGCTGTGAAAATGAAAAGTTTCATTTCTTCCAATAAAATGTTGCTTTAGCCCCAATTTTTTTCATTTGCATAAGGGGTAACAGGAGAAAAGCCCCCCCATAATTTGTTACCCATTTTCTCCTGAATACAGCAACACCCCATATGTGGTGGTAAACTGCTGTGGGGGCACATGGCAGGACTCAGAACAGGAGCGCCATATGGATTTTACGACACAGATTTTGATGGATTGGTTTGCGGGAGCCATTGATTTTTATTTTTTTGAGCTATTGTCTTATGTAGGGGCTCATTTTTTGCAGGATGAGGTGAGGTTTTCATTGGTACCATTTTGGGGTGAATACGCCTTTTTGATCGCTTGGTATTACTCTTTTTGTGAGTCAAGGTGAAAAAAAATAGCTGTTTTGGCATAGTTTTTTTTAGCATTTTTTTTTACAGCATTCACCTGAGGGGGCAAGTCATGTGATATTTTTATAGAGCAGGTTGTTACGAACGCGGCGATACCCAATATGTCTAACATTTTTATTATTGTTAAATTTTACACATTAGATGCATTTTAGAACAGAATTAAATCTTGTTTATGTGTTGCCATTTCAGAGAGCCATATTTTTTTTATTTTTCAGGCAATTGTCTCAGGTAGGGTATAATTATTGCAGGACAAGATGACGGTTTGAGTGGTACCATTTTGGGTTAAATACACCTTTTTGATCGCCTGCTATTACACTTTTTGTGAGGGAAGAGGGGAAAAAATGGCTATTTTGGCATAGTTTTTTATTTATTTTTTTTACAGCATTCGCCTGGGGGGCCATCTCATGTAATCTTTTTATAGAGCCGGTTGTTACGGACGCGGCGATACCCAATATGTGTATCATTTTTATTTTTGGAAAGTTTTACACATTAGATACATTTTTGAACAAAATAAAATATTTTTTGTGTTGCCATTTTCTGAGAGACATATTTTTTTTATTTTTCAGGCGATTGTCTTAGTTAGGGTCTCATTTTTTGCGGGACAAGATGACTGTTTGATTGGTACCATTTTGGGGTACATACGCTTTTTTGATCGCCTGCTATTACACTTTTTGTAAGGGAAGGTGACCAAAAAATGTCTGTTTTGGCACAGTTTTTTTTTTTTTGTTTTTTTTTACTGCGTTCACCTGGATGACGTGATATTTTTATAGAGCCGGTTGATATGGACGCGGCGATACCTAATATGTATACCTTTCTTTTTTTTTTTACAATTTTTTTTAACTTTTTTTGGGAAAATGGCATTTTTTTTTTTTTAACTTTTATTATTATTATTATTTTTTTTTTTTTTTAACTTTATTTTTTAACTTTTTTTTTTACACTTTAACTTTTGGGGGTCTGATCCCCTTTACAATGCATTACAATACTTTTGTATTGTAATGCATTGGCTGTAAGTGTTATTACTCAGTGTAATACACTTACAGCCTGCTTCCTGTGTGCGATCCAGGGGGCTGGATCGCACAGGCTCGCAGGGATAGCAGCCACGATGCCTAAGGAAGGCATCGGGCTGCTATCTAAGCCATCGGGTCCCCGTCACAGCAGCGCGGGGACCCGATGGCCCCGCTCACCATCCTGAATAGATCGCGCACCATGCCACACGCCTCATGTGCCGCGGTCAGCGCTGACCGCGGCACATGAAGGGTTAATGCGCCGGCATCGGTGTTTTCACCGATGTTGGCACATTCAGCAGGGGTCCGGCTACTGGGCACAGCCGGACCCCCGCTGCTGGTCCGTCCGGGGGCTCCCTGACACCCCTTTTCTGCAGCGCCGTCTTTAGATGGCGCTACAGATTGGGGTCTCGCACCACCTGCCGTCTAAAGACAATGGGCGGTCGGCATCGGGTTAAGAGACCAGTGAAAAGGGACAGGGAACATTAATGAAAGCTGTTATTATAAGGTAATTGCAGATCTATTGACCATAATTGACAGAATAACTCAGGTATACATACCTAGCTCTAATAAACTAACAAACAAAAAAAATGACAGTTACACTTTCATATTTTCCCCATATACAGTTATAGGGTAAGTAGTAGCTGATTGATATAAAGCAACTTGAATTTCAGTGAAGAGTTGTGCAGTACAATCCCAGTTCTGCTATAGTAATATCCCGCCCCGTGCCTGTCTTACAGGGAGCTCTGAGGAGTGTGTGCTGCGTCCTTACAAGTTCCGCATGGAGGAGGTGGAAGGATTTCGCTATCGCTGCAGGGTAAGTCCGGTATATTTGAGGACACGGAAAGTCCTCTGAGAAAGTGGCTTTGGATGCCTTCCTTTGAAGCAGTAATAAAAATAGTTACCAGCATTAGGTCTCTGATGATGGTGACAATTTACAGTCGATCTCACTGGAACACATTGAAGTACAGTGCCGATCTTAAAGGAAGTGTGTCGCTAAATATGTTATCTGCCAGTTAAAACCAGATAGTGACACACCTCCTTTTTATCTAATCTGTTTTTATTTTCTGATTACAGATTTTTTTATTCTATTTCCTGAACATGATAATGGGGATGGCCATCTTGCCTGAGCTGTTCTTAAAGGGATTATCCAATCCTAAAAAAAAAAACCCTCCCCCATATGTAGCGCTTATTATTTGGCTCAATGTTGAAAACTGATTTTTGTATAAATATAGATTTTGACGTGAAAAATTAAAAGTAATATCAAATATCCTTTCAAAATGTGCTAGGATATGCCCCCATTGTCCGATAGGTGCGGGTCCCACCGCTAGGACCTGCACCTATTTCGAGAATGGAGTGGGGAAATGAACGGAGGGCGCAGCCTCCCTCCATTTGTTTCTATGGGAGCAGCGCTTGGTGGTGGACGGATCCGGGGTCCTCCAGCCACAGCTCTCCCCGCTCTGATTTCGATATAGGTGCAGGTCCCAGCGGTGGGACCCGCACCTATCAGACAATGGGGGCATATCCTAGCGATATGCCCCTATTGTCTATGATGGGAATAACCCTTAAACATAAACAATAGGTCATTTTCTGATGACGTGTTCTCTCATGGATTTGTGTCTTTTTCCATGTGCCTACTTGGACTTACGTTTACCGGCAGTGCCGTATTCTAAGAGCATGCTCTGCTAGGCTACTGGTTTCCTCTGCTTGTATCATATGTGATGTGACCTCCTCTCACAGGACGCAATGAGATCTGTAACTAAACAAGCCATTAAAGAAGCTCGTCTGAAGGAGATAAAGGAAGAACTGCTCAACTCCGAGAAATTAAAGGTGAGAACCAATCCATGACAAGACTGCAGAATTGAAATTGTGTCTCCTCTACCGTATGCCTCTTTTGTATACCCCATGTTAACAGGTAACCATCTCTATAATGCATGTATGCACAACGTGGTCTGCCATGTAAATTCACAATAAAAGTACAGGGTGTAAACCCCGTCCGCAGTATTAAATCTGCAGACGTGAGGGAAGCTGTAGAAATTCAGATGCTGTATGCATTTCTCTCTCTTTGCAGGCACCCCAGGGTGTCCACATAGGAGATAGCCATCATTCATTAACCACCTAACTGTTCTGCCCAAGTCCAGTTTGGGCCGTGTCAAAAGTAGCTAACTGGAGAGGGGAGGGCTGCTTTAGATGATATCTCCTCAATGGTAGCAGCTAGCAACTGGTCTTGTCTGAAAGATGACAGTCCAGGCTTTCATACAAGACAAAAATGACAGCTAATGTCCAAGCAACAGAGGAGAAAACACAGAATTCTCTTAACCATCTAACTGTTTTGCCCGAGTCCAGCTCGGGCAGTGTGAAAAGTAGCTTACTGGAGGTGGGCAGGCTGCTTTAGATGCTGCTACCTCCTGAATGGTAGCAGCTAGAAACATGCAACTGATCTTATTTGAAAGCTAGACAAGACCAAAATGACAGCTAAACTCCAAGCAACAGGAGGAGAAATCACCGTTAGAAATCAAGTCTGGAATAATCGCGAGTAAAACCTGTTTTTACTTTCATTTTCAGCTGCATTCACAGCATCCCGATTTCTATCAGTGATATCTTCCTCTGTCCTGAACATATTGCTGTCATTTTGGTACTTTCTGAAAGCTTGGAATGTCTGCTTTCAAACAAGATCAGTTGCATGTTTCAGGAACTAGCAGCATCTAAAGCAGCCCTCCCCCCTCCATTTAGCTACTTTTCCCACTGCTGGAACTTCACTATGGCAAAACGGGGTTAAAGGGGTTGTCCCCAAAAAAGTGTTACTTTGCCATGAATAGAGCATGAATATAGGTTTTATTGTTTTTTTTTTTAAATTAAAGGACGGGGAAAATTACTTCCCAAGGAAAAGCGCACGGATTAAAACATTCCATCTTTATTATTTATTTTAAAAATTCCTGTGGGTTTTGCCGCATTACGGCCAACACGTGTCGATCGTGGAGAATTACCTACCATAGTGCTATTTATTAGTGAATCTCTGGGGGCTGTGTGCGAGGAGAGTAAAGGGTTGGTAACTGTAGAATGCACTTATGGGCGATGCAGGTGCTTTATTGTCACTTGGGGTGAGCTGCTGGCCATTCACAGAAAGGGAAAAGACACCACGTCCGTTAATATATGATTGGTGAAAATTACACTTGGAGCTGCATTTTTGCATTGATATAGTTTACATTTACTTTTTTTTTTTTAAATTTGGGATATAACGCCTTTAAACCATAGATGACATGTTCCTTCTCAGTCTTGGGTCACCTGTAATGAAGTAATAGTCGTACCAATATATAAAAGGCATGCCATGTTGCCAATGACTAGCTTCTTTGATTAGCTACAGTTGTCACATGGTGTAATCACTGAAGCCAATCAGCGGCAGGTTGAAGCAGTCATATATAGTACTAACTGCTGAGGCACAGCTTCTCAGCCTGCCTCTCATCTCCCTGACAAATAAGCCTGTCAATCACTGATAAGACTACCCACTGGAGGTCCCCTTAGTTTGAAAGGTCAGGGACTTCAGTCAATACCTTTTATGCTATACTGTATCTTTTCCCATAAACTACACTTAAAGGGCTATTTCAGTTGTGTAAGCTATTTACACAAGCACTGTTCCTCTACGATATGTCAAATCCTTAAACCATACAGAAACCATACAAGTGTCCAGTGTTACCTTTCTATCCCACTACTGTTCTCCCATTTTGATCTGTAATCAGCTCTTCATGTTATGGCATTTTCTCTTACATCACATGAACTGGAAACAAACACAAACCCCGCCCATAAGTGGCTGTTTCTGGGTGGGTCTGGGTGTTCCCAGGACGGGGCTTATATGCCCCGATGTCTCTTCTTTACTTGAAGGCAAGCGCTCATCCTTGTGAGTGATTTCACTGCTTATGAGGAAGTAAGCTTGACAGAGCATAACTGAGCATGCTTGACCATGCTGCACAGACAACGACAGGTCGTATCCATGGACAATTTTAAACAAAAGGCTGGCTGCCCCAAAAAAGATACTTTTATGACAGGTAAAGGCCAAAAAACTGGTAATAACATATTGGTGAGCCATTTGCATGGTAAAACTCTCTAACATAGACACTACTTTGTGTAACCGGAATACCCCTTTAAATCTGCTCTGCACCTCCTGCTTTATAAAAAAACGCCAATAGATTATGGGGCAGTGTAGCTTGTCGCTGTCATTATGTTGTACTCTGTTATAGGTGCATCCAACTGGTTGCTATTCTTCAGAGCATTACTGTGGTCATTATAGGGGGAAGTCTGACTAGTGCGCTTCAGCCATCATTATTGGGGGAGAATCGGATCATTTGACATTGGGCTTCTGGATCACTTTTTTCCTGCAGCAAGATTATCACTTTAAGGACAGAACAATTTTCCATTTACGGTTTTTACGCCCAGTTTTCCGAGAGCCATACCTTTTTTATTTTTTTTTTTCTTGAGACAAGTTGTACTTTCTAATGGCACCATTTAGTATGGCATTCAATGTAGTCAGCAGCTGAAAAAAATTCCAAATGGGGTGGAATAAAAAAAAAAAAAAAAAATGAATTCCGCCACAATTTTATGGGTTTCGTCTTTACGGCTTTCACTTTGTGGTAAAACTGATCTGTTCCTTACATTATTCTTGTAAATAGGATTACGGCGATACCACATTTATATAGTTTTTCTTGTGTTTTAATACTTTACAAAAACGGCAAAAAAAAACCTGAATTCAGATTTTCATAGTTCGGTCCGCAGAGCTGTATGGGGCTCATCTTTACAGGGCAATTTGTCGTTTTCAATGACGCCATTTTAGGCTTTGTGTGACTTTTTGATCACTTTTTCTATTCAACTTTTTGGGAGGTGAAGCGACAAAAAAAAACCTGAATTGGCCGTTTTGATATTTTTTTTTCCTGTTATGGAGTTCACAATATGAGATAAATACATTTATTTTTTTAATAGTTCAGGCACTTTGGAAGGCAGCAGTGCTAATGATGTTTAGTTTTTTAAATTATTTTTATTATGACGAAGGGGGTGATTTAAAATTTTTTTAAAATATATTTTTAATTACTTTTTATTTTTCACTTCTATAAAGATCCCCCTAGGAGACTTGAACATGTGATTGTTAGATTGCTTGTCCCATAAACTGTAATGAATAACTATTGCAGCCTATGGAACATTAAGTAGGTTCATATGGTGCCCTGCCATAGACGGCGGAAAGCTGGGTTAAATGTCTGCGATCAGTGTTATCGCCGATCGCAAACATTAGCCCCCGGTGTCTGCCTAGTGTGGGCATCCACCCTCATGTGGCAGCACCAGTGGTCGAGTATTTTCAGAACTCTTGTACATGCGCAGTGTGCTCTCCACTTTTGGGGCCCCGTTCTGGAGATAGGTCTGGGTCCCACCTCTCCTGACATTATAGCACTGTGCTGAGATGGGACAACCCCTTTAACAATTCTTATTTCTATCTCAGCAGTTATTCATGTATGTCGCCTCTGCCCTTACACATGTCTTATATGAGGTGCAGCTGAGGCTACTGGATGAGTCACGGCCGTGTGTCCTCCATGACCTGCCTTCACATCATAGCCTCAGTTAACCCGATTTCTGTGCCTTCTCCTGTAATGTTCTGCGGCAGCTGGCACCGCACACGGGTCTTATCAGCAGAGTACAGGTCGCTGTGTCTAGTAGGGACAGATATCTGACGTTTTAATCTTTGATGACTATAACGATTCCATTGTTCATGCTGAGTGTGTCTATTTCTGTTTTTAGCACTGAATTTATACATTTTGTTCCCTTTTAATACCTAACGCAAAAGCAGCAGCGCCTTGTTACTGTAATATTAAGGAGGGGCAAAAAATTAGTTCTTGCTCCTCCTCAGCCTGCAAGCTGTCAAAAATTAATCCGTTTATTAGGTTGTTGCTCTTTTTGGGAAAGCTAGGCGACAACCTGTATGGCCCCCACTCCAGCTCCTGCAGAGGTTGTCTGTTTTCTACAGGATAGCACTGCACAACTACAGATCAGCTATATTGAGCAGGAATTTTCAATTTGCGGCCCTCCAACTGTTGCAAAACTACAACTCCCAGCATGCCTGGACAGCCTACAACTATTAGGGCATGCTGGGAGTTGTAGTTTTGCAACAACCGGGGGGCCGGAGGTTGAGCATCCCTGATATAGAGTGTTATAGGACAAGTAATGGTGGTCACCTTGTCTTCCAGGAAATTGTTAAAATTTCTCCAAAATCCTATCGAAAGAAATAAAAAAAAGAAATTAAAAAAAAAAAAAGTGGAATGCAATCATTTGTAATTGACACTATACATTCTGACGAACAGTAGTTTGTGAGCGATATAAAGGGGTATTCTGGTTGTTAGAAAGATTCCTCTATCCTCAGGATAGGGCAGTGATGGCTAACTTCCGGCACTCCAGCTGTGGTGAAACTATGACTCCCAGCATGGTCTATTCATTTCTATGGAGTTCTGAGAACAGCCAAGCAAGTGTACATCTTGGCAGTGGTAGTTTTACCACAGCTGGAGTGCCGGAGGATGGCCATCACAGGGATAAGGGAAAACAGATTGATGGAGGTCCTACTGCTGGGACCCCCACTGATCATGAGAACAGGAGCCCCGTACCACCTGCAGCCACCCTGAAATGAATGGAGCAGCCGGTCAAACATGCGCATAGACACTTCATTAATTTTTATGTGATTTCTGGAAATAGACAAGTGCTGTACTTGCCTATGGCTGGAATTCCCATAGAAGTGAATAGAGCGGCTGCACACATGCTCTGCTCATTTCAGGGGGGCTGCAGGGGGTACGGGGCCCCCATTCTCAGTGGTAGGACACCCACTGATCTAATGGTTATCCCTGATCCTGTGGATAGGCATTAACTTCTAACAACCGGAGTACCTCTTTAAAGGGGTTATCCCATGAATAATGGGAAAAAATGAAAATCGGACATTTTATAGCACAATCTCTTTCTAACAAAGCCAGAACAAACCCTGTACCTCACATGGATCCAGAGATCTCCTCATTCGTTGCTCTGATTTATATCAAACTGACAGCTCAAGGGGAGTGTCTTTTCTGCTGCAGCTCAGGAGGCGTGTCTCAGCTCTCCCTATCACAGCTCAGGGGGCGTATCTCAATTCTCCCTATCACAGCTCAGGTGGCAGTTGAAAGATGAAACTGAGCATGTGCGGCCTTCTCAGTGAGCAGGACAAAGAAATAAGAAATTCAGTGGCACCATACAGAAACACAGTATTCAGATCCAGGTGCTGGTTTGAAAACTGTAGAATATTTTTCGTAGGAGAACCCCTTTAAATCTAACCCTACCCAAAAGTGAGGCAGCTTCCCGTAGCTGAAGCAGCTTTCTACCTACACTGCAAGTATAAAAGCTTAAAGAGGACCTTTCACCAATCCTGACATGCCTGTTTTAATAGCTTCATGCATTCCCCATGTAATAACAAGTCTAGAACATCTATTCTTATGTCTGTATGTTGTGTCATTCCTTTATTATTTGCACTAGAAGTTATGAATGAATTGCTATTTGTCTTCAGTAAAGGAACAGAGGGGGGTGACCAGTTGGGGGTGTGTCCCTGCACAGTATGAACATGACAGCACTGATTGGATAGAGTCAGTCTGTGCAAATACACCCCCAACGGGTCACCTCCCCTCTGTTCCTTTACTGAAGACAAATAGCAATTCATCCATAACTTCTAGTGCAAATAATAAAGAAATAGCACAACATAGAGCCATGAGAATAGATGCTCCAGAATTGTTAGTACATGGGGAATGCATGAAGATATTAAAACAGGTATGTCAGGAGTGGTGACAGGTCCTCTTTAAATCTGATTGGCTGGTGTGTGCGGCACCTAGAACAGTTTCCATTTTGCGTAATATTGCTGGGGTGTGATAAATGGAATATTGCACTTTTCTAATCTCTTTCCTTTGCTCCCTGCAGACATATTTTGAAGATAACCCAAGGGATTTCAATCTCCTCCGTCATGACAGACCTCTGCACCCTGCAATAGTGAAACCTCATCTGAAAAATGTTCCTGATTACCTAAGTACGTGTGGGCTGAATGAGCTGCTGGGAAATGAAGGATTCAGTTCAGATGTAGCGCAGGGTGCCGCATTGCAGGGCCATATACCCTGATAGAGAGCTCAAAGTATATAGAGAGGGGTCCCTGCTGAGGGAGGGCATGAGAACTGGGCAGACAGCGGTGAAGGCGTGAGATAAGACGTGACACAGGTTACAAAGTCCTGAAAGTGTGCGATTCCTTTATACTGACACTCTATTAGGGCTCATGCAAACGAACGTGTGTTTTTTTTTTTTTTTTTTTTTTAGTGGGCCGTATGCAGAACCATTCATTTCAATGGGTCTGCCAAAAAAACGGAAGTGCATGTCCATTCTGCAAATAAATAGAACATGTCCTATTATTGTCCGCATTACGGAGAAGGATAGGACTGTTCTATTAGGGGCCGGCTGTTCTGTTACTCAAAATACGGAATGCACGTGGACGTCATCCTTTTTTTTTTTTTTATGCGGACCACAAAATACATACGGTCGTGTGCATGAGCCCTTAGAAGATACTGCGAATACCATATATATTTACATTACAGATGCTGTGTGCTTAGAGAGCACCTGTCATCAGGATTGACCCTCTTAAACCAGTGATACTGCCTCATAGGGTTGATCTTGCTGGTTAAAATGACACCTGTCTTGTGAAAATCAGTTACAGCATTCCCGAGAAAAAAAGGCTTCAGAGCACCGAGGTGGGGGGTTTAGCACTGGAAAGTGGAGGTGCACTGAGGAGCCTGATTTGCATATTATTTTTTTTTCCCCCAACCAATTTACACAGTATCATTTTAATCAGCAGAATCAATCCCATGATGCAGTATGCCTGATCTAATCGGGTTGAACCTGCTGACAGATGCTTTTTAATAATTTGAAAATTATTGCATGGCAGCAGCCACAAGCGTAACCAAAGACATCGATGCCATTGTATGTAGCTGCAGTCATCTCTGTTCCAGTCCTAGGGCTTGTTACTTACTCGTTCTTCATGTTCAGAATTTAGTGTCCTCTAGCCATGGCTCCTCTGGTGTGCACATACACCTGTGTGTAGAAAATAGTAGGACTCGACTCAAAAGTCTGCCTAAAGGGGTTGTCTCTAGGATATGCCACCAGTATTAGATACAGGGGTACACCACCTATGAGGCGAGGTGAGGCAGTTGCCTCAGGCAGCACCAGGTAGGGGCAAGAGGGGGGGGATTATCTGTCTCTGCAGTATAGTATTGGGAAGCACAGTATGTGGCACTGTATTACCCTGTATGTTTTATAGCTCTGTATGTAATGTTTTCAAAGTATGTATTTAACAGTAGGGCTGGAGGGAAGGGGTTAGGTAAAGAAATTGGCATTTGGGGGGTTGGGGCGCCATTTCAATTTTCATCTGAAGCAGCAGAAAGGCTAGGTGCCCCTCTGATTAGATAGGTGCGGGTCCCACCTTTCTTGAGAACAGGACCCATGAAGTGAACAGAGAGCAGCTGTGCATGCGTGGCCGACCTCCATTCATCTCCAACTGTCCCATAGAAGTGAATGGAGCGGTGGCTGTGCTTGCGCGGTGCACTGTCCATTTACTTCTATGGGACTTCTGAAAACAGCAGAGTGCACTTACTCGTTTTTTTTTTTTTTTTTTTTTTGGTACTCCCATAGAAATGAATGGAGAGCATGCCGGGCATGATTGGTGCAATGTCCTTCACTTCGGGGGCCCCGTTCTGGAGATGGGTGCGGGTTCTACGGGGGTATATCTTAAGAAGAGACAAGCCCTTTAACTCTAGATGATTACGGGAAATCTGAATTGTTGTTAATGTGCATTTATTTCTGAAATCGGTAAAATCACCAGCGAGCAGCATTTCCTCGTTATATCTGTTTCTGAGAAAGCTGGGAGACGAGCAGTATGGCCCCCCCTCCAGATGGCATCAAGCTCTTGCAGGCTTCCAAATAGCAGATCTGCCCTGTTATTGCAGTAATGGGTGACCTCCCTCATGTAGCATCATAATAATTTATGACTCTGTGAATTCCTGTCTTCTGAACTGTAGTCACGGTCAGGAAGGACTTCACAGCATCATAAACCATTCTGATGCTGCAAGTTCACTTCAGTGGAGCAAGTTCAGTCCGGGAAATACTGCTCCCATACGGAGTTTTTCTTCCTCCAGATTGAATACGCTCGTCTGGCCTTAGTGCTGCTTATGTATACGGTACCACTGTGGTAATGTTCCCCAGCTGCTCCTTATTGACTGCCGCCTCATTTCTGTCATTGCAGTTCCTCCTTCCTTGCGCTCTATTGCAAATCCTTTACTAAAGAAAAAGAAGAGAAAAAGGATGCAGCCTGGTCCCTCCACAGCACCATCCAAAAAGGTAAATGCTCCTCAACAGACGGAGATACGTAACCCCTGCTGATCACCAGAACAAGGTGCAGGGTATTTAAAGGGGTTCTCCGGGAATTAAAAAAATGAAAATATGCAAATACTACTTTATTATAAATATATTCCCAAATATTTTTTGTTAGTTATAATTGCTTGTTTTGTCTAGGAAGCAACCATTAGGAGAAACAAAATGGCCACCGCCTTGTTAGTGCACACAAAACCTATCCTAATCACACAGCAGGACAAGTTACTTCACAACACTGAGGTAAAGAGCTGCCTCATCCTCCTCTCTTCTCTGACTGTCAGGGATTATGATTCTGACTACAGTTTAATATGTTATTTAGCTGATTATTTGTGGGAATGGTGATTATCAGGAGACATGAAGTACAGAGAGGACGGACAGGACAGACTGTGGTAATGGAGACTGCAGACAAGTGCTGCTTCTTATAAGCCACATCTGCTCATGAACTCCATTCCTACAGAGATTCATCTAAAGATCTTATCTGTATTCGGGATCATAATCCCTGACGAGCAGAGAGGAGGATTAGGCAGCTCTTTACTAGAGATGAGCGAGCAATGCTCGTTACGAGCACTGTAACACTCGGGTCCCGTCTGCAATGCCCGCAGGCATTGCGGATCCGTCCTCATCTACATGTAAGTCAATGAGGACGGATCGTTTGGTATGACACTCATACCAAACGGTTCCGTCCTCGCCCGTCTTAAAGTCAGTGGGGACGGAACCGTTTGGTATGAGTGTCATACCAAACGATCCGTCCTCATTGACTTACATGCAGATGAGGACGGATCCGCAATGCCTGCGGGCATTGCAGACGGGACCCGAGCGTTACAGTGCTCGTAACGAGCACTGCTCGCTCATCTCTACTCTTTACCTCAGTGATGTGAAGTAACTTGTCCTCCTGTGTGAGTAGGACAGGTTTTGTGTGTACTAATAGGACGGCAGCCATTTTATTTCTCCTAATGATTGCTCCCCAGTCAAAACAAGCCATTATAACTAATGAAAGGTATTTGGGAATATATTAATTAGAAAGTAATATTTAAGTATTCTCATTTTCTTAATTCCTGGAGAACCCCTTTAAATGACCCTCCGTAGTGCTTTCTTATTATCCAGAAATACTCCTATATTAGGTGTATTTCTGGAGCAGATTGCGGCACAAAGGGCACAGTCTGCGACTTTTCCCTGCTTACGCCAGGTCTAAAAAATGACGTGGGCGGGAAAAGGCATGGGCATTTTCTACACCATTTTTAGGCATAGAAAATGGTCTAAATGTAAGCCAGCAAGGAAGCCGTCTTATACTTAGACCGGCGCTGGATACCTGGAAGTTATGCCTCTACAAAACTTCAGCGGATCCATCATCAGCTATAAGTGTTATTAAGATCGGCGGTCTTAATAAATGACCCCCTTTGTCCTTGGTCTGCCATTTATAGTGAACGACTGATAATGTGGCCTCTGGCAAAAGCTGGGCACAGCCAGCAAAAGCCAAAGGGGGCATGACTTCTTAGTGCTGATGCCAGCGATCAGCAGTGGGCACAGTTTTCAGACCCCCATCGACAGTCGATACTTTGTCGCGGAGATCTGGCACTCCGCACTGCTTGGTGGAACCTCTCATTCACTTCAGTGGAAGCAGCGTCCGCTACGCAATTCACGGAACTACTGCAGAACAGCTGATCGCCAGGGGTGTCAAAATAAAAGCAAATCAATATAAAAGTACTGGAAAAGTTGGAAAATCCCTTTAAATGGGACTCTGGGCACATCTTTCATTTCATAGTCCTCTTGAAAAATGAAAGCTGCACTGTGATTGGTTGTTATGGGCAGCAATGACATTTTTCTTTTAGACATCTGGGCAAATTTTTATTTAATTTACTTGTAATGTTATGTTTCAGCCACCAGGTGGCGCTGAAAACTTTGTCCGGTGGTTCAGGAAGTTCCAATGCCTGAATGTTAATACTTGTGTGTTATCTGAATATTAAAGTGTGTACTCCTCTCCCATTACAGTTCAGGAAGACACAGAACCCTCTACGTACTTTCAAATACACAAAAGGGAAGAAGAAAACTGGTGCCAAGAAAAAAGCAGAATCTTGAGCAACGTGACAATTTGGACTTCTGATTGAATTTCCTATAACAAGACCCTGAGTCTTTCCTCTGTGGGCGTCATAATGGACTTGAATGAGCCGGCAGTGGTGTTTCCTGCGCTCTGGACAGAGAAGATTTTGGTCGTCACAAAGAGCCTTTTATGCAGAGTTTATGTAAATAAATTCATATATTTGTATGGGCAGAAGTTACACCCTCTTATTTCCAGTGGTTGCTTTGAGAGAGTTACACTTCAGCTACCATTTCAGTTGTAGTGTTCTATGTCTACGGCTCCTGTGCAGACCTATGTGTCTCCATGGTTACAGACTACAAACAAACCCTTTTGTGGTCTGATCCTGCAGAAGGTGACCTGACTGAAGGTGAGTAACACATGACTGCAGGATCAAACCACACAAGACTATTTGCAAGGTTGGTTCATTTTTTTTATTTTATTTTAGATGCATTAAAGGGATTCTGTCAGCAGGATAAGATGTATAGAGCTTTTCACATCTACTTATTCCTCTCCCCGATTTATTTCAAAATATACTATTATTACTTTTATTAGTGCTGTAGTTTCTTCAAAAAATCATTTTAATTCATGTGCTACTGACTTACTTAAAGGGTTTCTGTCACCAGTTTTTTCGGTATGAATCAGGCTGACATTAGAGATGTGCTAATGTCACCTGATTCCAAATATATATCTGTTTTATTTACTGGTGCCCCCATTTTTATATAAAATGAACTTTTATTTTATGCTAATAAGGCCTCTAGGTGCAAGGGGCGATACCCCTGCTCTTAGAGGCTCTGTTGATTGACAGGCCCAGGGAGAGAAGAAACACTCCATTCACCATAGATTGCAAGGACCTTCAGTGATGTCATGACCATGTGATCAGTCACATGGTTAGGATCACACAAACAGCCTGTCTCCTCCTAAACCATGTGACTGATCACATGGTCATGACATCATTGAAGGTCCTTACAAGCTATGGTGAATGGAGTGTTTCTTCTCTGCCTGGTCCTGTCAATCAACAGAGCCTCTAGGAGCAGGGGTAACGCCCCTTGCACCTAGAGGCCTTATTAGCATAAAATAAAAGTTCATTTTATATAAAAATGGGGGCACCAGTAAATAAAACAGATATATATTTGGAATCAGGTGACATTAGCACATCTCTAATGTCAGCCTGATTCATACCGAAAAAACTGGTGACAGAAACCCTTTAAGGAGCCCAAGGGGCTGTCCTCCCGGCCGTTGGAGCCCAGCCACGCCGCTTATTTTGGAGCCCAGCACCGCCCTCCTGCTAATTATTCACACCCCTTAGCGCTCTGCTTCTTCTCTTGCTGCGCCGTAATCTCGCGCATGCGCGCTTAGTCGGAGGAGGCCGCTGCCAGTACACAACATGGGCGAACACTGATGTATCCACAACGCATGCTGACAGAATCCCTTTAAAGACTAACCCCTTAGTGACAACCAGTACACGTGGTGGTCACTAAGGGGCTACCGATTTTGTACGACCCAGTCTAAGCACTCCACAGGTTTCGGCTTTCAGATGAGAGCCTGCCTCCTGCTCTTATGGCCTGGACTAGCAGAAGCGCAAATCCAGGATGTTTAACCCCTTAGATGCCGTGATCAAAAGCGCTTACAGTATAAAAGCGGTTACAGAGGCAGCATACTCCTGTCTCTCATAGGCAACCACAAATGAGGTCACGGGGTGCCAATGTCTGTTCACGCAGGCTGCAGCCTAATGAAATCCCCAGGTCGGATACAGCGTGTCCTAGGATTCCTTAGGCCATCATTAGGCTACAGATGGATGTGTAGCTCTGACAGTGCATGAACAGTGCAATGTATTTTGGAAACTATCAAAAGATTGCCTATTATAGTCCCCATGTGGGAGTATTAAATGGTAAGAAAAATGTTAAAAAAAAATTCCAAGTAAAAAACAAAACATTTTTTTCCATTGAAAAACGCTTTTCAATTGAAAAAATTGCAGAAATAAAATCTCCACATATTTGGTTTTGCCGCATCTGTAACGACCTGCACTACGCAATTATCGTGTAATTCATCCCATGCGGTGAATGTAGTAAAAAGAACAAAAGCCAAAATTGCTGCTTTTTGCTTATTCGCCACAAAAAATGGAATAAAAATCCATCAAAAAGGGTTATGCATCCCAAAATGATACCAATGAAAACTACAAGTCGTCCCAAAAAAATCAAGCCCTCACACAGCTCCATAGAAAGAAAAACAAAAAATTCTGGGTGGCATGGCGATGCAAAAAACTTTTTTTTTTTTTTTTTTTTTTTTTTTTTTAAGAAGGGGTTTTTATTGTGCAAAAGTAGAAAAACATGAAAAACTATATGAATGTTATTTACGCTGAAAAATAAACGCAGTAAAATTTATAATGTAAAAACTCAATGGCAGTATGGCTGTTTTTCCTGCTCCCAGAAAGAGTTAATAAAAGTTAATCAATAAGTTGTGTACCCCAAAATGAAACCTTTAAACTAGGACCTGTCCTGCAAAAAAACAGTCCTAATACAGCAACATCAATGAAAAAATAAAAAAAAGTTATAGCTCTTGTCAGTGAAAAAAACAAACAAACCCTTGGTCATTAACCCTTTGAGCCCCGGAGGTTGTTTTTTTTTTCCGTTTTTGCGCTCCCTGCCTTCACACAGCCATAACTTTTTTGTTTTTCTGTTCACTTAACTGTACAAGGGCTTGTTTTTTGCGGGACAAGTTGTACTTTCCAACGCCACCATTTAATATTGCATATGATGTAGTGGGAAGCGGGGAAAAAAATTGGGTGAAATTGCAAAACAAAACCAATTCCGCCACAGTTTTACGGGTTTTTTATTTACGCCGTTTGCTTATTCTTTAAAACTGACTTACTTTCATTCTACAGGTCAGTACAAATCCAGCGTTATCTAATATGTATAGTTTTTCTTGCGTTTTGATAAAATACATTTTTTTTTGTCATATTTTGACCCCTATAACTTTTTGGTATTTATGTGTACAGAGCTATATGGGGGCTCATTTTTTTGTGGGGCGATCTTTTCATTGATACCATTCTGGGGTGTGTATGACTATCGCTTTTTATTTAATTTTTTTTTTTTTGGAAAAAAAAGTTGCAAAAAATGGCGAATCGGCCATTTTGACGCTTTTTTCCGTTTCGCTGTTTTCCGTATGGGAAAGATATTTTTATTTTTTATAATATGGGCTTTTCGCACATGGCAATACCCATGATGTGTATTTTTTTAATTTTTTGAATACTTTTATTTTTATTTTGGGGAAAGGGGGGTGATTTGAACTTTTACGTTCAAAAAAAAAAAAAAATTATTTCATTTTTTTTTTACACTTTTTTATAGTTCCCATAGGGAACTATAACAAGCAATCATCTGATTGCTTATATCATAGACTCCAATGCATTAGCATTACTGCTTTCCTATAGAGCCCTATTACACAGGTCTCCATAGGAAAGACTATGCAGCAGCCTCCTGTCATTCACTATGACAGGGGCTGCTGCAGGCACGCTCTGGCTCTTCCGATCGCCACACGGGGGAGCCGGAGCAACACCGGAAGCGCGCGCTTCCAGTGTTTGCCGCGCTCGGGTGCCGTGGTCAGAATTGACCGCATTTTGTTTTACTATATAGTATATAAGTTTCTTTCCTACGAGAAGAGTTTTGCAGTTTCTGTCTCTTGTGATGTGTGGGTTGTCATGTTGTTCTTTTAGTGTAGAAATGCCTTCTACTCAGATACTCTTGTAGGTAAAAGCCAGAGGTGTTTGACTACTAGAGTATAGGTTCCCATACACAATAGACGTTTTTTGTACCTTTTTTTTTTGTGATTCTGACCGCCATCTAATGTGTGTGGCGGTAAAGAAGGATCAGAGGATTGGTTATACTTGATTTTGGTATACCCAGTGCTTTGTTGTAAAGGCAGAAAAGCTGTTACCAGAGGTCTCTAACAGCATCCTATTTCCCTCCCCATGGTGAGAACACATATACATTTCCTCAAGCCAAGCTTGCATGTATATTCGGGATTTTGGGAGTGTTCAGTCGACAGTTGTCTAAGGTCTATGGCCACCTTAAAGAGAAACTTACATCAATATGTTTTTGTCACATGTTAATAACATATATGTGAATATTCTGTGTAATAAACAAAAACAGGCGAACGGTTTTCTGGATATACTTTCTGTTTTTTTAAGTCTCTCCTTTGTATTCTACTTCTTGTCCTGGCTTTTTAGCTTCCCATTTATTTGGATTTTGTCACAGCAAACAGTCTCTGTTAACTCTCTCAGTCAGACCATCACTGCGGCCAGAGAGCGCACCCTGTAGTGACTCCATTACAGCATCACACATTACACTGATCTATGCCTATCAAGGAAACAACAGAGCTGTCATCCCAATTCTATACCTTCTATTTTCAGGAGCATTTCCTTGCAGATACCATTCTTCCCCTCACAGCAGCAGTTCACTGATAATAGCTTACCTACCTATATAGAAATTCTTGTGATTTGTGTTGACTGCTATAGCAGGATGATGTTTTAGAATTTATTTTCTATAGTATATTGCTGTTTAAAAAAAATTCTAAAAAAAAAATGCTTGTTGAATATTGAGTTTAAAAAAAGAATATCTCTTCCTGATGGAGTCCAGCTCGGGCAGTGTGAAAAGTAGCTAACTGGAGGGGGAGGGCTGCTTTAGATGCTGCTACCTCCTGAATGGTAGCAGCTAGTAACATGCAACTGATCTTGTTTGAAAGCTAGACAAGACCAAAATGACAGCTAAACTCCCTCCAAGCAACAGAGGAGAAATCACTGTTAGAAATCAAGCCGGGAATAATCGCAGGTAAAACGTATTACTTTCATTTTCAGCTGCATTCACAGCATCCCGATTTCTATCAGTGATATCTTCCTCTGTCCTGAACATATTGCTGTCATTATGGTATTGTCTGAAAGATTGGAATGCTTTCATACAAGACCAGTTGCATGTTTCTAGCTGCTCCCATTGAGGAGATATCACCATCTAAAACAGCCCCCCCCCACCCCCCTCCAGGTAGCTATTTTTCCCACTGCTGGAGCTGAACTCTGGCAAAACAGTTAGGGGTTTGAAGAGGTCTTTAGAGATTCTGGTATTGATGACGTATCCTCAGAATAGGTCAATCAATCAATATCAGATTGGTGATGGTCCGACACCCGGGACCCCTGCCGATCAGATGTTTAAAGAGGTGGGATGCTAACTGGTTGCAGCTCAGTCCCATTCAAGTGACTGAGGCTGAGCTGCAATACCAAGTATGGACCCTATGCAATTGACTGGTAAGCTGCAAGGAGGCTGTGGCGCTCACACAGCAATCACACTGCGGAAGAACTACAACTACCAGCCATGTAATAATGACTACAATAGAACGAGATGAGTCTTTCTACCCCCTTGGCAGGTGCAGCCTAGTTGCATGCTTCCAGTTACTGATCTTTGACACACTTTGCCCCATCCTAGGGACCTGATATCTTCACGAGTAGCATTGATAAGATGGTCCGGACTGTCTGGTTTATCTGTTCCACGTCCTATCTCCTCAGATCATCTTAGTCCTCTGGCTTCATGTTTAGCGTTCTCACCTTGTACTAACCCGCTGGCATTGAGGATGATTCCAGAAGATAAGATTATATTCTGCTGTCCTTGCCCTGACGTGCCAAATGAGTTCTATTGCTGATAAAGTCTACAGCCAAGGTGTGCTAATCTCTAATACAGTATATTGGGTGTACTCCAAGATGCCCTCAGAGCCTTCTCTCCAGGAAGGAGCTGTGCAGTTCCTCTTTGAGGAACATTTGGATGGGTTTGTTCTTGCAGCAAGCACATGGATTTCTGATAGCCCCATTCAGATGCATGAGACAGTCACAGACGTTTCTGCAAAAACTTGCCGTGTGTGAGAATGCACTTAAAAGTACTATAAAAATAAATGCTGAAAGTGAGCAAAAATAATCTGTCCCATTGTATTACTAAACTGTGTAAAGTAATTAACACGGAAAAGGACTGTATATATATATATATATATATATATATATATATATATATATATACACTCACCGGCCACTTTATTAGGTACACCATGCTAGTAACGGGTTGGACCCCCTTTTGCCTTCAGAACTGCCTCAATTCTTCGTGGCATAGATTCAACAAGGTGCTGGAAGGTGATGGCATCACACAGTTGCCACAGATTTGTCGGCTGCACATCCATGATGCGAATCTCCCGTTCCACCACATCCCAAAGATGCTCTATTGGATTGAGATCTGGTGACTGTGGAGGCCATTTGAGTACAGTGAACTCATTGTCATGTTCAAGAAACCAGTCTGAGATGATTCCAGCTTTATGACATGGCGCATTATCCTGCTGAAAGTAGCCATCAGATGTTGGGTACATTGTGGTCATAAAGGGATGGACATGGTCAGCAACAATACTCAGGTAGGCTGTGGCGTTGCAACGATGCTCAATTGGTACCAAGGGGCCCAAAGAGTGCCAAGAAAATATTCCCCACACCATGACACCACCACCACCAGCTTGAACCGTTGATACAAGGCAGGATGGATCCATGCTTTCATGTTGTTGACGCCAAATTCTGACCCTACCATCCGAATGTCGCAGCAGAAATCGAGACTCATCAGACCAGGCAACGTTTTTCCAATCTTCTACTGTCCAATTTCGATGAGCTTGTGCAAATTGTAGCCTCAGTTTCCTGTTCTTGGCTGAAAGGAGTGGCACCCTGTGTGGTCTTCTGCTGCTGTAGCCCATCTGCCTCAAAGTTCGACGTACTGTGCATTCAGAGATGCTCTTCTGCCTACCTTGGTTGTAACGGGTGGCAATTTGAGTCACTGTTGCCTTTCTATCAGCTCGAACCAGTCTGCCCATTCTCCTCTGACCTCTGGCATCAACAAGGCATTTCCGCCCACAGAACTGCCGCTCACTGGATGTTTTTTCTTTTTCGGACCATTCTCTGTAAACCCTAGAGATGGTTGTGCGTGAAAATCCCAGTAGATCAGCAGTTTCTGAAATACTCAGACCAGCCCTTCTGGCACCAACAACCATGCCACGTTCAAAGGCACTCAAATCACCTTTCTTCCCCATACTGATGCTCGGTTTGAACTGCAGGAGATTGTCTTGACCATGTCTACATGCCTAAATGCACTGAGTTGCCGCCATGTGATTGGCTGATTAGAAATTAAGTGTTAACGAGCAGTTGGACAGGTGTACCTAATAAAGTGGCCGGTAAGTGTATATGCTACAGAGGACAGTATACTGTATATATATACTACAGAGGACTGTATACTGTGTGTGTGTATATATATATATATATATATATATATATATACAGGGGCGTAGCTATAGGGGGTGCAGAGGTAGCAGTCGCTACTGGGCCCAAGAGCCTGAGGGGGCCCAAAGACCCTTGTGCCGCATAAGAAGACACACAAAGTACTGAGGGAAGGGGAGCCCAAGCTGAACTCTTGCTCCCGGGACCATGAGCCTTTAGCTACGCCCCTGTATATATATATACACACACTACAGAGGACAGTACACTGCTACAGAGGGATCTGAATAGATTGGAGGCTTGGGCAGAGAAGAGGTTTAACACTGACAAATGTAAGGTTATGCACATAGGAAGGAATAATGCAAGTCACCAGTACATACTAAATGGTAAAACACTGGGTAACACTGACATTGAAAAGGACTTAGGAATTTTAGTGAACAGCAAACTAAAGCTACTTGCACACTTGCGTTTGCAGGATCCGTTTGTGCGATTCGTCCAGGCTCTCACAAACGGATCCATCATGATAATACAACCGTCTGCATCCGTTCTGAACGGATCCGTTCGTATTATCTTTTACATAGCAAAGACGGATCCGTCATGAACTCCATTGAAAGTCAATGGAGGACGGATCCGTTTTCTATTGTCAGACAAAACGGATCTGTCCCCATTGACTTACATTGTGAGTCATGACGGATCCGTTTGCATCAGTTTCTTCATGTGGACACCAAAACGCAGCAAGCAGCGTTTTAGTGTCCGCCTCCAAAACGGAATGGAGACTGAACTGAAGCAAAACTGATGCATTCTGAACGGATCCTTCTCCATTCAGAATGCATTAGAACAAAACTGCTTAGTTCAGGACCGTTTGTGAGAGCCTGTGATGGATCTCACAAACGGATGCTGCAAACGCAAGTGTGAAAGTAGCCTAAGCTGTAGAAACCAGTGTCAGGCAGCTGCTGCCAAGGCCAATAAGATAATGGGTTGCATCAAAAGAGGCATAGATGCCCGTGATGAGAACATAGTCCTGCCACTTTACAAATCACTAGTCAGACCACACATGGAGTACTGTGTACAGTTCTGGGCTCCTGTGAACAAGGCAGACATAGCAGAGCTGGAGAGGGTTCAGAGGTGAGCAATTAAAGGGGTTGTCCCACGAAAAATATTCTAAAGTTTTCAAACCAGCACCTGGATCTGAATACTTTTGTAATTACATGTCATTATAAATTAAGGACCACTTAATTTATTATTTCTTTGACCTATTCACTGAGAAGGCCGCACATGCTCAGATTCAACTTTTAACTGTCTCCTGAGTTGTGATAGGGAGATCATGGACACGCCCCCTTAGCTGTAGCAGAAAAGACACTCCCTGAGCTGTCAGCTTGATATAAATCTAGCAGAGCAATGAATAGGGAGATCTCTGGATCCATGTGAGGTACATGGCTGGTTCTAACTTTGTTAGAAAGAGATTGTCATGTACTATATGATGTCTGATTTTCATTTTTTACATTATTCGTGGGATAACCCCTTTAAAGTAATAACTGGAATGGGTGGACTACAGTACCCAGAAAGATTATCAAAATTAGGGTTATTCACTATAGAAAAAAGACGACTGAGGGGAGATGTAATAACATGTATAATATATCAGGGGTCAGTACAGAGATCGCTCCCATCATCTATTTATCCACAGGACTGTGACTGTGATGAGGGGACATCCTCTGCGCCTGGAGGAAAGAAGGTTTGTACACAAACATAGAAGAGGATTCTATATGGTAAGATCAGTGAGACTATGGAACTCTCTGCCTGAGGAGGTGGTGATGGTAAGTTCACTAAAAGTGTTCAAGAGGGGCCTGGATGTATTTCTGGAGGGTAATAATATTATAGGTTATAGTTACTAGAGAGGGGTCGTTGATCCAGGGAGTTATTCTGATGCCTGATTGGAGTCGGGAAGGAATTTTTTCCCCTAAAGTGAGGAAAATTGGCTTCTACCTCACAGGGGTTTTTTTTTTTTGCCTTCCTCTGGATCAACTTGCAGGATAACTGGCTGAACTGAATGGACAGATGTTTTTTCAGCCTTATGAACTATGTTACTATGTATAGAGTCTACAGGATTTTGTGCAGTTACATTAACCTTTTATACATAGATCTTCAGGTGGAGCTATATACAACATGCTTGAATATTCCATTTAAAGGGGAATTCCCATCAGGGATAAGGATGGCATATCGGTAGGATAATCTCCAGACGAGGGCCCCTGAAGTGAAGGAGAGCACACTGCACATGCAAGGCTTGCTCTCCTTTCACCATTTTGGGAATACAGGAAATAGTGGAACCAGTGCTTGGCTATTTTTGGAACTCCCATAGTGGTGAACTGAGGCTGGCTCCGCAGGTACAGTGTGCTATTCTTCACTTCAGGGACAAGAATGGGTTGACATGCCGGTTTCCACGGACTCCAGAGTGGGGAATTATGAATTGGGGACACCCTGTGTATACAAGTCTAATTTAGACTCTATTTTTAAAATGTTTCTGTGGGGATTTGAACTTGCAACCATATACATTAAAGGCAAGAACCTTAACCACTGGTCTATAGAGCTCAATGCTGAGGCATTGCTGAAAAACCTCATAGAAGTTTCTAGTTCTAGTATAATACAAGAGAAACTTCTATGAAGTTTTTAATACAAAAGAAACTTCTATGCGATTTTTCAGCAATCACAGCATTGAGCTTGATAGCCCAGTGGTTAAGGGTCTTGCCTTTAATGTAGATGGTTGTGAGTTTGAATCCCCACAGAAACATTTACACAGGGTGTCCCCAACAGTGAAAGTTTGCTTTTATTGAGGGAAAAAAATGGAGCAAAACGAAAAAAAAAAAATTATCAAATAACACCCGTATTAACCCACATCAACCTTTTTAACTTGTGTAATCAGTATTTTTTGTTCGGAAAGGTGGCAACCCTAACAGCACCCCCCCTTAGGATGTCTATAGGCCACTCACTGCAGCAAGCTAAGCCTCATCAGGACTCACTTCGTTAAAAATTATTTTTTTCTTTTCATCGCGATATTCTGACTCTCATAACTTTTTTATAGTTATGTCTACGGAGATGTGTGGGGACTCATTTTTATTCAATTTTCTTGGGAGATAAAGTGAATCAGCCTTTTTTTAAAAAAATTTTGTTACGCCATTCACCATATGGACTAACTTTATAAAATATTTTAATAGTATGGACCTTTTCGCATGTGGCGATGCCCATAATGCTATTTTTTTTGTTTCTTTTTATTTTGGGGAATGAGGGTGATTTTAATTTTTATAAACATTTTTTATATTTTCAAAACTTTTTTTACTTTTTGTTAAGTCCCTCAAGTGGACTACAACTTACAATCATCAGATGTAAATTGCTTCATTAGTCTGTATAGAAATCACTATATCACAGTTCAGTGCTGCCATCTAGTGACCTGAACTGGGATATACTAACAATGAGCCTGGAAGCCTAGTACAGCCTGCGGCTTATTTATGGAACAGGGTGCTTTCCCCGATCTTCTCTGGGGGAAAGCGCGCCTGAAGAGGAATCCCACACTTCCTGTTTTTAACACTCTCAGATTTCGTGAGTGAGGGGAACTCATTGATGTGAGGGGAGGGGGCATGTGGCGTATTCTGGGGCCGTTAGGGTGAAGAACTGTGTGAGGGAGGGCCAGAATCGACAGAATGTAACTGTATTGTTAGCCCATTATTATAAGATTTACTTTTGATTTTGCCCAGGGCCACATTTTGTCTAAAACTGCCCCTGAACATACTCTTAGGTACAGGGGCGTAGCTATAGGGGTTGCAAAGGTAGCAGTCGCTATCTGGCCCAGGAGCCTTAGGGGGCCCGAAGACCCTTGTGCCGCATAAGAAAAACACAAAGCACTGAGGGAAGGGGGTCCCAAGCTGAACTCTGAACCAGGGCCCATGAGCCTTTAGCTACGCCCTTGGTTAGGTATGTAGGTAAAATTATAGTTGTGGAACAGGCCAGCAAATCTGACGCAATACCAAGAGTGAAATCTGCAATGAAACAAATTCACAGATATGAAAATTAGCCTCATGCTATCAGATTTGCCCAGATCTCTGCAGTATGTCACTAGGGTCTCGTAAATTGTCATAGACTTGCATTGTACTGTAATTCACTCCAGAATTTGGTGCTGTGTACGAACATGGCCTTCCATGACACCCATCCACAAAATTACACCTGTTGATGGCGCTGCTCTATGTTCCTATGTTGATAAGAAATAACCAAGTAAGGCCTCTTTCACGTGACGTATATATTTTGCGGCCACCAAAAAATACTGATGACGTCAGTTTTGAATCTTTTTTTTTTTTTTTTTGCAAATCCATTGTGCCTTTCATTGTCCGCAAAACATACAAGAATTTTTTTTGCAGAGCTACAGAACGGACAAACAGATGCAGACAGCACAAGGTGTTCTGTGCGCGTTTTTACGGACCCATTGGGTCCACATCCTATCCGCAAAAAATGCAGATCGGATGTGGACCAAAAATACGGTCGTGAAAATGCACCCTGATTGTGGTGATATCAAATTCTTTCATATGGAAGCCTGTGCACTGTGTTTTGACTCTGGATTAGGGCCTTCATCAGTTACAATGTCCTGAAAATGGGCAGGCCAATCAATTGCCACAATAAAAACTCAAACGCATACAATGAAAATTGAAGAAGGATGAAAGGTGTAAAAGAAAAACTAAAATCTGTATGCCTATATAGTGCAAGATAGGCCATTACTAAAGCATAATATGTAGGCTCTTGTGTATGACTTGTTTTATTTGATGTGTAATTTTTGGGATGCCAGCCATCTTGATTCCTTTTCTGGTTTTCCTAATGAATCCTACATTTCCCATTATGCCTGGCTTTGCAGAGACAGAGGGGCAGAGTCTCACCACAATGCCTTGCTCTCTCTATGTAATGGCAGCCATGACAGATTAGTGACACAGCTGATGTCCCCTCACACTGCAGTCTCTGTGTTTTCCTATGTGATGCAGCTTGAGCCTGTCTGCTCTCTCTGCCTGTCAGCTCTTACAGTACATGCAGGAGGCAGGGAGTCTCGTGTGAAGCTACATCCCATAGAACTACACTGGAGAGTCAGCACACAGATTGTACAGGCAGTGTGAGTCAGTAGGTATGTATGCACTACCTACTATATATCTGCATTCCTGGGCTGTTAGATAAGGGGGACATTATATCTTCAACACAATGCACAGATATGCAGAAGAGTGTGAGGAAGGGCTGAGAGCTGCGAGGAGGGATTTGATTGGTGATGATGTCATCCTGTAGTTCACCGAAAGTTAGCCACGGGGGAGAGACCTAGTTCCTATTTACACATTAGAGCCGGCATCCCCAAACTGCGGCCCTCCAGCTGTTGTAAAACTATAACTCCCACCATGCCCTGCTGTAGGCTGATAGCTGTAGGCCGTCCGGGCATGCTGGGAGTTGTAGTTTTGCAACATCTGGAGGGCCGCAGTTTGGGGATGCCTGCATTAGAGCAAGAAGTATCCCTGCAAATTCATGCAGTCCTGGGCCAAAAATGGGTGGGACTTATTCAAACTCTGCCCCATAAGTGGGTGTTCCCATGGCAAATTACACTGCTAGAATACTGGTGGAGAGTTAGCTGTGTGTATATATATATATATATATATTTATATATATTACTCACAAAATGTTAGGGATATTTGGATTGTGAGTGAAATTTCAGGAGGAACCTAAATGCACTGTAACCTTTACAGGTGAACTTAATGGGACCTTCTCTAAACTTTTGGATGCACATGTCCAACTGTTCAATGTTTCAGTATTTGTTGCACAACTTGCTGTTCTGTAACACGGAGCTTAATGGAAAAATTCACAACAGGTGTTTGATCCATGAATCGCCCAATAAATTTCCTGGTTCAATTAGAATTGGTATTTAAACAGTCCTCCTCATCATGCTGTTCACATTTTGACATCATGAGACCAAGACGACGCCTAACAACTGATCAGCAGTACCTCGCCATTGCGAGGCTTCAAGCAGGATGTTCACAGACGGAAGTGACCACTCAGCTTAGAGTGTCACAGAGTGTCATTAGCAGGTTGCAACAGAGATACAGAGAGATGGGAAGAGTCACAGAAAGGCATAGAAGTGGACGTTCTTTGGCCACATCACACACTGATGACTGCTTCATTGTGAACAATGCCCTGCGGAACCAGATGATGAATGCCACACAACTCCAGGCACATTTAAGGGAGGTGAGAGGCACCCAAGTTTTAAGTCAGACCATTTGAAACCATTTACATCAGCGTGGTCTGTGTGGTAGACGACCTGCAAGGGTACCTGACCACACCATCATCATCTTTATTGGGCCAGGGAGCACCTATGCTGGATGAGAGACCAGTGGGCCTCAGTGCTGTTCAGTGATGAAAGTCGATTCACCCCGATGGCCACCAACAATGTTGGAGACGTCAAGGAGAGCGCTATGCATTGGCCACTTTTTGCCTTTGGTGGGGGTGTTATATTGTGGGCAGGTGTGTCTAGTCAATACAGAACTGCCCTACACTTTGTGAATGGTACAGTGACAAGCCCATACTACTTGAATAGCATAATTAATCCAGTCAATGTGCCTCTGCATGAACAACACAGGCCTAATTTCATCTTCATGGAGAACAATGCACCAGCTCATCGAGGTTGCATCATTAGGAAATGTCTGTTGGAGACTGGGGGACCTCAAATGGAGTGGCCTGCACTTTCTCCAGACATGAATCCTATTGAAACTTGAGGCTCGTAACTCTGTACCCCCGAACCTCAATGATCTGAGGGCTGCCCTTTAAGAACAGTGGGACGCCATGCCTCAGCAGACAATAAGACGACTTGTGAACAGCCTCATCTACTTTTTGATACCTGGTGCACTCTCCTTACTTCACTAGTGTAGACCTGTCAGAATAATGAAGCAGTAATGGCCGCTATCAGGTCCGCAAACTCTTCCAGATAACATGACGTTTCATTTGTAATGTCAGCTTGCCCTTCCATTAGCATGAGCTGGACCTTGACTGCTATACGGCTCATTAATGTTTGTCCCCATGTTATAATAACTACCTGTTATATAAAACCACACCACGTTTATGGTCTAATAAAGACCTTTATCTTGATGGCCACTGGTTATGTTTTTTTAGCTTTTACTGTCCTTATCAGTGTTCTTTCTTAAAGGGATCCTACACTGTGTATGATGAGTCTCAGGTTTTGCCTATAGGTACAGTAGGTCTGCGGCCTGTAGGCGCACTATACAGTGCTCTCGAAATTAGAGGTGGACGTCCAGGGAGAGTCAAGGGGAGGTGTGGTGAGACATGTGCCACAATTTTTTCCTTTATTTTTGAGAGGAGGCAATATTAAGTAAAATTAAAGGCATAAAAAAGTGATACCTTTATAATACCCCTTTGTACCTATTTTGATGCTTTTGGCTGGTTTCTTGCGACACTTAGGAACTGACCAATCAACCAATCAGCTGTAGGTCCCAAATGGCACGAGACTTGAAGATCACGATGTCGCATTGAAAGATTGCATGTAGCGTTGAGCGAATCGTGGACTTTGATCCAAGCTTCAGGATAAATTCAATTCGCCGCAAAGCCGAAAGCCGAATTTCCTTGTGCTTCGTGGTAGCGAATCGATTCTACCTTAAATAGTGTAAAAAACTTAAAAAAATCACACTTACCTCATCCAGTTGCTAGCAACGGGGCGCCAGCCACCATCTTGCTTGAAGATCTCGTGCAAAATCCCATGCGCAGTAACACTTGATGTCACCACGCCGCCCGACGTGATGGCGTCATCACAGGCTGCATGAGATTTTGTACCTGATCTTCAATCAAGATGGCAGCGACCGGCCCATTGCGACCAAATGGATGAGGTAAGTGAAAAGTGATTTTTTTTTTTAATTTTATTTTACACTCATCTGAGGGGTACAATGACAAGGAGCGGCGTAATTGCTGCTCCCTGTCATTGCACCCTCTACTTACAAAGAAGTGCGTTTCGTAATGAAGTAATTTGTCACAAAGCAAATCTTTTTGGGTAAAATTCAGCGAAGCAGTCAAATAGAATTTTCCAATACTTAGCTAATCTCTAATCACATGTAATCACGCAAGGTCACATAGTAACATAGTTTATGAGGCCGAAAAAAGACATCTGTCCATCCAGTTCAGCCTGTTATCCTGCAAGTTGATCCAGAGGAAGGCAAAAAAAACCCTGTGAGGTAGAAGCCAATTTCCTCACTTTAGGGGAAAAAATTCCTTCCCGGCTCCAATCAGGCAATCAGAATAACTCCCTGGATCAACGACCCATCTCTAGTAACTATAACCTGTAATATTATTACCCTCCAGAAATACATCCAGGCCCCTCTTGAACTCTTTTAGTGAACTTACCATCACCACCTCCTCAGGCAGAGAGTTCCATAGTCTCACTGCTCTTACCGTAAAGAATCCTCTTCTATGTTTGTGTACAAACCTTCTTTCCTCCAGACGCAGAGGATGTCCCCTCGTCACAGTCCTGGGGATAAATAGATGATGGGAGAGATCTCTGTACTGACCCCTGATATATTTATACATAGTTATTACATCTCCCTCAGTCATCTTTTTCGTAAAGTAAATAACCCTCATTTTGATAATCTTTCTGGGTACTGTAGTCCACCCATTCCAGTTATTACTTTAGTTGCCCTCCTCTGAACCCTCTCCAGCTCTGCTATGTCTGACTTGTTCACAGGAGCCCAGAACTGTACACAGTACTCCATGTGTGGTCTGACTAGTGATTTGTAAAGTGGCAGGACTATGTTCTCATCACAGGCCACTTTTGATGCAATCCATTATCTTATTGGCCTTGGCAGCAGCTGTCTGACACTGGTTTCTACAGCTTAGTTTGCTGTTCACTAAAATTCCTAGGTCCTTTTCCATGTCAGTGTTACCCAGTGTTTTACCATTTAGTATGTACTGGTGACTTGCATTATTCCTTCCTATGTGTATAACCTTACATTTGTCAGTGTTAAACCTCATCTGCCACTTCTCTGCCCAAGCCTCCAGTCTATCCAGATCCATCTGTAGCAGTGTACTGTCCTCTTCTGTGTTAAAGGGTTACATAGTAACATAGTTTGTAACATAGTTTGTAAGGCCGAAAAAAGACATCTGTCCATCCAGTTCAGCCTGTTTTCCTACAAGTTGATCCAGGGGAAGGCAAAAAAACCCTGTGAGGTAGAAGCCAATTTTCCTCACTTTAGGGGGAAAAATTCCTTCCCGACTCCAGTCAGGCAATAAGAATAACTCCCTGGATCAATGACCCATCTCTAGTAACTATAACCTGTAATATTATTACCCTCCAGAAATACATCCAGGCCCTTCTTGAACTCTCTTAGTGAACTTACCATCACCACCTCCTCAGGCAGAGAGTTCCATAGTCTTACTGCTCTTACCGTAAAGAATCCTCTTCTATGTTTATGTACAAACCTTCTTTCCTCCAGACGCAGAGGATGTCCCCTCGTCACAGTCACAGTCCTCGGGATAAATAGATGATGGGAGAGATCTCTGTACTGACCTCTGATATATTTATACATAGTTATTAGATCTCCCCTCAGTCGTCTTTTTTCTAAAGTGAATAACCCTAATTTTGATAATCTTTCTGGGTACTGTAGTCCACCCATTGCAGTTATTACTTTAGTTGCCCTCCTCTGAACCCTCTCCAGCTCTGCTATGTCTGCCTTGTTCACAGGAGCCCAGAACTGTACACAGTACTCCATGTGTGGTCTGACTAGTGATTTGTAAAGTGGCAGGACTATGTTCTCATCACGGGCATCTATGCCTCTTTTGATGCAACCCATTATCTTATTGGCCTTGGCAGCAGCTGTCTGACACTGGTTTCTGCAGCTTAGTTTGCTGTTCACTAAAATTCCTAGGTCCTTTTCCATGTCAGAGTTACCCAATGCTTTACCACTTAGTATGTACTGGTGACTTGCATTATTCCTTCCCATATGCATAACCTTACATTTGTCAGTGTTAAACCTCATCTGCCACTTTTCTGCCCAAGCCTCCAGTCTATCCAGATCCTGCTGTAGCAGTGCACTGTCCTCTTCTGTGTTAATTACTTTACACAGTTTAGTGTCATCTGCAAAAATTGATATTTTACTGTGCAAGCCTTCTACAAGATCATTAATAAATATATTGAAGAGAATAGGACCCAATACTGACCCCTGTGGTACCCCACTAGTGACAGTGACCCAATCTGAGTATGTACCGTTAATAACCACCCTCTGTTTTCTATCACTAAGCCAGTTACTTACCCACATACAGACATTTTCTCCCAGGCCAAGCATTCTCATTTTGTATACTAACCTTTTATGTGGTACCGTGTCAAACGCTTTGGAGAAGTCCAAATATACGACATCCATTGAGTCGCTGAGGTCAAGTCTAGAACTTACCTCCTCATAGAAACTGATTAAATTGGTTTGACATGACCGATCCCTCATGAAGCCATGCTGATATGGAGTTATTTGCTTATTTTCATTGAGGTACTCCAAGATAGCATCTCTTAGAAAACCTTCAAACAGTTTACCCACAACAGAAGTTAAACTTACCGGCCTATAGTTTCCAGGCTCTGTTTTTGGACCCTTTTTGAATATTGGCACAACATTTGCTATGCGCCAATCCTGTGGAACACTCCCTGTCAGTATAGAGTCCTTAAATATCAGAAATAAGGGTCTGGCGGTGACATTACTTAATTCTCTTAGGATACGGGGGTGTATGCCATCCGGTCCTCGCGATTTGTCTATTTTAATCTTTAGAGCCGGCTTCGGCTCTACAGCCAAATTTTGAGGAAGCCCCAACCCCAGCTGGAGACCCCTCTGATTGCCCTGATCAAAGGGGATTCCCCCTATAATTGAGCCACCATGTTTTCTAGTGACCCCATCAGAGACAGAGGGAGTCATCTAAAGTCAGCCCATTGGGACAATCGTCCTAACAGTAGTCTGCATCATACAGTGTCAAAGGGCATCTGTCAGCAGATTTGTACCTATGACACTGGCTGACCTGTTACATGTGCACTTGGCAGCTGAAGACATCTGTGTTGGTCCCATGTTCATATGTGCCTGCATTGCTGAGAAAAATGATGTTTTATTATATGCAAATGAGCCTCTAGGAGCAATGGGGGCGTTGCCGTTACACCTAGAGGCTCTGCAATCTCTGCATCTGCCGCATCCTCTGCACTTTGATTAACAGAGCCAGAGGTGATGACTTGTCAATTACAGTGCAGAGCGTGTGGTGTTTGCAGAGAGAGCAGAGCCTCTAGGTGTAATGGTAACGCCCCCGTTGCACATAGAGGCTCATTTGCATATATTAAACCTTCATATTTCTCAGCAATGTGGGCACATAAGAACATGGGACCAACACAGATGCCTTCAGATGCCAAGTGCACATGTAACAGGTCAGCCAGTATCACAGGTACAAATCTGCTGACAGATGCCCATTAAATAGTAATTGCATAATGAGATTAAAAAGTAAAACAAAAATCCCCCTCCTTATTCAACTTAGATAAAAAACAATTTCCCCTAATAGCCCTAGAATTCCATATTCCTAATCTATCCTTAGCCAACTGGATCTCAAAGGGACTAGACACCATTGGTAAACTTTTTGACGGGACTTCCTTATTACAATTTGAAACCATACATGCCAAATATGTCTTGCCCAATACCCTTTTTTACCAGTACCTCCAAAATCGTCATCTTTTAAATTCTCTCACCCATATTAATACTTTTATTCCCCATAATAAACTCATGATGTTTTTTAACCTTAATTCAGGAGCAAACAAGAGCTTATCGATAATTTACACTTCCTTATCCTCATCCTGCATGCCTTCCAAACTCCCTTTTATGATCAAATGGGAACAGGAGTTGAATAACACATTCCCGCTTGAGGACTGGCACAAGGAGCTTTTTTGGGCAATTATACCATCTAAGTGTATCAACCATGCAGAACAAAATAGGAAAATTCAACTACGTTGGTACCTTACACCAGACAGACTAGCCCATATAACAGGTGACTACCCTTCCACTTGCTGGCGCGGTTGTGGACACAGAGGTACTCCTGCCCACATGTGGTGGTTTTGCCCCAAAGTTTCGCCCCTATGGAAAGATGCCCGTGCATTAATTGTAGAGGTAACTGGAGTCCCAATGACTCTATCCCCTGAACTCGCCATAATGAGTATGGGTCTATCTAACATACCACACAGCTTACGGTGGATAGTTGCGCACATTCTAACGGCTACGCGTAAAGTTATAGCCAGACATTGGAAACAGGGTATCACGCCAAAGATCTCTGACGTTAAACATTTAATAGGCCAACACATGCAGCACGAAATTGTATTTTTGTCATCTCTGCAATCCAGGATTCGTGCTATTAATCAGTGGATGCCTTGTCTCTCAAGTTCGCATGCATCGCCTCTGCCTGAACCGATTTTGTAAAGTGTACCTTTCTCTATGTTTGCTCTTGTAGTATCAAAGATGTTCCTTGAGCTTTGCCTTTGTATCTTACTATGAGGACAATTGACCATACCTTATGTGCTGAACCTTATTTATGGACTCGTCTCCATGCTACTGTCCTGTGCCTGTACATTATTGTTGTGCATTGTTCTACCTCACCAGAAAACTCTGGTTTTGTTATACTTTCTATTATAAAACCAAATAAAAATTCATTGAAACTAAAAAAGTTAAACAAAAAGTTCTGCTAGAAAATGTACTAGGTATCCACATGGCTGTAATAATCTAAAGAATTAAAGGGGATGTGCTACTACTTTTCGCACTAAAGTTCTGTGTGCGGTCTGCATTTTTTGTGGCTCTATAGAAATGAGTCCAAAGCTGCTTTACCTGCCCTTGTGCCTGGAAGAAACATGGGGCCAAAAGGGATTTTCTTTCCCCGTCCAGCAAAACATTGAGTCTTCCAGACAATGGGTCAGGTTTTTTTTTTTTTTTTGTTAACCCTGCAGAGCTACTGGTCAGAGAAGGTGAGTTACTAACTAGTGATCACAGTGCCCTGTCTATGTCAAGGCCAGCAAAACCAACTCCACAGTGTGACCTACCAAAAAGCTCCCAATATCTCAGCTTCATGAACTCCTGAGATTGTGGACTCCTGGGGAAGTGGACTATTACGATACAGAAGCTTAGGACCCTTTTACACAGGCTGAGGATCGGGCCAATTATTGGAGATAAACGATCGTACAAGGCTAATTTCTGATTACTGCCCCATATAAAGGTGCTCATTTGCAGGAGAATGCCTTTTTCATGCAGCATCTAAAATCCTAATTTGTCAGTAGAACATCAATATAATGAATAGGGGTGTGCTCAGGGGCGTAGCTATAGGGGGTGCATAGGTAGCAGTTGCTACCGGGCCCAGGAGCCTGAGGGGGCCCAAAGACCGTTGCCGTATAAGAAGACACCAGTATTATAGAAAGTGCATGCTGGTCAAGTTATATCTCTGGATGGAGGGAAGGGGTTAGGTTAGGAATTAGGCATGGGAGGGATGGTGCCGTTTCAATGTTTGCCTCAGACAGCATAAAGGCAATGTGCTCCCCTGCCGCTGGCCACAAAGCACTGAGGGAAGGGGGGCCCAAGCTGAACTCTTGCACCAGAGCCCATGAGCCTTTAGCTACGCCCCTGGGTGTGCTGCTGATAAACCTTAAATCTGTGGGGCTGGTCGCAGTAGTGTCCATTCATCTCTATACAGTAATGATTGCCTCGTGAATGCAGCTAAAAAATTGGGAACGGACGGTAAATGGGGCCATACGGTCTGCAAAACTGATTGTCTTGATCATCGTCTGATTGTATATGGAAGTTTTATCTAATCTAAGGATCCGGGGCATCAAACCCCAGCAACCACCATATAAACCAATCAGTCTTATCAGAGAATGTGGCCTGATATAGGCGTCATACTCCACAGATATGTCAAGGCTTCAGATAAGATGTAAGAAATGATAGAGATTAAAGAAGTCAAGAGCACCTGCAGGAATATTACTGGAGGTGGTCATAATACACGTGAAATAAATATTTCTCCCGATTCCACAATAAACATGCTCCGCTTGGTGTTTTTATTAAAGAGGCAGAGGGAGTCATCTAAAGTCAGCCCATTGGGACCTACATAGCACCAAGGACTCTGCTCAGTAATCGTGCTCTTAGGATACTCTAGTATAGTCCTAACAGTAGCCTGCATCATAGTGATACAGGAGAATACTAATACATTATAACTTTAAAGGGCATCTGTCAGCAGATTTATACCTATGACACTGGCTGACCTGTTGTATGTGCATGTGGCAGCTGAAGGCATCTGTGTTGGTCCCATGTTCATATGTGCCCGCATTGCTGAGAAAAATTGAGTTTTAATATATGCAAATGAGCCTCTAGGAGCAATGGGGGCGTTGCCGTTACACCTAGAGGATCTACTCTTTCTGCAACTGCTGCCCACTCTTCTCTTTGATTGACAGGGCCGGGTGGGATTCTACTGCCTGGTCCTGTCAATCAAAGTGCAAGTGCTCCCAAGCTGCAAGTCTGAAATAAATCTATCACAGTAATCAGAGCAATGAATATGGAGATCTGTGGATCTATGTGAGGTGCACGGCTGGTTCTAGATTTGTTGGAAAGGAATTGTCCTACAGTATAGGATGTCTGATTTCATTCTTTTACATCAATCATGGGATAAGCCTTTCAATCATGTGTGCACAGTTACTGCTGTATCCCTGTCTCTACCTGTTGTGGATAAACATTTGTGGATGAAAAATAATAATTTCTCTGTAAGAACAACCAATTATAATTCTACGATAAATGTCATATTCATATATTTTCAACTGAAAATCTTTGGAGTTGTGGTTCTTAAATGCAGTTGTTGAAAATGCAAAAGAATATGATATCGAGATCTGGATAGATTGGAGGCTAGATGAGGTTTAAAGGGTTTCTGTCACCACAATTATCCCTATTAAACAGGCTGACATTATACATGTGCAAATGTCAGCTGAATCTAACTGTGCTATTTTCTTTCTTAGGTATGCCCCCGTTTTTGTGCAATTTTAAGTTTTATAATATGCTAATTAGCCTCTAGGAGCAGGGGGGGGCGTTGCCTGGCTCTGTCAATCAAAGATGGAAGGGCGTTACATGTGGTGGGAGAACGGAGCCTCTAGGAGCAGGAGCAACGCCCCCACTGTTCTTAGAGGCTAATTTATATATAATAAAACTTAAAATTGCACAAAAACGGGGGCATACCTAAGAAGAAAAATTACACAGTTATATTTAGCTGACTTTTGCACATGTATAATGTCAGCCCCTTTAACACTGACAAATGTAAGGTTATGCATATGGGAAGGAATAATGCAAGTCACCAGTGCATACTAAATGGTAAAACATTGAGTAACTCTGACATGGAAAAGGATGTAGGAATTTTAGTGAACAGCAAACTAAGCTGTAGAAACCAGTGTCAGGCAGCTGCTGCCAAGGCCAATAAGATAATGGGTTGCATCAAAAGAGGCATAGATGCCCGTGATGAGAACATAGTCCTGCCACTTTACAAATCACTAGTCAGACCACACATGGAGTACTGTGTACAGTTCTGGGCTCCTGTGAACAAGGCAGACATAGCAGAGCTGGAGAGGGTTCAGAGGAGGGCAACTAAAGTCATAACTGGAATGGGTGGACTACAGTACCCAGAAAGATTATCAAAATTAGAGTTATTCACTTTAGAAAAAAGACGACTGAGGGGAGATCTAATAACTATGTATAAATATATCAGGGGTCAGTACAGAGATCTCTCCCATGATCTATTTATCCCCAGGACTGTGACTGTGACGAGGGAACATCCTCTGCGTCTGGAGGAAAGAAGGTTTGTACACAAACATAGAAGAGGATTCTTTACGGTAAGGGCAGTGAGACTATGGAACTCTCTGTCTGAGGAGGTGGTGATGGTAAGTTCACTAAAAGAGTTCAAGAAGGGCCTGGATGTATTTCTGGAGGGTAATAATATTACAGATTATAGTTACTAGAGAGGGGTCGTTGATCCAGGGAGTAATTCTGATTGCCTGATTGGAGTCGGGAAGTGAGGAACATTGGCTTCTACCTCACAGGGGTTTTTTGCCTTCGTCTGGATCAACTTGTAGGATAACAGGCCAAACTGGATGGACAGATGTTTTTTTCGGCCTTATAAACTATGTTACTATGTTATATACTATTTATTTTATTACTATTAAAATGTATACTATATTGTTATCATATTATTATTAATATTAATGTATTTATTATTTTGTGATAATTATTAAATTATTAATAAAAATTAAGTTCCATTTACACTGGACGATATTATAGCAGATTGTCAGGAGGGCAGCGTTCCTTCCCGAAAATCTGCTGCTCGATGGTGCATGAGACCGGTGTATTTACATGCAGCGATCTCCTCCACAGTATGGAGAGCAGTGATCACTAATGCCATCGCTCTTCCCCAATACTGACTCATTGTTTGCCGGCAGCAGATCGTGTTTACACAGCATGTTCTGCTGCTGGCAAACAACGATTTCTGTGTCCGCAGAAACGAGCTGCTTACCCAAAGGACAAGCGTTTCGCTTGTTCACCTGGTAATCGGTGGTACATTTATACCGCCAGATAATGGTTAGCAAGCAATTCAATAAACAATCGTTAGCAATTATCTTTAAGATTCTCTGCCTGTGTAAAGGGCCTATTACCTAGCAAATATATTTTGATCAAAATCATTTGTTCTCATCCACGCCAGCAAGGTAGTGTCCTATAGATGGGACCATACTCTACAATGTCTCCTCTTCTTGTTCCAACTGGCCTTGAATGAATTAAGGGAGAGCAGGCTCCAGCTATATACAGCACTAATTAAAAAAACAGCCAGTCAGGCTTTGTATTTTCTGCCATGGTGACTCACACATGCCCAATTAGTTAATTTTACAGGATATACTGACTTTGTGTTTTGTTTTTGCTGCTTGCATTTGGAGATGTGGCTTCCTTTATTTCGGCAGTGCACTCCTAATAAATCCATCTTTCCCATAGGCTGTTTCTGATTAGAGAAATATATGGCTGGAGCCTGCTCTCCCCGAATGCATTTGAAGCCAGATGACACAAGAAGAGGAGCCATTATAGAGTAGGGTCCCATCTAAAAGGTCACCTTGCCATGTTAGATGATTTTGATGAAAATCGATTTGCTAAGTATCCTATATATATTTTTTTCCCACTAGTCCCCGTACTCTAGGATGCTCTTCCTCACAGGCAGCAGCTTTAAAAAGCCACATGACTACATCATACTAACACTGTACCTGAATGATCAGCTGCTGTATGGGAAATGGTTTGCCAACTGTGACCTGACAAAATCAAGAGGTGCCGTGAGCCAGGGCCATGATGAGAAGATGATTGCTTCTTTTTTCTGAAAGGGATTGTTCCATCATAGGTCAAGAGTGAAATATTTCTAACTAAAAATCTGATTGCGATCACTCTATGCGGTAGAGCAGGGATCAGCAACCTTTGGTACTCCAGCTGCTGTGAAACTTCAACTCCTATCATGCAAACATGCTCTGCTGGTTTTCTAGAAGTGTTCCTTAAAGGAGTTGGCCCATATGGGACATTGATTGCGTATCGCTAGGATATGCGTTCAATGTTAGATACGTGCGGGTCCTACCTCCCGTTCCTGTCTCCAGGGCACTCGAAGTGAAGGAAAGCTTACCGCATATGGGCAGCATGCTATACAAGATTATTAATAAATATATTGAAGAGAATAGGGTCCAATACTGACCCCTGTGGTACCCCACTAGTGACAGTGACCCAATCTGAGTATGTGCCGTTAATAACCACCCTCTGTTTTCTATCACTGAGCCAGTTACTTACCCACATACAGACATTTTCTCCCAGGCCAAGCATTCTCATTTTATATACTAACCTTTTATGTGGTACAGTGTCAAATGCTTTGGAGAAGTCCAGATATACAACATCCATTGATTCGCCGCGGTCCAGTCTAGAACTTACCTCCTCATAGAAACGGATTAAATAGTGTTGTATGCTATTATGTTAAGTCTTGTGACTTTTCGCTTTTTTCCTTCTATCCTGCTATCAATACTCTTTTTCAGCATAGATAACTTTGCTTATTGACATTACAAAATTATTGATCATTCATTTTATTCATAGAAACGCAGCAAAAAAGAGGTTGACACAGGAGAGGCTTCAGAACAAGTCATCAACGATCTTGAATGATCCACCCAGATCCCAAACTGGAACCCAGTTCAACATCTCTGAAGGAACATCTCTGTCTTTACCCATCCTGACAGAGCTCCTCCATAGGTAGGCGCTCCAGGCTGGTAGTGTCATCAGACCCAAGGAGTCCTGAGGTTGTTATCATTGCAGTAGTGCTGAGTAAGGGTCTCTTATCTATAAGGCATATTTTACTTTTTATGGGTTTATGTTGCTTTTTTGCCCCGTCATGAATATTTGCTATAAATCGTCAGCTTTATTTATTTTTTAGAAAATAAGTAACAATGTAGTATGGTGACTGACCGCTATGATATCATTCATTGGCAGGGAACTCATGTGATCAAAGTTCTGGGGCTTTCCTCAGATATTTTTTTGGGGGTTTTTCCACAAAAGTGAGTTCATTACAATGAACTATGCTGGACAGGGAAAAGAATCTGCTGTATAGCTCCCTTCTGACTTTTCCCCCTGCCTGGCTCAGCTTAATGGGGTCCCATAACTAATCTAAAACATGAAAATCAGACATCATATAGTACATGACAATCTCTTTCTAATAAAGCTAGAACCAGCCCTGTACTTCACATGGATCCAGAGCTCTCCCCATTCATTGCTTTAATTGCCCTGCTAGATTTATTTCAAGTTGGCAGCTCAGGGGTGTGCCCTTTCTCAGGGGTGTGTGTCCTTTCTGATTTAACTCAAGGTACTTATCCTTTCTCAGGGGGCATGTCCTTTCTACTGCAGCTCTCTCCATATAACTGTCACATCTTCTAATAGAAGATATGGTTGGTGGAAGTTAAAAGATGAAACTGAGCATGTGCGACCACCTCAGGGACGTGGATATAGATGAGGAAAAGAACAAACAGCAGGTGGCGTTATACAGATACATTTTATTGAATAACTCAGTGGCTATACAAAATTTTCAGTTTGTGCAATTACAAAAGTATTCAGATCCAGCTGCTGGTTTGATAAATGTAGAAGAGTTTTTGGCAGAGAACCACTTTATATGATAGATCTCTCCGTATTTGCATATATACTCCCCATGACCAGCTCTTTTTACAGCACCGCTGCAGCCTTTCAGAGTAAAAGTGACCTCACTGTGATGAGGGATCCTGTTGGTATTTCATACTACCCGTGGTTAAAGCGGTTGACCACTTTCTGGTTACTTTTGACCAATGTGTTTGTAAGATGATTAAATTATATTTACTAATATAGCCTTTGTTGACATTCTGCACCATTTTCTATATTTCATAAGGTATGCCCCTTTGTTTGTGAAGTCCACATCGAGGTCCTGTCCATAGAATGGCTGCTGATGGAGGGTCATGTGACCGGGAAAATCGCCTCCATGTGATGTCTCCTCTGTTCAGATGCACTGCACTTGCACAGTTGGGAGTTTAGTGGAGGTGTGGTGTGTTGTAATGCTGGAGACATCACATGGAGGTGATTTGCCTGATCACATGACCCTCCATCAGCGGCCATCTTATGGACATGACCTCTATGTGGGCAGCACAGGAGATTTGCCTAACAAGGGGACATTGCTTATGAAATATAGCAAACGGGACAGAATATCAACAAAGACTATATTAGTAATTGCCATATAGTCATTTTACATAAAAATTGGTCACAAGTAGCAAGAAAGTGGCCAACCCCTTTAAGGCAGCATAAATCTGCTGACAGCTTCCCTAAAGAATGGTGTAACTAGCGAATTTTAAGTCACTTTATTTAAAAAGTCTGACTGCATTCACCTGAAAAAAAATCCACTAGGAGTCTCACTTCCACCTAATTTGCATTTCACTGCCTGTTGTCAGGCAAGATCCATCCCTGGTAACAGAGACTCAAAAGACAGCTGAAAGGAAGTGGGGGCGTGTCAATGCTAGCTGAGATCCTGAGCCTGATAAAAGAACTGCTTCTACATTGCTTTTGAAGATTATAGGAGCATCCTATGTTTCTGTGTGATTTTTCCCCCTCTTTATCTGTTCTAAGCTGAAAACAAACAGTAGGAAATAAGGAAAAGGATGTCACACCAATACATTGCTGGCAGATTTCACAGAAGGTGTATATTCCCTGCTTCTGAGTGAAATGCATCTAGCTATGCAGCTGAAACAGGGAATATTATGGGTGAAAAAGACTTTGTAGAAGCTCAAAAAACACCTGTTCCTTCACAGTTATGATTGTACAAAGACACACAGCAATTATGTAAACTTTTTTGAAAACTCAGGTGTGGTTTAAACTGCAATTTCGTAGTACATTTATCAAGAACGGTGCTACTGAGTGTAAAGTGAAAAAGTTCATATCTAAACATCGTTCTGAGCATTATGATGTTAATTCTTGTGCCTGTTTTTGCAGTCCCCATGAGCTGTTACCTTCTCCACATTATCAGCTAGTGACTGTCCAGTAAGTGCAGCGACCTCAATATAGAGAACTGAAAAGATATGAGCAGAACCTTATCCCAATACTAAAACAATAAATGATAATAAAAAACATAAATGACAAAGTTGAATTTTATATATGGTAAAAATGTGGGTACATTATACTTATATACGATTTATAATGTATAGATACCACTCAACGGAGCATGCTACAGGGAACTGGATGTGGCCAAACTGTGTGACAAGGTCTCAAGTATAAAGTAGCAAAAGATTATGTGGGCAAATATCAGGCTGTACATCCAGAAGAAGAGCTCCATAAGAATGGTTCAAGAGGGTTCAAAGTCTTTTAGCCACCAAACAACCTCCTCTGCATCATTTATATGGGTAATGTCAGGGATACCCTGTCTAGCCCCTCTTCTCTTTTGTCTAATGTTGGAGAAAATATGAAGAACGGCCTACTATTAAAAATCAAAAACATCTCCAACAACCCCTTTAAAGAGGACCATTCACCAGTACTTGCGAGCATAGTACTTGCTGTACTCACTTACGTAGCTTGTTCTCGCAAGATTTACAAAATCTCATGAGAACAGCTCGTCTTATTCCTGGCTGTGAAGCGGCCCGCTGCGATTGGACAGCATCACAGCCAGGAAAAAGGACACGCCCCCTGAGAAAAGGTGATGTCTCCTCCTCCCTGTACCAGCGCTATTAATTAGAATATCAGGTGCCAAAACAAATGGCGGGCATAGTGACGCAACAGAGGAGCGGATCATGAAATAAAATAGTGAGATGGCATCTCCTGAACCTGGACTACAGTATAAGGTATTGCTTTTATAAAGAAAAAACTGGTGAAAGGTCCTCTTTAAGCTCCATCCAGGGTAATGTATAGCTACAATAAGTATTCAGTTAATAATTATTAGTATGAATTTATATTATTGTTTATTAAATATATATATACATATATATATATATATATATATATATATATATATATATATATATATATATATATATACAGTGCCTTGCGAATGTATTTGGCCCCCTGGAACTTTTCAACCTTTTGCCACAATTCAGGCTTCAAACAAAAAGATATAACATTTTAAATTTTTGGTGAAGAATTAACAACAAGTGGGTCACAATTGTGAAGTGGAACGAAATTTATTGGATCATTTAAACTTTTTTTGTAATAATAAAACTGAAAAGTTGGGCGTGCAAAATTATTCGGCCCATTTACTTTCAGTTCAGAAAACTCACTCCAGAAGTTCATTGAGGATCTCTGAATGATCCAATGTTGTCCTAAATGACTGATGAAGATAAATAGAATCCACCTGTGTGTAATCAAGTCTCCGTATAAATGCACCTGCTCTGTGATAGTCTCAGGGTTCTGCATCATGAAGACCAAGGAACACACCAGGCAGGTCCGTGATACTGTTCTGGATAAGTTTAAAGCTGGATTTGGATACCAAAAGATTTCCCAAGCTTTAAACACCCCAAGGAGCACTGTGCAAGCGATCATATTGAAATGGAAGGAGTATCAGACCACTGCAAATCTACCAAGACTCGGCCGTCCCTCTAAACTTTCATCTCAAACAAGGAGAAGACTGGTCAGAGATGCAGCCAAGAGGCCCATGATCACTCTGGATGAACTGCAGAGATCTACAGCTGAGGTGGGAGAGTCTGTCCATAGGACAACAATCAGTCCAACACTTCACAAATCTGCCCTTTATGGAAGAGCGGCAAGAAGAAAGCCATTTCTCAAAGATATCCATAAAAAGTTTCGTTTACAGTTTGCCACAAGCCACCTGGGAGACCACCAAACATGTGGAAGAAGGTGCTCTGGTCAGATGAAACCAAAATCCAACTTTTTGGAAACAATGCAAAACGATATGTTTGGCATAAAAGCAACACAGTCATCACCCTGAACACACCATCCCCACTGTCAAACATGGTGGTGGCAATGGGCAAGAATTTCAGTCTCTAGATGTGCAAAACTGATAGAGACATACCCCAAGCGACTTGCAGCTGTAATCGCAGCAAAAGGTGGCCCAACAAAATATTAATGCAAGGGGGCTGAATAATTTTGCACGCCCCACTTTTCTGTTTTATTATTACAAAAAAAGTTTAAATGATCCAATAAATTTCGTTCCACTTCACAATTGTGACCCACTTGTTGTTGATTCTTCACCAAAAAATTTAAAATGTTATATCTTTTTGTTTGAAGCCTGAAATGTGGCAAAAGATTGAAAAGTTCCAGGGGGCCAAATACCTTCGCAAGGCACTGTATATATATTTAGGCATTATATATGTTAATGCCTGTTGTCAGGCAAGATCCATCCCCAGTAACAGAGACTCAGAAGACAGCTGAAAGGAAGTGGGTTGTGTCAATGCTAGCAGAGATCCTGAGCCTGATAAAAACAACTGCTTCTACACTGCTTCTGAAGATTATAGGAGTATCCTATATGTCTGTAAGTGTGATCCCCCCTCCTTATCTGTTCTGTGTGTTCTGGAGCGGAAAACATACATAGTGGGAAGTAAGGGAAAGGACGTCAAAGCAATACAGTGCTAGAAGATTTCACAGAAAGCATAAGCCCCCTGCTTCTGAGTGAAATGCATCTAGATGTGCAGCTGAAACAGGGAATAATATGGCTGAGAAATACTTTGTGGAAGCTCAAAAAACACCTGTTTCTTCACAATTATGATTGTATGAATTTATATTATTGTTTATTAATTTATATGAAATAGTAGTTGTAAATGATGTATCTTTAAAAAAAATTGATTTCTAGTCTGCAGGTATGTACCTTATATCTTCAAGTATATCACCAGTGTAACATTTGTGTAATACTGTAATAATGCAGAAGAAATGCGTATGAACCTGACGCAATGGAAGTGACCTATTTACATATGGGTACAATTCATTATTTGTAGCAGTGTGGTATTATACAAGTTATTATTGTTTTGTGCTTTTCTGTAGTAGTAAGACTTCTTACAATCTTACTTTCCTACAATAATAAAACTGTCAGCAGCATTACTAAATGGAGAGCACCTTCCTCCATCAATTAAGTGTAAGCTGATAATGAAGTTGTATAAGCATTAAATACAAATGGTAAGATTGCATACATTGACACATTAGATAGCTGCTGGCCGAAAGATATTTCTCCTGACTCCCAAACATGGCTCGGCTGAGTGTGCAAGTGTTCTAAAGAGGAGAGGAGAGTAGGTCGATGCCAGACAACTCTGCCAGTGGCTTATCTCAATAGCAGCATTAGGCATGCTAACATTCAACAGCCTGATTCTTATCTAACCTGACATCTGCTGTCAGCAGCGGTGCACCTTCAATGGAGGCAGACCACCAAACTGCCACAGTGCCCCGGCGCTGGACTCCTTCTTTTCCCAACAAGAAAACACTGCATTTTCATACAGATGTCACGGTAGGGTGAAATGCAGTCCTATAACTCTGCCAGCATCACTGTCCCTACCTACTTGCATGATCCATCCTAAACGATGGCTCACAACTGGGCGGCAGTCCCTTCCTGACTAGGCACAGGAGCCTACAGTATAAAAAAAGCTTAATGACAGACAGGCACCTGAAATGACACGTGAAAATAGAAAAACAGGAAGAATAGATGGACAGACCGGTCCAAAACCAGGAGAGAACAACAGAGCCAAATCAATAGACAAAAGGAGTAACAATATCAAGCTGGGTCAAACACAGAGGTTCATGTCACAGATTCACAATGGCAAAAAAGGGCAGTCAGAGGCATGTCCAGAGACACAGTCCAAAGAATAACAACAAGGTAAACAGGCGAGTGAGGCCTAAGAAAACCAAATCACAGGCAACTGTGGCCAGCAGTTGCCTGTTTAAATATCTCTTCTGGCAGGTCATATGGTACACCAAGAGTCATGTGACCTGCATCTGATTGGCCAGCACTCCTGAACTCGGAGCTCTGACCTGGTTGCTTTGGAAAATGGACACTGGCGCTGCTGCTTGCTGACAGTCAGAGCCGTCGACGTCCAGGATCTTACAAGAGAGCTCAATGGAAAGAGATTATTTCAGCTTCCATTCCAGTAAATGGTAGCATTTTATCTACCTGTTCACTGAGCTCCCCCTAGTGGTGGTGTAGATTTATTAACATAATTATGACGCTCTGGTGTAAATACATTGAGAAATATTGTGTTCAGAATGAGTATCATACTTATGAAGCACCTGATCTGCTTTTTCCATCATAGAAGTTGGATAAAGTGGGTGAGGTGGAGGGTGACTTTTTTTTATTACAATTTTTTTTAAGGTAAAATTTCTAGTTAAAATTTCTTCTGGTTAATTAAGAAAATAACAAAATTCATCAGAAATAGTGGGTGTTGCCTGATAGTAATTGTTGCACGCTTACTGAGAAACTGCATGGGGCAGACTATGCGACTGCTATGGGTCCCAAGGCAAGAGGGGGCCCAGTCTTTGTTGGGATTATCCTCTCTTCTACTGGGGGTGAAAACCTGGTCAGGACTCTATCCTCTAGTCTAAAAGAACAACTTTTAGCAAATGAGGCAGTGGAGAAATGGCCCAAGGGTCATTGAAAAGGGTTTAGGCAGAAACCCTTCTGTCCTATGTCGGGGTCCTGGTTTGATCCTTGCTATAGGGCCCTTACTTCTCTATGTACACCACTGCTGGAGGCAGTTTCTCTCCTGCAAGAACAATAAGATCAGAGGTTGAAATTTACCCTAAACCCGGTCCTGTCGAAATCAGTGGGTTTGGATGGAGATAATCTAATGTGTATGGGGTCTTCACTGTGCAGCAGGTCCCTGGACAGCGGGTGGACTTTAGCACTAGTGAGCCACAGTGCTTTATTCCAAGGATTGGAGTGCACCACTAATGAGGCCAGGTGAGGCAGTCGCCTCAGGCAGCACCAGGTAGGGGCAAGAAGGAGGCAGAGGAATGGCCATGGGCAATGAGCGCTTTAATTGTGGCAAAGGGGTAAGGTTAGAAAATTGTCATGGGGCGGGGTGCGCCGTTTCAGAGTTTTCAGCAGCTTTTCCCTCAGGCAGCAGAAAGGCTAGGTGCACCCCTGCGTCCTGGCAGTTGGACCCCGTTGATTATTTCAATGCTAATCATGGAAAAATCCCTGTAACTAAAATATGAAACAGATTACAGGTTGTCAAATAAAGTGAAATAAATTATTACGTGAAAGGACTACACCATGAGGCACCGTATATGTGACAGGGATAATGGGTACATTTCTGCAGTGTGGACTAACTTAAAATATGTTACAGATCCTTCCTATAGGTTCACCAAATTTATGATCTTACACCAGGCATACTATATCCTGAGTGCCCAAAGTGTAAGATGACGGATGCAGATATTACCCATATGTGGTGAAGATGTTCTAAGATCCAACCATTTTGGAATAACCTAATAAGTGGCATTTTCATCCGTACGGTACATGGCAAGATTTGTATTTTAGGAAGTTTGTCCAAGATGAAGAAAGGGCAAACAAATCAACGCTACATAAGCTCATATAAGCTCATTTAATTACTGCTCCAAAAATTGAAGAATTGAAGACTGTGGTTAATGATGGAGAACTGGTGGATTGTTAGGCTACATTCACGCAAGCGTATTTTGTTTCCGTGTCCGTTTTTTTTTTTTTTTCCGGATTGGATGAGGACCCATTCATTTCAATGGGTCCTCAAAAAAAGTGGACAGCACCCTGTGTGCTGTCCGCATTCGTATGTCTGTTCCGTAGCCCATCAAAAAATATAGAACATGTCCTATTCTTGTCCGTTTTGCGGACAAGTATAGGCATTGTTACAATGGGTCCGCAAAAAAAGGATGCAATACGGATGACAATTTTTTGTGTTGGGGAGTAGGGGAGAGCTGAGACCCCCAGTGATCATCTGTAAGCTTCTCAGTGTTCAGTTTCTCTGCAGTGCCCCCACAGGAGAAATTTAGCATTACATGGTGCCCATTCAAAACAGTGGTACTGTATGTCTGTTATGTAGAGCAAGACTGGTTCTCTAATATGAGAGACAGCACAACAGTCCAAATGTAGTGATCCGGCAGGGGAAGGCGTGATGGAGAAGAGCACGGGAGTGGCGGTAGTTGGTGAATGGTAGTGTTGCTCATGGTGGCGGTTTCCCTGCTTGAGCACTTCTATCCCCTGAGCCAAGCAGTGAGGAGGGGGCAACCTGTTGGAAGGTCAGGTGCCCTTAATGTTAGATGTTGGGGAGGTGCAAGGCAGGAAACTGTTAAAAGAGAAAATGCAAAATGTTGGAAGCAGCACAACATATAACAAGTTCTTACTAAAGATTAACTTGTTCCACAATCATCCACAGAAAATGGAGGCACGCTTCTTAAATGTTGCAAACATCCCTTAAGCTGGCTTATAGGGTTGATTCCAGGTGCTCCCTGAGGCACTTCCAAATATATCATTTCTGTCTCTAGGGGCGGATTGGCCATAGACCCTGCAGGGAAATTTCCCGGAAGGCCGATGCCCAGGGGGCAACTCAAACTCTCTTGATGGCTGCAGGCCAAGATCTGATGCTCAATGGCCACAGGTGCTCTCCTGAATTCAACTGTATTACTGTCCTCAATGTGGTAATACAGTTGAATACTGTGGTGAGGGCAGCAGTATTTTGTTTGGTTCTGCTGGGGCGGTATTCTGTGCTGCACTATGGTATTGCAGGCCCTACCTACTTCGGTTGTCCCCACCTACTTGTTTTGGCCCGTCTTCTGTCAGTTTGAACCCAACATGAGGCCACTTTTCATTTTTTTCTCCAGGGTCGCTTTAAGTTCCCAATGCGCCCCTGGCTGTCTAACTGATATGACTGAGAGCCTGAAGCTGCTTAAACCCAGCCAAGGGACGTGGAGTCCAAGAGTGTTACCTCCACAGATTTCCTCACACATACCCTCTCAATATAGATGCTCAACCTTCATTCACTCTGGGAGAAGCCGCCTGGTCTATTTCCCTGACCCCCATAGACTGACTATAGCTGCCACAGGACTGCATACAGGAATGCAATTAGCTGCAAACACTTCAGGTACCAGAATTACACTAACTAAACTCACACAGATGAGGGCTTGCCCCCTCTTGGCAATCATCTCTGGGGGAAGAAAATGAACCCCATACTCCAGCCTTTAGGTACACACAAACAATAAAAGGACAATCCAGTAGTAGAATAAGGGCCCAACACATCAGGACATTATTTTTAACCCTTTAGCAGTAATTCACTGGGTCACTGCACAAACATGGAAGGATATTTCTCTGCTCAGAGCCAAATGGTGCACACAATGTCAGGCTCCAACTCTCAGAGGCCCACAGTAGCAACCGAAGGAACAACTGCTATCTGAATTTTCTAAACTGCAATCTGAATGAGTGTCTCCCACCCTCTATGAACTCCGAATAGGGTATTTGAAAATAGCTCTTTTAATCCTTCTTTATATAATACTGGACAACCCCTTTAATTACTTAGGGACTAATCAGAAATGGAAATCTTGTAGAATCGGTCCACATTATGTAAATAAGCCCTGGTCACCACATAATGGAATGTATATTGATTTACGTGTGCACTACGCGTACCATACGTGACTAAATATGATGCGACAGCCCAGAACTACAGTGTCCTTGAAGATTACAGCAAATTGTAAGCAATTACACTTTATCTTCTGAGTGATTGCTGCCTATATCTCCACTTTCTACAATGATCATTATGCAGTTATCAGGTTTCTGACCTTGAGATCAGTACAGTACGCCAGAACAATATTATTTTATATCATTTAATAGTGATATCTTCTTTCTTTTCCTGCATGGAGGTTGAATTAGTAGGCTGTTTTTTGTGTTCATGCTAGCTATATTCTGTGGATAGGAGGCGTTCCTTCCCAACAGTCGGTTGCTCGTTCAGTGAAGGTAACCGCAGCATTTACATGCAACGATCACCTCCACAGTCTGATGATGAGAGAACGCTGTTGCATCCATACAGCTGCACTGCTTATGGGCAGCAGATCACTGCCGATCTGCTGCCCAGAAACGATGATTGATGTGCTTATATAAATGACAGGATCTCCTGATGAAAGAACGTTTTGCTGGTTCATTGGATGATCGCCGGCACCTTTATACAGGCAGATTGTTGGGAACGAGCATTTGCAGGATCATTTGTTCCCATAAATCCACCTTTATAGTCTGAAGAGTTGGTGAAAGATAAGGACACCATCAGCAAACTATGAATCAGCGTAAATGGCACATAAAAAACCCACTAGGCCTCATTTAACAAATCTGTTTTATAGTCACACTGTCTTTGTTGCCCATAACAACCAATCGGCGCTCAGCTTTCATTCTTCCAGAGCAGTTTCAGAAATGAAAGGTGAGCTCTGATTGGTTGCTATGGTCTTACTAGAAGACAGTTTTAGGGCCATGTTGGTGGCATTTTTTATTTAGTGTCATTTTGGACAGCCGTTTCTCCTGGTGGTTTCAAGCTCTGTAGAGATGCCTATGAGCAGTAAAAAAAAACATACCTAGAGCTTGCTGTGGTTTGGAAAAAAAAATGGCACTGATTCCACAAACGCTACAAAACACAAAAAAAAGGGAATGCTATTTATGTAGGCATGCTCATATTTCACTGTAGATTTTAAGCATCTGTCATTGCAGAAGTGTTACCAGAAAATGTTACCGAAAGGGCATCTAAATGTGCAGTGACCCAGGAGATCACTGCCAAATATTTAATTCACTGCAAATCTCATCTACTTAGCTGGTACTGTGTTAGGGTATATGCCCAAGGTTCGTATTACACGTGGATTTTCTGCAATGACTTTTGTGCCGAAAATCTGCACCCTATTTACAGTACAGTACGTGAGGATGTAGCAGTGCCCACTGTAGTGCCCCGGCCTCTTTAGTCCCTTAACACATAATGCCATACATGCATGGCATTATGCGCCTGCATTTGTATGGAGTGGGATCACCACAGCAGCCTGCTCCATACAAATGCAGTCGCATAATGCCATGCATGTATAGCATTATGTGTTAAGGGACTAATGAGGCCGGGGCACTACAGTGGCTGTATAATACAGCTGGCACCCTGATGCAATGACGGGGAACGGCGATCACACCAAACCCCCTCATTAAACCCCTCAGATGCTGTCATTTAACCCCTCAGATCGGTTGATTGCGGCATCTGTGAGGTAAGGCAAAGGGATGCGGCTCCCTCTGCATTCTGATTGGAGGCCCTGCAGTGAAATCATGGGGCTCCGATTGGTTAGCCATTGCCATGGCAATCTGGATGCTTCTGAAGCTTACCAGGGCTGACATAGTAACCTCCCTGCTAAGCTGTGCATGATGCACAGCTCCCACAGCTCAGCAGGGAGAGAGTCAAAATCCCCTTCACCCTAATAGATCTCAGGGTGAATGGGACAAGGGATCAAAAGATCCCAGGTTCTAGTCCCCTAAGTGAGCTAATAGTTATTAAATAAAAAATTTAAAAAACACCAAAATATTAAAAATTTTACATATAAAAATATATAAACAATAATAAAACTTACTAGGTATTGCCGCGTCCAAAAATAACAGAAAAATAAAAACACACCATTCACCATTTTTAAGTCACCTTGTCACCGCCAAAAAATTGAATGAAACTGATCAAAAAGTTGTACATACCACAAAAATGATACCAATAAAAACTACAGCTCTGTAGACTGAAATATAAAAAAGTTATGGCTGTTAGAAAATGGGCATGTAAAGAAAATGTTTATATATTAAAAGGTTTATATTTTTTTGAAAAGTAGTAAAACAAAATAAAAACTATAAGTTTTTTTCAAATTTACCCCACAAAGAATTCCCCCCCCCCTTTTCAGTGCAAGACATGGAAAATTAAATGGTTCCATTAAAAATGTATCCTGTCCCGCAAAAAAAAAATTCCTCATATGAACGGAAAAATAAAAATGTTATGGCTATTGGAATATGGGAAAAAAAAAAATGCTATGAAAATAGGCTTGGTCTTTAAGGGGTTAAACAGGGGTCTAACCCCTCCCCCCCCCCACCCATCAGACACTGATGATCTATCCAGAGAGGTTCAAAATGATATGCTCAGCAGTATTACTGAGAGTATTACTGATTGGGTGTTGAGCCTTACTATTCTATTTCTATGTGTCTCGTGTATGTAGTTTGTATGTTCTCTCTGGAATCCGGCACCAAAAAACGCCTCTAAAAAACCTCCTATTCATTTCAATGGGAGGCAGAACTGGAAAAAAACAGTGTGGAAAACAGAAGCAGTATGCTCTATCTTGGAGCAGAATCTGCGCTGATTAGGAAGCTGAAAAAATTGGAAGCTGGAAAAAGCTGCGTTGAAAACCAGCCCCAATTCCACCTTGATTTTTTCAGTGTTGCTTTTTCCAGTGCGTTTTCAAAATCCACCATGTGAACATCCCCTTAGAGGGGTTTTCATTCACATTCCCAAAAACATAATGGAAGGTCAGTTTCTATGAAATTGGTTTTATTATGTATCCTTTGTATGTAGTGAGCCCATTGGGTGCAGGGACTAATGTGGCGTAGGGGAACAAATCGTTATGTTATCATTGGGAATAAATTAGGGTTTATTAGGGTAGCTGCCGCCCCTGGCCCATATGCTCCTTTCCACATAAGACACCGGTATTATACGTGGCACACGGTGCGGACCCTGGTACAGACTTTATATTACACCCCTCGCCGTTCTTTCCAGATTTCATAATTTACAAGGAACATTTCCTGCAACTCTCAGCTACATAACAATGCCTTAAACCTGGCTGCCCTTTGTACATGTTCTCTGAACACCCAATATCAGACACTGCATTACAGAGAGATTAATACCCTGGAAGCTGTATAAGGAGATAGGCGGCCAGTGTTTGTGTGTACACAGACTCATTAGAAGGGAACTCACGTATCTCCCAGATCAGCAATAACAGAATTCCAGGAGCTGATAAGAGTCACCCCACACAACGTCACCTAGTATTACCCAGCGTCATCTCCCCAGATCTCCAATCACAGCCCACAAAGCGGTAACCGTCAGGAAGGCCACGCCTCATACTGATACATGATGCATCATAGGCATGCAGAATTGCTGAGTAACAGGATTAGCGCAGGATGCTCCATAGATGAATACAATGGTACTCCATGGTACAGACAGCTCATGCCGTCAATTGCAGACTGATACACCTTGAACTTATAGATTTAGTTTTGTGATTGCATGCAATGCAGTTGGTGTCTACGATATTTTTTGGAATAGTGTACAAAATGTTTTCTAATTTCTTTCCATGCATGCTATGGATTGCACCGTGGGAAAACTACAACTCTCAAGATGCACACTTTCTTGGCTGTTCTCAGAACTCCATAGAAATTAATGGAGCATGCTGGGAGTTGTACTTTCCCCACAGCTGGAGTGCCGGAGGCTAGACATCACTAACCTAGGGTATATAATCTGCTTGATCTCCCTAGCCACAACCTATTGGCTACAATACATCTCCACTTGGAGAGGTATGGCACCTGGACTTAACGGGGTAGCCTGGGTACAGAGCCGGACATACCCGTAATTTCACCCAGGCAGCCCCCCTGATGTTAGCATTGGAGCATGTCATGCTCCGAGGCTCTCTCTTGCCCTGTGCAGGATCGCACAGGGCAAATGCTTTTTTATTTACAATAACACACTGCCGGGCGGAGGCTTTGTGTTCGGTGACTTTACCGGCTCTGATGGGCCGGCTTAAGCGCTGCCCTAGCCGTTTTACTGGCTAGGGCAGTGCTAAAGCCCGCCCATCAGTGCCGATGACTTCACCGCCTGGCAGCTAAGCCTCCACCTGGCAGCCCTAAGGAGAGCCCTGTTCGTCACCGGGACTCCAGAAAATGCCTTTGCGCAGGGAAAAGGAGAGATGCTCAAGTCAGGGGGGCTGCCTGGGTGAAAATGGGGATATGTCCGGGTTCAGCTCTGAACCCAGACCACCCCTTTAACCCCTTCCCGCGCTGCGGGAAGTAACTGCGGAAGTAACTGTTCCCAGTAGCCGGACCCCTGCTGCGTATGCCCGCATCAGTGAAAACACCGATGCGGGCGTATTAACCCTTCATGTGCACATGCGATGCGGGCGGTCGGAGGGGTCCCCGCGCTGCTGTGACGGGGACCCAATGGCTTAGATAGCAGCCGGATGCCTTCCTTAGGCATCCGGCTGCTATCTACGGTAGCCTGTGAGATCCAGCCCCCTGTAATGCATTGTAAAGGGGATCAGACCCCAAAAGTTAAAAAAGTGTAAAAAAAAGAAAGTGAAAAAAAAGTGAAAAAATAAAGTTTTACAAAAAAAAGTTTCAAGTTCCAAAAAAAAGTGTCCTTTTCACAAAATAATATAAAAAAAATTGTAAAAAATAGTGAAAAAAAATCGACCGGCTCTATAAAAATATCACATGATATCACCCTGCCAGATGAACGCAGTAAAAAAAAACTGTGCCAAAACAGCCTTTTTTTGGTCACCTTCCCTTACAAAAAGTGTAATAGCAGGCGATCAAAAAGGCGTATTTACCCCAAAATGGTACCAATCCCGCAGAAATGTAGACCCTACCTGAGACAATCGGGCAAAAAATAAAAAAAATATGGCTCTCAGAAAATAGCAACACAAAAAAAGGTTTTATTCTGTTCAAAAATGCATCTAATGTGTAACACTTTCCAAAAATAAAAATGTTTGACATATTGTGTATCGCCACATCCGTAGCAACCTGCTCTATAAAAATATTACATGAGATGACCCCCCAGGTGAATGCTGTAAAAAATTTTTTTTCAAAATTATGCCATAACAGACATTTTTTTCACCTTGCCTCACAAAAAGTGTAATAGCAGGCGATCAAAAAGTCTTATGTACCCCAAAATGGTACCAATGAAAACATTACCTCGTCCCGCAACAAATGAACCCCCACATAAGACAATAACTCAAAAAAATAAAAATCAATGGCTCCCGCAAACTAATCCATCAAAATCTGTGCTGCAAAATCCATATGGCGCTCCTTCTGTTCTGAGTCCTGCCATGTGCCCCCACAGCAGTTTACCACCACATATGGGGTGTTGCCGTATTCAGGAGAAAATGGGGAACAAATTATGAGGTGCTTTTCTCCTGTTACCCCTTGTGAAAATGTAAAATTTGGGGCTAAAGCAACATTTTATTGGAAGAAATGAAACTTTTCATTTTCACAGCCAAGTGTTTCCAAATTCCATAAAACGCTTAGGGGTTAAAGTGGCCAGTACCCCCCTTAATATATTCTTTGAAGGGTGTAGTTTCCAAAATGGGGTCACTTTTTGAGGGTTTCCACTGTAGGGGTACGTCAGGGTCTCTCAATTACAAAATGGTGCCTAAAAACCATTCTAGCAAAATCTGCCTCCAAAATCCGTATGGCGCTCCTTTCCTTCTGAGCACTGCCACAAACCCATAGAGACGTTTACCACCACATATGGGGTATTTCTGTAAACTGCAGAATCAGAGTAATGTATATTGAGGTTTAATTTGCTGTTAACCCTTGCTGTTTTGCAAGAAAAAAATTATTAACATGAATAATCTACCAAAAAAGTGAAATTTTTAAATTTCACCTCCATTTTCCATTAATTCTTGTGGAACACCTCAAGGGTTAACAAAGTTTGTAACAGCAGTTTTTTATAATTTGAGGGGTGTAGTTTCTAAAATGGGGTCATTTATGGGTGGTTTCCATTACGTAAGCCACTCAAAATCACTTTATATCTGAATTGGTGCTTAAAAAAATGGTTTTGGAAATTTTGTTGAAAATTTGAAAAATGGCTTCTAAACTTCTAAGCCCTCTAACGTCCCAAAAAAGTAAAATGACATTTAGAAAATGATGCCAACATAAAGAAGACATATGGGGAATGTAAAATAATAACTATTTTTGGAGGTGTTACTATATATTTTGAAAGTAGAGAAATTGAAATTTGGAAATGTTTCCAAATTTTTCCAAATTTGGTATTTTTTTAATAAATAAAAATGAAATGTTTTGCCACAAATTTACTACTGTCGTGAAGCACAATATGTCACGAGAAAACAGTCTCAGAATGGCTTGGATAAGTAAAAGCGTTCCAAAGTTATTACCACATAAAGTGACACATGTCAGATTTGCAAAAAATGGCCTGGTCAGGAAGGTGAAAACAGGCCTGGGATTGAAGGGGTTAAAAGGCTATATCCAACACGTTTCTATTTCTTATGCCATTGCACTAGTAATAAAAAAATAGGCAATTTTGTAGATTTTTAATGTGTTGTGTTTACAGCTTCAAATAAACCCTATATAGTCAGATCCTGTAGTCATATGCTGCCTTCCTCTGTTCTATCCAGCCCAATAATAATTTGTATTTCTTTACTAAAGTATTTACAATGATGGAATAATGTACATTATAGCTGGAGTGTAGTGATGTCTGTTTTTACAATCCCTTTAATATGACATAATCATACTCATGACTTTTTGGTACTTAATATTGTTTTTTTTTATATGCAGATTATAAAGGGATTTTCTGAAAGTCAGAAAGCCCCTTTCAGTGCTAGAAAGTGTGAGCATGTAAATGCTTTGTCATTTTCATTTCCTGATGAGATTGGCACCTGTGTCGTTTCTGATGCAGATGCAGCTGCCACTGCATCCCCCCATCCTGCGACTAAAAATATCTGGCGACCGTGGGGCAGCCAATAGCAGGCCGCAACGGGAATGAGCCTCCCTAGCATCGTTGGATATTTTTAACCGTGCGACGAGGAGTTGCAGCAGCGGCCATTCCAGCATCAGAAGCGGCGCGGGTGCCGGGGAGCTAGGTAAGTACAACCTCTGTGAGCGGCCCGAGCATACGATGGGTGGGTGGGGGGGCATTATAGATCTTGGATAACCCCTTTAAGGAACTCTGCTACATGCACTTATCCTGTATTAGGGCACACATGGCACTACCTGTGCTGCTGTATAGTGCGTCTGTAATACGACATGGGATAGAGTGTCCATATAGTAAGCCGCAGCACTCCCAGCAGTTAATCCAATATTAGTGTTTTATTAGGAACGCATGGTTCAGCATTTGCGACGTTTCGGCTCACATGAGCCTTTTTCAAGGCTTACTATATGGATGTCTGTACAGAACCTACAAGCCAGGATCTGGACTGTGTGCACCCCGTGACCCACAATGGAGGTTTTTCTGCGTTTATTTATATAACCTGACTACAGGTATAGCTGTGCTGCTTCAACTCTCTTTTTATACATGGGATAGAGTGTGGCACACACAGTGGTACAATAATAGTATGGGCGCCATATTACAAATTCATACAGCACAGACCTATAATAGGTAATGTGCGTGAGAACTGCTCGGTCTTCTCCACTCTCCTTATCAATCATCTACACTCCTTATCTTCTTTTCCTCTGTATCTTCTCTATCTCTTTCTAATACCCTTCTCCATATTCCTTTTTTTCTAGCGCACACTTGCCCTCTCCATGTACCTCTTTGACAATTTCTCTCCTTTTCCTTGTTTCCCTCCACATTTTCTCTCATCCTTTCCTTCCCTTTCTTATTTCTTTTTCCCAATCCCTTGTTACTTTTCTCTTTCTCTCTTCCTTCTTCCCATTTCCAGTCCATATCTTTTTTTAATATTTTGATCTTGTGACTAAGTTCCCTTATACACCGATTTCTCTCTTTAGCAGGAATTCTTCACCAGTGCTGTCCCCTCAGGTGAAAAATGCCTACCTGCCTATTGACTGACAGGGCCAACCATTTTGCCCGGCCCTGACAGTCTGGTCCCTGGGTTGCTGCTCCAAGTACAGGCACTGGAGCAGCTTTGGTCTGGGGAGCGGCGAGTACACATGTAATTCTACATTTTTCGGGCAGCCACGAATTAACAGTCACTACTTCCGAAGCAGAAGCAAAGCCTCTGTGCCTGTGCCGGTACTCGAGGTAGCATGCACGGCTCAGATAGTCAGGGCCGGGCAATCCCGTCATTCAACAGGTAGGTGGGTATTTTTTGACCTGTGCGGACAGCTCCTCCGAGGTGAAGAATTCCTGCTTAAGAGAGAAACCCATTTGTAGGAATCGATTAGCTCATCCCTAGATCTGGCTAAGGCTACTTTCACACTAGCGTTTACATTTTCCGGTATTGAGATCCGTCATAGGGTCTCAATACCGGAAAAAAACAATACCGGAAAAAAAACAGAACAGAGTGCTCCAAAATGTATTTCATTCCATTTGGCTGCGTTCCCATACCAGGGAGCAAACTGCAGCAAGCTACGGTTTTCTTTCTGTCATGGGATGTAAAGCAAAACAGCATAACCCACAATGCAAGTCAATGGTGATGGATCAGTTTTCTCAATAGTGTAACGGAAGCATTTTTGCTGATCCTTGCCAGATCAGGCAAAAACGCAAGTGTGAAAGTAGCCTAACGTTCTTTTGAACACTTTCCTAATTGGCCCATGGACATGTAAATGTGTCGCTGATCACCTGAAAAATGAGCAAAATCCATGTGTTTCAGGTGATCGTATCTTTCGTACAGCACCTAAGATCAGTGTTTGTCACCAACTCATTGCCCTTCATAAACAGGGGATGTGCTGCTGACAACTTGCCACTAATGATACGTGGACATGGGAACAAATGATCGTAATAGTGATGTGGAGGTTCCCTTAAACCAACACCCATCATTTTGTCAGTTGGTGCTTGTTTTCTGCCTGACATCTGCCTAATATCAGCTGATAAATCATTTGCAGAATTTGCCCCTAAGATATACAATAGCTCCCCTTTAGTTTTTTCCTAGATTTCTACAATATGGCTGTAAATAGAAAAAATATAGACCGTAAATGAAACGGAGGACATTTACCAATAATGGTGTAATTTGCACCAAAAAAATACTAACATTACAAATCAAAAGTGTTTTTTTTTTGTTTCACCTCATAAATCAAAAGGCGCATAACACTTTTTAAATGTGACTTTAAAAAAAAAATATAAACGTGATTATCCGCCAATTTCTCTGGATTTGCAACATTTTAACGCCAATAGCACGAAAATGTGACTTTTCTAAACAGAAATGCGTCATTTCAGCCAACCCTTCTGGACCACACTTGTGACTTTTGAAGTATATTTGCGACTTTTGAAGCATATTTCTGACATTTCCACTGCTGATTGTCAATTTGCTGACAAAACCCTGCTGTTTAGATCAATTATGTTAGATAAAAATAAATGCGCCCAGTTTTAATACTTACCGGTCACTTGTTTCCACAATGAGTTGGTTTTCTTTTCATAAATGCGACTTTTTGACAAAAAGTCTCATCTTTCTGCCACAAATGCGCCTTTTTACACAAAACACCGCCACATAAGCTGGCTTAAAGGGTTATTCTCATTTTAGACAATGGGGGCATATCGCTAGGATATGCCCCCATTGTCTTATAGGTGCGGGTCCCACCTCTGGGACCCGCACCTATATCGAGAACGGAGCCCCCGAAGTGAATGAGGGCGCACTGCGCATGCGCAGCCGCCCTCCATTCAATTCTATGGGGCCGCCGAAAATAGCCGAGCCAGCTGGCTCGGCTGCTTCCGTCGGCTCCATAGAAAAGAATGGGAGCGCACCGCGCATGCACGGCCCGGCTCCCATTCATTTCTATGAGCGGCGCGGGGAGCTGTGCCTGGTGGTGGCCGGACCCCCGGAAACCTGGGGTCCTCCAGGCGCAGCGCTCCCCGCTCCGTTCTGGCTATAGGTGCGGGTCCCAGCGGTGGGACCCGCACCTATAAGACAATGGGGGCATATCCTAGCGATATGCCCCCATTGTCTAAGATGAGAATACCCCTTTAATTGTCCACAATAATTTGAGCCATTTCTGTCGATAAGAGGATGATAATTGAGGCCTAATAGGCGCCAGTTTCATAGCCCCGGCCACTTTGGCATATATAACTCGTTTCTCATTGATGCTTTCTTTATGGTGAAAATTCAGAAACAAAACTTTTGATATATTTGGCGCAAATCAAAACACCATACTTTTTGGTGCATTTTATGCCATAATACTGGTGCAACATGCTTAGTAAATATCCCCCATTGTACCTTCACGTGCATTAGAGGAACTCAGTGTGCTGTCGAGTCTCTTTGTCATAAACATTTTTTCTTCTATTAGCATAAGATCTGGAAATTACTGGCCAGTTCCTTGCTGAAGTCCTTGGATTTGCTCTTATCAGCTCCCGAGCTCTGCACCCTGAGATAATCTGATGGCATCAGTTATTGGGGTCAAATACCAAGGCTGCTCTCAGCTAAGAAGCAATGTCAGGCTTGAAGGACAATCTACCTTGACCTGCGCCAACATTTCTATGCAAAATATATTATACAATAGTATGTCTATATATATATGTCATAAATCTGCTCTTCTACATATCAGATATTCCATACTTCCAGCATGTGGTACTGCTTAGAGGCATGCTAATCACTTGGAAAGAGTTGCAGAAAAGATATGGGTTATCTTGCCAGTTTCCTAGCACCTCTACCTCGGCCACATGTAACCAGATGACATTTCATGACATTATTGGAGAGGGGCCACAGAGGAAGGCAGTGGCTATACTATATAGTATCCTTGGGGCCAATAGCGTTCAAAAAATAGTAGTCCAACATCATTAACCTGAAAAATCACTGTTTTTTGGTAGAAGTGATATTTCTACATAGCAAATAATTTACTTGTAAGACTCCATATTACCGTTATTTTCCCGTTCTTCTGATCCACGGATGCTTTTTTTTTCTTTATTTTTCTGTTCTTCTGACGGAAAAATAATGGTGATGTGAAGTTGTGAACTCTCCCTAAGGGCTCACGCACACAGCCATTGCCCGGCCGTGCACACCCAACATCACGGATGCAATCCAGAAGGTCGGTGCGGAACGGAGGCATGGAACCCTACAGAAGCACTATGGAGTGCTTCTGTGGGATTTCTGTCTATGCCTACACATCGCAAAAAAGTAGTGCATGCACTACTTTCTTGCGGTGCGGACCGATTCGGATCGCGGACCCTATTCAAGTGAATGGGCCCGCGGCGGTCAGTACCATTGTGGAACATAATTTGCCGTCCGCAGCATGGGGCTGGCCGGCATACTGTAGTGTGCATGAGCCCTAAGTGTGGTAAAGTTAAAAAAAAAGCAGATCCAACAATTAGTACAAGGGGCATACTCAAAATAGGAGTTAAATTGGTGGTTATTCACTCTGTGGAACGTGTCAATAATTTATTTCAACCTGACAGCTCAGGGGGCATGTCCTTTCTCAGGGGGTGTGTCGTTTTTGCTGCAGCTGGTGGCAGTTAAAGGTTAGAATTGAGCATATGTTTCCATCTCAGTGAGCTGGACAAAGGATTTAGGAAAAGAACCAACAGCAGGTGGCGGTATACAGATAGATTTCAGTGAATAACTCAGCGGCTGTACAAAATTTTTAATTACATGCAATTACAAAAGTATTCTGATTCTGGTGCTGGTTTGAAAAATATAGAATATTTTTCTTGGGATAACCCCTTTAAGGAGGGTGGCAAATGTTGCACATGTTAGTTATAGTGTATTTCCTTCTGAATTACTGAGGAAAATGGTTTGTTCCAGACCCGTTCTGATGAAGAATATACTTTTTTTTAAACAGTTGATTGGAGAGGGAAAACATTAGGGATGTGCAGGTAATTATAGGCTGCTCAGCTAAAATGATCTCAAATTCCTTAAAGTGGCAACCTAAACCTGAAAGACATGGAAGGAACTGGGGTACTACTGCTAAAATGGATTGCAGAATAGCCAAAATGGCAAAGGCTCAGCCAATGATCACCTCCAGAAAGATCAAAGAAGATCTGAACTTACCAGTGAGTACTGCTACAATCAGAAGACGATTAAGTGAAGCCAAGTTACCAGGAAGAACTCTCCACAAAGTCTCATTGTTGAAATAAAGACATTTCCTGAATAGGCTAAAATTTGCCATGGAACACATCGGCTAGCCCAAAGAGAAATGGCGCCACATTTTGTGGTCTGATGAAAGCAAAATAGTTCTTTTTGGGTCTAGGGGCCACAGACAGTATGTCAGATGACCCCTGGGCACTTAATTCAAGCCAAAGTACACTGTGAAGATAGCATGGTGGTGCAAAAATCCTGATATGGAGATGTTTCTCCTACGATGGTGTTGGTCATATTTATCACATACGAGGGATCATGGATCAGTTTGAATATATCAAAATACTTGAGAAGATCATGTTGGCCTATGCCAAAGAAGAAATGCCCTTGAAATGGGTGTTTCAACAGGACAATGACTCAAAACACAACAGTAAATTGATTGATTGAGGTAATGGAGTGGCCTGCTTTGGCAAAACCAAAAAAGGCAGAAGAACTGTGGAATGTAGTCCAATCGTCCTGGACTGGAATATCTGTTCAGAGATGCCAGAAGTTAGTCGACTCCATGAAAGCAGTTCACAGAAACAATGGTTCTGCCACTAAATATTAGTTCAGTCATTCAAAGTAAAGTGAACCCTCATGAACTCTCAAACATTTTTTTTCTAACCACACTTCATCTTCTAGGTGGATGAGTGGTGGTAAGGAAGCATGTCATTAGCAAGACTTTACAAACTGATGTATGCCTCTATTGAGTTGATGCATCTAATATTCCTTCAGATCCTAATAATCTGGAAAGACTACTCATTTAATTTGTACCATGGCATGTGGACATGTAGCAAGAACTAACAACATTGGAAATTAGGGGTGGACCATGTTGGCAGGAACTGCTGAGGACAAGGGTCAGAGTTGGAGGCTGAGTGAGAGCAGACGCTTGTGTCTCCTGTCATCGTCTCCGTACGGAGCTCAAATAAACAGTGGCGTACTAAGGTGGGGGTGGGGGGTGCGGTCCGCCCCGGGTGCCAGCTCTCAGGGGGGTGCCAGAAACAATGAGCGCTTCCATCAATACAGAAAGAAGCGCTCATTGCTGGAGCGCAGGGAGCTAGGTCCTGTCATTTACCTCCCTGTGCTCCTCCTCTCCCTCAGGCCGGTGCTCTGAATGGTGAAGCAGAGAGACTTCTCAGGGAGAGATTGCACTGCTCTAATGTGTGGGTGGAGCCCACAGTCTGGAAATCTGCATAAGCTCCGCCCACACATTGCTGCAGAGCGATCTGTGTCTGCAGAGAAGAGAGGACTTCAGGAATGGGACAAGGTGAGTAGGTGCTGTGTGTCTTTTTTTTTTTAAATGCAGAGAGGGCACAGAGGGCTTATTTATGTGAGAGGGGGCACAGTGGGAATTTTGTACTATGGAGGGGGCACAGAGAAAGAGGGCATGACTACAATGGAGGGTGCACAGAGGGCATTACTACAATGAAGGGGGCACAGTGGGTATTTTGTAGCATGGAGGGGGCACAGAGCCAGAGGGCATTACTACAATGAAGGGTGCACAGAGGGCATTAATACAATGAAGTGGGCACAGAGGGAATTACTACAAAGAAGGGGGCACAGTGTGCATTTTGTAGTATGGAGGGGGCACAGAGCCAGAGGGCATTACTACAATGAAGGGGGCACAGAGGGCATTACTACAAAGAAGGGGGCACAGTGGGCATTTTGTAGTGTGGAGGGGGCACAGAGCTAGAGGGCATTACTGCAATGAAGGGTGCACAGAGGGCAATACTACAATTAAGGGGGCACAGATGGCATTACTTCAAAGAAGGGGGCACAGTGGGCATTTTTGTACTATGGAGGGGACACAGAGCCAGAGGGCATTACTACAATCAAGGGGGCACAGACGGCATTATTACTGTGAAGGGGGCACAGTGGGCATTATTACTGTGAAGGGGGCACAGTGGGCATTATTACTGTGAAGGGGGCACAATGGGCATTATTACTATGAAGGGGGCACAGTGGGTATTATTACTATAAAGGGGGCACAATGGGGAGTATTACTCTGAAGGGGTGAAGGGGGCACAAAGAGGGCATTACAATTGTGAGGGGGGCACACATCTGTACAAAATTACTGTGAAGGTTGTACAATGAGGGCAATACTACTGTGAGGTTTTTTTTTCTGTATTGGGGAGGAGGGGTGCCAGAGAAAGGACCCGCCCTGGGTGCGAAACACCCTAGGCACGCCACTGCAAAAAAACATCACTAAAGCGTCTCTGGTACCTAAAAAGACCACAGGGACCAGAGCTACTGTGCAGAGAAAAGCCAGTAGCTGCGAGTGGTACCGGAGTTACATTGGGTACCACGTGCTCCCTCTCCCCCCCCCCAGCAGTGGCGCGCCACCATTACAGGGCCTGATCGCGCGGAAGACGCTGCAGTTGGACCCCACATACTTTCCGTGTAGCAGTATCTGCCAGGATCCGTGACCTCAAAGACTAAGAGCTGCAGTACTCAGTCCTTCCTGCCTGCTATGTAGTTAAATCTGCCTCTGCAGAAGAAACATTCAGTAAATTCAAACATTCATACTAGTTCCCAGTAGTGTGCATTTTTCTACCTTGTCCTACTCCCGTCTATTGCCCAAAACCTGGGAATAATTAGCGCTTTGTGCTTGTGAGAGGCAGCACGTCCAGATACACTGGTGACAGGCAGAGCAGCACCTGCAAATACACCTGGTGACAGTATATATACCATATACAGTATTGGGTAGAACTGAGTTAATTATATTAGTCCGGCCCTCTAAAACCATCCCAATTTCTCATGCAGCCTCATGGGAAAATTAATTGCCCACCACTGCTCTAAAGGAACAACTTTTAGCAAATGAGGCAGTGGGAAAAATGGCCCAAGGGTCATTGAAAGGGGTTTAGGCAGAAACCCTTCTGTACTGTGTGGGGAGCCTGGTTTGATCCTTGCATGGGGTCCTTACTTCTCTATGTACCCCACTGGCTGAGGAGGACTCCTCTACCTTTTCTCAATTCTTCTGTCCACATGAGCCAAAGATGAGATGGGATTCATACCAATCTAGGTCCATACTATATTAATGGAAGGTAAAACATTACTTGTTGATACAGTAGATTGCTCAAAATGTCAACCATTGACATGCTGACTGAGGAACTCCAGATCTACCTATATTCAGACTGGATAGAGAGAAAGGAGAGGCTCGGTAGGTTGAAATATGGCAAGTTGAATGTGAGAGTGTAGGGGGAAGGGTGTGGGTATATAAATTGGAATAAATATGAGAGATTAAGGACGCATTTATACGACCGTGGGACGACCATGCCTACTTTGCGGACTGCAAGCTGTGGATCCACAAAACACGGGCACCGGCCGTGTGCCTTCCGCATTGTGGTGCAGACCCATTGACCTTCATGGGTCCGCAATCCGGAAGATGTGACCAAACTTTAGCGACGTGAAGGCTCAGACACGGAAATACGCGGAAGGGCTATTCTAGGTTTTTTATATTGATGCTCATTGATCCTCAGAGTAGCCATGAATATCTTACTGGCGGGGGTCCAACACCCCTGGCCCCCACCGATTAGCCGTTTTACAGTAGCTCAGGCTCTGGGAGTACACAGCTCCCTCTACTGTGTAGTGGACAGAGCTGGCGACCCATTCACTTCATCCCTATTACTTCATTTTGTCAGCTCTGTGTCCTCGGTTAGGGGGTCACACTTCATGAACCCCCATGAATAAAATCTGACATATTGCTATGATGACTTTATGGTAGATTTCAATCTTGGGTTTGGAAACTCCATAGCAAACAACATTCAAAGGTCCCATGCAACCTGAGATATCATGATGCACCAAAAGATAACAGAGGTATAACCTTAACCTGTAAACCTTGCTGTGTTATATAGCAATTTCATGACATGAGATTCCACAGCAGAAATTCATTATTCTTATAGTAAATCTACATACATTTTCATTCATTTATTTGCAAAATGCCCATGTTTAGTAGCTGCTGTAGTGCGTGATATTACAGTATAATGATCAGTATTCTACCAGCTCATTCAAAAGTTCACGGCAGCATAACCATGGTATTTCATATGACCTTGTGATGGATTTAAGCCCTGCTATTTATTTTCCTGCATTTTTGAGCTGTAATGCGGGTAATTTCTGCAAATGAGGCTTAGTAATAGGGGAGCTGTGGGTGGTCTTAAGTCCCCACTGGACTGAGATCTCCGGTATAAAGATAGAGGGTACTGCACTGGGAACTGCACTGCCATCATTAGACATGATCACTGGAGACTAAGCACCAAACTCATGGTACTGGACCCAAGCTATGAAAGGGGTTGTCTCACCTAGAACCTTGGTGGCATCTCACTAGGATATGGCACCAATGACCAATAGGTGCAGGTCCTACCTCTGAGACCCATTTCTATCCACAGAATCACACTCCCAAAGAGAACTCCCATACATCTCTACAGAACTGCTGGAAATAGCTGAGCCAGTGCTTGGCTGTTTTCGGTACTCCTATAGAAATTAATGGAGGGTTGCCGTCCATGTGTGGTACATTCACAATCTCTTTGGGAGCTTTGTTCTAGAGATAGGTGTAGCTCCCATAGGTAGGACCCTCATCTATGTGACATTGGTGTCATATCATAGCAATATGCCACCAATGTTCCAGGTGAGAGAACCCCTTTAAGTGAAAGCTCATATCAAGTGGATCATCAAGGACTGGCAAAATATATCACTGGTACCCCAGTGACTGGACCCAATTGCCATGGAAAGGACACTCTTCCCGTGTCATCAAGGATTGAGGACCATAACAGTGGAGTTCAACATTGGATTACCTGGTGACATGGGGCCAGAAGACGTTACACCACAAGGATACCACTGTACCAGGGACAGAACACTATGGGACAAATTTACCAAGACTAATGTTTACTAGACAAATTTTAGTCTAAAGACTGTTGGAGTGAAATGTGCTTTGACATGGCATTCCACATGTAGGGGCCCAAGGGCCTCATGTGGCTCCCGTCTGCTGGTTTGAAAACACTGCTATAGCTTATTATATCTAAAATCTCAATACATGGCCACTTACCAGGAAAAAATGTATTATCACTGCAGAAACACTCATTGCAACAGAGTCAATAGTATCCAGATGAGTCACGAAAATAAGGAAATGAGGAGAAAAAAACATATTTTAAAATAAACAGTTGAACAAAATGAAATATTAATTCATTAGATTATATATTATACCTTTTATTGACTTGTGTGCACTATACAGCACTATAAATGCAGTGTATTATACTATCTCATCTATCTATCTATCTATCTATCTATCTATCTCTCTATTATCTATCTATCTATCTATCTATCTATCTATCTATCTATCTATCTATCTATCGAACACAAAAACAGGCAGCACTCTCTAGGTAAAATGAAGAAATCACGGAACTTTATTCACCCATGTGTGGGAAGCGACGTTTCGGCTCAGACTGAGCCTTTCTCAAGTAGCAATTGGTGGTTTACAAAATATATTTATACATAAAGTGCAAGTGCTCAATTCATATCAATCAATTAATTGTGTAATAAACATATTAATTGATTGATATAAATTGAGCACTTGCACTTTATGTATAAATATGTTTTGTAAACCACCAATTGCTGCTTGAGAAAGGCTCAGTCTGAGCCGAAACGTCGCTTCCCACACAGGGGTGAATAAAGTTCCGTGATTTCTTCATTTTACCTAGAGAGTGCTGCCTGTTTTTGTGTTCTCTGTCTAAGTGATCTTTTGTCGGATCATCAGGCTCTGCACCTCGCTTTATTTTATTTTTCCAGTGCTGCCGAGATATTTTTGTATTTTTATCTATCTATCTATCTATCTATCTATCTATCTATCTATCTATCTATCATTTCCTATCTTTAGATACAAGCAGAGAAGAAAACATCATGGAACTTAAATTCAATCAAGGAAGCAAAAATATTTCATTTGCTGGTCAACTTTTTGTGCAGACCATTTCGTCAGCAATCTTTATGACCATTGTGGTCTGATTGTATGGATTATAAAAGATAATATATTCACAGGAGGTTAGCGCCTATAAAATATACATTCTTGTATTTCTATAAATGGTTCAAGTGTCCTCTATTTATTTAATGGCATTCTCTCCCTGTATGAGTCATTATTGTCCATTCCCCCACCCCCTCTTCTCCTAGTTAATAAGAAGCTGGATATATCACATCTGTCACTCCCAATTGGCTCCTGTGCAGAATCCTGTACTAGAAATAGTCAGATCAATATCACATTGTAAGTGCTGCTTGTACAGCTGAACATCCCGGCTCCTGGCACAGGTATTATCCGGCCTCCCTGGGCTAGTCAAAAGGGGAGAAAGATGCTGCCCAGGATTCTCACGGTGGTGATACTGGGGGTTATGCTCCCTCTTCAGGTTGGTATCAATTTGAAAACAAAGTATTTTTGATAGACAGGACTTCAGAACATACACTAATACCATCTGACAATAGAAGAGTCTGTCTTACCTGTTCTGTAGACAGTGTCCTGGACTGATATCCTAGCAGACTTGGTTTTCGTCAGTCCCCGGCTCAAGTTTTTGAAAGTGGGTGGAAATCTATACCAAACGCTAACGCTGCTCTGATGTAGGTTTTCATTTGCGTACTGGGTCATCTATAACCATAAAGCGAATTAAAAAAATACAAAGAGTGGTGGACCCACCACTCCTTAAAAAAATTCCTTATAGTAGCGCCAGAAAACTACTGGATATATGTCCACTGAATGATGCAATTAAACAAACAGCCAATAGTCAATGTAGTAGCAAATAGTAACTCACTTCACAGGGGGTAGAAGCCTAGGTGAGGACCACAGCACCTATGCCTCATCACCCCCCTGGCCAGGAACACTTATCGATATAGAAGGAATAACATCGGAAGATGTCAAAAATGGTCTACTCACTTCACAGGGGGTCGAGACTCCGGGTGTGCTGGAGTACACCTGTGTCTCTAAACCCCCTAGTCGGGATCGCCTTATGGGTTTCGATGAATTGATGATAGCCTTCAAAAGAACTTCTTATCAAAAATTCTTTAATAGATCCGATAACAGTCACGGATAAATCTGGTAACGTTCTCAACGCGTTTTGGGGTGTTTAAAAGATCCCCCTTCTTCAGGAGCAGTAAACAATGTACATAAAAACAAACAAATACAAACAATCCTACAAATGTAGGTTTTCATTTGCGTACTGGGTCATCTATAACCATGAAGACTTGTCAAATTAATTGACTTTTGGTAGTGTTTAGACTTAATACATACACGAATAAGGCTGTACTGCCTCTATGTGTTGCTACCTTTAGAGAGGGCTTCTTACGTTCCTTCAAAGGAATTGCTATGATGAGGCAACATGGTCAACTTTTCTCCTTCTGATCAAAGATCCTTAAAAGTCTATCTAGACCTACGTAGCGAAAGAGGAGATTATTTCATACAATTGTACTTTATAATTGCGAAAACATGGACTAAACAAAGTGTCTAGAATAATTTCCGAGAAGTATTGGGTAAAGATCAACTTCTTTTTTGAGATACCAGGCATCATTGACTTGTGCATATGTTTAGGCAGATGTGACCTGACTTTACTCTTATTGCTTTACTTTTATTTTGCATATTCACCTTTATCTTCAGCAAACAGTAAGCTTTTTTTCTGTTTTTGTTCTGGTTTGATCCAAAGTTCACTTGTTTTTTTAGCCTCTATTCACTGTGCCAGCGTTTGATTTCTATCCGGCTTAATTTGTATTGTTATTGTTATTGCTATTGCGAGAGTAATATTTCATTCTCAATTTCTTTTTAATTGCCAGGTTAATGGAAAGACCACCACGAAGCAGGAGGGATATTGTTCTCTGTATGACGAATGTGGTGCGAATCCTGAAGTGACTAACCCTCTGCTCAAAACAGATATTCCTTGTGAATCCAACTCACCAGCCAGGAGAATAACCGGGGGGCACCTCAGTCTTCTAAAACAAGTTTGCCCAATGCTGTACAATGGGGAGAACGATACATATGCCTGCTGCTCACCTGGACAACTACAAAGTATCCAGAAAAGCTTTGCACTATCTATGGCCATCTTGAATCGATGCCCGTCATGTGCCGAAAACTTTGCCAACATTCATTGCCAGAACACCTGCAGCCCAAATCAGAGCACGTTCATTAATGTTGTCCGAACAATCCCTCGCAACATCAGTGGGGTACTTAAAGAAGGTGTACTGGAGTATCAGTGCTTTTACCAGAAGCAATTTGCCGAGAGTTCCTTTGACTCCTGCAGAAATGTTCGGTTGCCCTCCACCGGTGGGTTTGCTATTTCTACAATGTGTGGTAAATATGGAGCAGAGTTTTGCACCAGTCAACGCTGGCTTGACTTTCAAGGAGACATCAGCAATGGGTTGGCACCACTCATCATTGATTTCAGACTTATAGACAATAATACTGAAGTTGGTGGTTCTGTTGTGCCACATAATAGCACAGTGTGGAGTTGTAGTGTTGGACCAGGGGGAGATCCAGAAAATGCCTGCACATGCCAGGACTGTAAAGAAGCATGCCCAAGAATTCCTGTACCAGAGCCACTGCCAGACCCTTTCAAGATAGGGGCTGTGGATGGGTACTTAATAATAAGCATTGTAGTTTTGGGCACATTATTGTTTTTCTTTTTTGTGTTTTTGGTCATGAGATGTGCAACAGCCAGGTGCAAGAAAGACAAAACAAAAAATAAAGAGCCACCACGAGTCCAACTCTCAGACCTGAGCTGCTCAGAGAAAATCACCTACAAAACTAATCTCTCAATGGAAAAAACTTTTCAATGGTGGGGCGTTCGTGTAGCTACTTACCCTAAAACAGTCATTGGCATCTCTCTAGTTGTAGTTGTTGTTCTCTCAGCAGGCATGGCGTTAATTAAACTGACTACAGATCCTGTTGAGCTGTGGTCAGCACCAAGCAGTAGAGCCAGACAGGAAAAGGACTTTCATGATGCAAATTTTGGCCCATTCTTTAGAACTAATCAGCTAATTATAACGGCTGACCATCGCCCACCATACTCTTACAATTCCCTCTTCTTTGGAAAACAGAACTTTAGTGGAATCCTCTCCCCGGATATCCTACTGGAACTTCTGGACCTGCAGACCAAGCTGCAAAACATTGAAGTAAGTACTTCTACAGTCCATACCTCCTCGAGATAGATGTCTTCCTATCACCTCATTTTGTATGTAAACCAAAATCTATTGTGGTGTGTGTATTTGTGAAAGCTTCTTGGCTTTGCTATCATACATTTCCTTATATGATATACTGAGGAGAAATGGGCCATCTGGGAGCAAAAATGAAGGAGACATGCATTTAAGTGTTGGCACCTCTTGGTGGTGGTTCATGTCACCATGCCATCCTAGTAACAGGACAATCTGGCACTTGTTTATTTTTTTATCCATCTCCTGCAGAACAAAATGGACTTAAGTTGGCCACATTAGCTTACTATCAGGGAAACCCACCAGTTTTTGTGGCACCTTGTAATGTGTAGTGGACTTCCTGAATCTCCCCCAATGCAGATGTAGAAGAGAAGAATTGAGCAGTTGGATTTCAACATGTCCAATTCTTTTGTTATCGGGGAAAAAAGGCACTGCCACAGGTGCTCGTCAGCTGCTTTATTCCCTCTCCCCTTTCACAACACATGGTTTGGCCTAGTATGCATGTGAATGGGAGGGGAGGGGAGATAGCTGAATGCCAATGCATGGTCAAATTTATGATTTTTATTCACCTTTTCTATGCCTTTACTTGCTAATGTGGAGAGGGAGCCTTGTGCAGGTTTAGACCACCCATGATAAATAAGCATGGAGCAAACCTATTTTGCATTCCATTCAGATCCACATAGCAGCTTCCTTTGCTGCTCTATAGTATGTACATTCTCAGGACGCACTAGAGGTTCAGTAGTGACTAAATAATTTCTTCAGAATCAGATCTAGATATTGGTCAGTAAAGTGATTCATTCGTAAATCTTCAGGAGAAGAAAACATATATGTGTCCTCCTCAGGTTATCTAGTAGTGGTGATACACAGTAGTGACATTCACTGTCTACAACTAAATGTGACTCATTAATTCATAGACTACTCTTTAGCAGTCACTTCATCAAATGTGTAAACTCTTGTCACCAAGGCCAACAAACATGGAGTTGCTAACATATTTGGTATAGGTCAAAACCAGGCAGCAGAGCCTGGAGATCATGTGTTCTTCACCCTCAACTCCTGATGGTATGGACTTTCCCGAAGAGAAATCTCCAATTGCTATCCACGTACAGTCAATGTTTTCAACAGCTAAGGCTACTTTCACACTAGCGTTTTCTTTTTCCGGTATTGAGTTCCGTCATAGGGGCTCAATACTGGAAAAAAACATTTCCGTTTTGTCCCCATTCATTGTCAATGGGGACAAAACTGAACTGAAGACAACGGAATGCTCCTGAAAGCATTCTGTTCCGTCTTCAGACCGGAGAACAAACCGCAACATGCTGCGGTTTGCTCTCCGTACTGTTTATCCGCACCAAGACGGATCCAGAATGACCTCCAATGGAAGTCAATAGGGACGGATCCGTTTGGTGTGACACGCTCAGTAAACGGATCCGTCCTCCATTAACTCTCAATGGAGTTCATGATGGATCCGTCCACAGCACACCACCCATGACAGACACATACACCAAGACATACACACAGACATACACACAGACTTACTTACATGCTCCCAGCAGCTCCGCACATCACAGGAGGAGGAGGACTGCGCGCACATAGGAAGATTCTCCCTCCAGCACAGGGCGCTTTGGGGAATCTCCGGCTCCTCACGTGTACTTGCGGCAGCACGGATCCGGCGGCACCCTTCACCCACCGGATCCGCGTGAAAGTGGCCTAACATGACAGATTGGAGATTCGTATCTCCATACCAGGACAAGAGGCACAGATATAAGCCTCATGCACACAACCATATCTGTTTTTGCAGTCCACAAACTGCGAATCTGCAAAACACTGATACCATCTACAGTATGTGCATCCGGCATTGACCCCTTCTGTAGGCTCTGCAATATATTACAAGTGCCTATTCTTGTCCACAAAATGGACAAAAACAGGACATGCTCTCGTTTCTTGCAGGGCCGCAGACTGGACATACAGATGGGAAACCACATGGTGTGTCGTCTGCATCTTTTGCATTGAAATGAATGGGTCCGAATACGATCCTTAAAAAAATGTAAATCCGATGTGGACTAAAAAAAACAGTTGTGTGCATTAGGTCTTAGTCTTAAAAAAAGTGGGGTCAGAACTGGAGGAAATCTTGCAAAAAAAGGTAAACAGGTAGGGTACAGATGCAAAATCAGGAGTGGAGATTTTGATGAAACCATATAAACAGATTTGAGAACACCTGCAGAGGTCAGGAAAAAAGAGTTCCAGGCAACCTTAAATAATGCTATTACTATTTGACAATGATCTTTGGGGGTCATTGGTGCGTGGAGTAGGTAAGCAGTCAGCATCGCATTAAATTTATTTGCTCCTCAGGCTGCATACTAGTTAGTAGTTATTAGTTTTGAGCGAGCATGCTCGCCCGAGCACTATATTCGCTCGAGCATCGGTATGCTCGGCACATCGCTGTGTGCTCGAGTGCGATGCTCGAGTCTCCTCCCCTCACGTTTGTTCACTGCCACGCAGCGAATAAACGTGCGGGAGAGTACTGACATTCACTGTAATGCCGTAGCCCTGTTGATTTGTATGCTAATGCTACGCATTGTACGCTAATGCGTATGAATTTGTATGCTAATGCTACGTATTGTGCACTAATTCATACGAATTCAGTTAATTAGCATACTTTTATGAGTGAAAGGAGTGAAAGAGGAGAAATCGCGATTCTGACCTTTTCCTATGAACCAGAGACCCTCCCCATGCTGTTCCCTAACCATTTCTGTGGTGTTTCAACCATTTTCTCACATTTCCCTATGAACCAGACACCCTCCCCTCTGCAGAGCAGGGGGTGCCTGGTCTTCTCCCATTGACTTTCGGCCGAGCACTCGAGCACCACCTAGTGTTCGGCCAGAGCACCCGAGCACTGGAACATAACTAGTAGTTATACGTAGCAGCAGGATTCCCAGGCTTCTCAGTAGGATTCAATACACATGGCGTAATCTATGTGCTCCCAAGGCTGTTTGGCAGGGGTGATACACAGTATACAGTGATTTGCTTGACTTTGTCATTGTCCATAATGCTAAAGTTGTCACTTGTGTCAATCTCAAGATTTCTTAATAACTCCAAAACATTCAGCATGTCAAATATAAAACTGAAGTGGTTTCCTACGTCCCCTTCCAATAAATGTCATTAATTTCAGGGGTTTCATGGTTGTACATGGAATACTCAACTGTTCATGCCAGTCACTTATCAGTATTTCCCTATAAGCTGGTCATACACCTGGTGGTCATGCTAGCCCATTGATAGTGACACAATCAGCTGATGATCCCATGTCTGGGGGTCTCCTGACTCTTCCCAGGTTTTGGGGAAGAGTGGTATTAGGCAAGTTGGATTCCAACATGCCTATTTCATGTTTGTTCCTGGACGCCCTACGGACATCCATACTGAAATCAGGACCATCTGAATCAGGTCTAACGTTGGATTTCTATGAATTGGCTGAGTGCATGGAGAGTAAATGCACGTCTTGTATGAGAGTTCAGGTGTGTGTACAGGGATGTTTGGCCAGGGCATTGTCAGAAGATTATGTGGCAGATGCCATCCACTAATTCTTTATCCAAGACACCTAGGATTTTAATGGTGTGAAACTAGAAAATTGAGTCATTTGATTATATTAACATTTTTCATTTATTTTCTCCATTTATGTTAGATAAGAAGTGAATTCTTGCATATGAGTAATGACCGAAGTAGTGAAAGTTCTCAATATCGGGTTGGTGGGTATGTGACACTTGGCACCCCCACAGATCAGCTGTATTGGCCAGTGGATGGCACTGGAAACTATATAGTGGATGGAGGCAGAAGGAAAAGGCCCTGTCCACTGTGTAATTTCTGGTGCCGGCATACTGCAGCTCGGATCCAATTCACTTGAATGGGACCTGAGCTACAGTCCCCCTGGCATAGCCACTACAAAATGGATAGAGTGCTTCTGGCGTCATCCACCATATAAGGGTAGATTTATCAAAACCGGCGCAAAGGAAAACTGACTTACCCAAAGCATCAGATTCCACCTTTCATTTTTTTCAGAGCTACTTTGGAAAATTAAAGGATCACTCTGGTTGCTATGGGCAACTAAGCCAGTTTTTCTTTGCTTTGCGCCAATTTTGATAAATCTCCTCCATTGGATGGGTGGGGGTGCGATGTGTCGGACCTAATCTGATCTGATATTGATGACCTATCCTGATGTTAGGTCATCAGTATCTAAGTCCCAGAAAACCCCTTTAAATGTCATTAAATGGGTTGCACCTTATGAGGATATATGAAGGTCATTGAAGGGTGCCTTGCTCTGTACCCCCCTCCCCCACTCTATTGGCTATAACAGAATGCTGCGACAAAGAGCAGCCCCCACTCTGAGGGTCTCCTCACACGTATTAGATGGCTGTTAGATGTTTGCCCATTCATTAGCAACATCTTGGTGCCCATAGCTTTCCTTGGCAGCAAGAACTGATCTGTAAAGGGTTTTCAGCAGCCTGACCCAGCTGATCACCAGGGCAGACTTGGTAGATTTGGTATATCACAGGTTCTACTTTTTGTAGCAGAGGCTCATGTCTAAACTTTTCTCCTTCCAGGTGTGGTCGGAGAAGTATAACAAAACCATCACCTTGAAGGATGTTTGCTATGCACCCCTGAATCCCAAAAATCCCTCAGGAACTGACTGTGCTGTGAATAGTTTGATGCAGTACTTCCAGAACAACAAAACAAGGTTCAACATGGAGGTGACACAGACAATATCTGGGGAGACAGGCACTGTTGGATGGAGGGACCATTTCCTCTATTGTGTCAAGTAAGTCTAAGGCAGCAGTGCCAAACATATATGTGATATGTAAGGTTAAAGCTGCTCCGTTAGTATGATCAACCCACTAAACCAGGCATACTGTCTGGTAGGGCTCTTCATGCTTATTAAAACTATACCTTTCTTTTGTGTGTATGCTAAATAGCTACAAAGAAATGAGAAAGTTCGAGCACTAGGGCGCAGGACTGAATCCTTGGCGCACTGTTTTGTAACACACCCTCTGTACTTTGCACACTCCCCTTCTGCTTGATTGACAGGGCAAGAAATCAGCATGCCGAGGGCAACGCTGTGTCCTAGCATCTACATATCATATACACCACTTACTGTAGCTGGATTTCTATGATTAGAAAGCTAATCTACATATTATTGCTTTATTTGCAAGCACGATATATGATTATAAAGGCACCAGTATTATGTATTAGCTTTCTAAGCATAGAAAAAAGCATGCATCGCTATATGATAATGCTATAGCTTAGGGAAAAGTGGTTACCCTTGCATGTAGAGATCGTAGGTTTGAATCTTGGGAAAGAATTTTTTGATTTTTTTTTCTACAGATATTTTTCCCCCTTATATAAATTATATATAAAAATCTAATAAACGTCTATGGGAGTCATTTATTAAGACCAACATTATAGACGCCAGTCTTAATAACCCCATGCTCTGGCGCTGGATCCACCGAAGTTATGTAGAGGCCTCAGCCTCTGCATAACTTTGGCGCATCCACTTCCAGTCTAAATCTACATCAACTTCCTTGCTGGATTACATTTAGAACATTTTCTATGACTAAAACAGATAGGCCATTCCCCGCCCATGCCACGGCCCCTTTTTTAGACCTGAAGTCAGCAGAAAACTGGCGAATATGAGTTGATAAATGACTCTCTATATCTTTATCAAACTGGTGTAAAGTAGAACTGAGCCTGTTCTACTTTATACCAGTTTAATAAATGACCCCAATATTTTTTTATTTTTTTTAGAAAGCTAATAAGTATTGCTGATTTCTTTATAATCATATATAGTAATAGGTTTTAGGTATATAAGGGCTCATTCACACGAGCGTATGAATGGGTCTGCATCTGTCCCCGTCCCCACCAAAAAGATAGAGCATGTCCTATTCTTGTCCACTATCTATCATAGTGGTGGCCATATGCGGTCCGCAAATTGCAGAATGCATACGAGCGGTCAGCAAAATCACAGCTTTAGAGACCCTGCTGCAGGTGAGGGACTATGGACTGATTCTTCAAACCACCTTTCCACTGCATCAATCTCCAGGGAGCAATGGCCTGAGGAAGCACAACGTGACACAGCACCTCAACAGGGTCACTACCATTCCCGTCCTCTGCACAGGTTCCTCCTGGGCTTGCTGCACAAGCTTTTCCAAGGGATTACAGAATGTACCATGCTCAGATCCTAAAGTTCAGCATGATATAAATATACAAAATTTATGAAGCAATTAATGAATTAATCTGAATTATTTTTTTTCTGTTGCAGCTCACCATTGTCATTTAAGGACATTACAGACCTGGAACTGAGCTGCATGGCAGATTACGGTGCTCCAGTCTTCCCCTTCCTTGCCGTGGGAGGTTATGATGGTAATAGTCACTCGATGGATATAGTAATTTGGGTTTCATATATATTAACTAGTTGAGGCAGAAATTTGGACAGTTACCAACTTCTCAATCACAGGCTAGGAAAATTAACAGTAAAAGTGATTATATTGAGTCCAGTTCAACAGGGTGGTCTCATCAGGGCTTCTGGAGATCATAAAGAGAACAACACTCAGGACCCCCGTCAATGAGCAAGGATGGAGAATCTGTAGCTAGGCCCATCCTTGAATGGATGGCATGTGTCTTTCAGTAAATGAAGGGTATGACCAGTTGCAGGATTTTAGCAATTAACTTTTCCGAGACTATGGAAAAACATCCAATATAGCCTTACATTCAACAAGGGTTTTCATTAGCGATGAGTAAATCTTCAAAGATTCGCTTTGGCGAATGTTTGCCGAATTTATAAAAAGATTTGTTCTTAATACGAATTTATTCGGTAGAAGTTGCTTTAAAAAATATTCATTATTCTGTTGGTGTTCTGTGATCATTTCCACACAAAAAAAGGAACATACAGTTGTTTAAGGTACGTTACTTAAGTCAATACCTACGCATGAGCGTACAAAGTATGTACAAATCCTTAGCGTACTATTGTCTCGCGATTGCGTAATACGCAGGCACGCATGACGCTAGGCCGAGAGGCAGAGCATTTTCAAAATGGCATCCAGGCGTTCTTCAGCATTTAGCCCTGGAGAGCTTAAATACATAGTAAAGCTGATGGACCGGCAGGATTACAATTGGCACACACCGACACCCAAACCAGCAGAAGAAGGAGATAGTGCAGCAGGTGATCCGAGGCTTGTGTCATCGCTTTGACACAGTGGAACCCTTCTGCTTTTCAGTGCCAGACATTTTCACTTGACTGTGGCATTAGGCAATCAGGTCTTTGTCTCTCTCCCTGTCTCTTCCCTCACTCTCCCTGCCTGATTAATATTACTAGCCCTGCATTAGCCCTGCACTAGCCCTGATATCTGTAACGGTGCCCAGAACAACAAAAGATTTTACAGAACACAGTTCTCTGTCTTTCAGAAGCTCCTGCTCGTCTCAGCAGGTGCAGCACAAGTGATGTAACTGGTTTACTGAGCCTATGGGCCAATCAGAGCAAGCCCTTCCCCCTAGGTCAGGTGACCGGGTTCTTCCCGGGCTTTTTGCCGCTCTCACCGCGAACATTTCCGCACAAATAACGAACAAACAGTAAAAGTTTGCTACTTAACTGAATTTGTACGCATCAGCGTACAAATTATCAGATGAGTAGCTTTAGCGTACAGTTCATCAGACGCGTACGTAACGTTAGCGTACAAAGGTTTAAGAACATTTAAGATTCGAACGGAGCGAATCTGAAAAAATTCGGATCCGCTTCGGAGTAGAAAATAACGAAGATTCGTATCGAATCTACGAAGCGGCGAATAGATTCGCTCATCTCCAGTTTTCATCCAGGTTTTTAAGACTCTTGAAGGGGAGTTCAGAGATGGAGGTGCAGAGACATTTTGCCGTTCAGTAGTTTGGGAACACCATGTGATAACTTCTGGGTTGCTATTCCTGTATCTCTAAGGCCTCACGCACACGACCGTATCTGTTTTGCGACCTGAAAATTGCAGATCTAGTCCGTGTGCCATCTGCATTTTTTTTTACAGACCTGTTGACTTTAATGGGTCTGTGGTCTGCACTTTGCAGACATATTCTATACTTGGCTGCAAAATGCAGACCACGGGCCCAATGAAGTCACTGGGTCTGCAAAAAATGCGGATGCAACATGGACGGTGTCTGTATTTTGCGGACTGCAAAATACATACGGTCTTGTGCATGAGGCCTAATAATCTTTTATCCTGTCTCCTCAGACAATCGCTACTCAGAGTCAGAAGCTTTGATTTTGACAATCTCTCTGAACAATTTTCCTCGTTCTGATCCTAAGTTTGAATATGTTTTGCTTTGGGAGGAGAAATTCCTGGAAGTTGTGCAGGAATATCAGAAAAATCCAAAAAGTAACTTTAGCTTCGCTTATAATTCAGAAGTAAGTGTACATTCCTCCATTGTATTCTTAACCTAAAGGTCTACTTATTAGCTTGTTCTTTCTTCTTTCCTACTAGATCTTCCCCTTTTTGGAAAATGCAGATTTAAAATCCGCACCACAGGTCAACTCCACTGCAGAGTCCCTGTGTTTTTTTTTATGTAGCACATGCACGAGTTTAGGTAAAATCTCATCCACTTTGCTGCTACTGCAGTAGAAAATCTGCACTGTATCTGTCCTGTGTGACCTTACCTTTAAAGAAAACATAACGGTGCTGCAGATATCGTTCTTCAGTGGTCACCTGAATGGGAAAGGAACATCATCACTTCTGGCCGTGGCACTGGAACATGGGGACAGATGCTTTTTATTTTATTTTTTTACACCTCCCCAGTCTACATATTTTTTAACTTTTTGGTTGGAGAACCCTCTAATGATACTTTTCTGATATTCACTACCATCAATGGGCTCCAGTGCTCACTGTGGACCTTTGCTTGGCTACTTTGACACTTGCGTTGTTGTTTTCCGGTATTGAGATCCGATAGAATCTCAATACCGGAAAAAAAAATTTCCGTTTGGTCCTCGTGTATTCTGAACGGAAAGAGATCAGTTCAGGATGCATCAGGATGTCTTCCGTTCCGGCAGCATTGCATTTTGTGACCGGACACAAAACTGCTGCAAGCTTCAGTTTTGTGTCCAGTCACAAAAACAGAGAAAAATGTAAGTCAATGGTGACGGATCCGTTTTTTTTTAGGATCCTAAAAATAAAATCCGCCCCCCATTGACTTTCAGTGTATGTAGTGACGGATCCATTGTTTTTCCGTTTTGATTTCACACAACCGCATCCTAACAGAACGGATGCATCCTGATGTGCAGAATCAAAACGGATCTGTTTAATTCCGGTATAGAGATCCTCTGCTGGATCTCAATACCGGAATTAATAACTCAAGTGTGAAAGTAGACTAAAGCCAGTAATATAAGTAGTGGGGGAAGGGAAGTGACAACTACTCTCGTGCTATTTCTGGCTTATAAAAGTTGTTGTCGCTGATAGCCTGAACTTTTTGACAAGCAAATAGGGTTGACTAAGTAGGAGAATTTTCACATATGCCTGGTATTTTATCCATTGTGTCCTTCACTGCAATTTCTATTTTTTTCTTGTCAACAGAGATCTTTAGAAGATGAAATCAATCGGACCACAACAGAAGACATTCCCATCTTTGCCATCAGTTACCTGGTGATCTTCATATACATTGCCCTTGCTCTAGGAGAGTACAGCAGCTGCCGGAGAGTGATGGTGAGATGCTTCATTTTTACGATGCCATCCATATCCATTATACAGTATCTTTGTGTTCATGTCTTTTGAACATTTCACAGGCTAATGTCTTACTAGGCTTTGCAGATCCTCACCTGGAATATCATGTCAAGGGAATGCTAAAAAAATCGGAACTTTCTTGTACTATTTTCTGCACATGCAAACCAAAGGCGATGTAATTACACAGAGCCCCTAATGTCACAGTGACCCAACACCACCATAACGAGTGGACATCTTCCTACTGTAGGAGCTCTATGACAATCACCTCGCCCTTGCTTAATCACTATTAATCTCAATTCCTGCACAGGGGCCCACATCTGCCTAACTCTACTCCTGGACCAAGCCAATATGTCCGTCTGTCTCTCATGTCGCCATAGTTAAATGCATGTTGAGCCAAGCATGCTATTTCAGGGGTATAGGCTATTTATCTGTTGGCCAAGATGCTAGCTACAATGACAGCACTGGATTGGCCTTTCATGAGCCTGTTGGTACAACTGCCTTCCACTAGGTCCTTGTTCAGCCAGTGTATAAGTATATAGCTGGCCATCAATGGACCAATGGATCAATGGACCAACAGCTCTCCTCTCAGCTCTTCCCATACCCATGCAGATTTGGCTTGGCCAAGCATGCATCTCATTTAATAAGAAGACAGACACTTCTGGCATCAAAAGAGTTAGCAATCCAATGCTCATTTCAGTCTGCTTCTGTTTTCTGGGAACAGCAACTATATTCCTTGTTTAATTAATTTCTAGGTTTAGCGTTCCTTTCAATTTCACAGTTTATGACTCCATTGTACACTAATGTTATATTTCTTCAGGTGGACTCTAAAGTGACCCTTGGTCTGGGTGGAATTTTGGTTGTCCTGGGAGCTGTTTTGGCATCAATGGGTTTCTTTTGCTACATTGGGTTACAATCCTCGCTCATCATTGTGGAGGTTGTGCCTTTCTTGGTCCTAGCCGTGGGCGCAGACAACATCTTTATATTTGTCCTGGAGCTTCAGGTATTTGTTTAAAAACCTCATCCTTATTGAATGATGTAGTGTACTTTTCATAAACGAGCTAATGACATAGAAAAGGTCAGAAACATACTGTGTGGTCATAATGAAGCCCATGAGAAGATGACCTCTAACTTAGAGTTTTACCTAGACCCAGGAGGTCCTGTGAACCCACCATAAGAAGAAAGTTTGTAAAATTCTTTCCTTCTCGAAGTTGCATGGTTCAACCGCTTAGGAGCTTGGTCAAGTGATCAACCCTTTTCTGTAAATCCTGCTTCTGCTGATGTGACATCCTTTACTAGGTTTTCAGCCTAAGCTATGGATAGGACGTTACTTTCCCTGTAGATCAGGCCAGACCTTTTCCTCTCTCTGGCACAAGCGCAAACTCTTGTGTCCACTTTATCTGCGCAGGCGCCAGGGAGAGGAGTAGTTCTGTCTCCGTCTACAGCTGAAGTGATGTCCAATCCGTAGCCCAGGCCGAAGACCTGATAAAGGGTGTGGCATCAACGGAAGCAGGATTTTCAGAAGAAGGGCATCAGGTGACAAGGTTCATGCAACTTTGGAACAGTAAGGATATTACAAATTTTCTTCTGCAGGCGGGTTATGTGTAACTTTATGTTTAGCACATATATTATCCCCAAGATAATAGCATATTTTAGAAGTTGGGGATGATCCGCCATATTAAGCACATTAATTTGGTATATAATATAAGTGTGCTCTTGTTTTAGAGAGATCAAAGGCGGGAGGGCGAGCGAAGAGAGGAGCAGATTGGAAGAGTCCTCGGTGGTGTGGCCCCCAGCATGCTACTTTGCAGTCTGTCGGAGTCGCTTTGCTTTTTTCTGGGTAATATATTCAATGGCACGATCTTATTGACATGTCTACTATGAAGCAGGTAGCCATACAGGCATGCTTTCTCATATTTATAAAGTGTGCACCCCGTCACAGCTTGGTCTATCTTGTTGTTACAGGTGCCCTTACACAAATGCCTGCTGTTCGGACCTTCGCCCTGAATGCAGCCCTTGCCATCCTCTTTGATTTTATCCTTCAGATCTCCATGTTTGTGGCCCTTGTGTCTTTGGATGCTAAGCGTCAAGAGGTAAAATGAGGAACCTGGGGCAATAGGGGATGTGTCACAGGAGGAGGGGGGATATGTTTCCCTATATATCACTTTATACTATGCTTTACTACTTGACGATGCTCTTCCACTAGCAAAATAGATTTGATATCTGCTGCTGTGTGAAAACCAAGACTGAAAAACCCAAGAAAAAATCAAAGGGCCTGCTGGTCGCCTTCATGAAGAAATTCTATTGTCCCATTATTCTGAATCCGTTTAGCCGAGTGATAGTGGTGAGTAAGGCTGTATAATCCACTGCACACACATTATCTCCATACACTACTACACAAAACTCAAATTCCATATACTATGTAACCCTGTACATATGCAAGGAAAAACTGGAAGGACCATCACACAGTGGGGCAACGTCCCCACATTTTTTTAGTATTAATTTTTCTCCTAATATTCATCTGTACACATCCTATTGAGTAAATTGTTTGTTTACAAATCAAATTTGTTGTTTATTTCCCAAAAGATTCTAATTTCTGGGAATTAACCCTCTCAAAATGGCGACCACCATTTTAATCCCTTAAAGACTGGGCCTATTTTCATTTTACCATGGCAGCCATGGAAGTCTTCAGCTCCTAACCGATCAGAGCCAGCAATTTCACTACAGGGGTTCTGATCGGAAGGCAGAGGGAGCCGCATCCCTCCACAGGGATCGCCGTTCTCCGTCATTGCGGCCGGGTGGCGGCTGTATGATACAGCCGCCACCCGCCACGTATGGAGCAGCCTTCCTGCAGCAGCCCATTCCATACGAATGTGGGAGCATAATGCCGTACATGTACGGCATTATGCGTTAAGGGGTTAAAGATCAGAAGACATGTTTTTAATTGAAAAAAAAAATCACACAGTGTGTTATCACAGTGGTTTACCGCCTACCATCCGTATACCCATAGCCATAGATGTCACTGTCATTTTAACCTTAGAAATACTGTCTTGGCATTAAAAGGGGTTGATACAGTCCCAGGAGACCTCAGTGTCATACAGGACTTTGTAGGGCGCATTGAATTTATTAGGACAGAATCAAATCTGCCGATCGACTCAGACCCAAAATTAATTTTGGGAAATTTTCTCATCTTTGCTGACTGCTATGTCCTCCTCTATTCACAGATGATTGTCTTCATCTTCCTCTTCTGCGGTGGGATATATTTCATGATGTATTCTCGTGTGGGCCTCAACCAGGAGCTGTCTGTACCTCTGGTAAGTAAATTTAAAGGGGTTATCCTATGACTAATGTAGAAAATGAAAATCAGACATCATATAGTACATGGCAATCTCTTTCTAACAAAGCTAGAACCAGCCCTGAACCTCACATGGATCCAGAGATCTCCCCATTCATTGCTCTGCTAGATTTATATCAAGCTGACAGCTCAGGGGAGTGTCTTTTCTGCTGCAGCTCAGGGGGCGTGTCTCAGCTCTTCCTATCACAGCTCAGGGGGCGGGTCCATGCTCGTCCTATCACAGCTCACGAGGCAGTTAAAGGATGAAACTGAGCATGTGCGGCCTTCTCAGAGAGCAGGTCCAAGAAATAAGAAAAAAACAAACAGCAGGTGGCGCTATACTGATACATTTTATTGAATAACTAAGCGACTATGCTAAATTTTTTATTACATGCAATTACAAAAGTGTTCAGATCCAGGTGCTGGTTTGAAAACTGTAGAATATTTTTCATGGGGCAACCCTTTTAAAGAGAAAGCCAGTTTGTATACAGAATTAGGGAGATAATCATCTCTTGGCCAGAGTTGACAGTGGTTACAAAGAGAGTCTCTTGTTCTGGAGGACCTGTCCTGTCCTGTATTACACAGACAGCACATCGATTTGAATGGACACCGTGTAATGCTTAATTTCTCCTGTGGAAGGCGCTGCTGGGAAATTGAGCAATCACTGTCACTTTTCCCCACAGTTTACTTGGTCTCCAGCAGGGAACACTTTGGGATTTGTTCACTATTAAGGGAATCTTCTAACAAGTTGGGCGGAGAGCCTCATTACATAGAGTTTAGAAAAAGGTAGATGCCCTTACTAAATAGAGGTGGAGCTTACGCTTCATTAAAGGGGTTGCCTCACTTCAGAATATAGCATTTATTATGTAGATGAAGTTAATACAAGCCACTTACTAATATATTGTTATTATCCATATTGCTTCCTTTGCTGGCTTTTCCCATCACATTGCTTGTTTCCATGGTTATGACCACCCTGTAATCCAGCATCAGCGGTGGTCATGCTTGCTTACTATAGGAAAAAGAACTAGCCTATGTGTGGTCCCACGGTCCCGGCCACCTATAGTGTGCAAGCACGACCATGGCTGCTGGATTGCAGGGTGGTTGTAACCATGGAAACAAGCAATGTATAATGTAATGTAAAAATGAATCCAGCCAGCAAAGGAAGCAATATGGACAATCACAATACATTAGTAAGTGCCTTGTATTAACTTCCTCTACATAATAAATGCTACTTGCTGAAGTGAGACAACCCCTTTAAGATTTTTGTTTCAGCACCTCATGTAGCACAGATTCTGGGCCATCAAACTGCAGTATCTCTGTAGGCAAGGCTATGTTTGGAGGTGTCATTTATAAATTAGAAAATTAAACTTAGGGACTTACCTAAGTCAGGGACTCAGGGACATTCAGTGAGTTTGTTCCACTGACGGTCAATTGACTCCCACAGTTCAGCTCTCCTGAATGAACAGATTATAGGAATTTAACCCTTAATGTACGGATGTAGCAGAATTAGGACTCAAACTCTTAACTCAAATTTCTTAACTCATCGTGATATCCCGCAGCAAAAAACACTTAAAAGCAATTGAAGTCAGTCGTCGGCTTAACACGTCTAGTTTAGCGTGTGTGTTAACTCTACTACATCTTTAGGTGCTGCCTTATTTAATTTACATATATTTAGGGGGCAGTCTGCTTTTACGTTCGTCTTCTAACACACTTTTTGCTTTGTCAGGGAAGTATAAATTACACAATGCACTTTTTTTTGTGTGTGTAAGCCTTTATTACAATGGTCAAAGTCCAGCTACAATCCGCTTCCCTGCTGTAGTGTAATTTAAAGGTACGAAGTGCAGTGCATCATACAAGTAGAGCCATAAGGCCTGATCTACTCGATATCAGGGGCATGGGAGAAAACATTATGTATGGCCAACAGCCGCTGAGGAATAGGGCTAATTAGGGCGCCTTCACACGCGGCAGATTTTGTGGCAGAAAATTCCGCGACTAAAAATCAGTTCTGTTCACCTGAATGGGGCTTTCTGAAATCCATGTGCTTGCTGCCCCATTCAAATGAATGGAACTGATTTTCAGTCGCGGAATTTTTTGCCACAAAATCTGCCGTGTGTGAAGGCTTTCTTAAAGGTGTTGTCCAGCCCCTTCAAAGTTGTTACCAAAAGCTGAGAATGGTATAAAATGATAAATGAAGTAAGGCTCGGTATACATGGAGTTGGAGTCTACTATCACACGTATACTCTCAAGTCGTCCACGTCAGGGGGCTTGAGATGGATGCCATGGAGTGTCATTTGTCACCAGTGCTTTGCTTTCCTAAAACGGTATGTCGACGCATACTGTCCGAATGGAGGCTGAAAGGACTCTTGAGCCTCTTCTAGGTCCCTTGTGGTGATGTTTCGACACAGACATGTGACTGTTGCATTAAATCACTAGCTGCAGTGATTGGCTGCAGTAGTCACATGAACGTGTCGAAAAATCACTGGAGGCTAGAATACACAGACCACTGAGGGACCTGAAAAAAGGCAAGAGAGTGGCAGGGAATCGGTAAGGTATTGACCATATTTCAAGGCAGGCGGACATATGTCCTGCTCACTGAGAAGGCCGCACATGCTCATCTGTCTCCTGAGTTGTGATAGGGAGAGCTGAGACACGCCTCCTTATCTGCAGCAGAAAAGACACTCCCCTTGAGCTGTCAGCTTGATATAAATCCAGCAGAGCAATGAATGTGGAGATCCATGTGAGGTACACAGGGCTGGTTCTAGCTTTGTTAGAAAGAGATTGTCATGTACTAGATTATGTCTGATTTTCATTGTTTACATTAGTAATGGCATAACCCCTTTAACTATAAAGCACCTCCTTGGAAGGAAGACCTTTAACAATGAGTGAGAATATAATATCACGGCAGCCTGTAGTATGTAAATGAAGTGATAAGAAAAGCTCAGCTTGACAGGATACAGGCTGCCATAAACAGTTCCTGTATTCAGCTGATGGTAATTCACCACCCATGACTTATTTCTCCACAGGATTCCTACGTACTTCAGTATTTCAATCATCTCAACAAGTATTTCGAGGTTGGTGTCCCTACGTACTTTGTGACCACAGCTGGATACAACTTTACCTCAGTGGCTGGAATCAATGGTATCTGTTCCAGCTCAGGGTGTAATAATAACTCAATGACACAGAAGATACAGTATGCCACTAATTATCCTGACAGGTAAGTGTTGCTGAGATAAGTCTGATGTTATACCAAGAAATGTATGGCTTATATTACTACTCTCAGAGCAAAACTAAAGGGGGTGCAGTGGTTGCAGTTGCATCTGAAGGGGCTCTGCCTCACGTTTGAAGACCAGTGCTTTAAATAGAGAGATAAATGGGAGACCCGGTTAGGAATTTTGCACTGGGGTCCAGGACACACCATTATTTATTTTGTACTGAACCTGAATTATATCCTGTCTTCTATCCAAGAGCAGCATTCACAATTCTGCCAGTTTCAGAGCTGAAGTGTCCCACCTGCTATCTGCCCTCCACTTGTTCAGTGTCTGCACATAGCTTGCTCTGGTGATTTCCATTGTGGAAGATGTAGTCTACAACTACAGGGTGAGTCAAAAGTCGAAAGGGAAAATTAAATATATTCCTCACCCATAAGTAATGGGTGAGGAAGCCTATCTTTTAGGTTATGTCTGGAACATGGCCGCCATCTTGAATGCCATCATATTGGATAAAGGGCAATTTTTTTCCCAATGGGAAGGGGGTTATGTAGCATATCAAAGAAGACTACAATTTTCTCAGAAATCGATTGCCACAATATCTTTTGTGGTTCAAAAGGGATCAACACAGAAGGTTGTAACAATAATCAGGAAGGTTCCCTTAAAGGGGTATTCTCATCTTAGACAATGGGGGCATATCGCTAGGATATGCCCCCATTGTCTTTTAGGTGCGGGTCCCACCGCTGGGACCTGCACCTATATCCAGAACGGAGCGGGGAGCGCTGCACCTGGAGGACCCCAGGTTTGCGGTGCGCTCCCATTCATTTCTATGGAGCCGACGGAAGTAGCCGAGCCAGTGCTCGGCTATTTTCGGCGGCCCCATAGAAATGAATGGAGGGCGGCTGCGCATGCGCAGTGCGCCCTCATTCAGTTCGGGGGCTCCGTTCTGGATATAGGTGCGGGTCCCAGCAGTGGGACCCGCACTGCCCCCATTGTCTAAAATGAGAATAACCCTTTAAATGCATAGCTATTTGACGTGTTTAATGTGTTGTCCATGGTGCTGAACACAGAACTTTTAAGTTTTGAACTATCTGTGTTGATAGCTTCTGAACCTCAAGAGATATTGCAAATCTGATTGCGGCAATCGATTTCTGAGAAAATTCTAGCTTTCTTTGATATGCTACATGACCCCCTTCCCATTGGAAAAACTTGCCCTTGATCTCATATGGCGGTTTTCGAAATAGGAGCCATGTTCCGGACATAGCCTAAAAGATAGGTTCTCTCACCAATTACTTGCTAGGGTATTCGTATTTCATTTTCTCTTTCATTTCTGAAATAAAAGGGTATCCTGAAACTTTTGACTCACCATGTATAATATGATGGATAAGAAATCCATGTCTATGGACAGCCTAAAGCTGTGGCATTGCAGTGATTTTCAGGATCTTCTTGGAAAGTTGTGAGAGATCTTGTAACTACTCAAAAAACCAACATGGAGGCAACTCACAGGTGACCAAATGTCACCATGGAGCCCATAAACAGTAGATGTGTAGTTACTCAGGAGAGGGGAGCAGAGGATAGGAGAAGTAGTAGTGGCTATGATGGTGGCAGCTGTACTCACAGTTTGCTGTGGCAATCTCTACCCTGGAGTTTCCTGGCCATGCAGTGGTAGGAGAGCGCACTTTTTCTTCCCTTGTGGCACACCTTGGTTTTGGGGCTCCTGTCTGGTGGTAGCTGGGATGCCCTTAATGGTGAATGTTTAGCAGGGTGCAAGTGTAGAAGCAACAATGATGGTAGTTGTAGTACTGTCACACTGTAGGCCTTTCTCAGATGTCTGGTCTGTTTCCTTCAGAGGTAATTTGGTAGCAGTGTTGCTTCCTTGGCAGCTCAGAGACTTGGGCCTAGACCATGCAGGAGCCTCAGCACACACGTCTCTCTTGTAGCTTCTTCTCACACTAAACTGCTAACCAGGGGGTGGAACCAGTCAATCACCTGGCAACCTAAACACGGTCTGCCAATTGTCAACCGTTAGTTCACCAATGCATTGCTATTGAGTTCACATCAGCACAATACATTTAATTTAAGAACATTGCATTAACTCTTTTAATATTGATTAACCCCTTGCAGTAGTCCTCTGGGGTAGTGCAGATGAAAGTCGTCCGATCCTGCTATTTCAGTGAGACTGTCTGACTATCAAATGTACAGTATATGGGGGTCTCCTGATTCTCCCATGCAGGCAGATGTTGAGGGTGAAAAGAAGAGGGTCTGGCAGTGACTTATTCAGCATCCCCCCACTGTGAAACATGCACACTTGGCTAAGTCAAGCTTGCATGTTAATGGTAGATTAGAGAGGAATAGTTGTTGGTCAAACACGCTCACTCTGTCTGAAGTGTATGGTCAGCTTTACATTGGACATTTTATTATCAGGACCATTATTCTCATTTATTTAAAGCACCATGAATTCCAGGTAGAAATGATAGGAGCTCACATCCAGGATATAGAACGTGTAGAATAAGCATGGACTGACAGTGACAGGCACAGGAAGAGGACTCTGCCCGCGAGGGCTCACAATCTACAAGGGTGGCATTCTTTCTTTACTACCGACTTCCATCATCACCGTGCAGTATATACTGCTCAACCCTGACTCACCTCTTATCTCCTGTAACAACCCTCTTACCTGTCTGCTCCTCTAATCTTATACTGCCATGACTGCGGATAATGCATAAAATAGTGTATGGACTTTACTGACCTTCATTAAAAATCAGATTGATTCCTAGAAATATTCTCCCGGAAACTTGAGGTAATTTTCTATCTATCTATCTATCTATCTATCTATCTATCTATCTATCTATCTATGTCATATCTATCTATCCATCATCTATTTCATATCTATCTATCTATCTATCTATCTATCTATCTATCTATCTATCTATCCATCCATTAATCTATATATCTGTCCGCCCAGCTATCTCAAATATATCTATCTATGTATCTATCCTTCATCTACCTATCATCCAATATCTGTCTCTCAGTCTGTCCTTCCATCCCCCATATAGAGAGAATTAGAGACAGTCAGGGGCGTAGCTATAGGGGGTGCAGAGGTAGCAGTCGCTACCAGGCCCAGGAGCCTGAGGGGGCCCAAAGACACTTGTGCCACATAAGAAGACACACAAAGCACTGAGGGAAGGAGGGCCCAAGCTGAACTCTTGCACTAGGGCCCATGAGGCCATAGCTACGCCCCTGGAGACAGTTATAGTAATACAGTTAAGTAATAAATAAATATCCCAGATCTGATTTGATATCAGATTTTTATAAGCTTATGAATGCGTTACCATAAGCGCCAAGGGTTATAAGTACCACTGCATGTAGTCCTATTGGCACTGTGTATGTATATGTGTATGGCACTTGCAGCATTCAGCCTCTCTCAAAAGAGGAAAACAATGCCATCTGGTGGTGAACCTGGGAAATGCAGTCTCTGAAAAATTGTAGTCGGTTTTTTCTGGTAAGAGTGGGTTCACACAGGCTTGGACTGGCCAACAATGGTACAGGTGAATCCCCTGGTCCCTAGTCTCTTACCGCCTGCATAAGTGGCACATAACAGACTAGACCGGTGGTGGCGAACCTATGGCACGGGTACATGGAAGATATACTATACTGGTATTCAGCTTACATTGCTGTGATGGCACTTATAAATAAGTGGGTTTTGGGTTGCAGTTTGGGCACTCGGTATTTAAAAGGTTCCCCATCACTGGCCTAGACGTGATGCACAACATATCGATAGGCAGCATACAGCACTTCAACCAGCCTATGTTCATATAGAAAATATGATAGATTATTTAAAAAACTCTCCAGTTTATTATAGACACGATCAGATAGCTCAGATGACTTCGAGATATAGAGACCACTTTGCCAGGAAAGAACCAAGGGGGTCATTTGTCAAACAGAAATACACCTAAATTAGGCGCATTTCTGGTGCATATTGCGGCAGAAAGGTCTTTTGCACCTCAATCTGCGACTTCTCCCCTCTCACACCAGGTCTAAAAAACTGGGCATGGCATGGGCAAGGAAGGGGATGAGCCGGGAGGCCCGTCTCATTTACCATTTTCTACGCCTGTTTAAGGTGTAGAAAATGGTCTAAATGTAAAACAGCAAGGAAACTGTCTTACATTCAGAAGTGGCTCTGGATACACCGAAGTTATGTACAGGCCGGTGCCTCTTTATAACTCTGAAGGATCCACCGCCAGATATCTAAAATGTCAGTCTTAATAAATCATCATCTATCTATATATCGATCTATCTATGTCATATCTATCTATCCATCATCTATCCCATATCTATCTATCTATCTATCTATCTATCTATCTATCTATCTATCTATCTATCAACACCAATAATGAAAGCAGCACAGCAGAGTCCAAACAGGTGTAGGTGTGCCCGTAGCTCCGGAGTAGATCAACTCCTTCTTATATAAAAACGAAATTCCACAGCACCACCAGGAGTAGTTCAAAAGATAATGTGATTTATTTCACCAAGACAGCAGCGACGTTTCAGTCCTCTTACTGGGACTTTTCTCAAGCAGCCATACAAGAATGTATGGCTGCTTGAGAAAAGTCCCAGTAAGAGGACTGAAACGTCGCTGCTGTCTTGGTGAAATAAATCACATTATCTTTTGAACTACTCCTGGTGGTGCTGTGGAATTTCGTTTTTATCTATCTATCTATCTATCCATCCATTAATCTATATATCTGTCCGCCCAGCTATCTCAAATATATCTATCTATGTATCTATCCTTCATCTACCTATCATCCAATATCTGTCTCTCAGTCTGTCCTTCCATCCCCCATATAGAGAGAATTAGAGACAGTTATAGTAATACAGTTAAGTAATAAATAAATATCCCAGATCTGATTTGATATCAGATTTTTATAAGCTTATGAATGCGTTACCATAAGCGCCAAGGGTTATAAGTACCACTGCATGTAGTCCTATTGGCACTGTGTATGTATATGTGTATGGCACTTGCAGCATTCAGCCTCTCTCAAAAGAGGAAAACAATGCCATCTGGTGGTGAACCTGGGAAATGCAGTCTCTGAAAAATTGTAGTCGGTTTTCTCTGGTAAGAGTGGGTTCACACAGGCTTGGACTGGCCAACAATGGTACAGGTGAATCCCCCGGCCCCTAGCCCTGGATACACCGAAGTTATGTACAGGCCGGTGCCTCTTTATAAATCTGAAGGATCCATCGCCAGATATCTAAAACGTCAGTCTTAATAAATGTTCTCCCAAGTTGGTACAGTTGCTCAGGAAAAAACGCCACTGAAAATGCTATAAAGTCTGCATGTGCGGTGGCCTGGAAGGAGTTGGAGTGGAGGATAAGGGTGGAAGTGGCTCTGCAGCAACAATTTATCACAGTGGGTATCCTCTCGCCATTGCTCCCTAGGGCTGGGCAGTGACAGAAGGGCACACCGTTTCTTCCCTGGGGGCATACCCTGTTTCTAAAGGCTTCTGCCTAATGGTATTTGTGGCACCCATGCACACAATATATAACAATACATTAAATAAACAGATACCCCTTGCTATGGGGTACTTTACATGTGACATGGAGAAAAAACCCAAGTGCGTGTGTAGGAACCCTAAAGCGGGTCATAAACATGAGATTAAGGGTAGTTTTTATTATAGCATTTCTTGGATAAATATTGTATTTTTAAGTGTGCTTTATGAGTTTTTTTTCGAGGTTTTTTTTAATGCTGTGGTCAGATGTGAGCTATAAAGAAATATAAACTCCACTATGTGACCCCCTTTGTGTCAATTAAGGGTCCGTTGACACGTCCGTTGTTCTGGGTCCGGATCTGTTCCACAATTTTGCAGAACGGATGCGGAGCCATTCATTTCATTGGGGCCGCAAAAGATGCAGACAGCACATCCATAGTTCCGTTCCGCGGCCCCTCAAAAAAGATAGAGCATGTCCTATTCTTGTCAGTAATTGCGGACAAGAATAGGCATTTCTATCATAGGGCCGCAAAATGCAGATGCGTGAATGGACCCTAAAATGGAGGAGCGAGAAGGACAGGAATGGCCAACACTGTATTCTATGGAGATTCTATGGATATTATGGGAACGGTGAGAACATTGGTGAGACCCCCACCTATCAGACACATCCTATAGATATACCATAAGTGTCTGTGGTCAGAATACCCCTCCTTAGTGTGTTTGAAACAGAAAAATCATTTTGTAACACCCAATGGACGGATGTAATTATAATGTATGTACAGCACTTCAGAATATGTTGGTTTTATTTTAAGTATATACTGTGCCTTGGTCTGCTATTGTGCTGAAACATCATAATTTTTTGTGCTGCTATCTCATTCCAGATCTTATTTGGCAGTCCCAGCATCTTCCTGGGTCGATGATTTTGTGGACTGGCTAAACCCGTCATCAGATTGCTGCAGGCTACTTTTACTCAATGGCACCTTCTGCTCCTCCACCAGCAGTAAGTATCAGGCAACCCAAGACAATGGCTGTACATACTGACGCTGCTGGACATAGGACAGGGTGGCCCACGAAAATATAGCCCGCCTCCAGCGATAGTATGACAGGGTGAACCGGCAAGTGGATTGTTTTTTTTTTTTAATTACCCGCAAGTCAAAAAAGATGCTCAAAGTGGTCCCCGTTCAGGTCTCTGCATCTTTGGGCAGGTCAGATGATGGTGGCTGATACTGCTTGTGATGCTGCGGATGGTGTTTGTGATTTTCTCCTTGACTTCATCCAGGGGATGAGGATTGTTAGCGGACACTTTCTGGTTTAAATTTCCCCACAGATAAAAAATCTCATGTTCAGGGGTGTAGCTAAGGGCTCCTGGGCCCTGGTGCAAGAGTTCAGCTTGGACCTCCCTTCCCTCAGTGCTTAGTGTGTCTTCTTATGTGGCACAAGGGTCTTTGGGCCCCTCACGCTCCTGGGCCCGGTAGCGACTGCTACCTCTGCACCCCCTATAGCTACGCCCCTGCTCATGTGGACAAGTCTGGGGAACCTGGTGGTCATAATCCCTTACCCACAAATCATGAACCCGTGCCAGTGAGTCCCGTGAGGTGTGGCATGTTGTCCCATCAGGACGTTTTTTTCTTCTGCAGCATCACTGCTGAAGAGCTGCAAGCAGTATCAGCCAACAGATGTATCACCATCTCTCTATTAATTCTTTTCCGGATACCATCTGTAGGACATGGCATATGCTTAGGATGTCTTAAGTGTCTAATAAGACAAACACGTCTGCCCCTTTAGCACATGCCAAACCCTTTCATCATGCCCTTTTTGTGACGTGTCACATCCATTGAGGGCACCTATGGGTGCCGGGACTGATGCAACATCCTGATGCCATGTGGTCATGAAAGGCTGCTTTCCTCCAATAGCTGTGCAGGATATTTCCCAGCTGCTCCAAGTGTCCAGGAAGTCTCTCCTTCTCCGGGTGCTTCTCAGACATTTTGGGAGAGTTGGTATACGCTGGGTGTGAAAGCATTGGCGTAACTTTTTTTCATTACTCAATTCTAATGCACTTTCCTATATTGATGGATACGGTAGAAACAATTTATTACTAAGGGAGACAATGGGTGATGCATGAAACCGTAAGCCCATATACTTCCATCAATGTATACCTCCGATGGAAGTGAAAAATATGTGAACAGAGCCTAAGGTAATCAGTGGTGCTGCTATAAGTACAGGCAGGCGCTCGTATCGTGACCTTCCATATGCCACATAAGAAGACACCAGTATTATAAATGGCACGTGTTAGGTGGGGGCTCTCATACAGATTTTGTATTGGGGCCCAGGAGCTTCAAGTTGCACCTCTGAAGGTAATATATGTATGACCCTATGATTTACAGGTGGCTTTTGTCTGACTCTTGCCGGTTTTGGTCTGTCTAATCTGATGATGACCCTTTTAATTACAGATGCACCCGGATGTATCAGGAAATGTATGAGAAACCCAAATGGACCTCTGAGACCAACAGTAGAAGAATTTAACAAATATTTGCCTTATTTTCTGGCAGACTATCCAAATCTGAAGTGTCCAAAAGGGTGAGTTAACTGGCCATACATCCAATCAGCAATCCAGTACTTTTACCATCAGAGCACTGGTAGGCTGGCCATCAGATAGCATCAGTTGAACACTGGTTTGGCCAACAGCTATCTCTTGCAACTTCCTTCCATACACTCAGCTGAGCGTGATTCTGTTCTCAATGGGAAGAGTGAGGTCAGTGTCTTCCAGACACCTCTGATGGCAGCTTATCTCCTAAGAATTAAGGGATCGGCCATGTTGAAACCCAACAACCTGATCCTTATAGCACCAACATTATCTGGAGTTCTGTTCTGAGATCACCATTCACATAAGTCCCCATCAACAATGAGACTCACAGTCTAATTTCACTAACACACACAGTGGTTCCAATTTCATAGGAAGCCAATAGTCCTATCACAAAGTTTTTCGGATGCTGGAGAAAACTGAAGAACCCGTAATAAACCCACATAAACACTGGGTGAACATACACTCTCCATGCAGATGTCCTTGTTTGGCCTCAAATGCAGCCTTCATTGCCACTAGCATATCTTCCATGGAGGCAGAACACGTGACTGCTATAGGACCCGGGTGGAAAAGGGGGCTTGATGCTGAACGCTTTCTCCTGTTCCCGACATAAATCCATTGCACTTGCCTGCAGTCACCACTATGAGGAGCTCAGTGCTAAAATATCTTCCCAGCTGTCATTAAGGTCAACTGTATTATTTCCTGTGACTGAGCTCCCCCTAGTGGTGGCTACAGGTGGCGAGTTTTATCATGTTCTTTATTTAATGAAACAGGAGAAATATTAAATTATGCCAGAGTTATTTTCCCCACTGACTGCCTGGTTGGACTGGTTCCAAATATAATGTGATTTTTATTTGTTTGCAGGGGTTTAGGTGCTTATGATAATGCTGTTAAGTTCAACTATGCGGGAGAGATTATAGGTAAAGGACATTGTGCTGTACGTGTGAAATGACTCTTCATATCTGTGGTACAATATTACATCCATTAACTCACCTTGGTTTGGTATCTTGTGCAGCAACTCGTTTCATGGCATATCACACGCCCTTAAAGAATTCACAAGAGTATACGGGTGCGCTGAAATATGCCCGAGAACTGGCAGCTAATATAACAAAGACGTTGAGGCAGGTTCCGGGCACAGATCCTAATTTCGGAGTCTTCCCTTATTCGTGAGTCTTCTACCTTTATTTTATATCAGATCTATGTTTGTATAGTATTAAAGGGCTTGGCCATCTTTTTTTGGCAACTCTCCTCTCCTGGCCCGGTGCTGGGTCCTCACTTGGGTCCCCCTCTGTCAACATCCACTTTGACACTGCTACAGCCAATCAATGGCGTCAGCGGCAACCTGCTCCCCTTGCATCAGGTCAGTTGGTCATGTGACACAAGAGGTGCAGGTCCCCGGTGCGATTGGAGCCAAGGAGCCAAGGAAGCAAAGGAGCCAGTGCAGGGGACCAGGGGAAAAGGCTAAAGGGGCTTTTGTTTTTTATCAAACTGCTGTAAAGTAGAACTGGCTTAGTTGCCCATAGCAACCAATCAGATTCCACCATTAATTTTTTACAGCTCCTTTGGGAAATGAAAGGTGGAATCTGATTGGTTGCTGTGGACTACTAAGCCAGTTCTACTTTACACCAGTTTGATAAATCATCCTCCAGCGTGTTTAGGAGGCAATCTAAACCCTAAACAGGGGTGGAATTTACCACCACAAAAACCAAGCAAATGCTTCTAGCTCCAGCGATCAGGGTCCTCCTGCTGGTCACAAGAGACTAAAGGGGCCGATATACAGTACCATCTGTGCAGCAAGTTCAGGTATACAAGGGTCCAGAGGAAATGTGGTCTTTCCCAGCTGTAGAGCAGTAGCAGAAGTGCCTGGGCTCCACTGCTAAACTGAGAGTAGGACTTAGCGGGCTGATGGAGGAGGAGCTATATCACTATAGGGTGGAGCTTAGCGGTATGACAGGGCACAGCTTACCTGTACAGTGGGGGCCTACAGACATAACTTTGCTTAGGGCCCCAAAAATGCCAAACCCATTCACACTTGAATGAACTAAACATAGACTTAGCAAATTATGTCACTGTAATTATGCTATTTATATGCAGTCCAGTGTCGTGTGTTATAATATCTTACCCTATGTTACACTTCTTTATGCAGGATTACGTACGTCTTCTATGAACAGTATCTCACCATTGTACAGGAGGGGCTTTTTACTTTAGCCATCTGTCTGTTGCCAACCTTTGTGGTGTGCTGCATCCTTCTGGGCATGGACCTGCGCTCTGGCTTTATTAACCTGCTTACCATTTTTATGATCGTCATAGACACAGTTGGCGTCATGACTCTATGGGGCATTGATTATAATGCTATCTCTCTCATCAACCTTGTAACAGTGAGTGCTCCTTATCACATCGCTATATTGTGCCAGGGCAGATGCAGGATTTTTAAGGGGGGATTTACACATTTGTTAGTCCCAGATTTCTGCATCTTACTTCATGTCATGTGTTTTTACATGGGATAGTATAGATAGTGGTCGAGAGTGGCTTTGGGGTTAATAATTATTTTTTTCTGGTAGCCTGTGGTTGTGATGCTTCCCTTCAGGCAACCAACTAAAGAACTAAATTATACATTTTCTGCAGCCACCACAAGAGGGAGCTCACTGCCTGAATATTTATACAGCTCCCACTGAACTGAATGCCAGATATATTATATGTAAGAAGCTCCCTCTAGTGACAGTACTGGGTACTGCAGTTTGGTACCCCCATGAGAGGGGATGAGAGGGTCTGGATACTGTAAAATTTCCCTCTCAATTATTTTTATGTTCTCTACAGGCTATTGGGATATCAGTGGAATTTGTCTCTCATCTTACACGGTCCTTCGCCATGAGCAACAAACTCACCAAAGTTGATCGAGCAAGAGATGCTACTATCTATATGGGCAGCGCTGTGAGTATAAGAGATGGAATGGGAACCAAAGAGAGACACCATAGTACAAAGATATCAAGACACTAAAGAGTGCAGACTTTTAAATGACAAAGGGGTTGTCTAGTAAAAAAAATATCTTCAAATGGCTGAACGTGGTGTGCATAAATAAAAAAGGTCTACTCACCTTACTGGTCCCCAACCGCTCCTCTTCTGACCACCTAGTCAGCTTGCTTTTGTCTTTGTCCTGGTGAGACAATGATGTTCTGACACAGAGACCTGTGGCCGATGCAGACAATCAGTATTACATCTTATTCTCAGTTGGGTTGCATTCACACCACCCAGGGGTGCACCACCAATGAGGCCAGGTGAGGCGATCTCCTCAGGCAGCACCAGGTAGAGGCAAGAGGGGAGCAGCGGAAGGGCCATGAGAGCTTTCATTGTGGCAAATGGATTAGGGGGGGGGGGGCGGCGGCGTTGTTTCAGTTTCCGCCTCAGGCAGCAGAAAGGTTAGGTGCACCCCTGACACCACCATATGTCCGCAAAATGCAGATCCACAAAATACAGATGTCTTCCGTGTGCGTTCCGCATGTGTATGTCCTATTCTTGCCCACAAAGGTCCACATTTGTGGGCAAGAATAGGACATACACATGCGGAACGCACACGGAAGACATCTGTATTTTGTGGATCTGCATTTTGCGGACATATGGTGGTGTCAGGGGTGCACCTAACCTTTCCGCTGCCTGAGGCGGAAACTGAAACAACGCCGCCCCCCCCCCCCCCCCTAATCCATTTGCCACAATGAAAGCTCTCATGGCCCTTCCGCTGCTCCCCTCTTGCCTCTACCTGGTGCTGCCTGAGGAGATCGCCTCACCTGGCCTCATTGGTGGTGCACCCCTGGGTGGTGTGAATGCAACCCAACTGAGAATAAGATGTAATACTGATTGTCTGCATCGGCCACAGGTCTCTGTGTCAGACCCATTGAAGTCAATGGGACTGGAAATTTTTTCTATACTGGCAATTGACATTGTTGCACACCTACCCTCTCTGTGTCAGCCTCTCTGTCTGTCTACAGCACCCCCTCTTTTCTCCCCCTCTCCCTCCCCTCTCCATAGACTTCTATGTAATCTGATCCTCGATGAGCAGGAAGCTATTTTCAGTGAGCAGTGAAACATGAGAGTAAAGCCTCATTCACACGTCAGTGTTTCACGGACGTGTTCTGTACGTGTCCTCCACGGATAGCACACGTCCCCATTCATTTTAATGGGTGTTCAGACATCAGTATTTCATCACGGTCCGTGGGTCAGTGTTTTCAGCACGGATGCATGTCCTGATCCGTGTTCCCGGATTCCTCACGCCCATTTTAATCTATGGGTCCATGAAAACCACGGATGCAACACGGATGCCATTCATGTTGCATCCGTGTTTCACGGATCATTAAGAAGAGATGCTTTGAAAATAATTTTTCAGCTGTTCAGTGTCAGTGAAACATGGATGCTACACGGACAGCAAAACACAGACCAACGGACCCAACACGGATCCTTCACGGAGAGCTTCACGGATGCATCACTGACCACCTCCTCACGGATTTGAGCATGGACACGAACGTGTGAATGAGGCTTAAGTGAAGAAAGGGCAGAGCAGGAGAGGAGTCTGATAAGAGAAGGACATATCTTTCTATGATAAGATATATTACAAAGTTTCCTTTATTCTTTCACCAGCCGTATCATATAAACATATAGATAGATAGACAGCTATGAAAATGTTGCACATTTCACTAATCTTATTTTAGTAGTTACTAATTGACAGGTAGTCATCTGTTGACCCCTAAACACCCCCACCCCCACCCCCCCAGTCTCTGATGGCGTTTTCTTGTTCTGATTACAGGTATTCGCAGGAGTAGCAATGACAAACCTTCCGGGAATCATTGTTTTAGCGTTTGCCAAAGCGCAGCTCATTCAAATCTTCTTCTTCCGGCTTAATCTGACCATAACACTGCTGGGACTGGCGCATGGCATCGTCTTCCTCCCGGTTGCACTCAGCTACTTTGGTAAGTTGGATGCAGTTATTCAAGTCCAAGAAATTCAATCAATCATAACGTATCTCTATATATCCATTTACATGCATATAGGTATGTGTTAATCAGTACGTAACCAATGGGCCTGTTGCCAGCGGCAGAGAGTTCGGATGACTCTCACGGTACTACGCTGTGATGTCTTTGCTATGTAATGGACACCTTTGGTTAACTCACTTATGTTCTGGTGGTGCCCAAGTCTAAATGACTGCCAAATGGTTGGTGCAAAAAAAAACAAAACTTCAAGACATAGAGGTCCTTGTCTGCACATATTATTCCTAGGGGCCAGTGGCGTACATAGAGAAGTAAGGGCCCCATAGCAAGGATCAAACCAGCGCCCTTCTCCCCACAGGACAGAAGGGTCTCTGCCTAAACCCTTTTTAATGACCCTTGGGCCATTTTTCCACTGCTTCATTTGCTAAAAGCTGTTCCTTTAGAGGGTAGAGTCCTGACCAAGTTTTCACCTCCAGTAGAAGAGGAGATAATCCCAACTAAGACTGGGCCCCCTCTTGTCCTGGGCCCCATAGCAGTCGCATGGTCTGCCGCTATGGTAGTTACGTCCCTGCTAGGGTCTCTTACATGGACTATATACTATATATTGCATCATTTTTGCATCACCTATGTCACAAGATTGAGAAGAAGAGTGAAGAAAAGCTGGACCAATATGACGGCGCTCGACCTCAGGATCAGGTAAGTATATACAGAGGTATCTTTATTATTGCTATACGTTTCGAGGGCAAATTGCCCTCTTTGTCAGGAAACACGAGTAGCAATAATAGGATAACTCTCTATATACTTACCTGATCCTGAGGTCCTTGTTGGGGTAGAGCACCGTCGTAACGGTCTTCTTCTGACTGTATGCATGGCCATAAGAGGACCAAGGCCTCCACCCATGGACACCTCTTGCTGTGCACTATAGAAGTACAGCCAGCATGGCGCACATAGAAAGGAAAGCTATGCTTGCGTATCACTGAGGCCAGTCTTAGCTTGGATGGTGGCTTCTGCAATACCTTCTGTTGATACCTTATTATGGTGTACCGTACAGTGCTTAATTAATGCACTCATATACTGTAGTGCCCACATAACACTGTCAATAGAAGTGCTGTATCTGAAATATCATTGCCAGGTCAATCAAACTAGTAGTCACAACTATAGATTTCAATTATGGGCGGAAGCTCTGGGTGGCGAAGTCATCATATACGGTCATGCACCCCTAAGGTCAGCCCTGCCTACTACCTTCCTCTACAGTCCATATATGTGTATAGGTTGTATGGGATTTGGACATTTTCTAAAAACCATTAGAACAGTACTAAATTTTGCAATATACTTACCCGCAAATTTTTTACTTTTGTCCTCTGTCAGTGATATTACTAGGCCTAAGTGACATGGCGTGGCATCCATGGGACATGATGTGATATTACATGGTTTTACAGACTTAAATTGTGTGCCAATGCCAGCTAGTCAGTAGACTTCCTATAATGTTTATGGACAGCTTAAAGGGGTTTTCCAGGACCCAGTAGGTCCCACAAATCCACCTTAATTACTCATAACTCACTTGTGGAAGAAAGTTTCTAATATACTTACCATTCTGAAGTTGTAAATTGGTCACATGATGTTCCTCTTCTGAAAATCTAACTTCTGCCACCAGGTTTCCATCCAGGGCTATGGACGGGATGTCACTTCCAGAACTATTCCTCTCCCTGGCACATGTGCAAACGCCTGAATTCACCTCATCTGCGCATGTGCCAGGGAAAGGAATAGTTCTGTCCTCGTCCACTCCAGAAGTGAGGTCCCATTTATAGCCCAGGCCAGGAACCTGGTAAAGGACACTATGTCGGCTGAAGCAAGATTTTAAGTAGAGGACCGTGACATATGCAGTGCCAGCCTGGGAGGAACAAGTGGAGAATGGAAATGGCTCTGGCAAGAATGAGTGTACTCACGGCTCACAGTGGTGATCCTCACACCAATAGGGCCGTGCAGTGACAGTGGGACGCACCCTTTCTTCCCTCAAGACACACCATGGTGGGGCTCCTGTCTGGTGGTAGTTGAGGTGCCCTTGCTGTTAAGTGTTTCAGCAGACTGCAAGGCAGGAGTCTAGATACAGTTGCAATGGCCAGCATATGGTAATGAAGTCAGTGACCAGGCCATGTGTAGCAAATAAATAAGTTTTTCTTTACTAAGGTTCAGAATAGGAGTAGTAGTACATCCAACGGTATCAAGGCACAATTCCAGCAGCAATGCACAGCGATGTATGGATGGATAGCAGCAACGATGAGGGTTGTAATATTCCTTCTCTCTGTATTTCTATAGTCTCTCTGCAGAAACTTAGACATGCAGTTGAGGTTTTTAGTATAGGTTGTGTAATTCCCGGCTGAGGGGTACAGAATTAAGATACGTCTGGCCAAACCATCTCATCAGAGATGATGGTTGTCTAAAACTCATAGTTTTGAGGAGCTCACACAATGTAGCTCCTCTCTGTAGCACAGTTAGACTTCCTATAACCAGGGGTAGATACAGGCCCATCTCCCAGCAACCTAAAAAGGGCTAAGTGAAGGTGTTTAACCCTGACCTATCCATACAGTGCTATTAGGCACACAAACACATTAAATCAAAACATTTCACTTTAGCAATATAACATAATAACAATCAACCTTTTGCAGTAACCCTATTCTGGGGTGCTGTACATGTCTGGGTTCCAGAGCGGCCGATCCACACAACTTCGGGATGGTAGGTATATTGCAGACTTTCTTCAGGAGAATTATATGTAATGAGGGTGGGTTTACGTGACTCGATGGATCTCAGGAACCCCCTCCTTTGTCCTATGCTCTGACGTTTGCAATCCTTTGTATGCAGGTCCTGATGTGAACAGAGCAGTGTTACTACAGTACCAGGAGAAAGAACAGAAAGTCAAGGACAGCAATGGGCATATAGACGCTAATGTATATTATGACAACACCCTCCCGGAAGAAGGGAAAAATAAAAAGGAGGAGAACGGCACCCACGTATATAGTAACATGGTCTTCCAGGATGAAGAGAAAGGCGCAGAAGAGAAGAAAGCATCTAAAAAGAAAAACAAATCTTAAGGACGCACTTTATCTGCATCTCTGCTAGTGCATTCCATTACCTCATGAACTATTGGAAGATCCAGCCACTTCTGCATACAATGCCATGAGCTGTAGCAACACTAAAAGTGACTCTGTTCACATAGAACTGCAAGGATCTGATGGACCTTATGTAAACTAGGAAAAGGTGTAATCTTCTGGGTCCTAATTGTATACTGTAATAGGGCCACCCCTCCCTAACTATCACACCTAACTTATAGTACTGGTCTCTTCAGATGGGGGCAAAGGGACATTTGGGCCCCATCATATGCTGGGGCATACAACCTCTGCACCCCTTATAGTTACGTCCCTTCTAGCAGGACTGTTTTCTAAAGGGGATGCTTGGCTGACGTTTTTTTTTTAGACTCTGAATGCTATGTAACAATTTACTCATGTACTCACCTCACCGATCCTCTGCCAATCCCATACTGACGATTCCTGGGTCCTCGTTGGGTTCTGCTTCATGGTCCCTCTCGACATGCAGGAGATGACTGCTCAGGCAATCAGTGACTGGCTAAGCAGTCAGTTCCTGAGGGACCAGGAAGAAGAGAACTGCGAGGACCTGGAAGTAGTCGGAACAGGAACGGCAGGGGATCGATGCAGCCTATATTGCTTCTTAACAAATTTATATTTTTCGGACAACCCTTTTTAAACAATTAGGAAAAAATCTATGGCACTCCACAGAAAGTCCTAGGAAATTTTATTCAATAATGTGCAACTCACATTGTTTGATACCGGACGTTTCGGTCCAGTGGGGACCTTTTTCAACAGTGTATCTGTGGCAGCAGAAATACAGAAATTCTGGACTTTGCTGAGGCAGGTCATAATGTGGAAGCAGTTAATTTTTTTTTGTTTCCGTTAATATTATATCGACAAATATTGTACAATAAATAATATTTTTGCACCTTGTCTGTTTTACCAAGCTAATGCTCAGAAGCTTTTGGTTGGAATCTGGTGTCCTGGGTGACAACATTTGTTGGTTGAAAACTGTAGATTTTTGTTGTCTGGTCCAAGGACGTACATAACATGCATGATCATGTGGTTGCTATGGGCCCTTTAAGGGGCCCTTGAAGAGAGGGGGCCCAGCACTGTTTGCTACTGGGATTTAAAGGGGTTATCCCATGACTAATGTAAAAAATTAAAATCAGACATCATATAGTACATACCAACATCTTTCTAATAAAGCTAGAACCAGCCCTGCACCTCACATGGATCCAGAGATCTCCACATTCATTGCTCTGCTAGATTTATATCAAGCTGGCAGCTCAAGGGGGAGTGTCTTTTCTGCTGCAGCTCAGAGGGCGTGTCCATGCTTTCCCTATCACAGCTCAAGAGGCGTGTCTCAGCTCTCCCTATCACAGCTCAGGAGGAGTGTCTCAGCTCTCCCTATCAAAGCTCAGGAGGCAGTTGAAGGATGAAACTGAACATGTGCGGCCTTCTCAGTGAGCAGGTCAAAGAAATAAGAAAAAGAACAAACAGCAGGTGGCGCTATACAGATATATTTTACTGAAAAACTCAGTGGCTATGCTAAATTTTTAATGCCATGCAATTGCAAAAGTATTCAGATCCAGGTGCTGGTTTGAAAACTGTAGAATATTTTTCATGGGACAACCCCTTTAAGAATCTCCCCTTTCCAGAAAAACTGCGTTGTTAAAAACTGGACCAAAGGTCAGTCAAAGATCATGGGGGGAAGGAGGTGCTAAAATCAGGAACCCATGTTCCCTGTGTATGTCAGTGGTCTGACCCCTTGTTCTCAGGATATCAGGGGCTTACGGTACAGACCCACATCGAAATGCCCCAAAACTACCAGGTAACACCCTCTTATGGGTGGGGTTTACATAAGCCCTGCCAATTTTTGGTCCTTGGAAATTCTGGACTGTTGGGCAACTATGCAGGGACTCACTTATGGGGATTTCTAGTCCCTTGAAACCCTGTGTTCAGGAAAGAAAGAAAAAACTCTTACAGGCTGTAATTCTCTTTGCCACCACTAGGAGCTCTCTGTTGATTAATTTATGAATGAGTTGATAAATGTGGAAATTCCTATGTAGTGAGCTCCACCTAGTGGCAGTTGCAGGAAGACAGAATTTTATCAAGTTACACTTGAGCCCAGATCTTTATAAGAAGATCTACTTATTAAATAAAATGATAGGTAACTGAGACTAACCCCTGCACCATCCTAAACAATATACCATTATTATACAGTAATATAAATACCATAAATGTATAAGTGATAACCAGCATAACAGACTTCCAGGTATATTAGATATTGTCCTATAGCCACCATGTGTAATGTATACCAATATTAATTCCTTCTTTACCAGTGACATTAGGCATTAACCCCTAAACCACTCTAGAACAGCAGGGGTTTGACAGCAATACTGTTACTTACCTCAAACCTCCTCATGTAAAATTCTATTATGTCATTTATGTATAAAGTTTGTAAAGTCTGTATAAGCCAGGGCAGAGATTCACCCAAGATCTAACAAGGAAAGAAGATCCCTCAGGATGACTACAGGTAGTCATTGGACGCTATTCAATAAAAAGCTATACAGTGAAAAAACACAATATTACAGTCATGCTCTCTTCTATCTGTCACTTACGTGCCGAAAGCCTGTTGTCACGACAGGAACACAGGGGATAGTGAGCCCTGTCTGACCCCACCTCTGACCCTATCTACTTACAGTATAGGCCCTAGGTAGCCAAACCGTAACTGGGCGACAGTTCCTATACTGTATAAGTGAAGGTAGGGAAGGGAAATATGAGACGAACAACACAGAACAATACAAACACAATACGAGAATAGCTAAACAAGCCGGGTCAAACCTGGAGGGAACGTCAAAACTAGAGGAGAAGGCAAAATCGAAGTCGAGGTCAGAAAGCCGGGAGTCAGGAAAACCAGAATATATCTCAGGGAATAAACACAAGCACTGAACCAGAAAAAACTAATAACAGGCAATGTGTAAGGCAGTTGCCATCTTTAAATAGCCCGCCCAGGATCATGTGATGTGGCCAGCATCACATGACCTGATGCGAAGCATGCTGACAAAACAATATGCAAAGTAGCCGTGTGGTGTGATCAGCACCACATGGCTAAAAACCCAACAGATAATTAACTGATGAAGTGCTGGCTGACCAGACCAGCACTTCAATTCCCTACTGCTCGTCTCTAGGGGGGCGGAGAGGTCCGGCGGCGCTGCGCTGAGGGAGCGCGTCGCCGGCCTCCCGTGACAGTACCCCCCTCTTCACGAGGGGCCACCGGACCCTTACCAGGGGGAGCCGGTTCTCAGGATGCTGCAGATGAAACTCCCAGGTAAGAGTATCCGCATGCATCCTGCTCAACGGGACCCATGACCTATCCTCCAGACCGAACCCCTCCAATGCACAAGATATTGAAAGGAGTTACGGACTTTCCTCACATCAATGATGTCAGCTATCTCATTCTCCATCTGTCCTGCCACCTCAACCGGAGGTGAAGGCTGTTCCTCAGGACACACGGGAGCAACGAACCTCTTCAACAAAGACTTATGGAAGACATCATGTATATGAAAGGAATCAGGCAAGCGTAATTTAAAGAACACCGGGTTGATCACCTTGATGATCTCATATGGACCTATAAAACGAGGCGCAAACTTATAAGATGTGTTAAAGGAGCTATTAATTAGTCATATTTTGTGGAATATTATTAATTAATATTCATAAATAGGCATAACCGGCTCTCGCTAGCTCCGCCTATTTATTTCCTTTACTGAAGTCCGTTCCCTGCACTATGTGTACTGAACTGTACTATGGCGGCTACACAAAAGACAATGTATACAGTATTTTGAATAATAAAAAGATTTATTACAGAATACTAAAAGTCTACAGTCTAATTATTAGACTATATCGATATATACTTATATTGGTGTATATAAATATATATACATATAGCCGCACAACAATACAATAACACAACCTCAGTATAAAAACTCAACTACACTACACAATCCCACATAATTCCACCCACAATACTAACTAAACACATACATTCACACAGAAATACAGCAGTACCCTCCCAAGCCTACTACTAGCTGTCCCTAAAAGTAGTTACTTATAAAACAGGGGTTATAGGGGAATGCAAGGGGTTATCTGCAGTGATAAGGCACTGCAGGGGTCAGGAGTTTGGGGATAATTAGGGGTAACAGGGAGTTCCAGGGGTACTTAGCCAGTCTCTGTTTCTGGAGGGGCTGCTTGGCTTCCTTCCTCTGTGGTGAAGAGTCCCCTCTGCTTGTGGTGGTCCAAAGCTCCTCTGCTTAGTGGAGGTCAAAGCTCTTCTGCTTAGTGGAGGTCAAAGCTCTTCTGCTTAGTGGAGGTCAAAGCTCTTCTGCTTAGTGGAGGTCAAAGCTCTTCTGGTGAAAGCTTCTCCCAGTCCCCCAAATGATGGACTATATATCTATCATAGGTAGGGGGGAAGGTGTGGACAGTCCATGCTATAAAAACAGGTTTAGCATGTCACCAACTACCTGTTTGGGGTCTGCACAAAATGACACCAGATATCAATCAGGTGTAATAAACCTTTACAATGCAAGGCCTTGGTCTGGAGGAGACCAACACCCGTGTTCATAGCAACCCTTGCTGTGAACAGCTGATATCAGAGGTGTGTGACAAAGGGTAGATGATCTTATCAATCCTCTTCCTTTGATGTGCCTGAGACTGTCATCAGGGCGGCGGCTCCCTCCTGCAAGCGCGCTGGTATGTGCCTCCAGGGGGATGCAGGGTGGAGGGTCAGTTTATATGTATATAGATAAATGCATATAAAACTGGGGCATATATACATGTATCTATATACATTAGGAGCAACTGGGGGCACACTATATCTGGAGACCCACAGATACATATATAGAAGGCCCATATATAGATATAAATGTATATGCATGCCTCATTAAGGGGGCATGCATGCATATACATATACACACATACATACCAGCACTTCCTTCTACAAGAGGGTACCTTCATATGCAGATTCTTAGAGGATAACCATATCCACCATCATTACCGAACCCACCATTATTGTAGCCATCACCTCCATATCCACCACGTCCACCAAAACCACCACCCCTGCCTTCAAAGTTTCCTCCACATCCTTGATAATCATCGTTTCTACCAAAGTTTCCACCACGACCACCAAAGTTTCCACCGCCGCCGCCGCCACGTCCTCTTTGGCTGCCAGATGCAGACATCATATCTTGCTTGGACAGGGCCTTCCTTACTTCACAGTTGTAATTAATAATACTGTGATATTTCTGAATGACAATCCGGTCAACTGAATCATGATCATCAAACGTAACAAAAGCAAATCCTCTCTTCTTGCCATTGGCGCGGTCAGTCATTATCTCTATCACCTCGATCTTTCCATACTTCTCAAAGTAGTCCCTTAAATGATGTTCTTCAGTGTCCTCTCTTATTCTAATAAGGTTGTAAGCCCCTTTCAGATCCAATTTAGAGAACCAGCAAGCACCTTGGACCTGGTTCAACAAGTCACGAATAAGGGGTAAGGGATACCTGTTCTTAACTGTGATCTTGTTAAGTTCCCTATAGTCAATACAAGGTCTCAAACCTCCATCCTTCTTACTGACAAAGAAGAAACTAGCACCCATGGGAGAAACCGAAGGCCGGATATGACCCTTGTGCAGACTCTCCTTGAGGTATTCTCTCATGGACTGACGCTCTGGAGTAGAGAGGTTATATAAAAGGCCCTTGGGGTATCTGGATCCTTCAATAATGTCAATAGTACAATCATACTGCCGGTGGGGAGGAAGGAAATCTGTTTCAGACATAGTAAATACATCAATAAAATCCTTGATATATCCTGGCAAGATTACAGACTCGTTAGTAACCCCTAACTACAATACTGATTTGCAACAGACATTACAATTAGGCCCCCACTTCTCTAATTCACCTGACGACCAATTGATTACAGGATTATGATCCTGCAACCAAGGTAGACTTGGAACGAGGTCAGCAGGTAAATTCTTTAACACCAAAAAGGAACAGATTTCTACATGATAAATTCCAACAGTAAGAGTTACTTCAGGAGTACAAAATTCCTCTCCTCCACTATTAAGTGGGGTGGAGTCAAGTGCAATAATTTGGATTGCCTCCTTGAGAGGAATAAGAGGGACTCCCAAGGATTGCACAAAATCAAAATCAATAAAGTTGCATGCAGATCCAGAATCAATGAAAGCTCTCCCAGACCCCCAGATCTGATCAAAAGAAATGGCAACCGGTAACAAAATTTTCCTTCTTACCACCGCAGGGAGTACATTGTTTCCAGAGGAAGACCTCCTTGATGGGGGAAGCTTAGGACATTGATGAAGCCAGTGGTTCATCTCACCGCAATAAAAACAGGCTCCTTTGAGGCGTCTCTGATCCCTCAAGGTAACACCCAACTGCATGGACTCCTCCTGGGCCTTGATTGGAGTAGGAGTCTGGGAAGAAACTTCTGGAAAAACGACCACTTGGGGGGTAGTTGAACGTTCCCTCAGTCTCTCTCTAAACCGACGGTCTAACTTGATAGCTAGAGTCATAGTCGCCTCTAAGGAGTCAGGGGTAGGATAACTAACAAGTAAATCATTAAAGTGATCAGAAAGCGCCACCCAGAACTGACTTCTCAACGCCGGGTCATTCCAATTGGAGGACACACACCATTTTGTAAACTCAGCACAGTAGTCCTCCACTGGACGGTTCCCCTGCCGGATGTCTCTAAGCTGAGTCTCCGCAACAGTGGCCAAGTCAGGTTCCTCATACAAAAGTCCTAAAGCCAGGAAAAAGGTTTCCACAGACAACAGACAGGGAGAGTCAGGCGATAAAGAAAAGGCCCATTCCTGCGGATCACCCTGCAGCAGGGAAATAATAATCTTGACTCGCTGCTGCTCGGGTCCCGAGGAGTTTACAGCTCTCCTTAAAAGAGCAAAAGCCTTACGGTCCCCAAAAAAATCGATCGGGGAGTTTAACATGGGGTTCCAAAGTTGAGTTAGGAACGGCAGAAACAGCTGTAGGCGCAGTCTTCAGCTTTTCCTGGTGTTGGAGCCTCTTGGCCAGGTCTTGGATCATTTGCGCCATGCCCTGTACCTGGTCCGTGAGTTCTCGCAACTGCTCCATATGGTACTGGCCTGTTATTTTGTCACGACAGGAACACAGGGGATTGTGAGCCCTGTCTGTACCCCACCTCTGACCCTACCTACTTACAGTATAGGCCCTAGGTAGCCAAACCGTAACTGGGCGACAGTTCCTATACTGTATAAGTGAAGGTAGGGAAGGGAAATACGAGACGAACAACACAGAACAATACAAACACAATATGAGAATAGTCAAACAAGCCGGGTCAAACCTGGAGGGAACGTCAAAACTAGAAGAGGAGGCAAAATCGAGGTCAAGGTCAGAAAGCCGGGAGTCAGGAAAACCAGAATATATCTCAGGGAATAAACGCAAGCACTGCACCAGAAAAAACTAATAACAGGCAATGTGTAAGGCAGTTGCCATCTTTAAATAGCCCGCCCAGGATCATGTGATGTGGCCAGCATCACATGACCTGAGGCAGAGCATGCTGCCAAAACAATATGCAAAGTAGCCATGTGGTGTGATCAGCACCACATGGCTAAAAACCCAACAGATAATTAACTGATGAAGTGCTGGCTGACCAGACCAGCACTTCAATTCCCTACTGCTCGTCTCTAGGGGTGCGGAGAGGTCTGGCAGCGCTGCGCGGAGGGAGCGCATCGCTGGCCTCCCGTGACACCTGTCTAATGTATGTTAGCAATAAGCAGTGACATACCTTTTGTAGTGAGCTCCCTCTAGTGGTGTCTTCTGGCAGCCAAAATATAATTTTTTTATTTTTTACATTGGCTGTGTATCTACCTGGCAGGACTCCTACTACCAGCATCTTTCGGATTTGTGTATTTCAGGCACTTTAAACTGCATCTATAAAGTTGAATATTTTACTGCACAACCAGCTTCCCAAGATTACTGGCCTCCACCCAGCTGAAAATGACAGGTAATGTAGAACAATAGTTTACACTGGGCTACAGAGCAAATGTTAACGTGAAATGCGAAATATCTAAACTTTTAAAGACTGTCTCCAACAGAACTATTTTGGGTGATGTTTATTGAATATAATAAAATAACAAAACATTAATCATCTCCATTCTCTGATATTTCACCTTATATGGCACCTAAAAAGGTTAGGTTACATTTGGAGCCTTGGATATTTTGAGTCTAATCAATGTTTAATGAGTTTTTTTTACCCATGAACAACATGTTTTACCTATCCTTTGGATGTGTGGTCACTGAGTTCCCAAGTCCCCTGTGTGAATAGAGTGGTAGTGCACACATGTGACAACCGAGGCTAACCGAGATAGCCATCATTGACCATAAGAATTGGTGATCACCTAGTTTCTACAGTTGTTACATACCAATTCTTACTTTCCAGGATGAGATCCCAATCAGGGTCAGACAGGGAAAACAAAGTACCAGTGATTCCTCTAATGGACCCAGTATTGAGATCCCAAGTTCCAGCTAAAGACATTCTAATTTGAACATGGTATGAATTGTGTACAGTAATAACAGCAAATTGCAGGATGCCGTTGAAAGTGGATGTGCATATATTCTGGTGAGCCCTCAGAATAATTTTCTTTGTGGGGGCCTCAGGTGTCCCAGACCAATACTGGTACAAAGTGTGGAAGAAAGTTACCATTTTTCAATGCAGACCCATTGCACAGTACAATTGTGTATTGCAGCAAAAGTTGAACCCACATGCAACCTTCACCCACTCACTTCTTATATACCTACATGTAATCTTCATGACTCACTTCTAGTTGTACCCACATACAACCTTTACCCACTCACTTCTGATAAACCTACATGTAATCTTTACCAACTCACTTCTAGTTCTACCCACATTCAACCTTTATCCACTTACTTCTAGTTGTACCAACATACAACCTTCACCCACTCATTTCTGATATACCTACATATAATCTTCACCGACTCACTTCTAGTTCTACCCACATTCAACCTTTATCCACTCACTTCTAATTGTACCCACATACAACCTTTGTCCACTCACTTCTAGTTGTACCCACCTGCAACCTTAGTCCACTCACTTCTAATTGTACCCACATACAACCTTCACCCACTCACTTCTAATTGTACCCTCATGCAACCTTCCCCCAATTAGTTCTAGTTGTACCCATATACAACCTTCACCCACTCATTTCTGATATACCTACATATAATCTTCACTGACTCACTTCTAGTTGTACCCACCTACAACTTTAGTCCACTCACTTCTAATTGCACACTCATGCAAACTTCACCTACTTCTAGTTGTTGTAACCAAATTCAATCTTCACCAACTCACTGCTAGTTGTACCTACATACAACTTTCATCCATTCACTTCTACTTGTACCCATATGTAACAATCTATGAGCTTTTAAGAGCAGAGGAGAGTTGAGCAGAGCCAATTACAGATGAAAGGGTACAGCGTACAACTAAGTGCTTCTGCCGTGACCCACTAGTTCAGGGTAAAACCTCTCCTGAGAATTGAGTTAGGGCCCATGCACACAAATGTATTTTTTATTAAAAAATAAATGGAAATCACTCCATGTGCATTCTATGTCCATATGTCCGCATGGCCATTACGCCAAAAAATAGAACATGTCTTATTACAGCCCTTCTGTTCCTCAAAATGCGGAATACACATGGCCGGTATATGTGTTTTGCAGATCCACAATTTGTGGACCACAAAACAGCCAACGGTCGTGTGTATTTAGTACAAAGTAGTACAGTCTAGGGCAGGAGGCAGGGCAGAAGATGCTAAATTCCAGTCCTGCAAGCTGCTTCAGACGAGTTTGGTACCCAGAGAGAACTCCAGTAAAATACCAGAGATGGTTTGAGTCTAAGTATAGTTATATATGGACGTGCATCTCTAAAGGGAGCTCCTAGGACCGGCGCAACATTCCCTGTGAAGGATTCTTCACGACTTTGTCCATGTGGTCTCCAGATCAATCACTGGCTGGCAATGTATCCAAGACAAAAGCAGGACTCATTGTTAAAGAGCATAGACTTCCATTCCAGCCCCACTGTCATTTTGCTGTTTACCATGATAGCTTTTGAGAGTGACAGCATGAGGTCAACGGAATACAGATGTAGCTGGACATCCAGCTCAAAGCCCAGTGTCAGACAAACGCCTTCTGCTGGTTTGTGTAGACACTGTTTGCTGCCCTAGGTTTGGGATGTGAAGTCTAATTTCACTTACAGTACAGAATGGATCACTAAGCGCCATTCTTTTAATCAGACAATCTGTCCGTGCGAAGGTTCGCCTCTGTGCGTCTCTTACTGTAATTCCAGTTCACGGTTATTATCCCAACCAGTGGGAAATGCAAAGTTGAACAGTGCTGACATATTGGACTATGCACATAACGATCTGCTGGAGTGATAAACCAAGGCCTCTCAGTTCAAGGGTTCTGTCCCTCAGTTTCTGAGAAGCAGTGATAACTGTCAGGTTGATGAAACGGAGGCATCACACATTCATCAAACATGACGTAATCAGATTTTTGAGGTTTCATGTGTCTAAAAAATTTTACTTTCAATCTGGCTTTTATACCTCTCCCACATATCACAGATTGGAGCTAGGTGCTTGAAATCTTGATCATGTGCAGATCTTAACACCTGCTGCTTCCTCAATTTCCATAGCCTTATGGTTTGTCCTTCTTGTTGCTGCAATTTCAACCTTGAGGAGTGTCTATATAAAATCTAAGAAACTTCTCAAAAATTCACTCGGATACAGAACAAAGCAAACCTTAAAGGGGTTGTTCCATGAAAAATATTCTACAGTTTTCAAACCAGCATCTCACCCCCTGAGCTGTGATAGGGAGAGCTGAGACACGCCTCCTGAGCTGTGATAGGGAGAGCTGAGACACACCCCCTTAGCTACAGCAGAAAAGACACTCCCCTTGAGCTGTCAGCTTGATATAAATCCAGCAGAGCAATGAATGTGGAGATCTCTGGATCCATGTGAGGTACAGGGCTGGTTCTAGCTTTATTCGAAAGAGATTGGCATGTACTATCCGATGCTTGACTTTCATTTTTTTTACATTAGTCATGGGATAACCCCTTTAAGAAACGATTGTCTAGAGCAGTGATCAGCAACTTTCGGCACTCCAGCTGCTGTGAAACTACAGCTCCCAGCATGCACACTTACTCAGTTGTTTTTGTAACTCCCATAGAAGTGAAAGGAGGATTCTGGGAGTTGTAGTTTCATAACAGTGGAGTGCCGGAGGTTGTTGATCCCTGGTTTATACGTATGAGTTTCTAGACGTAAGTAAACATACAGCATTCATTCACATATAGCCCATGATAAATATAGGTGCTGGATGTGTCAGGCATTAGTCATGAAGGTGAGACGCTCCGGGTCTAGTGATTGTGGCAGGCACTGAGTAAGCTGTGCAAGTCAGGGCTGGTGCTGGTAAAAGTCAGTATAGGGATCACAGTGATTATTATAATGCAGCAAGATACGAGATGCTGACAGTTTCCACATGATTTCCGTTAACTAGGCAGATGCAGAAATCCCAGAGAATTATTCCCCCTGTGTGTTTCCAGTCAGACAGCTTTAGAGTCAATTAAGACATATTTCCAGTTAGTCAGAGTCTCTTGGAAGGATGTGACTAAGCTATAAGAGGAAGCAGTTGCACCTAGGTCCTAGTTCTTGAGGGGCACACAGCCAGGGGTGCACCACCAATGAGGCCAGGTGATGCAGTTAGCTCAGGCAGCACCAGGTAGGGGCAAGAGGGGATTATCTGTTTCTGAGGTATAGTATTGGGAAGCACAGTGGGCACAGTATGTGGCGCTGTATCACCCTGTATGTTTTGTAGCTCTGTATGTAATGTTTTCTAAGTATGTCTTTAACAGTAGGGCAGGTGTTAGGTTAAGAAATTGGCATGGGGGGGGGGGGGCTGTCACCATTTCAGTTTTTGCCTCAGGCAGCATAAAGGCTAGGAGCACCTCTGAGGGCACAAAGGTCTTTCTGGCACATAAGAAGACAAGTATTATGTGGTACAATATGGCAACGGATTCTGTACTAGGCTCCAAAAGCGTCAAATTAGGCCTCCATTTCCCATCTTATTATTGCTAGTCAACAACTTACTGATCAATTGGAATAAACAGTCAAGGTAGGTTTTAGGTCGTATTCTGCCTGCGCAACACTATTTCCAACTGGGTAGAAATGTACTTTATTACTTTATACCTGTAAAGTAATAATGTGAAGTCAAAACTGGTTAAAATTGTACCAAAAGTGTGCATTTTAGGAACAATATCCTACAGATTTGTGTAGACAGCTCATAGGCAGAGCTATGAGTTTCCCTGGTTACAGACAACAAATAAGCCCCCCATAGTCAAATTCTGAAGTTTAAATGAAGTATAAGCAGCTTTATTTGGAGGACCAAAGCACTTCGGCAGTGCCTTGAACTTTCCTTGCAAGTTGTATTTCTCAGATTTTGGGCTTATGCACACAATGGCATTTTTAATAAATTAGAATATGTCCTATTATTGTCCACATTACAGACATTATTATAGTAAAAGTAGACTGGATGAGACAAAATCTGCACCTGATTTTTTTAATGTCTCACGTGAATGCACCCCAACATAGAAATATGTCAATCTGAAAATACAAAGTTCCTTCATCTAGAAGGACCAGTACAAAGTCCCGATCAGCAAGAAAACTAGTGAATTTCCCCTATAAAGTGTTGGCCTTTACTCCACTCTTTTGCACGCCACATGCATCTAGGACTCGCTTAGCCTTCAGTTCTAGTTCCCTATCCCACAACTATCACAGTTCAGTCACTGGTGCGCAGTTCACTGATCATTAGAATCTGACCAAGATTTTTCACTGACAACCGAACCGTCACGTACTTTCCTGATAAGCTGTCTGCACTATTGCAACATTCTGCTGATTCTTCACATCCTGCACACATACACAGACCATACTATACTGCTTGAGTGGCTGTGAAAATATCTTTACATTGGGGTATAAAACATAGCATTTTTGGTAGTGGCGTTTTAAGATTTTTTTTCCCCCCTTCAGCTTTTTTTTTTTTTTTATAAGACCTCTTTCACATGAGCAAGTTTTGTGTGAACCCCAATAAAAACCTATAACTTGTCCTGAGAAGACAAAAAAAAATTCCTTCACACAGCTCCATCGATGGAAAAATAAAAATGTTCTTTGAGTCTTTGAATGCAGTGATGTTTAAGAAAAAATTTTAAGTAGAAAAATTTAAACTATATAAATTTGGTATAGGTGTACACATGCTGATGACCAGCATAATAAAGTTATATATTTCACTCGGTCATATCTTTTGTTCAAGTATTATAGGTGAGAAATAAATAGTACTCGCTCTTCTGAAGCCCATTTTGTGCTTTCAATTTCTTTATAAACATTCCATAGTTTTCATATATCCTTTTTCTTTTAAAGGGAGTCTTTCACCTATTTTTCACCTATATAATTAAGAGCACTGCCCCACAGAAGATTGCAGACACATCCCAGACATACCTGTGTGAACTGTGTGTCTGTATTACATGTCCAGGAAAAGTACTTTTATTCTGCTGGAAAACAGCTCCCAAGTGTCCAGCTGCTTTAGATGCTCATATCGTAGGATTGGTACCAGCTGGAAATGTGAACCTGGTTTGAAAGCTGGAATTCCAAGCTTTCAAATGATACCAGAATCATAGCATTATATCCACTATATCAGAAGATATAGGAGTGAAAGCTGTTTTTACTTTCACTTTCAGCTGGGCACTTGGGAGCGGTTTTCCAGCAGAATAAGGCCTCATGCACACGAACATATTTTGTTTCCGCGTCCGTTCCGTTTTTTTTTGCAAATAGGATACGGATCCATTCATTTCAATGGGTCAGCAAATAATGCTGACAGCACACCGTGTGCTATCCGCATCAGTATGTCCGTTCCGTAGCCCCGCCCCCCCCCAAAAAAAAGAAGGCATTGTTACAATGGATCCACAAAAAAAAAAACGTAAACACGGATGCCATACGGAACGTAGTCCTTTTTTTTGCGGATCCGCAATTTGTGGACCGCAAAACACATACGGACGTGTGAATGAAGCCTTAGGCTCCATTCACACGTCCTGTTTTTCTTTCCTGATTCGATCCTGATCTGGATCCATTCATTTCAATGGGTCCTGAAAAAATCAGGATCGAATCAGGAAAGAAAAACAGGACGTGCGAATGGAGCCTTAGGCTTCATTCACACGTCCGTATGTGTGCACATCCTGGAAAACGTTCAGTTTTTTGCGGATCCGTTGTTCCGCAAAAAACTCCGTTTTTCCAGGACATCCGTTCCGTCTTTCCGTAAAAAACGGAAAGGATGTATCCATATGTCATCCGTTTTTTGCGGATCCGCAAAAAACGGAAGGATGAATAACATCTTTTTTTTTCACCCCTCCTGGAACGGAATCCGCAAATACGGATGACATGCGGATTCCTTTCCGCATGTCTTCCGCATTTTTTGCGGATCCATAGACTTTCATTGTGCTACGGACCGCAATTCGGGAGAAAAGTAGGACAGGAGGATTTCTGTTTGCAGATCCGCAAAACGGAACGGAACAGATTAACGGATGCGGACAACATACGGTGCAATGTCCGCAGATTATCAGGACCCATTGAAATGAATGGATCCGCAAAATATCAGCAAAAACCGTCCGCAATTGCGGAACGGATGCGGATAGATTGCGGATGTTTTAAACGGATGTGTGAATGGGGCCTTAAAGGGATTCTGTCAGCAGCATTTCACATATTGAGTTATTTATACCATTGGATTGGGCCAGTTATAAGCATTTCTAAACTGTAATTGTTATAGGTCACTGAGGCAGTTTTTCTGTTAAAAAAACGATTTTTAGGAGCTGTCACTCACTGTAAATAAGGAGCCCAAGGGGAGTTCCCAACCGTTGCAGGAGCCCGGGCTCGACGATTCCTTGGAGCCCAGGCACGCCCACCTACTTAATATTCACTTCACTTCGCTCAGTGAAGCTCCGGCTCCGGCGAAATCCCGCGCATGCGCAGTACATCCAGAGGCCGGCGCCCGTGCAGTCTGCGGGCACTGGCCTCTCCTGATGTACTGCGCATGCGCCGGCACTCCGCTCGACCCGGAAAGGAAGAGCGGAGTGTCGGGACATAGCAGAGGCGAGCCATATTGCGTATTGCGGCCTCTGGATGTACTGCGCATGCGCGGGATTTCGCCGGAGCCGGAGCTTCACTGAGCGAAGTGAAGTGAATATTAAGTAGGTGGGCGTGCCTGGGCTCCAAGGAATCGTCGAGCCCGGGCTCCTGCAACGGTTGGGAACTCCCCTTGGGCTCCTTATTTACAGTGAGTGACAGCTCCTAAAAATCGTTTTTTTAACAGAAAAACTGCCTCAGTGACCTATAACAATTACAGTTTAGAAATGCTTATAACTGGCCCAATCCAATGGTATAAATAACTCAATATGTGAAATGCTGCTGACAGAATCCCTTTAAAGTGCTTTTCCTGGACATGGAATAAAGGCACAAAGTGCACACAGGTATGTCTGGGATGTGACATGTAATACAGACACACAGTGCACACAGGTATGTCTGGGATGTGACATGTAATACACACACAGTGCACACAGGTATGTCTGGGATGTGACATGTAATACAGACACACAGTGCACACAGGTATGTCTGGGATGTGACATGTAATACAGACACAGTGCACACAGGTATGTCTGGGATGTGACATGTAATACAGACACACAGTGCACACAGGTATGTCTGGGATGTGACATGTAATACAGACACACAGTGCACACAGGTATGTCTGGGATGTGACATGTAATACAGACACTCAGTGCACACAGGTATGTCTGGGATGTGACATGTAATACAGACACACAGTGCACACAGGTATGTCTGGGATGTGACATATAATACAGACACACAGTGCACACAGGTATGTCTGGGATGTGACAAGTAATACAGACACACAGTGCACACAGGTATGTCTGGGATGTGACATGTAATACAGACACACAGTGCACACAGGTATGTCTGGGATGTGACATGTAATACAGACACACAGTGCACACAGGTATGTCTGGGATGTGACATGTAATACAGACACACACAGTGCACACAGGTATGTCTGGGATGTGACATATAATACAGACACACAGTGCACACAGGTATGTCTGGGATGTGACATGTAATACACACACAGTGCACACAGGTATGTCTGGGATGTGACATGTAATACAGACACACAGTGCACACAGGTATGTCTGGGATGTGACATGTAATACACACACACAGTGCACACAGGTATGTCTGGGATGCGACATGTAATACAGACACACAGTGCACACAGGTATGTCTGGGATGTGACATGTAATACAGACACACAGTGCACACAGGTATGTCTGGGATGTGACATGTAATACAGACACACAGTGCACACAGGTATGTCTGGGATGTGACATGTAATACAGACACACACAGCGCACACAGGTATGTCTGGGATGTGACATGTAATACAGACACAAAGTGCACACAGGTATGTCTGGGATGTGACATGTAATACAGACACACAGTGCACACAGGTATGTCTGGGATGTGACATGTAATACAGACACACACAGTGCACACAGGTATGTCTGGGATGTGACATGTAATACAGACACACAGTGCACACAGGTATGTCTGGAATGTGACATGTAATACAGACACACAGTGCACACAGGTATGTCTGGGATGTGACATGTAATACAGACACACAGTGCACACAGGTATGTCTGGGATGTGACATGTAATACACACACACAGTGCACACAGGTATGTCTGGGATGTGACATATAATACACACACAGTGCACACAGGTATGTCTGGGATGTGACATGTAATACAGACACAGTGCACACAGGTATGTCTGGGATGTGACATGTAATACAGATAGGGTGGCCACCGGCTTCATCTCAAAAAGGAGGACATTTTCGGCCACACCCCCAACATGTTAAACCACACCCAATCTGCTAAACCACGCCCCCAATCTGCTAAACCACACCCCCCAATCGGCTCGTACACCGGCACCCATCACACCTCCCCTGGCTCTTACCACACATACACAGGTCGGATGGGGATCTGGCACCCCCACCCCCACCACGTGAAAATTCAAGCCAGCAAGCCTAACTATAAAAATACCGCTCTAGTATGGTTAGAATAAAGAGGATTGTTCAGTAATTAAAAATAAAATATGGCAGATGGAAAAGAAATCCACAATTCTCAGCTGTTCCCTCCCTGCCATTGAATGCTTTGGTTATATGGCTGCAGTGGTGACGCCTGTGACACGCTGGACTTTCTGGCATCATTGCTGCTGCCACGTAAACAAAGACTGACAGGCATGTAATGGGCAAGTGTGCACATCTGTCATAGTGCTGGTGATGTGCACACTGATGTGCAGGTGTATGGCATGTGACCACTGCAGCCAGTTCTCAGCATTAGAGCACTGATTGGCTGCAGCAGTAACATACCATATACCGGCAGGTGACACATATTTGGATGGACATTACATTCACCAGCACCAAACATACAAGATGATACAGCACCACTTACCTCTTACATCCAGTGACGTCTTGATGTAGATCATCTCTTTTCTCATCTTCTCTATTTGGCCCACACCGCCATGACACTTCTTTCAGCTCCATCTTCTCTCTGCCACAAAGACATCATAGATTACCCACTTTTACTGTTATCCTGCTGCTGCCTAAAATACTGCGCCCACTGTGCTCCCCAATGTCCCCAAATACTATACTGTAGATATAACAGTGCCATATAGGTAGGACCCCATATAGTCACCGTGCTCCCACTAATAATTCTCTCCTAGAGTGTCCCATTAGTAATAGTGCCCCAATAGTGATAATGCTCCACCAGTATCCCTTTTTAGCAGTAGTGCCCTCCATATTGTACTAATAATAGTAACACCCCCAATAGTACCCCTGGTAGTAGTAATAATTCCCCATAATAGAAACCATTTTCCCATAGTGCCTCCAGTACTGCTCCCAGAAATAATAAGGACCCGCTGTAATGGTCCTCAAATCATCCTACTGTGCCCCCATCAGACCTCACATCAGCCCACAGTGCCCCCATCAGACCTCACATCAGCCCACAGGGCCTCCTTCAGACCTCACATCAGCCCACTGTGCCCCCATCAGACCTCACATCAGCCCACAGGGCCTCCTTCGACCTCAGATCAGCCCACTGTGCCCTCATCAGACCTCAGATCAGCCCACTGTGCCCCCTTCAGACCTCACATCAGCCCACAGTGCCCTCATCAGACCTCACATCAGCCCACTGTGCCCCCTTCAGACCTCAGATCAGCCCACAGTGCCAGCATCAGACCTCACATCAGCCCACTGTGCCCCCTTCAGACCTCAGATCAGCCTGTAGTGCCAGCATCAGACCTCAGATCAGCCCACAGTGCCAGCATCAGACCTCAGATCAGCCTGTAGTGCCCCCTTCAGACCTCAGATTAGCCTGTAGTGCCCCTTCAGATCTCAGATCAGCCTGTAGTGCCCCCTTCAGACCTCAGATCAGCCTGTAGTGCCCCCTTCAGACCTCAGATCAGCCTGTAGTGCCCCCTTCAGACCTCAGATTAGCCTGTAGTGCCCCTTCAGATCTCAGATTAGCCTGTAGTGCCCCCTTCAGACCTCAGATTAGCCTGTAGTGCCCCTTCAGACCTCAGATTAGCCTGTAGTGCCCCCTTCAGACCTCATTAGCCTGTAGTGCCCCTTCAGATCTCAGATCAGCCTGTAGTGCCCCCTTCAGACCTCAGATCAGCCTGTAGTGCCTCCTTCAGACCTCAGATTATCCTGTAGTGCCCCCTTCAGACCTCAGATTAGCCTGTAGTGCCCCCTTCAGACCTCAGATCAGCCTGTAGTGCCCCCTTCAGACCTCAGATCAGCCTGTAGTGCCCCCTTCAGACCTCAGATTAGCCTGTAGTGCCCCCTTCAGACCTCAGATCAGCCTGTAGTGCCCCCTTCAGACCTCAGATCAGCCTGTAGTGCCCCCTTCAGACCTCAGATCAGCCCACTGTGCCCCATAAAAAAAAAAAAAAAATCTTACCTCTCCTGGGCTGCAGCTCCGCTCCGACGCTCTTCTCTCTTCACTGCCCGCGCTGCACTGTCACCTGACTGCGTGCAGAGTCAGGTCAGAGTGCGCGCACTACGTCCTGACGCTGTACCAGTCAGGCGTGTGCAGCGCAGACAGGAAGACCAATGAAGGTACCGGAGCGCAGGAGGAGCTGAGCGGTGAGTACCAGGACCCAGCTCCTGCAATGAGCGCTTCCATCTGTATTGATGGAAGCGCTCATTGCTTCCTGTGCCCCTAAAAAGGAGGACTTCTGGCCGTCCGTCCTGGCCTTTAGCCGGACGGAGGACCAGGAGTCCAAAAACCGGACTGTCCGGCCAAAAACCGGACGGATGGCCACCCTAAATACAGACACACAGTGCACACAGGTATGTCTGGGATGTGACATGTAATACAGACACACAGTGCACACAGGTATGTCTGGCATGTGTCTGCAATCTTCTGTGGGGAACTGCTGTTTGTTATATTGGTGAAAATTAGGTGACAGACTCCCTTTAAGAGCCCTGAGCTGATCTCTGTCCCATCCTGCGTGACGTTTCGGGGGGGGGGGGGGGGGGGGCTTGGGGGGGGTGTCACACCCCCTTACTCACAGGATATATGAAACTATGGAATATTTATAAAGAATAAAAGAAATTTAAAGCACAACTTGGGCTTCAGAAGAGCAAGTACTATTTATTTCTCACCTATAATTCTTGAACAAAAGATACGGCCGAGTGAAATATATTGCTTGTAAGGGCCTGTTCACACGAACACACGTGTGAACGGGGCTGCATCTTTTCCGCAATTTTGCAGAATAGATGTGGCCCCATTTATTTCAATGGGTGGCATTTGATCTCGCCAAGGCACGACTCCACGAAAAAATATAGAACATGTCCTATTCTTGTCTGCAATAGTGGACAATAGGCATTTTGTATGGTGTGTCGGCCATGTGTGTTCCGCAAATTGTGGAACACACACAGGCCGGCATCAGTGGTTTTGCGGATCCGCAACACCACGGCCGTCTGAATGACCCCTAACAGTGGAGCCAAAGTGGGGCTCTGACTGTGGGCATATCACATGTGAAGCGAGTTTGTCTGATTACAGCAGAATAAAGTGGTCACTTACACCACATGGTAAAGATCATAAAAACAAAACCCAAAACGATGGTGAAATTGCTGCGTTTTGTTTACACTGTCACCCCAAATATTTTTAAAACAAAGGTTATACAATATATTAGCGGTACACCAAAATTACGTCATTAAAAATACAACTCGTCCACTAAAAACCAGCCCTCATGTCGACATAAAAACAAAGTTATGGCTTTCGAAATGCAGAGACGGAACAAAAATTTGTCACATTCTTAAAAGGAGTTGTGCCAAGTCCCAAAGAGAATGAATGTGGGCACGGAGGCTTTATGCCGGAGGGACTACCATGGTGCCATTGAGCATAAGGGATATTGTCTGGTGTTTGTTCTGCCCCCCCCCCTTTTTCTCGTGGTATTGTGTGTTTGTTTTTTGCAGGTTACCTGTGGTAAAGTGAAGGGACAGCTGTGATTGGACAGCGGTTGCCTACCTGTTGCTGGGGCAGGTATTCTGCCAGATGTTGATTGGTTCAAAGGAGGCGTGTGGCGGGAAATCAGGATATTTATAACTGGGTCCGGGGTACCTAGGCTCTGTCAGTCGCCGTACCTGAAGAAAAGAAGACGTCGTTGAAGACCTGGTAAGCACCGGCGTAGCTGCAAAAGAGCTCTTGCTCACCGGCCTTGCTGGGCAGAAGAAGGAGCGGCGCTGTTTTTTCTAGAAGCGGTGAGGCAAGTGGAACGGTGTCGGCATCGGGAGAGAAGATTCCGGCGTGTCAAGAACACCCGGCACGGCAAGTTTGAGAGGGTCGGCGTGGGAAGGCAAGCGGTGGAAGAAGCAGCTCGGCATATCGCTGGGAAGAGGAAGAGCAGCGGAGAGCGGGAAGAGAGAAGACTTACCGCCGGCGTCGTCATGGAGGAGCTTCTGAGGCAGCTGATTGAGCGCGCCGAGTCAAGAGGCGGAGAAGAGTGGCTTCGTCGCTGTCTCACCGAAGAATGTACTGCGCATGTGCAGGAGGCGGAGCTTCAGGCCGACGCTCGGAGTGATGACGTCATCCCAGAGGCGACAGCTGGAGCGTCAGGTGGCGCTGCTATTAGCGCTGAAGAAGGACTGCGGGCTTCCAGGAGGACCAAGAGGCCGAGGAATTCTTATTCCCCGGCTGAAGAAATGCCCAGAAGAAGCGGTAGCAGGCGCTCCTCTCCTGGACAGGCTGCATCGCAGTCTGGGGTTAGGAGTAGAGCGCCACAGCCGGTTTCCTCCATTCCTGTTGAGGACCCTGCTCTGGCTTTAGGTGAGGAGACATGCAGGCAAGGTTCTGCTTTGCCTGCCAACGTTGGACAGGATAGTAATCAATTGTTGCTTGGTTTAGCCAAGTTATATACTGACTTGGCTGCTTCTGCTGCTACTAATTCAGTCAATCAGCCTGCAGTGGTTTGGGGTGATTCTCCTGCTACTGCAGCAGCTGATATTAAGAGCGTGGCTGATAGGAACTCAGGGATTTCTGAAACCTGTTTTAAGGAGGCTATGACCTGTGAAGGTTCTCCTTTGGGGTTTCATTTGTCTCAGGGTATGAAGGAGAAAATTTGGCGAAGGGAGTATTTCGATATATTGGCATTGCTCCCTTCAGCCAAAGAATCTATTAAAATGGAAAATTAAGACGATAAGGATGAGGACAGAAAAAGGTCTGCACCAATTGGTTGCAGGCGTTTTGCATTTATGCTTCGGTGTTATGTGCTAAGCATCCGCACCTTTGTGTGGGGCTTTTTCAGCATGTGGATTCCATCCTGGAGGCCTACCGTAATTTTGGTGGTCTGGCATGGTTTTCATATGATGAAACATTCCGCCAGAAGCTGGCAGTGCATAGTAATTTAAAATGGGGTTCTAAGGATGTGGGCCTTTGGCTTAGTCTGATGCTCCCACAGCGGGGTTTTCAGAATAGGCCAAATGCATCATTGGCGTCTGAAGCTATTAGTAAAAAAGGGGTATGTTGTGCATATAATGAGTCAGCATGTAAGTGGCTTAGTAATTGCAAATATCGCCACGAATGCTCTTTTTGTGCAGGTGCACATCCAAATTTTCGTTGCTTTAAGAAAGCCAATCCAGCAAGTTTGCAAGGTCAAAATGGTAGAGAGTTTGCTAAAAGCTCAGACGCCGGTGAAATTAGCAAGAATGTTACCATAGCTAGAATAGTTTCCAGACCGGCTGAAGGCGGAAATCATTCATAGTGGTTTTACATTTGGATTTTATGTTCCGAGTTTTTATGGTAAAGGTTGTTTAATGTCAGATAATTTACCTTCAGTAAGGAAGCATAATGTTAGAGAGAAAACTGAGAAAGAGATTAAGGAGGGCAGGTTTGCTGGTCCGTTTTTTGACCCTCCATTTGAAAATTTTAGGGTTTCTCCTTTAGGTTTGGTTCCAAAGAAGGACCTGGGAGAATTTAGATGAATTCATCATTTGTCCTATCTGTTAAAGGAATCTTTGAATGATTCATTAGATAAGACCGCTGCATCGGTGTCTTAGTCCTCGTTTGATGATGCAGTCGGTTTATTGCGTGTTGCCGGTGAAGGTTGTTTTATGGTGAAAGCAGATATTAAAGCAGCATTTCGTTTATTGCCAGTTAATCCCGAGGGCTTTAATTCTTTAGGTTTTTGTTTTGATAAATTCTTTTTTGATAAGTGTTTGCCAATGGGTTTTTCATGGTCTTGTTTTTATTTTGAAACATTTTCGTCATTTTTACAGTGGGTAGTTTGTTATGAAGTTGGTTGGTTTGAATAGGGTTATTCATTATTTAGATGATTTTTTGTTTGTAGGTTCTTATTCTGAGTGCGTTAGTTTGTTAGATAGTTTTATTAAGATATGTCAGTGGTTTGGTGTTCCATTGGCAGTTGAGAAAACGGTATGGCCTTGCCAGGAGATTGAATTTTTAGGTATCATGATTGATTCAATAAGGATGGAGTTCAGGCTACCAATGGCTAAGGTAGAGAGAGCAATCTTGGCAATTCAAAATATGCGGGCTTCAAAAAAGACGTTGTTAAAGGATTTACAGAGTGTGTTGGGTCTGTTAGCCTTTGCGTCCAGAGTTATTCCGGTAGGTAGAGTTTTTTCCAGAAGGTTGTACATGGCAACGAAAGGTGTTAGATCTCCGTATTCTCATATTAGGGTGACGAAAGCTTTGAAGGATGATTTGGCTGTTTGGGAGGAGTTTGAGAAGTTTTAATGGGCATAGTGCATGGCAGAAGGAATTTCAGGAAGCCAGTTCTTTAGGTTTGTTTACAGATGCGTCAGGTTCTTAAGGGTTACGGGGCCTATTTTGATGGGCAGTGGTCAGCTGAACAATGGCCGGATTGGTGGTTAAGATTGGGGTTGAACAAGAATTTAGTATTGTTAGAGTTATTTCCTATTGTTGTGTCTATGGTTATTTGGGGTAAGTTATTTAGGAATAGAAGAGTTCTGATATTTTCTGATCATAAAGGTGTTCTTTTTGCGATCAATTCTTCAAATAGTGAGGTGGTGGTTCGTTTATTACGTTTTTTGGTTCATTATTGCTTAGAATGTCTGGATTAAGGCTAAATATATTGCTAGTAAGGAGAATGAGATAGCCGATTCTCTTTCCCACACGCAGTGGGAAAGATTCTTTTCCCTAGTTTCTCAAGCAGAGAAGGTTGGAATTCCGTGTCCGAAGAGTCTGTGGAAGTTGGTTCAGGAATAATCAGCGGCTTCATTAAAAAATCGTTAGCACCACGGACGTGGGATGGTTACTCCTTAGCGTGGAAGAGGTGGCGTCTTTTCTGTGTGGGTAGGCAAATATCTTCTTTTAATGATGATTTAAATTTATTCTTACAATTTTTATGCAATTTATTGGAGCAAGGTTTGGGCTATTCGGCAATCCAGAGAACGGTAGCAGGTATTTCTTTTACCACTTCCCATCCGGGCCATTTACCCCCTTCCTGACCAGGCCTAATTTTGCAAATCTGACATGTGTCACTTCATGTGGTAATAACTTTGGAACGGTTTTACTTATCCAGGCCATTCTGAGATTGTTTTCTCATGACGCATTGTACTTCATGTTAATGGTAAATTTGAGTCAATATATTTTACCTTTATTTATAAAATATCCAAAATTTACTGAAAATTTTGAAAAAAAATAATAAAAAAAAAAAAATCACAATTTTTTTAATATGAATTTCTCTGCTTTTAAGTTGCATAGGGATATCTAATAAAATTATTATTAATGAACATACACCATATGTCCACTTTATGTTGGCATAATTTTGGAAATGTAATTTTATTTTTTTAGGACCTTAGAAGGCTTCAAATTTTAAATGTAATTTTTAAGATTTTCATGAAAATTTCCAATAGTTAATTTTAAAGGACCTTTGTAGTTCTAAAGTGACTTTGAGGGGCTTAAATAATAGAAACCTCCCATAAATTAACATATTTTAGAAACCACAGCCCCCAATGTAATCAAAATTGATTTTACAAAGTTTGTTAACCCTTTAGATTTCCCAAAAGAATTAAAACAAAAAGGTGAAATTTAAAAATAAATATATTTTTTTGCAGATTTTCAATTTTTAATTAATTTTTCTTATAAGATAGCAAGGGTAAACCGCAAATCAAACCTGAATATTTATTTTCCTGATTCTGAAGTTTGCAGAAACACCCCATATGTGGTTGTAAACTGCTCTGTGACCAGCAGTAATGAGAGGGAGATAGTGCATACATTTGTGATGGCTTTGACAGCTTGTCAGAGTGATCAAAAGCCTGGAGGCCAGGAAAAAAGGTCTCAGGTTACAGCTCCATGTTCTTGGCTGTCAGGAGGCAGCTGAGTCATGGAGCTTCTATGTACAGGTGCTGCACACAGGGGGTAAAGCTCAAGGACGTTTTAAAACGTCCATTCAGAGATAGAGATCCACTACTAGGACGTTTATAGTCAATGGGCAGACTTGAAGTGGTTAAATTAGTGGGTCTTCAAGCGTTTTCTAACGTATTTATGGTTAAATAAATTTCTTAAAGGAGTCAGGAGATCTGCGGTGAGATTGGATGAAAGGCGCCCGGTTACGTTTGATTTGTTAAGTAAACTGGTGGAAGTGGTGTGTTATTGTACATCTTCAAAATATGAAGTGGTGCTATTTAAAACAGCGTTTATTTTGGCATTTTTTGGTGCAACTAGAATCAGTGAGTTAGTGGCAGCAAATAAGCGTATAATGGGTCCATTGAAGTTTGTTGACGTTAGATGTGGGAGTAATGTGGTCAGCCTCTTTATTAGAAAGTCAAAGACGGATCAGCTAGCTAAAGGGACTTGGATTAGTTTGAACGCTTTGAAGAATTCTTCGTTATGCCCAGTTCAGGCAGTGGTTGAATTATTTGGATATTAGACCTAAAAGGGAAGGTTCATTTTTTATGCATGAGGATGGTTTGAGCCTGTTTTTCAATTTAATGCAGTTTTTAAGAAATGTTTACAATTTTTGGATTTGGGTGATAAAAATTTTTCATCTCATTCATTCCGGATTGGGGCAGCCACTGAGGCGGCCGGGTCGGGTTTCAGTGAGGCGTTAATTAAGAAAATTGGCCGTTGGGAATCTAATAGGTATAAATGTTATGTTAGGCCTGATTTGGTAATTTAGCTATATTAATGTTTTCTAGGTCCAGAACAATTGACCGTTTGGATCATTGGCCACTCTTGTTTTTTGGGCAGAGAAAAGGGCAGCAGAGCGTGATTACAAAAAAAATTTTTATGTTTGGTTCTTTGTTCGTGTCTTTAGTTTGGTTGGGTTTTAGGGGTTTAAAATGGAGACAATTGATCCCAATTTTAAGGGCAGAGTTACAGACATTGTCGCACCCTGATGTATTGATTATTCATGCGGGTGGCAATGATTTAGGGAAAGTGAAGACAGTGGATTTGATTTCGCAAATGAAGGTTGACTTGAGTTATATTAAATCATTGTTGCCTCAAGTCACGTTAATCTTTTCAGAAATAATCCCAAGGTTCATTTGGAAGAGCGAGTAATTCAGCTTTATTAATAAGATTAGGAAGAGAGTGAATAGGAGTTTGGAGAAGTTTCTTCCAAGTTTGTGTGGTTGGAGTTTTAGACACACAGAGTTGGAAGGTTTTGTGTTAGGTTTATATGGGGATGATTTAGTACACCTGTCCGATATAGGTTTAGATATTTTTAACAGTGGTATTCAAGATACAATTGATAAGGCCGTGGTTTTTAGGGGGGGGACATGCGGTTTAGTTTCCGCATGTCTTGTGGGTTAGTCACCCAGCTTTGCTGGGGGGACAATTGATTGTGAGAGTTGGTTTATTAATTATTTATTAAATATTTATGAATTTGATATATTTATTGGCCAAGTTATGTAATCCATAACCCTTAATAAAGGACCGCGGCCATATTTTACCATACTATGTTTAATGTCTTCTTTTATAGGTTAAGTTATTTTAGTATTGCTCATATGGCACCATGAATGGAGCGGGAGGGCACATGCTTGACCTGCCGCTCCACCAAAATATGGGACCCCATTTCTCGGGACCAGTGGGGGTCCTAAAGTACAAATCATTGACAGAAGTGTCGTTAATATATCTTTATTAACACTTTATTAACAGTTATATACACGGGCATCTTTTCTACCAAAACTCAGACCCTCAAATCAGAACTTTTCATATACAAAAATAAATTAGTTTTCTAATTTTTTCCTCTGTGGATGAAGAGGTCAGTGTCCCTAAGTGTCTATTACCCATTAGTCATCATTATATCCTGCTTGTGAGACGAGGGGGTGCGTTCTTCCTCCCCTATTGGGGAGAATATGCTGCTCAGGTCACATCTCCTCAAAAGGAATCTTCAGCTCCCAGCGGATGAACATCTCAAGTATATTACGCCACTACAATGAAGGGATCCTGCTGCAGGACTTGCATACAGAGGTGCGAAGAATAAATACAAGGGCAAAAATATCCAAATACTCAGTCCTGCAGGAAATACTTGAGTACAGTCCAAATGTCGGCATATTCAGATTATACCACAAGTGGCTTCTGGGAGTGGGAGCTGGCAGGACTCCGCTTTCTCCGCTTTCTGTGGAATGAAAGAATAATAAACCTTTAGACAGCGCCAACACATTCCACAGCACTTTACAATCAGGGGGTTCATGTACAATCAGAGTCATAAATAACTTAACAGGAGGAGTGACGGCCCTGATCACAAGAGCTTACAAATGACACAAAAGGTAACAAGTGCTTGTTTTCTGCAATGGTTCGGCCATCGTAACACAATGGGGGAGTAGATCTAAAGCTGCATGAGCCGTTACCAGCCGATATCTGGAGTGCTTCTGAGTGCATGGGGTGTGGATGTCTGATGATAGATCAGGTTCAGAAGAATGATGATGGGGGGGGGGGGGGGATGGAGAAGAATTGGATTAGGGGATGTGATAGGTCAAAAACTCACTGAAAAACAGTGGTCTTAAAAGGCAAAAAGTGCTCAAAACCCCAGATGCACACGTGATCCATTGCTAAAAGCATTGCCGAGCAAAATTGCATACAATGGAGGATGCCCGCAGCTGACCACAACATCCTACACAAGATAGCCAATTGTGCGGATGTGGCTAACTATATAAAACAGAAATCCACAGAAAATGGTGCACTAAACGGTAAATGCAATTGACAATATATGGCTAAACCCTCACACTGATAATAAAATGAGACTTTCGCCAATATATTCTTATATCAAGAAACATACCGGAGCCCGAGCACCGCGTCAAGGTATCTCAGAGTGGCACAGGACCTAACGCTAACCTACCTATGCCATATGAGCCTTTGCGGATAGGAGCATAAAATCCGACACACAGTGACCAGCTGTCAGTTACCTCCAGCAAGAAATCACACATAATGGGAAGAGGCTGTGAGCCCATACGGCATAGGTAGGTCAGCGTGTGGGTTTAGCCATATATTGTCAATTGAATTTACCGTTGTAGTGCACCATTTTCTGTGAATTTCTGATGTGATAGGTCACCCTAAAAACACATCTTTTTAGGGAGCACCTGAACTGTGAATGTCAGGAATTAATCTAATTGCTTGGGGTAGAGCATTCCACAGAACTGGTGCAGCTCAGGAGAAATCTTGGAAATGGGAGCGAGAGGTTCGGATTATGGTAGAAATCAGTTGCAAGTCCTTAGCTCAATGGAGAGCACAGGTAAAATGGTAGACAGAAATGAGGGAAGATATGTAGGGGGGTGCAGCACTGTGGACAGCTTTGTGGATAAGTATAAGAAGATTAAATTGGATTCTATACTGTATGGGCAACCAGTGCAATGACTGGCACAGGGCGGAGGCATCGGAGTAGCGGTTAGACAGACGAGTCTGGCTGCTGTGTTCAGGATAGATTGGAGACGGGAGAGTCTGCTGAGGAGGGAATGGATCAGGGCAACAATGAGACAACAGGCGTGATGCCCAGGCTGGTTGAAAAAAAACCAAAAAACTGTGGGTACAAAGGTAACAGACAAGCCTGGGCCCTTGCCTAAGGCATACCTCCCAAACATCCCGGATCCAGCAGAACCATCCCGGATAGCAGTGGCTGTCCCACTCTCCCGATACGGGGGAGGTATGTCCCGCTTTCTGGGCAAGCAGAGACAGTTGCCATAATGAAGCAGAGAGCAGTCGCCGTCATCGGCTCCCTGCTTCATTATTCCTCCTCCCTACTGGCTCTCCACACCTCTGGTCTGTGCAGGGGAACAGGGCCAGCCGGCAGTCAGTCTAGGCTCCACTTCCTTCAAAGACTAGAGCAGCTGATGTCCTGCTGCTGCTAGGAAGAAGGTTTATTTTTTTTACTTTGTGAGTGACACAGTATGGGAATATTACTGGGGGCACAATGTGGGCATAAATCTGTGTGGGATTAGGTGTATAGTTAGGTTTTGGGCGGAGTTAGAGGCATGGCCTAGTGCCAAAAAAACTTGCCAAGGTGCGCGAAGCACGACACACAATATGTCTCTTTGGTGGTTTACAAAGTTGGGAGGTATGGCCTAAGGGGCCCAAGGGCTCCTCTGCCATGCAAGAAGATATCAGTATTATAAATAGCACATCGTTAGGGTGCTTGGTTATAGATTATGCATTGCCCTACACATTATATGTATGTCTATGTAATACCCAATTACTGTATTTATTATAGAACCACAAACCGTTCAGCACACTGCCTTTTTTTTTCCAGGTCTACACACTAGAACGATTAATAAGAAAAAGGGAATGGAAAACGGTGCAGCCTTTTTACTCCCTGTTCACACATTGTTAAGGTTCTTAAAGGGGGCTGTCTAAACAGGACTATCCCCTTTCATATCAGCTGTTACAAATGTGATACTTCATAACACCCATTCAATCAATAGGCAACACTGTTATACATGGTCACATTGAAATCTGACAAAGAGAAATACTTCAATATCGATGACCTATCCTCAAGAACGGAGCCCCATCTCTCAATCTCTCTCAATGGAGAAGTGGACGCACATGCATGGCTCTCTACACCTATGGGTACTTTCACACTAGCGTTACTGTTTTCCGGTATTGAGTTCCGTCATAGGGGCTCAATACCGGAAAAAACGCTTCCGTTTTGTCCCCATTCATTGTCAATGGGGACAAAACTGAACTGAACGGAGTGCTCCAAAATGCATTCCGTTACGTTCCCAGACCGGAGAACAAACAGCAACATGTAGTTTGCTTTCTGTCCTGGGATGCGGACCAAGACAGATCCATCATGACCCCAATGCAAGTCAATGGGGACGGATACTTTTTCTCTGACACAATAGAAAATGGATCTGTCCTCCATTGACTTTCAATGGAGTTAATGACGGATCCGTCTTGGCAATGTTAAACAACCGGATCCGTTCATAACAGATGCAGATGGTTGTATTAACAGTAACGGAAGAGTCTTTGCTGAACTCTGTCGGATCCAGCAAAAACGCTAGTGTGAAAGTAGCCTACTTCAGTAGGAGTCCTGCAAGTAGTTGAGCATACATAATCCCATTGAAGTGAATGGACAGTATCATGTATTCATGGTCACCTCCATTCCTGGCGACCATGAGACAGGCCCTGTTTGCGATAGGAGGAGGTCTCAGAGGTGAGAACTGCATGTATAGGACATTTGTGGCATACCCTATGGATATGCAGTAATGCGCCCCCCCCCCCCCCCAATCAAATATATAATCACGTCACTCACTTTTGTGGGGCTGATACCATACATTTCCAGAGGATGGCATATAGGCAGAGCAGGAACATTATAAAGATTCCAGCAGCAATGAGACCTGAAGACAAAATTGACAATGTAAGGCGAATAGTATAAAGAATAGAGATAAGAACTGAGGAGGACAAGGGTCATCAATCCCAGTGGAAGTCAATGGCATGGACAAAGTAAGACATGGGGTTGGGTTCTATCTAGGTTTTCCTTACCAGGAACAAGTCCACTTGTGTGTCCTGGAAGAATGGTGCTACTGTTGGTGAAGTGAGGAGGAGTTTTCCAACTCCAATTTGTCGATGTTTCGAGGGTCTGAGAAGGTTCATGCTTTTGATCGGTGCCATTTAGGAAATCTCCCTACAAAACAGGATAGATGAGAACATAAATGATCTAGTTTTCTTGTAGAAGACATTCTTAGGAACATTTGGACAGATACAGTACATTGTCCAATTTACATACAGACACTTGTTCCCAGTAATTGCCCTGAAGCTGAACACGTGGCCGTATTGTGATACACTGCAGCCAGTAAAATGGGTCCTGATTCTCAAGATGCTGGTCCTAGAGGTGACCATCTGTAAGGCCTCATGCACGTGACCATATAGGTCATCTATGCTAGCCGCATTACTTGCAGGTAGCAACTGACCTATTCATTTCTATGGGGGCATGCACAAATTCATATCTTTTGCGGATCCATGTACCTGTCCACAAATTATACAGCATGTCCTATTCTTGTTTGTATCGTGGACCAGGATAGCCTTTTCTTTTGATGGGCATGAGAAAAATACTGAATGCACCCTGAACTTCTCCATATTTTGCAGATTCGTTATTGGAGGACCGAAATAAGGACATGGCCGCACATGAAGACTAAGTAATAGGGTGCTGGGCCAAGGGCAAGTGGCAGATACACGCTACTGCATTATATCTCCATATAGGCTGTAATACAACAACCAATACGCAGGGGTGCACCACCAATGAGGGCAGGTGAGATGATCGCCTCAGGAAGCACCAGGTAGGGGCAAGAGGGGGCAGTCGAAGAGCCATGGGCAATGAGTGCTTTCATTGTGACAAAGGGGTTAGGTTAAGAAGTAGGCATTGGGAAGAAGGGGGCATAATGTACCGCCTAGGCTGTAAGTTTCAGTGAGTTATGGGGAGATCCAAGAAACACTTAGGCCTCATGCACATGATCAAATAAGTTTTGTGGACCGCAACTCGTGGATCCACAAAGTATGAATATAGCCCGCATCGCAACCACATTTGTTTTTGAGGACATTTTGACTTCAATAGGTGCACAGTCCGCACTTTGTGGACAAGCACAGGACACGTTCTATCTTTTTGAAGAACGGACATACGGATGCGAAGAGCCCACGGGTCATCCATGTGCTTTCCACATCTATATGTCCGTTCCACAAAAAGATAGACCATCGGGGTCATTTATCAAAATAGTGTAAAGTAGAACTGGCTTAGTTGCCAATAGCAGCCAATCAGATTCCACCTTTCATTTTTGACAACTCCTTTGGAAAATGAAAGGTGGAATCTGATTGGTTGCCATGGGCAACTAGGTCAGTTCTACTTTACACCACTTTGATAAATGACCCCATATGTCTGCATAATGTGGTCTACGAACCCCTTCGAAAACAAAAAGGTCCACAGATAAAAGTCAGACCGCATATGAAGCGTATTTGTATTGTGTCGACTGTAAAGCAGACACTCGTGTGCATGAGGCCTACAAGACAAAAGTAGTATTTGTTGTCCATAGCAACCAATCACAGCACTTCTTTCATTCCTGATAGTGCTCGTCTAAAATGAAAGCTGTGCTGTGATTGGTTGCTATGGGCAACAAAGACAGTTTCTCTAGAGTCACAGTGAGGCCTTGTACACACAGTGGACCTTGTGCAAGGTCCGGGTGCAGCAGGAATGTAACATTAAAACTATGGCTATACTTCTGTATTCATCCAATTTGATACGTACCATGTTACTTTCTTTCACTCATTTATATGGAAGCATTTTTTCCCCATAGGAGAATATCTTTAAACTATAGTGGCATATGGAGGCATCATACAGGGGCTCAACGAGTCCCTAGGCACATAGGGGGAGATTTATCAAAACTCGTGTAAAGAAAAACTGGCTTAGTTGCCAATAGCAACCAATCAGATGCCACCTTTCATTTTGCAGAGGAGCTCTGAAAAATGAAAGTTAGAATCCGATTGGTTGCTGTGGGCAACTATGCCAGTTCTACTTTACATCAGTTTGAAATCTCCTCCTTTAGTACTTCCCTGAAGACACAGTTCACACTACGTATGAAAACATGCAACATACAGTATAAGCCCCCATGCAAGAAAATTGCGCAAATGTATAGGAAAGAACACAAGCTCCCTCCCCTTTCCTATAGATAGATTTTCCAACACTGAGTGATGACACGTTCATTGGTCATGTGGCCTAGGTGCAGCCCAGCCCCATAGAAGTGAATGAGGCTGGGAACTATACCAAGCACAGCCACTATACAATGCAAGGAGAAGGCAGCAGCACTCACAGGATCGCCAGTACCTTCTCAAACAGTGGAACGGTGGGGGTCCTGGGTGTCGGACCCCCACAATCAAATACTGATGACCTATCCAGAGGAAAGCCCTTTTAAAGCACCACACAGTAGTGCACTTCTTCATGAGCTAATCCTGAAGATCACAGATGCATAGATCTAGGGGTGTCCATTACCTCTATACAGTACAATGGACATCATCTCCACTTATTAAAGGGGTATTCCAGCTTTTTGATATTCATCATGACATTCTCCAGATAGGTCATCAATATCAGAGTGATAATGGTCCGACACCTGGCACCCCCACTAATCAAATGTTTTCAGTAGCGACTGACGCCAGAGACTAAACAGAGGACAGTGCTAGAAGCAGAAGGCTCCATCCCCTGTGTAATGACTGACAAGTACAGACAGACCCTGAACTTTCCCCACTGCACTCAGCATATAATCACTGCCTACCGGCACCTTGTCACGATACATGCATGTGTCCCCAGTGAATATGATAGGATTGATATTAACAGGAGGGTGTTTAAAGAGGAGCTGTCGCCTCCCCTGCCATATCTGTGTTCGTAACTACTTGCATCCCTCATGTCAATAACAATTCTGGTGCATCTGTCCTTGGACTATGTTGTGTTGTTCCTCTATTATTCCAACTAGTTGTTATGAATAAATTGCCAGCAGCAATAAAGGTCAATCTGGTTGCCACCAGTAGTAGCACTGATTGGATACAGGGGCATAACTACCATAGCGGCAGACCAGGAGACTGCTATGGGTCCCAGGGCAAGAGGGGCCCAGTCTTAGTTGGGATTATTTTCTCTTCTACTGGAGGTGAAAACTTGGTCAGAACTCTACCCTCTAAAGGAACATTTTTTAGCAAATGAGGCAGTGGAAGAATGGCCCAAGGCTACCATGTGTGAATATCACAATTATGATAAAAAAAGATATTGGAGAAAATATGTCGGCAAGCACGCCTAACCAGCTCCTGCCGGTGTCATCGTCTGCAGGTATCCATCAATATGACAGCCACATCTTTCCTGCAGCGCCGTCCGCCTCTAGCTCTCTTCCAAACTATGCCGCCCTTCTGGTTTCTCCGCTTTGAACATTTGTTTGAGGAGCAAAGGAATTTCAGGGGAGGTGGGATAGCAGATTCTTCTACCTGTCCTAACCGGCTCGTCCCATCCTCAGGACATGACAAAACACACTGCAAATCCTGTGGGTCTGGAAGAACCATCTAAAAAAGGGGGGGATCCAGTTTGGAGCCACATTGTATAAAAATGGAACGACGGCACAAACAATTGGCGAATATAATATTATTGGAATTCTGCCCACTACAAGCAGGAAGGATTCCGACAATAGGTCTGGAGGGCTGCCTGCCCTGCATTGCCAGCGTGGAATGTAACTCACAGTACAGTGAAGAACTGGAGATGCCCACGGGTGCCAAGGTGCGAGGGGGGGGGGGCCAAATGCTGCTGTGCACCATAAATGGTATTTAGAGAACTGGTCATTTCCTTCTTTACCACATACATTCTGCTGCAAAATTGAATGGATGCTGCAGGAGTTACACGTGGATCTTGCTGCAGAGTTTAAGTTTTGCCCCAAATCTGCCACAATTCAGCAAGCTAAGGGCAGGGGCGGATTGGCCATAGACCTTACAGGAAAATTTCCCAGTGGGCCACCCAGCCCTCCTCTCTGCTGCTGACCGGGTAGATAATGAGCTCTCAACAGTAATTAACGCTGTGATAATCAGGTACTCATGTACCCAGCCAGTAACCGAACATGTCCTCTTAAATTCAACTACTGTGGCCGCACCTCACCTCCTAAGCCCCCTGCTCCATAGACAACTGCAGGAGGAGGACAGAAGATGGCAGCTATTGATGGCCACCACTGAGGGGCAGCTTTTGGCGCAGTATATTGTGCTACACTGTTATTTGGTTCTGCTGGGATGTTTTTTTTTTTCTTTTTTCCCCAGGGCCACTTTAGGTTCACAATCCACCCCTGGATAAAGGTATAGGCAGGGCGGTGCATAACACACGGTGAAAATCCTCAGCGAGGTTTCAAAGTCTACACGTTGCTGAAGCTTTCCGCGTGAGAACTGGCCTGCCGTCCAAATTTTGAAATCTTTAGCAGTGCAGATTTGCATTGAAAAGTGCGAGAACTTGAGCAAAATCCATCAAAATTTGCCAGTAAACCATGTGGATTGGGGTGCAGATTTGGCACGGAAAAGCAGCAAAAAAAACTGCACAAAAATCTGCAGAAAATCCACATAAACGACGCTGCCTTGTACAGTATGCATACTCTTAGGCCTCATGCACACAAATGTGTGGTGTCTGTGCCTGTTGTGCGGACTTCAAATAGTGACCACGCGCCTGCCGTCTCTGCACCGCATTTTCCGGATTGGGGACCCATTCAAGTCAATGGGATGATGACACGGCATTCACACAGCCGGCGCCCCTATATTGCGGACTGCCATACAGGCACAGACCTGCTACGGGCCTTATAGGCACACTGCTCATATCATGACCAGAAAAACTCCATCCACCTGTACAGTGCTGGAATTTGTCAGATTTTTTTTTTTTTGTGCGCAAAATCCACACTGGAAATCTGCTGCGGCTAATCACGGACTAATACAGTGCATCTGATCATATTTCAGCAAAATCCACATCAAATCGTGCAGATATGGTGGCAAACATAGAAACGCGGTGTCTTTGCTGTAGATTTCACCCTCTGCATCCACAGCAGAACTTGACATGCTGTGGATTTTAAATCTGCACTGCAGGTCAAATTATGCCAGGATTTCCTTGTGGAAAATGTCCACGTGGATTAAATATTTTACAATGTCGCCCACTTTGCTGCTACCGGATGAAGTTTCCAATATTGACTGGAATGTAGGATAATAAAGTCCATACAAACCATGACCCAACATTACCACGCACCAGAGGCAGCAATAGATGGAAGGGAGAAAAAAAAACGGAAAAACTGCGTTTTCCTGCCAGTCAGTCACAAGTAACCCTTCAGGCCTCCCTGAAGCATCCCTTGGTGCTGCAGTGACACCTAGACATGGAGGATAGCTGATGGATGAGCATTGCCCATGGATGGTGGTGGTAGCAATGCTTCCTATCTCCTTTATGCTTCACATCACAATCACGTCAGTGTGATAGTATGGCACACCAACATAGTATGGGTCCACAGAATTTGCCATGTTCGGGATCTGCATGGACTGGCATGGTTCTGTAAGGAATAATTTTGGACAATGTGGTTTATTTTACCTACAAAGCACACTTATGGTGGGTTTACACGCTACGAGGAGCAGCCAACTATCCAGAAGAAAACGTTCCCTCCCAACATCTGGCTGTCCATTCATCGGGTGACCGACTGCACCTTTAAACTGGCTCGTTCCTGATAATCTGGTTGTGTGAACCCGCCGTTACAGTATGCAAGTATAAGCTAGCAATTGGATCATGGGCGTAGCTATAGGGGTTGCAGAGGTAGCAGTCGCTACTGGGCCCAGGAGCCTGAGGGAACATTAGACGACACCGGTATTCTAGAAAGTGCATACTGGTCAAGTTACACCTCTGGCTGGAGGGAAGGGGTTAGGTCAAGAATTTGGCGGGGGGCGGGTGGTGCTATTTCAATTTGTGCCTCAGACAGCACAAAGGCTATGTGTTTCCCCGCCCATGGCCACAAAGCACTGAGGGAAGGGGGGGCCCAACCTGAACCCTTGCACCAGGGCCCATGAGCCTTTAGCTACACCCCTGAATTGGATACGATGATATGCCACGACCTAATTACAACCATAGGGTGCATTTACGTAGCTGATGATTTATAAGGCTGTGTGTCCCTGCCAGACCTAGAATCTACTGAACTGTTCTAACATAATGCTGTCAGTGTAAGGCCTCATTCAGACGACTGTATATTTGCGGGTCCGCATTATTGCGGACCCACAAATATACGGGGACCGCCCGGCGTGTGTTCCGCAGCGCTCGGAACACACGCCGTGCGGCCCCATTGAAAATGCCTATACTTGTCCGTGCGTACGGACAAGTATAGGACATGTTCTATCTTTTTATGCAGAGCCGCGGCACGGAGCTGTCTCCGTACCGCGGCTGTGCACTCCCATAGAGGTGAATGGGGCTGCATGTATTCCGCAATTTTGCGGAATACATACGGTCGTGTGAATGGGGCCTAATTCAGTAGATTCCAGGTCTGGCAGGAGGACACACTGCGATGCCATGGCCACTTCTGGGATCATGCACCATACATTGGGCACATGATCCTAGCCTGGGATTAGATACCAAAGTGCACGAGTCTGAATATCTCATAAAGGTTGAGGGTCATAACCGCAGGCTAGGATCACGTTCCCAATGTACGGCACATAGTCCCGGAAGTGGCCGATGCATGGGATTGAGACACAACCCGGATAACCCCTTTAAGTGAATGAGAGGAAGCTGCGATACCCTGCAAAGTAGGGTCGATGGACCAATGTAGACAATAAAGAGGCTGCAGTTTTTGCATGAGCGCTGCAGTCTCTTCAAGCGGCTCACTGGCGGGGGGGGCACCCAACAGTCAGACCCCCACCAGTCAGATATCCATGAACTATGCTGAGGATAGACCAATATTGTGATCTCAGAAAACCCATTAAATCCTGCACTGATCCAAGTACTTCTCACAATTGAGGGTTTGCTACAAATGTATCCAGTGTAGGCAATAACGTATCAGCAGCAATGTCTATCCTGATACAATGTATCAATGTAGGAAAACCATGGCGAGTAGCCCGTTTAGCATCATGGGGACTCTATACGCGATACAGTGTGTACGACATGCAGAAAATCTGCAGCGCAATATGGTACCAGTTCATGTACACCGTGCAGAAATTGTTCGCATGGAACTTGACCTGCAGTGCGGATTGTGAAATCCACAGAACGCAGACTGTTTGTGTGGATTGTCAGTGCAGATTTTACTCTTCACAATGCAAAGGATGAGATTTGGGACAGATCCACAACAAATTCTGCAAGTAAGGGCTCATGCACACGACAGTGTGCTGGCCGGGCCCATACTGCACGGGCGAAGGCCATGGGGCTGTCGCACGTGGATCGCAGACCCATTCACTTGAATGGGGTCCGCACCGCAAAAAAGTAGTGCATGCACTACTTTTTTCTGGTACGGAGGCACGGACAGAAAACCCATGGAAGCACCGCCGTTCCGCACCACACCGCATCTCCCGGATTCACTTGAATGGGTCCGCATTCATGATGTGGGGTGCACACGGCCGGTGCCAGTGTATTGCGGACCCGCTGTATGCGGGTCGCAATACGGCTACAGCCGGGCAACGACCGTGTGCATGAGCCCTAACACATACAGATTTTGGTTCATCTTTGGTGCAGAAAAGCAGCAAAAAAAACACCCCAAACTGCACTGCTGTGTAGACATAATCTTAGGGGCCATTCACACACTGGGATAACGTTTTTTTTAAATAAATAAATAAATAAATAAATAAATCACAGCAAGAAAACACATGACTGATGTGTGAATAGACCCCAATGTCTGCACTGGTTTAGTCTCAGAATGCAAGCAAGAATGTGTGCACTGACCGCCAACAAGCAGAGATATTGAAAACGGAGAGGAATTGAATCACAGCATGTTGCAAATTTGCAGGCAGTGCAGTTACAGTGTGCAACCAAGACGCTTTCTGTATATAGAACTGGTTTAACCCCTTCTGTAGAGATTTTAAATCTTCTCGCCACTGGTTTGCCACTGACAAATTACTGATACAATCTCTAGAACCCAAGTTATGTCATGACACCGGGGGGCATTTCTTGCGCACGCCATGGTACAAGGGGGCATTTCTTGCGCACGCCATGGTACAAGGGGGCATTTCTTGCGCACGCCATAATACTAGGGGGCATTTCTTGCCCACGCCATAATACTAGGGGGCATTTCTTGCCCACGCCATAATACTAGGGGGCATTTCTTGCCCACGCCATAATACTAGGGGGCATTTCTTGCCCACGCCATAATACTAGGGGGCATTTCTTGCCCACGCCATAATACTAGGGGGCATTTCTTGCCCACGCCATAATACTAGGGGGCATTTCTTGCCCACGCCATAATACTAGGGGGCATTTCTTGCCCACGCCATAATAGGGCATTTGCCACCATAATACTAGGGGGCATTTCTTGCCCACGCCATAATACTAGGGGGCATTTCTTGCGCACAACACGATACATGGGGTTCGTCTATGGTTTAACCAAGTTCTGTTATACATTAGGTCAGAGGACAGTGTACATCAGTGCCCACCATCACACAACGACTACAGGAAAACAAGTGCAAAACAAGCTGACATATCCAGAATAATTAACCATGCCCCAATGCCGAGTAGACCTTTAACCCACAATCTGTGACCGCTGTGCAGATTATCTCGCCAGGTCTGCACAGCTGAGTCTGCACTATGGGATGCTCAGTCAGCAGCTGATGGATCAGTCTGGACTCTGGGAGAAGAGAGGGAGATGGGGGGGCTCTGGATTTCTCCCCACCCTCCCCCCAATCTCCTCACCTGTAATCCTGAGGGATGGCTCCACCTGTGTCCCCCAGACATGGCAGAAGCCCCTTTCACCAGTCTGCCCGGAGTCCCTGGGGCATTCTCACCCTTTAGTCGTATTTGGGCTGACTGTCCCTGATTGGCCCTGGGCTCTGTGAACACTCAGCTAAATTCTCTTTTGTCTCTGTATTTGGAAACTGCTCTGTGTAAAGTTTCTCTCACCCTCCCTTTATAATGTATCTCTCTGTCCTATTCCCCCTCCCCTGGGATCTCCCACACACCCCCAGGCAGTGCTGGTAACACCCACAAACCATTGCCTCCTACAAGGAAGTAACCTATTTGCACAGACAGTAATGATGTAGCAGAGCTGAACATTGTCACTTGCCGCAACTCATGTGAGTATACCCACCGTGTTCACTTAAAGGGGTTACCTGAATTATTTTTTTTTAAAAGTCAGTCAATGCACCATTTGTGATAAAATAATAAAATATCATATTCTCACCTAGTTTATCACACTTTCTCCAATCCTCTGTTTGTTTGGATGCGGCGATGATGTTCCTTATAATTCACGTGACCACTGCAGCCAATCATCGGACTCAGTGGTCACGTGTCCTATACCACCGAGGCCAGTGATTGGCTGCAGAGGTGTCCAAGTATATGGACATGTCATTGCTACAGCCAAGAAGATGACGTCATGGCTGCTGCAACAGGGAGGATCGGAGCAGCAGCACGGGAAGCGGCATGGGGTGAAGCAGGCGAGCATATGTTATTTCATTATTTTATGACAATTCCTGCCTTGGCTGATATTTTTTTTTTTTAATAACTTGGAAAACCCTTTTTACTCCTTGGCGTATCACATGGCAGAAGGAATGCAGCTCCAAAGAGTTAAACAACAAATTCAGCTCTGCTACATCTGTATAAGGGCTCATGTACACGAACGTATTTTCTTTCCGTGTCCGTTCCGTTTTTTTGAGGACTGTATGTGAAACCATTCATTTCAATGTTTCCGCAAAAAAAAAACGGAAGTTACTCTGTGTGCATTCCATTTCCGTATGTCTGTATTTCCGTTCCGCAAAAAAATAGAACATGTCCTATTATTGTCCACATAACGGACAAGGATAGGACTGTTCTATTAGGGGCCAGCTGTTCCGTTCCGCAAAATACGGAATGCACACGGATGCTGTAAAAAAAAAAAGCAAAAACAGATCCTGTTGCATTAGTTGCTATCCATTTGAGCCATTTCATCTAAGATCCGTTTTTTTAGACGAGGAATTCCTGCATGCAGTACTTTTTTCTGTCTAAAAAAACTGATCTCAGACGGAAATGGCTCAAATGGATAGCAACTAATGCAACAGGATCCGTTTTTTTTACAGGATCCTGTTTTTTTTTCCTCTCATCTTTTAATGGATCAGAAGAAAGTCAAGCTTAGGCTACTTTCACACTAGCATTTTTAAATTCCGGTCTTGAGTTCCGTCATAGGGGCTCAATACCGGAAAAAAACGCTTCAGTTTTGTCCCCATTCATTGTCAATGGTGACAAAACTGAACTGAAGACAACGGAATGTTCCTGAAAGCATTCCGTTCAGTTCTCTTCAGTCTCCAGACCGGAGAACAGACCGCAACATGCTGCGGTTTTCTCTCCGGTCCAGGCATCTGCACCAAGACAGATCCGGAATGACCCCCAATGCAAGTCAATGGGGACAGATCCGTTTGGTGTGACCAACATGGTAAACGGATCCGCCCTCCATTGACTTTCAATGGAGTTCAGGTCGGATCCGTAACCACATACAGACAGACAGACAGACAGACATACAGACATACACACACATACACATACATACTTACATACTCCAGGCAGGCAGGCCGCACGTCTTCATGCCCAGGAGGCGCGCAGCTATGACGATTCCCTACAGTGCCCAGCAGAGGGCGCTGTGGGGAATCGTCATAGCTGCGAGCCTCCTGGGTGTGAAGACGTGCGGCCTGCCTGCCTGGAGTATGTAAGTATGTTTGTGTGTATGTGTGTGTGTATGTATGTGTGTGTCTGTATATGGTACTGTGTGACATGTGTGGGGCCGGAACGCGGTTCCGGCCCCACACATGTTCCTGCGGCAGTCCGGATCCGACGGCACCCTTCACCTGCCGGATCCGGACTGCCGCTAGTGTGAAAGAGGCCTAAGGGCTTGTTCACATCACCGTTATGGCTTTCTGTTATAACACCGTTATAATGGAATCCATAAGACGGAAATCAAAACAGAAACCTTTAGAGACATTCCATTTTGATCCATCATAATAGAAGCATATGGGCAAGCATAACGGATCCGTCTGGTTCTTGTTATGCTGGACGGAAAACAAAGTCAACAGAATGGACCGATCTGTTATGCTTGCCCATATACTTCTATTATGACGGATCAAAATGGAATGCCTGTAAAGGTTTCCGTTTTGATTTCCATCTTATGGATTCCGTTATTTTCCGTTATAACAACGGCCATAATGGAATCCATAACGGTGATGTGAATGTAACCTTATGGCCCTTTCACACGACCGCATGCCCTCCGAGACATACGGTCCGTGAGCGGGCCTTATGTCCCGGAGCGGCATCGATCGTTCGCACGGGAGCGCACAGCATCATTGATTACAATAATGCTGTGCACGTCGGGCCGCCCGGGGGACTATTGTCCCGCACCCATATGATCTTATGAGTACAGGACAATAATCCTGCAGGCAGCCCGGCATGCACAGCATTATTGTAATCAATGATGCTGTGCGCTCCCGTGCGCACGATCGATGCCGCTCCGGGACATATGGCCCGCTCACGGACCGTATGTCTCGGAGGGCAATAAAGACAAACCAGATTTATGAAGGGATAATATATGGGGTGCAAATTGAAGACAGTCTTTGCCAATACGTCTGTTTTGTTATTACTCCAAAAAAAAAAGGCAATCTTAGTAAGGCCCCATTCACACGACCGTATTATTGCGGACCCGCAATAATACGGGGGCTGCCCGGCGTGTGCATGCGGACAAGTATAGGACATGCTTCATATTTTTCAGCCCTCCCCCATAGAGATGAATGGGGCCGCAATATTGCGGAATAGATACGGCCCCATTCATACGGTCGTGTGAATGGGGCCTAAATGTGCCCCTCTAGATTAATGAGGTGGTCTTTTTGCCTTGTTAAAGGGAACCTGTCACCTCCTTTTCTGAAAATGAGCTGTTAACAGTACCTTAAAGTAGAGCCGAGTGTGATCCTAATGATGTTGTTGAAACTGAGAACTGCCGGAAGAAAACGCTGAAAACTGAACTTTTAATCTTGCTGCACGGGCTTTCCGGTGTGGGCTTGAAGTCAAGGGGGCAGCGGCCTCCTTGCTTCAAGTCAAGAAAGCCACTCCCCACTTGCGCTTGACTGACAGCCCGGGTGCCGGGGATCGCAGAAATCTCGCGCATGCGCGTTGCGCGACTGAGTACTGCGCGATCCCGGCACCCGGCTCTTCATGTTGCCGTCGCTTCAGTACTCAGTGCGCATGCGCCGCCTTACTATGCGAGCTCCCAAGCGCGCTCGCATAGTAAGGCGGCGCATGCGCACTGAGTACTGAAGCGCCGGCAACATGAAGAGCCGGGTGCCGGGATCGCGCAGTACTCAGTCGCGCAACGCGCATGCGTGAGATTTCTGCGATCCCCGGCACCCGGGCTGTCAGTCAAGCGCAAGTGGGGAGTGGCTTTCTTGACTTGAAGCAAGGAGGCCGCTGCCCCCTTGACTTCAAGCCCACACCGGAAAGCCCGTGCAGCAAGATTAAAAGTTCAGTTTTCAGCGTTTTCATCCGGCAGTTCTCAGTTTCAACATCATTAGGATCACACTCGGCTCTACTTTAAGGTACTGTTAACAGCTCATTTTCAGAAAAGGAGGTGACAGGTTCCCTTTAATGGTCACGTGGTATTGCAGATGCTGCGCAGCCATTAACAATGCAGACTGATTAAACAGTGCAATCTTCATTAGGTGAATTAGATCCTGCTGTGCTCTGTACAGCTGCGTGGTACTTGATCGCAGCGTGTGGCCTCGTTGCAACTGCACCATGTAGTACCCTTAGGCCCCTTTCACACGAGCGATGTTTCCGCGCGGGTGCAATGCGTGATGCGAACGCATTGCACCCGCACTGAATCCTTACCCATTCATTTCAATGGGGCTTTCCACATGAGCTATGTTTTTCACGCATCACTTCTGCGTTGCGTGAAAAACGCAGCATGTTCTATATTCTGCGTTTTTCACGCAGAACTGGCCCCATTGAAGTGAATGGGTCTGCGTGAAAATCGCATTGCATCCGCACACAAGTGCGGGTGCAATGCGGTTTTAACGCATGGTTGCTAAGAGATGTTGTTTGTAAACATTCAGTTTTTTCGCACGCGCGTGCTAAACGCATCAAGACGCTTCGCACCCGCGCGGAAAAAACTGAAAGAACATACGCAATCGCAGTCAAAACTGACTGCAATTGCGTGCGGATTTGGTGCGGATGCGTGCTGATTTTCCTGAACGCATCCGCACCTAATCCGCAACGCTCGTGTGAAAGAGGCCTTAGGATATAGCCACATATGCAGGTTTTGAAGTCAAAAATAGGAGTGCATCTGCAAAAATTCCTATGTCAAAAAATGCTATGTGAACAGCCCCTTAGGGTATATTCACATGTTCAGGTTTCATTCAGGTTTTGCAATCCTGGAATCCAAAACCAGAAGTGGATAAAAAAGAGAAGTTGCATCCGTCCACAATACTTTCTCTCCTTTATGATCCACTCCTGGCTTTTGTTTCAAAAAACTGCATCAAAAACCTGAATGTGTAAATATACCCTAAGGCCCCTTTCACACGGGCGAGATTTCCGCGCGGGTGCAATGCGTGATGCGAACGCATTGCACCCGCACTGAATCCTGACTTGTTCATTTCAATGGGGCTTTTCACATGAGCGATGTTTTCCACGCATCAGTTCGCCGTTGCGTGAAAATCGCAGCATGTTCTATATTCTGCGTTTTTCACGCAGCCCTGGCCCCATTGGAATGCGGATGCAATGCGCGATTCACTGATGGTTGCTAAGAAATGTTGTTTGTAAACATTCAGTTTTTTATCACGCGCGTGCGAAATGCATACACAAATCCATACGCATCGCATCCGTGTGGAAAAAACTGAATGAACGTACGCAATCGCAGTTAAAACTGACTGCGATTGCGTGCGGATTTTCCAGAACTCACCCTGAGCGCATCCGGACTGAATCCGTGACGCTCGTGTGAAAGAGGCCTTAGGGCTCATTCAGACGGCCTTATGTTGTCCACGAAAATGCGGATCCGTTTTTTTGCGGATTACATACTGACCCATTCACTTCTATGGGCCCTTTATTCCATTCCATGGCTCCGCAAAACAAATGAAACATGTCCTATACTTGTCAGTGAAAATCAGGACATAGCCTCGGTCCGCAAAAAAACAGAATGCTATCTGTTTTTTGCGGACATGTTGAACTGTCCACAAATAAGCGGATCTGTATTTTTGCGGACATCATACGGCCGTCTGAATGAGCCCTTAGGCTGGGTTTCCAAGGTCGGGTTTATGCAGTTTTTGAGGTCAAAACCAGGGGTGGATCCTAAAAGGAACGTCAGTATAAAGGCCAGATACTACCTCACCTCTTTTTGGAATCTGGTTTTAGCTAGAAAAACTACATCTGAAGACCTGAGTGCAGGGATCAGCACTCCAGCTGTTCTGAAACTACAACTCCCAGAATGCTCCATTCACTCCTATGGGAGTGTTTGCATGCTGGGAGTTGTAGTTTTACAGCAGCTGATCCCTGCCTTAGAGGATGGCCGTACTCCCTAGACCAGTCAGCTGCCCCGGCTGTGTATGCAACCCGTGATGATCACGTCTCCTGATGTCATCCACAGGCGGTGTGATGTCACTCTTCTCTCAGTGCCCAGAGTCAGCTGAGGGTGAAGCAGGCATGAGACAGCAGGATATCCTGTGTGCACAGCGGTACGTCAGTCATAAGAGGCTTTGGGGTGTTCCCCTGCTGCATACAAAGTAGCTGAAGCTGAGTGGAATACGTGATTAGGGTTACTCATGTGCTATTCTGGGTCACATTATATAAAATCGCTGTTTGGAAACTGGGTTGAACCGACTTTCTAGATCCTTGGTAACAGCAGGCAGGATGCTGACCTGATTTGTGGTTTTCCAGCAGTGAGTCACCGAGGTCCCGTCTGCTTCCAGATCGCAGTGCGACATTGCATTGGTAGTGCATGAAATGGCATCTGTACATGCTGCGTCATTTGTCAATAATTAAGTGATTTTTTTAATTTTTTTTTTTTATTTGCAATCATGAAATCCCTATTATAGCAATCAGCATTTACACATTTGGCATATAACACGAGAAGCTGCCATGAAATCTCTTCTGTGTGGTAGAAGGAGGAACTTCAACTGGACACCGATATAATGGACAAGAATGGGGGTCATTTAAAAAGACTGGCGGTCTCCGGTTTGTTTCCACCCTACGCTGGCAGAGAATGCACCTGATTTATGACAAAACTCAGGCCTCATCATAAATAAAGTGCACCCCCGGCGGTCCGTGTAACTGGAGTGAAACCTGCTCTGGCCCCTGACTGGAGTAGTTTTCACTCTGCTTTTACACCTGTTTCCACTAAATGTGGCCACACCCCAGTCACTCCCAAGTGGCGAGCAAATGGCACATTTTTTTTCCGTGTCCATTTCGTTTTTTTGCGGGCCATATATGGTTTCAATGGGCCCGGGAAAAAAAACGGAAGTTACTCCGTGTGCATTCCGTTTCCATATGTCCGATATGCAAAAACATGTCCTATTGTTATCTGCATTATGGACAATGATAGGACTGTTCTATTAGGGACCAGCTGTTCCGTTCTGCAAAATACGGAATGAACATGGACGATTCTCTGCAACTCATTCCTCATTCCTCATGATTCCGACATCTTGCTTTCTTTACAGTTTTATTTATCCCCATTTTTCTTGTTCCTTACCCTCTTATTCCCATAAGGTATGCACCTCTCACAATTAGATATCAGGATGAGAGGTAAAATCTGCCATTTTGTGGCTGTATTTTTAAGGACTTTGTCCCAGTTAGTTAGGCCAATGACCTCTCTTAGTTGGCTAAATTTTGCCTCCTCCAAAAAACTCTGTGTGAACCTACTCTTAGGGCTCTTTGCCACGAATGTAAGGGCTGCCGTACTGTGAACTGCAAATGCACAGACAGGCATCGGCCGTATGCACCACGTGGTGCGGATGCGGACCCACTGACTTGAATGGGTCCGCGATCCGCAAAATATGGGCAAAGATTGGACATATCTTATGTTTTGTGGTGCTGAGGTATAGATTTGAAAGCCCGTGCCTCCACTCCACAAAAGATACATGTCCTATCTTTGGCCGTATCTTACAGATAGCCGACGCCTTAAAGTCCACAATAAAGGCAGGTAGCCCTTACGTTCGTGTGCACGGGTCCTTACTTGAACACTCAGATGCCCATGATTCAGCAGGCTCCTCTGTTTTCCATGGCCAGCTGTGACTTTTATCCTGACTGGTGATTTAATAAAAAGTGATTAATGGTTTAATGACTAATAGTTTCCGTTTCAACTATATGTGCATTGGATATACAAGAGGGGGGCTGGAGTGTAATCCACTGCCAGGAACAGCGGCTGGAGAATCGGAGCAGAAAGGAGAGCAGTGGAAAAAACACAAACTGCAATAAAAAGTAAATATCGCCCCATAGTTTACTAAATTCACTAACAACTCCATCCCATAAACAGTATCAAAAGTCATTGAAAGTGCACGGAACTAGGAAAATGAAAACATTTTAAGGGATTAATGAATCAAATATCTCTTCTTGGTAACGCGCCGAGGAGCAGTAACTTATTCCACAGTGTTGTAGAGATATTGCCACCATTCACACGAGTCCCTGGTCCCTATAAGTCCCTGGCCCTAATTTTCTTATCTCAGCCACATACTAGGACAAATTTAATTATAAACCAATTTAAAAGGGTTTTCCAGGATTAGGTCATCAGTATGTGATCAGTGGGGGTTGAACACCCAGGACCCCTGCCAATCAGCTGTTTTAAGAAAGCAGAGGGGCCTTCTTGCAGATTACCAAGCAGAGCGTCGTACATTGTACAGCGGCTGTGCTTGGTATCGCACTAAGCCCCATTCACTTTAAAGGGGTATTCTCATACGCCCATTCGCTAGGATATGCCCCCATTGTCTTATAGGTGCGGGTCCCACCGCTGGGACCCGCACCTATAGCCAGAACGGAGCGGGGAGCGCTGCGCCTGGAGGACCCCAGGTTTCCGGGGGTCTGGCCACCACCAGGCGCAGCTCCCAGCGCCGCTCATAGAAATGAATGGGAGCCGGGCCATGCATGCGCGGTGCGCTCCCATTCATTTCTATGGAGCCGACGGAAGTAGCCGAGCCAGCGCTCGGCTATTTTCGGCGGCCCCATAGAAGTGAATGGAGGGCGGCTGCGCATGCGCAGTGCGCCCTCATTCACTTTGGGGGCTCCGTTCTCGATATAGGTGCGGGTCCCAGCGGTGGGACCCGCACCTATAAGACAATGGGGGCATATCCTAGCGATATGCCCCCATTGTCTAAAATGAGAATAACCCTTTAATGGGGCTGAGCTGCTCCTAGGCCACGTGACACATGAACGTGTTGTCTCTTGGACTAATAAAAGCAGAGAGAAGGCTCACAGGAACGCTGCTACCTTCTCAACTAGCTGATCGGCGGTGGTCCAGGGTGTTTCTGTGGCCAAATGTTATTTTAAAGTCTATAGTGAAATATTCATTGCAATACATAAAATAATAACCTTCCAATTGTCATTCAAAAGAGTGTTTCTTCAGGGAGGAACAAAAATACCAAACTTCAAAAAAGCAAAATTTAATGAGCTAATAGAGGCCATAGGCCTAACTAACTGGGACAAAGTCCTCAAAAATAAAAATACAGCCACAAAATGGGAGATTTTTAAAAGCATCCTAATATCTAATTGTGAGAGGTAAATACCTTATGGGAATAAAAGGTAAAGGGACAAGAAAAAAACAATGTGGATAAACGGAACTGTAAAGAAAGCAATAAATTACAAAAAGAAAGCATTTAAATCACTAAAACAGGAGGGGAGCGAGGAAGCGTTGAAAAACTATAAGGAAAAAAAATAGAATATGTAAAAGACAAATAAAAGCAGCCAAACTAGAGACCGAGAGATTAATCGCCAAAGAGAGTAAAACTAACCCTAAGGCCCCATTCACACGACCGTATGTTCATTTCCGTATCTTATCCGCATTTTTGCAGATAAGATGCGGAACCATACGGACCCATCCATTTTTCCATAGGAGAAAAAAAATGCGGAATGCACACCGTGTGCATTCTGCATCCATATATTACGGAAGTTCTCCCGCAAAAAAAATTAAACATGTCCTATACTTGGCCGCAAAACACGTCCGTTGCCCCATTAAAAGTCAATGGGTCCGCAAAAATGCGGAACACTACGGAAGACATTCCGTATGTCTTCCGTTCCGTTTTTATACGGACACGGAATATAAATGGTCGTGTGAATGGGGCCTAAATGTTCTTCAATTATATAAATGGTAAAAAGTATAAACCTGAAGGTGTCAGCCCCTTACAGAGTAATGAGGGGGGAGCTGCAGAGAGCGAAAAGGAGAAAGCAAAGCTACTCAATATTTTTTTCTCCACTGTATTCACTGAGGAAAATAAACTGTCAGATGAAATGCAGAATATAAAAGTAAATTCCCCATTAAAAGTGCCCTCTCTGACCCAGGAAGAAGTAGAGCTGCGTCTTAAAAAGATTAAAATAGACAAATCGCCAGGACCAGATGGCATACACCCACGTATCCTAAGAGAATTAAGTAATGTCATAGCCAGACCCTTATTTCTGATATTTAAGGACGCTATACTGACAGGGAGCAGAGGCGTAGCTATAGGGATCGCAGCGGTCGCAGTTGCGACCGGGCCCCTAAGCCAGGGGGGCCCCAAGTGCCCCCCTTGCCACTTGCAGGGCCACACCGCCAATTAGGCAAGGTGCGGTGCGGCCCTGCACACAGTTGGGGCCGGCGGTGGAGCAGAGGGAAATGAGCGCTTCCATTGTGGAAGCGCTCATCTCCATAGTCATCTGTATCGCCGTCCTCAGGACGACGATACAGATGCCTGTACTGCGGGGCAGGGAAGTGAGAGGCGTCTCCCCTGCCCGGTCCTCTGATAGGCTGCAGGCACTAGGCCTGCAGCCTATCAGAAGCTGGCTCATGCGGCGCAATGATGTCATCTCGCCGCTTGAGCAGTACAGCGCGGGACACAGGCCGGAAGAGGCCTGCCTCGCATCGCTGCCAGCTCCATGGAGGTAAGTAATAATGTTTATTTTTTTTATTGTTGCCATTACGGACCGGAGCTCTATTGGGGGCACTGGGGGCATTTTTACTGGCACTGGGGGCATTTCTTACTGGCACATGGGAGGACTGGGGGCATTTCTTACTGGCACATGGGGGCACTGGGGGAATTTTTACTGGCACATGGGGGCACTGGGGGGAATTTCTTACTGGCACTGGGTGCTTTTCTTACTGGCACGGGAGCACTGGGGGCATTTTTACTGGCACATGGGGGCACTGGGGGCATTTGTTATTGGCACATGGGGGCATTTCTTACTGGCACATAATTTGGGGGGCATCTATGGGGGTGGGACACTTTTTTCTGGCACATGATTTTGGGGGGGAATCAATGGGGGAACTTCTTGTGCATTATTGGGGCGTTTCTTACTGGCACATAATTTGGGGGGCATCTATGGGTGGGGAGCACTTCTTACTGGCACATTATTGGGGTGAAATTTTGGGGGCACTTCTGGCACATTATTGGGGCACTTCGTACTGGCACATTATTGGGGGGCACTATGGGGACACTTCTTACTGGCACATTATTGTGGGGCACTATGGGGACACTTCTTACTGGCACATTATTGGGGCACTTCTGGCACATTGGAAGCATTATTACTTCTGGGGCACAGTGGGGACATTAGTACTGTTGGGGGCACTATTACTAACAAATGCACTCTGGCAGAGAATTATTAGTTGGGACTTTGGGGAGCACTGTTACTGTGGGGGGCACCCTGGCACAGTATCAGCACAGCGCAATTATTTCTGGGGGACGTTATGTTTACACTATTACTGTCAGGGGCACTATTTGCTGGGCACAGTTATTTTAGGACACTGTGTGCCAATAATTATTGTAGGGCACTATCTGTGTTGTACTAGTGGCACAGTACTGGGGGTGGTAGGATGATTTGTCCAGAAGACGGGAGGATCATGGAAAAGTAGTAAACTAAGATTTTTTTCTGTCCAACTGCAGAGATGAGAAATGGCGTCTGGTCTGAAAGGAGAAGATGAGGAAAGAGAAGATCTACATCAGAGGAGACGTCACTGGATATAAGAGGTATGGGGTGCTGTATTATACTGGATGTAAGAGGTATGGGGCGCTGTATTATACTGGATGTAAGAGGTATGGGGCGCTGTATTATACTGGATGTAAGAGGTATGGGGCGCTGTTTTATACTGGATGTAAGAGGTATGGGGCGCTGTATTATACTGGATGTAAGAGGTATGGGGAACTGTATTATACTGGATGTACGAGGTATGGGGCGCTGTATTATACTGGATGTAAGAGGTATGGGGCGCTGTATTATACTGGATGTACGAGGTATGGGGCGCTGTATTATACTGGATGTAAGAGGTATGGGGTGCTGTATTATACTGGATATAAGAGGTATGGGGCGCTGTATTATACTGGATGTAAGAGGTATGGGGCGCTGTATTATACTGGATGTAAGAGGTATGGGGCGCTGTATTATACTGGATGTAAGAGGTATGGGGAGCTGTATTATACTGGATGTAAGAGGTATGGGGCTGTATTATACTGGATGTAAGAGGTATGGGGCGCTGTATTATACTGGATGTAAGAGGTATGGGGCTGTATTATACTGGATGTAAGAGGTATGGGGCACTGTATTATACTGGATGTAAGAGGTATGAGGTGCTGTATTATACTGGATGTAAGAGGTATGGGGCGCTGTATTATACTGGATGTAAGAGGTATGGGGCGCTGTATTATACTGGATGTAAGAGGTATGGGGCGCTGTATTATACTGGATGTAAGAGGTATGGGGCGCTGTATTATACTGGATGTAAGAGGTATGGGGCGCTGTATTATACTGGATGTAAGAGGTATGGGGCGCTGTATTATACTGGATGTAAGAGGTATGGGGCACTCAGAGGCGTAGCTACCGGGGGCGTAGCTACGCAGCGTCAGGTTATAGTGCACGCCGGCCAGGGAAGGCAGTGGAGCGCCAGACCGGAGGGCAGCCGCAGCGCGGGACAGGTAAGAAAGGTTTTTTATTTTAATCTTTTGTGGCTTGGTGGGCTGATCTGAGGTCTGATGGGGGCACAATACGCTGATCTGAGGTCTGATAGGGCACAGTTGGCTGATGTGAGGTCTGATGGGGGCACAATACGCTGATCTGAGGTGTGATGGGGGCAAAATACGCTGATCTGAGGTCTGATGGGGGCACAATACGCTGATCTGAGGTCTGATGGGGCACAGTAGGCTGATGTGAGGTCTGATGGGGGCACAATACGCTGATGTGAGGTCTGATGGGGGCACAATACGCTGATGTGAGGTCTGGTGGGGGCACAATACGCTGATCTGAGGTCTGATGGGGCACAGTAGGCTGATCTGAGGTCTGATGGGGCACAGTAGGCTGATGTGAGGTCTGATGGGGGCACAATACGCTGATCTGAGGTCTGATGGGGCACAGTAGGCTGATGTGAGGTCTGATGGGGGCACAATACGCTGATCTGAGATCTGATGGGGGCACAATACGCTGATCTGAGGTCTGATGGGGGCACATTCTGCTGATCTGAGGTCTGATGGGGGCACAATATGCTGATCTGAGGTGGTCTGATGGGGCACAATACGTTGATCTGAGATCTGATGGGGGCACAGTAGGCTGATGTGAGGCCTGATGGGGGCACAATACGCTGATCTGGGGTCTGATGGGGCACAATTCGCTGATCTGAGGTCTGATCGGGGCACAGTACGCTGATCTGAGGTCTGATGGGGCACAATACGCTGATCTGAGGTCTGATGGGGGCAGGGGACTCTTAGTTTAGTGATGTAAAAACTGGGGACAGGTTTCCTTTAACCCTTACACTCCCAGCGCCGTACATGTACGGCGCAAAAATCGCTGCCGCAAGTCCCAGCGCCGTACATGTACGGCGCTCTGATCGGGCGGGTGCAGGAGCTGCTGTGACGGGGACCCGATGGCTCTGATAGCAGCCCGATGCCTTCCTTAGGCATCGTGGCTGCTATCCCTGCGTTCCTGTGCGATCCAGCCCCCTGGCTCGCACAGGAAGCAGGCTGTAAGTGTATTACACTGAGTAATACACTTACAGCCAATGCATTACAATACAAAAGTATTGTAATGCATTGTAAAGGGGATCAGACCCCCAAAAGTTAAAGTGGAAAAAAAAGTTAAAAAATAAAGTTTCCTAAAAAAAAATAATAATAAAACTTTCAAGTAAAAAAAAAAAGCCATTTTCCCAAAAAAAGCTAAAAAAAATTGTAAAAAAAAGGTAAAAAAAGAAAGATAAACATATTAGGTATCGCCGCGTCCGTATCGACCGGCTCTATAAAAATATCACATCATCCACCCCGCCAGGCGAATGCTGGAAAAATTTTTTTTAAAAAACGTGCCAAAACACACATTTTTTGGTCACCTTCCCTTACAAAAAGTGTAATAGCAGGCGATCAAAAAGGCGTATTTACCCCAAAATGGTACCAATCAAACCGTCATCTTGTCCTGCAAAAACGATACCCTACCTGAGACAATCGCCTGAAAACTGAAAAAAATATGGCTCTTTGAAAATGGCAACACAAAAAAAAGATTTTATTCTGTTCTAAAATGCATCTAATGTGTAAAACTTTCCAAAAATAAAAAAGTTACACATATTGGGTATCGCCGCGTCCGTAACAACCTGCTCTATAAAAATATTACATGAGATGGCCCCCCAGGCAAATGCTGAAAAAAAAAAATTAAAAAAAACTTGCCAAAGCAGACATTTTTTGGTCACCTTCCCTGACAAAAGGTGTAATAGCAGGCGATCAAAAAGGTGTATTTACCCCAAAATGGTACCAATCAAACCGTCATCTTGTCCTGCAAAAACGATACCCTACCTGAGACAATCGCCTGAAAACTGAAAAAAATATGGCTCTTTGAAAATGGCAACACAAAAAAAAGATTTTATTCTGTTCTAAAATGCATCTAATGTGTAAAACTTTCCAGAAATAAAAAAGTTACACATATTGGGTATCGCCGCGTCCGTAACAACCTGCTCTATAAAAATATTACATGAGATGGCCCCCCAGGTGAATGCTGTAAAAAATTTTTTTAAAAACTATGCCATAACAGCCATTTTTTTTCACCTTGCCTCACAAAAAGTGTAATAACAGGCGATCAAAAAGTCTTATGTACCCCAAAATGGTACCAATCAAACCGTCATCTTGTCCTGCAAAAAATGAGCCCCCACATAAGACAATAACTCAAAAAAATAAAAATCAATGGCTCCCGCAAACAAATCCATCAAAATCTGTGCTGCAAAATCCATATGGCGCTCCTTCTGTTCTGAGTCCTGCCATGTACCCCCACAGCAGTTTACCACCACATATGGGGTGTTGCCGTATTCAGGAGAAAATGGGGAACAAATTATGGGGTGCTTTTCTCCTGTTACCCCTTGTGAATATGAAACATTTGGGGCTAAAGCAACATTTTTATTGGAAGAAATTAAACTTTTCATTTTCACAGCCAAGTGTTTCCAAATTCCATAAAACGCTTAGGGGGTCAAAGTGGCCAGTATCCCCCATAATATATTCTTTGAAGGGTGTAGTTTCCAAAATGGGGTGACTTTTTGAGAGTTTCCACTGTAGGGGTACGTCAGGGTCTCTCAATTACAAAATGGTGCCTAAAAACCATTCTAGCAAAATCTGCCTCCAAAATCCATATGGCGCTCCTTTCCTTCTGACCGCTGCCACAAACCCATAGAGACGTTTACCACCACATATGGGGTATTTCTGTAAACTGCAGAATCAGAGTAATGTATATTGAGGTTTAGTTTGCTGTTAACCCTTGATGTTTTGCAAGAAAAAAATTATTAACATGAATAATCTACCAAAAAAGTGAAATTTTGAAATTTCACCTCCATTTTCCATTAATTCTTGTGGAACACCTCAAGGGTTAACAAAGTTTGTAACAGCAGTTTTTTATAATTTGAGGGGTGTAGTTTCTAAAATAGGGTCATTTATGGGTGGTTTCCATTATGTAAGCCCCTCAAAATCACTTTATATCTGAATTGGTGCTTAAAAAAATGGTTTTGGAAATTTTGTTGAAAATTTGAAAAATGGCTTCTAAACTTCTAAGCCTTCTAACATCCCAAAAAAGTAAAATGACATTTATAAAATGATGCCAACATAAAGTATACATATGGGGAATGTAAAATAATAACTATTTTTGGAGGTATTACTATGTATTTTGAAAGTAGATAAACTGAAATTTTGAAATTTGCAAATTTTTCCAAATTTTTGGTAAATTTGGTATTTTTTTATAAATAAAAATGAAATATTTTGCCACAAATTTACTACTATCGTGAAGCACAATATGTGACGAGAAAACAATCTTAGAATGGCCTGGATAAGTAAAAGATTTCCAAAGTTATTACCACATAAAGTGACACATGTCAGATTTGCAAAAAACGGTCTGGGATTTGAGGTGAAAAGTGGCCCGGTACTGAAAGGGTTAACCTAGGAGTCCCCTTGTTTTTTACTCCTATTACTCCTATATTTTACTGCATTATGTGGTAGAGTATTTAGAGTAGGGTATGTAGAAAGTCTATTGTACTGTACTTAACAGCATAGATGATCTAGCAGTTTATACAATCATCTTTCTAATACAATATTATAACCACAACTAGTAGTATGTGCCTGTGAAGTTGGAAACGTGCGTTTGGGAAGCCACTAAGTGGGGGGCCCACTCAAGTATGTTTCGCCCCCCCTGTGCTGAACCTCTAGCTACGCCTCTGGGGGCGCTGTATTATACTGGATGTAAGAGGTATGGGGCGCTGTGTTAGGCTACATTCACACGATCGTTGTGTTTTGCGGTCTGCAAATTGTGGATCCGCAAAAAAAGGCTGATGTTCCGTATGGCATTTGTTTTTTTTGCAGATCCACTGTAATAATGCCTATCCTTGTCCGCAAATGGACAAAAATAGGAATGGACATACAGATGCGGACAGCACACAGTGTACATTGAAGTGAATGGGTCCGCATCTGAGCCGCAAAATATGCAGATCGGAGGCTGCAAAAACAACTGTCATGTGAATGTAGCCTGTATGTTCTGTAGTGATATACGTAATGTTAGGAGGGAAAAGGTTAGGGTGAGAATTTGGCATGGGAGGGGGTTCAATTTTTGACTTGGCCGGCAGGTGCACCAGCGCTGAGGGAAGGGGGGGGGCCCAAGCTGAACTCTTGCACCAGGGCCCATGAGCCTTTAGCTACGCCCCTGACAGGGAGTGTTCCACAGGATTGGCGCATAGCAAATGTGGTGCCAATATTCAAAAAGGGTCCAAAAACAGAGCCCGGGAACTATAGGCCGGTAAGTTTAACATCTGTTGTGGGTAAACTGAAGGTTTTCTAAGAGAAGCTATCTTGGAGTACCTCAATGAAAATAAGCAAATAACTCCATATCAGCATGGCTTCATGAGGGATCTGTCATGTCAAACCAATTTAATCAGTTTCTATGAGGAGGTAAGTTCTAGACTTGACCGCGGCAAATCAATGGATGTCATGTATCTGGACTTCTCCAAAGCATTTGATACTGTGCCACATAAAAAGGTTAGTATATGAAATGAGAATGCTTGGCCTGGGAGAAAATGTCTGTATGTGGGTAAGTAACTGGCTCAGTGATAGAAAACAGAGGGTGGTTATTAACAGCACATACTCAGATTGGATCACTGTCACTAGTGGGGTACCACAGGGGTCAGTATTGGGCCCTATTCTCTTCAATATATTTATTAATGATCTTGTAGAAGGCTTGCACAGTAAAATATTAATTTTTTCAGATGACACTAAACTGTGTAAAGTAATTAACACTGAAGAGGACAGTATACTGCTACAGATGGATCTGGATAGATTGGAGGCTTGGGCAGAGAAGTGGCAGATGAGGTTTAACACTGACAAATGTAAGGTTATGCATATGGGAAGGAATAATGCAAGTCACCAGTACATACTAAATGGTAAAGCACTGGGAAACTCTGACATGGAAAAGGACCTAGGAATTTTAGTGAACAGCAAACTAAGCTGCAGAAACCAGTGTCAGACAGCTGCTGCCAAGGCCAATAAGATAATGGGTTGCATCAAAAGGGGCATAGATGCCCGTGATGAGAACATAGTCCTGCCACTTTACAAATCACTAGTCAGACCACACATGGAGTACTGTGTACAGTTCTGGGCTCCTGTGAACAAGTCAGACATAGCAGAGCTGGAGAGGGTTCAGAGGAGGGCAACTAAAGTAATAACTGGAATGGGTGGACTACAGGACCCAGAAAGATTATCAAAATTAGGGTTATTCACTTTAGAAAAAAGACGACTGAGGGGAGATCTAATAACTATGTATAAATATATCAGGGGTCAGTACAGAGATCTCTCCCATCATCTATTTATCCCCAGGACTGTGACTGTGATGAGGGGACATCCTCTGCGTCTGGAGGAAAGAAGGTTTGTACACAAACATAGAAGAGGATTCTTTACGGTAAGAGCAGTGAGACTATGGAACTCTCTGCCTGAGGAGGTGGTGATGGTAAGTTCACTAAAAGAGTTCAAGAGAGGCCTGGATGTATTTCTGGAGGGTAATAATATTACAGGTTATAGTTACTAGAGAGGGGTCGTTGATCCAGGGAGTTATTCTGATTGCCTGATTAGAGTCGGGAAGGAATTTTTTCCCCTAAAGTGGGGAAAATTGGCTTCTACCTCACAGGGGTTTTTTGCCTTCCTCTGGATCAACTTGTAGGATAACAGGCCGAGCTGGATGGACAGATGTCTTTTTAGGCCTTATGAACTATGTTACTATGTTACTTATTAGCTACTATCTGCAGATACATTTAGTATTAGGTATATGTTATAGTTACTATCTGCACATACATTCAGTATTAGGTATATGTTATAGTTACTATCTGCAGATATATTTAGTATTAGGTATACGGTATAGTTACTATCTGCAGATATATTTAGTATTAGTTATATGTTATAGTTACTATCTGCAGATATATTTAGTATTAGGTATATGTTATAGTTACTATCTGCAGATATATTTAGTATTAGGTATATAGTATAGTTACTATCTGCAGATATATTTAGTATTAGGTATATAGTATAGTTACTATCTGCAGATACATTTAGTATTAGGTATATGTTATAGTTACTATCTGCAGATATATTTAGTATTAGGTATATGTTATAGTTACTATCTGCAGATATATTTAGTATTAGGTATATGTTATAGTTACTATCTGCAGATATATTTAGTATTAGGTATACGGTATAGTTACTATCTGCAGATATATTTAGTATTAGTTATATGTTATAGTTACTATCTGCAGATATATTTAGTATTAGGTATATAGTATAGTTACTATCTGCAGATACATTTAGTATTAGGTATATGTTATAGTTACTATCTGCAGATATATTTAGTATTAGGTATATGTTATAGTTAATATCTGCAGATACATTTAGTATTAGGTATATGTTATAGTTACTATCTGCAGATATATTTAGTATTAGGTATATGTTATAGTTACTATCTGCAGATATATTTAGTATTAGGTATATAGTATAGTTACTATCTGCAGATACATTTAGTATTAGGTATATGTTATAGTTACTATCTGCAGATATATTTAGTATTAGGTATATGTTATAGTTAATATCTGCAGATACATTTAGTATTAGGTATATGGTATAGTTACTATCTGCAGATATATTTAGTATTAGGTATATGTTATAGTTAATATCTGCAGATATATTCCGCAGCGCTTTACAATCACAGGGTTCATGTACAAACAGAGTCATAAATTACATAGCAACAAACAAGTCAACAAGAGGAGCAATGGCCCTGCTCACAAGAGCTTACAGTCTAGGATATTGTGAAATGAAGGGCAGGAGCCTCTTTGCCTTGAGAGGGAACGGCTCAACCAGTCCAATCTATTGAAATAAGGGCTGATTTTTCGGGAGAGCTGGAGACACTGCTGGCAATGGCCTATGAGTATGCTGCCAGCTTGTACGTGAGCCAGTAACCTGGTAATTATAATGCTTGTCACAGACTCGGTCGGGTTTAGCTGGTCTCCAGTATAATGCAGCTGATCAGCATGAGATGACGGATCTCCTACCAAGAGAGCAGATATTGCAAATACAGCAATTATCTACTAGAAAGTTCTTATTGTAAATGCTGCTGTTACCTGGAGCTCTAATAAAACAATACCACATCACCAGAAGCAGAGGACTGTGGATGAAGGCAATCGAGTGATTCCTCATTTTTTTACATTTTTATACCAAAAAGTCTATGTCAGCAGTTGTGGGGTTAGGGGGGGGGGGTGCACCCGCACCCTGCTCTTTAATATGGGACTGCTTTATTTTGAGTAGTAGATTTTGTGTTTTATTTCACTATTTTATGCCTGTAGGTATTCTACCTATAAGGCACACAAATGTATTTTGTTTCTGTGTCCGTTCGTTTTTTTTTTTTGCGGATAGGATGCAGAACCATCCATTTCAATGGGTCCGCAAAAATCGCGGACAGCACACCGTGTGCTATCCGTATCCGTATGTCCTTTCCGTAGCCCCGCAAAAAAAATATAACATGTCCTATTCTTGTCCGTTTTGCGGACAAGGATGGGCATTGTTACAATGGATCCACAAAAAAAAACGGAAACACGGATGCCATATGGAACGTCATCCGTTTTTTCTGCAGATCTGCAATTTGCAGACCGCAAAACACATACAGTCATGTGCATGTAGCCTAAAAGTGAGCCCTGCTCTTATTTAATCTGGATCCTGTGTAGGTGCTTGATTTACCCAGGCTGCAAATGAAAGAACTCAGCTGAGAAGAGTAAGGCCCCATTCACACGACCGTATATTTGCGGGTCCGCAGTAACGCCGCGGAACACACACCGGGCGGCCCCATTGAAAATGCCTATACTTGTCCATGCGCACGGACAAGTATAGGACATGCTTCAAAAGAGCCCCCAGCCCCATAGAGGTGAATGGGGCCGCATCTATTCCCGCAATTTTGTGGATAGATACGGCCCCATTCACACGGTCGTGTGAATGGGGCCTAAAGGTGCAAAAAGACACATATGTTCTGACGTATATAAATTGCACATGCTCATATTCACATTGCCAAATGGATATCTCTTCACTGGTCCTAAGTGTGCATGGAGCCTGGAGAGAGAAGTAAGTCCGTAATGTTAGAAAGCTGTGGTTCCCACCTCTGGGACCCACACCTATCTTTATAAGAGAGCCTGCAAAGTGAAGGAGAGTGCACCAGACATGTGCGGCTGCCCTTCATTCATTTCTATGGGAGTGCTGAAAATTCTCTGAAGTCCCATTGATATTAATCGAGGATGGCCATGAATGCGTGTGCCGTGGTGTGCCCTCTTACACTTTGAGGGCTCCAGAGGTGGGACCCGCACCTATCAGACATTGGGGGCATATCCTGGCAGTATTCCCCCAATGACCAATATGAGCCAACCCTTTAACCACCTAAATGTTCTGCCTGAGTCCAGCTTGGGCAGTGTGAAAAGTAGCTAACTGGAGGGGAAGGAGGTCTGCTTTAGATGGTGATATCTCCTCAATGGTAGCAGCTAGAAACATGCAGCTGGTCTTGTCTGAAAGCTGATAGTCCAGGCTTTAATACTAGAAAAAATGACAGCTAAAGTCCAAGAAACAGAGGAGAAATCACTTAGAAATCAAGTCGGGAATAATCGCGAATGAAACCTGTTTTTACTTTCATTTTCAGCTGCATTCACAGCATCCTGATTTCTATCAGTCATATCTTTCTCTGTCTGCTGTCATTTTGGTATTGTCTGAAAGCTTTGAATGTCTGCTTTTCAAACAAGACCAGTTGCATGTTTCTAGCTGCTACCATTCAGGAGCTAGCAGCATCTAAAGCAGCCCTCCCCCCTCCAGTTAGCTACTTTTCCCACTGCTGGAGCTCCACTCTGGCAAAACAGTTAGGGGGTTAGGTCCCATTCACACGACCGTATATTTGCGGGCCCGCATTATTGCGGACCCGCAAATATATGGGGGGCGCCCGGCGTGTGTTCCGCAGCGCTCGGAACACACGCTATGCGGCCCCATTGAAAATGCCTATACTTGTCCGTGCTTACGGACAAGTATAGGACATGCTTCAAATGAGCTAGCTCCGTGCAGCGGCTCCCGGCCCCATAGAGGTGAATGGAGCCGCATCTATTCCGCAATTTTGCGGATAGATACGGCCCCATTCAATACTGTCGTGTGAATGGGGCCTTAAGCTTTAGGTCCCAGTATGAGCGCTGCCTTCTATTCTCTGTTTACCTACTCATCTCATCAATTGCAGCGGTGAACAGGTGTAATTACAAATATGGCGTCCTTGTTCGCTTCAATGGGACGGCTCCATGCTGTTCAAGTGAATAGGACGGAGCCGTCTCATTGAAGTAAATGGGGACGCCATCGTTGTAATTACATGGCCCACACTCTGAAGAGACCCAGGGTATTGGAACTGCAATTCATATTTTGCCCAGCAGGTGGCAGGCCAATATAATAAATAAGCAATTCTAGTACCATTATGGATCTATATGAAAAATAATGGTACAGAATTAAAAAAACTGAGTCTTATAGTCTCAAACATGAGCTACAAAACCATAAAAAAGTAAAAAAAAAAGAAAAGATAAATTAAAAATTAAAAAAAATATAAAAATTTAAATCATCCCCCCTTTCTGTAGAATAAAAAAATAAATACATAAATAACAAAAAATATAAACATCATGGGCATCACCGCATCCGAAAACGCCTGTACTATTAAAATATAAAGATATTTTTCTAATACGGCGAAGGGTGTAACGGAAAAAAGGGTCATAGTTTCATAGTTTCTCTTACCCCAAAAAATGTAATAAAATGTGATCAAACAGTCACACACACTCCAAAATGGTATGATTAAAAACTACACACAGCTAAGTAGATATAACTTTAATGTTATGGGGGTGAGAACATGGTGATGTAAAAAAAAACACATTTTTTTCAAAGTTTTATTTTATTTTTACACTATTTAGACATAAAAAACCTATACATATGTGGTATTTTTGTAATCGTACTGACCCAGAGAATGAAGAGCATGGGTCAGTTTTGCCACAAAGGGAACGTAAAACGGTGGAGGAATTGCATTCACATTTGGAATTTTTGTCCCAGTGCCCACTACATTGTATGCCATATTAAATGGTGGCATTAGAAATTAAAACTTGTCCCACAAAAAATAAGCCCTCATATGGATATGTGAATGGAAAAATAAAAAAGTTATGGCTCAAGGAATATAGGGAAGAAAAATGAAAACGCAAAAACGAAAAAACCTCCGGTATCCAAGGGGTTAAAGGGGTTGTCAATGATTTCAAAAACAGCACCACACCTATCCATAGGTCATATGTGGTATTGCAGCTAAGGCTAGGGCTACTGGTCGCGGCCAGGATCGCTGAGTAGCGGGGATCCTATAGAAATGAATGGGATCGCCGCCACAGTCGCAAGAAGTCCAGCTGTGTTGGATTTCATTTCTATGGGATTCCCGCTACTCAGCGATCCTGGCCGCGTCAGGTGTCACACGACCAGTGTCACCGTTTAGCCCTATTCACTTCGGTGGTGCTGAGATGTAATACCAAACACAACAGGTGTGGAGCTGTTTCTGGAATGTTTTTCTAATCCTGGACAAGGGTTTGTCAAAATTAACTAAAAAGTTGGGCAGCAGCTGTAAGTGGTCTAAGAATCAATACCATTTTCTCCCCTGCCACTTCCAGCAGTGAGCTCCAGTCCTGCACTGCCGACGTCATCTCTCTGGCTGCAGCAGTGACGTTCCATGCACACAAGTCACTATACAGCCAATCAGCGGCACACACAGGATGTCACTGCTGCAGCCAGGAAAACAAACAGCGATAGGGAGGACTGGCTTCTTTTATTAATATAGATATTTACAACGGCTGCCTGAATTTTATTTAATTCTGAGAACCCCTTCAAAGTTTGGGGTGTTGGGAATTAACCTGTTTGTCTGGGGTAGCGCATACCAGAGAACAGGTGCTGCAAGGGAAAGGTCCTGAAGGTGGAAGTGAGAGGTCAGGTTATGGAGAATGTCAGTCTTAGGCCTCATGCACACGAACGTGTGCCGGCCGTGCCTGTGCTGCGGGCCGCAAACTGCGGTCCGCAATGCATGGGCACTGACCGTGAAGCCACCGCATGTGGATCGCGGACCCATTCACTTGAATGGGGTCCGCGATCCACATCCAAGGGTCCGCACCGCAAAAAAGTAGTGCTTGCGCTACTTTTTTGCTGTGCAGAGGCACAGCCAGAAACACCACGGAAGCACACCGTAGTGCTTCCGTGGTGTTCCGATCCGTGCCTCCGCTCTGCATCTCCCGGATCGCGGACCCATTGAAGTGAATGGGTCCGCGATCCGTGATGCGGGCTGCACACGGCCGGTGCCCGTTTATTGCGGACCCGCCGTATGCGGACCGCAATACAGGCACAGCCGGCACACGTTCATGTGAATGAGGCCTTAGTGTCAGAATGTAGATCAGGGGTAGGGTGGTAGATAGAGATGAAGGAGGAACTTTTATAGGTATGAGTGAGAAGTTTACATTGATTTCTATGTTGTATGAGTCACCAGTGTAGTGATGGGCACAAGGTGGAGGCATCAGTGTAGCTGCTATCAGATCTGTGAGCCTGGCTGAAGCCTTCAGGAAAGAATGGAGAGGGGAGAGCTTAGTGAGCGGAAGAACAATCAGTAATGTGTTACAGTAAGGCCTCATGCACACGAACGTATTTTGTGTCCGTGTCTGTTCTGTGTTTTTTTTTTGCAGATAGGATACGGACTAGAGATGAGCAAGCATGCTCGGTCGAGCTTACTCGGGAGCAATTTTCAAGTAGTAGCGTACGCATCTTCTAATCTGTACGCTAATGCATACGCATCTTGTAATTTGTCCGTATTAGCGTACAAATTTATAAGATGCGTATGCATTAGTGTACAGATTATAAAATGCGTACGCTACTACTCGAAAATTGCTCCCGAGTACGCTCGGCCGAGCATGCTTGCTCATCTCTAATACGGACTCATTAATTTCAACGGGTCAGCAAAAAATGCTGACAGCACTCTGTGTGCTGTCCGCATCAGTATGTCCGTTCCGTAGCCACGCAAAAAAAAATAGAACATGTCCTATTCTTGTCCGTTTTGTGGAGAAGGATAGGCATTGTTACAATGGATCCGCAAAAAAAACGGAAACACGGATGCCATACGGAACATCACCTGTTTTTATTTTGCAGATCCGCAATTTGCGTACCACAAAAGACATACGGTCGTTTGCATGTAGCCTTATCAAGATGAAAATGGTATATGCCAGAGGATTCTGGAGATGTTTTTGAGGTGGACATGAGCAAGCAAGAAATTCATCATGAGGAGTAAAGGACAGACCTCAGTTGAAAATGACCCCAAGACAGCAGACATGCTTCCTAGGAGTTGTGTTAGTACCACCCACTGAGATGGAGATATCCGGTTTAGGTTGGTTTAGTAGATAGAGGAAACACAAAAAGTTCAGTTTTTAAAAGATTCAGTTTTTGGTAGAGAGAGGACATGATGTAAGAGACAGCTCAAATCTGCAGATGATCCAATTTTCAGACACTAAGGGCCCGTTCACTTCAATGGCTGGCACGGGAGCCGTGGCTCCGCAAGAATATATAGAACATGTCCTATTCTTGTCTGCAATAGCGAACAAGAATAGGCATTTTGAACGGGGCAAACTCTGCAAATTGCGGAACACACGCTGGGCGGCATCCGTGGTATTGCGGATCCGCATTTTTGCAGATTCGCAATACTACGGCCGTCTGAATTGCCCCTTAGCTACAATCTGTGGCATGTGAGAAGGGTATAAAAGGAAGAGCGAAAGCAAAATTTTTCAGCCACATGAAACCTCAGAAATCAGATCAAGTTGAGTGGACTTGTATGAGCTGAGAGTTGTGAACTGATAAACCTTGGTTTATCACTCCATAAGACTGCTACGTGCCGAGAACAATGACAAACTGGAATGACAGCAAGAGGTCATCATCTGATTAGAAGAATGGAGTGTAGTGGTCCATTCTGTTCTGCAAGTGAAATTGTCCATCACGTCCCAAACCTAGGACGGCAAACAGTGTCTGCACAAACCATAAGAAGGCAGTTGCATGACGTCTATCTACTGGCGTTCCATTGTCCTCAACCCATCTCTCTCAAAGCCTATCATGGTGCACAGCAAGACTGCAATAGTGGATGGAAAGGAGGTCTATGCTCTTCAGCAATGAATTCCACTTTTGTCTCAGCACAATCATAGCCGGATATTGGTCTGGAGACCACATGGGCAATGGCATGAAGAGGCCTTCACAAGGGAACGTCACACTGCTCCTAGTCCCGGGATTATGGTGTGGGGTGGCATAATGTATAGTAGCCAGACCCCTCTAATCTTCATTCTCGGTTGTGGAAGTAATGATACGGCCATTTCACCAAAGTGTCCCAGGAGCCATTTTTCAACAGGACAACACTAGGCTGCATGTTGCTCGTGCTACTGTGAGAAGCTTGTGTGGCCTAAATGCGCTACGATGGCCTGCAGTGTCTCCGGACTTTTCTCCCATCAACGTCATTTGTCGGCAATTACAAAGGGATCTGCCAGCAGCAAATCTTGATGATTTGTGTGCCTAAGTACATTCAGTGTGGAACATTCAGACAACCATTAATAACCTCATTGATAGCATGGCAAGGCGTGTAAGTGCATGTATGTCTGTGTGTGACAACTATCAATGTAATTCATTCTATCTAATATCTATCTATCTATCTATCTATCTATCTATCTATCTATCTATCTATCTATCTATCTATCTATCTAATATCTATCTATTTCATATCTATCTCATATCTATCTATCTACTTATCTAGAAAAGGAAAAATAGAAGCAGCACACAGTAGATGCCAGGTGCAATATCCTTGTAAAATCCGGACAAGGATTCAAAAAAATAGTCAAACGTAGAAAAAGGCAGCACTCCGGACTTTTGTGAGAAACAGTGGATCACTTTATTTCACCCACAACCCCAACGTTTTGGCTCACTCAATGGAGCCTTTGTCAAGCAGTGATATCAGTGCCAACAGTGAATATATATATATATATATATAGAGAGAGAGAGAGGAGTCAATCATGTATATTACAAATACATTCATCACCAGTAATTAATAAATTAAACAAAATACATTAAGATATTATATGGCACATTACAAAGTGCATGATATCAACAGTTTATGCCACATATTTTTGCACTATTGGACTTTATGTATATGACATTTTGATGGAATGCACTTTGTAATATGCCATATAATATCATGATGTATTTTTTTAAATTTATTAATTACTGGTGATGAATGTATTTGTAATAGACATGATTGACTCATATATATATATATATATATTCACTGTTGGCACTGATATCACTGCTTGGCAAAGGCTCCATTGAGTGAGCCAAAACGTTGCGATTGTGGGTGAAATAAAGTTATCTATCCATATCTATGTATCTCTCTATCTATCTATCTAATATCTATCTATCTATCATCTATCTATCTATCTATCTATCTATCTCACTATCTCACTATCTATCTATCATTATCTATCTATCCATATCTATCTATCATCTCTCTATCTATCTCACTATCTATCTCACTATCTATCTATCTAATATCTCACTATCTATCTCACTATTATCTATCTATCTATCTATCTATCTATCTATCTATCTCACTATCTATCTATCACGCTGCTAGCTGTGCATCTTTCCCTGTGAAGTTGCGCTCACACGGGTCAGCTCTGTGTCCGGTCCATCAGATGACGGGATTATGTGATGCGTGTAGTTAATGTGCTCCTCATACACATGAATACTGTCTATTTATAGGGCGGCCTCTGGTTTTCCTCTCTGTATCTCTGCATGGGAGAGGTGACTTGCATTTACTTCAAAATAATTCTGATTAAAGGAAGCTCTTCCCCTCTTTAGTTTACCAGAACAGAGAATCTTCTTTATTTCAACTTCCCTTCTGTTTCTCTTAGCTTAAAGGGAAACTCCACCTTAAAGCTTTCTATCATGTGGGGGCCCCAATGCTTGGAATATCAGCAATCGCATGTGTACAACCTATCTTTTAGCCGTTATGCACACGACAAATTGCAGTCTGAAATGCACGGGCACCGACCGCGTGCTTGCAGTCTGCTGTCTCGGACCCATTCACTTAAAGAGGTTGTCCCACGAAAAATATTCTACAGTTTTCAAACCAGCACCTGGATCTGAACACTTTTGTAATTGCATGTCATTAAAAATTTTGTATAGCTACTGAGTTTTTCAATAAAATGTGTCTGTATAGTGACACTTAATTTCTTATTTCTTTGACCTACTCACTGAGCAGGCCGCACATGCTCAGTTTCAACTTTTAACTGCCTCCTGAGCTGTGATAGGGAGAGCATGGACACGCCTCCTGCTGTGATAGGTAGAGCTGAGACACTCCCCCTTAGCTCCAGCAGAAAAGACACTCCCCTTCGGCTGTCAGCTTGATATAAATCTAGCAGAACAATGAATGAGGAGATCTCTGGATCCATGTGAGGTACAGGGCTGGTTCTAGCTTTGTTAGAAAGAGGCTCTCGTGTACTATATGATGTCTAATTTTCATTTTTTACATTATTCGTGGGAGAACCCCTTTAAATGAGGGTCTGCACTGCATGCCCTACTTTTTTTGCTGTGTGGAGGCACAGACAGAAAACCCACGGAAGAGTAGCGCCTCTATTCCACACCGCACCTTCCAGATTACGGATCCATGCAAGTGAATGGGTCTGCATCCCTGATACTGTGCGCATACTGGCAGTGCCCGTGTATTGCGGACCCGCAATAGGGGCACGGACCTGCTATGGTTGTGTGCATTAGGCCTCAGACAGCAGAATATAAACTCTGAAATCAAGCCTCAGGGATGTCTATTTTATGACCTGGCCCGGCTCAGTCACCTGCAGCCCACTTCTCGGATGTCATCTGTTAATATTCTCCGGTTTGCCTTGTCACATCCTGTCCTGCACAGCCTCACACTGTCATTAGTCCTGAGAACATCTCGTCACATGTGCTGAACACATCACCTACCCCTGAAAACAGCCAGCGTCACAGACTGGACGGGGATGAAAGGATCCTCACAAGGCTCAGAACGCAAACCCTTTAATCAGCGGAGTCATTAAAGCTTCTGTGCCCCAAAGAAGAACAGGGGGGCCTGAATTTTGACATGACATTTTCATTACCGGTATGTTATTATGTGGTAGGAGGGCTTTAGGACCCCTTCAAGCCCTGGTACCCAAGTATATTATGTCACACCATATAGCTAGTATGTAAGGAAACCCCCGCTTACACCATGGAGATGTCGTTCTTGGTGGGATTCAAACCCAGAACCCCAGTGCTGCAAGACAACAGCGTAACCACATTCTGCATGGGACAAGCAGCTTCCTTGGCCATAACAGCTAATCTTGGAAGTCCGGGCACATTGGAGTGAGACAGGTTTTGAGCTAAGGGTTATCCACACAGGACAACATCTATAAAGGGGTTAAACCAAGTTCATAGAAAAAGTCCCAGAAGGTTGTTAATCGCTACTGTAAACTGCTTTGCACTTTTTATACCCAAAAATATACCTTTGTCAACTTTTGTGTCCCCTTCATCAGCACTTACTCCTGGAGATGGGAGCAGGTCCTAGCGATAGGCCATATATGTGTATGGGGGGGACCTACTGAGTATCCCCTGATGGTAGATGTTAGTGGAAAAGGATTCCAGTGGTCATTTATTAAGACTGGTGTTTTTTAAGCTGGTGGTGGATCTGCCGAAGTTATGAACAGGCGCCGTCCTCTACATAACTTCGGCCCATACAGTGCCAGTTATAAATGTAAGACGGCTTCCTTGCTGTCTTACATTTAGACCATTTTCTATGCCTAAAACAGGCGTTGAAAATGATGAACGAAATGCCAGCCCTTCCGCACCCACGCCACGCCAATTTTTTAAATTTAAATGACCCCCTCTGTTTTTTTCAGGGAAGGTAAGCCACCATCTCGAGGGGTCTGGCAGCAGCTTACTCCCCTCTCCCCATTTAGAACACGCACCCTTGGATGACCCAAATGGGCAGTGTATGGGAAGGGCAGAAGAAATAGCTGTCAGCTGAATCAATGTTCACCCGAGACATATGGCCTTCTTAAAGAGGACCTTTCACCACTCCTGACAGGCCTGTTTTAATAGCTTCATGCATTCCCCGTGTAATAACAATTCTGGAACATCTATTCTTATGTCTGTATGTTGTGCCATTTCTTTATTATTTCTACTAGAAGTTATGGATGAATTGCTATTTGCCTTCAGTAAGGGTACAGAGGGGTGGTAACCAGTTGGGGGTGTGTCCCTGCATAGACTCACTCTATCCAATCAGTGCTGCCATGTTCAGTCTGTGCAGGGACACACCCCCAACTGGTTACCTCCTGTCTGTACCCTTACTGAAGGCAAATAGCAATTCATTCATAACTTCTAGTAGAAATAATAAAGGAATGGCACAACATAGAGACATAAGAATAGATGTTCCAGGATTGTTATTACATGGGCAATGCATGAAGCTATTAAAACAGGCATGTCAGGAGAGGGGAGAGGTCCTCTTTAAATTGAAAATTCCATTGAAGACTGGGACTGATCTGAATGGCAACAACATATGAATAGGAAATGTAGTCATGCTGGGCCTGCAAACTGCCTATACGTAATAGGCTATAGCAATAATACTGTCATGTACAAAGGGATTGAATTATTTCAGTATAATGTAAATTCACTATAAGGGTACAACCACACGTGTCGAAAAAAATCACAGCAGGTCTTCTCTCCTGCAAAGGCTGAAAGCTGCGGGTAAAACCTGCAGCAACAATTGTCATGCTGTGGCCTGAAAACCTGCAGCGCAAGTCAGTTTATGCTGTGGGTTTTCTCTGCAGCATGTCGCACTGGTACTGGAAATGCTACAGATTCTATGCATCCTCAGGGCTCATGCACACAGCCGTTGCTTGGCCGTGCACGTATTGCAGACCACAGTGTATCACGGATGCGGACTCATTCACTGATGATATGGTGCATGCACTACTAGGACCATCGGATGCAGATCGCAGACCCTATTCAAGTGAATGGATCCACGTCCACAGTCGGTGGGCACAGGATCGGTGCCATGCATTGCAGACCCGGCCACCACACGTTCGTGTGCATGAGCCCTTAGTTGTTCTCATCACCCTGTGATAATCTGCATCTGAGCTTCTTTTCTGCGATTAAAAAATCCTTAAGGTTATCATTCCAAGTGAGAAGATCTGTCTTTCTAGGTCAGGGGTGGGCAACCTCCGGACAACTCCCAGCATGCACACTTGCTCTGCTCTTCTCATAACTCCCACAGAAATGAATGGAGCATGCTGGGAAATGTAGTTTCACAACAACTGGCGTGCCGGAGGTTGCTGATCCCTGTTCTAGGTGACCAGATGATAACCAGTGTCCTACCTTGAAGCAGACCCTGAGACTGCAGGCTGAAGTTTTACAGAGAAACTAAAAAAAGAAAAAAATGTATATGATTTATTATTGAGACTCTCTTGAATAGAGCTGTTCCTATTATACTGTGGCCACCTAGTGGAGACACAGAGGAACTACATTTCACTTTTGGTGCTAATAATACACCATATTTAAGGGCATGTTCCCTAATGTAAGGGATTATCCCATGAATTTAAAGGGGTTTTCTGATTGGTAAGGGTCCAACATCTGGGACCCCCGCCGATCAGCTGTTTGAGAAGGCAGCAGCACTCGCAGTAACGCTGTGGCCTTCTCCAGCTTTTCCTAGGCCATGTGATGTCATGTTCATCAGTCACATGGCCTAGGTCAGGGATCAGCAACCTTCAGCGCTCCAGCTGCTGTGAAACTACAACTCCCATCATGCAAACATACTCGGCTGTTCATCTAACTCCGGTAGAAGTGAATGGAGCATTCTGTGAGTTGTAGTTTCAGAACACCTGGAGTGCCGAAGGTTGACGATTCTTGCCTAGGCGCAGTTCAGCCCCAATGAAATGAATGGGGCTGGGCTGCGATTCCAAGCACAACCACTATACAATGTACGGCGTTGTGCTTGATGAGCTGAGAGAAGGCCGCGGTGCTACTATGAGCGCTGGTGCCATCTCAAACAGCTGCAGAGGTCCCGGGTGTCAGACCCCCCATCAATCAGATACTGATGACCTATCCAGAGGATAAGTGATCAGTATAAAAAAAAAAAAAAAAACCTTTGATAAAGAATATCTGGAGTAATATATAGCATTATTTTATCTATATCAATGCAAAAAAAATTTGATCTCCAGTGTAACGTTGTTCACCTTTTCTCTTTTCAAGGCCTCATGCACATGGTTGTATCTGTTTTTACGGATATGTACATCCTCCTCTCTGTTAGAAATGCCTATTCTTGTCTGTAAAACAGAGTATAGGACACAGTCTATCTTTTTTTCACGGAATGGACATACAGATGCAAACTGCACACGGTGCACTTTCCGCATGTTTTGCGGCCCCGTTGAAATAAAGCCAAAAAAATGCGGATCAGATGGGGACCGAAACTACGGTTGTGTGAGGCCTTACCTACATTATCTGGAGGAATTCTGTCTTTCCTTTATGTTCCAACAACTCTAGTTAACAATTTCCTCCCCTGCATAGAAAGTAGTCCCTCATTCAGAGCACCAGAGATTCCACTATAAGCAGGGATGCTCAACCTGCGGCTCTCCAGCTGTTGTAAAACTACGATTCCCACCATGCCCTGCTGTAGGCAGTCTTTGCTGTTGGGAGTTGTAGTTGTGTAACAGCTGGAGAGCCACAGGTTGGCCATCCCTGCACTATAGTATGTACTGCCCCTTGTCCACTGTCTAGAGCAGGGATCAGCAACCTTCAGGCATCCAGCTGTTGTGAAACTACAACTCCCAGCATGCTCCATTCATTTCTAAGAGAGTTCTGAGAAGAGTAGAGGAAGTATGCATGCTGGGAGTTGTAGTTTTACAACAACTGGAGTGCCGGACGTTGCCTACCCCTGGTCTACAGAGATATCTATATGTTCCTATGAAGCGAGAAGAAGGGATGAATGAATGATGAATGTCTGGGCCTCCTCACCTGCTTCTCTGAGATTCTGACACCAGCACTGAGAAGAAGGAGGTACAAAAGGTACTGAGCAGGTTAGTCCAACGCTGAATGCCGTAAAAGTTGGATCAGAACAATAACCAGCAGGGGGCGCTACCAGAGAGAAAAATGGATCATTGGAATCGTGGATCATTGGAATGGGGTCCGCGATCCGCATCCAACAGAGCTACTTTTTTGCGGTGCAGAGGCACGGCCAGAAACACCATGGAAGCGCTTTGTTGTGCTTCCGTGGTGTTCTTATCCATGCCTCTGCTCTTCATCTCCGTGATTGCGGACCCATTGAAGTGAATGGGTCTGCAATCCGTGATGCGGGCTGAACACATGGCATATGCGGGCCACAATACGGCCACGGGTCGGCACCGGCCGTGTGCATGAGCCCTTACTCAGTGTGCATTCAGTTTCCATATTTCCGTTCCGCAAAAAAAATTGAACATGTCCTATTATTGTCTGCATTACGGACAAGGATAGGACTGTTCTATTAAGGGCCTGATGTTCCGTTCCGCAAAATACATACAGTCGCGTGTATGAGCTCTAAGTCAGTGGTTCGTCCCGCGTGCATAAGACATGAACGTGTTTTATCAAGGTCAGTGTTTGGTACAGAAAGGTTTGGCCAATCTTTATTAAAATACAAGTTCATCAGAAATAAATTTGAAAAAAAAAAAAAAAAAATCAGAAAAGCTGGAGATCAGAATAAACCACCCGAGATAAAACACTGACACATGTTAATAACTTATCTATACAGCAGGAGAATTTAACCATCCACCTGACGAGGGCTCCTCAGTGGAACTAGATCCATCGGCTGATGAAGATTTCTTTCTTTTGGATAAGACAAGGTGGTAAAAGAGCAATGAGATCTTCGGCATTGAGCAGTCATTTGCGGAGTGCAGGCTGTCGCCACGTTTCACGATTTCACCTCAGAATGGGTGCTCCAGGAATGAAAAAAACAAAATACAATGCAAATACTACAAGGTCAACCACAGGTAAGACAAATCCGGGTTAATGGAGGAAGGGCGTTAACCTAACACTAAACGAGTGCATGGGAAGAAGCAGACCGACGATTAACCCTTCTCCTCCCAGGGAGATAACATTAGGCTTCAGTTAGTATAGCGTTACTACGTTACAAATTACCGGGTCACTCCACATCACTCTGCAGCGTGGCGATTCTTGGTATCACGTTAAATATCACAGGAATGTTTGCATTGCAACAGAAAATGGTCAGCACAATCCCCTGGGGAGGGGTAGGGGGTGGGTGTCACTTGATACTGGGGGGGCCACAGACTGAGAAATATAGGTCTTGCAGTAAAAAGTGAACACGCATCAATAGATAATGTGAAAACGATCCCCCCCCCTAATAACAGAGGAAAGGAAACATTGACCTGAGGGCAGTAACCACCTATACTGCCCCCTGCTGGGGATGGGAAGGGCTGATGGTGGCTGATTTTGGTGTGTCAGCCCTGATATTATAGTGTTTGTTCATTGTCTTTCATCCAGTCTCCGTCACTCTGCGCCGATCACATGATTCCACAGCATGAATTCTGCTTCCGTGCCTTAAAGAGAGAGAAACAAGTTATCAGTGGGCAGAAAAAATCCAATCATATTACTTATAGTGTCTGATAAGTCGTCGTCGTCATCATCATGTCAACGAAATGCAGACAAAAAAGTACAAATTAACCCTCTACCCCAGGCAATTTTCAGTCTTAGTGTTTTACTCCCTGCTTTCTTGGAGCCGTAACTTTTTTATTTTTCCATTCACATAGCCGTATAAGGGCTTATTTTTTTGCAGAACAAGTTGTACTTTCTATGGCACCATTTAATATTGCATAAGATATAGTGGAAAGCTGGAAAAAAAAATTCCAAATGGGGTGGAACTGGAGGACAAAAAATGCAATTCTGCCACAGTTTTATGGGTTTTGTTTTTACAGCGTTCACTATGCGGTAAAACTGACCCATGCCTTTCATTCTCCAGGTCAGTACAATTAGAGATACCACATATGTACTGAAAAAAAAAAAAATTTTTCGCCATATTCTGACTCCCATAACATCTACAGAGCTGTGTCAGTGATATCATTTTGGGGTGTGAGGTTTTGATCACTTTTTCGTAAATGTTTTTGGGAGAAGCAATGGGAAATCGGCATTTTGATTTTTTTTCCTATTACGCCATTCTCCGTATGGGATAATTTATTTTATATTTTAATAATACAGGCGTTTTCAGACACAGCAATATTTAGGATATAATATTTTTTTTAATTGTTAATTTTTATTTTGGGGAGTAATTTGAACTTTTTTTTTTTTTTACTTTTTTCAACTCTTTTTTAAATCACCCTAGGTGACTAACATGCAATCACTGGATTGCACTTTGTATAAAGTGATACAATATACAAAGGTCAGTATAGTCCAATATAGTGCTGCCACCTGCTGGCCTACATTGGAATATACCTGTGAAAGGCATCAGAGCCTCAGCAGGCCCTGGCCTTTCACTGACTCCCCTGATCATTGCCTGGTGGAGTTGTTACAGACCCGGAAGTGCAAGGTTTTGTGCTCTCAGATGCCATGGCCACATTTGACCACAGCATCTGAGGGCTTAAATGTCCGCGATCAGCATTTTCGCTGGTTGCAGACATTAGCCATGGTTGTCTGCTGTGTGAAAGACCCAACATGTCACGTACTATTACGTCACATTTTGGAAAAGGGTTAAAGGGAACCTGTCACCTCCAACACACACATAAAACTGTCAGCATAACCTTATATTAGGCCCCAGTGTGTTACTAATCATGCCTTTCACCCAGTAAATTGATCCCCCTAAGCCTCTCACACACGACCGTGTTTCACTGTACGGCGGCTGCCTCAGGAAGCGCACGGCGTCATAGCAACCAATGACGCCGTGCGCTCCCGTCCTCTGGGGGAGCACAGGCCGGGCTTTCACGGCCCGTATCGGGCCGTGAAACACGGTCGTGTGTGAGAGGCCTAACTTGATGAAAATGATGTGTTAATCCCCATCAGCGCGCTCTCTCCAGTCAGCTTCAGGTCAAGTAAAGCACGCCCCTCTTGCCAGTGATTGACATCCTTGCTGTGGCCTGGGATTGCGCAAGTCTCGCGCATGCGCGGTGCGCTCCTTCTTGCTGCGCGATCCCAGCTCCGGCACTCAGCCGGCTTTCATCTGCGCACTGCGCAGGCCCCGGCAATTCCAGCGGGCGCGCATGTGCAGGCCCGCCCGCTGAGTGCAGGAGCCGGGATCGCGCAGCAAGAAGGAGCGCACCGCGATCCCAGGCCACAGAAAGGATGTCAATCACTGGCAAGAGGGGCGTGCTTTACTTGACTTGAAGCAAGGAGGCCGCTGCCCCCTTGACTTCAATCTGACTGGAGAGAGAGCACTGATGGGGATTAAAACATCGTTTTCATCAAGTTATGGGGATCAATTTACTGGATGAAAGGCGTGATTAGTAACACACTGGGGCCTAATATAAGGTAATGCTGACAGTTTTATGTGTGTGTTGGAGGTGACAGGTTCCCTTTATAGGGGTTGTCCAACACAGAGAACTCTTAAGTCATTTTCTGATGACACATTTCTTTTATTTAAAGTGGTATTCTGGTTACATATAGTTGTCCCCTATCCACAGGATAGGGAATAACTATTAGATTGGTGGAGGTCCTACCACTGGGACCCCCGTGCCCTGCCGGTCGGGCATCCTAGTGTCTGCTCCAATTATCTATATGGGAACTCCAGATATAGCCAAGTTCTGCGCTCAGCTATCTCTGGAAGTCCCACAGAAATGAATGGAACGGCTGTGCCATGCAGTACATTTTGGGGGGCTCCTTGGGGTATGGGGTCTCTGTTATCGTGATCAGTGGGGGTCCCAGTATCAGGACCCCCACCAATCTAATAGTTATCCCCTATCCTGGCGAATTACCCTTTAAATAATGGTTGTTAAACATTTTTGTCAAGTTTCACACTGGCCACTAGGCCTAAAATATGTTGGGAACCTGACTGCTCGTTCATGTGATATTTTTATCTGGTTATGGTGATCCAGAAGTGACTCTTGGTCCCCCTGTGTAACTGTTCTCGCACAGGCTCCATTCGCTTTCACTTCTGCACGTCCCCGTCCTGTTATCGGCTGCATCCTTCCCCCACCTCGTCGCTGGATGTTTTAATCCGGGTGACAGGGAGATGCAGTGGCGGCCATGCAGGGATCCGGAGCGTCACGGGTGCCGGTGAGCAGGTAGGTATGATATATATACGAGGGGCTGGATCTTTTAGACTTCTGATAACCCCTTTAAGATCTGAAATCTGTGGACATCTACTGGGTCCTAATGCAGGAATCAGCAACCTCTGGAACTCCAGCTGTTGTGAAACTACAACTCCCAGCGTGCTCCATTCACTTCAATGGGAATTCGGAAAGCAGCCAAAACAGTGCTCTTGTTGGAGTGCTGGAGGTTGATGAAACCTGCCCTACTGGGTTCCCAGTCAGTACTACACTGACAAGCATAATATACTACATACAGAAGTATAGCAGGGTATTATTGAAGCAATGAAGAGATCTCATCACTGGTCAGTGGGCATACAACCTCCGAGACCCTCACAACTTTTCCATCATAATCGTACTTTCCTATGCAGGTAAGAGCTATGGCTACCTACTGTGCAGAAGCACTACAGCCCAGCGTCCTTTAATGGGTTGATTCTGCAGTACCCAGCATAGCTGGACAGGGAGAACTTGCAGCGCTTTAAATAATGCATGATTTCTATGTGTCTGTGTAGAGTACTCACTGTTTTATAGAAGGCCTTGGACTGGGTTCCTAAAACTTCTGATTTACTGACTAGGTCATCCAGTTTCTCCCCGCGCTGCAGTAAGGACTCCATGGTGTTGTGCTGATGACAGAAGAGAAACAGGTTACATACAAGCAAAGCAAAAACTGAAAAACGTACGATGTCCATTCCCTGTGACTTGCTCCTCTCCTTTCTGTATGGAGATGTCTCCTAATCACCCGTGAGCTTCAGTCTGGGGGATCGTGCTCATGCACTCTGTCTGGACGGCCATTGTGAGCAGCCGACCACAACGTCTCAGGATCAGCTGATCATTGCAATTCTCTTAGGCCCCTTTCACACGGGTGAGTTTTCAGCGTGGGTGCGTTGCGTGACATGAACACACTGCACCCGCACTGAATCCTGACCCATTCATTTCAATGGGTCTGTGCACATGAGCATTTTTTTCACATATCAGTTCTGCGTTGCGTGACAATCGCAGCATGTTCTATATTCTGCGTTTTTCATGCAGCCCTGACCCCATAGAAGTGAATGGGGCTTCAGTGAAAAACGCATTGCGTCTGGATTTAATCCGCAAGCAGTCCGGATGCAATGGGATTTTCACTGATGGTTGCTAAGAGATATTGTTTGTAAATCTTCAGGGGTTTTTTTTCACGCACTTGAAAAACGCATCAAAACAGATTGCACCCGCACAGAAAAAAACTGAACGCAATCGCAGACAAAACTGACAACTTTCTTGCAAAATGGTGCGAGTTTCACTGAACACATTTGGAGCCAATCTGTATCGTTCGTGTGAAATGGGGCCTTTTTCTGTGCTAGTTTTTTGGGCTTGTAAAAAAACACCATGAAACTAATTTTTGGAGTACTTTTTAGTTATACATACATCAGCTATATACATACACATTTACACTAATGGATGAGATATTTACTCACCAGGATGATTTTGGTCTCGTCCAGCTCAGCTTGTACTTTACTCATTGGATCAGCATCTCGAGGGTTCTGAGAACAGAAAAATGGTTAAAGCTTTCCAGTCGCATAATCAGGCTACTTACACATCTGTGTTTTCCTTTCCGGTACCGAGATCCGTCATAGGACCTCAATACCTATGTCTTGTCCCTACTCATTGTCAATGTGGACAAAACTGAATGGAACCAAGTGCACCAGAATGCATTCCCACGACACCCAAAAATGCTGCAAGCATGGGATACTGATGGATGCGGCATGAAACACAATGTAAGTCGATGCTGCCGGATCCATTTTACGGACACGTCTTGATTATTTGGGAGATAATACAACCGGATCCGGATGTGAACGGATGCAGACGGTTGCTTTATATACTGGATGCATTTTTCTGATCCCCTGACGGATCCAGCAAAGACGCAGATGTAAAAGTAGCCTTACATGCTTAGGCCAAGTTCACACTTCAGTTATCTGGTCAGTTATTTCCATCGGTGATTGTGAGCCTAAACCAGGGTCGGGTCAGCACCACAGAACAGGGGTATCTTATCTCTGAGTAGGCTTCACTCCAGGTTTTGGCCCACAATGACTGATGGAAATAACTGACATGTCAACTCAGCCTAAGGCTACTTTCACAATAGCGTTTTTAAATTCCGGTATTGAGTTCCGTCATAGGGGCTCAATACCGGAATAAAACGCTTCAGTTTTGTCCCCATTCATTGTCAATGGGGACAAAACTGAACTGAAGACAACAGAATGCTCCTGAAAGCATGCTGCGGTTTTCTCTCCGGTCCAGGCATCCGCACCAAGATGGATCTGGAATGACCCCCAATGAAAGTCAATGGGGGCAGATCCATCTGGTGTGACCATAATGGTAACCGGATCCGCCCTCCATTGACTTTCAATGGAGTTCAGGACGGATCCGTCACCTACACATACATACAGACATACATACATACACACAAACACATACATACCTACATACTCCAGGCAGGCAGGCCGCACGTCTTCATGCCCAGGAGGTGCTGTAGGGAATCGTCATAGCTGCGAGCCTCCTGGGCGTGAAGACGTGCGGCCTGCCTGCCTGGAGTATGTAGGTATGTATGTGTATGTGTGTGTATGTGTATGTGTGTGTATGTGTATGTATGTATGTGTATGTCTGTATATGGTACTGTGTGACGTGTGGGGCCGGAACGCACACATGTCCCTGTGGCAGTCCGGATCCGACGGCACCCTTCACCTGCCGGATCTGGACTGCCGATAGTGTGAAAGAGGCCTCAGGCTCCATTCACACGTCCTGTTTTTCTTTCCTGATTCGATCCTGATCCTGGATCCATTCATTTCAATGGGTCCTGAAAAAATCAGGATCGAATCAGGAAAGAAAAACAGGACGTGTGAATGGAGCCTAAGGGCCCATTCAGACGGCCGTATTATTGCAGGTCCGCAATAATGCGGACCCGCAATACTACGGCTGCCGCCCGGCGTGTGTTCCGCGGCGCTGCGGAACACACGGCCGGGGGCCCCATTCAAAATGCCTGTACTTGTCCGCTCATGTTTTATCTTATTATGCGGAGCCGCGGCTGCCCGCTCCCATAGAGGTGAATGGGGCCGCATCTATTCCGCAATATTGCGGAATAGATACAGCCCTATACATACGGTCGTGTGAATGGGGCCTAATAGAGATGAGCGAGCAGTGCTCGTTACGAGCAATAATGCTCGGGTCCCAGGTGAAATGCCCGCAGGCATTGCGGATCCGTCCTCATCTGCATGTAAGTCAATGAGGACGGATCGTTTGGTATGAGTGTCATACCAAAAGATCCGTCCTCATTGACTTACATGCAGCTGAGGACGGATCCGCAATGCCTGCGGGCATTTCACCTGGGACCCGAGCATTATTGCTCGTAACGAGCACTGCTCGCTCATCTCTAGGGCCTAAGGGTTGATGCACACGAACGTGGTTTGGTTCTGCATCTGAACTGCATTTTTTGCGGCTCGGATAGGGACCTATTCATTTTAATGGAGCCGCAAAAAAAAAAAAAAAAAAAAAAAGGAATATGTCCTATTGCGGATCCACAACTTTCACACAAACGTGCTGTGTTGTGCGGTCTGCATGAGCCTTTACAGGGGAGGCATGGACCTTCAGATAACAGGGCCACAAAACTTCTGTGCTTATCTGCTAACCTAAGAGTGGCACGTTTGCTAGATGGCATATGGTTGCCAGTACTAAAGAGCATCTGTCTGCAGGATCAACCCCATTAGACCAGGCATAATGTCAGGTAGAGCTCTGTCACCAAATATGTCCCATTAAGACCAGCTGACATGGGACGTGTGCTAGACAGCTGAACCCAATGCGGTTTTCCTATGTCGATAAGTGCCTGCAATATTAACCTTTTCTTTACTATACTGCGTCTGCGCCAACCAGTTAAGCGAACATGCAGGTGAAAGACTTCAGGGCCAGGAGTGTTTAGGTCTCCTCTACATGGCCCTGTCATTCAAAGAGATGGGGACGTGGCCTGTGAGTGAGCAGAGCCCCCGGGTGCAATGGGGATGCACTTAGGGGCTAATTTGCATTTTAATAAAAGTTTAATTTCTACAGATTGCGGGCCCTTACCGACATGTGAACACAGCATTAGATGCAGCTGACTATTGCACATATCCCAAGTCAGCTGGTTTTAGTAAGACGTAGTCGGTGACAGATTCTGTATAAGTCACATAAAAACACATTTGAGGCAGCATTTGTCTGCTGTGTACAGATTGATATAAAGCCGCACTTACTGAGGGTTTTAGCCCACTTTTCACCGTTCTCACACTGGCATAAATTATAGCTCAAAGCTACGGCAGCTCTCAGCTGGCACACGGGCTGCTATTAGAGGTGTCAGTTTTATTAACCGGCTGCGCCTCCTAATAAATTTGCTGTGTTTTGCTTCGCTGGACTTTATACTAAGCCGGACATATGTAACACCAGCTGTAGCGTACCTGCTCCAGTGTGTCCACTAACCCACCGACGACGCTGGCACTACGGGTTTCATTTAGTCACTATCTAAATGAGAGATGGAAAATAAAAAAAAAAACCCGGCCCGTTCTCCTGCACATAAGGCGACTGTTTACTGCTCTGCGGCCTCCGCCTCCTGACAATTTAATAACCACTCCGATCTTCTGCCCCAATAAGATCAGAACAACATGCTCAGGGGAATCCGTGGCAGCAGCTGCTGCAGTCAATGCCAGCATCTTCCTGCACAGTACACACTGTATACGACGCTAGCCGGGGCACTGCCACCTCTGCCCTTCAGAGAGACATTATATATTAACTAATGCACCATATGAATGCAGGGTGACCTCACAAATACCCACGTGGCACTGGGTTAGTGGGGGCAAGACTGCTCAAAAAAAGCACCATTACGTATAGCTGGTCAAATAGATCTTTCACCTCCGTGAACCGGGTCAGCTATTCAATCGAATCACGAGGGTACAGCTTCTGTCTTCTCTCTAGGTCAAGGATCAGCAACCTTCGGCACTTCTACTGCTGTGAAACTACAACTCCCAGCATGCACACTTGCTCAGCTGCTCTTGTAACACCCATAGAAGTGAATGAAGCATTCTGGGAGTTGTAGTTTCAGAACATCTGGAGTGCCGGAGGTCGCTGCTGCCTGCTCTAGGGGGCGGTCATGAGGATGTACGATTATTAGTGCCCATAATCACGGGGCCGAGGCCCTTGAAAGACGGTCCAGCAGTTAAGGGGTTACTTTTCAGAAATACCAGTTATGAGAAGACAATAGGTCACACTGTCCCTCCTAGGAATGGAAGGGAACTGGGGATCAGGGAGGAAATTAGATTATACGGAGCAGAAATTCAGGCCACGCCAACCAAGCCTATGGGACTGCCAGAGATAGCAATGTACGAACGCTCAGCAGTACCACCGAACTGAACGAAGCAGCAGTGCACACACAAGATGCATCATATGAATGCAGGGTAACCTCACAAATACCCACGTGGCGCTGGGTTAGTGGGGGCAAGACTGCCCAACAAAAGCACCACTCCGCATAGCTGGTCAAATATATCTTTCACCTCCATGAGCCGGGTCAGCTGTTCAACCAAATCACGAAGGTTGGCTTCTGTCTCCTCTCTAGAGCAGGGATCAGCAACCTTCAGCACTCTAGCTGCTGTGAAACTACAACTCCCAGCATGCACGCTTGCTCAGCTGCTCTTGTAAATCCCATGAAGTGAATGAAGCACTCTGGGAGTTATAGTTCCAGAACAGCTGGAGTGCCGGAGGTTGCAGATCCTTAACTGGGCGCTTCAAACATGAGAACATAAGGCCCCAGTTGTCAAGACCAACATCAGTGTTTGTCGTGGGACTACCCCTTTAAGACAGCCATATCATCAACACCCACGATTGGCTTGGCGGGCATTTTTAGATGTCCAATACATCTGGTGGCAGCTCATCTACCTTGGGAACAAAGGACGTTCCAACATAGACGCACCAATGGGACATTGTAGGTCCTCATGCACATGAGAACATAGACCAAACATCACAACCCATCATATGCCAAAATGACACTCCTGTAGCACACGCTGGTGCATGGCGGGGTGGTTAAGGACCAGAAAACATACCGCTATAGAAAGTGTAGCATGTCTTACTTCATTCTGAGCTAACCACATACATGGATGTCACATGCACAGGTTGTAAGATGTGCCGCCGGGTAGAAGGAAGCCAGAATAAATGATCTGGTCCATCCTACGGTAAGCTCTATCACACACATAGATCGGTCACTGCCTCCTACAAAGTCAGAATACTCATGTCCTGCTGCTGCCATCATTCTAAAGCAACCACAAAAGCAGCCGCCAAGCCAACGTTGGGAGATCAAGATCACAGGGGTAAGTCAGAAGATTACGTTTCTTACTTGGTACTTAGCAAGGTAGGAGTCCAACGCATTGTACTGGATAGTGGCCGGAGAGCCAGACGGCCAGTCTATTCTATCCACCTGGGTGGCGAACTCCTCGAGAACCTGGAGAAATGCAGATGGAGAAAGTCATCAGTAACACAATACACTATTGCGGCTTGCGTATTCTGTCCGCTTATGGATGGAGTGTTTCAGACCAATTGTTCTGGGGACACGTCTGGCTGGGAGCAGAGAGTACGCTCCGCTGCACGTACAGCTCCAATAATGTGCGCAGTGGGAGGTCACGTGTAATAAAACGCACTTTCCCTGCACTTGATGAGCGCGCTGTGAATGGCACAGCAATCCTGCACAGCAGTCCCCAAGGGTCGGAGGAGAGTAAGGGGCTTTATCATTTGGGAGGTGGCTGCTGCCGGCAGCTAACTGGTCAACTTGGGTGCGCTGCTGGACCACTGTGGAGGGGGCCGCATGTGCGGCGCTGCCAGTGGAGTGGTGGGGTAAGCGGCCTCTTGTAAGAGGTGGGCACTAATGGATGCTGAGAAGGACGCCCGCCTGGGTGTGGTCTGGGGTGAATGCACAACAGGCAGATAAGTATAAGGGACCATTCAGACATCCGCAAGTGTTTTGCGGTCCGCAAATTGGGAATCCGCAAAACACAGACGTCGGCCATGTGTGTTCCGCACTTTGCGGACAGCACATGGCTGGCACTATTAATAGAAATGCCTTTTCTTGTCCGTGGCTGCGAATAGGACATGTTCTATTTTTTTTGCGGGGCCGCAGAACGGAAGTGCGGAGTGCTGTCCGCATCTTTTGCGGCCCCATTAAAAATGAATGGGTCCGCACCTGTTCCGCAAAATTGCAGAACGGATGTGGACCCGTTATCTGGACGTGTGAATGGATCCTAATGGCAGATCCCTCCAAACATTGTGTGTGGGGGGCACTACTGACAATGGGAACGAGGGGAGCAACAGCAAGCTGTCTTTTCGTACATTTCCTGGAGGAATAATAAAAGAATGACTGATGCATTGTTATTTCAAGAGGAATACAAGTATTCCCCAAGAACGGACATGTCAGGAGAGCAGATTGATCTCTACAAAAAAAAAAAAAAAAATCGTCCACCTTACCTTATCCAAGAGAGTAAAGCAGACCCGCTGAGGATACTCCGCATCGGCAATCACCACCCCCGCCAGGGAGTCATTCCGCACGTACACGTGACAGAGGTACTCTGTAAGAAGACACAAGGCCACACACATCTAAAGCACTCTGTGAACTGACCCCATGTTGAATCCCCCCAGCCCCTCGGAGGGCCGCACGCCTACCTTGCTCCTTCACTGATGAGCGGCTCCCCTTGTCTGACCGCTCCACTATCAGCTGGCTGGTGAACGTCATAAACTCTTGTACACTGCAAACAGCGAGAGAAATGATTATCAAGATGTACCATGTCCCTGGAGAAGTCAGCACCTTACACTTATCGCTTTAGAAGAAGGAAAGGCACCACACACAAGTGTCAACGCCAAGGAGCCCTACCAAGACATGATTAAAGGGGGTTACTCCATGCTAGAAACACGGCTCTTATCCTGCGTGCCCGTATGAAGGGGGGCGGCAGATCACTCATGTCTGCTGCCACTCCATTCATTCTCTACGGCAGGGATCAGCAACCTCTGGCACTTCAGATGTCCTGAAACTACAACTCCCAGAATGCTCCATTCACCTCTATGGGAGTCGTCAGAACAGCTGAGCATGTTTCCATGCTGGGAGTTGTAGTTTCACAGCAGCTGGAGTGCCGAAGGTTGCTGATCTCTGCTCTTGTAATAGATATACACCACCTGTTGCTACATCCATAAGGGCGCATGGGACCCCCCCACTGTGTTCTCAAAATCGGTGGGTGTCCCAGCAATCGGAACCACCACCAATCGAATACTAGGTTTTTAACTTGCCCCTTTAGAGGAGAGAGAAGTACAGGCCAGAAGTGTGTGTGTCCCCAATATGGCTGGTTTTATAACTGAAAAAAACTGTAGGGTTGCCAGGGGTAGGACTAGGGTCCTCACCTATCAGGTACTGATGACCTATCCTGAGGATAGACCACGAGTATTTAACCCATTCAAGACCAAGCCCATTTTTATTGTTGCGTTTTCATTTTCTCCTCCCCACATTCCAAGAGCCATAACTTTTTTTTTTTTTTTTTTTTTCCGTTCACATTTTTTGAAGGACAAGTTGTATTTTTTCATGTCATCATGTCTTGTATTGGCAAACAGGAAAAAAAATAAAAATCTGTGGGGTGAAACTGAATAAAAGCCCACAATTCCACCAAGGTTTTTTTTTTTTTACTTTACACCATGAGCTAAAAATGACATAATTGTATTGCCCTGCAGAATACTCATGTCGATACCTAATTTGTATAGTTTTTTGTTTTACTACTTTTAATGAAATAAAAAACATTTGAAAAAATAAAAACTTTTCTATATTTCCGTCTTTTTGGAGGAGTGATCAAAAATGGTGAATAACATGTTTTCATTTTTGTCCATTAAGGCATTCACCACGCAGGCAAAATACTTGTATTTTAATAGTTCAGACATTTTTGGAGCAGATGATACTGCTTTATTATTAGTTATTTTTATATGTAAAATTGGGAAAGGGGGCGAATTGAACTTGTAATCTTTATGTTATACAATGGGGTAGATTTATCAAACATGGTGCACAGGAAAACTGGCTTGGTTGCCCATAGCAACGGTTTTGCTCTCACTGTTTTTCAGAGCTCCTTTGGAAAATGGAAGGTGGAATCTGATTGGTTGCTAGGGGCAAATAAGCCATTTTTTCTTGATCAATGTTCCACAATAACTTTTAGCCCCCTTAGGGGGCTAGAACATGCGATATTCTAATGGCTTGCCCATAGACCACGATAGAATACTACTGCAGTCTAGGATTCTGACGCTCTGTGCACAGCTTTACAGTCAGTTTACCAAGTCAAGCATAAGAACCTTCAGCAGGGCCCAGAGCTGTCATGGAAACCAATTTGAGGCCCTCAATTTCACTACGGGGGCTCAGATCAGAAGTCAGAGAGAGCCCCCACCCGCTGCCTAACCCCAAAGATACCATGATCGCTACTGACCACGGAATCTGAGAGGTTAAATGACTGGGTTCAACATCATCGTCGATACCAGCTGGGCATGACCATTGCCACTCAATTCATCTGTATGCGAGTGTGGTACCTGGCCATCTCTGACAGTCATAGAGATGAATGGAGCGGCAGTGGTGATGGTGGTGAAGGCTTGTCTGAGATTTTGTATTGTCTTGGACAACCCCTTTAAGATGCAGCTAGCACCCGCTGCAGACCCCCTGGCGATGAGCAGATTGTCTGGGCTCTGACTGCTGAAAAGTGAAATGTAATGACCGGAGGTGACAACCGGTTACTGCCTCCATTTTAGCTCTGATGGGTTGTCACTGAGCTCTAGGAAGGTTCTGACCCACAAATATGCCCAGACATCCACAGCCACATGGCACCACATAACCAGGCACACTTCCATTCAGGATCCTGGAAAAGCTGAGTGACCGGTGGATCAATACTGGGCTCTCCATTACCTGGACCTCTGGAAGAAGCTGAAGGAGGACACATCGTAGGCACTTTTCAGCAGATGGACCTTGTAGTCTCCCTTATACAGTACACTCAGACTGTACAGCTTCATGGTTCCTTCTCCTGTAGGGGGCACAATAACCGGTTACACATACAGCAGCGGCCGCATCCTCCATACATCCGGCATACCCCCGGGGCCTCCTCACCTGGGCTCGGCTCTCCTCCCCCGCCCTCTTCTCTAGTACGTCTCTGTTATCGGTTTCGCTCCCGGCCACGGAAGCGGCCCTTCCCGTTACACGTCACAAACCGGAAATGCGTCCAGTGCTAAATTGTTCCCGCCCGGAAAAAGGCGCTGTCCAGTGAGTGCTGAGGGGAGAAGGTTCCTAGGCGGGAAGAGACTGCGTACAGGGAGAGGGACCGCTGTAATGCCATGTAGCCACCCTCTTCTGCCATAACCGGCCATGGCTGTGCCCTCCAAATATACAGAACCACTGTATATGCCATGTTGTCACCCTCTTCTGCCAGAACTACCCATGGCTGTGCCCTCCAAATATACTGAACCACTGCATATGCCATGTAATCACCCTTTCCTGCCAGAATTGCCCATGGCTGTGCCCTCCAAATATACAGAACCACTGTAATGCCATGTAGTCACCCTCTCCTGCCATATATGTCCATAGCTGTGCCCTCCAAATATACAGAACTACTGTATATGCCATGTAGTCACCCTCTCCTGACATAACTGCCCATGGCTGTACCCTCCAGTCTATACATGGTGATGCCATCCCATAATTGCTGTACTCTCCAGCCTAAACATGTCTGTGCTTTTCTACCACCTCTGCCCTCCAGTCATTTGTGACTGTACCCCCCCATCCATTACATTGCCCTCTGACCTACAGTACAGACCAAACGTTTGGACACACCTTCTCATTCAAAGAGTTTTCTGTATTTTCATGACTATGAAAATTGTAGATTCACACTGAAGGCATCAAAACTATGAATTAACACATGTGGAATTATATACTTAACAAAAAAGTGTGAAACAACTGAAAATATGTCTTATATTCTAGGTTCTTCAAAGTAGCCACCTTTTGCTTTGATTACTGCTTTGCACACTCTTGGCATTCTGTTGATGAGCTTCAAGAGGTAGTCACCTGAAATGGTTTTCACTTCATAGGTGTGCCCTGTCAGGTTTAATAAGTGGGATTTCTTGCCTTATAAATGGGGTTGGGACCATGAGTTGTGTTGGGCAGAAGTCAGGTGGATACACAGCTGATAGTCCTACTGAATAGACTGTTAGAATTTGTATTATGGCAAGAAAAAAGCAGCTAAGTAAAGAAAAACGAGTGGCCATCATTACTTTAAGAAATGAAGGTCAGTCAGTCCAAAAAATTGGGAAAACTTTGAAAGTGTCCCCAAGTGCAGTCACAAAAACCATCAAGTGCTACAAAGAAACTGGCTCACATGAGGACCGCCCCAGGAAAGGAAGACCAAGAGTCACCTCTGCTGCGGAGGATAAGTTCATCCGAGTCACCAGCCTCAGAAATCGCAGGTTAACAGCAGCTCAGATTACAGACCAGGTCAATGCCACACAGAGTTCTAGCAGCAGACACTTCTCTACAACAACTGTTAAGAGGAGACTGTGTGCAGCAGGCCTTCATGGTAAAATAGCTGCTAGGAAACCACTGCTAAGGACAGGCAACAAGCAGAAGAGACTTGTTTGGGCTAAAGAACACAAGGAATGGACATTAGTCCAGTGGAAATCTGTGCTTTGGTCTGATGAGTCCAAATTTGAGATCTTTGGTTTCAACCACTGTGTCTTTGTGCGACGCAGAAAAGGTGAACGGATGGACTCTACATGCCTGGTTCCCAGCATGAAGCATGGAGGAGGAGGTGTGATGGTGTGGGGGTGCTTTGCTGGTGACACTGTTGGGGATTTATTCAAAATTGAAGGCATACTGAACCAGCATGGTTACCACAGCATCTTGCAGCGGCATGCTATTCCATCCAGTTTGCGTTTAGTTGGACCATCATTTATTTATCAACAGGACAATGACCCCAAACACACCTCCAGGCTGTGTAAGGGCTATTTGACCAAGAAGGAGAGTGATGGGGTGCTACGCCAGATGACCTGGCCTCCACAGTCACCAGACATGAAACCAATCCAGATGGTTTGGGGTGAGCTGGACCGCAGAGTGAAGGCAAAAGGGCCAACAAGTGCTAAGCATCTCTGGGAACTCCTTCAAGACTGTTGGAATACCATTTCAGGTGACTACCTCTTGAAGCTCATCAAGAGTGTTCAAAGCAGTAATCAAAGCAAAAGATGGCTACTTTGAAGAACCTAGAATATAAGACATATTTTCAGTTGTTTCACACTTTTTTGTTAAGTATATAATTCCACATGTGTTAATTCATAGTTTTGATGCCTTCAGTGTAAATCTACAATTTTCATAGTCATGAAAATACAGAAAACTCTTTGAATGAGAAGGTGTGTCCAAACTTTTGGTCTGTACTGTATATGGCTGTGCTAGCTCACACCTCCCAACTTTTTCAAAGGTCAAAGAGGGACAATTTTTGTTTACTGTGTGAAAGATCCATTTTCCCTGCATATCTATATATTTCAATAGTTTTCTTTTACACAATAGAGCAAAAATTATCTGAATATAGAAATTTCCAAAAATCTAAATAGCTTCTAATAATGGACTAATATATAAGGCAGGCCCCTAAATACAGAGAGGAACCAGACAAACATTTTCTGGATCAATATTGTAAATGTAATAAAGCAAATCTATACCTCAGATCAAAAAGAGGGACTTTAAGGAGCAAAGAGGGACTTGGGTCAAACGGACACTTGGGAGGTCTGCTAGCAGACAATTACCATACTCTTTAATAAGTTATGATTATACTCCCTTCTATTACTGTGCCCTAGGGCTGGGCGATTAATCAAATTAATTCGATTAATTCGCCAATTCAAAGCCTAACGATTTTATTTTTAAGGAAAATCGTGAATTCGATTTTTCTAAAATGGCGCCCGCCACACTGTACTGGCCTGGCCAGTGTCCCTCCTCCGTGGCCCCCGCCCCCCCGGCAGGCAGCTCTCTGGCCCGCGCTCAGTGTCGCGCCTTCTCTCTCTCGCTCCGTGTGTGGAGCCCCAGACACTTATTTTTATACATCCCCCTTCTTAGTAAAACATTACAAATACCCCCCCTTCCGTTTCTTAAATACCTCTATGGGGGCTGCTGGAGCAGCCCCCGTCTCCCCTGCGGTCTGGCAGCCGTACCCACTGGTCTACAGAGGTCGCTGGCCACTAGGGGGCGCTCGATCCCGGCGCCATAGACAACAGCGGCCAGTGAGTACAGAGGTGCTGCTGGACCGCAGGGGAGACGGGGGCTGCTCCAGCAGCCCCCATAGGTGTATTTAAAAAACGGGAGGGGGGGTATTTGTAATGCTAATGCATTACAAATACCCCCCATCAGGCATCCTGGGGCCATAGGCAAAAGTTATTTCTAACAGGAGGTACCCTTTAATGACAGGTTATATCTTATTCACAATAAAAATGAAAAATGTTTGCACAAGCTGTGAATATATGTTGAAAAGTTATTTATATAAAGAAAAATTAATAATCAATCAACTGTGTCTTGTTTTTTTTTATTTATTTTTTTATATTTTTAATAACATAAGAAAATCGAGATTTAAATTGTGAATCGTCCAAAATTTAAAAAAAAAATCGAGATTTTTTTTTTGCCATATCGCCCAGCTCTACTGTGCTGACCTATATCACTGTGTCCTCTTCCAATCATCACGGTCCCTTTCTCCAACCAACTCTGTGTCCTCTTTGAGCCAATCATAATTCCCTACTCCAACTAACCATCAGTGTGTCCTTCTCCAACCTACCATCACTGTTCCCTGCTCCAGCCAACCATCATAGTGCCCTTCTCCAGGGCTTTGTTCCAACCATCACTGTGCCTTCTTCAACCAACCATGACTGTGCCCCTCCTCTAGCCAACCATCACCGTGGTTGCCCTCCATGCATAATTCGTTAGATAATTCATCCATATGAATCTAACAAGCATTCCTCAGAAATTGAGAAATGTCCTAAGAGCATGCATGTACTTATTTTCAATGGGTCAGTCGGTGTTGAAAAAAAGTCTCACCTAAAGAAAGCAAAAGTATTAAAAAAAATCCACTCCTCGAATGATTGCAATTTATGAATAGGACTTCAGGAACCCCATCCACTTAGACCTCATTCACATGATCGCATTTGGGATGTACAGTATATGAGACGAATCCTGAGTACAGTGTTAATGGATGTGGCTGAGGAGTGCATTCTTCTATGAGTATACACTCACCGGCCACTTTATTAGGTACACCTGTCCAACTGCTCGTTAACACTTAATTTCTAATCAGCCAATCACATGGCGGCAACTCAGTGCATTTAGGCATGTAGACATGGTCAAGACAATCTCCTGCAGTTCAAACCGAGCATCAGTATGGGGAAGAAAGGTGATTTGAGTGCCTTTGAACGTGGCATGGTTGTTGGTGCCAGAAGGGCTGGTCTGAGTATTTCAGAAACTGCTGATCTACTGGGATTTTCACGCACAACCATCTCTAGGGTTTACAGAGAATGGTCCGAAAAAGAAAAAACATCCAGTGAGCGGCAGTTCTGTGGGCGGAAATGCCTTGTTGATGCCAGAGTTCAGAGGAGAATGGGCAGACTGGTTCGAGCTGATAGAAAGGCAACAGTGACTCAAATTGCCACCCGTTACAACCAAGGTAGGCAGAAGAGCATCTCTGAACGCACAGTACGTCGAACTTTGAGGCAGATGGGCTACAGCAGCAGAAGACCACACCGGGTGCCACTCCTTTCAGCTAAGAACAGGAAACTGAGGCTACAATTTGCACAAGCTCATCGAAATTGGACAGTAGAAGATTGGAAAAACGTTGCCTGGTCTGATGAGTCTCGATTTCTGCTGCGACATTCGGATGGTAGGGTCAGAATTTGGCGTCAACAACATGAAAGCATGGATCCATCCTGCCTTGTATCAACGGTTCAAGCTGGTGGTGGTGGTGTCATGGTGTGGGGAATATTTTCTTGGCACTCTTTGGGCCCCTTGGTACCAATTGAGCATCGTTGCAACGCCACAGCCTACCTGAGTATTGTTGCTGACCATGTCCATCCCTTTATGACCACAATGTACCCAACATCTGATGGCTACTTTCAGCAGGATAATGCGCCATGTCATAAAGCTGGAATCATCTCAGACTGGTTTCTTGAACATGACAATGAGTTCACTGTACTCAAATGGCCTCCACAGTCACCAGATCTCAATCTGTGGTGGAACGGGAGATTCGCATCATGGATGTGCAGCCGACAAATCTGCGGCAACTGTGTGATGCCATCATGTCAATATGGACCAAAATCTCTGAGGAATGCTTCCAGCACCTTGTTGAATCTATGCCACGAAGAATTGAGGCAGTTCTGAAGGCAAAAGGGGGTCCAACCCGTTACTAGCATGGTGTACCTAATAAAGTGGCCGGTGAGTGTATATCGGAGTACAGAGATAGATCTCATGCAGAGTATAAAGACAACAAATGCCTCACAACAGTTACAGAGAGCACAGAAACAGTACAGATAACCCAAAAATGCCACCAACCCCTAACACAAGAGGCAGGCAAGAAAGATGCTCTCTAAGCAAATAATAAAAAATATCTTGTTTATTGAGTCACTTAATTACAAAAAATATACGGAATGTATCATAACATAATAAATCTAGGGCCACATGGTATAGATGGTAGACATGGGCAATGGTGATCCGTCCCCCCCAAAAAGATATTACACATGCCAAATAATGGGTGTGTCCATAATGTCGTCACTAGACATATAATAATGTCAGCAACACCATAATGTCTACACTAAATACAGATAAGGTCAAAATACTACCTACATACCAAAATTAGCAGAGGTCACCGTTAGGGCAAAAACCGAAATCACAGTAAGCCCATATCACGGTAGAAGTAAGCTATGAAACCAACCAATAGTGGACTCACCTGAAGGCATGATGGGGCAGGCGGATCACCAAATATACCCACTAGGAATCCTCAACGCGCGTTTCGCTAGGAAAGCTTCGTCAGGAGGAGGGTAAGTATCAAGACTGATTCCCAACTTAAATAGTTCTGCTTGTTGGCGCCAAAACTTACGTCACCCAAAGGGGCTGTGAATATCGGCGCACTGCGTCAAGGTGATGCGGCCAGAGTCCACAGCATGGCGATCAAGGCTAACGGGGGAGGCGTGGATTGCTGGCACGCAAATCCAGCCAACCACCTAAGCCGGAAATTACGCCGCCCCTGATCCCCGGAACCCCCGCAGCACACACTCACAGTCACATGGGGAGGTATATATCACATGACATGAAATATAAAATATAAGACTCACAGAGTAGGAGGAAGATCAAAAGAAATAATTAAGTGCTAAATAGTGTTATCTTAAGGCACAACCTAAGCTACCAATTTGTGCTATAAAAGAAATATATACCAATAGAGGCATAATATTGTGACAAGTGAAAACAATAATGAAAAAATAAAAAATTCACAATAAAAAATACAAAAAATGTCAGATACACATAAACACAATAGAAATAAAAATGAAAATAAAGATGTGACAGACACCAAAATGAAATATTAATCACACTAAAGTGCTATAAGATCCCTCAGGGCAAAAATCAAGCGATCAGTGAATGAATACATATTGGCCACAGCACATTTACAAAATCATGCATTCCTAAAGCTGGACCACCAATGAATACATGAGCCACGGGACAGGCACCATTAGACAGTTCTGTTTATCCCTGTCAGTCAAAGGTGAGGAAGGTGTGTACTGAACACTAGGGATGAGGTTGAAATGGTGCTTCAAGAGCTACACCGACCCCTTGGTGCTCATACTGCATAATTTGCATAAATATAAGTCTATAAAAAAAAGAAAGGTATCATTTTAATCTGTATGATCAACCCTACCAGACAATGTGTCTGGTTTATTAGGGTTGATCATGCTGACAGAGTCTATTTCATGGAAATCTCCATAGACTACTTCCAGTGGAGAAGGTTCTGCTTTTCAGTATAATTTAGGCATAGTTACATACTACTGTAGAATTTGCCACCACTAGATCATAGATTATGTAAGACAAACCGGTATATGTCAGCACAATCAGGATTTTACTTCTAACAAAAAGTATCTACACAACATCCCCAAAACCCTGACGTCAGAGCCTCCCTCTGGATGGTGGGGGAAGGGATGAATAAATGCGTCCGGCAGAGTGGAGGTTGCTATGTGATCCTGGTGATGGAGTGTTTGCCGGAGATGATGGCTCATTACCTGCGTGACGTGATTCTGCATGAGCTGCCAATTTCACGGGGCCCATTGGCTTTAATGGAACCCTAGGGTTTTGTGGATCTAGGGGTCATGATATAAACATTAACCCTATAACTAACAGACCTTCAGGTCTTGCAGGTAAGGGGATGTTGTAAGTATTCTGGAATAGTAGACCTCTCCTCATTACACTGCACCACAAAGCATTTTGGGGATCTCTTCTCTTCATAATATGTTCTAAAATCACCAGCATAGGTCTACTGTAACTGCGTTCCTAGAAAGCGCTACTACTAATATAGTGGATCCTCCAACAATGTCCCCTGACATCTGGTGTCAGGGGAAGCAAAGGTTAGCCATATTGGATTTCCCATGGGAGATAAGCAGTGACAGAAATGTCTGGTAGCAAACTGTCCACTTCTCCTTAATGAACTAGTAGATAGACATTCTGCTGACTGCTGTCTTATGTGTCTCCATGGTAACAGACAACAAACAAACCCTGTGTAGTCTGATCCAGAAGTCATACTCCATGCCATCCGTCCCCTACTTTACACTAAAATGTATTTGGTGGGATAGCAAGAAAAGGGGACGGAGAGAGAATATGACAGCAGATTGTTGCGTTCCTGAGAAAGATTAGGGTAAATGAGTGCTTTAGTGCACAGCACCGGAAAGCTGAGGCGCTAGGCCCTACATATGCGTGCCCAAAGGGGAAGGAGGCCCACTGATGGCAGTACAAAAGTATTCAGATCCAGGTGCTGGTTGTAAAAATGTAGAACATTTTTTATGGCACAACCACTTGGTCCATCTAGGACACTAGGGTGTGCGTTCAATTTCAGATCCTCCTCTGGGACCAGCTCCTATCTAAAGAATGGATTCTTCAAAGTGAAGGGGAGCACACTGCGCATGTGCGGCATACTATCCATTCATGGCTATGGGGGTTCCGTAACTAGCAGAGCGAGCGGAAGCCCTATAGCTGTGAATGCAGAACGCACCGCGCAGGTGTGGGGGCTTCTCCTTTCACCGTCATGGGACTGCTGGAAATAGCAACTGCCTAGTTGTTATGCAATTGAGGTCTTTTGTAAGCTCTGGGACTATTGGTACCAAAAGACCCTGTTAGTGCTTGGGAAAGATGACTACTATAGCTAAAGTCCAGTTCTGCGGTCATGTGAGCAACCAGCCTTGTTACAGTAAGGAGCATAAAAGGGACATTACATTATGGGGCATAAAAGGGGTACTTTTATGGTGTACGGGGGGGACATTATTACTGTCTGGAGCACTATGGAAATTGAGTTTGTAGAGGTGAGGAGGTGCTCGGAAACTGAGGAGCCAAAGATATCCATGCCTTAAATTCTACACAGGCGAGTCATGGCTGGAAGAAGTCTTCATGGTGGTCTGGGCCTAGAGAAGCTAAAGGAAAGCAAATGACTCCAAGTAGAGAAGACATCACCTTTGAGTCACTATGTTTATCTCACATGGTCTACAGAGTGCCTATGTAGAACTGGTATCTTACCTCCACATGGTCACTGTATGGTGGCAAGGTCATAGAATTTTTGATGAACTGACTTGCTAAAAAGATGCCATCCTACAGGAGTGCAACATAAAGCGCTCATACACACTGCAGTGTTTCCGCAGACAGTAGAAAATGGGGCAGGAGAAAGAGTAAGGGCTCATGCACACTACCATATGTATTTTGTACTGATCTGCAAAAAATATGGATGCATCCTTTTTTATGGCGGATCCATTTTAACACTGCCTGTCCTTGTCTGCAAAAGAATAGGACATGTTCTATCCCTTTTGTGGAACGGACATACGGAAACGGAATGCACATGTCTCAGTACAGCATTAAAATGTATGCGCTGCGTGCAAAAGTCATTAAGTCTGCAGTGTCACAAGACTTCGGTGAAAGAACTGTGGCCTTTGATTCTACAACTTTAAAAACATTTTAAAACCAATTGGTATCTTGGTACCTAAGCCGGCTTTGGATTGCTGTTTTAAAATGTTTTTAAAGTTGTGGACTCCGTACAGCATTAAAACGAAGTTGGGGAACGTATCAACTTTGGATCTTAGACCTGAAGCGCGATTCGCTCACCCCTAATTGCAACCTAATGCCTCATTCACACAGTCAGTGTTTGGTCAGTGATTTCCATCAGAGATTTTGAGCCAAAACCAGGTGCGTCTGTAAACACAGAACAGGAGCAGAGCTTTCCCGTATACCTTATGTCTGTGGAGTCTTCAGTCATGGTTTTGGCTCACAGTCACTGATGGAAATCACTGACCAAAACACTGACGTGTGAATGAGGCTTAACAAGGTCTGCCATGGCTGTATGTTATTGCGTAGCCCAATAGACAGCCTGTCAGTTGTAGACTTACAAGATAATGCCTCATTCACTCGTCAGAGTTCGGTCAGTCATTTCCTTCAGTGACTGTGAGCCAAAACCAGGATTGGAGCCTCCGCAGACATAAGGTATAAGGGAAAGATCTGCTCCTGTTCTGTGTTTAGAGCCGCACCTGGTTTTGGCTCAAAATCACTGATGGAAATCACTGACGTGTGAATGAAGCGTAATGCTATACTGACATATGCCTCATGTCAGTGCTAAAATAATCGTCATGTGAAATCCCCTAGTGAAACTAATGAAGTTGTGAAATAAATGTTAAAGGGAATCCGTCATCAGTGACCTCTCTATCAAAGGGTTTGCATAGACACTTATTTGTCATTTATACTGTTTTCCTTTTGTTTATCCGATACTCCGCTCCCAAATTTGATACTTTTTTCATAATATGCAAATTACCCCCCCCCCATTGCTTCCAAGCCCCAATCATTTCTGTGACCAGCCCCTCTCTCGCTGCTGTGATTGACAGGACCAGGCAAATCAGCCAGGAAGGGGATGAGTACAGAAATGTGTAGTGCTTGGGTGCAACAAGAGCAATGGTGATACCCCCATTGCACCAAAGGCTTAATTTACATATTAAGAAAATGTATTTTATCTTGGGAAAGGAGCCTCAGATCAACAAAAGAAAAAACAGCCGGAATCAGGACTGATTCCCTGTGTCCTAGATGTGCCCATCCTAATGCCACATTATTGCATATGGTTTGGGACTGCAGCATGCTCTCTAGCTTTTGGAAGTCTATATTGGGGCTCATTGGGAAGATATATCATGCGGAGATTCCCTGTACTCCTAGGGCATGTATTTTGGGTATATTTCAGGCTAGAGCCCGCAATAAGAAATTGGGTATTCAACGATTATTATTTCAAGCCCGTGTATTGATAGCTAAACATTGGCTACGGCCCCAGCCCCCCTCTCTTGTAGAGTATCTGAACAGAATGAGGCTGATATTGCGATTGGAAAAAGGGGTTTATACTAAACGTAAATGTGAAAAGAAATTCGAGGCAATGTGGGATCCATGGATATCTGCTGATTTTGACACCCTAGTACCTCTCAACCCTTGTGGCGCCACGTAGATGATGTGACCTGGTAGACCACTTACATTGTAAAGCTTGATTGACACCGTTTGTGTGCTTGCTGGCCGTCTCTCCGTCAGGTTGTGGGTGGGTGGGTGGGTGGGAGGGGGGAGTTCGTTGATATGTGCTTATTGTGCATAAGTGATTTCAGATGATTTATTGTCAATTCATTGAAATGGTATGTTTTGCATATTTATAATGCTGAATGTTTGTAATAATGGTCACATGCACGTTTATTTTAATTTTAATTTTTTTATTTTTTGTTTTATATATATATGTTTATTTTTTCAAAACGTGTTAATAAAAATTATCTGATTTAAAAAAAAAAAGAAAAAACAGCGTTTTAATCAGGAGAACCGCAGCTATGTGTGTATGCTGAGGGATGTCGCTGGTGACAGATTTCCTTTAAAAATATTTATTTAAAAAATTAAAACCATGTTTAAAAAAAAGGCTTTATTTTATAAAAGCAGTAAAAGAAATGCTCCTAGTCATATTTTTGCATTAGACATTCTGTTGTGCAAAGGTAGTAAACATTAAAAAAAAGCGCTTTTGGTATCACTGTAATCATACAAACAGAATAAAATGAGAGGGCATCTGTCAGCAGTTTTGTACCTATGACACTGGCTGACCTGTTACATGTGCACTTGGCAGCTGAAGACATCTGTGTTGGCCCCATGTTCATATGTGTTCACATTGCTGAGAAAAAATGTTTTAATATATGCAAATGAGCCTCTAGGAGCAACGGGGGCGTTGCCATTACACCTAGAGACTCTGCAACTATCTTGTCCTCTCCACTTTGATTTACAGGGCCAGGCGTTATGATATTTCCACATTAAAATGGAGAGGGTGCAGCAGTTGCAAAGAGAGTAGAGCCTCTAGGTGTAATGGCGACACCCCCATTGCTCCTAAAGGCTCATTTGCATATATTAAAACTTCATTTTTCTCAGCAATGCGGGCACATAGGAATATGGGACCAACACAGATGCCTTCAGCTGCCAAGTGCATATGTAACAGGTCAGCCAGTGTCATAGGTGCAAATCTGCTGACAGATGCCCTTTAACATGTTATGCTGCAATCAATGGCAGAAATCAATGCCGTACACTGCTGAGACCAGTGATTGTGATTGGTTGCCCACTGCAGCCAAAACAATATATCACTGGCTGCAGCCCAGGGAAGAGGACTGCGCAGTGGTGCTGAATCAGGGGGACTGGGGGACCCCAGCAGTTCAGTGATATAAAAAAATATCTTGGACAATCCCTCTAAGGGGTTACCTGAGCATTTTTGGTAACATTATATTATATAGGTGCTATTTTTGCAATTCCCTAGTATATGTTTTAAAGTGGTATGTGCTATGTATTCAGCTGAGTGTGTAAGTGTAAGCAATCCTGGAAAATCCACAAGATTGCTGCAGTCACACATGGCAGATTGCCGTTGTATGCAACTACGGAAGTTTGCTGTTTGGAAACGTATTTTCCGGCTAACAGTGCAGATAACATGTTCTCTAATGGAGTGGTCACTTCTGAAGATACAAAGACATTGCACTGTGTAAACAAGGACTTGCTCCTGCCCCTTCTGAGAAGTCAGCGGCTGTATACAGTAGGATAAACAAGCATCATTACTCTTCTAATGACATGTTATTCAGGCTGTCACTTACACACTGCACTGTAAATCATGGCTCAGTGATGTCAGTAATTCACAGCAAATATTGTAACTAGGCTACCTGCTCCAGAATATTGGTCCAGCTATTAGAATGATTACCTTCTGACAATGAACACCATTGTATTGATTTTTTTAATTGTTGCAAAATTAACCAACCTTCTAAATAGTTTTTATTTAAAAAAATCTTTGCTTCTGCAGAATATGTGTAACTCCTTCACCTAGCTGGAAGTGCGGCTGAATCTGACCTAAATCCATCACAGCACTGTCCCTCTCTCTTCTCTCAATCTTAGGGTACCTTTACACAAATTTTAGGAAAATTATAACACATGAAGACAAGAATTCGTTCCATCCTAGCAACACGTGTAAATGGTCAAGAAAGTCCAATTCCATCATTGGTAAGATCAGTCTGATTAGTAGGAAGTCTGTGTGTAAACCTGGAGAAATAAGCAGTGAGAGGAAAGATGTTTTATATGACAGATCAGAATGTAGAGGGGGATAGGATCTAAGAAGGACAGTTCACACAGGCTGAAATAAGGGAGGAGAGCACACACAAGGCATTTGGCAAGGCGAGAATTATACAGGCTGTGTACAAGTGTAGAGAGAAAGCAGAGCATCCATGCCAAACTCTGTTGGGGGAGGATAATCACACACTCCTCAGAATTATTGACTGTTAGTACAAGTGAAGGGGCATCTCTAATGGGCTGTAAGAGGCAAAACCACTCCAGAAATGAAGCTATACATGAGAGCTAGTGTAGGCAGAGGCATCCTAGATGCACAGAATTCACAAGCAGCATGTTTTACTGGGATGGAGATGTCCACACTAGGAGCAGGTTGTAAACCTCATACAAGGCGGTTTCAAAATGTTAGTGTATCCATCTGCAGGTAGCATGTTATAGAACAGATGTCACTGAGCAGATAGATATATAGTTTTGTGGATTCAGTAATACTCTGCTCTTTCTTTACTTAAGATTGCCTTAATATACAACTATCAATGACTGACAGCTATCTCTGTATACACACTTACACAGAGAATGCTATCAATCACAGATAACACCTCTCCTGTGTACAACTATCAATGACTGGCAGCTATCTCTGTATACACTCTCAATCACTGATAACACCTCCCCCATATACAGCTATCAGTGACTGACAGCTACCTCTCTATACACACTGTAATGGGGGCGGGCCACGGATCCGGCCACAGCACGGCAAACCCTGCCGAGAGGCGGCCGGAACAAAAGTACAACATGTTCTACTTTTGTTCCGGCCGCCTCTCGGCAGGGTTTGCCATGCTGCAGCCGGATCCATGGCCCGCCCCCATTACTACGCTCCGGCCCCACACGTGCACCTGCGGCAGCATGGATCCGGCGGACTGTTCACCTGCTGGAACAGCCTGCTGGAGTCCCCTGACACAGGTGTGGAACTAGCCTTACACAGAGAATGCTATCTATCACTGGTGACGCTTCAACTGTGTACAGCTATCAGTGACTGACAGCTATCTCTGTACACACATTTACACAGAGAATGCTATCAATCACTGATATCACCTCCTTCGTGTACAACTATCAGTGACTGACAGCTATCTCTGTATACACCCTCACACAGAGAATGCTATCATTCACTGATAACACCTTCCCTGTATACAGCTGTAGTGACTGACAGCTATCTCTGTATACACATTTACACAGAGAATGCTATCAATCACTGATATCACCTCCTTTGTGTACAACTATCAGTGACTGACAGCTATCTCTGTATACACACTTACACAGAGAATGCTATCAATCACTGTAAAACCTCCCCCATTTATAACTATCAGTGACTCATTTCACTCGCATTTTGAGTGTGGCTTCTGACTACGGTGATATGTTGGGCATTAACCTCTGCTCCCACCCCAACCTCTGATACCACCTCCTCATGTACAACTGAAGTCAGAAAGAGCAGAGATATAAATGTATGAAATACAAATTTTGCTGAATCTTTTCCCCCAAAACTATATAATCAATTTGCTCAGCTTCTGCTGCTCTGTAATATTGTGCCTGCAGATTGCACTGTATTTTGTGGCGACATGTCTTCTTTAAAGGGGCTGGCCCGTCTCAGACATTGATGATACTTAGCTAGGATATGCCATCAATATCAAATAGGTGCAAGTCCCAACTCTGGAACCCACTCCTATCTTCAGAAAGGGGCCCACAAACTGAAATAGAGCACATGCACAGCGCGCGCTCCTTTTAATGCTATAGGAGGTCTGAAAATAGCGGAGTGAGCACACTTGGCACAGCATACACAGCCACATCCCCACTGCCATGAGACTGCCGGAAATAGCCGAGCCAGTGCTTGCCTGTTGTTGGAACTCCCATAGCGGAGAATGGAGTTTGGCCACACTTGTGTGTTGTGCTTTCCTTCACTTCGGGAGTCCATATCTGACATTGATGCCATATTCCAGCGATATACCATCAATGGTCCCTATGTCAGTATGTTTAGGACTATGAATGGACCAGCATATCCTTATGCATCTAAGGTTTAGATGACTCTGTCAACAAATATTTCAGTATTATGTAGTACAAGAACTTGTCTATTACCAGAGATGAGTCTGGCAGCTAAGGGCACATGCACATTGCATCGATGTGATCGCTAGATGTACTGTCCTCATCTTTACTCTGTCATACTGTAAAGAGCTAATCAACACAAACACCTTCAAAGGTTTCCTAAGCCTTTAAATGGTCCCTTAGTCTGGTTCAGTAGGCGACGATTATGGGGAAGACTGCTGACTTGATAGTTGTCCAGAAGACAGTCATTGACACCCTCCACGAAAAGGGTAATCCACAAAAGGTCATTGCTAAAGAAGCTGGCTGTTCACAGAGTGCTGCATCCAAGTATATTAATGGAAAGTTGAGTGGAAGGAAAAAGGGTGGTAGAAAAAGGTGCACAAGCAACAGGGAGAACCGCAGCCTGGAAAGGATTGTCAAGAAAAAGCCTTTCAAGAATTTGGGGGAAATTCACAAGCTGAGGACTCCGGCTGAAGTCAACACTTCAAGACCCACCACACACTGTTGTATCCAGAACATGGGCTACAACTATCACAGAATATGAAGAATCTTACCTGGGCTAAGGAGAAAAAGGACTGGACTGTTGCTCAGTGGCCCAAAGTCCTGTTTTCAGATGAAAGTAACTTTTGCATTTCATTTGGAAATCAAGGTCCCAGAGTCTGGAGGAAGAGTGGAGAGTCACCAATTGGCCATCCTGAGCCGGGAAAACTATAGCGTATCATTAGAACTTAGAAGGATTTGTTGTCACCTACAATCTATGAATTTATTTCACAGAAGAATACTGAATTATTGGTTGACTGGCGGTCAGGATGAAACAATTGGTCATTTTCACATATGTCTACGTTATTGAAGTCAGTATTTGTCTTCTCCATGTCCATGAATATTTTTGGATGTCCTTGATATTTTCTTCCGCTTTGCTATTTATGAGTGAGAGTCTGGTCTTGTAGTTCATCTTTTGATCATCTGATAATTTGTGAACATGATGGATAACCAATGATTCGGGATTCCCAACTGTATCTCACAATTTGGACCATTTTGGTCCTGAGCAGTTGGGTTAGGCTGTGTGGATCGGGGGAAACTTTTGTTCTAATACTGCCTTGTTCACACTAAAATTCTTAATAAAAATATATCCGATCAAAAAATATATTACAGAGCTCAGCTTCTCTCCTTCTATCATATCCTATTCTCAGATAGGGCACCAAAAATCCAAAAAATGTAGGCTCCCCTATGTAAAGCGGTTGTCCACTGCTTTTACCATTTATTTTTAGGATCTATAGCGCCTTTATAGGACAAGCCTGGGTATTGTTTCCTCACCAGTGTTCTGAAATTCCATAAAACAGCCTTCATCTGTTGAGGGCCTTCCATTCTCTGGAATTGTAAGTGGAGCCCTTCCAATAATAACACTATTAAGGAATTGCTAATTACTTTACAAATAATTTCTTCTGTTGAGTATGCAGGATGCGAATCGGCCAGAGTCACTGCCCTTCTCCCACCTGGCAAGCTGTTTCTGTCATCTCTACTGTGTATCTATAAGATTGAGTTGTGCCTGTTCAATGAATGGGTTAAAAGGTGGAGAAACACGTTTTAAGGGTCAATGAGTTGAGTGCATATATAAAGCGGTCACACCACAGGGCTGCAGGTTGTAAGAACAAGGGAGGGAGCTCAGACTGTTCCTGTGCCTGGTGACCTATCTGCCAAGCTGTTGGGTCTTTTTTTAAGGTGGCCTCTGTACGGTATTTCATTGTGTGTGATGTACTATGTTGGCAACGTTTTCGTCCTTGTACAGTGAGGTGTGGCTTAGTCAGTAGGAGGCAACAGGTAGCTGAGGAAGGAGGCATTGGGTGCTGGCCAAACACCTGGCAGTGTCCTCCATTAACCCCGGAGTGCTGGATCCCAGCAGAAGAAGATTGGCACGGATATCAACACCTTCAAGTACTGAGCTATATAACTAGCTGCACTCTCTGGTCCTCATGCTGGATAACAAGGGCAGAATGGAAGTCACTCAGATGCAGAAGGTAAGATGTTGGGGTATTACACCCACTTCTTTATTGTTATCATACATTATTATTCTCTGTGGTGTGGTTAAATAGTCAGTACCTCCACGCAGATGTTGTCCTTCATTGGATTTGAACCCAGGACCCTAGTGAAAAAAACGCTAGTGCTAATCACATGTGTCTTCACATTTTTATTTGGCTTCTATTATTTTATTATGTTTTTGAGTTTCTCTAACTCTGGATTATCATGGATTTTTGGTGTGAATTATGTGTGAACTTTGGCTAAAGTTTGCTGCCATACACATGAGCTGGCGGCCACACATTCAACATCTATCTCTCGTGAACCCAGGGAGGCACCTAGCCTTTCTGCTGCCCAAGGTGATAACTGAAACGGCACCCCCTTTGCCACAATGAAAGCGCTCATTGCCCATGGCCCTTCCGCTGCCCCCCCTGCCCTCACCTGGCCTCATTGGTGGTGCACCCCTGCGTGAACCTCCCATACATATGAAGCTCCTCTCCTTGTCTCCTGAGAACCAACAGATCGGGCAGCCGAAATCCAAAATGCCCAAACCTTAAATTACCCCCCCCCAATCCTTTTCTCTACCCCGCCCCCTTCCATCAACCATTGAGGGAGAGTCAGGAGGCCACCATACGCATTAGATGGTCGGCAGGGAACATAACAGTCCTACTACATACAGAGTGGTTACAGTAAAGAGCAGGATGTGAGTGTTTCTTGTAACCATTAACCAAGCTGTTTGACCACAGAAGCATTATCCGCTGCTCTCTGTCTACACAGCAACTCTACGGCAGAAACATACTGTATCCTTACTTTCTACTATGCCACAAAACTGTTCCGAAAATAAGTTACGGTCTAAAAACTATTGGAAATTTCTTTCTTGTACAAGAGGTAATAGCTGTTCTCTAGAGCTCCCTCTGCTGGTGGAGTAGTATATAAAGCATGTTCACTTCAGTTCTATCTGTCCATCCCTCCATCAAACCACGTGTGGATTTTGTGGCATAAATTTTCCATAGTGTGTGGATGACATTTTCTAGAAGCAATTCTGTGGAAGAAAAGCCACAGTATTTATACGCCACGTGTGGCTTAGGCTGCCTTTTAATTGAAGGTGATGTTTTATTATTGCTGTGCATCAACATTCAACGAAAATGGTGACATCTACAATCCTTTGATCCCTTTTCTTTTCATACATTCCTTCTTTGTGGTGAATTTTTATTATTTTTGACCTAGGTTAGATTCTTTAACATCCCTTTCAATTTTTGACATTTTCCTATTCTACTATTTTCCTAGTGTGTCATTGATAGGTAGGGGCTAGGGAGAGCTGGACAAACATACATTTTGTAGAGTTTTTTTGATCAGGAGTTATGTGAATATGAACTTTTGTTCTGCTAGGTTCTGCTTCTTGAAGGGCATCTGTCAGCAGATTTGTACCATTGACACTGGCTGACCTGTTACATGTGTGTTTAGCAGCTGAAGGCATCTATGTTGGTCCTATGTTCATATCTGCCCACATTGCTGAGAAAAATAAAATTTTAAAATATGCAAATGAGACTCTAGGAGCAACGGGGGCGTTGCCGTTACACCTAGAGGTTCTGCTCTCTGTGCAACTGACTCTCACTCTGCACTTTGACTGACAGGACCAGGCGTGATTACATTTACACTGCCTAGTCCTGTCAATAAAATTACAGAGGGCACAGCAGTTGTAGAGAAAGCAGAGCCTCTAGGTGTAACGGCACGCCCCCGTTGCTCCTAGAGGCTTATTTGCATATATTAAAACATCATATGTGGGCAAATATGAAAATGAGACTAACACAAATGCCAAGTGGACATGCAACAGGTCAGGTCCATGAAAACACAGGGAGAACATACAGAGCCCCAGTGTTTCAATGCATCCACTAACCATAGGGTTGTATTCAGCAGCTATTGGTTGAAGTGGGGCTGAGTTTTGCCATTTGAACCATGCAGATTACGTTTTGTGCATGAGCAGCATAGATACATTGCTCTCTGTGGATATATCTAATGTCAGCCTGTAATATGTTTATATGTAACATGTCGGTCTAAAGATGGACAAACACCTTCAATAGCCATCGGCCACTCCTCTGCTATTTCTCCAACCCCCACGTACACATGCACACTTGGCTCGACCAAGCATGGATGTACTATCAATTAGGAGAGGGGAATAACTTCAACATGTCCTATTCTTCTTCTTTACCCCAACCAGGGGTACACCAGGGGTACACCTCCAATGAGGTCAGGTGAGGCAGCTGCCTCAGGTGGCGAGACATAGAGACAAGCAGGGGCAGTGGCAGGGCTATGAGAAATGAGCGCTGCCATTGTGTATGCCTTTAACAGTAGGGCAGGAGGGGGGAGCCCCCGACAGCAGAAAGGCTAGGTGCGCCCCTGACCCCAACATTATCTGTCAGGGAAAGGTACCACAACCTCATACACAGTTGGCCAATCATACCAAAGTTGGTTTGGCCAACTTTTGCTTTGAGGGCTTTAGCGCACTCATGCACACAATTGTCCTGCTTGACCTCTGCATACAACGTCTGGTAAACACCTTTGTACTGCCATAACATGCTGATTAATAGGATAGTCCTACAACCAACGGGACTATTAGAGGAGATAACAGGTAAAACAGCCATCTGCTCCTGGGACACGTCAACATATACTCACACGCACTCACTTATTCATAAACATCTGAGTATGGGAATAGTAGAGGGAGGTCAGAGACACTTTAAGTGAGGGTATATGTGTACCATCTCCTTGTTTACTGACTTTCCAGTGCAATAAGCTTGAGGTTGAGGCAGGAGGTGAATGCCTCTAAATTGTCCAAAGACATCTGCGCCTTTTCTCATCATTCATGAATGAATAATAGTTCACAAGAGGAAATATTCAGACCACTAAAATGCTAGGTATCCATAGCGGTCACCACAGAGTCATTATAGTACCCATAGCGCCAATGACAATTGACAGGAAGTGATATCTGCCACCACTACTGTCACTTCCTGTTCCTACAAAAACCTATGTCATTACAGGAGAAGGCTATTTGTGCATAAGGGGTTGTATAGGTCATCGATAGAGATAAGCGAATTTCTTGAAATTAGTTTCGGGTCAGATTCTAAGAAATCAATCAGAAGTTTAGATTTGGGTACGAATAAATTGGGTCTCCTAGGACTAATTTTTCTCTATTTTCTTTATTTTTTTTTAATTTCTTTTTAGAAATTTATTGTTTAACACAATGACGGCCATAATAAATAATTTAAGAGTGACACTCTGGATAAAAGCAATGTTGGCGGTGTTAACTATGGACTGTCGAAATTATTATGCTTTTTAAAATTAAAAAAATTCCAAAAATTGTTACTTTGCCTGTTGGTGTTTATCCAAACACAGTGGTATCGTAGAAAACAGTTGCTTGTTCTGAACCTGCAATCCAGAAAATGATGCCTTATTGGGGGTAGATGCCTGCCCTAGTTTATACACATGGTAGTATCGGAAGAAGCAATGGTTTGTTCTGAACAAGTGTAAACTCTCCCACAGCAGTACAGTATGGAACCTGATGGACAGGAGATGTGCCGCTGCGTAGGGGTAGTAGTAGCGGCAGCAACAGTACAGTATGGAATCTAAAAGACAGTAGATGTGCAGCTTTTTAGGAGTAGTTACTGTAGTAGCTGCGGCAGCAGCAGTACAGTGTGGGACTTGATGGAGAAGGCAGTAGATGGTGTGTCTATGTATGGGTAGTAGTAGTGCAATAAAGTGGTATGGCAGAAACTGGCTCACTAGCAACATGGCCAGATGGGAGTTCTCTTTGCACACAAGCGGATAACTTGTGCATTTATTTGGTTCCTGGCCACACGTTCCGTTATGGATATCTGATGATGGAGCAGTGGATGAGAAGGAGGAGGAAGGGAGAAGCAGTAACTGATGATGATATTGACATTTTACTGCTTGTGGATGTGGTTTGGCTGCTAGTAAGAAGACTGGGAGAAGGAAGACAGTCTTGTTCCAATTTCTGGCAAGTTCAATTTAACAAATGGCGCTGGTGATGCTGCCTCATATACTGCAGTACAGTAGTGATGCCCCTGTGGTTGAATGCCCAAGTCTTATTTTCATCCTGCAGATCTTGTACACAACAGTGGTTTTGCCTGAAGGCAGTGCTACCAGCATCTGACCTTCTCCTAGGTCTGAGATGTTTTGTGTCTGTATGAACAATATCAGTGGCATCTCTAGTTCCCGAGTGGACCACAACAGAAGCAGATCTGGTCCTGGCATTTTTTCTTTTCTTGCCGTATGTTGGCTCTGCTCCTTATTACCACCGCCCACCACCTCTACTGTCACCTCATTCTTAACACACTGATCGAGTTTCCAGGTCCTGTCTAACACACAATTATTTTCATAGTCATTAACCTACAGTATATACCATATTTTTCGCTTTATAAGATGCACTTTTTTCCTCCCAAAAGTAGGGGGAAAATGGCTATGCGTCTTATAAAGTGAATACTAGTGAACGCTTCCATTATGGAAGCGCTCAATAGTATGCATAGGTGCCGAGAGCGGGGAGTGAAGCGCTGTGAGCACTTCGGGTAGTCACACTCCCTGGTCTTCCTTCTTGGGGCTGGCACTGCACTGTCCTGACCGCGTACATAGTCAGAACATAGTGCGCGCCCTATGAGCTGACGCTGCACATAGTCAGGTGACAATGCAGCACGGGCCGGAGAAGATAGGGGGGGCATGACTTCTGCCAGAGGTGGAGAGGAGCCGCTGCGCAGGTGAAGTAAGAGAAGTTTTTTTTTTATTTTAATCTGATCTGAGGTCTGAGGGTGTTCTAGCAAGGAACTTTGATTGGGGGGTTTGACATTGAGAGCTGATCTGATGGCTGATGGGGGTCTGACATTGAGGGCTGATCTGAGGTCTGATGGGGGTCTGACATAAAGGGCTGATCTGAGGGCTGATGGGGGTCTGACATTGAGGGCTGATCTGAGGTCTGATGGGGGTCTGAAATAAAAGGCTGATCTGAGGGCTGATGGGGGTCTGACATTGAGGGCTGATCTGAGGTCTGATGGGGGTCTGACATTGAGGGCTGATCTGAGGTCTGATGGGGGTCTGACATTGAGGGCTGATCTGAGGGCTGATGGGGGACTGACACTGAGTGCTGATCTGAGGTCTAATGGGGGTCTGACATAAAGGGCTGATCTGAGGGCTAATGGGGTTCTGACATGGAGGGCTGATCTAAGGTCTGATATGGGGGTCTAATGTGGTGTCCTGATATGGGGGTGTGATGTGATGTACTGATATTTATGTGGGGTCTGATATGAGGATCTGATGAAAAATATTTTTTTCTTATTTTCCTCCTCTAAAACCTGGTGTGCGCCTTATCATCTGGTGCGTCTAATAAAGCGAAATATATGGTATATCATGGGCTTCTTGCCTCCCCTCACAATTCCCTTCTCTGTATTGGCCATGAGTGCCACAGTCACTAGTGCCCATACCATCACCAGCATGGCAACAAATGCCACTAACACCAACACAACACAGCTAGGCATCATCAACAGGAAGACTATCTTGAGTATCTTCCATAGCACCTGGGGTGTTGTTTGATCTTCTTATGTAAAAAGAAGGCTCTCCATTAGGGGAGGGGGAAAAGTGAAGACAGAGATGATGCAAAGGAAAGGCTTCTTTCGGGACACAAGGAGGAAGAGCAGGTGGAATGTGCTGAACCATTAGTCTGAAGGAACGTCAATATCATCCTGCTGTGACTGAGATGGTGAGTGAGCCATCCAGTTCACAATGTCATCCTTTCTCATCAATAATAATTACACTGCCCATTGCCACTCAGTCTTATTTATATGAAAAGTCACAGGCTTGGTATATTGATTGCAGCAAAATACATACTGCCAGTGATGCTTGAAAATATGCTTATTTGTAAACTTATTAACTGTAGAACTGTAGAAAATCTGTGACAGGTTTTGGAAAGAAAAAGACAAATGTACAAAGCATGCAGCAAAATAGGTGCTGATGCTGGAAAATACGCTTTTGTACTAACTGTGCAAAATTTGCAACAGGTTTTTGGATAGAAAAAGATGCAATTGCACAACATCTTTGGCAAACTATACAATGCTGGTGACACTAAAAAATACACTTATCTGTATACTTATTTACTGTAGAAAATTTGCATCAGGTTTTTGTAAAGAAAAAGGAACAATTGTGCAACATCTGCAGCAAAAAATATGCTCCAAGTGACTCTGGAAAAAAAATAAAAATAATATATATATATATATATATATATATATATATCCTTGTAAAAGACACACAAAAAACTATCTAACCCTATCCTACTATCTAACTGTCACGCTCTGGTGTGAAGGGGAAAACCAGAAGAATGTGGACGCAGTCTGAAATACAATTTGCATGCCTTCCTGAATAGAATTAAATTATCACATCCCCCAGAAAATCTGTCCAGGAGGGCGACCTTAGGCTCCAAACAGGCCTGACACCCAGCACCCCCAGAACCACCAGCCTGTGGTCTCTGAATCTGGTTGCGGATGTCAGCCACCTCCAAGCAGAGTCCCTGCAGCCGTTCAGTAAGTGCAGTAATAGAATCCATGTCTGCACAAAAATGACATTAATTTTTGTTCGGTGGTTTATAATGTTACGCTCTGGTGTGGAGGGTATAGCCACACCAAGCGTAAGAGGGAAGGGAAAAGGACCAAATAAGGGAAATGGTCACCTCCTGCAGGTAACCCTGAAACTAGGTCCTGACTCACATACACAGGAACCTAATAACACCTGACCCTAGAGAAGCCTGCCACTAGTGACAGGGGAAGGAGTCAACCCGTTCCTCCAAAAGGACGGACGAACCGGAGACTCCAGATGGCAAAACCACAACAGGGAAAAGTAGGATAAACATAATATCTTAATGCAGAAATTGCAGCAACCGGATCTCCGCCGAGAACCACACCACACACAACAAAGTAAGCAGAAAGTATAAACCGCAAGGGATACTGGGAGAGGAAGGGATAAATAGGGAAAAGACAATCACAGCACCCGCAACAGATGAGGGGAAGGGGTGTGGTAAACATCAACCAAACCAAGAGGAAAACATGTCAAATTATGTCACTTTAGAAAGTCCAGCCGATCGCCTGCAACCAGATGCAGGCACATTCGTGACACTAACCCTATCCTATCCCTAGTGCTAAAACCTGTCTTAAAAAAAGTGATTCAATCTACCTAACTAAAGTTTACCAATCTCTACACTGTCCCTGTAAGGCCTTAAACACGTCCTATAGTGCCTAAAGGACCAGTCAATATCATCCCTCCTGTAACGCTGACTGCAAGGTCATCCTCCGTCTTCATCTTTCCTGCCCCGTTTCCCTCACTAGTGTACTAAAATTGATATGCAAAACGGCATGCGTGTTTTGTGTGATTTATTCGAATCAAAATCGTCATACCTTCAGGTTTATTTGGAAGTAGAAATTTGGGGAAATGTGTAACAAATTTGATTAAAATCGATTTGCTCATCCCTAGTGATAGCAGTCTCAATATAGGCTGTAAAATGAGATGCTTTTAACTGTCCAGCATGCAGTGTAGCATGTTTGGCCACTAGATGTCAGCACGTGTGAAAACTGACATCTTTCATGATTGATTTTTCACGAGGACAGTAAAAAAATAATGACAAAAATATAAAAAGAATGAGACATGCTAAGCTTTTATTTCTGACCCTCTCCTGCTTCTGGCCTGCACACTGTGAACCAGCCCTACATTGTGTGAGCAAGGCTTAGATATTTTTCAATGAGCGTCCAATTATCCAGAACATTTGATAATCCAGCATCTGCCAGTGCTTACTAATGCCTGGTAAAGGAAATATAACTGGACTTAATATCTTAAAGGGACTTTCTCATCTGGCAGTTTGATGTCACATTTCTAGGATATGACATCAGTGTCAGATAGGTGCAGGTCCCAGGGAGAGCTGCTAGGGAGAGCAGCCACACATCAGTGGCCAACCTTTGCTCACCGCTATGGGAGCGCTGGTTCAGCTATATTCTGAAGTCCCATAATAGTGAAGCACGCATCCATTCTTGAGGCAGAAGTGGGTCCTAGAGACGGTCCCACACCTATCGGATATTTCATGACATCCTATCAATATGCAAGTAATGTCAAGGGTGTTTAATCCTCACAGGGGAGGGGACCTCAACAAAAAGATTCTGAACCGTGAATCCTACTGGATCTTTATTTTGAATAGGAAGGAACCTTCCCATAGAAATGAATGGGACGGCTTCTCGTAATTACACCTACATTCGCTGTGATGACGTTGGCGAGCAGGTAAGCAATGAAAGGAAGGCTGCGCTCGCATGAGGCACAGCCTTACCTTCAACCAGCTGATTGGTGCCGGGTGTCGGACACCCTCCAATCTGATACTGATGGCCTATCCTGAGGATAGCTCATCAATATTAAAATCCCAGAAAACCCCTTTAAGGCTAGAAGCCGTAACACGTAAACCGGTCATGCTGCACTGCTTTGGAATATTTTTAATGGATTGAATTATGATGTTTTAACTGTAAAGCATAGACCCCGGAAGCTATTTGTGAAACAATTAATGTCAAGATGGAACAACCCCTTTAAGGGTACGGCTACACGGCGACTCTGATTGAGACCACGATCGCAGAGTAGCGGTAATCCCATATAAATGAATGTGATTGCAGCGCGAGTCTCAAAAAATCCAACACTGCTGGATTTTCTGCGACTCACGCTGCAACATACATCTCTATGGGATCACCACCACTCTGTGATCCTGGCCGCGACCAGTGTAGCTGTACCCTAAAAATCTCTAGTAGTCAGCTATGAACGCTGCCAAAGTCAGGCTCCTCTTTAAAGGGGACGTGTCACCACATTTTTGTATGCCAATTAAAACGTGATAATGACAGATCTCCTTTTTTTTACCAATCTGCGTTTATTTTCTGATTGTAGATTTTTTTAAATTCTATGATGAACATGATTATAGGGGCTGCCATCTTGCCTGAGCTGTTCAAAGAATTTAAAGAATTTCTTTACGGCAGTCACATGGTCCATAGACAGAATGGATTGGAGCTGACCTCTTTGACTTCTATGGGAGAGTTTTCTCAGCATACCTTGTGACCTATGCAGAGATCATTTTACTAGCCAGGAGTAGATAAGCTTTGACAATCACCTGTCTTTCTATACCTGTCTGTAATGATAAGGAGAAAACTGCAGTAAAGTGATCTGTACAGACCAAGACGTGGCGCCTAGTGAGAAAACGGCAGGATTTATGATTTTTTTTAAGTATAAATATTGACATGAAAATTAAAAATAATAAAAATTCTTCAAAAATACATTTAACATAAAAACGTGATTTAAAAAATAGGTCATTTTCTGATGACATTCCCTTTAATGTTTTAAGACTTTAAGGACTATATTTTCTATCTTCTATCATGGAATCAAACTGAACCGTTATGTGCCCCCATAGACATGTATTAGGACGGAGCAAAACTGAATGTCTCTTAAGGGTTTCCATATTGCATTCTGTCCTAGAATTCTGTTATAACGGAACCTATAATGGAATTCAATAATGCCAATACGAACCTGCCCTTATAGTGTGTTCCTACACAAACTACATCCGGACTTGGTGCAGCGCAGGCGCCCAGAGAAGAAGCCCAGGGAGTGGTGAGTAATACCAGTGCTAGGACTAGAAGCACTAGGTCCCTAGGTCCTAAAAATAAATCCATTTGTCCTTCTCCTGGGCCCTTTCCTGAATTTGGGCCCCATAGCAGCCACTTCTCCTGTTTTCATGGTAGCTTCACCCCTGGGTCAGACCTTCCTCAGGGATCATGCACACGGCCATTACCGTTTTTGTGGTCTGCAAATTACATATCGGCAAAACATGGATACCGGCCGTGTGTATTTCGTATTTTGCGGAATGAAACGTCCTGCCCTCTGTAGAACTGTCCTATCCTTGTCCCCAAAACGGACAAGAATATGACATGTTCTATTTTTTTGTAGGGCGGCGGAAAGGACATACGGATGCAGGCAGCGCACAGTGTGCTGTCCGCATCTTTTGCGGCCGCGTTGAAGTGACTAGGTCTGCGGATTGGATGCGGACCAAATATACGTTCGTGTGCATGAACCCTTAAAAGCATCCTAATGTGTTTACTTTGGGGTCTGCAGATTAACTCATACTAGCCAAACTAGGGACACCCTTCCATAGACAGCATTGTTTCGGGGTTCTAACCCATCCAGGGGCAGATTGGGAACTTAAAGTGGCCCTGGGAAAAAAAAACTAAAAATGGCCCCATGTTATAGGTGGGTTCAAACTGACAGAAGACGGGCCAAAACAAGTAGGCGGGAACAACCAAAGTAGGCAAGACCTTCAGTACTGTAGTGCTGTGCAGAATACCGCCCCAGCAGAACCAAATACCACAGGGCAGCACAAAATCATCACAGTATTCAACTGTATCACCATCAGAACAGTAATACCGTTGAGTTCAGGAGGACACTTGTAGCCGTTGAGCATCAGATCATTATGTACCTGGCCTGCGGCCATCAACGGGGCTTGAGTAGCCTCCTGGGCATCGGCCCGCTTGGAAATTTCCCTGTAGGGTCTATGGCTAATCCGCCCCTGCACCCATCATCAGTACAGAGCGGGCACTGGCTGGCTAGGTGAGATGGCTTAGATGCAACTCATGGGGGTACGATTCTCATTAAAGAGACCCAGTGGTTGATGGAGACTTATTTTTGCAGGGAGCATAGACAAACCACAGTGCAATGCAAAAAAATACCTAGCACCGATAGAGTGAGACCTGTAAAACATAAGGACATGTAGGCTTTAGGGAGGGGCGAGTTACATACATGTATATGAGTGCTGGCTGGACTGTGTGCTCAGCAGTTCTCAGGGAGAAGGACATATCTGTTAACAGAGTTACTGATTAACTCCTGCACTGCCAGACACTGCAGCTTGGGTGCAAGCAACGTATATTCATTGGACGGTTTGAGACCATCACCAGAAGATCGCCCCATCGTTTCTTTTACTCTACTCTGAATGTGACAACCCCTTCCTTTCCTATTCTCCTCCCTGTAAGGGGGACATAGCTGTTAGCTAATAGTAGTAGTAGACAAGCTGTACGTAGTAGAAAGAGTCAAGGTGGAGACTGGTCAGCGCACACCATGGATGTTAATTAAGGCATGGAGAATATATACTGGACTAGCCATAGGGCATGTAGGACCAATATATGCACTCAGCAGACATAAGGATCAGAGACGCCCAGGAGTTTCAGGTGTGACAGGCACACACGTATCTGTATCCTGCATCAATCCTCCATGTCCTGAGATCTCCTGCCTGGAAGCATGGACTCAAATTCACATCCAGATGTAAGTCCATCGGGAAGAATGGGGGAAGGTGCTGGGACATTTTTATGGGGGCCTGTGATCCTTTGAAGTATGTATTTGTCTAGATGTACAGAATTTATGATGGTATGATCAGTGTTGAGTACGATGGTCATTATTGGACATGTAGTGTCCATATGTCTCCATGGCATGAGATGTGTCCCTATGCACCTTTCCTGTAATAATAGCCAATAAGTACTTAACCAATGGTCGAATTTCAGCTTTGTAAAGCTAGACATAGACATACAGATATTGTGCTGCAATGGCTGCCGCAAAACACTTGATCATTATATAGACTGATTGGTACTTCTTGAGTATTGGGAAGTCTGATACACTTTCATATGGAATTAATTATGTCAAAAATTAATCTGCAAACACATTATGGGAATAAGTATTAAGGTTGTTTCAGTCAACGGCATGAAGGTCAGTTTATATAAGGAGCAGGTAGAGGTTTTGGGCAGTAGGATAGTCCAAGACATGGCTTAGTAGACCCAACAAGACCACAATGGGGCTCAACAGTCGCCTATTGGGTGAAGTTGGCAATGAACTGGATTACTTTTTGCTTGAGGAGTTTCTGACCAGAAGTGGTGCTGTCACCATCACCAGTTGAGGGCTTGAGTTAATACCTGTATCCACTGAATACAGTGACTATTAGTCGTTGCGTAAAATTCCGATAAAGATGACCGCAGTCACTCCGTGAGGAGCCAGAAGAGAACTAGGCCCTTCGGCCAATTGGCAGAAGAAGGGAATTCTTCAACATGTGACTAGATTTGCAATAAAATGATCGATTGTCAGATTGACCCACGCTCAGATCTACTGTAGGCCAGCTTCCCATCACGATTGGGTATTGCCACCACATTTCATCATATACTCAAGCAGTGGAACAGAGAGTCACAACATGAAGGTTCAATGAAGAAATTTTTGTTTACGCAGCCATGTTGAGTAAGAAAAGTCAATGAGTCAAAGGGGTTGTTCTGGTTGTACGTAAATAAGGCTTGGTGTGTGGAGGCACAGAAGTTTGTCTGACAGTTTCTATATGTACATATAATGCCATTTTGCTTGCTGTTTTGTGGAGGTTTTCTCCCCTCAAAACATTACTTTAAGGGGCACCATTCAACAGCACAGAGTGCTATGGCTACGTACAAGGACCCTTTGGGACCCCAGAATCATAACGTATCATCTATTCACAGGATAAGTGCTGCTAGGGTCTCACCACGGGGTCCCTCACCAATCCTGAGATTGGGAATTCCAAATTTCCCATTGGAGCATTCCAAATTTATGGAACCGACAAACAGTCTATCGATGTACTTGGCTATCTTCACCCTTCCCAAAGAGGTTGAATTGAGCAGGCACGCATGCTTAACCACTGCTCCATTAAAACGGGAACACGGGACCCATGTACCTATGATCTGGGGTGGTCCCACTGGTGGGACTCCCAGTGATATACAGTGGTCCCTCAAGATACAATGGCCTCAGGATACAATATTTTCAACATACAATGGTCTTTTCTGACCCTTCGTAAGTTGAAACTAGACTCAGCATACAATGTCTCAGACTGAGATCCAACCAATCAAGACCACTTCTCTGGTAAAGTAGCTGAATGAGTTGCTAGTTAGCAGCTACTCCTGACTGTTATATGTAAGGACTTGTTTATCTGTCTTAGTTATTTGCTTATTTTTCTTAAATTTTCATTTTCTCTTATCTGGATGACATTTTGAGGCTTTGGAACCATTTTCCCAAGTTACAATGGTCTCAACATACAATGGTCGTCCTGGAACCAATAAAGATTGTAACTTGAGGAACCACTGTATACTTACTTACCCATCTTGTGGTATATGATTCTGACCAAACCTCGAATCAATGTACAGTACAAATTTCTACAACCATCTAATGTACTTTGTATTCCAATTGCTCACCATTTCCACATGCTAAGCTTGCTGTCCGTAGATAGAAATGCTTACTGTTTATATCCAGAGGCTGACTACCTGCCAGGATCATGTCCTGCTGATGCTGCCTCATGCTTCGTTACAGTGGATCAGGGCGCACCATAGAGTTCTTGCTGTGTGCTGGGGCATTGGGCCCTATAGTAATAAAGGTAGACTGGTGGCTTTATTGTCTCATTTTCACACCCATGTGATTGGATTTATTTTAAGAAAATATTTTCAAATTCTCCAAATACACGTGACTAATACTAGAAAAAAAAAAACGACGATGCCCGAATCTGAAGTGTTGGTCTGTATGCTTGTGTGTTTATTAGATTTCTTCCAAGGGTGTCCAGGAGGCCAATCCATGCTTGTTTGTTTGTTTTTTTTAATGGGGAAATCGCTAGTAGCCCTATATACGGTACCCTGGCAGTTGCACACTGTTTATTTTATTTTTAACTGACCTCCATATCAGTGACCTCCACAACACCATGCTCCCTTAACTGTGACCTTCAAAGCGCCCTGCTCCCTGAACAGTGACCTCCACAGCACTCCGCCCCTTAACTGTGACCTCTACAGCACCCTGCCCCCTCAACAGTGACCTCCACAGCACCCTGACCCCTTAACAGTGACCTCCGCAGCACCCTGCCCCCTTAACAGTGACTGCCACAGCACTTCACCCCCTCAACAGTGACCTCCACCCCACTCTGCCCTCTCAACAGTGACCTCCACAGTGCCCCGCCCCTCAACAGTAACCTCCACAGCACCCTGCATCCTTAACCTTAACTGTGACTTCCACAGCACCCTGCGCCCTTAACTGTGACCTCCACAGTGCCCTGCCCTTTGAGCAGTGACCTCCACAGCACCCTGCCCCTAAACAGTGACCTCTACAGCACCCTGGCCCCTCAACAGTGACTGCCAAAGCACCCTGCCTCCTCAACAGTGACCTCCACAGCACCCTGCCCCATCAATGGTGACCTCCACAGTGCCCCACCCCTCAACAGTGACCTCCACAGTGCCTCACTGTCAACAGTGACCTCCACAGCACCCCGCCCCCTTAACTGTGACCTTCACTGAAGGACCTGCAAACTTCTATTGGCTAATAAGGGTCATGTAACCGTGTGTATGTCAGTTAGGATATGAGTGAAGGAGCTACAAGCTTCTGTTGGCTAATACGGGTCATGTGATGGTGCCATATTTGCAATTTTTGGTGATATCCCAAGCACAGTACATCCTAGAGAACTTTCCCAGACACCCAATGTACCTATGTGCAAAATTTGGTGTCCAACGGTTTAGGTGTTTGGATGCCTACAGAAGACAGACATTCATTTTTATAATATAGATTTTTTTCAGCCCTTAGTCATTTTTATGTCCTGTTCACCTGGTATAAGACAAGCGGCAGATTTAAAATATATCTATACGCTATCTATTCTACAGTACTATCCAGGTACTAGGACGTCCCACTTGGCTTTACATTAACCCTGTCATGTGGATGATTGTATTTATCTATGTGTTATGTAACTGACCATGAATATTCCCGTATTTACCATTGCGCAAAAGTTAACTGTTTAGTTGCCTTCCTTTTGGGATACCAGGACTATATGTAACATAAAAGTATAGTTTTAGATACAGTATATTAGTTTTGGTAGTTTTTTTCCCAAAACAGCGAACATTTCACCCACTATTAGATAGAGGATGTGCGCTGATGGTGGTTTGACATAAATGTTCCTGTACTAATCTGCACTGCTACATACATGTTCAGTACATGCATGATATATCACATATACAGGGCTTTCACCTACATACCATGTGTCTGAGGACACTAGCATCTTGGCACAAGTGCGCCAGAGAAGGAGAAGAGGATTCCAGCTCTCCTCATGGAAATGGGGAGAGGTAAGTTTCATGTTCTATATTTTTCCTCAGTGAGACTACAGTTAATATATGTGAGGCCTAAATGACTACATGGGGCCCACTATTACTTGTTTGGGGGCCTTAAGAGGAGCTTGGTTACTAGATGGGGCCTAAAATGGACACTTAAAGAGGTTGTGCCATAAACTACTTTCCACTCTAAAGTTTACTCTAATTCCCATTCCTCCTTGGATTTTTTCTTCTTTTCAATTTTTTTTTCAAATGTACCTCATTTGCAGTTTTCTCTTACCTCCCATGCTTGAATCCTACTTCCTGGATTGTCATTTGACTGTTGTCCACTGCCTCAGGGCAATGAGCTGTGTCCTGACACCAGCAGGACATGTGACACTAACCAGTTCATTTTCTACTGCTACATATTTATCATGCTCTGTCTAACTGGATTTATAACAGGCACATCTAATGTCCATCATTTGTTAGAGCAAAATTCATTAGGTTTATCTGTATGTCTATTATCTATCGGCCTGTCTGTCTGTCCATCCATCAATCCATCTATAACTGACATTTAAAGAGGACCTTTCACCACTTTCAAAAAAATCAAACTACACTATGTACCTCATAGTGTATCCCCCTCTGATGGCAGCGGCGCTTTTTTTTTTTCAAAAGGTCCCCCGGTGGCTTCACACGGCCCCCCGTTCTTCTGTCGGGCTTTATGTAAATTAAGAAGCATCGGAACAGGGAGGAGGAGACTCCCTGTTCCTCAATGGGCGTTGCTTCTGCCCTGCTGTGAGCGCTGTCCAATCAGAGCGGACCGCTCACAGCAGGGTTGAACTCCTTCGGCCCTGCTGTGAGCGGTCCGCTCTGATTGGACAGCGCTCACAGCAGGGCAGAAGCAACGCCCATTGAGGAACAGGGAGTCTCCTCCTCCCTGTTCCGATGCTTCTTAATTTACATCAAGCCCGACAGAAGAACAGGGGGCCGTGTGAAGCCACCGGGGGACCTTTTGAAAAAAAAAAAAGCGCTGCTGCCATCAGAGGGGGATACACTATGAGGTACATAGTGTAGTTTGATTTTTTGAAAGTGGTGAAAGGTCCTCTTTAAAGAGGCTCTGTCACTAGGTTTTAACCTATGTATTTAAATACATAGGTTAAAACCCCTTGACTTCTACAGTTAGAACATACCTTTATTGCAGAGTACAGCGCAGCGGTTGTGCTGAAAAAAGACCTTTAATCTCTATGTTAATGAGCCTTCGGAGCACCGGGGGGCGGGCTCTTTCTTCCTGAGCACCGCTTCTTCACCGCCCCCCGGGTCCCGAGGCTCTCTCCGATGCCGACGTCCACGCCCCTCTGAAAATTGATTGACAGCGCTAGGCCATTTGGCCTAGCGCTGAAATCCCGCCGGCGCATGCGCAGAAGCGCTTGCAGTGCCGAACACCGCAAGCGCTTCCATCCTTGTGCGCACGCGCCGTCACTTCGCTGAACCCGGAAGTGACGGCGCGTGCGCACAAGGATGGAAGCGCTTGCGGTGTTCGGCACTGCAAGCGCTTCTGCGCATGCGCCGGCGGGATTTCAGCTGTCAATCAATTTTCAGAGGGGCGTGGACGTCGGCATCGGGGAGAGCCTCGGGACCCGGGGGGCGGTGAAGAAGCGGTGCTCAGGAAGAAAGAGCCCGCCCCCCGGTGCTCCGAAGGCTCATTAACATAAAGTTTAAAGGTCTTTTTTCAGCACAACCGCTGCGCTGTACTCTGCAATACAGGTATGTTCTAACTGTACAAGTTAAGGGGTTTTAACCTATGTATTTAAATACATAGGTTAAAACCTAGTGACAGAGCCTCTTTAAGATAGAGAAGTGGTTTCTGAAGGGAAGGAGCATGTGCGTCCTGTATTAGAAGGCTCACTACAGGACGTAACCAGCAGGTGTGGGGGGGACATATATCATTATACACCCCAGCAAGGCCAGTGGCCTCAGTAGCAAACTACCCTTCTGTCCTGTGTGGGGGGCCTGGTTTGATCCTTGCTATGGAGACCTTACTTTTCTATGTACGCCACTGTTTATGGATCTACTTGTAGTTGTCAAGATATACATTTCCTTGTGCAGTTTTCCACCCTTTTGACCTTGTCTTAAACCCATGTAGGTGGAGCAGATGCTGTCTGAATTCAAGCTTCATGAAGAAGAATTGCAGGTCCTTATGAGCAGAATGCAGGCAGAGATGGAAAGAGGTCTTCACCTGGAGACGAACGAAGAAGCCAGTGTAAAAATGCTGCCGACCTACGTGCGCTCCACACCTGATGGTTCTGGTAAGAGGCATAGGGCAATGTGATTCAATATAGGGACCAACCTGTGGAATATGGATAATGTAGACGCTATCAACATAAATGTTCTACACTATGGTACTGTCCATGATATATCATTGCAGTACACGGTTAGCTTTGACCAACAGAAATCAGTTTGATTCAGAGTTAGCCTTTCTCATGGCTGAGGCGAAAACTAAAACGGCGCCCCCTGACCTATGCCAATTTCTTAACCAAACCCCTCTGCCACAATGAAAGCGCTCATTGCCCATGGCCCTTCAGCTGCCCCCCTCTTGCCCCTACCTGGTGCTGCCTGAGGCAATTGCCTCACCTGGCCTCATTGGTGGTGCATCCCTGACTGTGAAACATCAAAAATTGAACGTTTATGTTTGCATCCCTGACTGTAGCACCGGAAGATCCTCACATGGGTCGAGGCTGTAGATAAAATCAGCAGATGTGCCACCTGTACCCAAATTCCAGTCCACAATGCATGGGCACTGTTTGCAGATGCGGACCCATTCACTTGAATAGGTCCGCGATCCGCAATATTCTTTCCGCACCGCAAAAAAAAAAAAAAACTTCCAAAATCCCACAGAAACGCTTTGTAGCTCTTCCGTGGGCTTCTGCTCTGTGTCTCTTCTCCACACTGCTTCGCAAATATGCCTGGGGGGTGCGTACAAAAAACGCTGCATATAGCGGTATTTGTACGGTTGCCTTTCTGCATATTTACCGTGCTCCTGAGGCCGGATTTCCGTCGACTCCCATTATATTGAATGGGATCGGACAAACTACTGGCTGTACATGGCTGCACGTGGTAGTTAGGGATCTGGCAGGCTGTTCCCCTGCCGGAACCATTAACGCCAGTGTGAAACAGGCCTTAAGCTAGCACAAGAATCCCCTCACTGGGTGGAACCAGTGGCAATGGCCTAGACTGTTTGCCATGTCACCACATGTTACGGACTTTAGCTTTCAAGAGATGATCTGATATGCTCATGATACAGCCAGTCTGTCACTGGGCACAGGGCTTGTCACCAGTCTGAAAGCAAACATAGGCCTAGTTCAAACAGGGGCTTAGTGCAGTTCTTCTGCTCGTGTCCTTCACCCTCAGCACAGCGGCATCAGGATTCCTGCTCTGTCTCCCATTTCTTAACAAATCTTTTATTTGCTCACATTGACATTGCCTGACCATGCAGGGGGAGGGCGTCCGGGAATCTCAGGTTATATAATGTCACGGGGAGACTGCAGCAGAAGTAGAAAAGGGTAGATTGAAAATGGTGACATACAAGAGATGGACACTTTATAACATGGAGAAGAGTCGTGGTTACATGTTTTACCAAGAGATGGATAGATAGATAGATAGATAGATAGATAGATAGATAGATAGATAGATGGATTGTAGATATTAGATGAAGAGTCAAGTCTGAAAGTGTAGGTTCCTGTCTGCCGGAGCCACCTTGCTGTTGGTAGATGGGCCCGAGAGAAATTCGGTTAAAATGTGCACAAAGAGCTTATAATGTTCATGTATAGTAAGTACAATAGTAATGCAATTCAGATTTATCCACATTTTTAGTGTTTGTATGCATCTTTGCACATGCACATGCATATAGTGTTTGCTATGCATATCAGCCATGGTATTGTACACCTGTACTGTATTTCATGTTGTTTGAAGGTAGGTTTGCCACCTGGCTGGTTGTGCCTGGAGGCCAGTGTCATATTTTTTTCCTGGCCTATTGAAGTGCTTGCTCTGGCTCCATATATGGATTGGGAGTCCCTGCTCTGGCTTCATATATGGATTAAGAGTCCCTGCTCTGGTTCATATATGGATTAAGAGTCCCTGCTCTAGCCCTATAAATGGATTAAGAGTCCCTGCTCTAGCCCTATATATGGATTAAGAGTCCCTGCTCTGGTTCATATATGGATTAAGAGTCCCTGCTCTGACTGCATATATTAAGAGTCCCTGCTCTGGCTCCATATATGGATTAAGAGTCCATGCTCTGGCTCCTTATATGGATTAAGAGTCCCTGCTCTGGCTCCATATATGGATTAAGAGTCCCAGCTCTGGCTCCATATATGGATTAGGAGTCCCTGCTGTGGCTCCATATATGGATTAAGAACACCTGCTCCGGCTCCATATATGGATTAGGTGTCCCTGCTGGAGCTCATATATGGATTAAGATTCCCTGCTCTGGCTCATATATGGATTAAGAGTCCATGCTCTGGCTCCTTATATGGATTAAGTGTCCCTGCTCTGACTCCTTATATGGATTAAGAGTCCCTGCTCTGTGTCCATATATGGATTAAGAGTCCCTGCTCAGCTCCATATATGGAAAAAGAGTCCCTGCTCTGGCTCCATTTGTATGGATTAAGTCTCTGCTCTGTGTCCATATATGGAATCAGTGGTATTAAGAACCCTGCCTGTATGGGGATACCTCTGTGTATTTAACTGTTATTCGGTCACTATTTTCAAATGGTCTCTGCCGGGTTTTGAACCTACAACCTTCTGTATTGATGTATACCAGTATATTGTACGGGAGGGTTATTTGTTCAGAGGATAAAAGCAGAAGATCATTTTATATTTTTTTAGCAGTTTGGAAAATATGTAATAGCACAAAATAAATCACAATAGTCTGAAAACTGTAGAAAAATTAAAATAATCAATTAAATCAAATGATGGAAATGAACGTCACTTGATGGGCCGTACTGACCATAAGGCTTCATGCACACGACCGTATCCATATTGCGGTCAACAAACAGTGAATCCGCAAAATACGGATAACGACCATGTGCCATCCGCATTTTTTTGCAAACCCATTGGGTCCATGGACTACATTTTGCAGGCCAGAATAGAACATTTTCTATAATTTGTGGCACAGACTTATGGATATGGACAGCACATGGATAGTATCTGTATTTTACGGATCCGCAATTTGAATTTGATTGTTCCTATTGCAAGCCCTAACCAGATTCTGACTTCTTCTTTTCAGAGGTTGGAGATTTTTTGGCCTTGGATCTCGGTGGAACCAATTTTAGAGTAATGTTGGTTAAAGTAGGGGAGGATCTAGATGGACAGTGGAAAGTCGAAACCAAGCATAAGATGTATTCGATCCCTGAGGATGCCATGACAGGAACTGCAGAGATGGTGAGAAGCATTATGGGAAAGGATTTGGGGTTGACACAATTGTGGGTTAATTTTGGTGGAGTATAAAAAAAATAGCAACTTATTATTGCATTTTTCTGGCTCAATCCACGTGGAAAATATTATGGAAAATACAGGGGCGGGGCTGTGACAACAGCTTCTTGTCCATTTTTATGATTAGATGCTGTGAATTAATGGATTAGACAGAATTGGTGTGAACTGATGGACCTTATGACATACTAGTAAAGGTTATACAACAGAAAAGTAATAGTTTTTTAAACAGTTTTTTTTAAAGTAGTAATTTTTTGAACTTTTTTAATTTATTTTTTATTTTTTTGTGGAGTTACCTTTCAAACTGACTGAGTGTTTTCCTTCCAGCTCTTCGATTACATTGCTGAATGTATCTCAGATTATCTGGATCAGCAGAACATGAAACACAAGAAACTGCCTCTTGGATTTACCTTCTCCTTCCCAGTCCGACATGAGGATATTGACAAGGTGAAGTGTATTAGTGTACATGAGGTGTAGCCATGCAGTTACCTAGGGTATCGCTGCCATATACTGTATGTTGTAGATTTCCAGGGTTACCTATCTGTCATACAGGGCTGATGCCCATTCTCACGTCCAGCCAGTGAAAGTTATTGGGGATGTATTCTGTGCTGCTGGCAGTATTTTGTGATGGACTGTGGTATTTGGCCCTGTTGGGGTGGTATAATGTGCCACAATATGGTATTGCTGGCCCCGCCTTTCATTACTTTGGACCCGACTACAAAACAGGGCCACTTTTAGTATTTTTAGTATTTTTTCAGGGCCACTTTAAGTACCCAGTCCTCCCCTGTCGTCATACACAAAGACTTATAGTAAATTATCTTTATCCAAATCTTCATTATAGGGGATCCTTCTGAACTGGACCAAAGGATTCAAAGCTTCAGGAGCGGAGGGGAATAACATTGTTGGACTGCTGAGAGACGCCATCAAGAGACGAGGGGTGAGCTTTTGGTCAATGTGATGAACTGAGAGACCTTTTTTAAATGTGATAGCCCCTCTCCAAAATAAAACAGTCCACTCTGGAATACACCCCATTGATTTCAATGTATGACGCACCATCCTGAGAGCCACAAATCTGGTATCTGTAATAATATTTCATTGGAAATGCACTTCTCATTGCATAGCAATACTTGGCGTGGGGTAACCCCTTTAAGTATTCTAAAGGTGTAACTGGAAGCTACAGGGGTCAAGTGCAATATCACTGACAGTAAGGCAGGGTCCCCTACTTGCCATGTGGCATTTATAATGTTCGTCTAGGTGACAGAGGAGCCTTTGGGCCCCTTCAGACACCAGTGCCTGGGTAGGACTGCTACTTCTGCACCCCCTATAACTTTGCTCCTGAATAACTTACGTGCATACTGCTTTATATACAGTGCCTTGCTAAAGTATTCGGCCACCTGGAACTTTTCAACCTTTTGCCACATTTCAGGCTTCAAACAAAAAGATATAACATTATACATTTTTGGTGAAGAATCAACAACAAGTGGGTCACAATTGTGAAGTAGAACGAAATTTATTGGATCATTTAAACTTTTTTTGTAATAATAAAACTGAAAAGTGGGACGTGCAAAATTATTCGGCCCATTTACTTTCAGTTCAGAAAACTCACTCCAGAAGTTGATTGAGGATCTCTGAATGATCCAATGTTCTCCTAAATGACTGATGAAGAGAAATAGAATCCACCTGTGTGTAATCAAGTCTCCGTATAAATGCACCTGCTCTGTGATAGTCTCAGGGTTCTGCATCATGAAGACCAAGGAACACACCAGGCAGGTCCGTGATACTGTTGTGGAGAAGTTTAAAGCTGGATTTGGATACCAAAAGATTTCCCAAGCTTTAAACATCCCAAGGAGCACTGTGCAATCGATCATATTGAAATGGAAGAAGTATCAGACCACTGCAAATCTACCAAGACCCGCCCGTCCCTCTAAACTTTCATCTCAAACCAGGAGAAGACTGATCAGAGATGCAGCCAAGAGGCCCATGATCACTCTGGATGAACTGCAGAGATCTACAGCTGAGGTGGGAGAGTCTGTCCATAGGACAACAATCAGTCCAACACTTCACAAATCTGCCCTTTATGGAAGAGTGGCAAGAAGAAAGCCATTTCTCAAAGATATCCATAAAAAGTCTGGTTTACAGTTTGCCACAAGCCACCTGGGAGACACACCAAACATGTGGAAGAAGGTGCTCTGGTCAGATGAAACCAAAATCCAACTTTTTGGAAACAATGCAAAACGATATGTTTGGCATAAAAGCAACACAGCTCATCACCCTGAACACACCATCCCCACTGTCAGACATGGTGGTGGCAGCATCATGGTTTGGGCCTGCTTTTCATCAGCAGGGACAGGGAAGATGGTTAAAATTGATGGGAAGATGGATGGAGCCAAATACAGGACCATTCTGGATGAAAACCTGTTGGAGTCTGCAAAAGACCTGAGACTAGGACAGAGATTTATCTTCCAACAAGACAATGATCCCAAACATAAAGCAAAATCTGCAATGGAATGGTTCAAAAATAAATGTATCCAGGTCTTAGAATGGCCAAGTCAAAGTCCAGACCTGAATCCAATTGAGAATATGTGGAAAGAGCTGAAAACTGCTGTTCACAAACGCTCTCCATCCAACCTCAAAGAGCTCCAGCTGTTTTGCAAGGAAGAATGGTCAAGAATTTCAGTCTCTAGATGTGCAAAACTGATAGAGACATACCCCAAGAGACCGCAGCTGTAATCGCAGCAATAGGTGGCGCAACAGAGTATTAATGCAAGGGGGCCGAATAATTTTGCATGCCCAACTTTTCAGTTTGATTATTACAAAAAAAGTTTAAATGATCCAATAAATTTCGTTCCACTTCACAATTGTGATCCACTTGTTGTTGATTCTTCACCAAAAATTTAAAATGTTATATCTTTTTGTTTGAAGCCTGAAATGTGGCAAAAGGTTGAAAAGTTCCAGGGGGCCGAATACTTTCGCAAGGCACTGTAGATGTTTTATGTGATGTATTGCAGCTCTCCTACAGTTATATGTGATTTAGTATTATACTGTTTCTTTATGTTCTCCTGATGTGGCGATCATTCTATCTCTGCCCTCTCCAGGATTTTGAGATGGATGTTGTGGCTATGGTGAATGACACTGTTGCTACAATGATCTCCTGTTACTATGAAGATCACCGTTGTGAAGTTGGCATGATAGTAGGTAAGTGTGCATTCAAAAGCACCGATGTGAGGTTGGGTTGTCATCATGTTTTTCCCATCCGTTTGACGTATACTTCTTGGTCTGTACAGATCACTTTACTGCAGCTATCTTATCACTACAAGTAGGATTACAAAAACAAGTAACAGTTCTGTAGAGATAAGACTGGATCCATCATTAACAATAGGTGATTTCACATCTTATCTACTCCCTCCTGATCTTTGCAAAGGTTACAGGGGATGAAAACTTTAGAAGTCAATTAGGTCCCCTCCTGTCCATTGTGTCGATAGCCCATGATTGCTTTTTGTAACACAAAAAATCTCCAGGCGCTCTCTCCCTACCAGCCACCACTGCTCCCTGCAGTCTTCTTGGTGGGCACTGGCGGAGATGCCAGATGGCTTGTGTGCAGAATGCATGGCCATCCAACCAATTACAGAACTAGGCCGTTTCACCAATCAGGAGGTGAAGTTGGCAGGTCAATCAGGAGGCTCAGTCAGCGGACTGATCAGGGGAATAGTAGGGTGACCAATCCAAGTGCCCAATGCTCTATTTTAACTTTCTTGTGCTGCTACTTTGGACATATATTGTGCCCAACAACCTACTTACTGTGATTTAATTGTGATTGCGTATCTCCGTTTTTCTGAACCAGTTTGCACTGGTTGATACTCAACATTACTTGAGTACTATAGCTGCCATGGTGTCCGGCTACCAGCTGCAGGGCCAATCCCACTAAACTTCTGGGTTGGTTCTAACACAGAAAATAAAGCTAATTCAACTCCTGTCTCCATTATAGGTGATGCACAGAGAGAAGGGGCTGATTTAACCATTGCACTGAACTATTGCACACAACCAGTCCCTAGCTTCACTAGTCACGCCCTGAAACACAGAGGATGAAGAGGCTTCCTTTCTGTCCTTGGGGTCTGCTATGGTACTCAAAGTATACAGTTCTAGTCAAAAGTTTGGAAGCATCTTTTCATTCTGTGTTTTTTTTTCTAGATTGTAGATTCATATTGAAGACATGATGGCCATGAAGGAACAGATGCAATTAAGTAGTAAACCAAAAAGTGTTAACCAAACCAGAATAGTTTTTATATTTTAGATTCTTCACAGTAGTCCCCTTTTGCTTTGAGGACAGCTTTGCACACTCTTGGCATTGTCTCAATCACCTTCTTGGGGTAGTTGCCTAAAATGGTTTTCCAATAGTCTTAAAGGAGTTCCCACTCTGCAGTCCAACTCATCCCATACCTGTCTCAATTTGGTTAAAGCAGAATGCCCGCAAAAAATTTTATTCTCTGACCTGTTAGAAAGGTGCATGATATAATCTGTAGTGATTGTCATTTTCTTATCAGTGACTGTTTCTGTGAGTAAAAACCTCTCTTCTTATTGTAGCTGGGTCATGTGACCAACTCCCTGACCTCCAACTGACCCAGGACAGAAAGCCAGTAACTGCTCTATTCATTCCTATGGGAGCCTCACTTTCAGTCTCATAGGAATACATAGAGAATTAGACTTCCTGTCCACACATAAGTCTGTGTGTGAGTTGGTGGGTCTAATTGCTGGTCACATGACACAGATAAGAAACTTCAGGATGATATAAGTCAAAAATTCAGACACTGGTAAGAAAATGACATTCACTACAGATTACATCATGTACATTTCTAGCAGGACATGGAATAAAATATTTGTCGGGAGTTCTTCTTTAAATTCAGGTGATTGTGGAGGCCATGTCATCTGATGCAACACTCCATTACTCTCTTTCTTGCTCAGATAGCACTTACATAGCCTGGATATGTGTTTGGGGTCATTGTCCTGTTAAAAACCAAATTATGGTCCCTCTAAGCACAAACCAGAGAATGCTGTGGTAGCCATGCTGGTTAAGAGTGCCTTGAATTTTGAATAAATTGCCAACAGTGTTTCCTACAAAGCACGCCCACACCATCACACCTCCTCCTCCATGCTTCACAGTAGGAATCACACATTTAGGAACAATCTGCACATGGTTGAAACCAGTATCTAAAATTCTGACTTAGAATACAGTACAGATTTTCAATGGTCTAGTGTTCATTCCTCATATTTCTTAGCCCAAGCAATTCTCTTCTATTTCTTCTTCTTCTTTGGTAATGGCTTTTTTTGCAGCAATTCGACCATAAATTCCTGATTCTCACAGTCTCTTCTGAACAGATGTTCTTGGTCTCTCTAAAGCATCTATTTAAGCTCTAACTTTAATTGCTGATTATTTGAGGTTTCTTAGGATGGTAACTCTAATGAACTTATCCTCTACAGCAGAGGTAACTCATGGTCTTCCTTTCATGGGGTGGTCCTCATCAGAGCCAGTTTTATCATAGTATTTGATGGTTTTCATGACTGCACTTGAGAATACCCTCAAAGTTCTGGAAATGTTTTGAATTTACTGACCATCTTGTCTTAAAGTAATGATGGACTTTAATTTTTTCTTAGTTTAGTGGTTTTTACCATAATGTTGATCAGAATACTAGTAGAATAGGGCTAAACATTGTATGGACTGTATACCAATTGTACTTGGGCACAACAGAAATCGTGGTCTCAAACACATTATGAAGGCAAGAAATTCAACCAAATTAACTGAAGGCATACCTGTTAATTGAAGGCCATTCAAGGCAACTACCTCATGAATCTAAATGACACAATGCCAAGAGTGCAAAGCTGTCATCAAAACAAATGGGGGTTACTGTGAAGAATCTAAACTATAAAACATATTCCGGTTTGGTTAAAGGGGTTGGACACTTTCTAGTTGTTGTTGACCAATGTGTTTCTGAGATGATTGTATGGCACTTACTACTAGTCTTTGTTGAACTTGTGCACCATATTCTATATTTCATATGGCATGCCCTCTTGTTTAAAAAGTCTTTTGTGCTGGCCACACAGAGGCCCTGTCCATAAGATGGCCGCTGATGGAGGGTCATGTGACCAGGCAAATCACCTCCATGTGATGTCTCCTCCATTCAAACACACTGCACTTGCACTAAACATCCTACAGAGCAAATGTGGATGGCAAGTTCAGTGTCTTTGAATGGAGAAGACATCAGATTGAGATGATTTGCCTTATGTCCCTCCATCAGTGGCCATCTTATGGACAGGTCCTCTGTGTGGACAGCACAAAAGACTTTGTAAACAAGGGGGCATAGCTTATGAAATATAGAAAATGGTGTAGAATTTTAACAAAGGCTATATTAGTAAGTGCCATGTAATCATCTTACAAATACATTGGACAACATTAACCAGAAAGTGGCCAACCCCTTTAACACTTTTCTGTTTACTGCTTATTTCCCATCTTTGTTCCTTCATCATTTTCATTACTTCAATATGAATCTACAATGCTGCTAAGAAAAACTATGAAATGAAAAGATAGGTCCAAACTTTTGACTTGTGCTGTATAAGTAAGTGCAATCACGTTCATCAAAACAACTTTTTATCTGTCTGGACAACCCTTTTAATTTAAAAGTTTCTTGCAACGACATGAGTTATCTATCCCACCACTTAGAGTTGACCTATCTTCACTTTGATCTTCCAGGCACTGGATGTAATGCCTGTTACATGGAAGAGATGTGCAATGTGGAGCTGGTGGAAGGAGAAGAAGGTCGCATGTGTGTCAACACAGAGTGGGGTGCATTTGGTGACACAGGTGAACTAGAAGACTTCCGTCTGGAGTACGATCGAGTAGTGGATGAGGGCTCCCTAAATCCTGGTCAGCAACTGTAAGGACACACTACATTTTTCCAGTCTTTCAAAGTTATCATTCTAGGGATTAGTAAAGGTCACAACATTAGGAGCCCCACTGATTGAACATATACCATATAATACATATATATATATATATATATATATATATATATATATATATATATATATATAATTTTATTATCATTCTTTAACATTGTATATAGTATATTTTATTTCAGTCCAAGTCTATGACCAACACAAAATAAATGTCTTTATCTGAAGATAAGTTTGGATTTTTGCCTAAATGTTTTGGTGTCCTTAAATGAGGAGCTTTTATTTTGACTCCCTTGCTGTCTACTCCTACCATGGAATAGCTATGAGAAGATGATTGGAGGAAAGTACATGGGGGAACTCGTCAGACTGGTCCTGATGAAGATGGTGAATGAAAATTTGGTATTTGGAGGAGAAGCTTCTGAAAAACTGAAGATGAGAGGAAGTTTTGAAACACAATTTGTGTCACAGATAGAAGGGTAATAAAGAAATAATCTTGCATTTCTAGTAATATATCTTTAGGGTCCTTTCACACGGATGGATAACAGCCCAGAATAAGTCAATTGACGCTTGTTTAAAGGGCCTTTTACACTGGACGATTGAAAACAGTATGGGGATGAATGATCATCAGTACTATCATTCATCCCTCATACAGTTATGTGTTGGCAGCACATCTCCTGTTTAGACAAGATGTGCTGTACAAATGACTATTTTTATGTTAAGACCAGATCGGTCAGGTTCATGGTCCTCCAAATGAACATTCAGAGAAATGCTATTTCTCCATCATTGATCCATGTGAAAGGGTCCTCCTTACTCTTTAACATTAAAAGGGTTGTCCTTTGTTGGTAAAAGGGATACCTGATGATTAGTTCTGGTGCTCTCTGAGATCAGTCAAAATATCTTGTGACCATGTCTGCAAGCCTTTAAAAGGACATCTGTCAGCAGATTTGTACCTATGACACTGGCTGACCTGTTACATGTGCACTTGGCAGCTGAAGACATCTATGTTGGTCCCATGTTCATATGTGCCTGCACTGCTGAGAAAAATTACGTTTTAATATATGCAAATGAGCCTCTAGGAGCAATGGGGGCGTTGGCTTACACCTAGAGGCTCAGCTCTCTGCAACTGCTGCACCTCCTGCACTTTGATTGACAGGACCAAGCGTGATGACGTTTACGCTACTTGGCCCTGTCAATCAAAGTGCAGAGGGCATGGCATTGCCCAGTGAAGTCGGTGTAATTCACAGGCAGGGCCCTATGGTAATAGATACACTATTTCTAGCAAATCAATAGGAAATCAGAATGAGGTACATCTCTTTATTAACCCAAAATGTCCAAATAGTGCATTCAAACATGGGTTTTCTGAGCCAGAAAGTCTCTTTGTTGTCATTTGTTCAACTCTTTTTTTCCTTGTTCTTATTTCCAGAGACTCTACAGACTTTAAGCAAACCTACAACATCCTGCGGACGCTTGGTCTGCAGCCCACACTGGGCGACTGTCATGCTGTACGTATGGCATGTGAAAGCGTGTCCACACGAGCTGCTCTCATGTGTGGAGCCGGCCTTGCTGCAGTCCTCAACCGCATGCATAAGAACCGGGGAGAAGACATCCTCAAGATCACAGTTGGGGTGGACGGATCTGTTTACAAACTCCACCCTTTGTAAGTTAAAGTACTTCATTGTTTACATCAAGGTAAAATGTTACTCTCCCAATTTATTTTTTCGTGGAATAAAGTCACCTAGCATAAACTAATAGTGGACCGAATACTGGGCGTAACTACCATAGCGGCAGACCATGCAACTGCTATGGGGCCCAGGACAAGAGGGGCCCAGTTTTAGTTGGGATTATCTCCTCTTCTACTGGAGGTGAAAACCTGGTCAGGACTCTACCCTCTAATGAAACAACTTTTAGCAAATGAGGCAGTGGACAAATGGCCCAAGGGGTTTAGGCAGAAACCCTTCTGTCCTGTGTGGGGGGCCTGGTTTGATCCTTGCTATGGGGCCCTTACTTCTCTGTGTATGCCACTGACTGAATGATTCTAAGCTGGGTGGACCCATTTATTTTTGCATAATAGTGATTCTAAAATGTGTTTGACTCCATTTCCTTCTGCTTTAAGCTTCAAGGATAAGTTCCATGCAGCAGTCCACAAGCTGACACCAAGATGTGAAATCACCTTCATCCAATCAGAGGAAGGCAGCGGGCGAGGGGCGGCCCTGATCTCAGCAGTGGCATACAAGATGGCTTGCCTTATTGGTCATTAGCTATCGATGCAACATACTCCTTAGAAATATGTTTTCCCTACCTCTGGTGATCTACAGACCTGCAGACCTGTACAAAAAACAACCTGCAGGGCTCCATCACATCAACATTTCCAGACTTGAAAAGCAGATATGGACCCATCATGATATTTTAAGAAGTGCAAAGACCTTCCCAAACCTTCACATTGTATTCTGAAGTACAGGACATCTGTGCATTGTCAAGTATCTTCACTTAAGTGCACGCCAGATGGGACATTCCCAACAGTGCTCTAAGAACCTAGTCATCCAGCAAAGCCAAGCAAAGAGACAGTCATATCCTGGTGAAGACACATCTTCAAGATATTGCTTTAAGGTTACAGAGTTGTACATTTTCAGTTCTCACGTGGATTTCTCAGGTAATATGTTTCTAGAAGTGGACAGACATAAGTAGAGAAGCTAAAGAGTTTACAGGGTTTGAGCCCTCATCAAACCTAATGCTCAACATTCAAGAGAATGGAGAATTGGAAGTTATATTTAGTACTTTGGTCAATAGTTTAGATCTACAACCTGGGGCGTAGCTAAAGGCTCATGGGCCCTGGTGCAAGAGTTCATCTTGGGCCCCCCTTCCCTCAGTGCTTTGTGCATCTTCTTATGCGGCGCAAGGGTCTTTGGGCCCCCTCAGGCTCCTGGGCCCGGTAGCGACTGCTACCTCTGCACCCCCTATAGCTACGCCCCTGTCTACAACATATAGTAAATGTGAAGAATCCATCTACAGTCTATACATTCATTAAAGTGATTTCTTTCTCCTGGAATCTATATAATGTATGTTGTGAATTGTACATTTTGTCAGAGTATTGTATGTATACAAGAATGTGGCCAGCAGTAATCATTAATGACAGAACAGTACATTACACTGTAAGAAGAAAATGAAATATTTCTTAAATGACTATTGTGGAATGGACATTTTTTGGAACCAAAGTGTACAGGTAACTATAAAATGGGTCATCACAACCTTCACCTCTAACCCAGATATCCAAGACTTTTATACCACTGTTAATCCATATAAGGAAAGATAATCCATATAAGGAAAGAAGGGCAGCATCTGCTCCTCCTCTGCTCTTCATTGTAGATAACCACACCCATGAGGAATTGAAATACAGCCAACCTAGGAGCACCTTCTCTCAAAGGTCTTGGCTTCAGGAGCTTCCTCTATTTAATATTTACCCTTAATCAGCTTTTTTCATGGTTACTTGTTACCATTTTTCATTAATTCTTGTTTTACAATGTAAATGTTTAATGATGTTAGAAAATGGTGTAGTATGAACATTAAGAACGACTTCAGTTAAATAAACCTCATATCAGTGTATTTTACAGTTTTATAGTAATGGTCTTCAGTGAAGAATATATCTAGTGCTAAGTGAGTTTTTGGTAAGCAAACCTTTTGGTTAGATGTTTGCTGGTGTTCACTAAAGAAGAAAGAAATCTAAAAGGAGTCTGTACTTTGAAGTTCAACAAATTGAATTCCAAAGAATAAGATAAAATACAAACTTCAATAAAATAATTTAAACATAGATAAAACATCTGCTCATAGGAAGTATAAAATACACTTACGCATTTCAGAAGAGTCCCTCAATCATAACAATCAATGCTATGATTAAGGAACTCTTCCGAAACGCGTACGTTTTTTTGTACATCCTCTTGAGCAGATGTTACCTATTTTTACCTTAAATTAATAAAGTTTGGATTTTATTTTATTTTTGGGAATTCATGTTGCTGTTTTTTAAGTCTCATATTTCTTCTGACTCTGGATGTTTTGTCCATGCACGAGGTTACTCAGAAGACGTGGTTCTAGTGATTGGGTGACTAGGAAATTCACTGTTTAACCAGGCGAAACTCTTTGTAGGTTTAGCTCAGCTGAATGTAATGATGCCATTCACTTAGCGATCCGTTGCTTCATTGTGGAGAAAAATTACTTTTCATCCATATGCAAATGAACAGTTAAGTGCACTGAGGTTGGGCCCGAACTACTTTGTGCACCCTTGCTCCTCCTGCTTCGTCTACCAGTCCCTCCCTCTCCTTCTTGATTGACAGGGCCAGGTTCCCGCATAGCCATCTTGCCTGGCCCTGTCAATCAAGAAGGAGAGGGAGGGACTGGCGGAGGAGCAAGGGTGCACAGAGTGCCTTAGGCCTACCCTCAGTGCACTTAACTACTTATTTACATATGAATTAAAATTACTTTTTCCACTAGAATGAAGCAAACAGATGGTTAAGAAAAAGGTATTATTTCATTCAGCTGAGCTAGCCCTACAAGGCATTATCCCCGGTGAACTCCCTGGTGACCGATTCCTTGTAATAATTTTCTACCAGAATACAGTTAAAAGTATTGTAAGAATATCACAAACTACTAGCTATGGTGACTTGCCATGATTCAGGCGGGTTCATTTGATATTTACAGACTACATGCTATACCTCTTTTACATTATGCTGCTTACTGTAAGATATAAAGCCAGACATAAGGACATCTGTGTTTGTTACATATGGTTCTATGACATGTATGCCTTTATCAGATATTACTTTGATGTATATATATATATATATATATTCATACATTTCAATAAGACAAGCCTATTATGGCATTTAGACATCATATACGGAAGCCCACTCTATGGGTAGGGCCACATAGGATGCATATGCTGCAGATTTACCATCAGATTTGCATGCAGTGTATTGCAGTAATGGCAAGGTGGATGCAATTTTAGCAAATCTCATTCACATGCAGTTGAAAAAAATCTGCAGTATGTCAATTTATGCTGTGGATTTCCACCACAGATTTTATCACTTGCAATGCACAGGGGGAAATTTGCAGTAAATTTACAGCAAACTTCTTTACGTATCCACTTGGATTTTCCTTCAGATTTTCCCCTATTATTTAACCTATTAGCTAGAATGAGGAGCCGTCCATCCATTTTAATGGCCAGCATGTAAGGAAAGCGTGTGGCCAGGTGTTAGCCAAGGATTTCAGAGGTGGAACCTGTGACAACATAGGCCAGACTGAAAAAGGTATAGTCTTGCTAAGACAAGCCCTTTAGTTGGGCAGTATGCAAGTCTTATCATCGTAGATAATAATAGATCATTTGGCTAGATTAGGATGGCCAACCTGTCTGCAAAAAACGAGGTCAAAAGAAGTCTTCTATGAGATCTGTCTAATTGGTATACTATTACAGAGCCATCATGGAGAGAAAATTTATACCTTAAATTGATGGAATTTCCTAAGACGGAAGGTGTCATCAGAAAATGATCTATTGTTTCAAGAGGGTTTTCGTATCACAAACTGGCATGCTTACCAGATAGGGTGACCCCTGTAGATGCAAACACTTCTTTTTTCCAAAAATACCCCACCACTCCACTGCTGTGCTCCTCGCTGTTTTTGGAGCACTATATGCTACTTTGGACCATCGGTACAGGGTGGAGGAGACATCTGGTTTCCTCAGGGTGCGTCTCTTTCTCCATGGCTCCGTCCAATTGCAGCGGACCTTGTCAAAGCCAGGGAGAAGGTGAGCTGTTCTTGTGATATTTGGTAAATGTATGGGCTATGTAAGGGAGTACAGCAAGTACTATGGTCGTTTTCATAGACTATTCTCGTGAGATTTACCAAATACGGTCCGCTGTGATACAAAAAACCATGAAAGTTTTTAGACTTTTTTTTAGATATTTTGATGATTTTTTAACCATATTTTCAGACTATAAGACGCACTTGATTATAGGATGCACCCAAGTTTTAGACAACAGAAAATAGTAAAAAAAAATATTTCCTACTAATTAAAACTTCTCTTCTCCCAAGGTAGTGACCCTTTTGCACTAGGGTGATCTGCTGAAGGAGTGTTCATAAGAACTCTTGTTTGGCATCATTGCTCTATGTCAGTGATGGCTAACCTCCGGCACTCCAGCTGTGGTGAAACTACGACTCTCAGAATGCTCTGTTCCTATCTATGGAGTTTTGAGAACAGCGAAGCAAGTGTACATCTTGGGAGTCGTAGTTTTACCACAGCTGGAGTGCCGGAGGTTGGCCATCACAGGTATATGTAAACATGGCGGCATTTTAGGCCAATTGCATCTTTTATGCTGGCCTAAAAATAAAAAAACTCACTATTGTCAGTAGCACATCTTTCTATGTATACAGGAGATGTACTATTAACAATATGCAAACAAAATAGAGTATGAATGATTTTGGTCATCCCCATACAGTTTGCACTGTAAATTCCTTCAATTTGTAATATAATTTATTGGCATTCTTTTTGGGGCTTAAATCCACAGTCCTTCTCTTACATAGTTCTCAGGAAATTTGAGTAGCCAACCTGCGGAGGACATTATACTAACCTGGTCCCCTCTGCTGGGTTCATTCTCTAACGCTCCCGGGCCGGCTCTTCCTTTTCCTGCAGAGCTGTGATCAATATTTGTCAATGGGTGGACACGTGACCACTGCAGCCAATCACCTGCTCCCCTTGCTTCACATGACCAGAGCAACATGCCAGGAAATCAGTACAGGCAGGAGGAATGGAGAACAGAGCAGGACAGACAGGGAGCTGAGTGCAGCGCCATCTGGAACTGCTGAGGATTCTATGTTTGGACTATAAGACGCAAGAATTTTTCTTGCTAAAAAAGTGCGTCTTATAGTCCAATAATATGGTATATATTAAAAAACTTCCTAAAGTCACACAGCTTTCACACTGGCCACTAGACTTTAAATAATTCAAAACTTCCTGTTCTTTGCGAACCTCCACGTGGGTCATAAACATAATAGCCAGGAGGAGACCTAAGTGACTTCTGTGGGAAAGTTTTCTAGGCATTCTCTGTGATTTGTTCAGAGGTCAGGAGAGAGCATATAAGCTGTGAACTATAGTGAATAGTGCATTCCGTGTTATCTACATATAGGTGATATCTTTCATTGTAATCCTACCTGTGATAATAATGAGATGGCTGCTAAAAGTTACCTATGAAAACGGGAAGTCTCGACATATCTGAGGCCTAGTGGCCAGTGCATGAACTGAATGACTTTAAATTAAACAATGTCATTTTCTGATGCCACATTCCCTTTAAAAATAGATGGGTGTACATTGAACATCATAGACAGAACTCTAATATCCCTATTTTTTCAGTTAGTTCTATACTAATGTGGCTTCTTCTAATCAGTATGCATTGTACATTATATATTGGACAGGTTGGCAATCCTGGGCCAGATTACATGGGGGCCTATCAAGTCTGCATATGACTGTGCACAAAACTGACTTGGCTATTGACTTTGGCCCTGCAAACACATTGGAATCAGGCCGATATACAGATTATATGTGTATATGTCCTAGAGTGTTCACCTCATGTCATTTATCTTTCAGTATTTTAGACTATTCTTATGATGGCTTTTAGAGTGTAAGTCTCCATTTCTTGTATGTGTACTACATTACCTTGTAATTGACCTATTGTTATATAGACTATTACATCTATGGTGTGTTTTTAATGACAACAAATCAGGTCATGTATGTCTAATAGAGATGAGCGAATCTATTCGCCGCTTCGTAGATTTGATACGAATCTTGGAAATTTTTTACACCGAAGCGAATCTGAATATTTTCAGATTCGCTTTGGAAAATTCATCTAAAATCTTTGTACACTCGTTCTTTGTGCGAGCCCAGACAATAATACGCTAAAGCTTTGTACGCACTTTGTACGCTCAGGCGTAAGTATTCAAGGGAATTTTCGCAGAATACGACAGAATAACGAATGATTTGTACGCAGCTTCGACCGAATAGCTTCGTATTCTTGCGAATCTTTTAAAAAATTCGACGAACATTTGGCGAAGCGAATTTTGGATGATTCGCTCATCTCTAATGTCTAATCTGTTCAATTTCAGGTTTTAATTTATAAGTACACTGGTTAAGGCCTGTATAGCCGTGTAAGGCATTATGACGCATTGTGATGCCGATTTCTTCCTGTAAAAATAAAAGATGGAAATAAGATGTTTCTGACTCGTTGTGCAAAGAGTAAAAAAAACTATGGGGGAGATTTATTAAGACCAGAGTTTGAAAACCAGCAAAAGCATTGTAAAATTGAAAGTTTTTTTGCTCTAGAAAACTGACAAAACATGCATAATAAATTCCCCTTGTGTAGTTATTATCCAGCCTGGATCTTTGCTGCTTCCTATGGAAACTCTGAGGAACATTTACTATGGCGTTTACGCCAGAATTCTGGCTTGGAAAAGTCACAAATGCTGTTGTACGCTGTCTTTGCAGTGAAATTTGCAACCTTTTGGCCCTCACGCCAAATGGTGTGAAAAGGGGGCATTGTTAGAACCGGGAAGGGATGGACCAGAAGGACCCACATATCGGTCTTTATTCACTCCAGTTTTCTGCTGTAAATAAAGATAGAAACCAACGGCATCTAGAAGGCTGCCATAGATTTCAATGGGTTTCACGGCCTGCTGGAGAATGTGACAAATGGGAGGCCTGTGCCTCAACGTAAATTTGTCACATTCTCTGGTAGCCCAGAGGCAATCATAAAACACCCGTTATGATGGACCCTTTTATGTTATAGAACTGATGTTCCCAGCCAGGGTCACCTGGAAGACTGGGGTTCCTTGAAACAAGATCATGGGATCCCTAGCAAGCAACCTGTCACTGCAGTAGGGGATAATAGTTTCTTCTGATGCTTGGCAATGGAATCAACAAGTCTGGGACAGAATACAGAGCTGAGAAAGTACAGGTTCTCCGGGAGTGACAACATATTCATACTCAGGGGTTTCAGAATGATGAGAATATACGGTTTTATCATTTGTACACTAGTTTTGTACAAAAGCTGCAAATTTTGCCACAAGTGCCATTTTGCTGCAGAATTTGAGACTTTTTGCTGTTTTATGCCACCCTCTACAGTTTTGAAAAGTAGTGTAAAATTGGGCATGCTTTGGTATGTCAGTTGGTTTCATGCAAGATGTATCATTGCAATTTTTTTAAAAAGTCACAAAATCAGTCCAGTAAGGGAGTGACGTAGGAAAAGTGCCATACTATTTCACGATTTAAGGATGCACCAAATTTAACAAAAATTGTGTGATCAAAACAGGCTTCAAAAAGTCCCATCATGATATATTTCCTCTCACCAACCTAGTTCTCTATTATTCAGAACACATTTTTACTGCAGCATACTGCTGGAGCATGCGGTAGTAGTGTACACGATTCTGACGCTCCCTGGTCCGCACATTGATGAGTAAGAGTACACATTTCACTCCCTTTGGGGCACTCACTGGCGTTGAGGGTTTTCCTGACTGTAGACTGTAGGTTGCGGTGCTCTTGATGTTGAGGGTCATCAAGGCAGGGTTCCCAGGGGTGAGAGTCAATGATGATGCTGGGTTTGGTGCAGTAGGTTCACTGTACTTAACTGCAGCAGTTAACAGATAAGCTACATAGCTGTACACATTAAACGCAATTTTTCACAGTTGGCAGTAGTTGCAATTCCTGAGGCTGTGTATAGAAGGTTGATCTCTCTCCCTTTCCTTACCAGAACCTAAGTGATGACCATACACAGTATAAAGGCTGTGATTTAAGGTCTTTGGGTTCCATCTCATGTCCCTCAACATGTTTGCATTCACTTCACAAGAAGCCAATGTAAATGATCTTTGTGTAGAAGAACTAATAATAGTACACAAGGGTCCTGGCTGAGAAAGGATCAGGGAATAATCACACAAGACAGAGTGCTTTCATTGAGATTAGGACAATAATAGAACAAGGTGAAGATCTGAAATTTCATTAGAACTAGAGAAGGAAGACCACAATGTAATGGTGACACATTGAACCACATTTACCGTATTCCACTTTGCCCTTCACCCAGGGTCGACTGACGAGTGGACCTAGGCTATAACACAATAATGGTCCATGTAGGTCTAACTAGAAGACAATCCCATTTGAAGCTGACTTTAAGGCCACTCTCCTGTCACTTGGATCTATTGATTAACAAGTTGATTTGCAATAGACCTCTAAGACTTATTTCAGAAACGTCCTGTGTGGACAAGAAAACAACAAAGATGGTTACATATTAAAAGTACGGTCAAAACCACCAAACCTCCTAACTTTCCAGATGTCAGAGGAGGTAAGGATTGGGCAGTTGACTTTCAACATGCCCAATCCTTTTGTTCTTTGGAAGAAAGGAGCCAAAGTCAAGTGTCTAACCGAGGCTTTCCCCTCTCTCCTCTTCAGAACACAAGCATGCTCAAAACTAAGCTGAGCATACATATGTATGGAGGGATCAGGATAGCTGTCAGAAGAATGAGCTTTCGTAGGATGAGTATCTCATGTGTATGGCCACACTGGCGACACTACAGGGGGCCACATAACTACTGGGGGTATGACAGGGGTACATTATAACTACTGGGGGTATGACAGGGGTACATTATAACTACTGGGGGTATGACAAGGGTACATTATAATGACTTGGCCATGACAAGGGGATATTATAAGTACTGGGTCAATAAAGGAGGCATTATAACTACTGGGAGCCATACAGGGGGACATAAGTGCTGGGGGAGTAAAGGGGGACATTATAACTATTGGGTTCACTACTGTACATGAGAATATTATAACTACTGGGGCCACTACATGGGGACATTATTATAATCTAGGGGATCTACAGGGTGACATTATAACTGTTGGGGCAATAAATGGGGCATCAAGAATAGTTCACATTCAGGCCTATCTGTTTTAAAACGCCAGGGCAGAATTTCAGCCACAGTCCTGCCCTGGGTAGACTGGTAGGACGTTTTGCACCATCTTTTGCCCAAACGCTAAATTATTAGAAATGCATCTGATATGTGGAGTAGAAGAAATTTAAGTTTATCCTTGCAAGGACAACACATTGAAACCTGGGACTGTCCCTGCTCTTCAGGGACAGTTGGCCTGTATGCAAGTTTATTAGTTATGAGATATGGATATAACCTGTCTGGTAAGATTCTGGGTGGGATGAAAATATTAGATTAATTATGGAACGCTGATATGAAGTCTGTAGGGGACTTGTATGAGGGGGAAGAGAACCAGAAGATTCTATCTATATCAGGTGTCTAGGGGGTTTCTGTGTAGGACATCAGTAGGGGCTGATATTTGCTGGAGGGATTGGAATTTGAACACTTAAGCTCTTATCTCTTGCAGCTCTGCAGGGCCATCTTTGGTTCTCTGCCTCTGGCTTGGTCCTATTTTAACTGTAGTTCAGATAAAGAGCGGTATAAAAAGTGGGGGTCTGTGAACTGAGGGGCACTGGACAAAAGAAGACACCCGAGATGGTAAGTGGCTGCTGTGTTATATACTTGCCATATATATATTTAACTTCATTCTAGGTAAAATAACCTACCTTAGATATTTTACCACTGACACATGTACTAAGCTCTGCAGAAAAGACTTTCTATGACTTCCTCTAACCTGCTGGAATAGTCTAAGGGTTACAAGACTTGAAATTGTTTGCAAGTTACCCTACTGAATATAAGATTTTAATTCCTTGCGATTTCTAGAAATTCCTTTGTATCTGTTCAGCAAATGCCCTGGGGACTATGGTACTTTTCAGGACGTCCCTGCATGAAGAACATGTCATACATGAGGCCATCACAGAATTCCTGTTCGTTTGTGTATGTTAATGATTGACATTCCCAATCTGCATAGCCATAATGTGAGGAGCATGTAAAACCTCTAGCACTGGAGAACTGTGTAGTGCAGAAGTCTTAAAAGGAACCTGTCATGATGGAAATGTAGTGCAATCATCATCTTATAGAGCAGGAGGAGCTGAGCAGATTGATATATAGTTTTGTGGGAAAATATTCAGTACTTGATTGAAATTCCTGCTCTTGTCATGCTCAAGAGTCCAGTGGGCGGTCTTGTATATATATAGTTGCCAATCACTGATTAAGACCACCCACTGGAGAAGGAGCAGGGATCCCAATGAGTCCATATTATACAGAATCGTTGAGAATGATAATTTCCCCCTTATGAAATGCCTAACAGGTTCCCTTTAAACATGACCAGTCACAGAGATAAGTCCCTCTTTAAAGGGGGCTGTCAGCAAGAAAACCACTGTTACACCAGACACAAGGCCTTGTAGGGCTAGCTCATCTGAATGTGATAATACCTCTCACTTAGTGATCTGCTGCTTCATTCTGGAAAAAAAGTATTTTCAATCCATATGCTAATGACCATTCAAGTGCACCAAGGGCAGGGCCAAGGCACCGTGTGCACCCTTGCTGATCATGCTTCCTCTGCCTCCTCCCCCTCTTTCCCCAAATCCATCTCCTTCTTGATTGACAGGACCAGGTTCTTGTATTGTCTTCTTGTCTGGTTCTGTCAAGTGGGAAGGAGAGGGAGGGGCTGGCAGAGGAAGGAGGAAGAACAAGGGGGCACAGAGTGACTTGGGTCCGCCCTTGGTGAACTCAGCTGTGTATGTGTATATGGATTAAAAGTACTTTTTCTCCAGAATGAATCAACCGATCGCTAAGTGACAGGTATCACTACGTTAAGCCAAGCTATCTCCATACCTCTCAAGGCCTCTTAAAATGAACAGGTTCTGATGATCGGTGGGGCTCCCAGTGGTAGGATAGGGGATTACTTGCCACTACCAATATACCAAATTGATGCCCTAATAACACTAATGTGCTCAGTGCCCCCAAATGTCTGATTGAAGTGCATAAGGAAGCATGTCCATGTCTTATTGTTCTTCTATTCCATGCTGTCTACTACACAACTGAGAACTCATCTTCAACTTCACATACTAATGTAGTCACATGTCTACATGTCTTCTCATTTTAGCCACTTTCTAGTGTTTTTTCTTACTCCTCCTTCTATCTATTGTTTTATAGTCTAGCAGGAAAGCAGTGACACGTGGCAAGGCCGCAGCTAAACGTGCCCAGAGAGGGTCCTCCAATGTCTTCTCCATGTTTGAGCAGTCACAGATCCAGGAATTCAAGGAGGTGAACAAACTTTTTAAATCAGACCTAGAGCTTCAGTGAATTTCTCTGCATACCTATAGGCTTGGATGAAATTGCTAACCAACGAGGACAATAAGAAGGATTCTGTTCAGTTGTCTTGAACCTGAATACAATATCTAAATAAGCTTTGGCCAACACCAAGCACAGTATATAAGTCCTTGAGTTGTCTTAAAGGGGTTGTCCAGGATTTTGATATTGATGGCCTATCTCCAGGTGTCCAACAACCCACACCCCCACCGATCATCTGTTTCAATGTTTTTGTAGACCCACACAGCCCCCTTCACTGTGTAGTAACTGCAGCTCTGTTCACTACACAATTGATGGAGTGGTATAATTCTGGCGCCAGAGCTACCCGAAACAGCTGATCAGTAGGGGTGTGCGGTGTCAGACCCGTTCCGATCAGATTTTGATGGCCTGTTCTGAGGATAGGTCATCAATATCAAAATCCTGTACAATCCCTTTAAATGGGTATTCCAGTGAAGCATTAGATCAGTAGGTGTCTAATTGCTAGTACCTCTACTGCACCCCTCAGCTGCATGGCCACAACTAAGAGGAGTTTGGTGGTCGAGCATGTGCCCTGCTGTTCCATTCAAAGTCTATGATGGAAACAGTAAATTGAAGGGGGTTCTTTTAATCCCAACCACACCAATCTGATATTTATCAACTATTAAGTGGATAGGTGATGTTTTTGACTGGACTATCCCTTTAAGTTCAGTGGCTAAAGATTCTGTTCAATTGTTTCTGATAATGAGAAAGTTGGGTGACAACCCAACCAGGTAGCATTACAGCTCAGATGGGGTGCCTCTCCAGCATTCACCCTGCACCATGCTTTCCCAGAAACTTAGTTGCAGATTTCTCAAAACTGTTGTGAAGTAGAACTGGATTAGTTGCCCTTAGCAACCAATCAGATTTCACCTTTTATTTTTCAGAGCTCTTTTGGAAAATGAAAGGTGGAATCTGATTGGTCAAACAATCACTAATTGTAAATGTAACAAACATTAATTGTAAAGGTGCACTGCGGCGGTAATGCAATTGACAATATATGGCTAAACCCTCACGCTGATGTTAAAATGAGACTTTTGCCAATATATTCTTATATCAAGAACATACCGGAGCCCGAGCACCGCGTCAAGGTATCTCAGAGTGGCACGGGACCTAACGCTAACCTACCTATGCCGTATGGGCAATTACGGAAGGAGCATATAGGTCGACACACAGCAACCAACTCCTAGTTACCTCCAGCTTGAAATCACACATACAATGGGAGGAGGGAGGAGACTGTGAGTCCCGCCTACCAATGACTCATGTGACTCAGGCTACACAGATGCATCAGAATGTTACCATAAGATGTAAGTAATGGTACATTCAAACCTGGAGTCTGATTGGTCCCTTCTCAGACACGACCATACACATTTTAGTCCATATTGGCAGTTGTTCAGATTGCCCGTACATGTCCAATGAAACCTGGTGATGACGAAAGATCTTTCTGGGAACATTCTTTCAAAGAAATATCTTTCGTTCAACTATCATATGAAAATATTAAACATGGCCGACTTCTTTTCAAACGGTAATGCTCTGTGAACAATGGGCTATAACGGGCTATAATATAATATAATATATAATGGGCTATACCCCACTCCCTGGCATACACGTTGCATCTGATGCCCACACAGCCGCAGCTGCATCTCCCCGTTCAAAACATCCGGCGACAGGGGGGCAGCCAGTAGCAGGCCGCAATAGGAATGAGCCTCCCTAGCATCGTGAGTGACGCTAGGGAGGCTTGTTCCTGTCGCAACCTGCTAATGGCTGCCCCCCTGTAGCCGGATGTTTTGATTACCAGCCTCAGAAGCGATATGGGTGTCGGGGAGCAGGGTAAGTATGACCAGTATGAGGGGCCCGGGCATTAGGGGGGACATTATAGGGGTTGGATAACCCCTTTAATTACTTCCATCTTGTACTATATGAGAATGCCATACCATTTTATGTTTTTTTCTTTTGCTAGGCTTTCAGCTGTATAGACCAGAATCGTGATGGTATTATCAGCAAGTCTGACCTCAAAGAGACCTACATGCAGCTGGGTAATTCATTATTTTTACCTCTAAGGTATCAAATAACCTAATGGTTTATAATCCTAAAATGAAATGGGTATTCCAAATATTGGATAGCCATGACATGGTTAATAAAATAAACTAGCTCACCTCGCTGAACCCCCGCCACTGCCATTTCTGACGCAGCAGGAAATTGCCGTAAATAGCGCTCATCTAATCAATGCCAGGAACAGGCAGTGTAGAGAAGAAGGGACTCAAACACTGTCGGAACACCATTAAAATGGGGATTGGGAGATGAATATAAGGTAGTTTATTTCTTTTAATCATTTCATGGCCATCTAAGATCTTTTTTCTACCGAATATGCAACAAGACCGTAGGAGGAGGAGGGTAGTGGTAGTAGTGGCACTTATAAGAGTAGTGGTGTTTCAGGGTGGCTGTCCTCACTACAGTGCTCCCTGGGGTCATGCAGTGAAATGGAGAGCACATCCTTTCTTCCTTCGGGACACACTTAAACCTTTTGGGGGCTCCTGCCTGGTGTTGGGTGGCACACCCTGGATGTTAGGTACAGTAGATGGGTGCAAGACAGGAGGGCAGAGGTAGGAGCCAGCGGATGATGATGGAGTCAATGCACAGGCCAGTTATTTATAATAAAGCCTCTCTTTACTGAATTGCTGATGGGAGTAGTAGTAGTACAAATAGCAGCAATAGGCACAGTTCCAAAGTATGTTACAGTGTACTCTTTTCTCAGTAGCTGCGTACGGGGAGTAGTGATGGTAGTAGTAGTCCACCCCGAGTTTGTCTCTAAGTACACTTTGCAATCTTCTCAAATAATCCCAGACATGCAAATCCATTCTCATTAACTCTTTCTGCAGTTCCCAGTTCCAGAGTGCAGATCTTAGATCCAGTTGGCCAGTCCTTCTAAAATTTGGTGGGCGATGAAGCAATATACCCTTTCCACAAGCAGTAAAGTCTTATACCATAGCCATAAACGAGTGGTACCTTACTGTCTGAATCCTGCATGACCTTGATGGTTCTAGACCTTCTCAGAATGTCTGTTCTTTTTCACTCTGGGCTAGTTAAGTTGTTCTCTGGCAGCTTTTCAGTCTCAGGAATGGTGTTTCCTGGATAAGGCTTCTCTTTGGGCCCACTTGGCAGGAGCTTACACATGTAGGTCATGTAGGACATGTAGGACATGTAGCTTTTCTCAGCTAAGATTCCCTCTAGTCATGGGCTGGACCAGCCCATCACCCTGGAAAGTAGGCGAAGACTGCCAGTGTTAACCTGTTGTCCATACACAACCATTTGGGACATGGTGCATAAAGAAATAAGAGTTTTGAACATTAAAAGGTGAAGGTGAAGCAAGATGGAGACACTAGAAAGTTTATGAGCTTGTCTCGCATCTGTCTCCTGCAGTAAGGAGAGAAAGTGCAATATGGGAGTGCTTCTCCTCACTCCCACAATCAGTGGAGGTTGCAACACTTAGACCTCCACCTATGACATATCAAAAATTTTCTGAAAGCTCGGTGACCCTTTAAGTCCTTTGCCATATTATTCTCTTTAGTTCTATATCAAGTTATATCTGGGCAACAATGCTCGGTGAGACATTTCATTTGTGTGTGCAAACTGTTACCATCTTTTCTTACCATGCACTGCATGAACATTCATGTATCCAGAAAAAATGTGACAAAAGTGATGTTCTATTCAAGAAACCGTATGTGAATCCTTTCTTGTTCAGGTAAAATGAATGCGAAGGATGAGGAGCTTGATGAAATGCTGAAGGAAGGAAAAGGTCCAATCAACTTCACCGTGTTCTTGACACTGTTTGGAGAGAAACTTAATGGTGAGTCCATCAATCATCTTCATGACTTCCCTTCCTGGAGGGAATACTTAGTGACAGGGGCAAACGGAAGGGCTGGGGACCATGCCCACCCTATTCAACCAATGTGTGCATGGAAAATCGATGGTCGTGCCCTGCAGGGTGCAGTCGGACCCCTACTGATCTCATATTGATGACTCATGGTGCAAATAGGGCATCAATATGTTAATCCTAGAAAACCCCTTTAAGAGGCTGCACTTCTTGATATATTTGGAGCATTTTACTTTTGCTTTCTTTGCATGAAACACCAATCTTAGTAAATGTGCTTCATGAGGTGGAAATTATCCAAAACAAGTATGTCAGTACAGTGGTCCCTCAAGATACAATATTAATTGGTTCCAGGACGAACATTGTATGTTGAAACCATTGTAAGTTGAGTTTCAAAGCCCCAAAATGTCATCCAAGATAAGACAAAATGAAGATTTAAGAAAAATAAGCAGATAACTAAGACAGATACAGCAAGTCCTTACATATAACAGTCAGGAATAGATGATAACTAGCAACTAATACATCTATTTACCAGACAAGTGGTTTTGATTGGTTGGATCTGAGTCTGAGGTATTGTATGATGAGTCTGGTTTCAACTTACGATGTGTCAGAAAAGACCATTGTATGTTGAAAATATTGTGTCCTGAGTCCATTGTATCTTGAGGGATGACTGTATATCAAACTGGTGAAACCAAGCTTGGATAGTGATATAGGGGTGCAACATCTATTGTCTGCCACTTACAGTGCTGTTCCAAACACCTCTTCTGCGGCAGTTTAATTAGGCCTAATATCTTCAGTCCTGCAAATTGAAATCATCACCTTAACTCCATGAGGCCTTGACCTCATGCTGATCATGATAAACAGATCATGCCGACTGAAGCATGAGTCATCAGTATTTAATGCCGGAGATTTCTTGTAGAAGTCATTCTAATTGACAAAGCCAATCAGATGAATAGTGAAACATCTTCGAGAAGAAAATACATGTCCAGTGGCTCTGACTTATTAATACTGATATACTATGACCTGGATGAATGAGAACCTTCACAGACAACAAGTATGTAACAATATCTAGACAGGGGCATTTTTAGTGGTTCCAATTGAAAAAAATGTCATGTTTTGCCTGATCCAGTCAATTAATATTAATTCAGTGGAGACTGCTAACTTGGTTGGAGAGTTTTTCTGATGTTCTTTGTTTTTCTTTCCCCTTCGCTTCCTTTTTGTACCTTCCACCCCCTTTTAGATATAAATGAAAATAAAGAGTTTACAAGAAAAATAATATTAATTCATGGGATACCCCTTTAACGGTTTTACTGGGCGTATAAACATAAGTCCAACAACTGGGGGCCACAGAACATATTTGTGTGACTCTCTCAATATGTTTTCTTCCCAGGGACGGACCCAGAGGATTCTATACTCAGCGCCTTCAAACTTCTGGACCCCAATGGAACTGGAAATATCCACAAAGATGAGTACGTGACTTTGCTTGTTTTGGGGGAGTTTTGGGCAATGAAGGTCCAGCTGGGTGTTACCCAGGACAAACCCTATACAGCCCAAATGATATGGTTCTGAAATGTCACAGCAGCCCTCATAGATGGTACATTTTGATGTCTATGGGGCAACTATAGACAAGCAGCCATCTCAACTGAACAAACTAATCTGCAGATATTTTCCATCTTCAGGTTAAAACAGCTACTGATGACACAGGCGGACAAATTCACAGCAGAAGAGGTGAGGTTCACAGTTTTGATCATTTTTAAATTTTACCTCTGGATAGGTCATCAGTATCTGATCGGTGGGGGTCTGGCACCCAGGACTCTCTACTTTTTCTAGGCCAGTGATGACACGTTCATCAATCAGGTGACCTAGGAGCTGCTCAGCCCCATTCAATTGAATGGGGCTGAGCTGCAATACCAAGCACAACCACTGTACAGTGTACGGCGCTGTGCTTGGTAAGCTGTGAGAAGGCAGCAGTGCTCCTGATTGGCAGGGGTCCCGGATGTCGGATGTCCACCAATTAGACACTGATGACCAATCCAGAGGATAGTTAATCAGTAAAAAAAAACAAAAAAAACCTTTTAACCCCAATGAGGGGGGTACGGAGGAGTCCCCGGGTCACTAAGGAGCAGTCCACATCAGCTGCACAGTTGCACCGAAGCCCCAAGGTGGGGGCTTAAGTGTGACAAGCTCCATTTAATACACAGGATGAAGATTATATGTGGAGCAGTTTTAAAACTGATTGTTAATAGTTGTACAATTTTGCAAATAAAATTGCATATCCATTAACAATTAATTTGGAGAACACATCAATTTGGCTTTTGACTGCTTTGTGGCCGCTTCATGTGCCCAAGCCCTAATGCTACCCACAGACATAGACCCAGAAATCTGACATGAGATGTTCAGTAATGTGACTACAGTTTATTACTACAGTTATTTCAAGCTGGCAACTCAGGGGTTTGCCCTTCCTGCTGTAGCTCAGGGGCTGTGTCCTTTCTGAGAGGTCATGTTCTTCCTGATGCCGCTCTCTACCCGTAACTGTCACAGCTTGTACCAGTGGATAGGGCTGAAGGCAGTAGAAGTATGGAGCTGAGTACATGCGACCACCCCTGTGATATTATCGAGGAAAAGGACAAACAGTAGGTGGCGCTATACAGATACATTTTATTGAATAACTCCCTGGCTATACTAATTTTTTAATTAAATGCAATTACGAAAGTATTCAGATTCAGGTGCTGGTTTGAAAAATGTAGAATAATTTTCAAGGGACACACCCTTTAAAGGGAACCTGTCATCACCTTTATGCTACCCATACTAACAGCAGAATACAGTAGAGACAGGTGAGTTGATTTCAGCGGTCTGTCATTTATAAGTTAAAAGTAAATGGTTGCCGAGAACCAACATCACAAACATTGCAGATTAGGCCTGGAAAAGAGTCAAATCTTCATGAGAAGAGTCCTGGTTATTCATGAATTCCTGCTTTTCCTGCCCACCTGATGATGACTGACAGGTCCGTTTTTTTCAATCCGTTTTTTATCCGTTTTTCATCCGTTAAAACGGACTGCCATCCGTTTAAACGGATCCATTTTTCATCCGTTTTCCATCCGTTTAAACGGATCCGTTTTTTTAAAATTTAGATTGGTTCTGACTGGTTCTGTGTCTCCAAGCAACCTATCCGTGAAAACGGATGGAAAACGGATAGAAAACAGATACATACCCGTTTCCATCTGTTTTCACGGACGCTCCTATAGAGTTCAATGGAGCCATCCGTCACGTTTAAACGGATGAAAATGGGACATGCACCAGTGAAAAAGGATCTGAAAAACGGAACGGACAGGCATCCGTGAAAAAACGGATGCCTGTCCGTCGCCCATACAAGTGAATGGGTCCGTTTTTTCTATCCTTTTTTCAGGATCCTGAAAAAAGGATAGAAAGCGGAATGTGTACATGAGGCCTTCTACCTAGTTTTTTCCCTTTCTCTCTAGGAGAGGACTGCCAGTCTTCAGCAGATGGGTGGGGAGAGCAGGAGATTAGGAATAACCAGGACTCTTCTCTGGTAGATTTGACTCTTTTCAAGGCCTGGGCTGCAATGTTTGTGATGTTGGTTCTCAGCAACCACTTACTTGTAGCTCAAGAGAGACACACCGCTGAAATCAGCATTTCTGTCACTATTTTATGCTGCCCTCAGTACAGTCAGCATAAAGTTGATGACAGGTTCCCTTTAAGTGAATGGGGCTTACAATACCACGCCAAGCCTAATGCCCCTTTCACACGAGTGGGAGACTCGCATGTCCCCACAACGCATCTACAGGGCTGGACTCCGGCACTGACTGGGATCGCATATAATGCTCTGCGATCCCTGTCCGTACCGAGTCCAGCCCTGTAGATGCGTTGCAGGAGACATGCGAGTCTTCCGCTCGTGTGAAAGGGGCATAAATGTCCAGCTCAGCTTTAGCTCTCCTGTGTTTCTAACCCTTGCTGTTTTCCAGGTGGAACAAATGTTTGCTGTGACCCCAATCGATGTGGCCGGGAACATTGACTACAAGTCTCTGTGTTACATCATCACACACGGAGATGAGAAGGAAGAGTCCTGAGCTTATAATGTTCATATGTGAATTAAATGCTCTATTTTCTACATCAGACTTCTCGAGTGTTATTCTTGGGCTTAGTTCTATATCACAGGATTGTAATTCTCGTGCCTCAAACCCATCTCTGAGATTGCATCCTTCATGCCCCTAGATCAGAATCCACACTTCATCTATATAGCCTGATGCTATAGATGACAGATAAACCCTTGTCCCAACACATGAGCAATACAGCTGAAAGAAATTCAAGACACAAAATGGATGAGATATGCTAATTTGTACCCCAAACCTAAATCCATTTTTTTAATTCGTGCTCCCAAATTTGACATGCACTGGCCAATATATGTTCCAGTAAGTATGACCCATATTTTGTCCACACAGACCTGTAAAATTTACTTATCTGGCATACATCGGTAATTACTGAAATAGCACAAAATAAATATAGGGCAGGTACTCAGGCTGTTCTCTACTTCACATTTACTGAGAACTACAATGGAGGATACAGATCCTGCTGGCATCAGATCTACCACAATTATTAAAGTGTAACTGTCATATATTTTTTTATTTGTGTAATGTATAGGGGCAGTGATGCTGACTAGAGATGAGCGAACATGCTCGTAACGAGCACTGTACCGCTCGGCTCCCCTGCACTCGCATGGGCGCAGGCAGCCGCTTCCGTCCTCCTCACCCGACGGAAGCGGCTGCCTGCGCCCATGCGAGAGAAGGGGAGCCGAGCGGTACAGTGCTCGTTACAAGCACGTTCGCTCATCTCTAATGCTAACCATTTTTGTAATATACTTTAATTACTGAAATCGTACAGTTCTACTAGAAAAATAGCTGTAAAGTGGCCCATTTTGAGCCTTAGCAACGCTCCTGTCTTCTGTTTACATAACACAGTCAGTGTTGAGGAAGTCTTCACTGTAATGTAAACAGAAGACAGAAGGATGTTGCTAAGGCTCAAAATGGACCACTTTAGAGCTATTTTTCTAGTATAAATGTATGATTTCTGTAATTAAAGTATATTACAAAAATGGTCAGCATCACTGCCCCTATACATTACACAAATAAAAAAAATATATGACAGTTACACTTTAAGAGTCCAAATTTCTGGCATAAATCCTAATAAATATACTGTGCAGCCTAAATCCAGCTTCTAGATTATTTTGAAAATGTCAAGTGCAGTACAAATGCACCAAAAAATGGTTGCTTGCACCAAAATATTTGACTTTTTGACACCAGAAACCTGGTGTTGGTGGTTTAATAAATTTCCCCTATTTGTCTGAGTTTAGATGTGGACCTAGCCGAAAGCGGTCCATATCCATAAGATTAAAGTCAGACAGAGTGGCAGATTTCAGCCAATCTGACGATCGCCGACAGCAGACCTCGTCTGCCGATAATGCAATCCACCAGGCTGGAAAACTTCTGCCGTTCAGTCGGCCAAAGTTGCACGTTGATGGCATGATTGGCTAAATTCAGCCAATTACTTGCCATTGTGCTCAAGCACCCGGGAGACTGTTTTTATAAAAAAACGGATTCCCTGTTCAGGCAGTTTAGTTGGTGGGATCGTTCGTAATGCAGATGATCATTATCTCAAATGTATGGCAAGCTTAAGGCTGAGGCAACACTTAAGGTGGTCGTACACATTAGACAGAAATTGGATGATGGTGGAATAGCAGTTGAACAAACAATCATCTAATGGACATTCCTTTCACAGTCACGACCAAGTAGTTTTAGTCCATAGTAACCATTACAGTAGTTCAAACTGGCCATACAGTCATGAGAAAAACATTTTTAGAGTTTTACGTATCAGGACATTAAAAAAAAACATCTGGTCCTTAGAAGGTCTTCAAATTAGGTAAAGACAACATCAGGTGAAAAGCAGATTCCATCATCTCATTATTTATTCAACAAAAATGAAACCGAATTGGAAAATCCATGTGTGAAAAACTAAGTCCAATCCATGAATCAAAAGCTTGTAGAACCATAATTTGTAAAAAGTTTCTCTATGACTTTATTAGTCTCTTACATCATTCAGGAGGAATTTTGCCCACTAGTCTTTACAACGTTGCTTCAATTCATTGAGACTGGTGGGCATTTATGTTCTGCTCTTTTAAGGTCCCACCACAGCATTTAAATTAGGTTGAGGTCTTGACTTTGACTTGGCCATTGCAGCACCTTGATGCTTTTCTTTTAGATGGCCTCACATTTGACTGTAGAATACTTTGGTATACAGAGGAGTTCATGATCGACTCAATTACTGAACTACGTTTAAGACCTGTGGCTGCCAAACAAGCCCAAATCATCACCCTCCACCGCCATGCCTTACAGTTGGTATTAGGTGTTTGTGCTGAAACATGTCTACTTTGGTCTTGTCTGTCTAGAGAACATTGCTCCAGAAACCTTGTGGTTTGTTCAGATTAAGGATGAGAGAACCGATTTGTAATGAACTGGGTTTGTTACGAATTTCATAAAAATTCTCCCCCCAAGAAATCCAAAGCCTTTGCAATTTGTTTGGGATGCATCGTGCCATTTTACTGTGAGAGGAGGTGCCTGTGCACAACATTATTCTGCTGTGTACTTGAAACCTTCCAGGAAGTATAAGAAAATTATAGGGAAAGAAACGTTGATAGGGAGTGTCACTGGTCCGGGTGCTTGTGGTGGTGTCGGCAATGACAGACACAAATTTTGGAGGTTAAAAGTCCAAACAGCTTTTATTTTTCATCCAACACAAGACAGTGGCATGCAAGCTGATTGGCCACATGTACGTGACATACACAAAATAAACCACCTTGCCATCTGGGCGCTAACTATACATCAGGTTACCTCATCTTTGTACTTCCAATACAAACACTGGGGGATCAGGCTTTGCACGGCCACCACAAGTCATGCACCTTCCAGACACTGACAATGAATAGTGCTCTCAGCCTTTATTTATCCCCACAGCAATGAGCCCAGAAGCTACAACTGGGTTGATCTCACACTAGAGGAAAGTGCTATACTGGAGTGGGAGGGAATGGTAGTCCCCTCTACCAATCTACCCACCATTCCATAAAAATCCAGGCCCATAAAACATTTTAAAATAAAGTGCTTCAGCAAACTACACTGTGCTGAGACAACCCAGCTTTCTTGGATTCTTTTACCTCACCCATCTGAGAATTCTGTGTGAGATATACACCCCTCCAGTACTTCACCATACACAGTGTTAGGCCGGGTTCACATCACCGTTTACTTTTCTATTCTAATGATCGGTCAGAAGAAAAAAAATCTGATCCTTTATTTTGGGCATCTGGTGTGCTTATTTTGCAGCTGTTTTAGACATTTCCATCCGTTATTTTTGACAGAAGAAAAAGTCCTTTAGGTGGGAGCACTATAGGGGCATAACTATTGTGTGGGGTAAATTAGGAGGCATAACTGCTGTGTGGGATCAATTAGGGGGCATAACTACTGTGTGGGGTCAATTAGGGGGCATAACTACTGTGTGGGGTCAATTAGGGGGCATAACTACTGTGTGGGGTCAATTAGGGGGCATAAGTACTGTCTGGGATCAATTAGGGGGCATAACTACTGAGTGGGGGCACTAAGGGAACTGTGACACAGATAAGAAACTTCAGGATGATATAACTCGAAAAATTCAGCTACTGGTAAGAAAATTACATTCACTACAGATTACATCATGTACATTTCTTTTTTTTTATAATTCAAATTTTTATTGAATTTTTCAGGATTTTTTCCATACATGTACAATAATAAACAAGTCAATGAATAAAGCATTTAGTTTCAATACCAAAACAGCAGTGTCATACTTGTCTTCTTTGGAAGGAAAACTTACAACCAGTAGACATATAGAAAGATAAACATTAAACCCAGTAAAGACCATGGGTAAGTATAACAATGGCGGTCAGTAAGACCAAGCAAGGCACTAACATGTGAATCGGTGTTTGCCAACCTATGAATAACCGACTGACCACAAAAAAAAAAAAAAAAAGGGTGGGGGGGTGGGGGTTGGTATTGGGGGGGGAGAAGGAAGGGAAGAGACTACAAGGGGGTGGGAATAAGACAAAGGGGACTGCATGGGTGGATTGATTCGAGGAATCTCATTGAGTATTGAGTACGTCATATGTTTTGGTATGCGCTCGAAGAGCGAAAAGCGTCCCAAGGGCCCCACACTTTTAGGAACTGGTCCAACTCCCGAGAGTTATGAATGATCAGTTCTTCCATTCTCTGGTGTAACATAACCTCCTCAAACCATTCCTCCACCGTAGGTGAGGTTGCGTCCTTCCAGTGGCGAGGGATCACCGTCTTAGCCGCTTGGATAAGATATTTGAGGAGAGATTTTTTGTATGCCAGAATGTTTAAATCAAAAACATATAGTAGGAAAGCTTCAGGGGAATTCGGGGACGGGACACCTGTTACTTCACATACTGCTTTGTGGATGGAGTCCCAGTAAGTACGCAAGACCGGGCAGTGCCACCATACATGGAGCAGGGTTCCCTCTCCCGTGCCACATCTCCAGCAATGATCGGAAACCGAGGGGAACCATTTGTGCAGAAGTGAGGGCACCCTATACCAGCGTGATATTATTTTATAACAAGTTTCTTGGGACTTTGTAGATATCAGAGCCTTGTGTGAAAGCTGGTAGCATTTCTGCCATTGGGTTTGGGTTAAGTGGATACCTAGGTCAGCCTCCCAGGCCCTGCAGAAAGATGGTGCTTGGGCAGCTCTCTGTTGAATAAGTAGTTTATATAGTGATGAAATCCCCAGATGGTGCTAAACAGAACTGTTCAAAATTTGTCAATTTTCTGGAGAGCTTATGAGTAAGGCGAGTAGCAGCATGGAAGTGTTTGAGTTGGAGGTATTCAAAATGATGCCGAGGGGAGGGATCAGTATCATTTAGTATAGAGGATAAAGGCTTCAAGGAAGACTCCGAAAGTACCTGACAGAATCTTAAGGGATGGGTTTTAGATTGATTAAGGAATGAGCGAGTTGAGCTTCCCGGAGGAAATGAGGGGTGGTCTGTCACCGGGGTGAGGGGCCCAAGGGGATCAATAAGAGAACAGTTTGGACCTATCAAGTCCAAGATTGCAAAGGTGTGCTTTGTTGTAAAGGAGAGAGAGGATAAGCGATCCCGCAGAGGGCCCATTAGCCAGGGGACAGCTGTTAGGGGAGCATTTCACAGCTAACTTGACCCACGCTTTTGGTTTATGAAGTCGGAACATGTCCAACAGGCGGGCATATGCACAGGAATGATAATATAATTTACAATCCGGTAGCCCTAGTCCTCCCTCATCCTTAGGGCGGTTAAGAACATCCCAGCGTATACGCGGCCTGCCTGGAGTCCAAACGAACTTTGTAAAGCATCTACGTAGTTGGGTCCAGTATGTAGCAGACAAGCATATTGGAATGGTTTGCAAAAGGTAGAGCAATTTTGGGAGAAGATTCATCTTGACAATGCTTATTCTACCAAACCAAGAGAAATCTTTCCGGTGCCAACTATCAAGATCTTTTTGAAAGCTAAAGAGAAGAGGAGCAAAATTATCTTTATATAATTTCGATAGGTCAGAGTGGATTTTAATACCCAGGTAGGAGATACCTTGGGCAGGCCACGTGAAGGGGAAAGAGGATTGTAAGTTGGAGACTAGGGTTTGGGACAATGAGACATTTAGGGCAGAGGACTTGGACGTGTTAATTTTGAAATTAGACCATAGCCCAAAACGGGATATTTCTTTCAGCAGAGAGGGGAGGGAGAGGAGAGGGTTAGTGATGTATAACAAAAGATCGTCTGCGAATTCCGAACATTTGTATTCATTGTTGCCAATAGTGATGCCGGCAATATCCGGATTTTCTTGGATTGTAGATAAGAGATGTTCCATAACTAGAACATATAGCAAGGGGGATAACGGGCACCCCTGACGAGTTCCATTGTGTATTGAAAGGGTAGGGGAGAGTGTACCATTTATTTAAATTCTTGCCGATGGGGTCTGATATAGCGCAAGAATTTTAGACGTGAGCCATGGGCCCAGACCTATATGTGATAGTGTAGCATAGAGAGCTGGCCATGATATACGATCGAAGGCCTTTTCCGTATCAAGGGAAAGAATCATAAGAGGGATCTGATGGGTCTGGGCGTAGTGAATAATATCTAGAGTCTTTAGAGTGTTGTCCCTAGCCTCCCTTCCCGGCACAAACCCTATCCGGTCAAGGTGGATTAAGGAAGGCAAAAAGGAATTCAAGCGATTCGCTATTAATTTGGCAAATATTTTTAGATCCACATTCAAAAGGGATATTGGGTGATAACTCGCACACGCCTGCGGGTCCTTGCCTGGTTTGGGAATAACTACTATATGAGCTTCTGTGGTCTGTGCCGGGAAGTCCTGCTGACACTGAATCAAAGACCTTAAGGAGGATGGGGGAGAGAGAAGAAGAGAACATCTTGTAAAATTTAGCTGTGAGACCATCCGGGCCCGGGCTTTTCCCCCCAGGCAAGGATTTGAACACCTCATGTAGTTCACCTGGTGTGAAGGGGGCGTCCAGGGCTGCTGAGTCCTCTATAGATAGACGGGTGGCCGATGAGAGAGAAGGGTCCTGCGAGTTAGTAGGGGGCGGTAAGTTATAGAGATTAGAATAAAACGTGTGAAAGGAAGTTGCGATATCCGGAGTAGTGTGGGCCAAAGAGCCATCAAGACGTTTGATTACTGGGATATGGGAAGTAGCAAGTTGCCCTCTCAAGGCCCTGGCCAACATTCGCCCACTTTTATTTCCATATTCGTAAAATTTGCTACAACAGGATTGCATCATTTGCCTATAAGAGGTCTCCAGCAGACGTTTGGCCTCCAGGCGAGCATTTTGGAGATCACGCAGAATGGATCGGGAAAGAGCGCGTTTGTGGGCCAGTTCAAGAGAGGCGACTTTTTGAAGTGCCATAGTGAGCGAGTGAGCCTTCTCCCTCTTTAGAGGCGCCCCATGTTTAATAAAGACACCACGCAAAACACATTTGAGAGCCTCCCATTGCATAGGTAGGGAGGTGGTATCTTGTGAATGATCAGATAGGAAGTTTATGATGGTTTGGGAGATGTCTACAGCACAGACTGTGTCAAGGAGTAGGGACTCATTCAGTCTCCATGTCCACTGGCCCTTCATAAGATTGGGGACTTTAAGAGAACAGAATATTGGTGCATGGTCGGACCACAGGATATTACCTATGTGGGTGGACTCTAGCCAGGCAAGGGCTCGATGTTAAACTAGTATGTAATCAATATGGCTGTATGAGGAATGAGGCAGAGAGTAGTAGGTGTAATCTCTGTCTGTGGGATGCTGAATACGCCATGCGTCGCCTAACTGCAATTGCAGGAATGCCCGTTTAACTTTCTTAATTGCCTGATAGGAGAGAGTGGCCCGCCCCGAGGAGTTATCAAGCGTGGGGTCTAAAGTTAAATTTAGGTCCCCACACAATATTACCATGCCTCGCGCCAAGGGTAGCACTTTATCTATGAAGTCAGAGAGGAAAGAAACCTGATTTTGGTTAGGGGCGTAAACATTGATAAAAGTAAACTCTTGGCCACTGATAAGGAGGGAAAGTACAATGTACCTAGCCTTGGCATCAATCGAACAACTGAGCACTTGGTAAGTCAAGGATTTGTGTATCGCTATGGCGACCCCCTTGGTTTTATTCAGCTCAGAATTAGCAAAGTGCCAAGTTGTGTAATATTTATGCCAAATGTTAGGAGTAGCCCCTTTTTTAAAATGGGTTTCTTGAAAACAAATAAGCTGTACCTGTTGCCGGTGGAAATGGTGAAGGACTTGCGATCTTTTCTCCGGAGTGTTGAGACCCTTGGCATTAAAAGACGCAAACTTCAGGGAAGACATGGTTAGGGGTATAGGAAGACACAAGAGGAGAGAGTTTAGGAGGGGAGAGATGGATAAAATAAAAATAAAAGAAAATATAAAAAACCCCAAATTAAATAGATGAAGCTTTTTATACAACTATAAAGTCGGTTGTGGCACCTTTTAACTAATCACATGCAAACACCGTGTATCAAGAAAGGATCAATAGGTCAGTATAGGCACTCACCGGGAATACCAGATCCCCGGTGAGCGTCTCAGCAAATTTGCGGTATGTAGCGGTCATGCACAAGAGAGCCGCATCCCCTAGTAGTGGAACGAGAAAGGTAACATTTGATAACCATCCACTCAACATGAAGCTGAAAATAAAGAATAATAATAAATGTAAAGGCAAACATTTAGAATGGGCGATGTAATTAGAACCTCGGAAGATACATATCTGAACAATTGGAGTCCTGTTAGGCGGAGGCCTTAGTTACGTGGGACCTACAAGGGGGAACAAGAAGAGTCGCTGATATTTTGCCGTCGTCTTCTGGGGGAACGAGTAGGCATTCCCAAGTCTCTGTCTCCCAGAACCTGAGATGAAGGCAACCGTTGAAAGGAACCAGAAGATGTTGTGAGCAATGTGGGCCATGGCCCAAGCTTCATTATTGGGAGCTCAAGCTTCTGGAGAAAAGAGGAGAGATCCGCTGGGCTCCGGAACATTGCGGAATGGTCTTTGTGACCAGCGATAAGCATAAAGGGGTAGCCCCAGCGGTATGGGATGTCATGATCCCGAAGCATATTGAGAAGAGGCTTCAAGGTGGCACGCTGTGCCAGGGTGTGACGAGAAAGGTCCTGTAAAATCATGATGGGGCTCCGTCAAAAGTCATCGAGGGATGTTGGCGGGCCTTGTAGAGGATCTGCTCCTTGATCGCTTAGAAATGGATGCGACAAATAACATCTCTTGGTCTGGATCCATCCGGTGCAGGGGGCCACAGTGCCCTATGAACTCTGTCAATCTCAATTGGAGTAGTAGAGGAACGGTCCAGAAGATCGTTGAAGATTGCAACAACTGTAGGTAGCAGAGAAGAGGTAGTAAGTGTTTCAGGCAGTCCCCGTATACGAAGGTTGTTTCGACGACCTTGGTTTTCAATGCCATCGAGGTGTTGCTGAAGGGCAACCATGTGCTCTCCGTGAGCTTGTGTTGTAGCTTGTAGGGCCTTTACCTCAGTAGCCAGATTAGTATGCTCTTGTGTAATCGTGTCTACTTGGCCAGAAAGGGCCAACATATCTGTGCGAATTTGAGAGAATTCTTGCTTACATTCCTGCAGTATGTTAGCAGCAAAGAGAGATAAATCTTCTTTTGTAGGCAGGACATGTATAAGAGCACGTAAATCCGCCATAGTAGGTGGTCTAGCGTTATCATCAGGTGACGACAACCTCAGCACAGAGGGAGAGCATGAGGTTTGACGCCGGGGCTGTGAAGCCAAATTAGAGGCCGCAGTGGAAGGAGCTTCAGAGCCCAAAGCCTGGGCCCAAGAGCCTTTATCAGAGGCCGGCCGATGGGAGCCATCCCATGAGGATCCTGTGGACCAGCGGGGGGATGCCGCCAGTGAGGGGTCTGGAGAGGAGGGCGGAGATAGAGGACCCCTTGCCGGTGATGTAGGAGAATGCTGAGTGGTTGGAGGGATGCCGGCCTGGAGGGACTGGACCGCACCTGAGGGACTGAAATCCACATGTTGTTCCCCTAGGGGCTGGAATCGGGACGACGGCACCCTCAGAGGGGAGGAGGGCACACTAAGAGGGCAGAAGGGGGCTGCTGTGGCACTGAGGGATATCCCATAATCGACCTTGCGCCCATTAGTGGTTGTGGGGACCAAAGGGAGCCCCATCAGAGGTAGTACTTGCCTTGGAGGTTGAAGGGAAGCTGGCTCCGAGCCATTCTCAGTGTCTCTGGAAGCAAGAGCCGGGTCTTCCTGGCGCACATGGCTGTCGCTGGCGCGCTGCTCGGGTTCCTCCATGTTGCCTCCGGTAAGTATCGCTCCGGTGTTGCAGAGTAGCAGGTGGGGGAAGCAGGGGAGCGAACTGGGAGCGGCGTCCCCGCAGCTGAGTCAGAGAGGGAGAAGCCAGAGGCGGTGTAACGCTGCGCTGGGGAGAAGCGCCACCACCATCTTGTAAACCCGCAGTAAGGCCCGCCAGGCTCCCTGTGTGAGATGAGGGATGCCTGGCGAAATAGACGTTGAGGTCGCCCTGAGAAGGATCTATCTGAGCAGCTGGTCTTGCACGACCCTTTTTAGTGGATTTGCCCATATTGCAGAGTGGATGGGAGCCGATTCTGTGAAGGGATGCAGCGGAGCTCCAGTGGTAAGCGTCCTCACTCCTCCATGTCCGGCCACGCCCCCATCATGTACATTTCTAGCAGGACATGGAATAAAAATTTTTGTGGGAGTTCTTCTAAAAAAGAATATCATGGTATAGCTAGCCATTGTGGATTTATCTTGGTAGATTTATTATTCAGCATTTTGTTACAGCGCCACGTGGTTGATTCCCAGCTTTCCTAGGATTCTGAAAGGTAAAACTGCTAGCTTTTACACTATTTAGGAATGGGGAGTGGGATTTCTCTTGGTAGACTTAGTAGCTTTCTATTACAGTTACACAAGCTGGTAACCCAGCTTTCCCAGAATCCTGAAAGGCAAATCTGCTTAGCCATGGCACTATTTAGGAATGGGGTGCAAGATTTATCTTGGTAGATTTAGTATTCTGCAGTCTTATGCATGATTGTAACCCAGCTTTCCCAGGACCCTGAAAGCCAAATCTGCCTAGTTATGTCACTATTTAGCAGTGAAGAGTGGGATTTATCTTGGTAGATTGTATATTCTGCATTCTACTACAGTTCCACATGGTCCTCACCCAGCTTTCCCAGAACCTTGAAAGGCATATAGCTATAGCACTACTTAGAACAGAGGAGGGGCATTTATTTAGATATACTTAGTATTTAGGGGTCCCTATTATGGCTCCACATAATGTGATACCCAGCCTTCCTGGGATTCCAAATGACAAATCTGTCTAGTTATGCTATAGCATGGAAGATTTGTCATGGGCTTCTACAGGCTCCTGGCTAGCAAATCCAGCTAGGTATTTTACCATACTGGGGATTTAAAACTTCATAAGTAGGTTGATCTGGCATTCTGCAGTCTGGGAAAGTTGGGTAACAATCCCTGTGGGTGGTGACGGGGACATATACACACTAAGCTGCTGTGATACATAATGTGAATCTATCATATGGTACCAGGGTACTATGGCTGGCACTGTTACCATTTATCTGTTCACAGGTGAGGCTTTTGCATCGTTTTTTGCTGCATTTTATATTAAAATTTATATTAACTATAAAAAAAAATGTTTTATTAAAAAAAAAAACTGCAAAAATACAAATATAGGCAAAGAATTGTATGAAATAACACCCCGTGTTACGCCCCAAACCAGTATTTTTGTTCGGAAATTCGGTGCTCCATGCCCCCAATACGCTTTGGATGCTGTTGCTGCATCTGGATCTCGGTGTCACCTGTATTTACAGTGCATTTAGAAGCAGCCATCCATGACCTGCCTTGGAAAATGTGGCAGCCTTCATACAGTCCATGCATGCCTCCCCTTTTTAGGGTGCACACTGTCTGACACACCCCAAGTTCATGTCCCAGCTAATGATAAGGCTCCACACACAATCACATGCAGTACACCGTTTCACCGCAAGGGGCAGCAAAGCGTATAATTTTTCTGCCTTTTTAACTGCTAAGTAGATATTTACGACCTTCCCAACATGGCCGACATCAGTGGTCGTCGCCTGGTGATTACGTCACGGCGGCAGCACGCGGCGGGACAGCCGAAAGAGGGGCTGTAGTGGCGGGAGCTGTCGGAGGGTGAGCATTTGGGCTTAACGCTTAAGCTGCGGTAGTACGACTCCCCCTCGTATACATATGGTGGAAGCAGAGACGTGCATTAGTACTCAGCATGGCATGCTGGTGCTTGTAGTATCAGAGAACCTCATGTCACACAGTCATAATACCCACTATATGCAGTGATCTCTAACCTAGGTTCTGTAGCTTCTGAGAAACTACAACTCCCAGCATGCCCTGGTTGGTGACTACTACACTAGCTGCATTGTAGGTGTAGTGTGATGTATATGGCGCCCATTGAATTATTTCCTCCTCTGGATGCCATATTTTTGTACATTGGATATTATTACGCTCGGTCTGTGACACGGGTGCTGCATGGACGCCTATTTTCACATATAGTAAATAGTGGAGACCAATCTAATCTCATTGGCTTTAGGTATTTAATGGCAGCCATGACACTTTGCCGGATCTGTCGTATCCTGACTGCACCAGACAGATCTATAATGGGGACCGTGTGGGTTTCCGCCATTAATTCTGTCATTTTACTACCAGGTATTGAGCTCCATGCTTCCTTATTCTTGTTGTCAAATGTGAGTGAGCTGCCGACATGACTGTGACGGGTGCCGATCCAGCGCAGATGCATCGGGAGCTCCACATCTCCCAGTGATGATGTGCTGCATGGACAAGACTGCTGTGGTCAGACCTTGGCCTCGGCTGTCACGTGTCGTATGTGACTGACAGCTTGTAAACAAAGATTGACAGCATTTTTTTTTAAATAGTTTTTTAAATTATTTTTACTCTGCTCTCTTGCTGTATTTTATTGTATGATTATGGCATTTAGATGGGGCTGATGATTGGCCAAACAGACATGCCTACAAAGGTTCATTCCCATTCATTGGCCCGAGTAAATGGGCGAATGCGGATGCGCACGGTGCACGGTCTGCATCTTTTGCAGCTCCATTGAAATGAATGGGTCCGCACCTGTTCCGCAAAGTTGCAGAACGGATATGGATTCATTCATACGGTCGTGTAAATGGAGATTGAAAAACGCTGCTCTGGAGCACATATAGTAGACTGTTTTTCACTTTGGCGGTACTGTGCAGGCTGGATGTTATCAGTTAGGCCCCATTCACACGACCGTATGTACATTTCCGCATCTTATCTGCATTTTTGCGCATAAGATGCGGAACCATACGGACCCATTCATTTTTCCATAGGAGAAAAAAATGTGGAATGCACACCGTGTGTCATGGAAGTTCCCCCGCTAAAAAATAAAACATGTCCTATACTTAGCCGCAAAATCACGTCCGTAACCCCATTAAAGTCAATGGGTCCGCAAAATTACGGAACACTACGGAAGACTTTCCGTATGTCTTCCGTTCCATTTTTATACGGATCACGGAATACATATGGTCGTGTGAATGGGGCCTTAGGTCTTCCCACTATAGGTAGGGGTGGGGGAGGATGAACTTGTACTGCTGGAGACCAGATAGGCAGGATGTGCAGACTGGAATACACCACTTGTGTATATGCTAGTACTGTTGTACGGACTGATTGCTATGTCTATGATTATACTCATCCATCTTGTTGCTGCCCTTAGAACTCGCCATTCAGCTCCAAACATAATCAGATTTTTCAACGGAGCAGATATTCCCGTAATATGTCAATTATAAAGTTATTTTTTACCTGAGCTCTCCTTATTTCGCAGGTTGCCATCATGTTCACAGATCTAGCGGTCGGACAAGGGCCTGGACTCCTGTCGCCTCCATCTGAAGCCCCTGCCACTTGTACCAGGGTGTCCAGTGCCCGGTACACCAATCGCTCAGACAGCTATCGACTGGGAGAGCGCACCTTCACCCGCCAGTATGCCCACATCTATGCCACCCGACTCCTACAGATGAGGCCACTCCTTGAAGAGCGTGCCAAGAAGAAATGGGGTACGCCGGTGTAAGGGGAAATCTGTCGTCAGCAAATGGCATGGGGACATCTCAGGGACATTGCAGTGTAGCGGGAATCCCATAGAAATGGATGGGGTTGCAGTGCAAGTTGTTCTGAATTGCACAAAAAATTAAATGGCAGGATTTTTTGTGATTCAGGCGGCACACCTGCAACTCGACCTGCGAACCCATTATTTTCTATGGAGTCGGTGATGTCCCTGCAGTCCCTTAGCCGATGCCACTGACAGTATAGGGGAGAGTATGGACACACTAGAGTCGTCACTATACCAGAATTTTGATTTGATTTTAATACTGAGAAAAAGTGTTGTGATACTCAATAACATTTGATACCACCTAAAAAAAATACCCACACAGCCAGGCAGCATGAGGTTAAATGGGTTGTCTGGGTTCAGAGGTGAACCCGGACATACCCTTAATTTCACCCAGGCATTTTATGCTCAGATGCCCTCCTTTGCCCTGCGGCACCTTATGCGCCGATGCTGTTGTCAGGCGGGCTGCCTGGGTGAAAATATGGGTAAACCCAGACAACCTCCTTAATGTGTAAGAATTTGTTGGGTTTTTTTTGCCCATTATGTGAGGAGCTACTTGATGGGGTCACTTACTAATATTGTGAGGCACTTGGAAGTCTAAATTGATAAAGCCGTATGCCTCATGTTCATTTAATAGTAACCCCATCAGCTACCTCCTCAGTGATGGACAACATGGGGTTAATGTGAGGTAAATGATGGAGATTCTTACTATTAAAGTGAGGCACATGGTGTTATTGACTTTGAACCTCTGTGTGCCTCACATTAATAGTGACACCATCGTTGACGCCATGTTGCCCATTATATGAGGTACATGATGAGGTCGCTGTAACTATTAATGTGAGGCAGATGGAGGTACTAAACTAATAAGACCATGTACCTCACATTAGGGCGTACAGCATAAAACACATACCTGTAAGAACAGCAGGGAACTTCTACTGAAAAAAGATCCTCCTGGATGTTGCAGGATAAAGGACCTGTGATGATGTCATCCCCATGCGACCAGTAACAAGTGATCACATGGTGATGACATCATCACAGGTCCTTTATCACATGAGTGTCCAGCACTGCAGGAACCACCATGAGTGTGTATCTCCCTGCCCTCCTGTTCCTAACCCTCCCTAACACTAACCTCCAACCCACCCCACATCCACCAAACGAGTCACTCAGTTTTTTCATTGGTGGCAGTGGCCGGCCGTGTCACAGTGAGGAGGGAGGAATGCTCTCCACTGTGCAGCCACTGATATGAACCTATAACAGGGACTGATGCTAAGCTGTGCAATAGTGCAGCTTAGTATCGAAAAAATGCCAATCCTGGTATCAAAATGAACCGGGTAAAAAAGTATTGAACAAGTATTGATATTTCGATACCCAGTGCAACCCTGATACACACTGTGCACTGAATTTCTACAGAATGCAGCGCCCCCAACTGGTCTGAAGAGATGTCCTTTGTGCATTGTGTGTTTGGGGGGGGTCACACAGATTTTAGCTTGGCTTTGCAAAGGTTGTGCAAGTGAAAATCCAGGGCATAACCTATAGGCTCAGTGCAGGATGAAGCTATTGCCACCGGAGGCGCTGTGAATCCACATTTGGACCCAACCCGCTCACAAAATAAGCTAAATCCTGACGCTGCTTGAATGTTCGTAGTTAGGAGCGCGTGTATATGGGGAGCGCCAACGTGTTTGGTGAAGTCAGCCGTGTCTGGACCGTTGATAAATGCAGATGTTTTAGATAATAGTCGGAGGCTACTCTTAGAACACAGCCTTAGGGCTCATGCACGTATTTTCTTTCCGTGTTCGTTCCGTTTTTTTGTTTTGCGGACCGTATGCTGAACCATTCCTTTCAATGGGTGCACACTAGAGTTGAGCGAACGTGCTCGTAACGAGCACTGTAGCGCTCGGATCCCCTGCGCTCGCATGGGCGCAGGCATCCGGATCCGTCGGGTGAGGAGGACAGCTCCGGATGGCTGCGCCCATGTGAGCGCAGGGGATCCGAGAGCTACAGTGCTCGTTACGAGCACGTTCGCTCAACTCTAGTGCACACATTGTTACTCCATGTGCATTCCGTTTCCGTGTGTCTGTATTTCATTTCCGCCAAAAAAAATAGAACATGTCCTGTTATTGTCCACATTGCAGACAAGGTTAGGACTGTTCTATTAGGGGCCAGCTGTTCTGTTCCGCATATACGGAATGCACGCGAACGTCATCCGTATTTTTTGCGCACCGCAAAATACCTACGGTCGTGTGCATGAACCCTTATATCGGATCTTTTCCTTGCAGGTGGTGATATAGTCGTGCGGAAATTGTGTGAACTCCAGGCGGCGGAGAGGTGCTGTGTGGTAGGAACCTTGTTCAAGTCCATGGAACTGCAGCCGTCCATCTTGCGGGAGATCAGTGAGGAGGTACATTACCCTGACCGTTCTTCTTTCTCCATGTGTCTCACGTGTTTTCTTTCTGTTGTCTCACGCTGGTCCCCTCTAGTAGTCAGATGTCTAATCCACTCGTGTCAGTCCCAGGTGGGGTCACTATGGAGTCAGATCACCTCTCGGGATGATTTGGGGTGTTGCCAAAAACCAGGGTACTAAGAGGAAACCTAAAGCAATACTTTAGGGGAGATTGACTGCACTTAATGCTCCAGGGACCTGTCACCATGAACATGCAGCCAGCAGGTTATAGAGCAGGAGGAGCTGAGCAGATACATATATACTTTTATGGGAATAGATTCAGTAAAACGTGTACTTTATTCATTTAAAGGGAGTCTGTCACCTCATTTCACCTATATAACTAACAGCAGTGCCCCACAGAAGATTGTACACACATCCCAGACATACCTGTGTGCACTGTGTGTCTGTATTACGTCACATCCCAGACATACCTGTGTGCACTGTGTGTCTGTATTACGTCACATCCCAGACATACCTGTGTGCACTGTGTGTGTGTATTACATGTCACATCCCAGACATACCTGTGTGCACTGTGTGTCTGTATTACATGTCACATCCCAGACATACCTGTGTGCACTGTGTGTCTGTATTACATGTCACATCCCAGACATACCTGTGTGCACTGTGTGTGTATTACATGTCACATCCCAGACATACCTGTGTGCACTGTGTGTGTATTACATGTCACATCCCAGACATACCTGTGTGCACTGTGTGTGTATTACATGTCACATCCCAGACATACCTGTGTGCACTGTGTGTGTGTATTACATGTCACATCCCAGACATACCTGTGTGCACTGTGTGTCTGTATTACATGTCATATCCCAGACATACATGTGTGCACTGTGTGTCTGTATTACATGTCACATCCCAGACATACCTATGTGCACGGTGTGTCTGTATTACATGTCACATCCCAGACATACCTGTGTGCACTGTGTGTCTGTATTACATGTCACATCCCAGACATACCTGTGTGCACTGTGTGTCTGTATTACATGTCACATCCCAGACATACCTGTGTGCACTGTGTGTCTGTATTACATGTCACATCCCAGACATACCTGTGTGCACTCTGTGTCTGTATTACATGTCACATCCCAGACATACCTGTGTGCACTCTGTGTCTGTATTACATGTCACATCCCAGACATACCTGTGTGCACTGTGTGTCTGTATTACATGTCACATCCCAGACATACCTGTGTGCACTGTGTGTCTGTATTACATGTCACATCCCAGACATACCTGTGTGCACTGTGTGTCTGTATTACATGTCACATCCCAGACATACCTGTGTGCACTGTGTGTCTGTATTACATGTCACATCCCAGACATACCTGTGTGCACTGTGTGTCTGTATTACATGTCACATCCCAGACATACCTGTGTGCACAGTGTGTCTGTATTACATGTCACATCCCAGACATACCTGTGTGCACAGTGTGTCTCTATTACATGTCACATCCCAGACATACCTGTGTGCACTGTGTGTGTATTACATGTCACATCCCAGACATACCTGTGTGCACCGTGTGTCTGTATTACATGTCACATCCCAGACATACCTGTGTGCACTGTGTGTCTGTATTACATGTCCAATCCCAGACATACCTGTGTGCACTGTGTGTCTGTATTACATGTCCAGGAAAAGCACTTTTATTCTGCAGGAAAACAGCTCCCAAGTGCCCAGCTCTGCTGCTGCAAGTGCCCAAAGCAAACCTGACTGAAGAGGGGAGGGCTGCTTTAGCTGATCGTATCTTGGGATTGGTAGCAGATAGAAAAATGGTTCGTCAGGAGAGAAAAGCTGTTTTTAGTTTCACTTTCAGCTGGGCACTTGGGAGCTGTTTTCCTCCTGCTCTATAACATGCATTTTATGGTGATGGGTTCCCTTTAAATGGAATTTGTCACCAGTTTTATGCTGCCTTATCCGAGGCATACACTGGGGACAGAGACTCTGAGGAAAACCCCAGGACACTTAATGTGACCCAGTCATTTTGCTAAAATCTAATGTTGAAGGACTCCAGCACGAGTGCAAGAGTCCACTCAGTATAGACTATGTATCAGGGAGTCGTCATCTTCATGAGCTCCTGGCCCTCCTCACCCCTCGCTGGGATCTCATGAATATCCGTACACCATTTTACTCATGGTCTCTGTCACCGGCCTACACTGTCCTGAGATAGGGCATCATAAATCCTGTGACAGATTCCCTTTAATTTGGCCTTTCATTCTTTGCATCACATTTATTATATGTTTTAAACAATTTTTGCGACTTGTTGATCAATGGGTTGTGGACTAACAGGAAAGGGACGTGGCTGTATATGTGGCTCAAAATTTTAGAGCAAAGTAAGCCAGTCAATCAATGGTATAAAATTAGAGCAAAATGTCTACAGGTACGCCCATTTTATTATGCAGTGTGCACCATTTTGATGTATCTGGCAGATCTTTGGACTGTAATCTAAGTTTACTCCGACTAAGTATTCACACGTCAGTGTTCGGTCAGTGATTTCCGTCAGTGATTTTGAGCCAAAAACAGGTGCAACTCTAAACACAGAACAGATGCAGATCTTTCCCTCATACCTTATGTCTGTGGAAGCTACAACCCTGATTTTGGCTCAAAATCACTGATGGAAATCACTGACCAAAACACTGACGTGTGAATTAGGCTTTTGACAGGATTAACCCTTTCGGTATCAGCGACATACATGTACAGCGATGTAGGGACATGACGCCCGCTCCCACGTGCAGCGGGCCTCATGGCCAGCAAGTCTCTGCTGTTTTAAATAGCAGAGACCTGCCGCTACCTACCGCAACCGGCAATAATGCCGATCGCAGTAAATAAAGGCATTAGATGCTGTTGTGCAGACGTCCCGTGTGGTCAATCGGGGTGTCTGCACTGGATCTGAAAGCTGTAAACCTCGCTGATGAGGTTTACAGCTTCCAATCTGCAATTCTTATTTTGGCCACCAGATGGCAGGCCATGATAAGAAATGAGCAAAAGGGACTTAAAGGGAGTCTGTCAGCACGATTTTGCATATAAAGGTAATGCCACTACTGGATTCAGCTGAGCATGTTGAATTTATTATTACAGTTCCTAGTAGTAGATTTAATGCTGAAAAAACGTTTTTTATAATGTGTCAATCACTCACATAAGGAGCCCAAGGGGATGTGCCCAGCCGCGTTCGAGCCCGGGCTCGCCGAGACAGTTGGAGCCCAGGACCGCCCACCTCATTAATATTCACTTCACTGCTTCCAGCAGTGAAGCTCCGTCATCGTTGTAATCCCGCGCAGGCGCAGTACCTTCTCTGAGGCCAATGCCCGCAGGCCGCTTGAGGTACTGCGCCTGCGCGGGATTACAACGATTTTTTCAAAGTTTAAATTTATTTTTACACTATTTAAACATAACAAACCTACACATATGGGGTATCGTTGTAATTGTACTGACCCAGAGAACAAAGGGCAGGGGTCTGTTTTGCCACAAACGGAACGCCGTGGGAACAAAACCCATAAAACAGTGGAGGAATTGCATATTTTTTTTCCAACTCCCCCCTATTTGGAATTTTTTTACCGCTTCCCACTCCATTTTATGCCACAATTAATGGTGGCATTAGAAAGTACAACTTGTCCTGCAAAAAGCCCTCCTACAGCTATGTGAACAAAAATATAAAAAAGTTATGTCTCACGGAAAATAGGGAAGAAAAATGAAAACGCAAAACAAAAAAAAACCCTCAGTTACTGAAAGGGTTAATAGCTCTGCTCCAGTATCTTTTTCAGCAGTTGCATGATAGTTTTTGGCCTGTAGAAGATCAGGATTAGAGATGAGCGAGCAGTGCTCGTTAAGAGCACTGTAGCGCTCGGGTCCCGTGTGAAATGCCCGCAGGCATTGCGGATCCGTCCCCACTGACTTTAAGACGGGTGAGGATGGAACCGTTTGGTATGAGTGTCATACCAAACGATCCGTCCTCATTGACTTACATGCAGATGAGGACGGATCCGCAATGCCTGCGGGCATTTCACACGGGACCCAAGCGCTACAGTGCTCGTAATGAGCACTGCTCGCTCATCTCTAATCAGGATCATTCATAAATGGCAGCATAAAGCTATCTAATAGCTCATTTTAATCTCTGAATATTTCTGAATCATCCCGACATTCATGATGGTATATGTCTAGGAACTAAATCCTGAATGCAGAGATGGTTAGGCCTTGTTCACACATCAGTTATTTGGTCAGTTATTTCCATCAGTTTTTGTGAGCCAAAACCAGGAGTGGAGCCTCCACAGAGATCTGGTGTAATGAAAAGATCTGCACCTGTTCTGTGTTTTTGACCCGCCCCTGGTTTTGGCTCACAATAAGGCTTCATTCACACGACCGTATGTGTTTTGCGGTCCGCAAATTGCGGATCCGCAAAAAAAAACGGATGACGTTCCGTATGGCATCCGTGTTTCCGTTTTTTTTTTTTTGCGGATCCATTGTAACAATGCCTATCCTTGTCAGCAAAACGGACAAGAATAGGGCATGTTCTATCTTTTTTGCGGAACGGAAATACGGATATACGGAAACGGAATGCACACGGAGTACCTTCCATTTTTTTTGCGGACCCATTGAAATGAATGGTTCTGCATACGGCCCGCAAAAAAAAAAACGGAACGGACACGGAAACAAAATACGGTCGTGTGAATGAAGCCTTACTGATCAAATAACTGACGTGTGAACAAGGCTTTAGCTGCTTCCTCCTGTGCTCATGTACTTCTACAATCCTCCAGAAGGTGGCAGCCAAAGACTCCAAAAGCTGTCCTTCCAGGACTTGATGGTCTCTACACCACTTTTTTAACGAGGGCCTCACCAGCCAGGACAAGTTAACGCTGAAACCTTTTCCAGTTGACGATGTGTACGGCAAAATGAAATTATTCATCAGTTTACTTTTATTCTCCTAAAGTTAGGGCAACATAAAAATAGACGTATAACGGGGCCATTATGTTGCTAAACCACAAAAATGCCAGTTCAGCATATGATCCCTTCCTGAGCGTCATTACATTAACAATTGGCAGTGGGGCGAGGCTCAGAGTTTTAGAAGCGCTGCTCTAGATGCACTGATGTGTTCCTCAGCAGTTATAGAAGGATACCAGCCCTCTACACATGGACATATTGAACTATTCTTCTCTTTATATTCTTAACTCGAAGTCATGGCTGACTGGTGCCTCGGCCATTTTCAAATTGCATCCATTTACAGTGCAATTGTTCCACAGAGGTGTGCAGTAAAGGGTGCCCTCATTGCTTTTCATGTCATTTGCCCCAGCTGTGTATGACATGTACCTACTATATTGGTTAGTTGTCTTCTGTTTTAGCTGAGACGTGTCCAAAGGTAGTACAGGTGGGAATGGGTAAGCAGAAATCCCCACCAGAAGCAGGAATGAAGAGGCCCTCAGCGCTGTGTACCTTGCCCAGAGCCACTTTTGTCTTCCGTATCTTACTTGTGTTAAAGGGTTTTTCTTGAACTTAAAGGGGTTCTCCGGGAATTAAGAAAGTGAAAATACTTAAATATTACTTCATTATAAATATATTCCCAAATACCTTTCATTAGTTATAATGGCTCGTTTTGTTTGGGGAGCAATCATCAGGAGAAACAAAATGGCCGCCGTCCTATTAGTACACACAAAACCTGTCCTAATCACACAGGAGGACAAGTTACTTCCGAGCACTGAGGTAAAGAGTTGCCTCTCTACTCTGCTTGTCAGGGATTATTCTCCTGAATACAGATGATAAGATCCTCAGATGAATCTCTGTAGGAATGGAGTTCATGAGCAGATGTGGCTGATGAGCAGCAGCACTTGTATGCAGTCTCCATTACCACAGTCTGTCCTGTCCATCCTCTCTGTACTTCATGTCTCCTCATGGACTCCATTCCTACAGAGATTCAGCTAAATATCATATTAAACTGTAGTCAGGATCATAATCCCTGACGAGCAGAGAGGATGATGAGGCAGCTCTTTACCTCGGTGTTGTGAAGTAACTTGTCCTCCTGTGTGATTAGGACAGGTTCTATGTCTACTAATAGGACCGCAGCCATTTTGTTTCTCCTAATGATTACTCCCCAGACAACAAAACAAACGAGCCATTATAACTAATGAAAGGCATTTGGGATTATATTTATAATGAAGTAATATTTAAGTATTTTCATTTTCTTAATTCCCGGAGAACCCCTTTAAAGAAGAACTCCGCAAAATTTTTTATTCTCTGACCTGTTAGAAAGGTGCATGATATAATCTGTAGTGATTGTCATCTTCTTATCAGAGAATGTAATTGTGAGTAATAACCTCTCTTCTTATTGTAGCTGGGTCATGTGACCAACTCCCTGACCTCCACCTGACCCGGGACAGGAAGCCAGTCACTGCTCTATTCATTCCTATGAGACTGAAAGTGAGGCTCCCATAGGAATGCATAGAGAAATAGACTTCCTGTCCACACATGTGCTGTGTGAGTTGGGGAGTCTGATTCCTAGTCACATGACACAGATGAGCAACTTCAGGATGATATAAGTCAAAAATGCAGACACTGGTAAGAAAATGAAATTCACTACAGATTACATCATGTACATTTCCAGCAGGACATGGAATAACATTTTTTTCATGTCCTGTAAAGTGTCCTGTACTTATTATTATTATTATTTTTTTTTTAATATGCTGTGGCAGCGTATCAAAGGTCCTGATCAGTGGGTATCCAAGTTCTGAGAAGAGGTTGCACCCAGGCAGTGCTGTCCTCGCTGCAGGAAACGGACTCAATAGAAAGTCTATGGTCCTGATTTATCATACCTTCACTCCAGAATTCTGACATGAAAAAGTTGCAAAATAGGACTTTTGCGACTTTTTACACTCACTTGCACAAAATGTTGTGACTTTTTGCTTTTTTACACCGCTCACTCCAGTTTTGCAGTATGGGTGGAAAAGTGGGTGTGGTTAGCTATGTTAAAGAGGCTCTGTCACTAGGTTTTAACCTATGTATTTAAATACATAGGTTAAAACCCCTTGACTTCTACAGTTAGAACATACCTTTATTGCAGAGTACAGCGCAGCGATTGTGCTGAAAAAAGACCTTTAATCTTTATGTTAATGAGCCTTCGGAGCACCGGGGGGCGGGCTCTTTCTTCCTGAGCACCGCTTCTTCACCGCCCCCCGGGTCCCGAGGCTCTCTCCGATGCCGACGTCCACGCCCCTCTGAAAATTGATTGACAGCGCTGAAATCCCGCCGGCGCATGCGCAGAAGCGCTTGCAGTGCCGAACACCGCAAGCGCTTCCATCCTTGTGCGCACGCGCCGTCACTTCGCTGAACCCGGAAGTGACGGCGCGTGCGCACAAGGATGGAAGCGCTTGCGGTGTTCGTCACTGCAAGCGCTTCTGCGCATGCGCCGGCGGGATTTCAGCGCTAGGCCAAACGGCCTAGCGCTGTCAATCAATTTTCAGAGGGGTGTGGACGTCGGCATCGGAGAGAGCCTCGGGACCCGGGGGGCGGTGAAGAAGCGGTGCTCAGGAAGAAAGAGCCCGCCCCCCGGTGCTCCGAAGGCTCATTAACATAAAGATTAAAGGTCTTTTTTCAGCACAACCGCTGCGCTGTACTCTGCAATAAAGGTATGTTCTAACTGTAGAAGTCAAGGGGTTTTAACCTATGTATTTAAATACATAGGTTAAAACCTAGTGACAGAGCCTCTTTAATGAGTTTCACTTTTTTAAAAAGTCGCAGTCTCGCTCCAGGAGGAGGGTGGAGTAGGAAAACTGGAGGAGCTTCTCTGGACAGAAGTGTTAGGTTTAAAGAAGAACTCCCGACAAAAATGTTATTCCATGTCCTGCTAGAAATGTACATGATGTAATCTGTAGTGAATGTCATTTTCTTACCAGTGTCTGAATTTTTGACTTCTAACATCCTGAAGTTTCTTATCTGTGTCATGTGACCAGCAATTAGACCCACGAACTCACACATAGACTTGCGTGTGGACAGGAAGTCTAATTCTCTATGTATTCCTATGAGACTGAAAGTGAGGCTCCCATAGGAATGAATAGAGCAGTTACTGGCTTTCTGTCCTGGGTCAGTTGGAGGTCAGGGAGTTGGTCACATGACCCAGCTACAATAAGAAGAGCACATTCACTACAGATTATATCATGTACCTTTCTAACAGGTCAGAGAATAGAAATTTTTGCGGGAGTTCTACTTTAAATTAAGGACAAGCCAAATTTATCAAACAACCTGTGACATTTGATAAATGTGGCACAAAGTACTCCAATGCAGAATCAAGCAAAACTGACTTCAAATGTTCTCCTCATTATAAATTCCCCCCATATGAGTCTCCTGCAATGAGGAGAGACAGTGCTCTGTATGAGTGCGTCTATTTCCTCCTGTTAGCAATCACTGGGGTCTTGGCGCCTGGACCCCCACCAATCAAAACCTTACTTCTTTATGTTGCAATGATGTATCAAAAGTTCTTTGAAAGTACAGGTGCATTTTAAGTATTCTTGACCTATGCTGCAGATAGGCAATCACTTTCTGATTGGTGAGGGTCCAACTCTCTGTTCCTCCTGGCCGGACGATGCAGCCTTTTCCTCAGCCTACACATCACTTCATTTGATCCCATGGCCTTTGTGCAGCACAGTCCCATGCAAGTCAATGGGACTGAGCTGCAATACTAAGTACAGCCACTATGCAATGTACGGCGCTGTGTTTGGTATACTGTGATTATACTAAATATAGTTGCTCTCTGACGTGCTTAGGGCAGATAGTTATTGTAAGAGGGTCAATCCTTCCTAACGAACAGTGAAACCATGACTGATGGCTTGGCATTGTTTTAAACTGATTCATACTTTAAGGCACTTACAGTAAAGAAAAAATATCCTGTAAACACTGCAGACTGTAATTTACATGTACAATTTCTTATCTGAGTGGTAGTGCAGTGCTTTGTATACAGAGAGTACTTCACGGTGTAGCATTGCCACTGATATCTCCGCCATTCTCTTCCTTGCCTCTAGCACAATCTCCTGCCTCAACCTGCAAGGCATAAATATATCAGTGATTCGGACATCCTGATACTGGAAGACGAGCTACAGAGGATCAGGTTGGAGGGCGCCACTGATGTGCAGATGTTTGTGACTGGTGAGTGTCTCTACCTCCTGTATTACAGCAGAGGAACGTAGTATGTTGGTGCTGCATGATACTATCAGCCATGCTAGATGACCATGAACCATGAGACTTAGATAGAACTCAATGGTGATGGTCAGGCCACGTGTAGCTGTCATGTGCCACAGTGGTCATTCCACTCAGCTTGACAAGACGTGAACAGGTCTCAAGGGTCCCACCTCCCCCTTCAAGCAGCTGATTTTGCCAGGGAAAGGCTTGGCTATTGCAGAAGAAATGCAAAAAGCAACGTTAGACCAGAAGCTTCAAATAGCATGAAATAAAGTAGAGGTGCATCCTACCATGGCTGACATGCGAAAGGGAACATACACTATATGTAGCAGCACACTGCTCCATGTGCAAAGACGCATGCAAACGTGGGTAAGTCTGCATTACTGCTGTTCTTACTATACATGAAAATTAGAAGCTCTCTCTGCGTACATTTTTTATCAAAATTGTGGCAGACCCATCTGTCAACAGCAAGGTGACTTCTGCAGATGGGAACCTACACTATCAGACTTTTCTCGCCTAGGCCTACAAAATTCAGGACAGTGTAGGATCCAACGATACTCTGCCTTGGACAGGAGTGCACAGTCCACTTGCACCAAATGTGCATTGCAAAAAACAAAGTTAGACCAGCCTGTCCCAGGAGAGGCGAGTCTGATAGTGTAGGGCCCATCTGCAGAAGCCACCTTGTTGTTGGTAGATGGGCCCGACATAATTTTGATCAAAAATGTGCACATAGAGCTTCTAATTTTCATGTATAGTAAGTACAGCAGTAATGCAATCCGAATAACCCATGTCTCCAGGGTTTGCATGCGTCTTTGCACTTGGAGCAGTGTACCACTACATACAGTGTTTGCTGTTGCAGAAGAAATATAGTATTACATGGCCACTACTGAGATGACTGACCGTCATTGTAGTACAAGGACAACTGAAGTCATAAATAGGAATCCTAAGTGGGGGACAAGAAGTGGTGTACATAGAGAAGTAAGGGCCCCATAGCACGGGTCAAACCAGGCCCCTCACACAGGACAGAAGGGTTTCTGCCTAAACCCCTTTCAATGACCCTTGGGACGTTTTTCCACTGCTTCATTTTAGTCCTGACCAAGTTTTCACCTCCAGTAGAAGAGGAGATAATCCCAACTAAGACTGGGCCCCCTCTTGCCCTGGGCCCCATAGCAGTCGTATGGTCTGCCGCTATGGTAGTTACGCCCCTGGAGACAGCCCATCCATAGGACACATGGACAGTGGTGTCTTCAGGAGACAACCCCTTTAATAGTGGTTCAGCTGCACAAATCTATCATGGTCAAGGGGAACCTTAAACCACCCGGCAGTGAAAATTCTTTTATACATTAGGTTTCAGTTTTGTCTCCCTCGCCTCTGACAGCATGCAGTCTCACACTCCAGTCTGTTGGAGAGATGCTGCAGCTGCACTCCTCTCCATCTTCACAACCCCTATCTTCCCTGTGGTCTCCTAGGTGCTGTGATAGCAGTCCTTGGTGAAGAAGGCGATGCAGGAAAGTTCACGGTGGAAGATTTCTGCTTGGCTTCCCTTCCCTCACAGACTCCTCGTCCAGATTTGGAGGAAGATAGGTGGGTCACCCTCTCCGCTTCCACATATTAATCTAGGTAGCATCTAGGAGTCTGTTTGTCCACCTCCCTGGGCCTTTTGCTGACAGTGATTTTTTTTTTTATATTCATTAAAAAAAAAATTTTTTTTCCTTAAAACCACAATGAATCTGCTGCCAAACCTGGGTACATGGAATGTGCTGTAGATACACACTGAGCCATTTTCTCTGGCTCCTTCCATAGGTCTTTATTGGTGGTTTATGCAAGGTAGGAAGAAAACCGAGTAGTCTACAAAAATACATAAAACTTAGGACCTCAGCAAAGACGCACACCAGCATTTTGTCATCCTCGGGGAGCAACACGAGACGGATGTGTCTTGAAAAGTTTGGCTTTGTGCCTACTTTTGTGGGTCAATGAACTTATAATCGTAAGCCTACAGTTTTGAGAAAGTACAAAGAGAAGCTTTCTCATGAGGGATTTTTGAATAAGCAGCCATGTAATTGAACGCACATGCACGCCGCTCTCTGATTTACTGTAAAAATGCCTTCAAGAGATCACAAGAGCCATGGGAGGCCGGGTATGTCTGGAAGCCACCGTAGTAGGGGAAACATTGCTTCTGGCTGTAGAAGTCTGTCAGCCATGTTTACCCTCTTCTCTTCACTGACATCCAAACTAAAGTCTGACAGTAGAGTCGTAGAAGTTGTAGACTTCTCATTTTGGAGATCCTGCTGATGTAGGCAGACTGTCTAAATGTGTGAAAGAGCTCTCCTCCAAAAGGAAGAGAACAGTCTCTCTAGTGGCATCTATAGGTTTTGTTGATGTCCGTAATCCTACTTCTAAATAACAGTGGATTGTTCCCTCCTAGTATCTGGTAGGAGCATTGGCACTGTAACATCCTACAGCACTGTCTCTTCTACTGGAGCTGAAGTCTTGTAGACAGTACCTGAGCGCTGTCCTTATGTCTCTCCCTGCCTCTGATTCCAAAAAAGAGAATGGAGCAGAATTGAAAGATGAAAGAGCTTTAGGTTGTGTAGAAGATTCTCTTACAATGTGCCTCTGGCTCTAGCCCTGCAGCAGTCGGAAAAAGCAAGACACCTATAGGGCCAGGGGTGCACAACCTACGGTGCACAGCCCCCGTCCTGCTGGACAGAAAGACGTCTGCCTGTAGAATCAGCTGTTTTTTTTTACCTTAGCAGATTAAAGCACCTCCAGTCTAGCAAGAGCAGGTCATGTCCTGGGTTTGTGACTAGTGCTGAATAAGCATGATGCAGTAAATCGGCACTGACTCTATTAGAAGCAGCTATCGCATGATCACCATGTGTCTTGGGCATAAATCACAGAAAAAAGGTTCAGGTCATTAAGATCTTTTCAGACCTGGTCATTAAAGGGAGTCTTTCACCTGATCTGAGCGTCATAGACTGCTCAGATCAGGCTATAGACCCCCTTACGCAATATTAAAACAGTACCTTTATTATATGTGTCCCTCGCTGAAATCATCTAAAAAACACTTTTATAAGTTATGTAAATTAGTCACCGCAAGTGCCCGGAAACCTCGTTATTCAAGAAGGTGCCCAAGCCCCCGGGCGATTTGAATTGAAAACCCCTCCTATTTCCATGCTCCGGCCCGCCCTCCCGCATGCGCACTAAAAGCGCTGGATGAGCGGCACAGCGCTGGACTTGTGAGCAGGAGGAGGAGATTATTATAATGAAGGAGTGCGGGCCGGAGCATTGAAAAGGGAGGGGTTTTCAATTCAAATCGCCCAGGGGCTTGGGCACCTTCTTGAATAACGAGGTTTCCGGGCACTTGCGGGGACTAATTTACATAATTTATAAAAGTGTTTTTTAGACAATTTCAGCGAGGGACATATATCATAAACGTACTGTTTTAATGTGTGTAGCATAGGCTATAGCCTGATCTGAGCGTCATAGACTCCCTTTAAAGGCTTAACCAATGAGTTTGTTCCCCACTAAGAAGGAAAAGTGCTTACAGGTTGTTGCGTGGCACCGGTCGCACAGATATAACATGGGGCAGGAGGGGGTAATAACCAGTGAGCGCTGTCCTCTGCAGTGAGGGAAAGTGCTTAATGGTTATGGCAGGGCCCCTATAACTGGGGGCAGGAGGCGGTAATAACCAGTGAGCGCCGTCTTCTGAAGTGAGGGAAAGTGCTTAATGGTTATGGCAGGGCCCCTATAACTGGGGGCAGGAGGCGGTAATAACCAGCGAGCGCTGTCCTCTGGAGTGAGGGAAAGTGCTTACTGGTTACTACGGGACCCCTATAACTGTGAGCAGGAGGCGGTAATAACCAGTGAGCGCTGTCCTCTGCAGTGAGGAAAAGTGCTTACTGGTTATGGCAGGGCCCCTATAACTGTGAGCAGGAGGCGGTAATAACCAGTGAACGCCGTCCTCTGCAGTGAGGGAAAGTGCTTACTGGTTACTACGGGACCCCTATAACTGTGAGCAGGAGGCGGTAATAACCAGTGAGCGTGTGCACTGCAGCGAGGAAAAGTGCTTACTGGTTATGGCAGGGCCCCTATAACTGGGGGCAGGAGGCGGTAATAACCAGCGAGCGCTGTCCTCTGCAGTGAGGGAAAGTGCTTACTGGTTACTACGGGACCCCTATAACTGTGAGCAGGAGGCGGTAATAACCAGTGAGCGTGTCCTCTGCAGAAAAGGAGGCAGGATGGAAGGAAATGTCGCCACTTAAGCCTCTATTACACTGCATGATATTCGGGCAAATTATTGGGAACAAGTGTTCAAAGAAATGCTCGTTCCCAATAATTGACCCATATAATCGTGCTGCAGATCTGGCAAATGCTTGTTTCTTGGCTGGTTGGCATCTTTCATCAGGATGAGGGATGTACGATAATCGGCAGGACATGTCTGTGTGTAATCAGGGATGTGCTGCATTTGTGGTAGCGATCAGTCCTCCCACATTATTCACTTTGTATCAGCCTGTGTAATTGGCGATCGTATCATTTCCAGGGAAAAAAGTGACACGTCAGAAGTTTTTAATTAGTGGAAATCTGGCTGCTGAAACGCCACCTATCACTAAACCGAGGTGAAATACTTCTGAGCACTGTGCACCTTCGTTTCAGAGGCATGTTGTACGGACTCGTAGACCAAGGCTACTTTCACATCTGCGTTTCTCCTTTCCGGTATTGAGATCCGTTATAGGATCTCAATACCGGAGGGAAAACTCTTCCGTTTTGTCCCCATTCATTCACAACTGAACCGAATGGAAAGGAATGCACCAGAATGCTTTCCGTTTCGTTTGGTTGCGTTCCATAACGCTTGCAGCGTTTTTTTCTGTCCGGCATGGGATGCGGAGCAAAACGGATCCGGCATGACACACAATGTAAGTCAATGGTGCCGGATCAGTTTTCTCTGATGACAAAAGAATACAGATCCGTCCCCCATTGACTTAGGCCTTGTACACACGAACGTGTGCCGGCCGTGCCCATACTGCGGGCCGCATACGGCGGGTCCGCAATAAACGGGCACCTGCCTTGTGCAGCCCGCATCACAGATCACGGACCCATTCACTTCAATGGGTCCGGGAGATGCGGAGCGGAGGCATGGATCGGAACACCACGGAAGCACTACTTTTTTGCGGTGCGGACCCTCGGATGCGGATCACGGACCCCATTCAAGTGAATGGGTCCGCGATCCGCATGCGGTGGCCTCCCGGTCAGTGCCCGTGCATTGCGGACCACAGTGTGCGGCCCGCAGCACAGGCACGGCCGGCACACGTTCGTGTGCATGAGGCCTTACAGTGGTTTTAGAGATAATACAACCGGATCCGAATGCAGGCGGTTGTATTATCCTAACGGAACCGTTTTTTAATGATTCCCTGCCGGACCCAGCAAAAACGGAAGTGTGAAAGTAGCCTAAGGCTCCATTCATACGTCCTGTTTTTCTTTCCTGATTCGATCCTGATTTTTTCAGGACCCGTTGAAATGAATGGATCCAGATCAGGATCAGGATCGAATCAGGAAAGAAAAGCAGGATGTGTGAATGGAGCCTAACTGTGAGTCTGTGCACTGCATGATCCACTCTCCGAGCAGTGCCAGGCGGAAACAAAAGTGGCGTAGCCCTCTCTGAGCCCTTTTCCCCTTTAGTTTTAGTGATCGGTGGTGGTCACTTATGACATTTCAGAGGGTTTTTTTTTTTTTTGCTGAGTGCATTGGTTGCTATGACGCCGTGCACTTCATAGCGCCGCCGCTGTACAGTAATACACTTGTATGATCTATAGCATATATATATATATATATATATATCAATCAGCAGCACGAAGCGCACAGTGTCATTGCAACCAATGACGCCGTGCACTCAGCAGGACGGGTTTTCACGGACCGTGGTCCACGGATGTGTGAATGAGACCTAATACTGGTATTGTGTTATACCTAGTGCAGGTACTGAGAGGATGATGCATGGCACGGAGAGTCACCTAACAAAAGCACCGTTAACCATGGTGTCTCACTTTATATTTCAAAACTTGCCGACCGTTCCGTGATGTTTTATTACTGACCTGTTCGGTTATTATAGGTATGTGCTGCTGACATCCGGTTTGGGCCTCGGCGGAGGCAGCGGGGACAGCCTGCTGGGGTTGCAGCTTCTCCTGGACTTGGTGACTGGACAGGCAGGAGCAGAAGAGGAGCAGGGCTGTGCGGCTCGGATATCACGGGTCATTCTGGCCGGAAACCTTCTCAGTGAGAACACGCAGGGCAAGGACTCTCTCAATAAGGTACCAGATATCAGGATGTTGCTGGGTTCCAGTAGGACATGACATTGAGGTACACAGCACTGTGGATATATGCTCACTAGGAGGCATACACAAAAAAAAGAAGTGTTGGATCCACCCAGGTGGGCTATACCCCCTCCACAGACACTAGGTTAGTCTACTGTTCGTAGGAGGCAGACCAGACCCGCTCTTTTTTTCTGCAGGTCTTGCTGCTGTTTTATTTTTTCCTTTTTGTCAGAGTCACTGCAGGTTTCCTGCAGCAGGCGGGTCTTCTTTGTGGGTCTCCCCCTGCTGGTGTGTACGGGTACCTCGCCAGTCCCCCTTACTGCATCCACATTGGTATGTCGGTAATCCCACACATGTGCATGTTTACCAAAGGGGGGCACCTGAAGACGCAGGATGGTATTTTTCTTTGCCCCTTCCTTCTCTCCTCCTGGACCCATCCACTCCTAGCCCCTGAACATTTCACCTTCTTCAAGACCCATCTCTGCCCCTTTTTTAACTTGGGTTCTCCACTTTCCTCGCCCCTATACTACATTAGTCCGCAGGTCGAAAATTTCTCTTCCCCTGGGATCGCCTCTCAGGGAGCCTTCCGATTTGGCCTTCTCTTTTCTTCGGAGCTTCGGTCTGTCATGCAGCCTTAGGTCATCAGTGGTGCCTCTTTATGGCTGGGCCATCTAGTTGAGACCCAGACTTCTCCACCATTCCCTGGGAGAAGGGGTCTTTTTGCCTCCCAACCCTCTACAAGCTCCTTGGAAATGGGGAAATTTCTATGGTCTATCGACATCCGCGATGCTTATCTCCACATTCCCATTACCACGTCCCACCGGTGTTTCATTCACTTTGTGGTAGGTTCTCTCATTTCTAGTTTGCAGCTCTTCCCTTTGGATTGGCTCTGCCCCAATGGTCTTCACCATCTGTGTCTCTTTCCTCCCCTTCCACTTCTGCCTCATGTCCTCAAACAGCTCAAGCTGGAGGGGGTTCTGGCCATCTTGGTGTCTGCGGTTTCGCTTTGCAGGCCATGGTGCACGGATTTGTTTTTTTTTCTCGCCAACACTCTGTGGCCCCTTCCCCTGAGAGCCAAACTCCTTTCCCAAGGTCCGCTATTGCACCCCAATTTACCTTGGCTGTTTTTAACGGCGTTGATGTTGAAGCTGTGGTTTTAAGATTTTGTGGTCTCTCTGTCGTCATTCAGACCATGCCTAAGGCACGTAAACCTCTGTCTGCTAGGATCTACCATCGCACTTCCTGGTGTGAATCTTCACCCCTTTTTTTTCTCCATCAGGAAAATGTAATGTACATTAAAAAAAAAAACTTGACACGATTTTTTTTGCATATACCGTGTATTACAATAGTACTTAATTTGAAATGCCCTATTCATTGCATAATGATACTTTTTTGGGGCTAGCTCCTTTTAAGAAGCTTTCTGCAACATGTTGTAATTTTAGTCCGGCCGCCTCTCGGCATGTTTGCTGTGCTGCGGCCGGAACTCCGGCCTGTCCCCATTATAGTGAATGGGGCCGCACACGTGCACTAGCGGCAACACTGATCCAGCAGGCTGTTCACCCAACGGAACAGCCTGCTGGACACCCCTGCCGCTAGTGTGAAAATAGCCTTACTTAGCAAGAAATCGGGGCAGCAGAAGTTCTGATTCAGTCCATCCTCAGGGTACGAGAAAGAGATTTTTTTTCAGATGTTCCCACTGAAGAGAATAAATGATCTAAACCTGCAATCTTCTGCACCCTTCAGGCAAAATATCTGAGTAAGAAGACCCAGGCAGCGAGTGTGGAGGCTGTGAAGATGCTTGACGAAATCCTTCTCCAGCTCAGTGTAAGTGTTTCTGCACACGCTTTCTTCTTGCGCGGACCTCCATCTTATTTAGATGTCAGGCAGGTCCACATGTAACACTGTGTAGATGTTTCTGAACACCTCTGCAGAGTATGGAGCTGCACGGAAGCCATGCAGGAGAGGAGGACCGCAATTTCTGTAACTTACCCCTAAGTCACTTGTTTGACCAAATATAGCCGACAAATTTTTAAGTTGAGAATTTTGTACGGCCCCAGAGCAATGTTGCAAATATCCAAATGGCCCTCGGCAGCAAAAAGGCTCCCCACCCCTGCTTTAGACCTTTGGACATCTGTCAGCAGATTTGTCCCTATGACACTGGCTGACCTGTTACATGTGCACTTGGCAGCTGAAGACATCTGTGTTGGTCCCATGATCATATGTGCTGCATTGCTGAGAAAAATGATGTTTTATTATATGCAAATTAACCTCTAGGAGCAATGGGGGCGTTACTATTACACCTAGAGGCACAGCTCTCTCTGCCGCACCCTCTGCATTTTGACATTGACATAGCCAGGCATGATGATATTTTTACTGCCTGGCCTTATCAATTAAAGTGCAGAGGATGCGGTAGTTGCAGAGAGCAGAACCTCTAGGTGTAACGTTAACGCCCCCGTTGCTCGTAGAGGCATATATTGAGTCTCTTCTCTATCTCCAGACCTCTGTCTTTGTGGATGTCATGCCGGGCGCCTTTGATCCTACAAACTACATCCTTCCTCAGCAGCCCCTGCACCGCTGCATGTTCCCTCAGTCCGCACCATTCTCCACTCTTCAGCTGGTAACGAACCCCTATGAAGCCGAAATCGATGGCGTCAGGTATTCACTTTACCTCTACAGTATGCAATAACTGACCGCTATAGCCTAACCCAGGGGTATGCAACCTCCGGTACTCCAGCTCTTGTGAAACTACAACTCCCAGCATCCACCTCTGCTTCTCGCAGAGCTCTCACAGAAATAAATGGAGCATGCTAGGAATTGTAGTTTCACAACAGCTGGAGTGCTGAAGGTTGCTGATCCCTGGCCTGTCCTGACAATCTGATATTTCCACAGGTTTCTGGGCTCAGCTGGTCAAAACATCGCTGATATATACAAGTACTCCAGCATGCAGGACTATCTGGAGATCCTGGAATGGACCCTGCAGGTTGGGCACATGTGCCCTACTGCTCCGGATACGCTTGGTAAGGAGGAATCTTTGTAAAGTATGACATATTGGATTAGAACAGGGATGCCCAACCTCCAGCTATCAGGGCATGCTGGGAGTTGTAGTTTTGCAACAGCTGGAGGGCCGCAGGTTGAGCATCCCTGGATTAGAGTATACAGTACATGAGGATAACCGTGCACTTAACATGGATTCTGTGACATCCTATCCTTAGATTTTGCTACAGCTAAAGGGGTTGTGCCATCTCTCCATTTCCACAGCGAAACAGAGTAAGCCCTAGGTGGCCGGGTTTACGGAAACAGCCGAGCGGGCAATCTGTAGTGAGTGAGAGCTATGAAAACAACGTAGCAGAAAAATCCTTGCTGCTTCCATAACTTTGATCTAGCGTCATTCGTGAAATGCACACAACCCAGATTTTATTATTATTTTTTTTTATCTGAGTATGTTTTACACATTACTATATGTTTCATCATTTTTATGTATAAAGTCAATGGAGATTTATCAAAGCTGGTGCGAGAGAAAGGTTGGGGGGGGACCAATCGGGTTGCTGATTTCCTTGCACCACTTCTGATAACGCTCCTTAACCTTCAGGCTTGTGGGTTCTCTCTCGCAGATGGGTGTGGTGCCAAGCCTTGGTGCAGACTGGATGTAGTGCCTCTATGTAACAGGATACAGTGCTCCCTCAAGATACAATATTAATTGGTTCCAGGACGACCATTGTATGTTGAGGGATCTCTGTAGTCCCGTAAACGATGAATTTCTTCATATTTCTGTCAATGGATCTCTTTGTCTGTATCTTTTTTGCAGGATGCTATCCGTTCACCAAGTTAGACCCATTCATTCTGAACACCTGCCCCCATGTGTATTTTTGTGGAAGTGCCCCCAAGTATAGCTGCAAAGAGGTCACAGGTTTGTGTTTTCCATTTACTGTGCAGATGCAAAGGGTCATCTGGGTGGAGGGAATGGCATGTGCAACAATTTTCCAGAATTTATTCATTTTGATTGAGTAATAGAGCATGACCTGTTGATGTCTGCTAAATGTTACCAGCCTTTCGACGAACACGAAGGCAATGACGCAGAATTCACTTTTCTCAGTGCTGGCCTGCTCCATTGTCAAATCCAAACCCACTGATTCATTAGTCCATTGAATAATGTTAGATTGGAGAGTTTCTGATTTCCATGTGATAGAATTGTGGGCCCTAGAAGCACATGACTACAAAGAGGATAGTCCAGCATGTCCTCTACCGCTCCATACAGACTCCAATGATAGATAAGTGCTGGGCGCTGGAATAGCCGCTTGGCCTGGTAAAATGCCGAGGACATACTGTATGTAAAACGCCTTGCCTTCATATTTTTGCTTTATCTAGAATATGAGGGCCAGAGCTTAGATTTTGGTGTCATAATAAAGTGCTATTAAAGGGTTTCTATCACCTTGTTTGACCATATTAAACCAGATGACATTTGCAATGCGCAAATGTCACCTGATGTCTAATATGGTCTTCTTTTTAAGCTTTGTGTTCCGGTTTTCTTAAAAAATCTACTTTTGTAATATGCAAATTACCTTTACTAGGTGCAAGGGGCGGTAACCCTGCACCTAGTAGCGCCGTTTTCCCCACCTTCTATATGTTGTCATCAGCGCTGATTGACAGGGCCAGGCAGCTAACTCTATCTGCTGCTGGCCCTGTCAGCGCTGCAAATCCCGCGCCTGCGCCGTGGGTCCGTCATTCGGCGCAGGCGCAGTGAGTGCCGCTGGCTGCCGGGCTCCCAGCTTCCTCACTGCGCCTGCGCCGCCTTCTTCTCCGGCTGTAGTGTGACATCATCAGCGCAGGCACAGTGAGGAAGCCCGGCAGCCAGCGGCACTCACTGCGCCTGCGCCGAATGACGGACCCACGGCGCAGGCGCGGGATTTGCAGCGCTGACAGGGCCAGCAGCAGATAGAGTTAGCTGCCTGGCCCTGTCAATCAGCGCTGATGACGACATATGGAAGGTGGGGAAAATGGCACTACTAGGTGCAGGGGTACCGCCCCTTGCACCTAGTAAAGGTAATTTGCATATTACAAAAGTAGATTTTTTAAGAAAACGGGAACACAAAGCTTAAAAAGAAGACCATATTAGACATCGGGTGACATTTGCGCATTGCAAATGTCATCTGGTTTAATATGGTCAAACATGGTGACAGAAACCCTTTAAAGCTTAGCACTCGCATATTTTGGGCACAGCACTCGCTTGAAGTCGGGCAGCATGTTAAGAGCTAGTGCACACTGAGGTTTTTGCAAAACTGGAGGCCAGCCACAAAGAAAAACCATCATCCATTGTCTTCAGCGGGTGGCCACGCCGCTGTTCATGCAGCCACGCCCAGAAAGGATGACCCTTCTTTGATCAGTGTCCGCATAGACACTGTTGGAAACTATGGTGGGTGTCCACATGTGGTTTAGCTTTATTCACTGGCACTAAACTGTGAGCAGGTCCGCCACATAAAATTAAAAGGACAAAATTCTGGTGAACTAACCCTAAGGGAAGGGGGAAGCTGCAGGTGACTTCGGGAAGAAGGATCCCAGCCTTTTACTGTCATCTCTTTGGGGAGGATACAGAAATTTTTTTCTTTCTCTCACAAATGAGAGGAAAAGTGCCCTCATTTTTAGGCTTCTTTCACACAACCGTTGTGTTTTGCGGATCCGCAAAAAAAACGGATAACGTCTGTATGGCATCCGTTTTTTTTGTGGATCCATTGTAACAATGCCTATCCTTGTCCGCAAAACGGACAAGAATAGAACATGTTCTATTTTTTTTTTTGCGGACATACGGATGCGGACAGCACACTGTGTGCTGTCAGTATTTTTTGCGGACCCATAGAAATGAATGGGTCCGCATCCTATCCGCAAAATATGAGGATCGGTGCCCGCAAAATATACTGTGTGAAAGAAGCCTTAAAGAGGACCTTTCACCACTCCTGACATGCCTGTTTTAATAGCTTCATGCATTCCCCATGTAATAACAATTCTGGAACATCTATTGTTATGTTTCTATGTTGTGTCATTCCTTTATTATTTCTACTAGAAGTTATGAATGAATTGCTATTTGCCTTCAGTAAAGGAACAGAGGGGAGGTAACCAGTTGGGGGTGTGGATCTGCACAGACTGACTCTATCCAATCAGTGCTGCCATGTTCAGACTGTGCACACACCCCCCCAACTGGTTACCTCCCCTCTGTTCCTTTACTAAAGCCAAATAGCAATTCATCCATAACTTCTAGTGCAAATAATAAAGGAATGGCACAACATACAGACATAAGAATAGAGGCTCCAGACTTGTTATTACATGGGGAATGCATTAAGCTATTAAAACAGGCATGTCAGGAGTGGTGACAGGTCCTTTTTAAGGTGGGGCTATTCCTTTTTTTCTTTCTTTCCTACTAAAGGGGTAAGAAGATGAGCAGTTGCATATCAAATCTGCTCCTGCACTTCATCGGGACATTTGTGTTGACTTAGCATCTGGATCGCAGAGATTTTGGGAGTCATTTTATTAAGACCAGCATTTTAGACACCAGTCTTAATAAAGCCCTGCACTGGTGGTGGATCCACCACAGTTATGTAGAGGCACAGGCCTATATATAACCTCCGCCACTCCTATGTAAGACATTTTCCTTGCTGTCTTACATTTAGACCCTTTTCTATGCCTAAAACAGGTGTAGAAAATGGTAAATGAGACCGGCCTACTGGCCCCTTCCCCACCTACCTTTTTTAGACCTGGCATGAGCAGGGAGAAGTCTCAATGAAGGCGTATATCTGATAAATGATGTTTCTATCTAAATGCAGACACTTTACCAGAACTAGTACACTTTTCATTAACACTAATAAAACTTGAATTCTGGTTCTGACAGCGATCAGGTAAGAGAATTGCTGTATGTGCCGCACCCTAAGATATACTCTTCAAAGTCTTGTGGTGATGAGAATTTGATTCTGGCTGCAGTAACATGGTGTTGTATCTTGTCCGCAGGAGCTGAGGGCCAAAGGGTTCTTCTTGTTACCGTGCCAGACTTCAGCAGCACACAGACAGCCTGCCTGGTAAACCTCCGTACCCTGCAGTGCCAACCCATATGCTTCTCCGGATTCAGTGCAGATGAGGAGTCATGTGACTGACTTCATGTCTCCCAAGACATTTGAGTTTACCAAATCTTCTCTGGGTCTTAGAATATGATTTGATGGATTAGAAAGTAAAACTATTATCTTTAAATTCTCAGGGCTCGTGATCGTGACCGTCCAGGGAAATACAGTCCATATGATTGCCGGATCTCTCAGGCAGACCGCGGCTCCCCTGAACTGACTGTATCATAGTGTTTTCTGATACAGTGAGTTCAGTATAAGGAATCCACAATCATATGTGAACTGACTGCATCATGAAACACGATAATACAGTCAGTTCAGGGAAGCTGCCGGCAGACCCGCAGACTGTGTTTCCCTGGCCAGTCGTGTGCATGAGCCCTTACTGTTACACTGGTATTTCCAGCCAAACACTTCATTTTTGAGTCCCTTTACTTTAAGGTCCATTCAGTGTTTTGTGGTCCGCAAATTGCGAATCCCAGCCGCGTACATTCCGCATTTTGCGGCCCTATGATAGAAATTGCCCATAATCGCAGACAAGAACAGGACATGCTCTAACTTTTTTTCCCCTTTAAAATTAATGTGTCCGCGCCCATTCCGAAAAATCTTGGAACGGATGCAGACTCAGAACTACGGACGTGTGAATGGACCCTTAGGCTCTGCAGCCTCTGACACAACTTTCATATGACATGCCTAGCAATGTAGAATTTAGGCTGGCCATTCACGAGCCTGTCCTGATCTCTCACATACATATGCCAGTTTGGCCGAGCATGCATGTGGTGTGAAGGGGAGAGAGCCTCTGGTGGGCAGCTTATCTCCCCAAGAACAAAAGGGCCTGACCCTTCTCTCCTCAGACATTTGTCATTGCAGGAGAATCGCTAAGTCATACACATTAGACGTCCAGCTGTAATCTAATGTGTAAGACGAGCTTTAGGTTTCTGTGCATTGTATACTGTTTATATTGTATTTTTTATATATACTTGTGACATTGAGTGAGATAATAAAACATTCTCTCCCTTAAGGCTTTGGCTTTTCTTCCCCTTTGACTGTGACTAATTGAATTATCACTAGGTAGCGTACAGGCATTAGGAAAATGTGTAGAAACTTTATTGGAAATCAACAAGACTATACATTTGTAATGCTAATTGCCAGAGTAGCCTGCAAGCTCTTCTAATTCCCGGTGGACAGGCATATACGCTTTCACTTTTTAATGGAGTCGTCCAAGGTTAGGAATGGATTTGCACTGTTGTACGTTGGTTGTGCCTGGCATTGCATCTCCTATCCACTGAAGTGAATGAGGTGAGCTTCTACTTCTGTACAACCCCTTAAGGGGTTCTCCGGGAATTAACTAAATGAAAATACTTAAATATAACTTTATTATAAATATATTCCCAAATACCTTTCATTAGTTATAATGGCTCATTTTGTCTAGGGAGCAGTCATCAGGAGAAATAAAATGGCCGCCGTCCTATTAGAAAACCTGTCCTAATCACACAGCAAAACAACTTACTTCACAACACTGAGGTAAAGAGCTGCCTCATCCTCCTCTCTGCTCTACTTGTCAGGGATTATGATCCTGAATACAGCCAATAAAATCTTCAGCTGAATCTCTGTAGGAATGGAGTTTATGAGGAGACATGAAGTACAGAGAGGACGGACAGGACAGACTGTGGTAATGGAGACTGCATAGAAGTGCTGCTGCTCATTATCCACATCCCCACCTCCTCTCTGTATTTCATGTTTCCTCATGGACTCCATTCCTTCAGAGATTCAGCTGAAGATCTTATTTGTATTCAGGATCATAATCCCTGACAAGTAGAGAGGAGGATGAGGCAGCTCTTTACCTCAGTGCTGTGAAGTAACTTGTCCTGCTGTGTAATTAGGACAGGTTTTGTGTGTACTAATAGGACAGCGGCCATATTATTTCTCCTAATGATGGCTGCCTAGACAAAATGAGCCATTATAACTAATGAAAGGTATTTGAGAATATATTTATAATAAAGTAATATTTAAGTATGTTCCTTTTGCTAATTCCCGGAGAACCCCTTTAAACTCGCCTGCAAGAAAGGTTATTATATCCTCATGAATTCTTAGATTCCAGATGGAAAAAAAAGAGGCATTAATGTAATAAATAGGTCCACGTTACTTTGGACCCACAGATGATCAGAGCTATAAATACATGTTGAGATGACCCCTCTGGGGTTGAAACTTTAACCCTTTACGACGCTCAAACATCAATTTGTAACCCTTCTCCGTTGAGGTGGCCCTCTCAGAAGTCCCCAAAGTTTATGGTGTAAGTCTCTGCTGTGGTGAATGGGGCAACAGGTGTGGTGCCCTCCTCTTCCCAGGTTTCTGTCTCCACTTCTGTGACTATTTCCGTGTAGGTCTCAGTCTCCGTGTCCCAGAGAGATTCAGATGGGGTGGGGGGCTCCAGCCTGCGAGGGGGCATGGTAGTGGGAGTATCTGTGGGAAGTAAGGTGGTGGTTGGCACAAAAGGAGTAGTTGTGGGTGGCAGAGTGGTGAGATTGCGTTGGCGATTCAGCCACATTCGTCGTCTCTGCATGCGCTGCCTTGCAGCTGGGGTAAGGCGACGACCTCCAGGTGGCGCCAGGCGGAGGGGACCCTTCCCTTTCATCGCAATGATTTCCCTGATCCTTTGCCAGTTGGAACGTGCCAGCACAAAGTTACAGTGAGTTGCCCCTATTTCATAGCCAACCATACACGTCTTAGTGCTCTGCGTAAAACCATCAGCCCGTGCGGTCACCCGATACTCCCCTGGGTTGAGAATACGGTAGAAGTCACCATCGCTCCCTGTCAAAAATAGAAGAGAAGGTCATGGGGGCATTGAGCAAGTTTACTACTGACTGTTGTCACTAGATATTTTATCTGGTGTATATTTTATTGCAGCCTTAGAACGATTGTACAAGCGGAGAAAAACATGGTTGCTTTCTTCGAAAAACAACGCCACACCTGCCCATGGGCCGTGTCTGATATTGCAACTTGGCTCCGTTGAAGTGAAGTGATCAAAGGGGTTTTCCGGGTTTTTACTACTGATGACCTATCCTCAGGACAGGTCATTAGTATCTAATCGGTGGGGATCCAACAACCGGGACCCCGCCGATCAGCTGTTTGAGAAGGCACCAGTGATCCTGTGAGCGCCGCGGCCTTCTCTTAGCTTTTCCTAGGCCAGTGACGTCACGTTCATCAGTCACGTGGCCTAGGAGCAGCTCAGCCCCATTCAAGTGAATGGGGCTGAGCGTGATACCAAGCACAGTCGCTGTACAATGTACGGAGCTGTGCTTGGTAAGCTGCGAGAAGGTAGCAGTACTCACAGGAGCGCCGGTCCCTTCTCAAACAGCAGATCAGCGGGGGTCCCAAGTGTCAGACCCCCACTGATCAGTTACTGATGACCTATCCTGAGGATAGGTCATCAGTAGTAAAATCCTGGAAAACCCCTGCAATTCCATAATCTGTAGACGGGGTGGCGCTGTTTTTGGAAGAAGGCAACCATGGCCTGTGCAACCTATTCCTCAGCTTGAAGTGCCTTCATTTTCTTAGCAACCACTTGATCTCCTGCGTAGGTGACCGCCATTTATCTGTGATATAACTCGGGTCCATCCCATGCATCTACCAGGAAGGATAAGAATATCGCACAAGAAATCGTATGGCGTGTGAGCTGCTAAAAAGGAAAGGGGGTCAGAAAAACCATACCTGTTTTGACATCGTGATGTATTTCTGCCACAGAGATGGTTGCGTTAGCTATTGGATCCCCGCGGCGATCCGTCACAATGCCTTTAATCCCGCGATGAACCTGTCGGAATGAATGGCGGTGTAACATGTCAGTCAGTGTTTACCAACGGACATTAACAACAAAAAACACTGTTTGAACACAGCAATGGGAAACGTGGTGTGCACGTTTGGCTGAATGTAAATGCTTGAATTTCGGAGGCAGAATCAGTAGAACGGCGTACTTCTGTGTGTAATGTATGTTAATTGTGTGTGCTAAACACGATCAATAGGTCATGTGACCAAGGCCTAAGCTGGCAGGACTGCGCTATCACTAAGGGCTCATGCACACGACCATATGTATTTTGCAGTCCGCAAAAAATACGGATGACGTCCGTGTGCATTCCGTTTTTTGTGGAACAGCCGGCCCCTGATAGAACAGTTCTATCCTTGTCCATAATGTGGACAATAATAGGACATGTTCTATACTTTTGTGGAGTGGACATACGGAAACTGATTGCACACGGAGTAACTTCCGTTTTTTTGGGGGGGTTTTACGGACCCATTGAAATGAACAGTTCCGCATACAGCAGGAAAAAAAAAGCCCAGAATGGACACAGAACAGAAAGAAAATATGTTTGTCTGCATGAGCCCTAAGGGCCCAGGTACACAAACATATTTTTGGTCCACATTCAATTTACGTTTTTTTGGGATTGGATGCGGACCCATTCACTTAAATGGGGTCGCAAAACATGCAGACAGTAAATGTACATGGCCTGTTCTTGTCCACATTACGGACAAGGGTAGGACTGTTCTATTATGGCCTGGATGTTCCGTAAAATGCGAAGCGTACGCGGCCGGAATCCGTGCTTTGTGGACTGCAAACCAGGCAAGGGTCGTGTTCATGAGTCCTAAGGCTGTTACTAAAGAATAATACGAGATAGGTAATAGAGTATTTGTAACATTACCTAGCTTCTATGTGCATTAGGCATGTGTCACCAGGAAATTCACTGGTAAATGTCTTGTACGACAGGTTATTGCTTAATTCTAGAGAAAAAGTACTTCTAATTCATTTGGTGCAGTGAGGGCGTCACCATTGCTCTTGTTGCACCCAAGCTCCTCTCCCTTCCGTGGTCAGCCCCTCCCTGACTGCTTTGCCACAGCACTGCCCTGTCAATAAAAGCAGCGAGGGGAGGGTCTGGCAAAAAATGAGTGGAGCTTTGGTGCAACAAGAGCAATGGTGACACCCTTGGTGCACCGATCGCCTACCGTATTTTTCGCTTTATAAGACGCACTTTTTTCCCCCAAAAGTAAGGGGGAAATTGCGGTGCATCTTATAAAGCGAATACAAACGCTCACTTATATGTATAAGGTGCCAGGACCCCCATCAGACCTCAGATCAGCCCACCCAACCCATAAGGATAAAATAAAAACCTCTCTTACCTGTCCTGCGCTGCGGCTCCGCTCTGGCGCTCCTCTGTCTTCCCGGGCCGGCTCTGCACTGTCCTGACCGCATACAGCGTCAGTACGTAGTGCACACACTATGAACTGACGCTGCACGCAGTCAGGTGACAATGCAGCGCCAGCCTTAGAAGCCGGAGGAGCGCCGGAGCGCCGGAGCGAAGCCGGAGCAGGAGAGGTGAGAGAGGTTTTTATTTTATCCTTGTTGGCTGATCTGAGGTCTCATGGGGGCATATTTATTTAATATGGGGGCTTATGGGCTTATCTGAGGTCTGATGGGGTAGAGGGCGCTGATCTGAGGTCTCATGGGGCAGAGTGGGCTGATATGGACGCACAATGGGGTGATATGGGGGCACAATGGGGTGATATGGGGGCTGATCTGAGGTCTGATGGGGGCACAGTGGGCTGATATGGGGGCAGATTGGGCTGATCTGAGGTCTGATGGGGGTGTGACATGGAGGGCTGACATGGGGCTCTGGTGTGATGTCCTGAAATTTATGGGGGGGGTCTGATATGAGGTGTGATGAAAAATATTTTTTTCTTATTTTCGTACTCTAAAATCTGGGGTGCGTCTTATAAAGGGAAAATACGGTAAATTGCATATGAAAGGTGTTCTTCAGGAATTAAGAAAATGAAAATACTTAAATATTACTTTATTATATATAAATTCCCAAATACCTTTCATTAGTTATAATGGCTCGTTTTGTTTGGGGAGCAATGATTAGGAGAAATAAAATGGCCGCCGTCCTATTAGTACACAGAATGAAAGCCATTATAAGTAATGAAAGATATTTGGGAATATATTTGTAATAAAGTATTTTCTTTCATTAACTTAATTCCCGAAGAACCCCTTTAAGAAAGAGTATCACAACTCGGGAACGGCACCTCAGATCAACAAAACAGCCTTTTAATCAGGTGAACTAGAGGTATGTGTCTGTCTATAAAAACAGTTGGATAGGGAGTTTGGCTGGTGACATATTCCCTTTAAGTGCTCTGAAGGTGGGCCTAAGACACTCTGTGCACGTCTCTGTGACCAGCCCCTTGCTCTCCTTGATTGACAGGACCAGATTCCTGCTTAGTCATCTCTCCTGACCCTGTCACTGAAGTAGGAGGAAGGAGCTGGCAGAGGAAGCAGAAGGAGCAAAGGTGCACAGAGTTAGGCCTATCCTCAGTGCACTTAAAGGGATTGTCTCACTTCAGGGAATCATGCAGACAAAGTTAATACAAGCCACTTACTAATGTATTGTGATTGTTCATATTGCTTCCTTTTCTTGCTGAATTCATTTTTCTATCACATTATACACTTCTTGTTTCCATGGTTACAACCACCCTGCAATCCAGCATTAGTGGCCGTGCTTGTACTCTATAGGAAAAAGCACGTGCACTCCTATGGTCTGGCCACCAGAGAGGCTGGCACTTTTTCCTATAATGTGCTAGCACGGCCACTGCAGGGTGGTCGTAACCATGGAAACGAGTGCATAATGTATTGGAAAAATGAATCCAACCAGCAAAGGAGGCAATATGGACAATCACAATACATTAGTAAGTGACTTGCATTAATTTTCTCTACATAATAAATACCATTTACTGAAGTGACAAAACCCTTTAACCTCTCATTTGCATATGGATTGAATCTAGTTTTTCTCCAGAATGAAGAAACGGATCACTAAGTGAAAAGTATCATCATATTCAGCTGAGATTGGCCTATAAGGCATAGTGCCTGGTTAAGGGTTCATTCAGACGAATGTAAGGGCTCAGTGTCCGTATTGTGGACCGTAAATGGCTGGTTTACAATATATGGGCGTGTACACCTATCTTTTGGAGAGCGGGGGGCATGGATCGGAAGCCCACAGAAGCACTACAAAGCGGGTCCTATCTTTGGCCGTATATTCCAGTCAATGGGTCCACATCTGCAAAAAGCGTGCACACGGCCAGTGCCCATGCATTGCAGACCCCTATTTGTGGTCCACAGCACAGGCACGGCGCTCTTCCGCTCTTGTGTATGAGCCCTAACAGTGAAGTTCCTGCTAACAGACTCCCTTTAATATATAAAAATATTCACAGGTAGATAAAGGCTTGAAATCACTGGAAAGTTGTGAAAAGACCCAAAATTCTCTACGTCCTTAGTGTATACAAGACACCAGTCCTTATATTCATGTCTGGATTGTCACCTACCTGCTCCATGAAGGTAAGCAGAGACTCTTTGTTGGTCTCCCATTCCTCAGCCAGTTCACTTTCATGTGGAAACTTGTCACATCCCAGGTATATGGAGAGCTCCATACAGTTACTGTGAAGGTAGCTGAAGTCGTTCATACCTGGTGGGGGGAAGAGTTAGCCAAGTGATTCCACAAGTGACCTACGTACAGTTCTACGTGCAGGGTGACGGTGACCTAATACTAAGAGTATAGCAGTCTTTCCTGTGTATCCCAAAACATTGACCCCTTTCTGACTGCCCACTGGGTATATACATCCTATCTGCACATACCCTGTGCAGATAGCACGTATATAAATGGTCAGGAAGCACTGTAGTCCCAGCGGTGGGATGAAGGCTCCTGCAATCTAGCAGGAGCAGGTCGGGTCCTGGCTGTCAAAAACAGCAGGGACCCTGAGGAGAAGACAGAAGCGGTTTATTACTGCTTCTGCTTTCTCCTGTGTCGACAGCAGATCACTGCACAAGCGCAGGGAGGGAGTGCGGGAAACGGCCGAGCCACTTCCTCTATTAGTCCCAGAGGTCACGTGACCGTGATCAGATCTGCCTGTGTGTAATGCCCCCACAGGGGGCTGTTTTCAACTATATAACTAGGGCTGCTGTGGATGCCCCAGTTACAGTGGAAAGAGTGAAAAAAAAAGTGTCCTCCAGAAGTCTTTTAATGACCTCCTGGAGGACATATTATGTGCCAAAAATAAATTAAAATAAATAAAAAATACAAATAAAAAAATGTAAAAATGCCATCGCTAACAGAAACTGTCACCATATCATTATTATATATCAAAACGATCCTCACAAAATAGGGAACCCATTGCAAAAATTAATTTTTGTTTTAATATTTAAGAAATAAAGAGCAATAATTAAAAAAAAAAAACTTTTTTATAAGAATTAGCGGTTTTCCCCCAAATTAAACCTAAAAGGGGGGGGGGGGAATCTCTAAAAAAAAATGCTAATAAAAAGTCCTAAGTTTCAAGTAAAAAACATTGCAAAAATGATTTTGGTAGTCAAACAGATAAAAAAAGGGCCACTAAATCACCACGTGCACAAAATCACAAAAAATTGCCTGGACAGTCAGGCCTTTTTTTAGGCCTGGTCATAAAAGGGTCAGGAGCTATAAGTGAAGTACTTACTGCCAGAGACAGGCCTCCATTTTGCTCCATTGACAATGCCCATACCCTTGGTGAAGTCATCTGCATGGCAGGTACCACGAGCGGTGTCTGCCATAGTTAGATGGGCTGAGGCGTAGGAGATGGCAAGCCATCGGAAAATAGCATGGTCAGGTGTCTTGGACACTCCTTCGTCATCCTCTCCTCCAGCTTCTGATACATATGTTTCTTCTTCTTCTTCTTCCTCTTCTTGGAGAAAGTGATGACGATACCGGGGTGGTGGTGCTTCCTCCTTTACCGCCCTTGCCATATCATATGGGTAAGAAACAAACTTTTCTCCACCTTGTAGGTTGGCTCCCAGAACAAAAGGAATTTTATCCATCCAAGCAATGATTGCTCTGGTCTCCACTGCCACCTAGAAAAGAAATACATAAGTCTTGTCTTCATCCCACCAGTCGCTTGATTCTGTCCTCCATCTGTAATTGTATTCTATACAAGACTTACTGTGGCATCGTCTGCCAAAAAGCCTTCTGGAATAGGTAGGTTATTGTTGGGAAACTTGTGAGGGACCAACTTCCTGTCCTCTGCTGCCCACAGTCCTGTGTTAAGATCCGGAAAGTTGGTGAAAATATCATAGCCTTCTTCTGTCCAGTGACCCAGTGCCCAATTTCCAAGTTCTGAGCCCTGTAGTAGAGATTTCAGGTCAAGACATTTAACATTTTTTAAACGCCCTCTCCACCCAGGACCCTGATTTTCAACAAACTACATTTTTTTTAAATGTAGATTACATTTTCCTGTGTAGCGCCCCCTACAGTTTATCCTACTGGGGCACCTTCTCCTGTATTCAGTGGTGGACTGACATGCTCAGTAGCTTCTCTGTTCCCTTCCTCCCCTCAGTGCAGGTGTCATAGAGAAGCGGCCGAGACATCTTTCATTCATTCATCCATCCCTATTTCTAAATTGATAGACATGTATAGCTATATCTCTCTGTAGATACTGGAGAAGAAAATCATGGGGGTATCACATATCATATGTACCTCTGGGGCTATATCTAAGGACCATTTCCTAGGAAGAAGTTAGCAATAGCTAGCTGAAGTGCATTCTGGAATATGCAGGTGCCTGATTGTCTCATGTGAGCTGCTGCCCACCCTCAGAAAGGGAGTGCCTTCAGCTATGTAATAAAATTCAATTCATGGGTAGTGTTGAGCTTGTGTTTCAAGTTTAGCGGACAAGGTTCAGGTTTCTAAGAATTCAGTTATGGATTCCGCTACCACGGACCATAAGTTATACAATCCATAACGGAATTCTTAGATTACTCCAACCTTGTACGCCGAACTTGAATCACAAGTTCCCACATCCCTATTCATGAGATAACCTCTTAGTGACCACCAATACGCCTTCTTACAGCAGTCAAGGGCCTTAGGCTAGACCGCCGCCTTTTTTATGGTGTCCTAGTCTAAGTATTGCATTGGACCTTGAAATTCAGTTTAACCCCTTAGATGCCACGGTCAATAGAGACCATGGCATCTAAGTGCTTTAGAGGTAGGGGGCTCCATCTGTCTCCCAATGGCACCCTGCGAATGAGATTGTGAGGTGCTGATGCATCTACATGACAGCCTGGGGCCTAAGGAAGACCCCAGGCCTACCTGCAGTATATCCGTGTCCGTGCTGACAGTATAATACCCTGTACTGTATAAGCAATACAGAGAATTATAGAAGTGATCAAATGTGATAAAATTTGGTGCATTTTGGCTGCAAAATGTTGCATAAACATAATTATGAAGCAAATGCTCAGAAAACAGTAATCAACTGCGCTTGCAGTGTGGCTTAGTAGGAACGGGGTTAGCCCAAGTTGCCACAATTTGCACAAACGCTTTGGCACCAAATTCTATCACAAAACAAGCCGACCAGTAACTGGTATAGTGTTAGGCAGAAGTGTCTAGCCATGCACCTAATTCATCATCTATCCTGAAGCACTACAATACATTTGGCGCATCTTTAGACACTATCCACATTTTAGACAGGAGTGCAGACAATGTCAGAACTGGACTCTAGTACCTTTTCCAGGAGGCTTCTACAAATATGTACTCACCATTGGACTTGCAATCTCATACCCATCAGGGTTTAGTGAGGGCACAAGATGAATCCTGGTCTCATGAACTAAAGTTGTAATGCGTGGGTTGCCATCGCGATATTCCTTGCACATAAATTGCATAAGAAGAAGAAGCAACTCCCGTCCTAGAACTTCATTACCATGAAGTCCAGCTGTGTACCGAAATTCTGGCTCGCCTGTTGTGTAATATGAAATGCACATTAGGATTATAGGCAAATAACAGTTGTTAAAGGGGTATACTGAGAGTTGGATATAGATGACCTATCCTCAGGATAGGCCGTCAATATCAGATCAGAGGGGGTCCGATTCATTGGACCCCTGTCATTGACTTCACACTCATCAGTTAGATGGCCTAACTGCAGTTCAGACCCATTCAAGTGAATGATTCTGGGCTGCAATACTAAGCACAGCCACTATACAACGTACAACATTGTGCCGCTTCAGCCATCGCCTCTTCAAATCACCGATCAATGTGGTTGTTGGGAGTAGGCCCCAAACCGATCTAATGTTGATGACCTATCCTGAGGAAAGGTCATCAATATCTAACTCCCAGACAACCCCTTTAAAGGGGTATTCCCATCTCACAAATGTAGTTTGTATAGTTAGATATAGCCATACCAATATTATTACTAATAGAATGTATTTATATAAAATGTACCGTTTAGAAGATTTGCCTATTTGTATATCCATTGTCCCTCACACATCAGTCAGGCCGTTGCCGTGGTGGCCGGCTTGATCTTGTTCAGACCCTCTGAGGTAACTGCTGTATTGTGAACGCACATTGCATCAGCATGCACAGACACGTCTTAGGGTTGTAGCATTTTTGTCTGCACTTCCAAAACGCAAAGAAACGGATCCTGTTCCAAGATCAATTCATCTCTATGGAGCAGAATCCGTTTATAAAGTCTGCGTTTTGGACGGATCCTGGCCATTGTGTTTTGGACTGGTAGCGTCCAAAACGCAGATGTGAAAATACCCTAAGATGTCTCCGCATGCTCATGCAATGTGCGTTCACAATACAGCAGTTACCTCAGAGCTGGTTTGAAAAGGAGCAAGCCGACCACCACTACTACATGGCTGCGGTGGTCGTAACTAGGGGCAACGGCCTGACTGATGGGACAATGGATATACAAATAGGGAAATCTTCTAAACGGTACATTTTATATAAATACATTCTATTAGTAATAATATTGGTATGGCTAAATCTAACTATACAAACTACATTTGTGTGATGGGAATACCCCTTTAATCTCTCTGCCTCGGCCATTTTTATTTGAAGGCAATTTTGTCATGTATTTATGGACTTCCTTACCTGCTTCATGTTCTCCTGGTTTATCTGAAATTTCCATTGCGTATATTTTCAATCCTTTAGACGTCTTTCCAATGTTATATATTCGAGTGATGGTTGGGCATTCTTCATTTACAACTTTCATGAGCTGAATGAGGAATGGCATATTGAAAAAAGCAGAGATGTAAGGTTTTCCTGGCATTTTTTGAAACTTTTTTTTTGGGGGGGATGGCAATTTTAGTCACACATCAGCATTTATTCAGATGTTTATTTCTCCTTTAGAGAGGTCAATGGGAAAAATGGCTGAAAAACCGCCACACTCAGAGCTTGCTGCGATTTGAAAACACGACAAGGGGCAAAAAACGACAAGAAGCGATCATAAAAGGCCACCTCAAAAAGACTACTGATTTATTAACGGGACAACTTGAAATTTGTCTTCATATTTGTCTATTTGTGTAAAGGTCTGTGACCCAAATTTACAGCACTTACTGAATTTACCACAGGCCAAACTATCGCGTTCTGGCTTATTTTCACCCACCACAGCTAAGGCAGGTCAGACACTTGTTGAATTTATCACATTCTGTCTTGTTTTTACCCGCCACAGACAAGGTAGGTCAGTTGTGGAGTTCAGTTAAGTCAAATTTTTGAGACAATCCCATATGATAAATAATGCAAAAAAAAAAACCCCAAAAACACAAACATCAGAAAACACTTCACATCTCCGTTTCGGATATCCAGCTGCCTGGTCCAGCGCAAATGCCATCTGTCAGCGAGATCACCGCCAGAACTCATTGCAGTCAAAGGGGATCTGGCAGTGAAATAGAGGATCCGGTAGACTGCTCTGTGCCAGAACAGCCTGCCAGATCTCCTAAGACAGGCATGCCCAACCTGCGTCCCTCCAGCTGTTGGAAAACTACAACTCCCAGCATGCCTGGATAGTCTACAGCTATTAGGGCATGCTGGGAGTTGTAGTTTTGCAACAGCTGGAAGGCAGCAGGTTGAGCATCCCTGTCCTAAGATGTGAATGTAGCCTTAGCAACAGCAAAAAATAACTTTGTCCTTTTGCAGACTACTGATAAATTGTTCTTACAAGTAAAACAACAGAAAAGTCACATTTTGCTCTGACATAAAGCCATAATCAGTTTGATAAATCAGGGCCTTAATGTTGGTAGGTCATTTTATAATTTACTACTGCCAAACATGTAACATCTGGACACTGCATTTTTCACTGCAAAAAACACTGTTAAAATATCACAAAATATTTTCAAAAAAAAGTAGTGTGACACCAGCCTCAATAACCTAAAAGCAGTGTGGTGGAGGAGAAGATGACAACAGAGAAGACGTACTCACCTGCCTCATATCTTTGTAATTGTGATGCTTGAAATCCAGGTTATCTGCAGATGTTATAACTTCATTCTGGCTGTAGTAACTGACCACATCTACAAAGGAATTGAGAGAGAATAGCTGTGTCACTTTTTCTTGAGTCTGCATTGCCATAATTTGTAGCAAATTTATGAAACACAATATTGCAGGACCTTTAAAGGGTTTCTGTCACGTTTTTTCGGTATGAATCAGGCTGACATTAGAGATGTGCTAATGTCACCTGATTCCAAATATATATCTGTTTTATTTACTGGTGCCCCCATTTTTATATAAAATGAACTTTTATTTTATGCTAATAAGGCCTCTAGGTGCAAGGGGCGTTACCCCTGCTCCTAGAGGCTCTGTTGATTGACAGGACCAGGCAGAGAAGAAACACTCCCTTCACCATAGCTTGCAAGGACCTTCAATGATGTCATGACCATGTGATCAGTCACATGGTTAGGATCACACAAACAGCCTGTCTCCTTCTAAACCATGTGACTGATCACATGGTCATGACATCATTGAAGGTCCTTGCAAGCTATGGTGAATGGAGTGTTTCTTCTCTGCCTGGTCCTGTCAATCAACAGAGCCTCTAGGAGCAGGGGTAACGCCCCTAGCACCTAGAGGCCTTATTAGCATAAAATAAAAGTTCATTTTATATAAAAATGGGGCCACCAGTAAATAAAACAGATATATATTTGGAATCAGGTGACATTAGCACATCTCTAATGTCAGCCTGATTCATACCGAAAAAACTGGTGACAGAAACCCTTTAAACCTCAAACCTGTATTAGGCAGATCAGCAAAATACATTTTCATTGTGTTTTTTACCTAACAAATTCATATGGAAGCTGTAAGGCTAGGGTTACTGTCCATCCAAGTTGGATTTTTGTGCGAAGGTCGTATCACAGCATGTTGCAGTGCGTCAGCATAGACTATCATTACAATAAATGTCGCACGACACGTCGCAATGTAGTTGTACCCTTTTTGTTGCACAACTTATTGTTAATAAGAACAGAGGTTTCTTACTGGATATTGGACATCCTAGGACCTCAAGGCGCATACACAGACTGCCATTCCAGGTCTGCGGGTATATACGGATGAATCTTGCTACCACAGGTTCTGGAAAGTCTGTCTGGACCGGCGTGTCCTTGTCCACGTTCCCATAGAACATCTATAAAGAGACAGGGGTTATAAAGCAGACACTGGAGAGCCTTATTTATCACACAGCAGGGACATTAAGGGACAATTTCCTGCCGGAGTTGCCCTTTTCAGGGAAATTGACCTAAAACATACAGATTTTTATAAGGATACTTTCAGACTGCCGCCAGTACAGGAGACTGTAAAGTGCTGCAACTCAGGTCCCATTCACTTGAATGGGAGCCTAGCTGCAGTACCCCCAGTGGGTGAAACTTTCTGCTTCCAGCTCCATCTACTATGTAGATTTGGGCATCGGTGACTGTTTAAAACAATTGATTGGTGGGGGTGCGTGGCATCAGCCCCCCACCAGTCTCATATTGACAACCTATACTGAGAATACGCCATCAATATTCAAGTCCCAGACAGTAACATAAAAGTAATAATCAGGTGAAGCTATGTGTCTATGAAACATTTTGATGGGGAGGTCACTGGTGACAGATTCCATTTAAACTAGCACAAGAGCTAAGAGGTTCACTTGAAACGTTTTGGTGTCATAATCCTATGGTAAAATGCACAGATGACCACTTACTCACCATCTCCTCGTATCCATTGCTGTACATTGTCCATTTCTGACTGTCATTACTGAAGCCCACATAGAACGTGGTGACAAAATCATCACTGTTGGGGAGAAAAACAACTATGTAATGAGTTTTGCATTCTCATAAAAAGATTGTCTAACAACACAGTTTTAAAGGGAGTCTGTCACCTGTTTTTCACCTATATAACTAACAGCAGTGCCCCACTGAAGATTGCAGACACATCCCAGACATACCTGTGTGCACTGTGTGTCTGTATTACATGTCACATCCCAGACATACCTGTGTGCACTGTGTCTGTATTACATGTCACATCCCAGACATACCTGTGTGCACTGTGTGTCTGTATTACATGTCACATCCCAGACATACCTGTGTGCACTGTGTGTCTGTATTACATGTCACATCCCAGACATACCTGTGTGCACTGTGTGTCTGTATTACATGTCACATCCCAGACATACCTGTGTGCACTGTGTGTGTGTATTACATGTCACATCCCAGACATACCTGTGTGCACTGTGTGTGTGTATTACATGTCACATCCCAGACATACCTGTGTGCACTGTGTGTGTATTACATGTCACATCCCAGACATACCTGTGTGCACTGTGTCTGTATTACATGTCACATCCCAGACATACTGTGTGCACTGTGTGTCTGTATTACATGTCACATCCCAGACATACCTGTGTGCACTGTGTCTGTATTACATGTCACATCCCAGACATACATGTGTGTGCACTGTGTGTCTGTATTACATGTCACATCCCAGACATACCTGTGTGCACTGTGTGTCTGTATTACATGTCACATCCCAGACATACCTGTGTGCACTGTGTGTCTGTATTACATGTCACATCCCAGACATACCTGTGTGCACTGTGTGTCTGTATTACATGTCACATCCCAGACATACCTGTGTGCACTGTGTCTGTATTACATGTCACATCCAGACATACCTGTGTGCACTGTGTGTCTGTATTACATGTCACATCCCAGACATACCTGTGTGCACTGTGTGTCTGTATTACATGTCACATCCCAGACATACCTGTGTGCACTGTGTGTCTGTATTACATGTCACATCCCAGACATACCTGTGTGCACTGTGTGTCTGTATTACATGTCACATCCCAGACATACCTGTGTGCACTGTGTGTGTATTACATGTCACATCCCAGACATACCTGTGTGCACTGTGTCTGTATTACATGTCACATCCCAGACATACCTGTGTGCACTGTGTGTCTGTATTACATGTCACATCCCAGACATACCTGTGTGCACTGTGTGTCTGTATTACATGTCACATCCCAGACATACCTGTGTGCACTGTGTGTGTATTACATGTCACATCCCAGACATACCTGTGTGCACTGTGTGTCTGTATTACATGTCCAGGAAAAGCACTTTTATTCTGCTGGAAAACAGCTCCCAAGTGCCCAGCTGAAAGGGAAACTAAAAACAGCTTTCTATCCCGACTTGATTTCTAACAGTTATATCTTCTGATATACTGGATATAATGCTGTGATTTTGGTATCATTTGAAAGGTTGGAATGCCAGCTTTCAAAGAAGGTCAAGATATCCCAAGATATGAGCAGCTAACGCAGCCCTACCCTCTTCAGTCTGGTTTGCTTTGAGCACTTTCAGCAGCAGAGCTGGGCACTTGGGAGCTGTTTTCCAGCAGAATAAAAGTGCTTTTCCTGGACATGTAATACAGACACAAAGTGCACACAGGTATGTTTGGGATGTGACATGTAATACAGACACAAAGTGCACACAGGTATGTTTGGGATGTGACATGTAATACAGACACACAGTGCACACAGGTATGTCTGGGATGTGACATGTAATACACACACACAGTGCACACAGGTATGCCTGGGATGTGACATGTAATACAGACACACAGTGCACACAGGTATGTCTGGGATGTGACATGTAATACACACACACAGTGCACACAGGTATGTCTGGGATGTGACATGTAATACAGACACACAGTGCACACAGGTAGGTCTGGGATGTGACATGTAATACACACACACAGTGCACACAGGTATGTCTGGGATGTGACATGTAATACACACACACAGTGCACACAGGTATGTCTGGGATGTGACATGTAATACACACACACAGTGCACACAGGTATGTCTGGGATGTGACATGTAATACAGACACACAGTGCACACAGGTATGTCTGGGATGTGTCTGCAATCTTCTGTGGGGTAGTGATCTTAGTTACATTAGTGAAAAACAGGTGAAAGACTCCCTTTAAAAAGGGTTTGCCAAAACCCCCATATTCCTGCACAACGGATTTAGGTAACAAAATCTATTTTTTTTTTTTTACTTTTTTTTTTACAAGTTCCCTGCCCTGGGGTACTGCATTCATTATTCAGAGAAAGTACTCACAGAATGGTAGAGTCCCGTCCTTGGGTTATAACACCAGTGAATAAGGTACTTCTTCTAGTGTCCACCTCCAACCACTGTGATCTTCCATCATCCTCAGCACACCAGGCACCATCAAAGAAGTCATCTTCATTAGTGCCTGCCTAGAGAGGGGACATGTTGCCATTAGATTATGCATTAACTAGTCATTTAACTAGATGTACTAAAAATACTAATGGTCCCTTCAACTCAATAATTGACCTCTTGCTACTATAATGGATGCGAATACATTTTTGTTATCTTGGTTCTACCTAGTCTTCTACATACTTGCATGTTTAGACGACCTCTTTGAGCGTGCAGCCCATGGCGCAACATAGAGGAAGCAAGCATCTGGTCATCTTCTATCCGATGGGACTCCAGACCAATGGGGGGGCACTCTGCATTAAGACTGAACAGTTACCTTGGGAATTACACACATTTCAGGTTTTACGAGATCAAACTATGCACAGCAAGTTCTACATACTTCTCCTCTCCTTTGGAGGTTCTTCCACCTCTTCTGAATCCCATGTTTCTGAGGGCTTCTTCTTTTCTACCATTGGAAATAAAAAATACTAGTTTATATATCACATTTCTTGAACTACAGTCTGTGAATTGGTTTAAAATGACTGACAGCTATTTATCAATGCTTTTTATATACTCAAAGGGGTTGTGTTACTTTATCATGTAGAGAAAGTTAATACAAGACACTTACTAATGTAAGGATTGTCCATATTGCCTCCTTTGCTGGCTGGATTTATTTTTCCATCACATTATACACTGCTCGTTTCCATGGTTATGACCACCCTGCAATCCATCAGCGGTGGTTTTGCTTGCACACTATAGGTAAAGGCGCCAACCTCTCTGGTGGCCAGGACTGTAGGAGTGTGCATAGGCACACATGTGCGGCAGCTCCCATCTTGGCCACCTCATATTTGCTCTGCAGCTGTGACCAGGGGTGTAGCTATAGGGGGTGCAGAGGTAGCAGTCGCTACTGGGCCCAAGAGCCTGAGGGGGCCCAAAGTGACAAATGAGAAGCCACATTAAGCACTGAGGGAAGGGGGGCCCAAGATGAACTCTTGCACCAGGGTCCATGAGCCGTTATCTACGCCCCTGGCTGTGACCATAACCTCTGGAAACGAGCAGTGTACTATGTGATGGAAAAGTGAATCCAGCCAGCAAAGGAAGCAATATGGATAATAACAATACATTAGTAAGTGCCTTGTATTAACTTTCTCTACATGATATATGCCAAGTAAGACAACCCCTTTTCGCAAGTGGGCTAAATGAGGACCCAAGTCTAAAATTTCCTGGTAGCAATCGAAAACCAGGCACTATAGTAAACAATATGGCTGCTGAGTGCATCTGCAGCCTGCAATTGGTATGCCTCCATAGCAGTGGTGTACATATAGGCCTATGCAGAAACCAAAGTGGCTCCCTTTTTGGTGCTCGTTTATAGCACCATACCTCTTTTATCCCAATACTTGGGAATTGCCAGTAGGAGAGAAGGCTACCATGACTCTCACGTAACTTCTACCTCCATAGTTCGGTAGTATTGTAGAGCATGTAAACATGGGGGGCACAGTTAGGGGTGCACCTAGCCTTTCTGCTGCCTGAGGCAAAAAGTGAAATAGCGCCCCCCCCCCCAATGCCAATGTCTTAACCTAACCCCTTTGCCACAATGAAAGTGCTCATTGCCCATGGCCCTTCCGCTTCCCCCCTCTTGCCCCTACCTGGTGCTGCCTGAGGCGATCGCCTCATCTGGCCTCATTGGTGGTGCACCTGTGGGCACAGTACAGGTTTACATCATCTATAGGATGGGTCTAGACCAAGCATATCCATAATTCCATGGACTTCCATAGACTGAAGCCATCAAAGCCTCAAACACCTCCTGATTATTTCACATCCTCACCTTTCTACTGAATCTACCTCTATCTTTCTCTTCATGTTCTATCTGATTGATGAGGACTACAGATCACTGCTCCGAGGGTCTCTTCTACTGGTGACCCAGTCTCCCCCATTGCTGCTGGACCAGGTTTACATGGTGCCAATGTTCCACTTTACCTCTTCGATTTTTCTCCTCCTCTTCCTCTCTCTCACGTTCCTCTTTGCTACTTGTTTTCTCTGTAGACATGATATATCATACTTTTACATAGTCTTATATATTATAACGTCACTCTAAAGACTTCATGTTAGCAGTTATCATGAAAGTAACCTGTAAAATGTTTTCAGACACCACAAAACACTATAATATAATTTGTATGATTATTGGGACAGTTTTATGAAAATCCTACTGGAGACATGTTGGTCAGAGAACAAAACCTGTGTAGAAAGGAGACACCACACTCTTACTTAAAAAGTTTGGGCCTACTCTTAGATAAAGGGGTTTTCCATACAGAAGCATTCATCACTATTCACTTTATAGGTCATAAATGCTAGATCAGTGCTGGCTAACCTCCGGCACTCCAACTGTGGTGAAACTACGACTCCCATCATGCTCCATTCATTTCTAAGGAGTTCTGAGAACAGCCAAGCAAGTGTACATCTTGGGAGTCGTAGTTTTACCACAGCTGTAGCCATCACAGTGCTAGATTGTTGGGGGCCCAACTGCTGGAACCGCCACACAAGAATGGGAACGGCCATATGAATGCGCTCTTAACCTGTACAGCTTTTAGTCATGGTGTCCAGATATCCGTACACTTCTAAAGACATATGTACATAAAGAATTACTTGTGTATTTCTCTTCATCTGTCCAGTCTTCCTCCTTTGTGTCTGGTGGCTTCAGGTACACCGTATAATCATCTGCACAGAGAGACAGAAATGATGTGTATTTTGCAGGTGTCGACAAGTCAGAGGACTCATTTAGTGAGGACACAGCAGTCTGAACTTTTCTCATAGTCGAGGAACACATAGTTTACTCTTTAATCAGGTCAACGATGGGAAACCTCATTAAATATTGTCACCCTCTGTACTTGTTGTTTATGACGTGCCTCAAGGACGTACTGTGTAATCTACACAACTAAGGTATTCATTATCATAGGATGCCTGTTCCTTCCGTCAAATGTAGCCTACCATCATCTTACCCATAAAATGCAGGAGAGTTATGGGAAGTGGAAATAATGAAGGGCGAGATCAGAGGCCAACCACTAGATGAGGCATTTCACATAACTGATCTGCAACCACCACACACAAAAGTCCTAAGTATGTACATGTAGTAAGTTTGACTTTACATGACGTGTACTACAAGCCCAACTGTGGTAGCTGACTCTGGGAGGGTATGTCTTCAAGTCACTGGACAAATTCTCTATACATGTAGGAGAACCATAAGGGCATACTCCTCCATGACTTATCAGGTGACTAGTACTAGCCCTATAAAGACACTCTGTCAATTCTAAAAACCCCTTATTGCCTTCATGTGCTTCAGGCTGAAGAAGGAGTCCTTCCCATTATATTGCCCAAGCTTAGGAGTCCTCTCTGTGCATCAGCATGCAGCACACGGGCTGATTGCCGATGCAGAGCAGGAGAATGCAAGTGAACAAAAAGATAATAATTATAGAATTATAATCTGTTTTTTAACTATATACTAATAACTGCAGTTTATGGGGTTTTTGTAGGTAACAAGCGAGTCCAATGCGAGAAACATGCTGCGTTTTTTCCTGTTCTGACCTCTGCTCCTCTAACAGGATAGAATGGCATTATAATGATTTATAATGCTGTGCGTCCCTGCCAAACCTGGAATCTACTGAATTACACTGACATAATGTCGTTAGTGTAATTTAGTAGATACAGGTCTGGCAGGGACACACAGCATTATAAATCAGTATAAGGGCTTGTTCACACGACCATTCTCTTGAATGAGTCCGCAATCACGGAGATGTGGTGCGGTGCCGAACTGAGGCACAGATCGGAACCCCTCGGAAGCACTACGGAGTGCTTCCATGGTGTTTCTGTCTGTGCCTCCGCAACTTCTTCTATGTTTTTGTGGTGTGGACAGTCGGATGCGGATCCCATTGAAGTGAATGGGTCCGTGATCTGCATGCGGAAGCACCACAGTAGGTGCGCATGCACTGCGGACCGCAATTTGCGGTCTGCAGCACGGGCACGGCCATGCAACGGCCGCGTGAACAAGCCCTATTGCTGTGCGATCCTGTCAGAGGAGCAGAGGTCGGAACAGAAAATCACATTTACACATGTAACGCATCATATTTCTCGCATCTGGCTGATCGCTATTTTTCCCAGAATTCCCCATGTACACGATTAGCCGAGCGTCCATGTGTTCTGAATTGGTACAGGAAAGAAAGCAGTTGTCAGACAACTCTGGTTTCAGTTTACTTAATTTATACGGTCTGCATAAGGGCTCATGCATACGGCCGTTGCCCGGCTGTGCCCATATTGTGGCCCACAAACTGTGGGTCTGTAATATACGGGCATCGGCCATTTGTGCACTGCATCACGGATGCGGACCCATTCACTTGAATGGGTCCACAATCCAGATGGTGCGGTGCTGAACGGAGACATGGAACCCCACATGTTCTATTTTTTTGCGGTGTGGACGGATCACAGATCCATTCAAGTTGAATCGGTTTGCATCCGTCTGCGGAAACCGCATGGATGTTGCTGGTGCATTGGGGACCGCAAATTGTGGACCCCAGTGCACAGAACGGCCGGCACACATTCGTGTGCATGAGCCCTAATTCATAACCAACCATGTAATCCGCATGAGGGTGTCCCAACTTCCCTTGACAGCAAACATCAGGGGAAAGACGGAATGGGCTGTTGAAATTCAACATGCCTGATCCTTCTGTTCTCATGGGAGATAAGCTGTCGTCAAAAGTGTCTGGCAGCAGCATTGCCCCCTCAAGAAACATGCAGTGGTCATGTGTATGGAGGGCTCGGGAGGGATAGCTGTTTACAGAGTATTCCCTGCCTTAGTGCGCATTTCATTGTTCGCTTACTTGTGACCTACCCTCTTTAAAAGCCTAATCTATGATAAATAACCGTATCTGTATGGGTAAAACGAAACTATATCCTGAATGTGCGTAATGTCTGCCCTCATTTCAAGGTTCCTCGATATGGCACTGATGACAACTGAGGAAAGTGGAAGAGTATTTGGAACAGAGCCATAGTTACATCTACTCTGCCAAGTCAGATGTTTGCCCGAATATTGGTTGAGAAGATTAATGTTTCAGTATCAGGGCTCATGCACTCGGTTGTAAGTGTTTTGCGGTTCGCAAACCGCGCATCTGCAAAACACGGATCCCCGATGAGCGCAAGCCACCATTTTATTTATTTTTTACTCCTGTAAAAATGTTCTATCCTTGTCCTCAAAACGGACAAGAATTGGACATGTTCTATTTTTTTTTGCAGGGCCGCAGGGCGGATGTGCGGCCCATTGAGATGAAGGGGTCCACATCCGATCCACAAAAAAACGCGGATCGGCTACAGATCGAAACTACGCCCGTGTCCATGAGCCCTTAGTCACCTGCTTGGATAATTTCCCTTCCAGGTTTTTCACTGGGAGTATTACAATAAATCCTGGATCAGACAACACAAGCTTTAGGCTCCATTCACACGTCCTGTTTTTCTTTCCTGATTCGATCCTGATTTTTTCAGGACCCATTGAAATGAATGGATCCAGATCAGGATCGAATCAGGAAAGAAAAACAGGACGTGTGAATGGAGCATTAGGCCTCTTTCACACGAACGATGTCCGCAAAATAAACGGATGGCGTCCTTATGGCATCCGTTTTTTTTTGTGGATCCATTATAACAATGCCTATCCTTATCCGCAAAACGGACAAGAATAGGACATGTTCTATTTTTTTTGCGGGGCTACGGAACGGGCATACGGATGCGGACAGCACACAGTGTGCTCTGCGGACCCATAGAAATGAATGTGAAAAATGCGGATCGGAGCCCGCAAAAAATACTGTCGTGTGAAAGAGGCTTTAGGCCTCATGCACACGAACGTGTGCTGGCCGTGCCCGTGCTGCGTGCTGATCGCGGACTTCAATGGGTCCGCGATCCGGGAGATGCGGAGCAGAGGCACGGATCGGAACACCACGGAAGCACTACGGTGTGCTTCCGTGGTGTTTCCGGCCGTGCCTCCGCACCGCAAAAAAGTAGCGCAAGCACTACTTTTTTGCGGTGTGGACCCTCGGATGCGGATCGCGGACCCCATTCAAGTGAATGGGTCCACGATCCGCATGCGGTGGCCTCACGGTCAGTGCCCGTGCATTGCGGACCGCAGTTTGCAGCTCGCAGCACGGGCACGGCCAGCACATGTTCGTGTGCATGAGGCCTTAGTCAGTTTCATATGGTACTCACAGTCTTCGAAGTCAATTCCTGGCTTTGGGTCGGGGTATTCAGGAAGTGGTGGAGGAGTTACGACTGCTGGTTTCTCTGAGGAGACAAAATCACAGATTAAAAAAAATCAGATTAAAGCCTATAATTTTGCTCCAGAAATACAAATAGTACAAAAAAATAGCCCCATTGTGTTCTTTAACTGATCACAATAACAATTTGGCAATCTTACTATTAGGGCTTGTTCACACGGCCGTTGTGTGACCGTGCCCATGCTGTGGACTGCAAATTGCGGTCCGCAGTGCACGGGCACCTACTGTGGTGCTTCTGCATGCGGATCTCGGACCCACTCACTTCAATGGGATCCGCGATCCGCATCCGACTGTCCGCACCGCAAAAACATAGAAAAAGTTCCATAGAACATCACCACGGAAGCACTCCGTAGTGCTACTGTGGGGTTCCGATCCGTGCCTCCATTCGGCACCGTACCGCATCTCCGTGATTGCGGACCCATTCGGCCACGGCCACACAACGGCGGTGTGAACAAGCCCTTAGGGCTAATGCACACGACCGTATGTATTTTTCGGTCCGCAAAACAGGGATCCGCAAAAAATACGGATTATGTCCGTGTGACATCTGTATTTCATCCTTTTTTTTTGCGGATCCAATGTAACAATGCCTGTCCTTGTCAGCAAAATAGACAATAATAGGACATGTTCTATCTTTTTTGTGGAACAGCCATGCGGACGTATGGAAACGGAATGCACACTGAGTCATTTCCATTTTTTTGTGGACCCGGGCCACGAAAAAAATGGAATGGACAAAAAAGAATCGTTCGTGTAAATGAGCCCTTAGGCTTAGTTCACACTTCAGTGATTTGGTCAATGAAACCAGAAGTGGAGCCTACACAGAGATAAGGTGTAATGGAAAGATTTACATCTGTTCCGCGTTATTGACCGACAACTGGTTTTGGCTCACAATCAATGATGGAAATCACTGACCAAACACTGAGGCCTCGTTCACATTTCTGTTTTTCAGTGACGTGTGATGTCCGCATTTTCTGCGGACAATACACTTACCCATTGATTTAAATGTGTCTGTTCATATTTCATGTGCGTGGGTCAGTAAAAAACTCACGGGGACATGCACTACTTTGATCAGTGATGTGGACCAAGCACGTCCATTTAAGTCTATGGGTCCGTTAAAATCACTTACACACATCCGTGTTGTGTCCGTGTTGCATCCGTTTTTCAATGATGACAATTAGGAGATTCTTTGAAAATTAATTTTCAGCTGAGCAACGTCAGTGAATTACTGATGACACACGGATGGTAAAAACGGACACACAGACTAACCACAGATCCTTCATGGACAGCTTCACGGATGAAACAAATACACTTTTTTTACGGACGTGACACGAAAATGTGAACGAGGCCTGACTGTGTGAACTAGGCCTTACATTCTGAAGGGGTCACCTGCTTTGAACAATCTCTTTTTGTTAGAAAGATTTCCCGATGAAAATGATCACAGGGTGTCCCATTGCTTGGACCCTCAGCAGTCAGCTGAAATCTGGCAGTAACGTGTCCAATACTCCTGTAGCGCCACCACAGGAGAAATGAAGCATTACACAGTTCTGATTGAAAACAACAAGCTGTTCATGCAATGCATGAATCCAGGCCAAGTTTGGCTTTCATTGCATACTTAGAATACAGATATCTAACAAACCCCTTAAAATAACAACTTATAAGCTTATAATAACTTCTGTGGAATTTGCTTTGGACAAAGAACAGGAATGTCCTGTCATCTGTATGGCATTTAAAACTGCAGTTCTGACCCCTTCCCTCCGCCTCGTCGGTCAGATATATGGTCATATGATCTCATTAAATCGGACTGATAAAAACAAGCACAAGTTCCGCATACACTAACTTTAAAAGGGTTTTCCGGGAGTTCGATATTGATGGCCGTCACTTAGGATAGGATAGATCATCAATATCTGATCAGTAGAGATATTGACCCCCAGCACCACTGCCGAACAGCAGTTTAAAGAGGCCATGGCACTCCAGTGAGCTCACAGCTTACCAAGCATAGCGCCGTACATTGTATAGTGGCTGTGCTTGGTATTGCAGCCCAGGCCCATTCTCTGGCCTAGGAAGAGGGCACAGAGCTCAGTGGAGCACTGCAGCCTCTTCAAATAGCTGATTAGCGGAGTTGCCAGGACTTGGACCTCCATCAATGGGATATGGATAAGCTATCCTGAGGATGGGTCATCAATATCAAACTCCTGGAAAATCCCTTTAATATATTATGTAATGCAGAAGTGAAATGACAGGCAATGGACACAATCTAAAAATTGAGAAATAAAAAGTTAATTATAATATGTGTTTAAAGGGGTTTCAGGGATAAGAACAAAGAGTTTGCATTGCGTTTTGTTTGTAGAAGGAGCTCCACTCTTGTCTATGGCCTGTATCTGGTATTGCAGCTCAGCTCCATTCACTTGAACTCGGATGAGGTTGTAAACGGAGACTAGAGCTGAGACGTATAAGAGCGCAACATGGAGAGCCAGGGGCGAACTGGGAAAAAACAACTAAAAGTGGCTGCAAATTGTAGTCGAGTCCGAACTGACAGAAGGTGGGGCAACACAAGCCACAAGTAGGCAGGGACAACAGAGGTAGATGTACACAGTACCACAGTACAATACCACAGTACAGTACAAAACACCACACCAGCAGAACCAAATACCACAGTGCAGCACAAAGCACTGCCCCAGCAGAACCAGATACTATGGTGCAGCACAAAATCCCGCCCCAGCAGAACCAAATACCACAGTGAAGCACAAAATACCGCCCCAACAAAGCCAAATACTACAGTGCAGAATAAATTACTGAGGACCATGATACAGTTGAATTCAGGAGGGCACCTATGGCTGCTGGCCAGGTGCATAAGTAGATGGTGCTCCTAGCATTAATTAATGCTGAGAGCATCAGATCATTATGTACCTGGCCAGTGGCCATAAGGGGGGCTCAGGCGGGCCCCATGGGCATCGGCCCATGAGGAAGTTTCCCTGTCTATAGGTCTATGGCCAGTCCACCCATGTGGGGAGCTTTGTAGATTAGTTGGAGAGGTTCAAACTCAAAGTGGTTGTCCCATGAAAACATCTCGTGAATGGTGGGGATCTGACCACCAACAGACTCATTAGTGGTTCTTAGGAGAGTAGGAGGATGTATATATTTAAGTCTCATCAGCATAAAGATGGTAGTGGAGACCAAATCTGCTAAAAAAACTGACCCACTGGGATTGTGTAGAGAGAAAACAAAAAGGGGTTCAACCCCGAACCTTGAGGAACCCCAACAAAGGAGAAGTGGAGCCGGCCATGACTCAAAAAGTCAAGTAAGCTTATCTCAACATAAAAGGAAAATGTTAAAAATTGGTTTTCACATGTAGAAGTTCCTGTATTAAAAGAAATGCTGGCCTACCTCCAGCTGAAACCTAAAACCTCAAACCAGCTTTGTAAGCTTTACACCCTCAAATATGTCTAGCAGTCTTCACCAGTGCCACTTACCCACTATAGGGCATCAAAACGCAGTTCTGTATTTCTGTGCCTTAGACATAATTTTGCTTATTACAAACTGGCGGATTTTTGTTGGCATTAAGGATGGAATATTCAGGTCATAAGTGAAATTTTCATTTGTTACTGAGATTAGATCCCCATTAGTCTGGCATACTGGTATAGCTGGAGATACCTCGCTGGTTCTCCGCTGCTTGCTGAACATTGCTGAATGTCCTTCAAAACTATATCTCTAATAACAAGTCAACATTACACTATGTTTTACTTGGCATCTTCTATGAGAACATGAGAAGAGTGGAAATTTCCTGAATTCAGTTATGTATTGCTAAAGCGTGTGTATCCCTTGTTTTTACCCTTTTTACGAAGTAGACTGGCAATGCTTCCTTAAAGGGAGTTGCATAAGATTACAACTGGTGACACTCGGATCCATGATCCATTATATTACATGGTTGTTATTGTAGACAGTGCCCATTTATTAGAGGGACCCCCTGACAATATGAATAAATTAACCATTACACAGTCCCTATTGAAATCAATAAGGACTGTTCATAGAGGGACATTTATCATCCCCTGAAAACTCGCATCAAAAAGTCGCAAAGTTTGGTGCACCTCATGGTTGCTGAAACTTTACAACTTTTTGGGGGTTTAGACCCTGCCCATACACCACTTTTCCAAAAAAAGTGGGCAAAGAGGGGTGGTGCAGGGGTGGCACATTTATTATAATCGACACCAGGAAACTTTTGTAAATTCTAAGAGTAATCTACAGAGATACACAGATACACATTTGATGTGCATTCAACGCCAACAGGGGATAGATTAAGACCAGTCTTAATAAATGCCCCCCTTAGCAGGAATGGACTAGGAATTTAAAGTACCCAAATTGATGGAAGGCAGGGCCAGCAATACCATATTGTGGTACATTATACCACCCCAACAGAGCCAAATACCACAGTATCTCACAAAATACTGCCAGCAGCACAAAATACATCTCCAAAAACTTCAGCTGGCCGGCTGTGAGGAGGACCTAGGAGGTCCCCTGGGCATCGGCCCACCGGGAAATTTCCCTGTAAGGTCTATGGTCAGTCCGCCCTTGCCCCTTAGTATCCACTTTCTTCTTTGGTGAAAAAATCAAGATCTCTTTATTAGCTGTGATTTTTAAAGGATTATTCCCATCGTGACATTTATTTGCATATCCACAGGATATGCCATAAATATCCAATGGATGTTACCTGTGACTCTTCTTGTGCTTGTACTTAATCTGTGCTTGTACTTAATCTAGTTCTTGTACTTAATCTGTGCTTTCACAGTTCCATGCACTACAGCACAGTTTGAAAGGCACTCCAGAATGAGGCCTCTGGCCTCTGCATCCAGGTGGGAATTGAATAGAGAATGGCTCCATGTAAGTGGCTTTCTCTATTCATTTCAATGGAAGGTACAAAAACAGCTGTACTGTCCTGTGAATATGCCATATATAAAAATACCTCTATAACTATTGACTGCTAGAGACCAGAATGGCAGATTTATCCAAGAGTCAGTCGCAGTTGGAAGAGTGTAAGCACACAAATTCTACTTGGTTACTTTTTGGCATAAGGAATTTGCTGTATAAAGTTTCCCTTGCAACTTCCTAATCTTTAAGATGGGTAGTACTGTAGTTCTCCTTTTCCTAGAGACTGAGACTCTGGCACCTCGGAACTATACACTGAATGGCCATTTTATTAGAGATATCCACCTAGCGGTGTGTTGGACCTCCTTTGACCTTCAGAATTGCAGCGATTCATCGTGGCATAGATTCCACTGGGCGTTGAAATCATCTTGCAGGAATATTGGCCCATGCAGAGAGGATAACTTTATGCAGTTGCTACAAATTCGATGTAGGCATTGACATGCTCTGAACAGCCCATTCTACCACATCCCAAGGATGCTTTATAGGATTAAAACCTGGGGACAGTGAAGACCAGGGAAGTATGGAAAATTTGCTTTCATATTCCTGGAAGCAACCTATAACTATACAACCCGTGTGGCCTGGTCCATTGTCCTGCTGAAAGTGTCCTTCTGCCATAGGGTAAACAACTGCAACAAAGAGATGAACTTGGTCGGCCACAATGCGCAGTTAAGCCCTACTGTCCAAACTTCCATCCATAGGTATCAGAGGAACCAAGGTGTGCCAAGAATACATTCCCTACACCATTACTCCACCTCTCCCAACCTGAACTGTTGACATATAATGGGAAAGGTTCATGGATTCACGTTGTTTGAGTGAAATTCTGACCCTTCCATCAGCATGGTGCAACAGAAATATAGATTAATCTGAACAGGAGATGTTTCCACCACTCAGTAATCCAATTTTTGTATTCATTTGCCTTAGACAACAATAGTACTCAAACTGGTTGTCTGCTGTTATCCCTTATCCGTGCTAAGGAATGACGAGTTGTGCGTTCAGACACGTTAGGTGGAACATAAGTGTTGTAGTTGACTGCAATCTGCCTTGACTGTGCATCGTCTGTTCGTCTGAACAATTCTTGACATTCTCTGCTGACCCCTTTAGTCAAGGAGTTATATACATCCACAAGATCCCCTTTTGCTGGATGTATTTCTTCTCATCAGAGCGTTTCTTGACATCCTCCTCGGGCCTCTTTGGTTGATGAGTTTTTTACATCCACAGGATCCCCTTTCGCTGGATGTATTTCCTCGGTCATACCATTCTCAGTATACTCTTGAAATCATAACCCAAAAAGCCCCACACGGCTGGCAGTTTTTGAAATATTGGCCTTGGCTAGTCTAGCACCAATGACCATACCTCATTCAAAGCTGCTCAGATCGCTTAGTTCTCCCATTCTAATATGGTTTCGCACTGAAACTGATCCACAGGAAAAACATCCTTACTTGACTTTAAGCTGCTCTCTGGGGTCATGTGTCTAATTTTGTACAAGTAAGCTCTAATTGTGAAAGGGCAGGGGTCTCTAATAAGTGGCCATTCAGTGTAATTAATGAAATAGGTTCAAGACATGTCTAAGATCAGCAATAAACCCCCTAAGGGTGCCTTCCCCCTTGGCAGATTTTGTTTCCGAAAATTTTTTGTGACTGAAAATCAGTTCCATTCATCTGACTAGAGTGCTTCCTGCCAAAACAGCCCCATGTAAATGAATGGAACTGATTTTTACTCACGGAGATTTTATTTTAACAAAATCTGCCATGTGTGAAGGCGCCCTATAAAGGTGAGCAATATTCAAAAAGCATTCAAACAATTGAGAATCTCCAACCAGGGGAGGACTGGGAACTTAAACTGGCCCTGGAAAAAATACTAAAAGTGGCCCCGTATTGTAGTCAGGTCCAAATTGATGGAAGGCAGGGCCAGCAATACCATATTGTGGTACATTATATCACCCCAGCCCATATTGTGGCCAAATACCACAGTCCATCACAAAATACTGCCAGGAGCACAAAATACATTCCATAAACTTCCACTGGCCGGCTGTGAGGAGGGCTCAGGCGCCCCCCCGGGCATCGGCCCACTGGGAAATTTCCCTGTAAGGTCTTTGGCCAATCCGCCCCTGCTTAGAACTAGCGTCAGACTGGCCCACCAGAGTGCCAGAGGATCTTCTGGTGGGCCCAGGATCTCATAACATAGAGGGCCCCAAAGGTTCATGAGAAAAAGAAAATATTTGTAGCCAATAAATTACCAAATTCTTTCAATCAAAGCCTGTTAGACTTTATTGATGATATGGGTGTTGGGCCACAAAAATAATTTCCTCTGCTTGGCCCAAGGAACCTCAGTCTGACACCACTGCTTACAACATTTAAAGTCTCTTACTGGGTGCTGGTTTTTCATAGACTACAGGACGCTCTGGGCGCTGAGGTGCTTTCGGCCTCTCACGACGTCTGCTCTGCCCATCTACAGGGAGGAAAAAGATGGAGAAAAGGTACACAAATCATTGTAATCATGTGTGATGGGCAGAATACAGAAAATACACAACAGAGCTAATAATTAGTGACCATACAGTCATCATAGTCCTCCCTCTCCAGGTGTTCATTGTAATCTTCAGTCGGAGGTTCCTCTTCCACACCTAAGGGCAATACAAAAAAATAGTATGGTCGTACAGGGTTAGGGTTTCCATTAATCTGCATGTTTAAAGGTGCCGCTGATCACCCGATAAATGAGCAAAACATCTGTGAGCCCACCAATGGTGCACTTCTGATGCACTTGCGGGTGCCCACACAAAGCATTAAAGGTTCTGTAATTTTGACAGCACTGCATTGATTAAAGCAAAGACAGAGGTATGTATTACTTCCTGTCCCATTCCCCTACCTATATCTGTCAGCATTTTTGCATCGACAAAATTAGTGACAGACTACCTTTAAATGATTTTGTGTTAGGTTAAATTAAAGGATATGTTCATCTTCGCAATCGATTTTATTGTAAGTAACTTTTCAATAGATCCTATTTTTATAAAAATTCCTATTGTTTTTTTTCTTGAGCTTCTATGCAGACTATGCATCTGAGGTTACAGGCAGCAAGCAAGTTCTGTGCAGCGTTGTCCTGCAGTCTTGCAGTCTCATACGTCTTCCATTTGACCCCTACTTTGTGCTAACATTAATTTGGTAGGTTAGCCAGATGTAGAGGAAAGACAGAAGGGACTATGACTATAAGATTAGACAGGGTATGTCTGTTACCATGGAGACGCATAGTCTGTATAGGAGCTGTAGAAACAAAACAAATGCGGAAACTTTTAAGTAAGACCTATAGCAAGCCTAGTACATTTATTCTTTTTCAATTTATTGAGATAAATAAAAAATGGCTTTAAGTATGTCAGGTATATGATGAAAGTAAAAAAGGAGAGAATGTGTCACTCACTAGGTCTCTTCCTTCCTATTCCAGGTTCCTCAGGTTCAGGAAGCGGTTCCACATATTCTCCTGGAACATACAATAACTCCTTAATATAAACTGTCATGTCTTCCATTCCTCCCTGCCTGTTCTCCAACATTTAAGGCCCCATTCACACGACCGTATTTTTTTGTCCTCATCCGACCTGCATCACAATTCACAACTTCTGCTACTTCTAGCCCAAGCAGCCTGTGCAGTCATCTAAATTTAAAACACCATGATATGGTTGGACAGACCTCCATGACTGACTTGTTGATGGCCTTCCTGATCAATAATTGACACGTATGACATTCAGATGGACAAGCCTATACCTGAAATAAGCTGTAGCACCAGGGGTGTAGCTCTTGGGGATGCAATGGTTGCATTCACACCCAGGCCCCAGAGCCTAAATGGGCCCAAAAACTCATCTGCTATATAAGAAAACACCAGTAGCACATAGTAGGTGGGACCCTGCTACATATCTAGTTATGGGTCCTGCCAGCTTCAAGTTACAACTCTGTCTACGACATCCCATTTCTAGTTTTATAAAATAGGTCACAAGGGAATTTGTATGTTTCTAGTATTTTTTTTTTTATCTAGAATTATAAAGAGCACAAGATCAGAATCACAACTAAAGCTAAGATTGGCATTAAAGCCACCCATACACATTCAATTGGTGTTGGCCAAACAAGTGTTCGGCTGACAGCCATCTCTCCTGCCTCTTTGCTTCCCCATACACATTCAGCCTGGACGTAAGTGTATTCTATAGGGAGAGCAGAGAAAGCTGCTGCCAGACACTTCTGGTGGTGGCTTACCTCCTGGGAGAACAAAAGAATTGGTTGAGAATATTCATTTCGCCCGATTCTTGTCTCCCTTGACATCATCTTTTGGGGAAAGTTGGGAGCTGCCCATACACATTAAAGACAAATGTGTATGGCCACCTTTAGAGTAAAAAATTTACATTTCCACAGAATACAACTAAACATGTCACGGTCCTGAACACCTCAATGTATATATATACAGTATATATTTATTCACGCTTTCTGTCATGTACCTAACTATTCATGTTTTCAAGGATCCAAATGCCACCTAAACATAAAGGGGCTGTCCAGGATTAGAAAGACATGGTGGCTTTAATCTAAAAACTCTTCAGTTGACTTGCAATACCTGACATAACCCATGAACAGGTGTGGTGGTATTTTTAGAAGAAAGCACCCATTAACTTTCTAAATCTGAAAATACCCTTTAATAAATATTTGGTCCAACAAGAACGTGTTTATTCTCTGCTTCTCAATCCTCCCATCAAGAAACTAAACTGGTGAAGATAAATTCAGAAATAACCATGTGCATGTGGCCTCAATAAATATTATCATCAATATCAAATCACATTTTTGAAAAGCCTACCTTCTGACCATAAATCTTCTCCAGTCTGTGATTTTGTGCCGGTCACTGGTGGTCTTCTGTACCTTTCCTCCTCCTCAGGGGGTTGTCTATACCTGTCCTGTTCAGTAGTATCTGGTGTTCTATATGGATCTTCTACTTCTTTTCTCACTTGTGGTGGTCTGTATCTGTCTCCTTCTCTTATAATATCTGGTACTTTGAATGTTTCCTCATCATAGTCCCCGGGGACTTCAGGTCTGCTGTACCTCTCCTCCTCTTCTCCCTCTATAACGTAGGGTCTTCTGTACCTTTCCTCATCATAACCCTCAGTGACTCGAGGTTGTTTATATCTCTCCTCTCTTTCTTGTTCTGTAACTTGAGGTCTTCTATAGCCATATTTATCTTCTTCAGGAGTTTGTGGTCGTCTAAATTGTTCTTCCTCTTCTGTAACTGTTGTTCTATAGCTGTCTTCTTCACCAGGAACTTGGGGCTGTGTGTATCTCTCCTCTTTGATTTTCTTATTCCTGTCCTCTTCTTCCTCTACCTCTGGACGTCGGTCTTGTTGGTCTTTTTTCTTACCTGGTGTCTTCTTTGTGGGTTTCGCTGGCTTGGGTTTTTTGGTTGCTTTTGGCTTTTTTTCTTTAGGTTCTTTAGGCTTCTTAGTTGGTTTTGGAGGTTTTTCCTTTTTAGCTCCCTTCTCTTTAGGTTTTTTAGTGGGTTTCGGGGCTTTTTCTTTCTTTGTTTTTTCTTTACCTTTCCCAGCAGAATCTGTGGTATTTAAAAAGAGAATCAAAACCTGAAACAGACTGGTTCCTATGCCATAGTCACAATGTACAATTTCTTCATATTTGTATATCTATAAAATACTATACTCTATATAAAATATAAAAATGGACATTGATTGCAGTCTTCAGAAAGCCTGCTGTAGTGTCGTAGTTACATGAAACATTACATAGTAGTAGTAGGAGTGTTATGAAGGAGATATGTGACTGTGAGAGGTACAGTCACCATAGTGTCTCTGCGACCACAATGCCTGCCAAACATCATATACAGAAAAACTTCATTAAGATGACCACCCTACAGCCTGCAGCTGCTCCAGTCTCCCATGTGGGCATGGGTGTCACTCTGCTCACGTTCTATCTCCTGCTTCGGTAGCCTGAATCTCCCCTGCCCATAGGACACAAGTGTACTTTTCTCAGCTTTTAAAGGGCCAGTACGTGCACCCTTAATCACACAAGCCAATGGCTGGCCATCTTTGGGTATTTAAGGCACCTTCTCATATGGGGGCAATAGGTTTCTAGCTTGCTAGTTTCTGCAAAGGTGTGCTAAATTACTTTGTGTGCCTGTGTACCAACTTAAGCCTGTTTCCTGTATATTGAATCTCCATTGCCTGAACTGACCTGTGCCTCACTTCTGTATTGACCCTTTGTTCGCATTCTGCTGCCGTGACCCTTGGCCTATCCCTGAGTACAATTTTGCCTGATCCCTGGGTGCTCTGCATCTGTGTCTTGGACCCCATGGGTCAGTTGTCAATCATACAGAGACTACGTCAGGAGTCAGCATCCTGATGGCTCCCCTGCAGCAAAGTCCAGATCCTTAAAGAGTGAAAACCAGGGGACTGCCAGGATAATCAGGATGATCAACGTGGTTTCACTGTATGTAATGCAAATAAAAATTTATAGATTTATAGTGCTGGGGTACTGCAGCCAAGCTGTTATTCAAGTGAATGGGAGCTGGGCTGCAGTACGCTGGCGCTGGAAACTACACAGTGAACAGATTCTTCTGCGTCCACACATACCCTGTTAGTTTCTGGCTTAGGCAGCTCGAAAAAGTTGATCGGTTGGGGATGTCAGACCCACACTGGTCTGATATTGATGTCTTAACCTGAGGACAGACCTTCAATATGTGAAGCCTAGAGAACCCCTTTAACTTTTACACTGAATACGATTTACAATAATAAGATAACACATCATACTTAACATCAATACAACACAGAAAATAGAAAGTGCCAACAATGCATTCCTCATGGTCGACACAAAAGTAACATCACACAAGAAGTCAAAATTAACTCTTTCAGCGGGCTTCACATCAAAGAAGTCATCTTGCCTTCCAATAACATGAAACATATTTTAGAGGATTGTCACTTCCTCCATCAGGACTCATGTACACAACACAGAAGAATCTGTACGACGGTGCTCGGAGGCTGTACAGTGCTGCAGGACAGGTGCCATATGTACGGAGTTATTCTTCTTTTGAAGCTATCCCACTGGTGTAAAATACCTCTGGACATGTAGAGCATATAGGAAAAAAACTTGTTATGATTTGGCATGAAATTGGAGGCATATGGCCAGGGGCGTAACTATAATTCATAAGGACCCATTGCAAAATACAATGAGGCCCCCACCACCCAGTATAAGAGAATTAAAACAACCGCATAAGTAGCAATAATTCGGTATTCTGGATGCTGGTACAACAATGCTGGTGGATCTAAAAACCCCCGTCTTACACTGCAGAAGACCCATCAATTTTACAGGGAATGAGAATAAGATGAAACTAATAATCCCCATGTGTCAGGGATTTTATGATTCCAGCTCTGTAAGCCCTCATGCGAATAATTAGTGGCAGGCTGAGTCACATCTTCAGGAAGAAAAGTAACTCTTCAGGAATGTTTTTGTGATTTCAATAAACCATCCATTTCGCCATATCTTTTTTAAGACTTGGTCATACAGGGACTTGAGCTGAACCAGCTGCTATCCTCAGTGGTATACCCTTAGAATATGTGCACCCGAAGTGAAATTTGGTGTTGTGTATTGGACTGCCAGCACCCCAGAAGTTTTCCAAGACTTGACATCATCAATATCAAATCGGTGGGGGGCAACACTCCCCATCGATCAGCTGTTTCAGGCAGCCACCAGCGCTAGAAACTATACAGTGGACAATAGGCTCCGCCATATTTGCATTAACCTTTGCTCCTTTACAGGCAGGGGCATAACTACCATAGCGGTAGACCGTGCGACTGCTATGGGACCCAGGCCAAGAGGGGGCCCAGTTGGGATCATCTCCTCTTCTACTGGAGGTGAAAACTTGGTTAGGACTCTACCCTCTAAATAAACAACTTGAGGCAGTGAAAAAACGGCCCAAGGGTCATTGAAAGGGGTTTTGGCGGAAACCCTTCTGCCTTGTTTGATCCTTTGTATGGGGTCTTTACTTCTCTATGTACACCACTCCACTGTTTATAAGTACACAGACTTTAGCTGGGATTGACAAGTTAAAATTGTTGGTACTCTAAGTGGTGGATACATGGACGCCAAAGCGTAATACCGCATGGGCTGTGTACAGGGAGGACCCATGCTACATACAGGGCTTGCCCACTCAATATCTCGAGTGGATGTTGTGGCTGATGTATAGTGAACAGTTGATATCTACATAGTGTCAGGTGTAGCTGTGAAAATGACAAAAGCTAGTGGAGAAATTGGTCTGGTCTGTTAGTGAAGTTGCGCCTGACCAGCAAGCCACATTATAGCCTGAGATCCTATTTGGTAGTAAACCTCATTCAGCTTGACCTACACCAGGTTGCAGCCTTGCATGGGGCCACGTATTGGAGGAAGTCCCTTTACTGGAGTTGTTCCTGGATATTTTGCAAATGGTTCCCAACTGCTTCCTAGAGTGTACTCGTAACTTGGGCTTGATGGAGGCCCTGAAGAATTCTGCCCTGTGTGACTACATATTGGTGTTATGCCCACCTACAGTGGCCCAATTTGTTTCATTTTGGTGAGTTTCTCTGGGAGCTAACTGGGACTGTAACCATTATCCTGTGTGCCTTGTATGTAACCATCAAGCATTGTGCCCTCTGTTGGAATAAAGTTTAATTTTTACTTTAAAGAAGAACTCCCGCAAAAATGTTTATTCTCTGACCTGTTAGAAAGGTGCATGATGTAATCTGTAATGAATGTAATCTTCTTATCAGAGACTGTATTTGTGAGTTATCCCCTCTCTTCTAATTGTAGTTGGGTCATGTGACCAACTCTCTGACCTCCAACTGACCCAGGACAGGAAGCCAGTTACTGCTCTATTCATTCCTCTGAGACTCAGAGTGAGGCTCCCATAGGAATGAATAGACTTCCTGTCCACAGATAAGATGCTGTGTTATCTGGTGAGTCTGATTGCTGGTCACATGACACAGATTAGAAACTTCAGGGAGATATAACTCACAAATACAGCCACTGGTAAGAAAATGACATTCACTACAGATTATATCATGTACATTTCTTGGAGGACATGGAATAATATTTTTTGCTGGAGTTCTTCTTTAATTAAGTTCACTGCTACAAGTCTGCCTCTTACTATGCCATACTTGAGTGGGGTCTTGAGTTAAAGGGGTTGTCCAGCCTAATTGAAAAAGTACCCTTTTAAAGTTCCCTCCGTTCCAGCTGGTGTTCCCCATCAGACTTGAAGTGATGGAAAGACCAAGAAAGGTCAGAATTTTTGTTTTACTTTTAAACACAGTCCATTCATTTTTTTAATTAGGCTGCACAACCCGTTTAAAGATCAAAGGCCAGACATGGAACTGACCATCTTACAAACTTCTACAAGTTCAGCTACCTGGAGGGGATGCTCAGGATAGAGAGAATGGGAGTGGTGGTTGTGGCTCTGAGATAGGAAGTAGTGCTCACAATTCACGTTGGCACTGCTCCCTCTGGCACTCCCTGGGGCCGTACCGTGGATAGAGGGTGCACCCTTTCTTCCCTAGAGGCACAACCTGGTATTGGGTCTCCTGCCTGGTGGTAGCTGGGGTGCCCTTGATGGAGTGCAAGGTACGAGTGCAGATAAAGTGGCTGGCGGATGGTGGAGTCAGTACCCAGGCCACAGGTTGATGGTAGGAGTAGCAGTATTACGTATAGCAGCAAAAGTACAGTTTCAAAGTATATCACAGTGCAGTCTTCTCCCAATAGCTGTGCAGAGGCAACAACAATGATGGTAGTTGTAGTACTTCCTGAGCCTGACTCCAAACACCTTGATATCTTCCCAAGATAACCCCACACATACGGTACTTTACTTATTAACTCATGCAGTTCCTGGGCTGAGGGGCACAGAAACTTTAGCTACATATAGTCTGTCTGTCCCAAAATGTAGTAGGTGCTGGAGATGATAATCTTTTCCACAGCATCAAAGCCTTTCTGCCATAAACAAGTGAACACCTTGCTGTCTGAAGCTTGCACAGCCTAGATCAGGCATCCCCAAACTGCAGCCCTCCAGATGTTGCAAAACTACAACTCCCAGCATGCCCGGACGGCCTACAGCTATCAGCCTACAGCAGGGCATGATGGGAGTTGTAGTTTTACAACAGCTGGAGGGCCACAGTTTGGGGATGCCTGGCCTAGATGGTTCTGGACCTTCTAAGCTGACTGGTCTCTTTCTCTCAGGTGTCCTCTGGTAATAGAGTTTCTTCATTGGCAGCTGTAGTCTCAGAGACAGAGGTTCTCTAAGCCTAGCGCTATCTCTCAGGAACTTGCACATGTAGGTCTTCTGCCTTGGTCCGCTAGACTCATACTCTATACTAACTAACCAGGGAGCAGACCAGGTCCATCACTCTGGTAACCTAAACAGTCTGCCAATTTGTTAATCATTTGGTTGCCTTATCCATTGCTACTGAGTACATAACATAATAAATCACAACATTTAACTTCTCAACGACTCTTTGGCAATAATGAAGCCTTTTGCAGTAGTTCTGTTCTACTGTGATACTGCATATAGTGGAAGTGGGTGTCTAATATATTTAGGCATATGTCATAAACTACACATTTCATGGGTCAGTACACAAAAAGATTACTTAAACAACCGATGCCCAACTGTTCCATCAATTCACGCCTCTCACCTCCACTCCCTCCTTTAGGTACTTTTGGCTTTTTTCCTACTTGAGTCTCCGCTTCTTCTTCCTCATACCCTCCACCTCTAGTGATTCCGACTCCACCCTCATCTTCTTCCCTTCTTGGTTCTGCATTATCATCATCATCTTCCTCGGGGACCAACTCCTTGAGGAATCCTTCCAGAAACTCTTCAATCTCATCATCAGTGAGAACTGTCTGTGCCTGGCCTGGAGAGGGCAGCAGGGGCAGAAGCAGGGACAGAATCACTAAGATGGTTGCACTTTTCCACATTTCTCGCTACCAGGAGGCAAAAAGTGCCAAAACAGGAAGGAAACCTAAAAAGAAGAAATCCAATATTTGAGTTAGGAAATGTAATCCATGAAAGCATCTTGTCTGCTGCCTTGTGCTGCCTACAGAGTATTCATGTTACCTGCTCTGGAGGATCCACTGGCATCTATTTCAGTGTCCAGTAACACATCATTTCCTATCCGGCAACTGAAATCTAAGAGATTTTCCTACCACAGACATATGACTAGAAAATGTCTTTAAAATATGATCATGGAGGTCTGTGAAGAGGCTGTAGTGCTATGTGTAGAGCAGCAGTACCTTTGACTTTCCTTGTACACAGCGCCACTCCTGAGTCCTGACTAACCACTGTGCATGGTATTGCAACAGAGCTAAATTCAAATGATTGCTTCTTAGGTCCCATTCACACGACCATATGGTCACCGTGCCCATGTTGCACTCTGATCACTGACTCAAATGGGTCCGCGATCCACATGTTAGGGCAAAAGATAGGACAAGTCCTATTTTTTGCGGAGTGAAGGCACTGACCCGGAAGTCAGGCAATGCCGGTCTATGGTCGTGTGAATGGGGCCTAATTAAAAAAGGCCCTTCATTCTAGGCACTGGTGGTGGAAGCCCCACAGTTCAGACCTTTAATGATTAAAAAAAGGCCAGAAAAAGCACATATCTCTCTGCTTTTTGCTTTCTTTTTTGTTTTTGTTTTTGTTTTTCTAAACAGCTTTGTGAACAGCACATTTTTGCTTTTTTTCCCCCCATAGTGAAACAGGTGTAAAAATGCCTTAAAAAACATAAGAGCTTTAACACGCTGCGTTTTTAAATAGAAGACAAAATAAAAAAAGCCTAATGAACAAAAACGCCAGGAGCAAAAAACACCTGTGTGTCCTGCATTTTATATTTCCCATAGACCTTCAGCTAATATATGGAGCTGGCGGTTTTACCACAAAAAAACACACCAAAAAGTGATGAAAAATGCGACTAAAAAACTATGTGTGAAAGTAGTCTCGGGTTTTTGTACCATGATTTTGGTTCTGGGTTTTTTTTTTAACATAAAAAAGGGCAAAAAAAAGGCACGTCACCTTTTTTTTTTTTCTAAATAGCTTTGTGAACAGCACTTCTTTCTTTTTTTTTTTGCAGTTTTTCCCCCATAGTGAAAGAGGTGTAAAATGCCTTTAAAAAATGTAAGAGCTTTGACATGCTGCGTTCTTAAAATAAACACCTAATGAGCAAAAAACGCTAAAAGTGCCGAAAAACAGTACTAAAAAACTACGTGTTAAAGTCGCCTCAGGGTTTTTAGAACATGAATTTAGTTCTGGTAGGTTTTTCACCCCTAATAAAATGTCAGAAAAAGCGCATGCATTATTCTTTTGCCTTCTGTGGTTTTTCCGTTGTTTTTTTAGTGGCTTTTTTTTTAATGGAAACTTTTAAATGGAACTTTTTCTTTGGTTTTCTTTCCACTAGAGTGAATGACATGTAAACATGGCTGAAAAAAATGCCAGAGCTCCAGCAAGCAGCATGCTTGTGTGTCCTGCAGAGCTTTAGCTGACATCTGGAGCTGTTTTTTTGCTTTTTCAACCAACAAAAACGCAGGTGCAAAAAAACAAGACAACTTTGGTTATGTTTTTGTTTTGCAGGTTTTAGGTTTTTTTTTACTTTTTCAGCGCACAGGATTGAAAGATATTTGGGGTCATTTATCAAACTGGTGTAAAGTAGAACTGGCTTAGTTGCCCATAGCAACCAATCAGATTCAATCTTACCCTGTAATGTTCATTTAAAGAAACTCAATAAAATTTAGAGACAGAAAAAAACAAACGCAAATGTGCAGAAAAACACCACTAAAAAAAACTGCCTGTGAAAGAGCCCTATGTGTGTTCTCCAGGAATAAGTGAGCGTGCAATGAGGGCATATCAAAACAAGTGTAAAAGAAACTTAGAGAGGTTGCCCCTAGCAACCAATCAGCTTCCAGCTTTTATTTATCAGAGGTGCTTACTGAAATTAAAGCCGCAGCCTGATTGGTTGTTATTGTCAACAACTCCATACATTGTAATGTAGCCATCTTATGTTTGTGTACAGCAGCGTCTGCAGCTGTGGTCCCTGAGTCTTGATCTCAGGGACCAAATAGATGCTACGCAGTGTGAATGCATAGCATAATCACTTTTTTGGAGAGGTCGGTTGGTTAGAAACATGAGGGGATTTCCATTTTACTCATTTTCCGATGTGTCTTATTGGTCTATGAGCTGTAACCCGCAGATCTAAGGGGCCACAGTGAACCCTTCAGCACCGGTCACAGAGTGGGCCTAAATTCAGATTACGCAGTCACAGTATACAAGAAACTCTGTGCTATATTGTATATTGTCTGATGTCACTTTACATATGGTGTCAGTGCTAAGTAGTTATATACAGCTCTGACATCCCTCTCTCAGTAGGACCAATGAAGCAAACATGGCCACTGTCATAGCAAATGGGTTTTCCATAGTGAAAATATAGGAGATGAGTGGAGTGTCTCAGAGAGACTCCAATGCCCTGTGCATGGGGCAGATGAGCTCATGCTGCAGACTCCAGACTACTGCTTCCGTGTGGTAGTCTCTAATTGGAAAGTGTAAGTGAATAGGGTAGATGGACAAAGTTGGTGATATCACTCATGCTGCAGAGTGCAGACTACTGCTTATCTACAGTATTGTGCAGTTAGTCAATGTATGTGAATGAGGCAGGTGGGCAAAGCTGGCGATATCACATATGCTGCTGTCTACAGACTACTGCATCTCTTCAGTAGTATGTAATTAGTGAATGGTGCAGATGGGAACAGCTGGTGACATCACTGTGACTTCAGACTACTGTTTTTCCATTTGGCAATTTGGGGGAAGTAACAGTCTGAGATGTTCCACTATGCTATAATTAGGCAGTGAATGTGGTAGGTGGACACAGCTGGTGGCATCATTTATGCTGCAGATGGCAGACTACTGCTCCTCTACAGTATTCTGCAGCTAGTCAATACTTGTGAATGGGGCAGATGGGCACACCTGGTGACATCACTCATGGTGCAGACTACAGACTATTGCTGCTCTGTGGCAGACTGTAATTAGCATGTGTAAGGCTAGGTTCACATCAGCATTTAGTGTCCCTCTCTTCTGATCCGTCAGAAGAACAAAAATAACATCTCAGATTGAAATGGCTAAAACGAATGCAGTTCTTTTGACAGATCAGGGGCATGGAAAACTAAACGGTGATGTCAACCTAGCCTAAGTGAATAGGGTAGATGGGAAAATCTGGTGACATCACTTATGACGCAGAGTGCAGACTACTGCTTCTCTACAGTGTTCTGCAGTTAGCATTAGTATATAATTAATGTAACTGAATGTGGGGCGATGGGCACAGCTGGTGACATCACTCATGCTGCAGAGCGTAGACTACTGCTTCTCTACAGTATTCTGCAGTTAGTCAATATATCTGAATAGGGAGATGGGCACAGCTGGTAATATTGCTCATGCTGCAGTCTACAGACTACTTCTTCTCTTCAGTGTTATGTAATTAGTATAACTAAATAGGGCAGATAGGCACAGTTGGTGACATCACTATGACTTCTCACTACTGATTTTCCCATTGGAAAAATTGGTATTCTGAGATGCTCCACTGTCCTAATGACTGTAATTAGGCATTATAATTGAATGGGGCAGGTGGGCACAGCTGGTGACAGCACTCATGCTGCAGACTACAGGGTCCATTCAGACGTCTGCAAGCATTTTGCGGGCCGCATATGGCCAGCCCTGTGATAGAAATGCCTTTTCTTATCCAAGATTGCAGGCAAGAATAGGACTTGCTCTATCTTTTTTGCTGGTCCGCAATTAGCGGGCACCGGCCATGTGCACCCTGCCTCATGGATGTGGACCCATTAACTTGAATGGATCCGCAATCCGGAATGTCTGGTGCGGAACGGAGGCACGGAATCCCACGGAAGCACTATGGATTGCTTTCTTGGGGTTTCTCTCCGTGCCTCGGTACCGCAAAATAATAGAACATGTTCTATTTTTTTGTGGTGTGGACGGATCACGGATCCATTCAAGTTATATGGGTCTGTATCCGTCTGTGAATTTGCACGGAAGTTGCCCAAGGATTGGGGACTGCAAATTGCGGTCCCCAGTGCACGGAATGGCCGACCAATGGCTGTATGCATGAGCCCTAAGGGTTATCTGCAGTAGTCTGTAAATAGTTTATGTAAGTGCGTCTGGAGGAAAGAAGGTTTGTACACAAACATAGAAGAGGATTCTTTACGGTAAGAGCAGTGAGACTATGGAACTCTCTGCCTGAGGAGGTGGTGATGGTAAGTTCACTAAAAGAGTTCAAGAGGGGCCTGGATGTATTTCTGGAGGGTAATAATATTACAGGTTATAATTACTAGAGAGGGGTCGTTGATCCAGGGAGTTATTCTGATTGTCTGATTGGAGTCAGGAAGGAATTTTTTTCCCCTAAAGTGGGGAAAATTGGCTTCTACCTCACAGGGGTTTTTTGATCCTCCTCTGGACCAACTTGCAGGATAACTGGCCGAACTGGATGGACAGATGTCTTTTTTCAGTCTTATAAGTTATTATGTAATGGTACAAATGGGCACAGCGGGAGAGTATGGGCTCAATGTGGGCCAGACTGAATGTCCGGTTATTGGATAGTTTCTAGGTGACCACTAGTGATAATTTAAGTTTCACATTTGTGAGTATGTAAATAATTAATTATCTTTATGGCTTTAGGCTATTGTGTATAGTTGGAGGTCAAAGGGTGAGGCCTCATGCACACGTTCCGCTTTCTATCCTTTTTTCAGGATCCTGAAAAAAGGATAGAAAAAACGGACCCATTCACTTGTATAGGCGACGGACAGGCATCCGTTTTTTCACGGATGCCTGTCCGTTCCGTTTTTCAGATCCTTTTTCACTGGTGCATCTCCCATTTTCATCCGTTTAAACGTGACGGATGGCTCCATTGAACTCTATAGGAGCGTCCGTGAAAACGGATGGAAACGGGTATGTATCCGTTTTCCATCCGTTTTCACGGATAGGTTGCTTGGAGACACAGAACCAGTCAGAACCAACCTAAACTAAAAAAAACGGATCCGTTTAAACAGATGGCAGTCCGCTTTAAGGGATGAAAAACGGATAAAAAACGGATTGAAAAATACGGACCGTAAAAACGGAACGGGTGCAGACGGAACGTGTGCATGAGGCCTAACACTTAGGGCCCTTATTCATTGGTGAATGATCAGGTGGACATAAGGACGCTCAGTGCCAATCTTTGTTCAGTGTAAATTACCCTGAATAGCCACAGGGCGTGCTGCCAACATAATGTACACTGCATGGGGGACGAAAGATCATAGTAACAATCATCCCCATGCTGTTTCCTTCTGCTGGTGTGAAAGTGCATTCACTTTTATCGTCGATCTGTGATCCCTGTGGCCCTGCATTGGGCCATCTAAAGGGACCCATTTAGTAATTGGGTTTTTGATGTGAGAATGGACCTCAGAGACAGAAGGGATTAAGGGCTCATGCACATGACCGTATGTATTTTGCTGTCCGGAAAAAAACGGATCCGCAAAAAATACAGATGACGTCCGTGTGCATTCTGTATTTTGCTGAACGGAACAGCTGGCCCCTAATAGAACAGTCCTATCCTTGTCTGTAATGCGGACAATAATAGGACATGTTCTATTTTTGCTGAACAGACCTACGGAAACAGAATGCACACGGAGTAACTTCAATTTTTTTTTGCGGAACCATTGAAATGAATGGTTCCGCATATGGTCTGCAAAAAAACAGGCACAGAAAGAAAATACGTTCATGTGCATGGGCCCTAATCTTTTTGCACTTTTTGTGATCCATTCCCACATTTCATAAAAACAGGAGCTAAAACTGTTTAACCCACTTGGTGGCATCCTAGCCTTAAAAAAGGTTGTTAATCCCTTTTTATTAGAAGAAATCTCGGACAATAAGCTGATCACAGTGATCAATCTAATCTGTGGGGGATCCTGACAGCAAGTATTTACGGAAATTCCCCTGCAGTGCCACCACAGGAGAAAAGGAGTATTACACAGCTGCAATTGAAATCACTGGGCTGCCCATGTAATACATGGAGGTGCTGGGTACGCCAGAATGAAATAAGCTCTTTGCAGCCTCTTTCCATTCTGGTTTCCTGAATGGGGAGAACCTATTAACTAAGATTGTATAATAGGATACTTGAACATGGATTTTCTAAATCAGACAAGGTTCAGTGTAAGAGAAGGAGTCACCCATTAGTTTGAGCACAACCATAGAAGTGAGCCGAATACAAAACTTCCAATAATAAAATATTCTGAAACTATTATACATATATAGACGTTAAAATGGGATTTAGGGATTAGTTCTAGAGGGACATTTTGGGAGCAGGGACAAAGGGTCTAGGATAAAAGTAGGGAAGTCCTACAAATGACACTTGGAAGCTATGAGTAAGTTTCACATACAGGAAGAGACTTCCATGCAGCCCATGAGTTCTAGGTTTACCTGTTGATTGAATGCTCCACCTACCTCAACTGAGGATCCGGTGATCCCTCAAGATGTGAAACTGGAGATGGTCTCTTGGCCAGAAGTCTCAGGACAGGTGCCAGTACAGTTAGGAAGAATTGTATACAGTTCCTCTCCACTTGCTTATTTTACTACTCGGTCCTTTAGGTACTATGGTCACCACAGTCTGACGATGAAGGATAAAGAGACCGTCCAGATCCACCGGAGATCAGGGACTACAAGACATTGTGGAATCTGCTGGTGGTTCCAAAGATTGTTCTTTTATCCAAATCCTCTGTGTTATCCCAACTCCTCTGACCCTCTCAGTCTGTACCTGACATCTGCTAGAAGGAAATTGAAGCCAGCCCCTCTCCTTACCCTGCCTCCCCTCTAAAATCCTTAACCCTCCCAGCACCACAAATCAATGCTCCTGCAAGACAGGGAGGGAAAATAAGAAGGATGAAAAGTGGAATGGACAGGAAGAAGTATCTGAAGTCAGAAGAGTGGGAGACTTATGGTTGTATGGGCGATAGATAGATAGATAGATAGATAGATAGATAGATAGATAGATAGATACATACATACATAGATAATATATACATTAGTTTTTCCATCCTTTTTCTGTGATTTTCTTAAAGAATCTATGAAGTATGCCTGCAAGTGAACATTGAGGACGTTGTGAAATGGTCTGACAATTTTCTTCATAATCTGCTCATTCCTTTTACTGGTTTGGTCCTTAAATTACTGAAGTCCCATGGTCTAGCACTTCAGTTACCACTGGTTGCCTGGTCAGTTCTGGGTTCTGTGCCCCATTTAATGCCACCTTGGCGGTGTCTGCTTGGTACTTATAACTACAGTTAGGTTATCCACTAATATGATCATTTATATTATTTGCATCTCCTCTTTGCCTTCATGTTGAGGTTCCTCACGGATCAGTCCTAGGTCCTCTCCTCCACTGGTGTTCAGTGGTTAAGCACCTCAGTTGCCACTGACCTGTTTGTTGTTTCATGGCATTGCCAATGAGTTTTTACCCAAGTTCCTGGTGTCTTTCATTATTGAGATGTCTGGTCTCTCCTAGGTTCTGTGATCCCTCCAATGCCATCTTGGTAGCATCTACAGTACTTGGTGCTCATAATTATAGCTGAGCTTACCATCCACTAATATGGCCATTTTTTTATTTGCTGGCTCTGATACTCCTCTTTGCCTTAGGCTACATTCACATGACCATACCCATTTTGCAGTTTTCAAATCGTTGAGACCCCATTGTAAAAATGCCAATTCTACAAAAGAGACAAGAATAGGACATGTTCTGTAATTTGTAGCACAGCTGCATGGATGCGGACAGCACATAGATGACATTTTTTGTGGCCCCATAGCAATGAATGGGTTCAAGTGCGATCTGCTAAAAATGCAGATCGGACATGTATTGAAATTACAGTCATGTGAATGTAGCCTTACTGTTGGGGTTCCTCAAGGTTCAATCCTAGCTCCTCCCCTCAGTTCTCTCTATATAGCTTCTATTACAAGAAGCAGATTTGGCTTTTTCTACATTGAAGATGCCCAATTATACACTTCTTCCCGTGAAATGACTTGGAAACTCATTCTGTGCCTTGGATTTACAAGCACCAAGGACACTCCATATTGATATTATACTTACTGAGCAAATCTCTGGGTCTCATTGACCTGGCACCACTCTTCTGTCTGGCGCTGAAGTATGAGGTTGGTTGGTGTACACTGATGAATTATGTCACCAGCCTCTGCTCAGCCCCTCCATAGCAGAAACATCTAATATTAAGCCATTTCCCAGACTCTGGAGGAGGTTTATAACTACCGTTTCCCCATGTCTCATATGTCATGGCAACATCTTTCACTATGACTATAATAAAACTTTTTGTGACTACAGGTTTCAACTTTTCATAGAGAAATTGTAAGTTCACTGGTGAAAACTGATCTCCCAACTGGAAAGTCACTCTAAATGATTAAATTCTGGTTGCAACCACTAAGTGGAGCTCATTACATGTAGACTTATTATTGAAAACTTAGTCAGTTGTCTCATAATGTACCTCCCCTTTAAGAGCTGATTAATTGGCTTCCAGAATAGTTGACTGATGTGTTTATAGGGGTTTTCCAAGATTTATAAAAAATCATCACGAGCAAGTGGTTGTATAAAATAAACACCTTGTCCACAACCATCTTTCCAGTCTCCGTCTCTCTAGTCTCCACTGTGCCTGTTTCATATTGTTTAGGTAAATTGTATAGGACTGCTGCAGCCAGTCAATGGCTTCAGTGGTCATATGTGCATAAAAGGAGGGTTACTGCTGAGACCAGTCACTGGCTGCAGTGGTCACGAGAATGATGAATGGCTTGTGACCCCCTGCACGCCCAGTGGGACTGTTCTGTGAATTAGGGACCGCAATTTGTGGTCCCAAGTACACGAGCAACATCTGTGCAGATTAAGCAGATGGATCCTGACCCATTCAACTTGAATGGATCAGTGGTCCGTCCGCACCACAAAAAAGTAGTGCATGCAGAGTGCTTCCGTGGGGTCTCTGTCCGTGCCTCTGTTCCGCACTGGACCTTCTGATTTGCGGACCCATTCAAGTGAATGGGTCTGCATCCATGATGCAGGGTGCACACGGCCAGTGCCCCCATACTGCGGACCCGCTATTTGCGGCCCGCAATATGGGCACGGTTGGGCAACAGCCATGTGCAGCTGTACGGCTCATGTCTTTTATTCAGCACATTGAGCAAATATCCACAGTACAGGGGAAAAAGTAAGTGAACCCTTAAACTTAATCCCCCTTTAGTAGCAATAACCTGCACCAAAACTTTCAAATAAGACTTGCACAACGTTGAGGAATTCTGAACCATTACACCTCGCAAATGTCTTTCAGTTCGTGAATATTTCTTTGTGCACAGCCTTATTTATGTCGTACCACAACATCTCGATAGGGTTAAGGTCAGGACCCTATTCCAACATACAAATCTTCTGATATCTATCTGCTGATTTCTGTATGTAATGTAGATAATTGTCTTGCATCACTGAACATTTCTTCAGCTTGAGGTCGTGGGCTGCTGTCCTTACATTGTCTTGAAAAATATTTTGATACAGTGTAGACTTTATTCAATGATCACAAGGTGTCCAGGCCCTGAGGCACCAAAGCAGCCTTAAACCATGATGCTCCCTCCTCCCTGGTGTTATTGTACTTTTTCCTCCAAACATAGCATTGTGCATTTGTGCTAAAAGGTTCCACTTTTGTCTGTCTGTAGAACATTTTCCCAGAATCGCTGCCAAACATCCAGGTGGCCTCAGGCAGACATGAGATGGGTCACGTTTTTTTTTCTAATAGCGGACACTTGAACAGAAGCTTTTGCAGTTTGTAGGTCTTCTGTACGTCTTTTGCTGTTACTTGGGTTCTTACTCACCTCTTTTAATATTGCCAGTTGTGCTGGAGTGATCGTAACAGGATGCTCGCACCTAGGGATAATAGCTTTTTCCATTCGTAGCTAGTTTATCTATCTAGGGATTGTAGTTTTTCCCAGCTTCATGCGTCTCTATGACATGCCTTCTGAACATTGTTTGCACTGACGCATGGTTCACACAACCAATATTTCTTGAAACAAATAGATTTGTCAGTAACTAGGCCTTGTGTGCCTTTAATGGGCAAAGCACCTGTGAAACCCACACATCCAATCATATCTTCTTCAGGCCTCCGTGTGCCGGCCGTGCCCGTGCTGCGGGCCGCAAACTGCGGTCCGCAATGCACGGGCACTGACCGTGGGGCCACCGCATGCGGATCGTGGTCCCATTCACTTGGATGGGGTCCGCATCCGAGGATCCGCACCGCAAAAAAGTAGTGATTGCGCTACTTTTTTGCGGTGCGGAGACACGGCCAGAAACGCCACGGAAGCACACCGTAGTGCTTCCGTGGCGTTCCGCTCCGTGCCTCCGCTCCGCATCTCCCGGATCGCGGACCCATTGAAATAAATGGGTCCGTGATCCGTGATGCGGGCTACACGCGGCCGGTACCCATTTATTACGGACCCGCCGTATGCGGCCCGCAGCACGGGCACGGCCGGCACACGTTCGTGTGCATGAGGCCTTAGGCTTCATTGACACGTCCATATGTGTTTTCTGTTCCGTATACTGAGGATCCGCAAAAAAAAAAAACGGATGACGTTCCATATGTCATCCGTGTTTCCGTTTTTTTTTTTGCGGATCCATTGTAACAATGCCTATCCTTGTCAGCAAAACGGACCAGAATAGGACATGTTCTATCTTTTTTGTGGAACGGAACTACGGACATACGGAAATGGAATGCATACAGGGTACCTTCCGTTTTTTTTTTTGCGGACCCATTGAAATGGTTCCGCATACGGTCCGCAAAAAAAAACGGAACGGACACGGAAACAAAATATGGACGTGTGAATGAAGCCTAATTGAAACACCTCAGCTGAATATTGAATGTACTCATTTTTTTTATATCTGATCCATTGTTTATCACATTCTGTTATGTGATGTAATTTTTTTGTTATAAAGTTTATACCCTGCATTCAAGTGCATATACTCCGTAGATACAGCCCCTGTAACTGCTACAGCATACAGCATAGTGAAATGGGATACCGTAACACTAGGATTGTTCCTATCAGGATTCTGAGAGGATTCAAGCTGCCCTGAGGCATAACTTGAAGCTACTGGGCCCTAAAAAAAAAAAAAAAAAAAAGGGCAGTTTCCCGTTGGCTTTATGGAATTCCGTTATAGGTACCATTATAACAGAGTTATAGCGGAATATAACAGAATTTTAGTATGGAATGCAAAACGGAAGCCTTTAGGAGGACTATTTTTTCCGTCATGTATAACGGAACTGTTATGTGTCCCCATAGACATGTATTAGGACAGAGCAAAAGGGAATGTGTCTTAAAGGCTTCCGTTTTGCATTCCGTACTAAAATTCCGTTATAACTCTGTTATAATGGTACCTATAACGGAATTCCGTAACGCCAATGTGAACCTTCCCTAACAGGACTCCTATGTACCATATGTCATTCATTATGCGTGTGTCTTCTCATGTGGCAAAAAGGTTATTTGGGCTCCCTCAGGCACCAGTACTCAGGTACGGCTGCTCCCTCTGAAGGGCCGGGTTTGGCATTTCTGAAGCCCCAAGCAAAGTTAGGAGTGGGGTCCACTGTCGCGCCAATAAGCTTAACCCTGTCGCACCACTAAGCTGTGCCCCATCTCACTGCTAAGGCTTCATTCACATGTGCGGCTGTGCTCATAGGCAGGCTATTTCAGCATACAATCAGCCAGACAAAAACCATAGCGTGAAGCAGTTTTAGTTTGGACGAATCTCACCAGGATGCGGTCAGATCTCCACCGGACCCCATTAAAGTCAATAGGGCTGACGGCATTCTGGTAACATCCTGCAATGCCAGATCCGGAGAACTCAGCCGCAAATGTGAAACTAGCCTAAGCTGCTCCCTGTCAGCCGCTAACCTTCACCCCGCCGGCCAGCTAAACCCCACTCAAAGCTTTGAAGGATAGCCTGGGCACTTCTGCTACTGCTCTATACCTGGGAAGGGCCCCCTCTCCCCATGGGCCCCTCCGCAGCCAAATCGGCTGCATGGATAATATGTCTGCCCCTTTTAGTTGCTTTTTTTCTACAACTGCTTTTGGTTTCATCTCAGGGGCCCCAAGCATTTGCCTAGTTTGCATTGAAAGGATGGGATAATGAAATCACATCTGTCCATACTGTTTCTGGATCGGGGGAATCCAGTACGAACCAGAGGAGGGGGCCCCATATTGATTTTTGCTATACCCCTTGGTGCACTGCCTTGCATGCACTACGCCTTAACATCTCCATCGCCATTTTATATAGATCGGGAAGATAAAAGTGAAAGGTAGACATTATTCTCCATGTGTGCACAATTACGTCTGTGCTGGTGCATGACAGTTCGTAGGAGGGATGGAGGCTGCATTGCCGTTCATTACTATTTATACAGGCACTTGTTTTATACAGCACAGGAGGCCATAGCTGCTGTCCGTAGGCGATAAGCAGGAGCCACAAGCTGACTCTCCACACCTTTGAAGTTCCCCCCCCTGGCAGACAGCACACCGTGTGATCTTCCATATGTGTGTATGATAATGACTGTGTGTTTGGAAGGAGAGTGGGAGGCTACCATTCCACAGAGAGGGGGGGCAGGGTCAAGAGACAGGAAACGTGTAATTGGTGGGGGCATTATTTCTCTGGCACTAGATACAGGCTCTTATTATTTTAATTAGGCACAGGCTTGTAAACAACAAGGACAAGAACTCACAAAGAAAAAGCACGGAGCAGTCCATGGCAAGTGTCCACAGGAAAATAATAGGAAAACAGAACTCAAGTCCTAGGCCAGGCCAAATCCAGAGCACACGGCTGCACCTGGCTGTAATACTTTATTACTATGCAATAGTACACAGCAGAGCGATGTTACAATATTCCCCAAAGGCCTGAAGATTATTGCTCCAGTCACATGTCAAGAGACCTGAAATTTTATCAGTGTCCAAAGCCATTATAGTCAATTATTTCTGATCGTTTCACAATTGTACATCCTATGCAGAGCATCTTATCATTAATCCTTTGTTCCAACTCTGCAGAGTAGAGACAAGCGAAGTTTTGAAAAATTCGATTTGGCAGCTTTGCCGAAGTTTGACAAAAAGTTGATTCATCATGAATTAATTTGTCACTAAATGCTCTAAATCAGGTATAGCCAGGCCACTCTGCCTAAAAGTAACAGTGGCCTGTAATACTCACGCACAGTAACTCTACAGATAACAGAATGGATTAACTATGAATATTGGTGCACTGCACTATTATGTACACAGCGATAAATTAGACCTCTACAGCTAACAAAACGGATTAACTATGAATATTGGTGCACTTCACACTTATGTACATGGCGATAAATTAGACCTGCCTGTAATACTGACAGCACAGTGTTACTCTACAGCTAACAGAAAGGATTAGCTATCACTCTTGGTGCACTGCACACTTATGTACACGGCAATAAATTAGACCTTCCTGTAATACTGATGGCACAGTAACTCTACAGCTAACAGAAAGGATTAACCATGAATATTGGTGCACTGCCCACTTATGTACACTGCGATTAATTAGACCTGCCTGTAATACTGACGGCACAATAACTCTACCGCTAACAGAACAGATTAACCATGAATATTGGTGCAGTGCACACTTATGTACACTGCAATAAATTAGACCTGCCTGTAATACTGACGGCACAATAAATCTACAGCTAACGGAACAGATTAAGTATGAATATTGCGGCACTGCACACTTATGTACACGGCGATAAATTAGACCTGCCTGTAATACTGACGGCACAGAAACTCTATAGCTAACAGAACAGATTAAATATGAATATTGATGCACTACACACTTATGTACACTGGGATAAATTAGACCTGCCTCTAATACTGACGCACAGTAACTCTACAGCTAACAGAATGGACTAGCTATGACACTTGGTGCACTGCACAGTTATGTACATGACAATAAATTCTCCCTGCAGTCTCCCTCTCTAATATTCTCCTACACTCTCTGTTAAGAGTTTGCAGCAACACTGTCCCTAGTGCATGAGCGTCTTGTCATGTCTCTCCCTATGCTCAGCTCACACGAAAATGGCGGCGACCGGCATTATGGGTGATCTTGTGTTTCCGGGCTGGTCTCCTCTACACTTTCTAACACGTGCAGCCGCCATTTGTTACTGTGAAGCTCAAGGAAATTTGGATTAGTTTAGAATCAAAGTTTTCCTAAACTTCTGATCGGATTCCGCTTCAACTGCTTCACTTCACTCAACACTACTGCAGAGCAGGGGCATCACCAGGTCAAAACGTTCGGGGCTTGAGCCTCGGATGTTTTGACCAGGGCCCGAATGTTATGGCTGCTGGCAATACAGTTAAATAACTGTGGCCACTTGCTCCTAGAAGAATGTAGGGTTGTTCTGCCCGCTCATCCATGAAAGCTATGAGTCGGGCTCACTCCTGAGAGCAGGCTGGGGACCGCAGGGCTGCAACATTACACATCAGCAGGCACGCTGAGCCAATGAGCAGCTGGCTCTACACACGTGCCTGCTGACGTTGATTGATGCTGCCCAGAGGTCCGCGCTCAGGAGGAAGCCGAGGTCAGGAAGAGGAGACTTGTGCCTTCTATCAACGGAGCCCCCCTCCCTTCCATCAATCCTGCAGACTCCAAGAAGGAAGGTAAATGCCTAATATGTGTTTGTTGTGTGTGTGTGTATATATATATGTGTGTATATTTATCCATGCATGTGTATATATGTCTATATGTATCTGTATGCATGTGTGTATATATGAGTCTATCTATCTATCTATCTATCTATCTATCTATCTATCTACGGTATGTATTTGTGTGTGTAAATTTATCTGTATGCATGTGTCTAGATGTGTCTATCTATGTATTCGTGTGTGTGTGTGTATATGTATCTGTATGCATGTGTGTGTATATGTGTCTACATATCTATGTATGCATGTGTGTATATATGTGTCCTCCGGCAGTGGGAAGTCAGGTATTTTTCTTTTTATATCCTGTCCATAGTGGGGGCTTTGTGAATGCTATGGGCACTAAATGTTGGCATTATACCTGCTGGAGGCACTGATGGGGTGGGAGTTATAACTACAAGGGGTCTCTGCAAGTACTTATTAGTACTGGGGCACTGCAGAAGGGCATTATTCCTATAAAGGTACCACAGGAAGGCCTTATTACTGCTGGGGCACTACAAGAGGGTATTATACCTATTGGGGGCACCACAAGAAGGCCTTATTATTGCTGGGGCACTACAAGAAGGTATTATACCTATTGGGGACACCACAGGAAGGCCTTATTACTGCTGGGGAACTACAGGAGGGTATTATGCCTATTGGTGGCACCACAGGAGGGCATAAAACTACTGGGGCACTACAATAACTACAGGAGCACTATAGGGGGCATTAGACAGTAATCACTGGGGGTCTTATAGGGGACATTATAACTACTGGGGACACTGTAATAGTGGATAAGTACTACAAGGGGGCCTTATTAATATTATGGAGAGCCTTATTGGGTGCACTATGGTGGCCATTATTATTGGGCACAATATGGAGGGCACTATAACGGGCACTCTTGGGGAGCAGTATCATTATTGGGGGCATTGTAAGGGTCAGTATTACTAATAAGGGTACTCTGGGAGAGAATTATTGCTATTAGTAGGACGTTTATATTACTATAGGTGGACTAATCTGTATGGCAGTATAATTTCTGTGGTACAGGGACATTGGGCAGTCCAGTGGGCACAGTATTCCGGGCAGCACCAGATTAAATTTGAGGTAGCAGGATGGGGAGGATGATGATAATGGAAAAGTGAGGAACCTAAAATGTCTGTTTGGTAAACTCTGCAGAAACTAGACGCGGCTGAAAGAAGTTGTCTGGCCCGAATGGAGAAGATGAGGAAAGAAAACGTCTACATCATAGGAGACATCACCACTGGATGTGAGAGGTATGTGGTGCTGTATGTTTGGTAGTGTACATGCAGCAAGTAAAATATGTTTTTAGTCCTAGGGTGAGCTTGTGTGTGTGTGTTTAGGGCGGATACTTTGAGGATATGGCAATTATGTATTGGGGCTTGGGCCCCGGATCTTTTGCAACCCTAGAAACGCCCCTGCTGCAGAGTATGTCTTCATGACAGCTCTTCTCTAGCTCTAAGCAGCTTTGATGCAGTTTTTGCAGTATTCTCTTAAAGGGGTTGTGCCAAGTTCTGAACTTATCCTTTATAGGGAATAGGTATCCGATCGGTGGTGCTCTGACCACTGCGACCCCATCATTCTCGAGAACCAAGGGCTCATGCATCAATGCATATGCAAGCTGCCACTCAATTCATTCTCTGTGGAAGGGCTATTTTTGGCAGTCCCATAGAGAATGAATTTAAGCAGTAGCTCGTATGCGCAACCTGCTGCTCCAGTTATATGAGGAAACTGGACCCCCATTCTCATGATTGGTGGGGGTCCCAGCAGTGAGACCTCCAGTGATCCCAGGCTTATTTTGTGGACAGCTCAGAACTTTGCCCAACCCCTCTAATGCTTTACAAGTGTCAAGTTAAAGATTGTTATATCTAAAATACATAGATGGAGTCCACCATCAGCAGAAGCTCATTTTAAAAAGGGGGCCTATTTTGGCTCCTAGATGGACCTCACCAAGTCCATATGCATCAACAGAGCACTCTCTTCTAGTTCTACCGAGTATCCCACTAATACACTTACTTTCTTCTTAAACTCACCATACATTCATCTTTCTGTCTTCCAACTTCCTATAAATACGTACTCTCAGCTCCGCTCCACTGGGAAAGTTCTCTGGCAGTGGTGTAACTACCAAAGTAACAGAGGATAAGGCATGTTAAACTCTAACATGCCCTATCCTTCTTTCTCCCAGTTGGTGGACTGTCTGGGAATTATGGGCCAATCCTGCCCAGCCACAGCTGAAAAAGGGTTTTTCTGAGATTCTGATATGGACAAATCCTCAGGACAGGTCATCAATATCAGATTGACGGGGTTCCGACATCCAGGACTCCTGCCGACCAGCTGTTTGAGGAACCGTAGCACTTCATTTAATGAGCACCGTGGCCTCCTAATAAAACCTCTTTAATGTGTAGGACCAGTTTTACTCTGCAGAGTATCTCACCATTAACTCTTCCAGCTTTGAAGACTCTCTCTCCATTAATGATCTGCTTCACCACTGTTTTCCAGCTGTATAGAACATCTCATCATTATCACCATCTTCTAGTTCTCCAGGTCACCTTGATGTTATTACTCCCTGAAGTTCTGTAGAATATCTTGCTCTGATCTGTCAGCCATGATGTTGTAATCTTACAGCTGTCCACTGCATCCATCAGACATATCTTAGTTGGATGTGACAGGGTTAAAAGCTGGTGGACTTCTTGAAGATTTTGTTATGCCCATCTGGCCACCACGTAAAAACGTTTCCTGAAACCCATCGGCCAAAATATGGAGAGCATGACGAGATTTATCTTGGCTGAGCACAAAATGATAAACACATTGGAACGAGATGAGACCTCGTGATGGGACAGAGATGGCCAAAGCATCCAGTAACAAGACCAAGATTTTTCATACACAACTATCTTCCTGCTGAATTGCACAATGCTCTGTGTTTATGCCTCTAGCAAAAGTACAAGAGGTGAAATCTCCTCAAGACATGGAGATATTCACTAATACATCTATATTTAAGGTGTTTTTTCCAGAGTAGAATATTGACAAGCTACTCTCAGGATAGCTTATTAATATCTGATTGGGCAGAGTCCTCCTCATAGCACACCAAGAACAGCGCCGTACATTGCACAGTGGCTGTACTTGGTATTGCTGCCAGACCGATTCACTTGAATGGGACTGAGCTGCACATAGGCCATGTGATGTTACTGGCCGAGGAAGAGGTGCCATTGCCTCTTGAAAAAACTGATTAGCAGTGTTGCCAGGAGTTAGATCCCCACCGATCAGATATGGATGACCTATCCTGAGGATAGGTCAACAAGATTCTACTCCTGGAAAACCCTTTTAGATCCATTATCATGTATTAAAAAAACAGGACATATACAGATTAATAATACAGATAGACCACTGTTTTTTAAAGGAAGCTGTGTAATGACTTGTTTCCCCTGTGGTGGCGCTGCAGTGTACCTCCAGTTAGAATCACGTTTTCAAAAATGAATCATAGAGGTGAATATAAGAAACTTTGTAATAGAATTATACTTATTCCTACGTTTCACAGGCTGCTTTCTTCCCTGATATGTCATGGTATGTGTCTTTTAGCTGCTGTGAAATGCCAGCAAGAAAAAGGTATGCTGTGGCTAAAAAGGTTTGTATAGTATGGCAATGGTAAAGAAATGCATATGGCTGTGTGTTGATATTAGAGTTACAGCTTCCTATTGGTGCAGTGCCCCAGAGGAACACTGCAAAGGGTTAATTTAATGTTACTGAGTTAATTATTGTGATTTACTATTATAACACTTATTTATTTGTGCGCTATGTAATGGCTACCTAATGGCAATGTATGGACAAAAAATGGTTTACTAACCAGTAGACATGGTTAGATTACAAGGGTGATGGACTTGGTCCACCCCCTGGTAAGTTAGTAAGTGTTAGCTGAGAGAAGCTACAGGCTAGACATGTGTGTGTGTGTGTGTGTATGTATGTATGTGTGTGTGTTTGGGAGCTCCTGCAAAGTAGGCCCAAAGAGAAGCCTTCTCCAGGAGGCTCCATTCCTTAGTCTAAAAAGCTGCCAGAGAGTTACTTAACCAAGTGGATACCCCTGAGGGAAAGAGAACAGGCAACCATAGAAGCGCTAGAATAACCAAGGCCTGTGCACTGAATTCAGACAGTAAGGTACCACTCGTTTATGGCATTAAAGACTGCTGTGGAAAGGGTTCATTGCCTCCAACACCTGCTACACTTTGAGACAAACTGGCCATTTGGATCTAAAATCTTCACCCCTCGGCATGGTAATTGCGGAAGGAATTAGAAGTGTTTAGAGAGTGAATCAGGGACTACTACTACTACCATCATTACCGCTGCCCATACACAGCCATTGGGGAGAAGTAAGCTCTGTGATATATCTCAGGACTGTACCAATTGCTGTTACTTCTACTGCAACTCTCATCATCTTTATTTATTCTAATTAAACTGGGCTGGGTATTGACTTCCTGCCTTGCACCTTACCAACCATTCACCATCAGGGGTAACCCAACTAGAGCCCCAGAAAGGACAAGAGTGTGACCCAGGAGAAGAAAGGGTGCACCCTCCATTCACTGCACATGCCCAGGGAGAGCCAGAGAGGAGACTGCCACCATGAACTGTGAGTACTACTACCACTGTACAAGTAGCAATCATACCACACACCTTTAAGTGATGAAGGTGCTCACAGAAGGACTCTTCAGCCCAATTGCAGATTAAGAAATTTGTGGAACACTTCTTGAAGATGCAAATTAAATTACATTCAGGGCCGGCCTTAGGGGTGTGCGACCTGTGCGGTTGCACAGGGCGCTTCACTCCCGGCCAGTTAAGGGGGCGCCCTGCCAGAGCGCCCCCTTAATGGCCCGGCCGTGCCCTGCAAGTGCGGCGGTGGGGCAGAGGGAGATGAGCGCTTCCATTGTGGAAGCGCTCATCTCCATAGTCTGCCTTTGGAGATGCGGGGCAGGGGAGGGAGAGGCGTCTCCCCTGCCCGTTCCTCTGATAGGCTGCAGGCCCTAGGCCTGCAGCCTATCAGAGGCCAGCTCAGGCGACGCGATGACGTCATCGCGCCGCCCGAGCCGTACAGCGCTGGACACAGGCCGGAAGAGGCCTGCATCGCATCGCTGCTGGAGGTAAGTAAGTGTTTATTTTTTTATGGGGGCATTTTTATTGGCACATGGGGGGCACTGGGGGCATTTTTACTGGCACATGGGGGCACTGGGGGCATTTTTACTGGCACAAGGGGGCACTGGGGGCATTTTTACTGGCACAAGGGGGCACTGGGGGCATTTTTACTGGCACATGGGGGTACTGGGGGCATTTTTACTGGCACAAGGGGGCACTGGGGGCATTTTTACTGGCACATGGGGGTATTGTGGGCATTGTTACTGGCACATGGGGGCATTTTACTGGCACTGGGGGCATTTTTACTGGAACAAGGGGGCACTGGGGGCATTTTTATTGGCACATGGGGGCATTTTACTGGCACATGGGGGCACTGGGGGCATTTTACTGGCACTGGGGGAATTTTTACTGGCACAAGGGGGCACTGGGGGCATTTTTACTGGCACAAGGGGGCACTGGGGGCATTTTTACTGGCACAAGGGGGCACTGGGGGCATTTTTACTGGCACATGGGGGCACTGGGGGCATTTTACTGGCACAAGGGGGCACTGGGGGCATTTTTACTGGCACAAGGGGGCACTGGGGCATTTTTATTGGCACATGGGGGCATTTTACTGGCACATGGGGGCACTGGGGGCATTTTACTGGCACTGGGGGAATTTTTACTGGCACAAGGGGGCACTGGGGGCATTTTTACTGGCACAAGGGGGCACTGGGGGCATTTTTACTGGCACATGGGGGCACTGGGGGCATTTTACTGGCACAAGGGGGCACTGGGGGCATTTTTACTGGCACAAGGGGGCACTGGGGGCATTTTTATTGGCACATGGGAGCATTTTACTGGCACTGGGGGCATTTTTACTGGCAAATGGGGCACTGGGGCATTTTACTGGCACTGGGGGCATTTTTACTGGCACAAGGGGCACTGGGGGCATTTTTACTGGCACATAGTGGCATTTTACTGGCACATAGGGGTATTGTGGGCATTTTTACTGGCACATGGGGGCATTTTACTGGCACTGGGGGTATTTTTACTGGCACAAGGGGGCACTGGGGGCATTTTTATTGGCACATGGGAGCATTTTACTGGCACATGGGGGCACTGGGGGCATTTTTACTGGCACTGGGGGCATTTTACTGGCACTGGGGGCATTTTTACTGGCACATGGGGGCACTGGGGCATTTCCTACTGGCACATGGGGGCATTTTACTGGCACTGGGGGCATTTTACTGGCACAAGGGGGCACTGGGGGCATTTTTATTGGCACATGGGAGCATTTTACTGGCATTGGGGGCATTTTTACTGGCAAATGGGGCACATGGGGGCATTTTACTGGCAAATGGGGGCATTTTACTGGCACATGGGGGCACTGGGGGCATTTTACTGGCACTGAGGGCATTTTTACTGGCACAAGGGGCACTGGGGGCATTTTTACTGGCACATAGTGGCATTTTACTGGCACATGGGGGTATTGTGGGCATTTTTACTGGCACTGGGGGCATTTTACTGGCACTGGGGGCATTTTTATTGGCACATGGGAGCATTTTACTGGCACATGGGGGCACTGGGGCATTTTTACTGGCACTGGGGCATTTCTTACTGGCACATGGGGGCACTGAGGCATTTCTTACTGGTACATAATTTGGGGGGCATCTATGGGGGTGGGACACTTTTTACTGGCACATGATTTTGGGGGGGAATCAATGGGGGGCACTTCTTACTGGCACATTGGAAGCATTATTACTTCTGGGGCACAGTGGGGACATTAGTACTGTTGGGGGCACTATTACTAACAAGTGCACTCTGGCAGAGAATTATTAGTTGGGACTTTGGGGGCACTATTACTGTGGGGGGCACTATTACTGTGGGGGCACTATTACTGTGGGGGCACCCTGGCACAGTATCAGCGCAGTTATTTCTGGGGAGCGTTATGTTTACAATATTACTGGGCGCACTATTACGGAACACTATTTGCTGGGCGCAGTTATTTTTTAGGACACTGTGTAAACTAAGATTTTTTTTCTGTCTAACTGCAGAGATGAGAAATGGCTGAAAAATGGCGTCTGGTCTGAAAGGAGAAGATGAGGAAAGAGAAGATCTACATCCGAGGAGACGTCACTGGATGTAAGAGGTATGTGGCGCTGTATTAGGCTACATTTCAATATAGAAAGCTATAAATACAGTGCAGAGATATATAGTGTGATATAGGACAGTATAGAGAGCTATAAATACATACATATATATATATATATATACTGTCCTACTCTACCTACCTATATCACTCTATATATCTCTACACTCTATTTATAGCTCTATACTGTATGACGTTAGTACTGTCACTCAGGGGGGGGGGGGGCGCCGAGAGATAGTTTCGCACAGGGCGCCATCTACCCTAAGGCCGGCCCTGATTACATTTATTGGATAACAAAAGGTTAGTCCGTGTGACAGTATCTTATTTTTCTCAGCATGAGTAAAGGCCCTTTTAGACGGGCCGATTATTCTCCCTGCCCGAGCGCCGATCAGCGATATCGGCGCTCGGGCAGGGAGCCTTTACACGGCCCGACGAATCGAGCGCCGGGCCGCACGAGTGATCTCTGTATCGCTCGTGCGGCCGGGAAGCTCCATACTGTCAGGCGCACATCGCCTGTTTACACAGGGTGATGTGTGCCCGACAGATTGGAGCGTTTTGCTCGTTCGTCGGCTGATTAGGGCCACTTTTACACGGGCCGATTATCGGCACTAGCGTTCCTAGGAACGATTTTTCGGCCGATAATCGGCCCGTGTAAAAGGACCTTAAAAGGAATCTAGGCCACCTGGGGGCCATTCTTACGTATCTGAGATCCTGGTAATTATCAAAGTTTGTATATCAATGCATACAAGTTGTACGTCTTCTAGTACAAACCATTCCACCTGGTCAGCTCAGCATATGTAATGCCTGCCTGTCACACTGTGTTTTTATATCCATTTAGCATCAGTGGTGGGTTTATTTAACAAGTGATGTCTTATATCTATAAACATATGCCCTGTATACCATATGATGTATTTCACTGACAGGCTGCAGACCGGTTCTGTCTTCCTCTGCACTCCCACAGCCGGCTATGTCAAGACATTCCCTTCTCTCTACACAGTTCTTCAGGAAACCCTGAGTGTGCAGGACGTGAACACAATTCCAGGTGACTTCACTGGAAAAATAGGTTGCACATGTTTAACTATAGCCACGTGGTATTTCCATGACACATCCTGACCAAGCCATGTAATAAATCATAAACCTATACCTCTCATATCTCCGTTCCTGCAAAGTCTTAAGGTGCCTTCACACGTGGCAGAATTTGTTGCAGAAAATTCTGCGACTGAAAATCAGTTCCATTCGACTGATTCCACTGAGGGATGTATTATGGTGGGCATATCTGAATTCTGTCTTTTAGGTTTGTCCAGGTTTGTCTAGAAATTATTGCTGAGCAGTTTATCTCCGAAGGGCTTCTACTCGCATTTCATTGACACTGGTATACTTTTTGGACTTTCTTTGGTCTTTCTCTTGCCTTGCTCTGGCTGGTACCTAACTTCACTCTTCAATGTCTAGACTCTGTCTACCTCTAGATTGTTCTCACTCTTCCTCACTGTGGGGAAAGGTCCACCTAGTAGCTACGGCCTATTAACTGTTACCTGCATTTTACACACAAAATGGATAAGTACACAGCAAAGTACTTTTCTATGTCTTTTGCAGCCTCAATATAGGAAAAGCACAGAAAACCCGTTACTTAGCAGTGCGACACTGTATACACCGTGGAGAAAACCCACAGCATGAATTGTGTTGGGCCATAGGTTTCAGTCAGGGCGTAGCTATAGGGGGTGCAGAGGTAGCAGTCGCTACCGGGCCCAAGAGCCTGAGGGGGGCCTAAAGACCCTTGTGCCGCATAAGAATACACCAGTTTTATAGAAAGTGCATGATGGTCAAGTTACACCTCTGGCCAGGGTTGCCAACCGTCCAGAAATTTCTGGACAGTCCGTAAAAATAGGTGACTTTTTGGCAACACTGCCTCTGGCTGTAGAGAAGGGGTTAGGTCAATAATTTGGCATGGGGGGGTGCCATTTCAAATTTTGCTTCAGGCAGCACGAAGGCTTTGGGCTTCCCTGCTCCTGGCTACAAAGCACTGAGGGAAGGGGGGCCTAAGCTGAAGTCTTGCACCAGGGCCCATGAGCCTTTAGCTACGCCCCTGGTTTCAATCCCAAGCATGCTGCGGTTTGTATGCGAGTAATGCTGCTGGTTGTATGCAATGCAAAGGTTGAAAGCAGTGGAAGGGATATTGCGATCCCGCCAGTGAGGCAGCTACGAAAACCTGTTTATTTTAGACAGTTTTTGCAGGCAGGGATGTAGCCATAGGGGGTGCAGAGGTAGCAGTCGCTACCGGGCCCAGGAGACTGGGGGGCCCAAAGACCCTGGTGCCGAATAAGAGGACACCAGTATTTTAGAACGTGCTTGATGGTCAAATTACACCTCTGGCTGGAGGGAAGGGGTTAGGTCACGAATTTAGCATGTGGGGGGCCGTTTCAATTTCTGCCTCGGGCAGCACGAAGGCAATGTGCTCCCCTGCCCCTGCACTGAGGGAAGGGGGGACCCAAGCTGAACTCTTGCACCAGGGCCCATGAGCCTTTAGCTACGCCCATGTTTGCAGGGGTAGTTTTATTTCTGGTCCTCTGTGGATTTTCAGCTGCGGAAAGTTTGCAGAAGACTCACCACACGTGGAGTGTGTTATTGGTCACCTCCTCACGAACCCATCACAGATACAACCAGTTTTAACAGTAAGGACACTTCTTCACATTTCGACAGCCATTTTTTTTTTCATGGACATAGTGGAAACATAGTGTTCCCTATGTTGTACAAAGGTCAAATGGATTATGGTAATGCCAGATATTTTTCATGCCGAACAAATTCATATGCCAAAACCAGTGGTGTACCTACCATGGAAGCAGAGCATGTGACTGCTATGGAGCCTCATAGAAAAGTTGGGCCAAATGCCGAACTCCTTCTTCTGTGCCTGACGTAAAACATTACATTTTCATTGAGCCGTCACTAGGGGGAGTGCAGTTCAAAGAGAGTTTCCAGTGCAGTCAACGGTATGTGTATAAATTCCTATTCACTTAGCTCCCTCTGGTGGTGGCTGCAGGTCGACAGTTTTATAATACACAAGAAAACCACAGAAGTACAGCAGTATAGAGATTTAGCAATGTATTTATGCCAGTTGTGTGGTGTAAATGCATGAGAATTATGATGTTCAGAATGAGTGCCGTATTTATTAAGTGCCTGTTTTTTTCCCACATATAAAAAGGGTGGGGAAGAGGCGGCTTTTTTTATTACAATATTTTTCCATTCAAATTTCTTTCATACAATAAAATAAATTGTAAACTTCATCAGAAATCTTGCTTTGAGTTCTGCATTGCCTGGGAGTGTTTGACACACACAATAGAAAACTTGGTGGGACGGGGAAGGGGGGGGCATACTAAGGTTTTCATATGGGGCCCTATGAGATCTGGGTATGCTTCTGGCCAAAACAGTTTCCTTTTGAGATAAGCTAGGCCTGTGTTCATTGCTATACCTAGCATCCTGTTGTGGAAGCCATCTATGGGCACTTAAAGGGTTTCTACAGTTTTTAAAAACTGATGATCTATCCTCTGGATAGATCATCAGCATCTGATCGGCGGGGGTCCGACACTCGGGGCCCCGCCGATCAGCTGTTTGAGAAGGCAGCGGCACTGCAGGAGCGCCGCGGCCTTCTCTGTGTTTACCGCAGGCCCAGTGACGTCACGACTACTATCACTGGCCTGGGCGGGGCTAAGCTCCATTCATGTGAACAGAGCTTAGCCCCGCCCAGGCCAGTGATACTAGTCGTGACATCACTGGGCCTGCGGTAAACACAGAGAAGGCCGCGGCGCTCCTGCAGCGCCGCTGCTTTCTCAAACAGCTGATCGGCGGGGGTCCTGGGTGTCGGACCCCTGCCGATCAGATGATTGATGATCTATCCAGAGGATAGATCATCAGTTTTTAAAAACTGCAGAACCCCTTTAAATGCCACGGTCGCTAATGACTAAAGCACTTGTGTTATTTGCTAGAATTTGGCACATGCGCAGCTCCTCATCCTATGATATTATGGTCAATGGTGTGCAAAGTACGTCCTTCCTGTGCTGTAAATGCAGGTCATGTGTGAAGGGGTTCAAAATAAATTGCTTTATGGCAATATGAAAAACAATAGAGATTTAGGGACTACAATGAGCAGAGAAGAGCAGCTCTCTCGTGTGAGGACCTGCCAAACAACCCCTTTTATTGTAAGATGGGGGAGGGACGCCCATGTAAACTGCAGCTCCACAAGCTTTGAACATAAAATCCATACCCTCACCTCCCCCACATCCAGCAGATGTAAAACCTCATCCTACACTTGTACATTTTGACATTATTACGCCTGCAAAATTTCAGTCTCAATTTTTAGAAAATATCCATCTTAGGAAACTGAGTGTATTCATTAGTAGAGGTGAACCCTTACATCTCAATGTTTGTCTTTTATTACGGTTTTCTGCAGGGCACATCATCTACGAGGAATTACAAGTCAATGTGGACCACATGTTAGGAATGCCGAGTGAGCTATTTATATAGTTGGAATAGATTTAGGTACATACGGGTGCTCTCTACACCTGCAGAGAATTACAGATTTTTATATGTCATTTTGCTATGTATGTGTCTGGGAAAGCTAGGTGACAACCTATATGGCCTACCTACATTTCCCAAAAGGTTTCATGACTTAATCTGACTTCTTACTTGGTGATATGGGAATGGGGTATGTATCATGCTTAAAAAGGACCTATCACCGCTCCTGACATGCCTATTTTAATAGCTTCATGCATTCCCCATGTAATAACAATTCAGGAGCATCTATTCTTATGTCTCTAAGTTGTGCCATTCCTTTATTATTTCTACTAGAAGTTATCACGGAATTGCTAGCAGTCTGCAGTAAGGGTACAGAGGGGAGGTAACCAGTTGGGGGGTGTACCTGCACAGTCTGACAATGACACCACTGATTGGATAGAGTGAGTCAGTGCAGGTACACACCCCCAATTGGTCACCTCCCCTCTGTACCCTTACTGCAGACTGCTAGCAATTCATTCATAACTTCTAGTAGAAATAATAAAGGAATGGTACAACACAGAGCCATAAGAATAGATGTTCCAGACTTGTTATTACATGGGGAATGCATGAAGATATTAAAACAGGCATGTCAGGAGAGGTGACCGGGCCTCTTTAAAAGGCTAGTCCACTCCTTTACAATTGATGGCCTGTCCTCAGGATAGGCCATAAATATGTAACTGCTGGGGGACAACAGCTACACAGCTCTGTACATTGTGAAGTGGATGAAGCTGGGAATTGCAGTGCTGCTCCCAGTCACTTCAATGTGCAGTGGACAGAACTGTGTAGTTCTGATGCTGACTACTGGTGATGGAGCTTCTCTGAAATAAAAGATGTCAGTCCCCGTCAAATAGATATTGAAGGCTTAATCTGAGGATAGATCATCAATTCTAGAGTGGACAAGCCCTTTAGAGGTGTTCTCTAGCTTAGAAAACCTATTTCCATGTACCCTACAAGGGAATTCTGAGTCAGTACAAGCGGATCAGAGTGAAGAGTGGTTACAAAGAGCGTCTCTCGTTCTGGAGGACCTGTCCTGTTCTGCGTTAACTAAACACCCCATTGATTTGATTGGGAATTGTGCAATGCTTAATATCTCCTGTGGAGGCACTGCAGGAAAGTTGAAAACTTACTGCCAGGTTTCCCCAGAGATGATCACTTTTATAATGCACAACTTTACGATCAGCTTATTCTCAAGGGACCAAATTAGACATGAATTTATTTCAATGTGGAGACCTAAATGGTTTATTGCAAAACATTTAACTATTGCTCAATATTTTTTTTTTTATTGTTATACACGAAGCCAGATTTCTGGTTGGAGTCATGTGTCTTCGTCACAGATTTGGCTGCATACTTTAGTGAAAAGCTAAATACTGCTGTCTGCACTTAAAGGGAACCTGTCATCTCCGAAACACCCCCTGAACTAGAGTAAGCGTTGTATAGTGTAAGTAATGCTGAATCCGAATATGTAAATTTTATTTTTATACTCACTTCCATTCCGACACTGTGCTCCCACAAACCTGCAGTAAAATGCACTCAGTGGACTCCGGTGCTCACTCACATAATGGAGAGGACTCAAAGAAGATTCCTCTCAACAGTGGCGTACTAAGGTGGGGGCGTGGGGTGCGGTCCGCCCCGGGTGCCAGCTCTCAGGGGGTGCCAGAAGCAATGAGCTCTTTCATCAATACAGATGGAAGTGCTCATTGCTGGAGCGCAGGAGCTGGGTCCTGTCACTCACCGCTCAGCTCCTGCGCTCCTCCTCTCCTTCAGGCCCGCAGCGCTTTGAATGGTGAAGCAGGAAGACTTCTCCCCGCTCCACCATTCAGGCTGTAGGCACGGATCGCACTGCTGGAATGTGTGTGCGGAGCCTACAGCCCGGAGATCTGCATAAGCTCCACCCACACATTGCTGCAGAGTGATCTGTGCCTGCAGAGGACTTTAGGAACAGGACAAGGTGAGTAGCTGCTGTGTTTTTTAATACAGAGGGGGCATTACTACTCTGGAGGGGGCACAGGGGGCATTACTAATGTGAAGGGTGCACAGTGGGCATTTTTACTATGGAGGGGGGCAGAGAAGGCATTACTACTCTGGAGGGGGCACAGAGTGCATTACTAATGTGAAGGGTGCACAGTGGGCATTTTTACTATGGAGGGGGGCAGAGAGGGTATTACTACTCTGGAGGGGGCACAGAGTGCATTACTAATGTGAAGGGTGCACAGTGGGCATTTTACTATGGAAGGGGCAGAGAGCCAGAGGGCATTACTACAATGAAGGGGGCACAGTCGGCATTATTACTGTGAAGGGGGCACAGACGGCATTATTACTGTGAAGGGGGCACAGACGGCATTATTACTATAAAGGGCGCACAGTGGGTATTATTACTATAAAGGGGGCACAGTGGGCATTATTACTGTGAAGGGGCACAATAGGGATTATTACTGTGAAGGGGCACTGTGAGGGCATTACAAGTGTGAGGGGGCACAATGTGGGCATAACTACTGTGAGAGGGCACAATGTGGGTATAGCTAATGTGAGGGGGCACACATCTGTCCAAAATTGCCGTGACGTTTGTACAATTAAGGCAATACTACTGTGAGGGGGTACAATTTTTTAACATATTGGGGGGGGGGTGCCAGAGAAAGGACCCACCCCGGGTGGGAAACACCCTAGGCACGCCACTGCCTCTCAATGCACTTTACTGCTGGTTTGTGGGAGCACAGCGTCAGAATGGAAGTGAGTATGAAGATAAAACTTACATATTCAGATTCAGCATCATTTACACTATACCAAGCTTACTCTAGTTCAGGGGTTGTTTCGGAGATGACAGATTCCCTTTAAAGTGAACCGGTCACAGAGCAATCTGTAGGCTGCATGTTATAGAGCAGGAGGAGCTGAGCAGATATTTAAGGTACGGCCACACGGTCAGATTTTTTGCATGCAGTTTTGGAAGCCAAAATCAGGAGTGGATAATAAAAGGAGACATAGTACAGATACAGTGTTTGCTCTTTTTTGAATTCACTCCTGGTTTTGGCTTTCCAAAACTGCATCAAGAAACCGGACCATGTGGCCATACCCTTAATTTTGTTTGAAAAGTTCCTTGCATTTTATTTATATAAATTCCTTTCTAGTCTTGATAATCACTTGATAATCACAAGGATTAAAATAGTTTTGGCACTGTGCCCACTGTACGGTGTGCAGAACCGATTTGGCCAACTGTCTAACTGGAAAAGAGACCCACCAAGAAGATAAACATACTGACCAAATGGCCTCATCTGCTCTCAGCTTTAGATGGTATTGTCTGCTGTTGATGCTCTCGTTGCTTGCTGTGGTTGGACAACCTTATCAGTAGTGTTGAGCAAATCGAAGTATTCAAAGTGGACTTCCATCTCGTGCTTCATGGTAAGAAATCAATTTTTCCTTAAATGGCAGTAAAAAAACAAAACATACTCACCTCATCCATTTGAGCGTGAAGAGGCTGCCAGGCCACCTTGATTGTGCAAAATCTCGTGTGTGATGACGTATGACGTCACCACACCGGCCAGTGGTGACCAAATGGATAAGGTGAGTTTTTTTAAGGGGATTAACCCCCTGTAAACCTTCACTATTATTCTCAGATGCCACGATCAGTGATGAACGTGGCATCTGAGGGGTTTAATGATGGGGGCAGTGCCATTACTGTCGTTGCACCTGCTACTTACAAAGAAATGCACTTTGTGATGAAGTAATTTGTCACCAAGCTAATTCCTTTGTGAAATTCAGTGAAACAGCCGATTCAAATTTTCCAAATCTTTGCCCAACACTACTTATCAGGTCAGAACCTGGGCCATCAGAAGGTCTTTGTGACCACTGGTGGGGCAATCCTATCCAGGCTAGTATACAAATGTCTGGCATACACTCCAGTCATCACTAGAGAAATTAGAATGGTAAGCCAAGAGTAAGTAGCATGATACATTACAGTTGATATGGGATGGTTGATGTCTCATAGATGATGAAGGGTCTAAAAAGCCCAGCACAAGGGCTCTAATATAGAAGGTGGAGGGGTGGCAGTCGCATTGGGCTCTGGTGCCTGAATGAACCTAGAGGATAATTTGCCACATAAAAAGACTCCATTATTATAAATGGGACATGTCTGCTCTGGGGCCCAGACGCTGCAAGTTACACCCGTCGGCCTGTACTACTACAAATGACACATGAGAGTTCAGGGATTTTTACATTGTGGTCAGCAAGCTTCAAGCTGTTACCCATCACTTTTACAAGGGGTTACATTTAGTTATATTTAGTCATGCACTAGTTTTGACTCTGGTAAACACACATTAATCTCAATGGTATCTGCTTCATGCTAATATGACATCAGACTATAAAACGCCCATTGACATTATTGTACTTCTGGCTGCTGAGAACATTTATTCAGCACAGTCAACGAGCCCTCAAAAACACATGCTGACATTTTTACATAAAGTACTACTACTTGTATATGGCCATAAGTAAGATGTTTCGGCAGTACCCATTACAAATACTGTGACTATTAATGTGGTACTGTCATAGGATGCTGCATTTTCCACAATTCTTGTGGCATTTCTAATGTGCTAGATCTGCCCAGTTATAGTGCATTGGTAGCAGGGGTGCACCTAGCCTTTCTGCTGCCTGAAACGAAAACTGAAACCGCACCCCCTCCCCCCATGCCAATTTCTTAAACTAACCCCTTTGCCACAATGAAAGCGCTCATTGCCCATGGCTCTTCCGCTGCCCCTCTCTTGCGCCTACCTGGTCTCATTGGTGGTGCATCCCTGATTGATAGTATCAAGGAGTAACAGCAGCTCAGCCATGAAGCAGTAGCCCATGCATGCTTGCAGAGTATAGATGTCAAGTGCTGAAGTGTTTGCCGTGTAATAATTGTCTGCCCTCGACTGCATCACTCACAATTAGGGCTGGGCGATTAATCGAATTAATTCGATTAATTCGCCCATTGCAAGCCCCACGATTTTATTTTTTAGGAAAATCGTGAATTCGATTTTCCTAAAATATCGCCCTACATATAAAATAAAAAAAAAATATCTCACCTGTCCTGCGCCGCGGCTCCGCTCCGGTGTCCGGCGCTCCTCTTCTCTTCCGGGGCTGCACTGCACTGTCCTGACCGCGTACAGCGTCAGGACGTAGTGCGCGCACTCTGACCTGACGCTACACGCAGTCAGGTGACAGTGCAGCGCCGGGAGAAGAAAAGGGGTGCCGGACATGGAGCGGAGCCACGGCGCGGGACAGGTGAGAGATTTTTTTTTATTATTATGATGGTGGCTGCTCTGAGGTCTGGAGGGGGCACTTTGGGCTGCTCTGAGGTCTGGAGGGGGCACTATGGGCTGCTCTGAGGTCTGGAGGGGGCACTTTGGGCTGCTCTGAGGTCTGGAGGGGGAACTTTGGGCTGCTCTGAGGTCTGGAGGGGGCACTTTGGGCTGCTCTGAGGTCTGGAGGGGGCACTTTGGGCTGCTCTGAGGTCTGGAGGGGGCACTTTGGGCTGCTCTGAGGTCTGGAGGGGGCACTTTGGGGTGCTCTGAGCTCTGGAGGGGGCACTTTGGGGTGCTCTGAGCTCTGGAGGGGGCACTTTGGGGTGCTCTGAGCTCTGGAGGGGGCACTTTGGGGTGCTCTGAGGTCTGAAGGGGGCACTTTGGGCTGCTCTGAGGTCTGAAGGGGGCACTTTGGGCTGCTCTGAGGTCTGGAGGGGGCACTTTGGGCTGCTCTGAGGTCTGGAGGGGGCACTTTGGGCTGCTCTGAGGTCTGGGGATGGGCCGGGGGGCACTTTGGGCTGCTCTGAGGTCTGGAGGGGGCACTTTGGGCTGCTCTGAGGTCTGGAGGGGGCACTTTGGGCTGCTCTGAGGTCTGGAGGGGGCATTTTGGGCTGCTCTGAGGCCTGGAGGGGGCACTTTGGGGTGCTCTGAGGCCTGGAGGGGGCACTTTGGGCTGCTCTGAGGCCTGAAGGGGGCACTTTGGGCTGCTCTGAGGTCTGAAGGGGGCACAGTGGGCTAATCTGAGGTCTGATGGGGCACAGTGGGCTGATCTGAGGTCTGATGGGGGCACACAGGGCTGATGTGGGGTCTGATGGGGCACAATGGGCTGATGTGGGGTCTGATGGGGCACAATGGGCCAATGTGGGGTCTGATGGGGCATAATGGGCTGATCTGAGGTCTGATGGGGGCACAGTGGGCTGATCTGAGGTCTGATGGGGGCACAGTGGGCTGATCTGAGGTCTGATGGGGGCACAGTGGGCTGATCTGAGGTCTGATGGGGGCACAGTGGGCTGATCTGAGGTCTGATGGGGGCACAGTGGGCTGATCTGAGGTCTGATGGGGCACAGTGGGCTGATCTGAGGTCTGATGGGGCACAGTGGGCTGATCTGAGGTCAGATGGGGCACAGTGGGCTGATCTGAGGTCTGATGGGGGCACAGTGGGCTGATCTGAGGTCTGATGAGGGCACAGTGGGATGATCTGAGGTCTAATGGGGGTATAGTAGCCTTTTTTAATTAATTTTTTTATATTTTTACTAAGAAAATTGAGATTTAAATCGTGAATCGTCCAAAATTTTAAAAAAATCGAGATTTTTTTTTTTTTTTTGCCATATCGCCCAGCTCTACTCACAATAGGTAATACTACCCCTGGAAGTGACATCAGTGCTGGAAGTGTGCAGCAGGAGCCTCCTGTAATGGGTTTCCATGGCTGAGCAGCTCGTACAAGCCTTAGACTACCATGCCCAATGCCAAGTGTCAGCTGCAATGATGTAAAGCACATCATCACTGGACTAGGGACGAGTGGACACTTCTATTTTGGAGTGATGAATCACATTTCATTCAATTTGGATGGATCTGGGTTTGGCAGAAGCCCAGAGAATGATATTGGAATGCGCTGAGCTTTCTGTAGATCTCAGTGCAGAAGAGATAATGGTAAGGGGCTGGTTTTCAGATAAGGGTATTTCAGAAAACTGTACTCTTCCAACTTTATGGGAACAGTTTGGGGGAATCCTTTTCTGCTCCAGCATGAATGTGCCCCAGTGCACGAAGCAAGGCACATAATGGCAGCTTTTCACCATAGTTTTTGTACGGCCCATTTATATATTTTTAAAGGTTAATAATATCCCCCCTTAGATGTCTCTTTTCAAGACTAATCAAATTTAATTAGTTTAATCTTAACTCTATAATATTATAATCATAATTTTGCAGCCTCATAACTAAAGGCTGTAGTGCTCTGGTCGATATTTCGTCTGATAACTGCTAACGAGCGTTCCCAGCAAACCTCTAGACAGTATAGGGAGGAGCAATGGCATAATGATTGCTTCTCCCCATGCTGCGGAGGAGATTGCTTCCCTCCTAACAATCGGTTGAAGGATTGAAGGATTTCCCCAAAAAAATGGACGCGGTTATAGTCAGAGCAGGAATTACCTTGTATCATCATCCCTGATCCCTTCCATGTTCAGCTGGCAGATGTCTGAAGGGCTTCATTTAACTGGTGGCTTAGTATGCCTGGTCTCTAATGTAGACAGAGTGGTGAAGGAGGGTTCATGATGCAGTTTGATGCCAGACCATTCCGGTGTGGTATTGTGGGTGCCGAGGGACCATTAACAATACAGACCGAATACAGACTGCTGTCCTAATTACCTAGTTCATTAGCGCCTGCTTTGACAATTGTATGAAGAGGCCACAGCACGCCTTTTCCTAAGCCATGTGATGTCACATCCATCGGTCACATCACCTAAGCGCAGCTCAGTCCTATTCAAGTGAATGGGGCTGAGCTGCGATACAATAGACGGTGCTGCGCTTGGTAAGCTGTACGGAGGCTGTGGCCCTCATTGGACCTCCGGCTCGCTGCTTCTTCAAACATCTGATTGCCAGGGGTTTTCGGAAGTCAGACCTCTGAGGATCTCATATTAATGACCTATCCTGAGGACACAAGGCTAGGGCAACAAACTGAGGAAAGCCTAGCTAGGACTCTCACTAGAGGACGGCATGTACAGCTCACCCTATATAAACCCATACATTGAGAAATTGCCCTACATATTTGGAGTCTAATTTCACTCCTTCCCCCTCTTGATTCAGCAGCTTGTGATTTTGGGATCTGTCTCCCTCTGTATGGGTCTAACCATCACCCTCTCTGTCTCTCCTCCTTCACTTCCCCTTCGTTGCTCTGTCTCCTCCGCTCGTTTCCTGATGGGGTGCTGGTGCCAAGCCTGAGTCAGCGGCTCTGCTCTTAGCTAGAGAGGAGGGGGGTGATTAATACACACAGGGTCCCGGGACAGTGTCTGAGCCCCAGACTCACCCGGAGAGCCTAATAGGCTGTAAACAGCACTGCCACCATGATAGGCATGAGAAGATCACAAGGAATAGTTCTGGAGCCAGATGAAACAGCAAGACAGTCATGTCCCTCAGAAATACAAAAGTCAAAACAAGTGAATTTTTTAGGAACTGACAAGATTATATAATATGAGGATAAGGAGGAGGGGATTACAGCAGCACGCTTCTGAACTTCTGAACTCAACATTATATCCCACAGGGACCCAGTTGCAGTATTAGAGTTGGGGCAGAAAGGGTGGGTTTTTAGGAGGTGGCAAACTGGGCAGATGTCCAGGTCCCCTTGGGGAAGGGGACAAGATCCCCCAGTAACAACCCAAGGGTAGCACATAAAACTATTTGAATATGCAAACTCTGACTGACAACAGAGAGAAATATACAGAAATATACAGTCGCACAGTCCTCGCTGTCTGTGAACGGCGAGGAGGAGGAAAGAAAAGCTGAACATAATCCTGAAATAGGCTGACCTCATTCTTTTTTTCAATCAGATGGTTTTTATTGAAAATTTTCATAAACAAAGTACAAACGTACAAACAATGTACCCCCCCTTCCCAAGCAGAGAGACAGGCCAAATAAAAGAGTCCACAGAGAACGGTAGTGTAGCAATACTGGTAAGCAAAATCACAACGACATACATTCTATATTATGTAGGAGGCTGACTTCCTTTTCCTTTCACTGACCTAGACCACCAGGCAATATGCCATATTTACTATTGAAGCCTTCACTGCACTAGACCACCACTTAATATTATTTACAGATTATATGCAAGTATTATTGAAGGCATGCACTAAGGGCTCATGCACACGACCGTTGCCGGTCCATGGCCGTATTGCGGCCCGCATACGCGGGCACCGGCCTTGTGCAGTCCACAATCACAGAGATGCAGAACGGAGGCACGGATCAGAACACCACTGAAGCACTACTTTTTTGTTGTGCGGACCGTCGGATGCGGATCATAGACCCCATTCAACAGTCAGTGCCCGTGCATTGTGGACCTCAAATTGCAGTCCACAGCACGGACACTGACAGCACACGTTCGTGTGAATGAGCCCTAAGGTGGTGTTTTCTAAGAACCTTGAAACCCCCCTGTAAGCACTCCTTAATCTGGTTTTGTACAATTGCCTTTCCAGGGAAGCTCCTCCTGGACAGGGAGCACTTCATTCTTATATATGTAAGGACCTTCTGACGTCTCAGGACACGTGACCTTTAAAGCCTCATTTTCAAAGTAACCATGTGCCTCACCCTAAACACCATCATTAGGGTCCAGTCACATGTCCATAAGTATTTTGCGGTCCACAAATTGCGGATTCGCAAAACACAGACACCAGCCATGTGCATTTTGCAGACCGCACATGGCCGGCGCTATAATAGAAATGCCTTTTCTTGTTCGTGGCTGTGGACAAGAATAGGACATGTTCTTTTTTTTTTTTTGCGGGGACGCAAAACTGTGTGCTGTCCGCATCTTTTGCGGCCCTATTGAAAATGAATGGGTCCGCACCCGTTCCGCAATTTTGCGGACCCATTCATTTTGCGGACCCATTTTGCAGACATGTGAATGGACCCTAACAGTTAGTTATTATTTTTATATAATAGTACTCGTTTTTATTACCACAGCACACAAGATGTAACTGTCACCCTGCTGGTACACTGCGCATGTGCTTCAAAGCCATGTGACTTTAGTATGTCACATGACTCTGTGTCCTTACTGCGCATGGAGTTTAGACACTACTATTCTTATGGGGACCTATGGGACCTCTGTTTTCTTGATTGCTGGTGGTCTCAGCAGTCAGATCATCAGAGATCACTTATCCCATATCCTGTGAATTGAAGGGATGTGTTGTCATTGTAAAAAAACATTTAAAGAACTAATGGCCCGCAGGCCTGTGACCACATCAAACAAAGCCAAAATAGCTAGAGGAGAAGCTGTAGCATCAGCAGCAAAACCTCTCAAAATGTTTTATTCCATTTAACGTTTATTCAACACGTGTGGACTTAGCGTGAAGTTATCCTGAATGCTTTTGAACACCTTTGCCTCCTCCTCATTGGTGAGTGTGTCCCTGCTGATGGATTTACATAATTACTTATTTAGTATTTTATACATTGGGGACTGTTGATACAAGGTAACCAGGTGCTATTCATTATGCACTGTGCACTTTCATTACGATTTTGATTATGTCTAAGTAGTCCTATTATGATGTCATCTCCACATGGCCATATACACTCTGTTCTCTATATATCACATTGCTTGAAAAAAGCTCCACATGGAAGCTGAAACCTTGCTCTGGACATAGGGGGATAAACACACTGGGGTGGATTTCCATCCATATTGGAGTGCGGCTTCTTCCTCTACAGCACTGACCCCCGATCAAGGTCTGGATTGCAGATAGATAGATAGATAGATAATGGTAGAGATTAGATTGATAAATAGATAGATAGATAGATAGATAGATAGATAGATATGAAACACAAAAAGTGAGGCAGCACTCCAATGCAGTGAAGAAAATGGTGGACTCTTTATTCCCAAGATGCAACGTTTCAACCTACTCCATGAGGCCTTTCTCAAGCAAAGAATAACCAGTGTGCACATCACATTAAATAGACAAAGTAGGTGGGAACATACAATCATGTGATCGATTAATCAAAACATGTGACCATACATCATATCATAGTAAATAGTGTCAAAATATACATTATTTGAAAGTGCATACAAAGCCACAACATGTGTGCCTAAAGTGATATCAACCTGTATCCATATCACCAGAGCACTGTGGTAAATATTTCATCTACTATCTAATATATAAAGCTGAGTGTATGTGTGTGTATGTGTGTGTGTGTGTGTGTGTGTGTGTATGTCCGCTAAAGGAATCCGCACCACTGCAGCTACAATCACAAAATTTGGCACACATGTACATCAGGTGCCCGGGAAGTTTTTAGAACAGTTTTCAACTCTCCAGGACGTACCGTTCCTGAGATATTCCCAAAAAATGCATTAGCCAATAGTAGCCTGGTCACATGACCCTTATCAGCCAATAGAAGCTCACAGGCACACATCAGGTTTCTATGACAACCTAGCCAGTTCACTGCTTTAGGTCTGCATTAAAGAGGCAGAGCACTGTGGATGACAATGGTAAATGGGTATTCCCGGTTACCATAACTATAACTTATGTTTTAGACTAACTCATCATCAATCATTACCTCATATAATGTAAATTTTACATATTTACTGTTCAGTAGTAATAAAAGATGTTTTCTTCCACTGCTACCCACCTTCCTCCTAAATTACTATGGCATCGACCTGTAATTCCGGCCACCGTCCAAAGACGGACTTAAAAGCACCACCCCCAGATCCCACTAAGTCACGCCCCTGACTCAGTCAGGCCACGCCCCTTCCATGCTGCATTTGACCGGGATTAAAAATATTGGTAAAAATCACCTTCTGTCAGCTGCAGGGGTGGGGGGAGGGTGACTTTCTCCCTGCAGCTCATTGCTCAGACTTCACAGTGCTGCTGCTGAGAGTGCTGCTGCTGTGTCCATCCAGGCCCTGCGCATGACAGAGGACAGGGAGTCTAAAAGCCAGACCGTCCAGCCTAAAACAAGACCTCTGGCCACCCTAGGGGCAGGCTGATGTTAGGGTGGCCAGATATCCGGCTTTAGGCTGGACAGTCCAGTTTTCTGGCTACCTGTTCTCCGTCCGACACAGTGCCTGGACAGACACAGGGATGTCCACCCTTTCAGTAGCTCACACTCAGACAGCTTCTCCTCCATGTCTTCACGGAGCCAGGGGAGGCGTGGCCTCATGTTTAGTGATGTGTCTTCATGGGAACTGGGGGCGCTGTTTCACGTTTGGGGGAATGGCCGGTGAGGTCTGGCTTTCTGGGGTGAAGACAGTGCCACTCTAGCTGCTGTGGAGGTCACTGTTAAAGGGGTGGGCAGCTGTAAAGGTCACTGTTAAAGGGGCAGGCTACTGTAGAGGCCACTGTTGAAGGGGCAGGCTGCTGTAGAGATCACTGTTAAAGAGGCGGGCTGCTGTAGAGGTCACTGTTAAAGGGGCGGGCTACTGTAGAGGTCACTGTTTAAGGGGCGGGCAGCTGTAGAGGTCACTGTTAAAGGGGCGGGCTGCTGTAGAGGTCACTGTTAAAGGGGCGGGCCGCTGTAGGTGTCACTGTTAAAGGGGCAGGCCGCTGTAGAGGTCACTGTTAAAGGGGCGGGCCGCTGTAGAGGTCACTGTTAAAGGGGCAGGCACTGTAGAGGTCACTCTCGATATCTTTTAACGACACACACACACAAACAGTAAAAGAAATAAATTAAATATACCCGGGCGAAGCCGGGTCCTTCAGCTAGTACTAACTAAAGATCAAATTGATGTGTTGGAAAAGGGACTTACTTTTTGCCCTACCACTAAAGTAGACTGGTTTAAGTTGGAATGTGAACTATTTTATTTCTTCAGAAATATCAAATTAGGGGGGGCGTGGCCAGCACGGACCGAGATGGCCACAGAGTGAAGGAGCTCTCTCACTGCCTCAGCTAAGCGGCGTCACAGCTCTGATACAAGCGCTCACAAGCGGCAGCAAACTTACCCCTAGGTTCCAGCAGAGCCCAGTAACCACCATGGGGAAGCCCAGACGCGCTAGGGAGCCCCCAAAACACCTAGAGGACTTCTTCCTCACGGGGGACAGGAGGCATAAAGATGGCGCAGAGAGGAGGGAGAGGCGGGAAGCTGCGTCGGAACACAGCAGAGGCAGCAGCGCGTCCCCCCCGTCCTCACAACCTGCAACAAGAGAAAGAAAGCAGGTTAATCACCAAATGCAGTACAATTCCAGCTTTAAAACTACAAAAAATACAAAATCTCATTCAAAACCAGAATTACATGATATACTTACCGCTTCAACACAGGAAGAGGAAGATGAAGCAAACCTATCAGACTCCTCAAGCATCCGCAGCCCTGCTAAACAAAAAGCAAGAAAAGAAGATGATTTTATGATGGAAGATGGACAAAATAGTCAGAAGATATCATCCCCTCAAACAGTAAGTGTCTTTGAACACATCCCTACTTCTAACGACACTATTACTGTTAACCTCATGAAAGACATGCTAATGGCTTTGAATTCGTCCATAAAAAAAGATATTAACAAAATGTGCACCTCACTATCAGCTAACATTGATGAATTAGGAGATAGAGTGGGCCATATAGAAAATAAAATGGCTGAATACGCAGGAGCCCACAACTCCCTCGTGGATGCACATAACTCTATAGAGGACGATATCACTACAATTAAAGCTAAAATGGCGGACTTAGAGGACCGCTCGAGAAGAAATAATATTAAGTTTAGAGGCATCGCTGAAACGGTCACTCCTACCGAACTCACCAAATACATCCAAAACTTAATGCAAAAACTACTTCCTGAAGCGACATCACTAGACCTTACAGTGGACAGGGCTCATAGACTCCCAAAACCAAAGTCCATCCCAGACAACAAGCCACGAGATGTACTGGCGCGCATACATTTTTTCCATATTAAAGAAGCAATTATGACAGCTGCAAGGAAAAATCCGAAACTACCAGAACCATTTGATGGAGTCCTCCTATTTACTGATCTTTCCCAAACAACCATTCTTGAAAGAAAGAAACTCCAACCGGTCACATCTTGCCTGAGAGAAAATAATATCCCATACAAATGGGGTTTCCCTACGAAACTACTGATATACAAAGAGGGCGTTCTGCATATAATTCATACAATAGAACAAGGCCGGAAAACACTTGAAAAATGGCAACTGGATACATCATCGATGGCAGCCCAGAATAACCAAAGAGAAGCACCCATTATTCCTGAAGAATGGAACCCAGCTATAAACAACAAGTGAAGCCACTATTCAACAGCAAACGGAACTCTCTTTAAAACATTAGAGGCACAATGTGTGAAGAGTATCTACCCCCAAACGTAACCGATCCATGTTGATCGCTCTCTGTCATGTTTCCACTTTAGTGGACAAGTTTTGTATGTTCTATTTTGTATGTTTCCCTGTTTTTCTTAGGTCCAGTCTTACAGTCACTACAAAAGAAAGCAACAAGAGGAAAAGTTCCCTTCCACCTTCATACAACAGATATCAACAGCCACCAACCCACAACATCTTCAACGACATGATTAGGAAGTCAAAGAGAAGACATCGACAATGTAAGCATTTGAATATCCACTACAATGACTATTAAGACCATCTCTATAAATGCCAAAGGCTTGAACCATCCATTTAAGAGATCGTCTTTATGGAAAGAAGCAAAAACTCACAATGTAGACATAGTCTGCGTCCAGGAAACACACCTACTACATGAGGATACCACAAGATTCAAACATAAGGACTTTCCGCATATCTATCACTCATGCGCCAACTCAAAGAAAGCAGGAGTTACAATAGCGATAAGCAATTCTTTAACGTTTGAAGAAATTTTAACATATAATGATACCCAGGGAAGGCTACTTGTATTAATATGTAAACTGAATAATATATACTATACTTTGTGTAATATTTACTCCCCAAACAAAAGACAAATACGTTTTTTGAACAAATCAATCAAAAGAATAAATAAAATAAAACAAGGTCACCTAATCATGTTTGGAGATCTAAACATGATTTCAGACCCACTTTATGACACAACTAATAAATCCAAGAAGCCTTCCCGAACTCTTAAACGGTGGCTTAACGAAAATAATCTGTATGACACTTGGAGATGCTTGCATGCAAATGAATACGATTACACGTATTTTTCTCTGGTACACAATAGCTATTCTAGAATAGATTATTGCTTAGCTGACGAGAACTCCATACCCTTGATTAAAGATTCGAAGATAGGCAACATAATATGGTCAGACCATGCCCCACTAATTACAGTCCTCGTAGAACAAAATAACTCACATTATGAAACTCTGTGGAGAATAAATAATTATCTTATATCAGAGCCATCAATCAAAGATAAATTACATAAAGATCTAGTAGAATTCTTTAATATCAACAATACCCCTGACATCAATAAATTCACACTTTGGAATACCCACAAAGCGTTCATAAGAGGTATGATAATTAAATACGCATCCCATTACAAAAAACAAAAAAAAGAAACAACTAGAAGACACATTTTTGGCTTTAACTAAAGCAGAAAAAGCACATAAAGAAAATCCAAATGGGTACACAAAAAATATAACACTTAAATTGAGGGAAGAAATACGAGTCATACTTCTAGACAAATACGAACATAATCTGACTAGATTGAAACAAACATTCTACTCCCAAAACAATAAAGCCTCCATTCTCATGGCCAATAGAGTGAAACAGCGAAGAATCAAATCCAAAATAGCGTTTCTTCAAGACAAATATAATAAAGCAAACCTATATACTTCTAAACAAATAGCTAACCGCTTCAAAGAATACTATGAACAACTGTACAATATAAAAAGAGATCCTGAAACTCACCAGCCCACTTTACAGGACATTAGAGCATTCCTAGAGAAAATAAAACTCCCAAAACTCACGGAAAGAACACTCCAGACCTTAAATACACCTATCGAGTCACAGGAAATATTTAAAACGATACAAGAACTAAAACATAAAAAGTCTCCCGGTCCCGATGGATTTTCAAATGAGTACTATCAACTATTTTCGAATCTATTAATTTCGCCCCTCAAAGATGTCTTTAATCTTGCTTTTACGGAAGGATCATTCCCTAAAGAAATGTCACAAGCAATAATTATAACTATCCCAAAACCAGGGAAAGACCCATCAATAGTGAATAACTACCGACCTATCTCTCTCATTAATACTGATATCAAAATATTCGCCAAAATCATAGCAAATAGACTCTCTAACATTATCCCCATACTTATCAAGTCAGACCAAGTAGGCTTTGTGTCAGGCAGACAAGCCTCAGATGGCACAAGAAGAATATTAAATATTATCCACCATATACAAAAGGAAAAAATACCCTCTATACTTTTATCCCTCGACGCAGAAAAAGCGTTTGACAGACTTCATTGGAAATACATGTTTGCTACTCTAGAAAAATTTGGCTTTATGGGTAATATAACAACAGCGATTAAGGCATTGTATCATAACCCATCAGCAAGAATATTAACTAATGGATGTATTTCTTCAACCTTCGACTTAACTAACGGTACACGACAGGGCTGCCCACTTTCCCCAATTCTATTCATCCTCTCATTGGAACCCTTTGCAGCTTCAATTAGAGACAACAATGGCATAAGAGGAATTCAGATACACAACACTACCCATAAACTCAACATATTTGCAGACGATATACTTATATGCACATCTGACCCAAGGAAATCATTGACAAAAATCCAAGGATTAATTAAAGAGTTTGGTAACATATCCTATTACAAGGTAAATGATGCTAAATCATTAATACTTGATATGAACATTCCTGTTACTGATAGGCTCATACTCCAGGCCACTTTCCCATACGTTTGGAGTAGAGATTCCATACCTTATTTAGGGATTAAAATTACTGCCTCATTAGAGACTTTAATTAAACACAATTATATACCCCTATATAATCAGCTGCAAAAAGACATTGATAACCTTAATAAACATGAGACCTCCTGGTGGGGAAGAATCAACTTGTATAAAATGTTTGTGCTCCCAAGAATATTATACATGTTCAGGACAATCCCCTTAAAAATCCCAAAGCACATATTACAGAAGCTACAATCCCAATTAAACAATTACATATGGGGTAACAAAAAACCTAGGATAGCAATGAATATATTGAACAGAAATAAAAATTCTGGAGGCATGGGAATACCAGACTTGTCGGCCTATCATATGGCTAGTATTATCTATCCAACTATAGAATGGTGGAGAACATCCTCAGACAAATTATGGGCAGACTTAGAGAACAGCACATATAAAAACAACCAAGTTAAAGATCTTCTATTAGCCAATGTACTAGGGCTCCCAATAGACGCTTCTGTCTCCCTAATTATAAAGGACGCAATTACTGCATGGAGACAATTCCAAAATATATTTCAAAACTTTACAGTATTGAAGGATTTATTGATACCCATACAAGTATTAGAACCTCTTCTAACAGATATATCCCTGAATACTTGGAAAGAAAAAGGTATTCATTATATCCAACAATTATATCAGGACAATGTACTCCATAACTTTCTTAAACTGAGTGAACTATTTAATCTCCCTAAATCAGATCTATATATTTACCTGCAAATACGAACAATCTTGAACAACAATAAACTTACTTTCCCCAAAATTCCTCCATTAATATGTGTGGAATTAAATAATATCTCTTGCCAAATGAAGCAAAAAGGCTTAAAACTGATATACTCCCACCTTACCGAAGATTACTTAGAATCCCATAGGAATCATATATCCAGATGGGAAAGAGACCTAAACATAACAATCTCCACAGCTAAATGGCGCAAATCGTATACATCAGCGCTTAAAAGCTCATTATGTGCAGATCACTATGAAAGTTATGCTAAACTAATCTTTCGCTGGTACCTAACGCCCTACAGGTTAGCAAAAATATTCAATGAAGCGTCAAATAAATGTTGGAGACGGTGTGATGGTATAGGGACATTAATACATATTTTCTGGGAATGCCCTATGATTTCCCAATTTTGGCTAGCAGTGAAGTCCCGAATTCTGGACCAACTAGGGATGATAATTCCATTCAGTCCAGAATCTTATTTATTGAGATTAGACATAGACTTACTCAACAGTAAACATAGGACTGTATGCCACCATATCCTAACCTCGACTATACAAGCTATTGCAGCCAAATGGAAATCCGACTTACCTCCGGACATTTCCACCATCATTAAGAAGGTTAATATGAACTATAAATTTAAACAAATGGCAGCGAGAAGTAACCAACGCTTACACAAATTCACAAACCAGTGGGAGGTTTGGGCGTCCTCAAAGTTAATGGACAACTAAATCACCCAATATAACCAAATGATGTTCTCATTCAAGAATCTAAATACGGTGGGGGGAAAAAAAAAAAAAAAAAAAAAAAAACAATAGTCAACACCCAAACGAAAACGTTCAAGATTTGAAATCAGACTGGACCCCAGTTACTCTGTTTTATTTCAATCCCATTGTTCTATAACCCCTAATTTTATTTTATTTTTATTTTTTTTCCTCTCTTTTCTCCTTTTTTGATGTCAATTCACCTCTTCTATAAAGTTACGGAAGGATTGACTTTATACAAACTCATGCGATATCTTGATGTGAATTATGTCAACTTCTTTATATGTCTCGATCATATTATTGTTTGTTAATATCATTCTATAAAACTTTCAATAAAAAACATTGAACAAGAAATATCAAATTAAAGGTCTGGTTTGTGGACAGGATTACAGACCCAGGGACAGATTCTACCAATACAATGCTGACTTGGGTTGAGCAATCCAAGCAGGTTTGTTCCGGTTGTCAACTCATCATCGGTCGAGACTTTTATTCAACTGGTAGTAACTGACATACAAGCCCTCAAGGAGAGTAGCGACAATACATCATTAAAACATCCTAATATGACCACTACTCATACAGATGCACGTACAATCCTAGTCCAGAGTTATATTGGGCGGAAAAGGACAGGCTGCTTCCCCTGTCTATCCAGTGTAAACTGCCAATATTTGATTAAATCTGAAGCCTTCGTTAGTCCGGTGACCAACAAGAGGTATATTATCAGACATTTTCTTAGGCTACTTTCACACTAGCTTCAGCACGGATCCGGCACCTAAAGGGTGCCGATGGATACGTACTGCCGCTGATACATGTGTAGAGCCGGAGCAGCGCTCCGGCCCCACACATGTTACCACACACATTGGAACAAGACATACAGACATACATACACACACACATACATACTTACATACTCCAGCCAGGGACGCCGGCAGAACGTCTTTGCGCGCCTCCTGCGTGCAGTGATGACGATTCCCCACAGCGCCCTCTGCTGGGAGCAGTGGGGAAACGTCATAGCTGCGCGCAGGAGGCGCGTGAAGACATGCTGCTGGCGTCCCTGGAGTATGTGAGTATGTATGTGTGTATGTATGTATGTATGTCTGTATGTATGTATCTATCTATGTAGCCGGATCCGGAATGACCCCCCATTGCAAATCAATGGAGGACAGATCCGGATTACTGGTGTGTCCACACCAAACGGATCCGTCACCATTGACTTGCATTGGGGGTCATTCCGGATCCGTCTTGGTGCGGATGCCTGGACCGGAGAGCGAACCGCAGCATGCTGCAGTTTGTTCTCCGGTCTGAAGATGGAACGGAATGCTTTCAGGAGCATTCCGTTGTCTTCAGTTCAGTTTTGTCCCCATTGACAATGAATGGGGACAAAACTCAAGCATTTTTTTCCGGTATTGAGCCCCTATGACGGAACTCAATACCGGAATTTAAAAACGCTAGTGTGAAAGTAGCCTTACCTGTAACTCTGTGTATGTTATCTATGTGGTGGTTTGCCCCTGTAAATTATGGTACGTGGGGGAAACCACCTTGGATGCCAAAACTAGAACAGTACAACACAGGTAACCGATTAGAAAAAAACGGAGGGACCTACCGGTCCCTAGGCATTTTGTGGAGGCAGGACACTGTGAAAGGGACTTCAGGTTCATGATTATAGACCAGGTTCCACCATTGAGCAGAGGAGGTGACCGGGAACTCTTACTTAAAAAGAAGGAATTGGAATGGATATACAGGTTGCGCACTCTGAAACCAAATGGCCTCAACGTGGATTTCATTCTGGAAATTTTTCTCTAATGCTATCTTGACACATTGATATGTGATGACCTAGCCTCGTGGACCTTGATAGGAGGTTTGACCAGTGTATTGCAATATTGTATACTTACCTGTTTTGTTTCTCTTTGCATTCTAGATCTTCGTGATCTTGGTGGTGCGGTTGACGATCATCGATATGGGGAAACACTTGAGATATGTTTATCTATTTTTTGTATTTTACTTTTGTTTGTGTATGGAACAAAGAAACCCTTACGAACTGGGTGTATGGTTCGCAAATATAACAAGTTGATCACTTGGAAGGTACTAACTAGAGATGAGCGAGTACTAAAATGCTCGGGTGCTCGTTATTCGAGACAAATTTTTCCCGATACTCGGGTGCTCGTTTCGAGTAACGAACCCCATTGAAGTCAATGGGAGACTCGAGCATTTTTGCGGGGGACCAAAGCTCTTCACAGGGAAGTTTGCCTGAAAACCTGGAAACCTCAGAAAATGATGGAAACACCACGGAAATGGACAGGAAACAGCAGGGGCAGCATGCATGGATGCCTCTGAGGCTGCTTAATCCCACCATTACCCCAAATCCTCAGGCAACAGCCTGGTGGTTACCCTCATGGCAATTGTGCTCACCCAGACCAAGAAAGGCGAGGCACATGCCCATCACATGTTAGGGAAGCACCCAACTAGGTGCAATGAAGGTCCATCACCGCCTGCAGGTGACACCACTGCTCATGCTGGCACTGCAGCTAAAATCAAGTTTAGTATCTGTTCTTATCAATTGCTGTGCCTGCTGGTGGTATAGTGGTGAGCATAGCTACTTCCCAAGCAGTTGATCTGGGTTCCATTCCCGTCTATCGCAGGAGGCAATTCAGAATCAGTACAATATCTAATACATCCCCCTACCAGGGGTAAATTGTTTGGAGAGAGGGCCTGTAGGTGGGGGGCAAGGAGGTTTTGCTGGAAGAGCCAGAGGAGTGCCCCCTGGGCTAGCGTGTGTGGTGGTGACAACAGCCATAATGCATTTGGAAATGCTCTAGCATCAGCCGGTGCAGTATCGATTCTTCTCAGTTTAATACCGTATACGTCCCCTATCTTGGGACCCTATATTTAATGGATATTTCGAACATGGAAAAGGGAAAAAGAGCTTGCTCTGGCCAGGGGAGTGTCTTTCCCACTGCAGCTAAGGGGACGTGTCCATGCTCTGCCTATCACAGGTCATGAGGCAGATAAAAGAAGAACAAAAAAAAACATCAGTACAACATCTAATACGTCCCCTATCCGGCTAAATTGTTTGTAGAGTGGGCCTGTAGGTGGGGGGGGGGTCAGGCTGGGGGGAAGGAGGTTTCGCTGGGCTAGCGTGTGTGGTGGTGACAACAGCCAGAATGGATTTTTGAAAACTGTTGCATCAAGCGGTACAGTCGTAAATTATGAACTTGATCAAGTGTAGCATGTGTTCTCTGTATTCTTCTCCGTTTAATACAGTATATGGCAGCTGTGCTAGCCCAGAACATTCTCTGCCCCAATTCGCAAGACCTTTTGCTGTTTCCGTGTGCTGACAGTGTGGATTTACCAGTGTTGTCTGAGGAGGTGGTGGACAATGGCGAGACACAGGTGTCGGGGGGTGAGGTAGTTGTATGGGAAGCAAGTTACAGTGGGGACTCCTTGGGGGGGACTTTCTCATGATGGGACAGATTCAACTTGGGTGGATCAGGCACATTAACAGATGAATTTTTTGGGGGGTTTATTTAACTTTTATTTAGCAAAAATAACCACAGAGATATTTATTGGTTATCTTCTCTGCGCAGTCTGGCGTTGGGGTTCCTCACTTTGATGGCGAGCTGTGCCGCTCTCTCCACAATGGTCTGTGTGTTCTTAGATGGAGACTTTGTCGGCGATTTCAGTACAGAAGGACTTGTTGCTCATCCACAGAACCTCGTCCTTCTTGACATTGTGGACAAGGAATTTGCGGGTGGACCAGGAATTTGCGGAACCCTGTGAGCAGCATGTGTTTGGTCTTCTACTTGCTACCGTATCCAATGTTGGGCAATATAGATTCGCAAGTAATATTATTTTTCACACCTATCCCAAAAATAAAAATGTATGCAGTATGCGCAAATAAAACTTGGAACTGGAATTGGAGAGAGGGCGTGTAGGTGGACCTCCGGAAAAATTGTTTGAATAGAGGGCCTGTAGGTGAACCTCTGGAAAAATTGTTTGAATAGAGGGCCTGTAGGTGGACCTCTGGAAAAATTGTTTGAATAGAGGGCCTGTAGGGGGGCCCTCCTGAAAAATTGTTTGAAGAGAGGGCCTGTAGGTGGACCTCTGGAAAAATTGTTTGAATAGAGGGCCTGTAGGGGGGCCCTCCGGAAAAATTGTTTGAAGAGAGGGCCTGTAGGTGAACCTCTGGAAAAATTGTTTGAATAGAGGGCCTGTAGGTGGACCTCTGGAAAAATTGTTGGAATAGAGGGCCTGTAGGTGGACCTCTGGAAAAATTGTTGGAATAGAGGGCCTGTAGGTGGACCTCGGGAAAAATTGTTGGAATAGAGGGCCTGTAGGTGGACCTCCTGAAATATTGTTTGAAGAGAGGGCCTGTAGGGGGCCCTCCTGAAAAATTGTGCTAAAAGAGTGCCAGTTGGACCTCTAAAAAATGGCGTTTTTTGGGTCAGCATTAGGCAAAGACGATATGGAGGAGGAGGAGGAGTAGGAGAAGGAGTAGAGAGGAGGAATCGGATACATAAGTTATTTAAATCTTTAGCTGCTTTCCCCCGGAGGAGATTTGAATTCCGGTGAAATCCAGGCTTTGTTCATTTTAATAAGCGTCAGCCTGTCAGCGCTGTCAGTTGACAGGCGTGTACGCTTATCGGTGATGACGCCACCAGCTGCACTGAATACCCGCTCTGACAGAACGCTAGCGGCAGGGCAGGCCAGCACCTCCAAGGCGTACAGCGCCAGTTCAGGCCACGTGTCCAGCTTTGAAACCCAGTAGTTGTATGGAGCAGAGTGATCGGTCCGGACGTTGGTATGGTCAGCTAGGTACTCCCTCACCATCTTTCTGTACAGCTCCCCCCTACTCTGCCTAGACTGGGGACAGGTGACAGTGTCTTGCTGGGGTGACATAAAACTGGCAAAGGCCTTGGAGAGCGTTCCCCTGCCAGTGCTGGACAAGCTGCCTGCTCGCCTCCTCTCCCCCGCTACTTGGCCCACAGAACCATGCCCTCTGCCGCTAGCGGCGTCAGATGGGAAGAATTGTTTCAGCTTGTGCACCAGGGCCTGTTGATACCTATTCACTCTCATACTCCTTTCCTCTGCAGGGATGAGAGTGGAAAGGTTCTGCTTGTACCGTGGGTCCAGGAGAGTGAACACCCAGTAATCAGTGTTTGAAAAAATGCTTCTAACGCGAGGGTCATGGGATAGGCAGCCTAACATGAAGTCTGCCATGTGCGCCAGAGTCCCAACACGCAAGAATTCCCTCTCCTCACTGACCTGACTCTCCATTTCCTCCTCCTCCTCCTCCTCCAAGTCCTCCTCTTCAGCCCATACACGCTCAAGAGTTAAGGACTGAGCACTGGTACCCTCTACTATCTCGCCGACATTCTCCTCCTCTTCCTCCTCATCCTCATCCCCCTCCTCCGATACGCGCTGAGAAACAGACCGGAGGGTGCTCTGGCTATCAAGCGACATATCTTCCTCCACCATCTCTTGTGACAAGCGCAAAGCATCCGACTTGATGCTGAGCAGTGATTTTTTCAACAGGCAAAGCAGCGGGATGGTAAAGCTGATAATGGTGGCATCGCCGCTGACCATCAGTGTTGACTCCTCAAAGTTGGTCAACACCTGGCAGATATCAGACATCCACGTCCACTCCTCATTGTAGACTTGAGGAATCTGAGAGACCTGACTACCAGTTCTGGTGGAAGATGACATCTGGCAGTCTACAATCGCTCTGCTCTGCTGGTAAACTCTGGATAACATGTTTAATGTGGAATTCCATCTCGTGGGCACGTCGCACAACAGTCGGTGAGCGGGCAGTTGTAGGCGGCGCTGCGCTGCCCTGAGAGTGGCAGCATCTGTGCTAGACTTGCGGAAATGTGCACAGATGCGGCGCACCTTGGTGAGCAAATCAGACAGATTGGGGTATGTCTTGAGGAACCGCTGAACTATAAGATTGAACACGTGGGCCAGGCATCGCACATGTGTCAGTCTGCCGAGTTGCAGAGCCGCCACCAGGTTACGCCCGTTGTCACACACAACCATGCCTGGCTTGAGGTTCAGTGGTGCCAGCCACACATCGGTCTGCGCCGTGATGCCCTGTAACAGCTCTTGGGCGGTGTGCCTTTTGTCACCTAAGCTCAGCAGTTTGAGCACCGCCTGCTGGCGCTTACCCACGGCACTGCTGCTGCGCCTAGAGCTACCGACTGAAGGCGCCGTGCCCACGGATGGTAATTCGGTGGAGGAGGAGGGGTCGGAGGAGGAGGAGGCATAGTACGTCTGAGAGACCGTGACCGAGGTAGGCCCCGCAATCCTCGGTGTGGGCAGTACATGAGCGGCCCCAGGGTCATTCTCGGTCCCAGCCTCCACCAAGTTAACCCAATGTGCCGTCAGTGAGATGTAGTGTCCCTGCCCGGCAGCACTTGTCCACGTGTCCGTGGTTAGGTGGACCTTCTCAGAAACAGCGTTGGTCAGGGCACGGATGATGTTCTGTGACACGTGCTGGTGTAGGGCTGGGACGGCACATCGGGAAAAATAGTGGCGGCTGGGGACGGAATACCGAGGGGCAGCCACCGCCATGAGATTTCGAAAGGCCTTGGTCTCTACCAGCCTATAGGGCAGCATCTCCAGGCTAAGCAATTTGGAGATGTGGACGTTGAGGGCTTGGGCATGTGGGTGGGTGGAACTGTATTTCCTCTTGCGCTCCAGCGTCTGCTGTAAAGACAGCTGAACGCTGCGCTGGGACACGTTGGTGGACGCTGTGGAGGATCGTGGAGGCGAAGGTGTGGTTTTCCGGCGGGAGGCGCTCGTGCCGGGGTCCTGGGCAGGGGGTTGACTAGCAGAGGCAGCGAGTGACGCCGGGGGTTGACTAGCAGAGGCAGCAAGTGACACAGGGGAAGGAGCAGTGATGTGACCCGCAGGAGGTGGTGAACGGCCTTGGTTCCATTGAGTGGGGTGTTTAGCACTCATATGCCTGCGCATGCTGGTGGTGGTTAGGCTAGTAGTGGTGGCACCCCTGCTGATCCTGGTGTGGCACAGGTTGCACACCACAGTCCGTCGGTCATCCTCACTTTCTTTAAAGAACCTCCAGACTTGCGAACATCTAGGCCTCGCCACGGGAGCTTCACTACGTGGAACAGTTGCTGCTGATGCACCAGCTCTGGCCCTGCTTCTCCCTCTGGCCACACCACTGCCTCTTACAACCTGTTCTGGTGCAGCACTCGCCTCCGCCTCAGAAGCACTGTCTTCACTCGGCATATCAACCCAGCTTGGGTCAGTCACCTCGTCATCCTCCGATTCCTCAGTCTGCTCCCCCCTGGGAATTCCTCCCCTAACAACAACTTCACCACTGTCTGACAACCGTGTCTCCTCATCGTCCGACACCTCTTTACAAACTTCTTCCACTAAGTCAACATTGTCATCATCATCATCATCACCCACAGACTGTGACAGTTGGAAAACTTGGGCATCGGGAACGAGGTCAGCAGCAACCTGAGAAGTAGTTTGTGACTCTGGGAAGGGTCCAGAAAACAGTTCCTCAGAGTATGCCGGATCGCATTCCAAATTTTCCTGGGAGGGGGCAGACTGGGGGGAAGGAGGTTGAGGTGGAGGAGCCAGAGGAGTGCTCCCTTGGGTAACGTGGGTGGACTGCGTGGAAGACTGACTGGTGGACAAATTACTTGAAGCATTGTCCGCAATCCACGAGATCAGCTGTTCGCACTGTTGTGGTTTCAACAGTCCTCTACCACGTGTCCCTGTAAGTTGAGACATGAAGCTAGGGAGTGTAGCTCTGCGGAATTCCCCTGCTCCCTCATCAGCGGGTACTGTCTCACCCTGCCCAGGACCACGACCTCTGCCCCCTGCAGTAATTGAATGCCCACGCCCACGCCCTCGACCCTTAGCCCTGGGGTTCAACATTTTTTGTATATAGGTGTATGATAAAAAAAAAAAAATTAAGTCCGGTAGAATTAAGTGATGTACAGAAAGTGTCACCAGGACAGTATATACGGATGTGAGCGAATGTTTTGAACTGAGAAACAGAAAGGTTACACGCAACTGAGTCAAATGGATTTGTATCACTGAGCTAAAACAACTGAAAAAATTATTTTTTTTTATATTTTCTTTTTTTTGGGAACGTGACGTGCAAGAACTATGGTAGGACTGACTGACACCCTGTTAACGGTGGCTATTTAGTCTGCGACCCAGACAAATGTCGCACAGAGAGTTTTCTGGATCAAGCGGTAGATGATATTGGTAGCAAATGACTTGGTTGTATTGTGTGACGTACAGAAAGTGTCACCTGGACAGTATATACGGATGGGAGCGAATGTTCTGAACTGTGACACACAGAAAGGTTACACAAAGCTGAGTAAAATGGATTTGTATCACTGAGCTAAAACAACTGAAAAAATTATTTTTTTTTTTATATTTTCTTTTTTTGGGAACGTGACGTGCAGGAAATATGGTAGAACTGACTGACACCCTGTTAACGGTGGCTATTTAGTCTGCGACCCAGACAAATGTCGCACAGAGAGTTTTCTGGATCAAGCGGTAGATGATATTGGTAGCAAATGACTTGGTTGTATTGTGTGACGTACAGAAAGTGTCACCTGGACAGTATATACGGATGGGAGCGAATGTGCTGAACTGTGACACACAGAAAGGTTACACAAAGCTGAGTAAAATTGATTTGTATCACTGAGCTAAAACAACTGAACTAATAATTTTTTTTTTTTATATTTTGTTTTTTTGGGAACGTGACGTGCAGGAAATATGGTAGAACTGGCTGACACCCTGTTAACGGTGGCTATTTAGTCTGTGACCCAGAGAAATGTCACACAGAGAATTTTCTGGATCAAGCAGTAGATGATATTGGTAGCAAATGACTTGGTTGTATTGTGTGACGTACAGAAAGTGTCACCTGGACAGTATATATGGATTGGAGTGAGTCAGTGCTGAACTGTGACACACAGAATGGTTCCACAGTGCTGTGTGCAATGGATTTGTATCACTGAGATAGAAAAAAAAAAAAAAAAACTGGGTTAGATATGGCGATAGCTGCACTACTAGTGCCAGCCAGCCAAGTGACAAAAAAAAAAAAAAAAAAATTGTCTTCTAGCCCTTAGAAGGGCTGTTGGGTTCTTTGTGGGTGATCCCTGCCTAACAGACAACTAAATGCAGGCCCTAACACTGTCCCTGAAAGGCAGCAGCTCTATCCCTAACGACATCCAGACAGCATCTGAGCCGAGCGCCGCGGCCAGTCGGTAGTATATTCCAGGGTCACCTGATCAGGCCAGCCAACCCCTGCTATCGACATGTAAGGGCCCCACGTGATGCTGGGTGTACTGTAGAGTCTCCTGGCTTGTGATTGGCTGTGTTTATAGGCGCCAAAAAAGCACGATGCGGAAGTTGCCATTTCCTCGAGTATGGCGAGATACTCGTCCGAGCTGCGAGTACTTACGAGTACCCTAATACTCGAACGAGCACCAAGCTCGGACGAGTATGCTCGCTCATCTCTAGTACTAACCAACTAGTTCATGATTATTCACAGGTTGGTTTGGTTCTTATGACATTTTTGGTGGCTGGTCCCTGGAGGGGGTATTTGTAGGCTTTGGGTGACCAATTGGTGGTCAGGGGTCGGTGACAGTAAAAGGTTGCGGACCACTGACTACATACAAGTGGGGCCGTGCATCACGGCTTATGACGAAGGTGCCGGCCTCCATGGGTCTTTGGTTGTCACTATCATGATATCCTCTGACCCTTGGAATACCTAACATGAGGGACTTATGCCAATTAATATACTATACTCATATGGGTCCTTTATTGGTCCAAGATACCTGTGTATATTATATTTGAATATCTCTAGTAATGTCTGTACCTTCCTGTATAGATACTGCAGATAAGCTATGATATTTGCTATATATATAATCTTGTAACCTTTTGCGATCCAGAATCACAGTTCGGGTACTTTTAACTAGTGCGCATGCGCATATGTGCATATGGTTGCTGCAATAGGAAGAGCAGTGAGGGCAGACGTGGATGTGGCGCTAGGAGTGACTGAGCTCCTTGACGTCATGGCACACATGATCTACCCACATGACCAGGCTGGGTCACCTGACTCCCTGTTTAAACCAGGCGCACTTGCTGTACACAGAAGTCATCATTATCCGATCCATGTATGTGAGTCCCCTATCTGATGATACGATCGCACCAGGTGATGATTTAACATCAATACCTTGATATAGAAGTTGCGATTATAGTTTTACCTTAGTTTTAACCTACTTGTGTACACGACCTTGCTACACTTTTCACTTTGTCACGTACAAGGTCTGGATATTGAATCATTCCTGTGATATGGATACAGGTATGTTGTGGCCTTATATGCACTTTCAAATAATGTATATTTTGACACTATTTACTATGATATGATGTATGGTCACATGTTTTGATTAATCGATCACATGATTGTATGTTCCCACCTACTTTGTCTATTTAATGTGATGTGCACACTGGTTATTCATTGCTTGAGAAAGGCCTCATGGAGTAGGCCGAAACGTTGCATCTTGGGAATAGAGTCCACCATTTTCTTCACTGCATTGGAGTGCTGCTTCACTTTTTGTGTTTCATACTTCGTGGGCACATTGTCCTAAGCCTGGAGGGATTGCACCCGTGATTTCATTGAATGACTTGTGCTGCTGTTGTTTTTGTATTTTAGATAGATAGATAGATAGATAGATAGATAGATAGATAGATAGATAGATATAGATATTAGATAAATAGATAGATAGATGTAGATATTAGATAAATAGATAGATAGATAGATAGATAGATATAGATATTAGATAAATAGATAGATAGATGTAGAGATTAGATAGATAGATAGATAGATAGATAGATAGATAGATAGATAGATAGATAGATAGATAGATAGATAGATATGAGATAGGAATGTGAACTCAGCCTAAGAGGTACAGTAGATTGAACCTCTGGCGCTGACTTGTTTATCCCCCCTCTGTCCTCCCTCCTCCTGAATAAACACAATATAACTGGACTGTTGTCTTATTGTCTCCGCTCCTTGGCTCCTTCACCCCTTTTCCTTGGATTATATCTTTGACCCTCTACTCCTCCACGCTATTCATTCTCCTAGTCAGTCCCTCTCTTTTGGCCTCTCTTTTTTTGTCTTCCCTGTCTCACACAGCCTTTCTTCTACAGTCTATGCTGTTTTTTATCTACACTTTCATGACTCATTCACACGTCAGTGTTCGGTCAGTGATTTTCATCAGTGATTTTGAGCCAAAACCAGGTGCAGCTCTAAACACAGAACAGGAGCAGATCTTTCCCTTATACCTTATGTCTGTGGAGGCTCCAATCCTGGTTTTGGCTCACAATCACTGAAGGAAATGACTGACCAAACACTGACGTGTGAATGAGGATTCAGACTGTGCAGGAAAGCACCCCCTAGCCCTAGTTATCTATTTATTCACACATTTCCAGGAGGAACTACAGAGGATTACCATAATGCAGATCTCTAAGAAACAATGTGCAGGCAATATACATTAATCTGACTTGCATTATAGGAGCTCGGATAAGATGCAAGGTACGTCCACACGGGGTGGATAACACTGTGGATTTGCCCCGCAGCGTATTACAGTACCTGCAAAGTGGTTGAGATTTTAGCACATTTTTGACAATTTGCATTACATAGGGTTAAATCTATGACAAATTCACAAAAAATCCGGATGTAACACATGTAGATTTCGCTGTGAATTGTTGTGGAATTTTCTACTACAGATTACACCTCAACTGTTTCCAATACCAACCATCAGAATTACGAATGCAGCTCTGGACTATTATACAGGCCTTATGTATACCAGGTTTGTTTTCTTAAAGTGTGATTAATAACCAAGGCATCTCTTCGTTCAAAACTATCCTGTTGTATTTCCATACTCTCCCCTAAGATCCAGCCGTCATACTTGATGTTCATCGCCTCATATCCAAAGGCTTCTCAGAAATTGCATTCCGATGTTGTTCAGAGGCCAGTTGCCGATAATAGGAATAAGCTGTGCATCGGGAAACTGAATATGTTCTGATGATAAACTAACTGGATCCTCCACCGTACACGCCGACTACTCCCGCTGCTCAGGAATTTCATAAAAGACCATATTTACACCAGCCCTGCAGCATAGTACATACTGGAGGAGCAATGTCTCCAATGCCCCCCGCATTCACAAACAGGTCCCAAAAATTTAACCTATTATCTTCAAGACTATTGGAATTCAAATAGAGACATTTACAAGTCACATTGAATGTGTCAAGAAAAGCCTAATAAGCCTCATAGTCTTATTGATCACACAATACAAAATCTCACACGCTGATGGACAAGCGTCTTTTCTCTAGATGGTTAGAAGTCTGAGTATAAAATAATTAGGGATGAGCGAATCGACTTTGAATGAAACATCCGAAGTCGATTCACATAAAACTTTGTTCCAATACTATATGGAGCAGGAGCACTGTACAGTATTAGAATGTATTGGCTGCGATGAGTCGAAGTTATTACTTCACAAAGTCTCGTGAGACTTTGTGTAATAACTTCATAAATCAATTTGTACTGTAAAAGAACATTTCCCGAATTCGGGTTCTGTTCCAAGGTACCACTTCGCTCATCCCTACTCATCACCCATGATCAGGGTTGCCAACCTTCCTTTCAAAATTTTCTGGACAACTGAACCAAAATTTGCGGACAGACCAAAATTTTTATGGACATACATCACACCCTTTTTTTGAGAACACGCCCCCTTCCACGCCCCAGAATAAAGAGGATTGTTCAGTAGTTAAAAATAAAATATTGCATATGGAAAAGAAATCAACAATTTTCAGCTGTTACATCCCTGCTTCTATTCTGAGTAGCCTTCTATAGTACCCCCAGCTTAGATAGCTCCATGTAGTGCCCCAAGAATTTAGATAACCCCATGTAGTGCCCCAGTAGTTTAGATAGCCTCCTGGAGTTCAGATAGTCCCTGTATTTTCACAGTAGTTTAGATTGCCCCCTGTAGTTCAGTTAGCCCCCACAGTGCCCCCAGAAGTTAGATAGCCCACCTTAGTACAGATAGCCCCCATATTGCCCCCAGAAGTTAGATAGCCCCATTTAGTGCAGATAGTGCCCTCAGTAGTTTAGATAGCCCCATGTAGTGCCCCCAGTAGTTTAGATAGTCCCTTTAGTACCACAGTAGTTTAGATAGCCACCTGTATTTCAGATAGTCCCCATAGTGCCCCTAGAAGTTAGATAGTCCCCTTTAGTACAGATAGTCCCTGTAGTGCCACAGTAGTTTAGATAGCCCCCCTGTAGTTCAGGTAGTGCCCATAGTGTCCCCAGAAGTTAGATAGCCCCCATATAGTGCTCCTGTGCCTCAGCAGTGAAATAAAAACAAAAATGACATACTTACCTGATTCCTTAAAGAAGAACTCCTGCAAAAAATGTTATTCCATGTCTTGCTAGAAATGTACATGATGTAATCTGTAGTGAATGTCATTTTCTTACCAGTGTCTGTATTTTTGACTTATATAATCCTGAAGTTTCTTATCTGTGTCATGTGACTAGGAATTAGACCCACCAACTCACACAGAGAATTATGTGTGAACAGGAAGTCTAATTCTCTATGCATTCCTATGGGAGCCTCACTTTCAGTCTCATAGGAATGAATAGAGCAGTGACTGGCTTCCTGTCCTGGGTCAGTTGGAGGTCAGGGAGTTGGTCACATGACCCAGCTACAATAAGAAGAGAGGGGATAGCTCACAAATACAGTCTCTGATAAGAAGATGACATTCACTATAGATTATATCATGCACCTTTCTAACAGGTCAGAGAATAAAACATTTTGCAGGAGTTCTTCTTTAAGTTCTCCATGCCACTGTAACCCTGTCCCGGCGATTCTCCCGCTTGCCTCATGCGCCTCGGCTCCTTCTGCGCAGCTGCTGCCCGGCCCTCAGGTACTCCTTGCGCCTGCCGGCGGCTGCCTGCCCTCTCCGAGTGGGCCAGCGCTGCCGGAACTTCTCTTTCTGCAGTATGCATGCGCAGTACAGACTTCGGGGTTTCAGCCCAAAAATTAAAGGACTGTATTTCTTTCTGCCGGACGCTACGGACGGCAGAGAAAAACAACCTTTTTTTTGTGGACTGTCCGTAAATTTACGGACGGTTGGCAACCCTGCCCGTGATATTTCGTGAAAAGAAGTCTCTTGGATTTTCTCTAAGCATGTCTAAATTCTCTTGGCTAAATTGCTGGCGACAAGTTTTTTGCTCACGCATCAACATTTGTGGCACTCACCGGATACTGACCTTTGACATCATCAAAACATCATGAATGATACTGGAAACTGTGCCAACTGAAATGTCTAAATCATGAGCTATAACACTGACTTTGACCCAACGAGCTTCAAAAATCATGGCCTCCACTTTATGGCAGATTTCCTCTAAAGATGCTTTGACAGGTTGCACTGAACGGGGGTCATCACCATATACAGCAATCATCTTTTTTGGATTTCTTTAGGCTTTTCTTCCTTTGTAAGGAATTTTATCACAGAACAAAGCTCCAAATTCCTCACTTTCTTGGTAGACCCGCACTGTACTGCACTTGCCATCCTGTCACTTGCAGTGCTTTCATCAGACTGAACTGCTACTGTATGTGTTGCATCTCCAGACATGTCTCAACCTGCATAGACAAGCTCAGCTATCTAACAATAACTGAACATGCTGAGGTAGATAACTTATTGAACACCCCTCGTATATGTGTATGTATACAACAGTCTTGTCATGTCCCACAGTGACAAGCAGGATGATGTAATGCCAAAATAGTCTCCACAACTGAGGATTTGCTCAATTGATCTGAGGACAACTTCAGAACAATATTGTGTTCACCCTCTGTATACACCAGACGCCCTATAATGGTGATGCCTGTCCCAAGAATAAGACTTGCCTGTGTCCTTTAGCAGTGCTGTTACTTGTACACTTCACTTGCTATCTGAATCTATGCTGACAATACTTAGTATCTGGAAGTGTGCTGTCCCAGCTATGGCATCTAATTCATTTTGTTGTCAGTGTTGTATTTGTTAACCAATATTCTTAGTGTACTTTGCTGCCATGTATTGGCCATTGTTATATTTGATTTTATGAAGTTATCTATGCAGTAATTAATTTGTTATTCATCCTGCAATTCCTTCTCTTGTGTGAGCTCACATCCTGTGTCCTACAGTCCTTTCCTGTTGACCTCTATCATCATTTCTCAAGGTACATTCAATAAATTACCTAATGGCATCTCTTTCACTGGAATTCTACTGGTGTTGGTAGGGAAATGATTATAGCGAGTTCATTATCTTCCATTGCATGTACAAGAGATTGCCACTCATACTCATCAGAGACTTATCTCACATACATTGGTGGCAGAAAAGAAAGACTAGGCCATAACTTTTCCTCTTGTGGCTCCAGTTCTCCACTCTGCTCAGTTACCTGGGTGTTTAGCCCTGACTGAGCTACACACCCGATCTCTGCACACAAGTGCATACACTGGAGCAGTATTCTCTGATGCCTCTTCCCTGTCATCCCGACTAAGGATTTGGTGCCATCTGCTGGCTGCTACATTGCTTGTAGATCATGAAATGAATGCAGTACAATTACCAGCAGTCTTATATAAATTCACAAATAACATTGTGGTCTTGTTATTTGTGCCAAATCACAAACTGATCGCTCCAACATCTATCTGGGACTCATCCTTCTTAGGCATAGTCATCCTTCATCTCCAGCTTTGTCTGATCTGTAATTCGTGCTGGTTGGACATGAGCTGGGGCTCATGTAAACAAGATCAGCGGGTTGTCCTCCCCTGCAGTCAATGCAGTACAGGATTTATAAGTCAGTAGGACTCTTCATATTCCTTAGGACAGGATTAGAATTCCTAACCAATGTGTCTGAAGAAATGGAAACTGAGTCACAAGTGTTCAAGGCCTCCAGCAGATGTTCCTTGCTAGATCTGAAGAAGAAGAAAGGATGTTTGCAGTGTGGCTGTGTCATCTGTTCATGATTCAGTTTGGTGCAGACAATAAAGACGGAGAAAGTAGCCTCGTGAGCAATGCAAGTGCATGCAGAATGTTAGCTCTTAAAGAGCATCTATCAGCAGGATCAAGCAGGCATAATGCACAGGAGTCATCTGCGCTGCTGAGGAAGCAGTTGCAATGCGCATGTAACGATAGTTTAAACTACAGCACAGTGACGAGATTGCAGGGCCAGGCAAAAATTAAAGGGGTTGGCCCATCTCACACATTGGTGGCATATCGCTAATGTCACATAGGTTCAGGTCCCAAAATGGGGCCCCCAAAGTAAACTTCTATGTGAGTTCCAGAAATAGCTGAGCACTGGCTCGGCTATTTCCAGACCTCCCATAGAGGTAAATGGAGAGGTGGCAGAGGTGTACTCTCCTTCACTTTGGGGACCCCATTCTATAGACAGATGCAGGTCCAAGAGATGTGGGTGAGATGGGCCAACCGCTTTGAAGGGAAGGACCTGTCACCTCTTCTGACATATCTGTTTTAATAACGCTATGCATTTATCATGTAATTGTTATGGGGCATATTTTCATATAAGTTTATGTTGCGCCAATTCTCTAATATTCATACCAGAAGTTTATGGATACATTTCCAGCAGTTTTCAATAAAGTTCCTCCTAAGTGTTACCAGTTTAGAATGTGTCCCTGCACAGTCTAACACTGGCAGCATTAACTGTATAGTGTCAGGCTGTGTATGGACACCCCCCAATTGGTAACACTCAGCTGGACCTTTATGGGATACTGCTGGAAATGCACTTATAAAATTCTATAAGGAATAACATAGGAAAGACACAACATACATGTATATGAAAAGATGATCCAGAATTGTTAATAAGCGGAGAATGCAAGTAGTTATTGAAACAGAGACGTGAGGAGAAGTTAGAGTCATCTTTAATGTAGACATTCCTTTTAAGTTGGAACTTACTGGCAAATCTTACGAATACATTCTTATAGATTCAGTATGGTTTTAAGTTCCAAGATGTGCACCTGGATGGAAGACCAGAAAGCTACGGATATGAGCAACAGTACACAGCAGAGATTTCCAGCAAGGTTTATGTCACTTGTACAATATTTTTTTTATATATTAAATCTCATTGAACATGTTTTTCTCTTTTACAGATTGTTATCTGCAAGTCCAGTGGCCGAGTTTGGGGTGGCCGCAACACTACGCTGGTTCCCCTGGACACCGTCAAGGTGTCACCATATTTTGCTGCTCTCTGGAGGGGATGGTAAGGAGTGGTGCACCCCAATGGGAAAAAAGTCCAGAGAGTGAGGGTCTGCAGTAAACCAGTGTGCTTCTTTACTGAAAGAAGTCAAGTGCAAAACAATACAGACGAGGCAAAGGCCTGCTTCTCCAGTCTCCTGGGCAGAAGAAGGGTTCATGCTGAGGAAAGGCCTGAGCTAGTTGTCCCTCTGTCTGGTTTTCTGGCCAAAGGCAGAGTCTCTTCTTCTAAGCACTGATCCCTATCTGCAGAACACTTGGGGCACTTACTGCTCTCCTTATATACAGTTTCTAGCTGAACCAGAACCTTCTAGTGGGAGGTGTGGAGTGGAGAAACACAGCCCAATCAGAAACAGAGTTACAATTTTCATCTGTCATAGACTTGCATTAGAACTTCAATAATTGTCAATGGGAATGAGAAAGGAGTTTTTCCAGACAAAACAAGTCTTCTAACATAGCTAGACCAGACATCCAAAAGGTCATTCTGTCTGGTTTTGGTGGTAAACAAGTCTGTTTTTTTCCCTCCAAAACGCACTCTTCTTTAAACCTTATGGTAACTGTGGAAAATATTAGCTTCTCATTATTAGCTAGAAAGTCCCAAAAGTCTCTCAGTATTCATTAACCCGTTCCACAGTGCTGTGCTAACACAGTGCAAATGAACAGGATATATAGCACTACAAACATATAAAATGCAGTATTAAACAGTATAAGCCAATGCAAGTTAACCCTTAAAAGTGCAATAAAGTAAGGAATTGTTGACTTTGTATAGGGGAAATAGGAGCAAATGTCTGCAAACGTCCAGATTTCAAAGTACCCCTGCTCCAGGGAACTACACACGTGTCACACTAAACATTATTTGATCCATTTCAGTTTGTCTGAAAAACCTGCAGTTAACAAGGGGAGAAAGTTGTCGTCATTGTGGAAGGTTCTAGAACATGTTTAGATAATAGGTAGAGCTGTGATCCACCAACTCCCACTCTATATACTATAATCCAGGCCTTACTACAACCCCCCTAGGCTACGTGCCTTGTTACAAATGTATTACCTGCTTCAGATGAATTCATAGCCCCATGTGAGCCGATGCAGCAGGTGCCGACGTGCAGAGAAGGTGTGGGGGTGGAAAAGGAGATCATAGGAGTGGTGCCTGCAGCAATGAGGGTGGTTGTAGTGCTACAGCACTACCGGGGCAGTGGGTAAAGTGAATGGATGTGTGCAACGCTTCTACCCCTTGGGGCACACCCTGGATATTGGGCTCTCCTGCTTGGTGGCTGCTAGGGTGCCCCTGATGATGGATGGGTAGCAGGGTGCAAGGCAGGAAGACAGTTGGAAGGCTCAGCAGATGGTGGGAGGCAGTGACCAGGCCAGCTTGGTTATAACAAATAAAAGTCTCTTTACTGAGGATGATGGGTGTCACAGTGCAAATACAAGCAGTAGACACAGTTCTCAAGTATCTCACAGAGTAGCCTTTTTTTTCCAAAATGCTGTGTTTATGGATGGATATGGTGGTGGTCATCACTGAGTCTCTTTCTATAGGTACATGCCGTCATTCCAGATGACCAAAAGTGTACAAACTATCGATATTTTTCTACAATGCCCAACTGCTATGTGTAGTCCAAGATCAGAAGTGTGGTGGTTGTCTAAAGCAATAAACTCTTATCACATGCAGTAAAGTCTACAGCCATATGCGTGCGTTACCTCTACTGTCTCTGTCCAAGTTCTGTCACTTATGGTCCTCAGCCTTCTGCAGATATGTAAGACATCTTTCTCTTAGAGGTTGGTTTTTAGTAAAGTGGCTTCTCTGGCAGCTTTAAATCACACATAGATGGTGTCTCTCAGGATCCACTCACAGGCTTCTCCTCTGGCCTAATTGTCAGCGGCACACACTAGACACGTCCCCCTCGTGCTTGTTCACCAGAAGACTCACTAACCAGGGGAAATGGAACCAGCACACTACCCAGAAACTAACACTAAGAACTGCCAATTACAGTAACTGTTTCCTACCCATACATAGCCTATTTGGATTACATGGTGCATAGATCATAGCATCACAGTAAACATTTCAACAGCTTTAGTAGTCAACCATAACATTAATCCTTTAGCAGTGAACCAGTAGGTCACTGCAGATATAAATAATAATATTAAAGTCTACCAACAGTATTGGGACACCTACAAGAGCTTTTGTGACATCCCAGTCTAAATCCATAGACATTAATATGGAATTGCTCCCCCTTTGCTCTTGTAGGAGGGCTTTTTACAAGATTTTGGATTTTGTCTTTAGACATTTTTGCCCATTCATCCAGAAAACCCTTTTTAGAGGTCAAACACTGATGTTGGATGTGAAGGCCTTGCTCTCAGTCTCAGTGTCTGGTCTAGTTTATCCCAAAGGGGTTTGATGGGGTTGAGGTCAGGGCTCTGTGTGGCTGGTCTGGGGCACAGACATGCTGGAAAAGGGTTTTCCCTAAACTGTTCCTACAAAGATAAAAGCATACAATTGTCCAAAACGTCTTGGCATGTGGAAGCATTAAGATTTCCCTTCACAGGAACTAAGTGGTTGAGGCCAATATTTTTGTGCTGATGTCAATATCAGATGAGGTTTGGACTCTACAGTTATGGAGTCAGTAGAGGGTTTCTGACTTTCATGCACTATGGAGGAGATTTATCATTCCCTGAGTTGTCTGAAAAGTGGTGTTAAAAAGTCACAGGTGCGACTTTTAAAAAAATTGGCGCATCTCCTCTTTTTCTCTGTCCTCGCCAGATATCTGTCATAGATATCTGTTTAGGCGCATGGACTGCCGGAGGAGGCACCTAATTTATGAATTTATAACGAGACATGCACCTCATCATAAATTAGGCGCATCCTCTGGCAGCACAGGGGATATCAAGACACGCACAGAAAGCGCCAGTCTTGATAATCTCCCCCTAGTTTTCTCAATACTCTTGTGACCCTTGTAACTTTACATGGTCTCCACTTTGCATTGCTTTGGTTCCTAGACGCTTCCACTTTACAATAATGCCACTCACAATTGGTGGTGGAATATCTAGCAAGGAAAAACATTTCAGGAACTGACATGTTACAACAGTGGCATCCTATTAGGGTAGGTTCATGTGGAGGATTTTGTTCATGACAAAATCTGCCACGTATCTCATGGCACGCTGTGCTGCGGTTCCTGTGAGGGTTTTCATGTGGACCGTTCTAAGTTTAGCTCCATTGAATTGGAAAGACAATGAAGATAAATTACAAATAATTGATTTCTCAGTATTCAATGACTGTCCGGAATGGGATGTTAGTCATAAAGGACCATAAAAGTTAGTTTATGTACGGGAACTGAACACCGCGTGGTTTAACAAGTATCAGATCTGAAGATTCTGGCATGAGAACAATGGTATTTTTGAAGGAAATTAAAAAGGAAAGAAGATGCTTTATAGAAAAACACCCCCAAGTGGTTCCTTTATAGAACTGCATTGTGAAAAAGACATCATCTGCGGCATAATTCCAAGGTAAGCAAGCAATCACGTGGTATATGCCATATAGCAGGGATGTCAAACTCGTGACCCTCCAGCTGTCGCCCGGAAAGCCTATGAGGGTATGCTGAGAGTTGTAGTTTTGAAATAGGTGGAGGGCCATGAGTTTGACATGCCTGCCATATAGGTAAGCTCATACTTCTGGCATCAACAAAGTGAGACCTACCTCAAATAACTGAGCACATCATGGCGTTATCCCTGTCTAAGGCCTCATTCAGACAGCATATTGCACGTCAGTTTCAATTTCAACAATTTTTTTTTTTTTACATAAGGAGCAGTAATGTTTAAAAAAAAAAGTATGACTCATCTCACTAATCCCCCGCTGCTGCTGTTCTGATACTTACTGGGTCTCCATTTCCTGGTCCCGGCTCTACACACATGTAATGGCAGTGATTGGCTGTGCCAATCGGGCATCTCCTGCTATTTCCTGGATGTTGAGCCAGGACTAGGAAATGGTAACCAGTGATGACCCCCTAAGCATCAGACTGGCAACGTTGGGGAACAGAAGGGTGAGTAATGATTTTTTTTTTTTTTTAAATAAACAATTTCTATATTAAAAAATTAGTTATCTATTTTTTTTATCCCACTTAACAAGCCCTTTAATGATGAGACTCAACTGAATAATTTTAGTTAACTACTATATAATTTTACTGGAATAATTTTCATTTTACATCTTTTTCGTTTTACACCACCACCTTTTAGGAGGTATTGGGAGCAGTGGTTACGTGAGGGCACGCACTAGTAGAGAGGATCGATTGATCTGCCGTCAAACATGAGCAGCTCCCACAGTTTCATTGTCCTCCATCCAGACACCGGCCACTGCCAGGACCATTTCCAGACACTTAGCAGAAGGAAATTTGGCATCATGGCTCCCATTTACGTGTATTACTATTGACAGCCAGCCACTATTGCCTTTGTTTGCAGTGATGTCGTGAACGAGAAGCCTGGACTGCTACGGACTGGAACTATATCATCTTTAGCGATGAATCCAGGTCCGGTTTGGGATCCCATGATGGTCGAATATAGAGGCCTCATGGTGAGCTCTTCACTTCTACCCTTGTTGTGGATCGACATACTGCCCCAACTACTGGTGTGATGATCTGGGAAGCCATCATATATGACAGTCGGTCACCCCTAGTATTGATATGAGGGACAATAACAGCTTAGTGATACGTGCAGGACGTCCCGTGGCCTCAGCAGGATAATGCTCGCCAACACACAGCAAGGGTTTCCCAGGAATGTCTCCACCAGATTACAACACTTCCTTGTCCTGCCCGGTCCCAGGTTTATCACCAGATGAAACACCAGCTTCAGCAACCTGAGTGTGCAGGATCTACAGGCCCAGCTGCAACATCTGTGGGCAAATGTGCCACAGGATACCATAGGGAACATGTATGCCTCCATGTCCAACCGTATCTCATCTAGTATCCAGGTTAGAGGAGGCCCAGTAGGGTCCCAGAACCTCTATTCACCAATAAACTTCTCCACTCTAATATTGTAATCACTTCCATATATCATTACGTTCACACAAAAAGTTTCATTCCAACGACTCCTTCTCGGTGTGGGATTTGGGGATTTTTTTTTTTGCTCCCATTGGACTCCACGTTTGCTCCAGAGCTTGCGGCCGCCAGTAACAGGCAGCAGCTGTACAGCTCTTCACATCTGAATAAAATGGCTGCCATATAGTCACGTAGTTGGATGTAAAAGGGGTTCCAGATCCTCCTGTTATTAATCCTCTCAGTGAAATGACACACAGAGAAGTCCTTCTTGGTGTGGTATTTTTTTTTTTTTTTTTGTGCAATTGGACTCCACGTTTGCCCCGGAGCTTGTGGCCTCCAGTAACAGGCAGCAGCTGTACAACTCCCCACATCTGAAAAAAATGGCTGCCATATAGTCACGTAGCTGGATGTAAAAGGGGTTCCTGATGCTCTCAGTGAAATCACACACACAGAAGTCCTGACTCTGATTCCCCTTTACCTCATATATGTGTGAGCACTGGAGCTCAGAAACATGTGTCATTTCAATTACTCCAGCTGAACACTGGAGGCTTTTGTACGTCTGGCAATGAAACGTAGTAAAATGAAATTCCACGTGTGCAGCAGAGATGTGTAAGGAGGGCCGCTCCCCAGAGAAGACACCGGAGAAAGTATAGTCAAAGATTTTATTAGGCCGAACATGTGGGAAAATGGCTTTCCTTAAAGTGGAACCATCACTACAACCGTCTGCTTCATATTTATTAAAGGATATATTCATCTTTACAACCAAATTTTAAAATCATTCCGAGGCATCCGACATTAAAAAGAAGTCTTAAAGAGGACCTGTCACCTCTCCTGATGTGTCTGTTCTAGTATGACTTTGAGTTGTGCCATTCCTCTATTATTCCTACTAGATGCTAATGAATGGACTGCCAGCAGTCTGCAATAAAGGTTGATATGTGTTTACCAGTTGGGGAGGAGGGGTTCCCTGCACAATCTGGCTCTAGAAGGACTGATTGGATAGTGTCAGACTGTGCAGGGACACACACCCAGACAGACCTTTATAGCTGACTGCTGGTAATTCATTCATAAACTTCTAGTAAGAATAATAAAGGAAAGGCACAACATAGAGAATAAGAATAGATGCTCTAGAGTAGTTATTGCATGGGGAATGACATGTTGAACAGAGGTGACATGCCCTCTTTAATTAAACAGTCACGTGTCTTTGTGTCTACAGCCCCTATGCAGACCTATGAATCTCTATGGCAATGATCAGCAACCTCTGACACTCCAGGTGTTCTGGAACTACAACTCCCAGAATCCTCCTTTCACTTCTGTAGCAGTTACAAGAGCAGCTAAGTGTACATGCTGAGAGTTGTAGTTTCACAGTAGCTGGAGTGCCGAAGGTTGCTGATCCCTGTTCAGTGCAAACAGGATCAGATTCAGTGGTAACTGGTAGTAAGGTTGGGTTCTCTTATGATAAACCCACCACTAGGTGGCAGCATTTTCTCTAAATATGTCAATTTTGGATGATGAAACCCTACAAATAAAAAGTAAATGGCACCAGAAGACACTGATATCGTAGGGTTAGAGATAAGACCCTAAAGCAGGGATGCGTAATCTGCAGCCCTCCAGCTGTGAACGGGCATGACGGGAAGTGTCGTTTTGCAACAGGTGGAGGGCCGCAGGTTGAGCATCCCTGTCCTAATGGATAAGACCCTAAAGAAAATACTAGGAAGGTGTAGTTTCAATGTAGATTTATTAAAATTGGTGCAAAGCAAAACTGGCTTAGTGGCCCCTAGCAACCAAAGTGAGCCTTTCATTTTCCAAAGGAGCTCTGAGAAATGAAAGGTGAAATCTGATTGGTTGCTAGGGGCAACTAAGCCGGTTCTACTTTATACCAGTTTTGATAGATCTCCCCGAATAAATGGGTTGTCTCATCATAGACAATGGGGGCATATTGCTAGGATATGCCCCCGTTGTCCTATAGGTGCGGGTCCCACTGCTGGGACCCGCACCTATATCGAGAACGAAGCCCCGAAAGTGGTGGAGGGTGCATTGCATTAATTTTCTATGGAGCAGCCAAAAATAGTTGAGCACTGGCTCGTCTGTTTCCGTCAGGCACATAGAAGTGATTGAGAGCGGTGGCCGGTCATGCACGGTGCACTCCCATTCTATTCTATGAAGAGAGTGCTTGATGGTGGCCGGACCGGCGTACTCCAGCCACCACCTTGCAGGGCTCAGTTCCCGATATGCCCCCATTGTCTGTGATGAGACAACCCCTTTAACTACAATGGTGACCCATAGAATCCTGCCAACATTTTACACTTGCGGCAATACAAAAAAGAAGGAAGATTGTCTCTGCAGAGTCACCTCATTGTATAAGTTAGATCACTTTTATGGAATAATTTACTGTTAAAGAAAGCACAAGACTGGGGTCAGACAGAGGAAACATCATCCGCTGAGCATAATGGAGACCGATAGTCTGTGGCCTGAGGTTACACACAGCGAGCACTAACCTCTCCATTAGGCCCCATTCAGACTGTACACGGCGTGTACAATGTTTCACTGTACGGCAGCGGCCTCAGGAAGCACACGGCGTCATAGCAACCAATGACACCGTGCGCTCCCGTCATCTGGGGCAGCACAGGCCGGGCTTTCACGGCCCGTATACGGCCGTGAAACACGGTCGTCTGAATGGGGCCTTAGAGGAACATCGGACAAGGTTGCTGGTTGTGCTAATATCCATGATGGACAATTCTATGGCGATGAAGAATTCTATGGCGATGTATACCTTAAAAAACCAGACCAATGTTTCCAGATCTTCACATACACCTTGATCGGCTCAGATCTGTCTTTACACGGCCAAAAATGGGAAAAAGTCCCTAAAGAGATCAGAAAATTCCTAGGAATGGAAAAAGTCAGTCACAGACTGAACGTAGTGATGATTGGTAGGAAAAATCCCTGTCAAGACCTAATTTCATTGTCAGATTTTCTAGTTATTTCCATAGATATAAATTAGTGGCTGCAGGATTTACATGTCAGAGTTTTTAAGGGGAAACGTATCTGAGGGTGAAATGGGATAGAGGAGGAGATGCCGAATCCGGGATATACAGTGTTTGGATTGGATTCAATATTTTCATGTAAAAAGCTGTATAAATTCTGCCAGGACTCCTAAAGAAAGCCTGAGAGTCCCAACCACTCACCCTCACCCCTTTAGAGAAAGCCCGTCCCCATCCCCACACAAAGTGACAGCTCTACATCTATATAATCTCATATACAACAAGCTGGCAGTCACTGTGTCTAGCCAGGGGAAGCTGGACTCCTTTCTGAGAGTCCTGGCAGCATTTACACAGCTCTTCACATGTAAATCCTGAATCAAGTCGAGACACTGGATTTCTCTTATCCAAATTGGACTGTTCCTGGGGCGGCTTCTCCGTGTACCATCACATATTCCCAGGATTTGGACCTTGCAAAGTGGTTTACTGGTGGCCTGTCCCCCATCTTTATTCATTTGCAAGTTTTTAGGGTTTTTTTTTTGCACCAGTTTTGATAAATTTCCCCCTATGTGTCTCAGCAGTCGGGGACTGCACTCTGTAACTTTACGTGGTCTCCACTTTGTGGCTGAATTGCTGTAGTTCCAGACGCTACCACTTTACACCAGTCACAGTTAACTGTGGAATATCTAGGAGGGAAATAATTTTAACAAACTGACTTGTGGCAGTGGTGATGTCCTATTACAGGACCACACTCAATTCAGTGAGCTCTTTAGAAGGACTCATTCTTTCATAAATGTTTGTAAAGGCAGACTGCATGGCCAGGGCCTGGATTTTATACACCTGCTGCAACAGTGCTGAATGAAATACCTGAATTCAGTGATTAAGACGAGCGTCCCAATACTTTTCTCCATATACTATATACAAGGGGAGGCAAAAGTCTGGACACCCCCTTTTAACTGGTGTAATTTGCAGAAAATTGACTTCTAATGTGTGTTGATTGCAAGGGAGGCTGCATTATCTGGTGGAAGAAACATTTTTGGCCACCATTTTGAAATCAGCCATTTTACAATCAGCTCAGGTTTTACCAATGTGGAGGGGTCCATATGATATATCATTCTTGGCTAGATTTTACTCAGAAATGCACTGTAGATGTCAGTTTTGACCCATTTAGGAGTTAAAGGGGTTTTCCGAGACATTACAACTGATGACCTATTCTCTGGATAGGTCATCAGTATCTGATCGGTGGGGGTCCGACACTGCGGACCCCCACAGATCAGCTGTTTGAGAAGGTACCGGCCTTCTTACAGCTTAGCCTAGGCCATGTGACATCACATTCATCGGTCACATGGCTTAGGTGTAGCTCATCCCCATTGGCACAGCCGCTATCAAGTGGACGACGCTGAACTTGGCGAGCTGAGAGAAGGCTGTGGCGCTACTGCGAGTGCCGGTGCCTTCTTAACATCTGATGGGTGGGGGTCTTGGGTGTTGGGCCCCACCGATCAGTTACTGATGACCTATCCAGAGGTCACAGCTCTGTAGGATTCACCATTTCAGGCGATAGGCTAACCTCTGCAGGTTCTTCTCCCGGAGAAAAGGCTTTCTTGTTAGCACCAGTTTGAGAGTCACCTTAGTAGATGTTATGATAAACACGGAGCCAAAGTGTAAAATATCATGCACAGATTTATTGTTGCACATGCACATATTACATAGCATGACATTCCCATGTAGAATAGTACACGTACAGCAAGTGCTCCAAGATCACATTAGATGTCCACAGCATGAAATTTTTTCCTCGGATTTTCAATGGTTCATCTGCAATTCAAAATTTATTCTCAAAATATCCAAAATATTGTATACACCATTCATTCACAGTCATCCACCACGGTATCACAGACTAGGTTCATGAAGACGGCAGACGTCTGCTGGCTTCTAGCTGCCGAGACTCTCTGAAGGACGGGGAGCCGAGCCTCACAGCTTAACAACATAGACGATGGGATGAAGGTCATCGTTCCAGCCCTTAAAAGCCGTCCCAAGTGCAATATTTTATAAATCCCCGCCAAATAAATTAATGACACATGTAATGAATGATGTCTGATCCACCATGTGAAGTATACTCACTCTATGATGTGCCTTCAGGCCCTGGGCAACACAGGAACATGAAAACGTGGGCCTTGGTGCAGGACCTGGTTTGGGCACACATCTCCACACCCGTCATGATACCCATCTCACATATTAGGAATCATTGACTGTTACCAATACAGAAAATGTCCCACAATTTGGCAAATAGGCCATGCTGGTGATTCTGCAGCCATAAGGCAAGGGAGATTGAACTGAAAAGTAGGAGACCATGATGTGCCTATGGTCCTTTCAAGCTTGTCCACAGATTTTAAATTTAGAAAAAAAATCTGATTAATAATGCAGGCTATGGTATGGTACATGGCTGGATCCCTCAGGGACCACCTGCTGGTCATGTTTTCAGGATTTCCTTAGTATTGAGCAGGTCATATAATTAGTGTCCATGTGCCAGGACTTACCACAGATGTTCATTCTGTGGGATATTCTCAAATCATGACCGGTAGGTAGGCCCTGAGGACTGGAGTTGAGGAATACTGGTATATGGCATAAATGGTGACAAGATGATTTTCCCTCCCCAGCTGGTAGTATAATGCCTGTTGAGCTTTAACCACCTAACTGTTTTGCCTGAGTCCAGCTCGGGCAGGGGGAAAAATAGTTAACTGGAGGGGAGAGGGCTGCTTTAGATGCTGCTATCTCCTGAATGGTGGCAGCTAGCAACATGCATCTGGTCTTGTTTGAAAACTGACATTCCAGGCTTTCATACAAGACCAATGACTGCTAAAGTCCAAGCAGAGGAGAAATCACTGTTAGAAATCGAGTCGGGAATAATCGCAAGTAAAACCTGTTTTTACTTTCACTTTTAGCTGCATTCACAGCATCCCGATTTCTATTAGTGATATCTCCACCTGTAATGAACATATTGCATACTGCATTTTGGTATTGTCTGAAAGCTTGGAATGTCCGCTTTCAAACAAGAATAGTTGCATGTTTTTAGCTGCTACCATTCAGGAGATATCACCATCTAAAACAGCCCCCCCCTCCAGATAGCTACGTTTCCCACTGCTGAAGCTGGACTGGGGCAAAACAGTTAGGTGGTTAATGGGATTGGGTAGCTTAGAAAATCCAATGTCATACACCCTATTAGGGAATCATGAGTTAAAGGGGTTCTCCAGGAATGATTTCTAGCTCATGAGGTTTTTTTTTTAACTTTCCTCTGGATCAACTTTGCTGGGTAACAGGAATGAACTGGATGGACGTATGTCTTTTTTCAGCCTTACACACTCCCATCACCCCCATCGATCAGCTCGGACAAGCGCTACAGAGTATTCCAAGCACAGCACCGTACATTATATAGTGGCTGTGCTTGGTATTGCAGCTCAGTCTCATTCACTTGAATGGGACTGACCTGCACAAATGCCATGTGACAGAAGAACGTGATGTCACAGGTTGAGGAGGCGGCTGCAGGCCCCTTTAACCCTCTAACTGTTTTGCCAGAGTGGAGCTCCAGCAGTGGGAAAAGTAGCTAACTGGAGGGGGGAGGGCTGCTTTAGATGCGGCTACCTCCTTAATGGTAGAAACTTGCAACTGGTCTTGTATGAAAGCTCACAGTCGTCCAGGCTTTCATACAAGACCAAAATGACAGCAATATGTTCAGGACAGAGAAAGATATCACTGATAGAAATCGGGATGCTGTGAATGCAGCTGAAAATGAAAGTAAAAACAGGTTTTACTCGCGATTATTCCCGACATGCATGTTTCTAGCTGTTACCATTGAGGAGATATCGCCATCTAAAGCAGTCTGCCCCCCTCCAGTTAGCTAGTTTTCACACTGCCCGAGCTGGACTTGGGCAAAACAGTTAGGTGGTTAAACATCTGGTCGACAGGGGTGCTAGGAGTCGGACCCCCATCGATGACTTCTACTGTGAAGTCATCAGTATTTAAGTCTCAGAAAACCCCTTTAACCTAACCCTGTTCTTTGACACACTCCTAGTCAAGGGGTGGGTGGGCCTCACTATTATCAAGACCACTGATCTCTGTAGAAGAGTGCCATCTAGTGGGCAAAACTGTGTGATATCTTGGATTGTCTGCAGTGTTTTGCAAGGATCTTTGGACTCACCGGTAAAGGCATTTATTGTCTGCACAGTAGACCAGATTCATTATGTCACATCCGGGAGACTAACAGTATGACACATTTACAGCTTCAGTGCTGCTGAAATCAATTTAAAGGTCTATGAGCTGAGCACAATGGCGACTTCTCTCCATGCTGTGCTATTGTGTCTGGCATTTTTTAATGAAATCTGCGACGCTCGCCCCTGAGCCTACAACACAGTGTGAACATGGTCCTACACAGTTAACAAATAGAAAAGGTTGAGAAACCTTGTAAAATGGTGACTTGTCTTGTAATGATACCAAGTTACAACCCATTTGGTAGCTCGGAGCTGCATTCACAGTTTAGCAGGCTTCAGAGCTGAAATCGTCTAGCATTCATTTCTGGCTCAAAGTCTGAATTCTGTAAATTGTAATCTTCACAACAGGCAATGCACTTTAATCCGATGCATTATGGAAACTCAGCCATACTTTTGGGGCTGTGTCTGACCACAAGTTTTTTGCCCAAATTGTGAATGCAGCTCTGGAGTAGAATACAGGCTGTAACTCTGAATAAGGAACACAGTGTTCATCAACTAACTGTATGCAAGTTAAAAAAATAGTTATACCTCCAAAGGTAAAACTCCCTAAAAGGCCTTATACACACGCAACCATATCAGTTTTGAGATCTGAAAACTGTGGATCCACATATGGATCGGCATTCATATGTCCATTCAGCAAAAGACAGAACAAGTCCTATACTTGTCTGCAACAGACAGACCTATTAAAGTCAATGGATCCACAAAAAATGCAGACAGTGCCAGGACAACATCCATATTCAAGGTTTGCGGACAACAAAACGGATAGGGTCATGTGTGTGTGGCCTAAATTCTATATAAAAGGGCATAACAAAGCAGTTCAGAGGGCTGAACCCTTAGAGAACACCTCACGGTTGCCCATATTTAAAGGAGTTATACCCTGAATCATTTTTATACCAAAAATCCTGAACCGCTGTTAATACCAGTTTTAAAGTCACTTGCAGTTTTTTCAAGCAAGTCCACCAGCACACAGCTCATTAGATGGATGTGCACATTGCTATGCTCTTTGACCACCTGGTGGCGCTATACCAGGTCAGTAAATTTCACTGGATCATTATTTAACATCATACTTTTTATGATGTATAACAATGACATCTCCTTTAAGACTAGCAAGTTCCATGCATTGGACTTGCAGGGTGTGTCGGCGAGAGCCCCCGTCCTGACCTCCCAGCAGTGACGAGGGTCACATAGCATTAAATTGATTTACGATACTATATAACCCTTACAGTTCTGGAATGTATTGAATAACACTGACATAATGCTGCCATTGTTATCTAATACATTCCAGAACTGTAAGGGTTACATAGCATCATAAATCAGTATAATGCTATGCGACCTGTCAGTGCTGGGAGGTTAGGACAGGAGCTGCTGCATTCTGACGCTGTCAGTCCGATGCGTGGGACTCGGACTCGCTCATGTGAAAGTAGCAGACACCAGAAGACAATAGGTTTGATTCAACTGGATCTTCTCTGAATATAGATCTGGAACGGTGCCCATAGATATTTTTTCCACTTTGTGCAGCAGTTATTGAATCACATAAAAGCTTATAGAGTCACTGGATGCTACAAATATGGAGGAAAAGGAATATCGGGTGTATCCTGGCCAGTAACATTTCATGTGCTTCCACAATGAATGAATGAATGTTGATGAGCAGGAAGGTTGGTGAACACATGAAGGACATTATAATGGAATGTCGGAGAAAACCGTATCATACGCTCGCACTTAATACACATGCCGAAACCTCTTAGCTCCTCCCCTGCTTACAAAAATAAATAATTGTTAAAAAATAAAATCTACCCCATCCCAGTCTATTCCCACTGCCTCTAGTCACCTCGTTATCTCCTGATATACACAGGCCATTTATGTGGACTAAACAAAATGGCTGCTGATGTCTTAAAAGTGCTAAACTGCCTGGACGTAGGCAAATTCCTGCCACAAGTGTGGCTATAATGTGAATGCGTACCTATCAGGGGCCCATCAGAAGAGTTAGTGGGCGAGCCTGCACTATAAATGGGCTGGTGTAACATTCAGGTGAACGTGCAGGGCGTGTAGCGGCACCGATTATACTGAACTAAAGAATAGGAGTGGACATCAGGTCCTTAAAGGGGGTGTCCAGGATTAGAAAAACATGGATGCTTTCCTCCAGAAAAAGCACGACCCCTGCCCATGGGCTGTCTTTGGTATTGCAAATTGGGCTGAGCTGCAATACTGCACACAACCTGTGGGTGGTACTGTTTTTGGAAGTAAACAGCCATGTTTTTCTAATCCTAGAAACAACTATTAAATTGCCTTCTCTGGTCATATTGTTCATAATCTGTTCATGGCAGTCAGTACGTCTGTTTCAGGGAAAGCTGGGTGACAACTAATGCCACTGCAATTGCGTTTTGTATGGTGGTAGCAAATGTATAGCGTGCGCTGGCATCCATTATTGCTCATTGATCATTATCAAGTCAGGTTTGCCATTCAGGGGTCTGGAGGAAGCAGTATGTCAAACCCAGCAGGAGAGTAAGTGCAGATCCTATGAGCGGTCACCCAGCTTTCGCAGAAACAGATATAACTAAGGTTAGCCATACACTGTAGATAGCCGTCAGCCAAAGGAGCAGGCGGCTGCAGAGCACATCGCCACTCATTGTATAGTGGCTGTGTCTGGTATTGCAGCTCAGTCCCATTCACTTGAATGGGACTGAGTGCACAAAGGCCATTTGATAGATGGACGCGACGTCACAGGCCAAGGAAGAGCCCACAGCAGTCAACCGAGGGCCACAGCTCCTTCCAACAGCTGATCGTTGGGGGTGTTGGAAGCTGGACCCCCACATAGCAGATATACCGTATTTTTCGCCCCATAAGACGCACTTTTTTTCCCCCCAAAATGGGGGGGAAATGCCCCTGCATCTTATGGGGCGAATGCTAATGAGCGGGTGGAGGAGCGGTGGCGGCGTCCGGGAGCAGGGGAGGTAAGCGGCTTATTTATTTTAACTGTGGCATGCTGGGGGCTAATAAGAGGCATGGGGGCTGAATACAGGAATACGAAGTCATATGGGGGCTAAATAGAGGAATAAGAAGTCATACGGGGGCTAAATAGAGGAATAAGACGTCATATGGGGACTCATATGGGGGCTGAAGTGAGGCATGGGGCTGATATGGGGCTAATTTTAGGCATGGGGGTTAATTACAGGCATGGGGCTCTTATCTGAGGTATGATTGGGTGTCATTCACATTGGGGTCTTATTGGGGGTCTGATCTGAGGTCTTATTAACATTGGGGGTCTAATTGGGGCTGTGATCTGAGGTCTGATTAACATTGGGGGTCTGATTGGTGGTTTGACCTGAGATCTAATGAAAAATATTTTTTTCTTATTGTCCTCCTCTAAAACCTTGTTGCGTCTTATGGGCTGGTGTGTCTTATAGGGCGAAAAATACGGTATATCAAAGAAAAAAACAATATGCCAGACAAAGCAAATGAATTGAGAACCCAGAACCCAAATCAGAACCCCACTGATTAGAAGTCACACCCCAAAATGATTTCAGACCCCTAAATTAAAGGGTTTTTCTAGGATTAATATATTGGTGACCTATCAATTTCTGATTGGTGGGGGCCCAACTCCCAGCACCCTTGACAATCAGCTGTTGAAGAGGCCATGGTGCCCCAGTGAGGGCTGCAGCTTCTTCCTAGGCCAGTGACATCACAGTCATCGGTCACATGACCTATTAGCAGCTCAGTCAAGTAAATGGGCCTGGACTGCAATACCTAGAACTGCCACTATACAATGTACGGCGCTGTGCATGGTTTGATAAAGCGAGGCAGAAGTGCTCACTGGGTGGTGTGGCCTCTTCAAACTCCTGATAGCTGAGGGTGCCGGAAGTTAGACCCCCACCGATCAGAAATTGATGTCGTATCCTCAGGAGCTGGGAAATCCTACTTCTAAGGGTAGGCCATCAATTTCTGATTGGTGGGAGTCCAACACCCAGAACCCCCTGTCGATCAACTGTGCAATCTCCCCACAGTTTACCCAGCACAGCGCCGTACATTGTATAGTGGCTGTGCTTGGTACTGCAGGTCAAGCCCATTCACTTGAATGGGACAGAGCCGCGCCTAGACCTTGTGACCAATAAAAGTGACATCACTGGCCTAAGCAGAGGTCACAGCCTTCAATGAGCGTTGTGGTCTCTTCAAATAGCTGATTGGCAGGAGTTGTTGGGACCCCTGCCAATCTCATATTTATGACCTATCCTCAGGATAGGCCATCAATATCAACAACCCCTTTAAATCTGTCTAAGCAGTGGATTTGGATCTCTGTATCAGTAAATCTAATAAGATATTTTAAAAAATTAACCAGCTAGGAGTTTTGGACCCATTTTACATTCACAATAAGCTTTAGCTGTGCCGATTTGTCTGAACTGGTCACAAAATATTCACCCGAGGCCTCGTTCACATTTCCGTTTTTCATGGACGTGTGTCCGCATTGATTAAAATGTGTCTGTTCTCATTTCAGTATTTAAAAAAATAAAAAAAATTACGGAGACATGCACTACTTTGATCCTTGATGTGGACCAAGCAGCACTGAAATCTATGGGTCTGTGAAAATCACGGATGCCGTCCGTGTTGCGTCCGTTTTTCACTGAAGACTAATAGGAGAGTCTTTGGAAATTAATTTTCAGCTGAACAACATCCGTGAATTACAGATGACACGCGGATGGTAAAAACAGACCAACCACGGATCCTTCACGGATGAAACACGTACGCATTTTTTCACGGACTTGACACAGACACGGAAATGTGAATGAGTCCTTACAGAAAAGGAAGCATCTCAGAAACTGGTCCATTGGGACTCCTCAAGGAGAATTCAAGGGATTGATCTACTTGCTGCTGGTGGCCAGCGAGATTTAAGCCAGATGCATATGGAAGTTCCCTAGAATATCCCCGGCCCAGACATCAGATCGTTACGAAAGTAACAGTGGAAAATTCTAGAACTGGTCTCAGAATCACAACTATAGAAAGATCAGAGCTGATCCACATTACAGAAATAGAACTTTATTCTGTCCTTACGCCATCGCCCTGACTGATGTGTATGTGCCACAGAGGAATTCTGCATTCTGATCAGCCTGGAGGAATAGCCCTGAGCGTTTTACATTCTGAAGACCACAACGGGTGTGTCCCTCATCTATACACGACGCCCTATAAAAGCAGTAACCAAACGTCGTCCATTACAGCAGTCTACATTCCTCTATGCAGACATGGAGTATGAGAAAATTGCTGGTTATCGATGCCATCAAGTATTACCACTGTGCTCACAGCATGCCCCTGCTCTCAGATAAGCCTATCCTCTTGCACTTGCTGCTCACAGACCCCCGTGAAACAGATGGCGCCCGCCTGTGCATGGCTCCCATCGTGATTTTCAATCCGCTGCTCGGCAGGGTGGTGCGTCCAGATCTCAAGGGGCAGATCCTTGGGTAGAGGCCGTTCTCTCAGATGGGCATCTAACTGGCGGAAAAGGTCTTTGGGCTTTTTCTTGGCAAGAGCTTCGACCTCTACATTAAGAAAGAAGAATCAGCAACAGTGAACTGCGGACTTCACATCCATTGTTGTAACAGAACATGGCGTTAGGCTCTGGATGTCCGGGCCATGTCAATAGGACATCACACAATACTGTACACCCGGAAAAAATACAGGGGAACGGCACGGAGAAGTGTTTACAACAGCGAGTTTTATTATAATGCTGTCATAATGAGCTCTTCATGGAAAATTCGGAGCTGTAACTTTTTTTTTTTTTCAATGGAAAGACTTAATCGCCTAACTGTTTTGCCCGAGTCCAGCTCCAGCAGTGGGAAAAGAAGCTAACTGGAGGGGGGAGGGTTGCTTTAGATGTGGCTATCTCCTGAAACATGCAACTGGTCTTGTTTGAACGCTGACATTCCAGGCTTTCAGACACTACCAGAATGACAGCAATATGGTCAGTACAGGGGAAGATATCACCGATAGAAATCGGGATGCTGAAAATGCAGCTGAAAGTGAACGTAAAAGCAGGTTTTACCTGTGATTATTCCCGACTTGATTTCTAACAGTGATTCCTCCTCTTCTGAAAGCCTAGAATGTCAGCTTTCAAACAAGGCCAGTTGCACGTTTGTAGCTGCTACCATTTAGGAGATAGAAGCATCTAAAGCAGCCCTCCCCCCTCCAGTTACTTTTCCCACTACCTGAGCTGGACTCGGACAAAACAGTTAGGTGATTAAAGGGGTTTTCTAGACAACAGATATTGATGACTGCACCTCAGAATAGGTCATTAACAGGGGTAACTACCATAGCTACAGACCATGCGACTGCTATGGGGCCCAGGACAAGAGGGGGCCCAGTCTTAGTTGGGATTATCTCCTCTTCTACTGGAGGTGAAAACTTGGTCAGGACTTTACCCTCTAAAGGAACAACTTTTAGCAAATGAGGCAGTGGACAAATGGCCCAAGGGTCATTGAAAGGGGTTTAGGTGGAAACCCTTCTGTCCTGTGTGGGGGGGCTTGGTTTGATCCTTGCTATGGGGCCCTTACTTCTCTATGTACGCCACTGGTCATTAATATCAGATTGGTGGGATCTGACACCAGCCACCCCCATCAATCAATCGTTTTGGGCTACTGCAGCACCAGATACTAGCAGCGTACAGAGTGGAATCAGAAGGCTCCATCCACTGTGTAGTTTCCGGAGCTCAGCTCCAGCATCACAAGAGCTGCAGTACCCTGGTGCAGCCATTAGACGGTGTACAGAGCTCTCTGCCTCCAGTTTTGTACACCATATAGTCTCTGCCAGCAAAGGACTGATCTGTAGGGGTGTCACACCCCCCACAATCTGAAATGAATGACCTAGTCATCAATACCTGTAGCCCAGACAAACCCTTTAAACTTAACTCACTATATACACAATTTACTGAGCTGAATCATTAACAATAGCCTCTATAAAAGATATGCAGCACCCAGGTACGATAAATTACCCTTTTGAGTGGCTAAAGAGGTAGCCAGGAGCCACACACTATTGCTGACACTAAAGGGCAGGGATGCACAACCTGCGGCCCTCCAGGCATGCTGGGAGTTGTAGTTTTGCAACAGCTGGAGCGCCTCAGGTTGGGCATCCCTGCTATAGGGGTTTCACGTGACAACTGTTGGCCAAAGGAAGATTGCGTGCAGACACAGTAAGGATGCATGCACTCTGCGGTTCCAGTTCTGGCCTGGCATATGCCAAACATATGCTCCTTCCCACTGAAGGAGCTTGGCGGACTGATGGGCAGTTTCACTCCATCCCTTCCTCTTATATGTCTACATCAGGTAGGTTTTAAGAAATGCACCTTTTAAGAGCGGCAGCGCTGGAATCTCACTATGAGCAGTAGCCCTGATAATCATGAGCCGTGTCCATAGCTCCGGACACCTGCCGACGACCGACACTGCTCTCCCTATTAGGGCTCAGCTACACGACATTGTTGTGCGACTATTTGTCGCAGCAATGTCGCGCTGAGACATGCTGCAAATGCGACGCATCCATGTAGGATTTTTGAGCGAATAACGCGTCGCAGTGTGACACCATTGACTAGCATTACAAAAAAATGTTGCACAAGGTCATCACAGTCTATTTGCATCCTTTTTGTTGCGTGACATTGTCGTCGCGTTAATTATCAGCAGGAGAGCAGAGCTATCGACGCAACTCATGAATATCAGGAATGTTTCCCCATGGCGAGATTCCAGCGCTCTTAAAAGGCATAGACATAAAACAGCAGAAAGGTGGTGACAGGTTCCCTTCAAAGGTCTCTCAGACTGTTTGCGGCATTATAATGAAAGCAGCATGAGGGCACGTGTGGTGCATCCAGGTTCCCAGGACAATCAGGGCTGTTCCTTACTATGAATCTACAACTGGAAGGAATTATAGCATCTGCCCTCTAAGACATCTACATGTACGATGAAAAAGATGGATTTGTGTGGCTGGAGATACACCTGTACCTCATGCATCAAATCTACAGAAACCATATGACAAGGAATCCCATGAATATATAGAGGGCGATACATAAATGGAGCAGGAAGGCGACGCCCAGACCCACCTTTCAGGATGAAGCCAGAATCGCTGATGGTTTTGTTCTGTGTCTTCCACACGTGGTAGAGGTGGTAGTAAATGGACACGTAGAGGTCGTTGAGCACAGCAAACACCTGCTGTCTGCGGTTACATTCCCTATATAAAATGTAAAAGGGTAACAACTATGTGGAAACTGGCAGCAAGGTCATTTTAATGTACATCATGGACGGGTGTCAGTTGTCACACCACAACATATATTTTTGCCACAGTGATCTTTTGGGTGTTGGTAGTGCACCTATTAGATCAGAAGCAGGTGTACCACGTGGTACCATGACTTAATAGGGCAGATGAACTGGGGTTGAGTCTGTTCCTAAGAAGGGGTCTATGCATTCTCAGAGATTGCAAAGTTACATCACCATTCAATAATCCCCCCTGACACTCTCACCCCTGACACTCTCACCCCTGACACTCTCACCCCTGACACTCTCACCCCTGACACTCTCACCCCTGACACTCTCACCCCTGACACTCTCACCCCTGACACTCTCACCCCTGACACTCTATGAACATCTTACCCTAGGGAAAATGATCAAATTATAGCAAGCCATACAAAAAGATGTAATAGAGCTGAAATTTAATCAAACTCCTTTGAGTTAAGATAATATAATATGGTGACATGCAATCACAGATAGCACAGCGATCCCCATGAGCAACAGCAACAAAACCTCAGCTCTGCTATGTCCAGTATATATGGTGTCACTTACCTGCTCACTCGCTCCTCTCTCAGAACCTGGATACAGATTCTTGTGACATTTAGGGACATGAGACAGAATGGGAAATTCTGGAAGAGAATATACAGCATTAGATTCACAAATGAGGGTTGTAGTCCTACTAACGCTACACATACACCGTAAGTACTAGAGACCTGTCTGTGGTGCTGCGACAGGCGGAAAATGTCATGAGCCAAAGGCAGTATTTTGGGATCCATCACCATGTGCAACAGGTGCATGAGACCAAGCACGCCAGCGGCTCTCAGGTCAGTGCCAGGATCCAGACCTGCAGGGCAACAGAATGGGCATGTCATAAATAGACTGGCATAGTAGATCAGTAACAATGAAAGGTCTGATGATGTGGATGGAGGTAGATATGAGGCTCAGACTCGGCAGTCTCCACCACCTTTCTATTCAGATGGTAGTTCGTTTCCTGAGCCATCACTACTCATCCGTGCTCACTATTTCCACCGTGCTGCAGCCAATTAACTCAACCATGGCATCATCAAGCCTTCATCTGTGACAGGGATGGCCAACCTGAAGCCCTCCAGCTGTTGCAAAACTACAACTCCCAGCGTGCCCAGACTCACTACGGCTATCAGCCTACAGCAGGGTATGGTGGGAGTTGTAGTTTTAAAACAGCTGGAGAGCCTTAGGTTGGCCATCCCTTCTCTAAGATGTTCATTTGCCAAAAAATGGCAGCCTCCCCTCTCTGGGTCACCAGAACATTACCGCCATAGGCTCCCTCAGCATTTTTTTCAGAACCAGCCACACCATCAACTCACCTTGGAATCCAAGTTGCTCCCAGTGTGATCCATACAGGGGGCAGTCGAACCTGGCACCAGTCAGCTTCTTGTATATGGTCTGCAGCACTCGAACATGAACTTGCTGACTATTATCGAGAGGACCTATGTACATACAATGGATACTGTATATAGCACAAGTGATAACCTGCCATTCAATAGATCTTCCATGTTCACTGAGGAAACAGATTACTCATGTAATGTGTTTTCTGACAGTAATATTTAGGAATTCTTGTATACTGTACATTTGTGACTACAGGGGTCTTCTGATCACTACAGAAAGGCTTGATGATCAGCTGTCAACACCAGGGGTAGTGGGAGCCAACCATACATTTTCCTGGAGGCATAAACTAGTTATACATGGGGGCAATTCCAGAGCTCATTGGTAAGGGGCCGTTCAGAAGGCCGTGGTATTGCGGATCCACAAAAAGTTTAGATTACTTACCGGTAATCGTTTTTCTTTGAGCCTATGACAGCACCCCTGGAGAGACCGCCTCCCTCCTTAGGACAGGAAACAGACCACCAGCATCGCTTTAAAAGAGGGACCACCCCCCTCATCTCCAGTCCTTTCCAAGAACTTAAGGGAACAGTGCTCATATCCAACAATACATCCTTAATATAACTAAATCTATGATCCACTTTTTTTTTTTTTTTTCCTTCTGGGGGGAATGCATCGGGGTGCTGTCATAGGCTCAAAGAAAAACGATTACCGGTAAGTAATCTAAACTTTCTCTCCTCGCCTATGACAGCACCCCTGGAGACTAGGCTAGAAGTCAGGGTGGGACTACCGCCTGTAGTACCTTCCGGCCGAAAACCAGCCCATCATTGGAAGGTAGCTGCAGCCTGTAATGTCGAAAAAAAGGTATGCGGGGTACTCCATGTGGCGGCTTTGCAAATTTGCTCCAGAGAAGCCGAGGCCCTCTCCGCCCAAGAAGCAGAGACCGCTCTCGTCGAGTGAGCCCCAAACCCCTCTGGAGGAACTTTACCGCTGGAGGAATAAGCTAGGGAAATAGCCTGTTTTATCCACCTGGCGATAGTTTGAGCCATAGCGGAAGAACCCTTCCTAGTTTCCTGAAACAGAACTAACAAATGCGACGAGGATCTCCAGGGGGAAGTGGTCTGAAGGTATTGTAAGAGGCATCTCCTGACATCCAGGCAGTGAAACTTCCTTTCTTTCTCATTATTCGGTGAAGCACAAAAAGTGGGCAAGACTATCTCCTGTGACCTATGGAATCTGGAGGTAACCTTTGGTAAAAAGGAAGGGTCAGGAGAAAATACCACCCTATCTTCCACAATAATCAAATAAGGGGGATCAATTGACAAAGCTGAAATCTCACTGACTCTTCTAGCAGATGTTATGGCCAGGAGAAAGGTAAGTTTAAAGGGGTTGTCCGGGTTCAGAGAAGAACCCGGACATACCTGCAATTTCACCCAGGCAGCCCGCCTGAAGAGGGCATCGGAGCATCCTATGCTCCGATGCCCTCCTTTGCCCTGCGCTAATTAGCGCAGGGCAAAGGAATTTCGCCGGGTTCCGGTGACGTACCGGTCCCTGCCGGGCAGAGGCTTCCGCCCGGCAGTGAGTCGGTGACGTCATCGGCGCTGATGGACAGGCTTCAGCGCTGCCCTAGCCAGTAAAACGGCTAGGGCAGCGCTAAAGCCGGCCCATTAAGGCCGGTGACGTCACCGAACTCACTGCCGGGCGGAAGTACCCGCCCGGCAGCGAGTATTTTCAAAACAAGAGACCTTGCCCTGCGCGATCTAGCGCAGGGCAAGGGGGGGGCATCGGAGCATGAGATGCTCCGATGTCCTCTTCAGGCAGGCTGCCTGGGTGAAATTGCAGGTATGTCCGGGTTCTTCTCTGAACCCGGACAACCCCTTTAAGGGATAAAAGTTTAATGGAAATTTCCTCCATAGGCTCGAAAGGAGCCTCCGTGAGGGCGGACAAGACCACGTTTAGGTCCCACGGAGGAACCCTCGATGTACAGATCGGAGACATTTTTGAAATGGCCGTAATAAATCTTTTAATCCAAGGATGGCTGGCCAATTTATATTCAAAAAGGGCACTTAACGCAGAAATCTTCACTTTAAGAGTGCTAGGTCTAAGCTTTTTCTTCCAACCTTCCTGCAGAAAATTCAAAATTAAGGGAATGTCAGGGGTGGCCAAAACATCCACAGGTCTATCCGCGAATCTGAAAAAAACTCTCCAGATTCTGAGATAGATATCGGAGGTAACTTTTTTGCGACTAGATAAGAGTGTAGAAATGACCTCGTCAGAGAGACCTTTACTCTTTAAGATGTTCCTCTCAAGAGCCAGGCAGTCAAGTGCAGGTTGGAAATTTCCGGATGGACTACCGGCCCCTGAGAGAGAAGACCCTCCCTCTCCGGGAGAACCCAAGGGGAAGCAATCAACATCCTGCGTAGTTCCGAAAACCAGACCCTTCTCGGCCAGAAGGGGGCGATCACGATCACTAGTGCTCTGTCCTCCTGAATCTTTTTTAGGACCCTTGGCAATATTTTTAGGGGGGGAAAGGCATAAAGAAGCCCCTTCTCCCAGGACTGAGCGAACGCATCTACCGCCACTGGAAGATCCTGCGGGGAAAGGGAAAAGAAAACCTCCACTTTTCGATTTTGCCTGGTGGCGAATAGATCTATGGAAGGTACCCCCCACCGGGATGTTATGAGGGAAAATATCTCCTGATCCAGGGACCACTCCCCCTGGCAAAGGCGGTGACGGCTTAGATAATCTGCCTTTACATTTTCCTTTCCCTTTAGATGGATTGCAGAAAGAGAGGCTAGAGAACTCTCCGCTAGATGGAAAATGTCGTGAGCTAGATTCATTAAAGACTGAGACCTGGTGCCCCCCTGCCTGTTGATGTATGCTACAGTGGTCACATTGTCGGAGTAAATCCGTACATTTCTCCCCTGAATGAACTGGCAACACTGGGAGAGGGCCATCAGAACCGCTTTCAGCTCCTTGAAATTGTGAGACTGGGACTGTGAGGGGGGATCCCAGACACCCTGAAACAGGGAGGAACCCAGGTGAGCTCCCCACCCCCTTGGGCTGGCATCTGTGGTCAAACAGATGACATCCCTTCTGCACCAGGGAACTCCCCTCTCCAGATTTCGGAGATCCAACCACCATCTCAAGGACGAAATGGTCTGGGGAGAGAGGGTGAATACCGAGTCTAGAGACGTGAGACCCCTGTCCCAAACCTCCAATATCTGGAGCTGGAGTGGCCTTGAATGGTACTGAGCCCATTCCACCCCCGGAATAGCTGCCGTGAGAAGCCCTAGTACAGACATGGCTGCTCTTATGGAGACGCTCTCGAGGGAGATAAGATTCTGGACACTGTCTCTGATTGACAATATCTTCTGAATCGGAAGAAAGGACGACTGGAGAGTCGAGTCCAACTCCACTCCCAGGAACCTGCATCTTCGTGAAGGGGTCAGGTATGACTTCTCCAGGTTCAGCTCCCATCCCAGACTCACCAGGACCTCCTTGAGCCAAACAATGTTGGACTGGAGAGTCTGGGCTGACTGAGCCACCAGTAGAAAATCGTCCAGGTACGGGACTATGACCACATCCCTCTCCCTGATATGGGCCATCATTTCGGAAATGACCTTTGTAAATACCCTGGGAGCCTGGGACAGGCCAAAAGGAAGGGCCCTGAACTGGAAGTGCCTGATCTCTGATGACACATGAACCGCAACCCTCAGGTATTTCTGATGAACCGGATGAATGGGGACGTGATAATAAGCGTCCCGGAGATCCACAGACACCATGAAACAATTGGGCAGGAGATAATTTAGGGTCGACCTGACGGATTCCATACGGAACTTCTCGTACACCAGACTTTGATTCAACAGTTTCAAATTTATTATGGTACGGAATGAGCCATTCGGCTTCTTTACCAGGAAGAGAGTTGAATAAAATCCCTCCCCTTTTTCTTGGGGCAGGACCTCTATCAGCACCTTTTTCTGAAGAAGGGAATCTACTTCTAGCAGAAGAGCTGATTGTTTCTCCTGGGACCGCCTGAAGTCTGTGGTCACGAACCTCCGACCTGGGGAAGAACGAAATCTCAGCCTTAGCCCCTCTCCTATGACCGATAGAATCCATCCGCTGTTGGAGATCCTCTGCCACTGAGGTAGAAACAGAGACAGACGACCCCCAACAGGCAGCCTGGCGTCATTGGGACTGCTTTTTTGAGGCTTCTGAGCTGGAAAAAAGGAACCCCCTAGACTTCTTGGTATTTACTGGGAATTGCCTGGATTTTTCTTTAGACCTGAACCCTTCCCTATTAAATCTAGGTCTAAAAGATCTCCTAGGGGCCTGCTGACTGGTAGGAGGAAAACTTTTCTTTTTGTCAGCCGCTTTTTCCAACAGATCGTTCAGGACAGGCCCAAACAGAAATTCCCCCTCACACGGGAGAGCACATAACTTTGCCTTAGAACTGACATCTCCATTCCAACCTTTAAGCCAAATAGCCCTCCTAGCAGAGTTGGAAAGGGCGGAGGCCCTGGCAGACAGCCTGAGGGAATCCGCCGAGGCATCAGACAAAAAATTTACAGCATTAAAGATAGTTGGAAAAGATGCCAACAGCTGATCCCTAGGGGTGCCTCCCTTAATGTGGGCTTCCAGCTCCTCTAGCCATACCCTCAAAGATCTGGCGACAGACGTGGCGGCAATAGCCGGCTTAAAAGCGCCTGCAGAGGCCTCCCAGTTTTTCTTGAGATAAACATCTGCCCTTCTACTGGAGCGTCTAACTTAGGAGATCTATCCCAGGCGGCTGTTACTTCATCATCAAACGGGTATTTACGCTTGACTGATCCTGGGATGTAGAACTTTCTATCAGGCTTTTTCCATTCTTTAGCAATTACTGCCTGTACATTTTTTGTGTACATCAAAATTTTTCTTTTTTCTTGTCCCTAGGCCCTCAAACATTGAGTCCTGTACTGAAAGGGGAGCTTTCTGCTCATCCAGTCCCATAGTCACACGCACCGCCTTGACCAGGGAATTAATGTTGTCGGCGGAAAAAGCGGTTTTCCCGCAAATTCAGAGTCTGAGGATTCTTCAGACGACGGACGTTCCCCCTCCTCCTCTAAGCCAGACAGAACATCACTGTCACTAGAAGGTGCAGTAGCAACCGTGACTGAAGTACTAGGGCAATTCTTCCTTAAACCACTGACCGACTCTTTAACCTCTTCCCGGATCATTAACCTAATATTTTCCATCATGGAGGGGGCCTCATCCTCCACCAGCTTGCTCACACAGGCTTGACATAAAGGTTTTGACCAGGAAGAGGGAAGCCTCTTTTTACACACTGCACACCCTCTTTCTTTGGTCCTAGAACTCTTCTTAGAGGATTCTTTAGGGACCTGGATACAAACACAAATACCCCCATAAGTCTGACCACATGAAAACTGTCCAGGGGGAGAGCCCCTCTTACCCCACCAGGTACCGGTTCATTGGTGGTATCAGTGGGCTCAGCGCGCTGTGTCTGCTCCATAATTCAGGCAAGGAGAAGCCAATGGAGGAAGTTTTTCGCTCAAAGGCACACCGGCCTGAGCAGGAAGCTGGCTGGGTTTTTGAAATACGCGCGCTCCGCAGGCCCCGCCCCTTCCCGCGTGTGGAACGCATAATCTCCACCGCCACCGGAAGTCTCACGCGCGGGGGCCGGCGTACGGAACATGGCCCGCAGAGGCCGCAGCAGCAGGAAAGCCGGAGCCCCCCTGCCACCGGAAGACCGGAAGGAGAGATGGTGCTCACCCAGACCCTGCAGCGGCTCCTTGAGGAGGCTTATGCCGCATCGAGGTAACCCTCCAGCCACCACATAAAAAAGGCCCGGGCCCTCGAAGCTCCCACAGTATTCCTGGCGACGCCAGCACCCTGTCCCTTAGGACAGGAAACAGAACTGGAGATGAGGGGGGTGGTCCCTCTTTTAAAGCGATGCCGGTGGTCTGTTTCCTGTCCTAAGGAGGGAGGCGGTCTCTCCAGGGGTGCTGTCATAGGCGAGGAGAGAAAAAACGGATCTGCAATAGCACAGATGCCAACCAGTGTGTGTTCTGCAATTTGCGGAACACGCGGCTAGGAACCTCGTTCTAAATGCCTATACTTGTCCGCCATTGCGGACAAGAATAGGACGCGTTTTATTTTTCATTTGCGGAGCCGCGGCTGCCCGCGATCATTGAAGTGAACGGGGCCACATCTATTCTGCAAAATTGAGCCCTAAGGCTTCTTCACATCAGCGTTCAGCCTTTCCGTTCTCCTGCTCCGTTATAGGTGCAGAAGAACGGATTCGGAACATAACTAAGCTGAACGGAGCCTACGGGCCCTATGGACTATAATGGGGTCTGTTAGGTTTCCGCTCAGAGGAAGATTTTTGAATTGGAGACAAAAGTTGTGCGTGCAGGACTTTCTCTGAGCAGAAACCATTATAGGCTATGGGGTCTGTAGACTCCGTTCATCTCAGTTATGTTCCACATCCGTCCTTTCTGTTCTTCTGCACCTATAACGGAGCAGGAGAACGGAAAGGCTGAACGCTGATGTGAACTCAGCCTGAGGAGTGTATAGGGGCACTGGGAGGGAGAGCTGCGAGTCAAAAAAGCAGTAAAGCCAAGTACTGGGCCAAGTAAAGGTGCTGCCGAAGAACGAGCAAAATTCGGTCTTCTGGTAAAGGCGCTGTTGACGTGCTGATTTGGTGTATAGGACTGTGCTGTGTATGAGTGCTTATTATGTGTGGATAATCATCTGGAAAATCTGCTTTGTAATACAGTACCATCTAAGGAAATTTTCTAAATCTCATGTACAATGGCGCTCAGAAATTAATCTGCTCAGCAAATTGGGAAACCCACACCATGCCAGTTGCTGGGGCGGATTTTCAGAGCAGATTTCAATCATTGCAAATGCAATGCAAGGCAGTGAAAAGTGGATGCAAATTTGTGCGGAAAGTCGGCATGAATTACACTGCTGTGTATACGTACCCTTAACAAGGATCTGCTGTCTAGTATCAATGAATGTATGGAGAAAAGCGACTGCAGCAGTGAATACTCTTGCACATACAGAGGAGATTACTGCTGCAGGTCATTCACGATAATTGCCTGCCGAGGCAGCCAGTGTAACGACCATCTACAGTGTATGGCCACCTTTACCAGCCACGGTTTTACTGAGCCTAGTGGTGCCCCCACCTTGATGAGGGCATCCTCTGTACTAGTGTAGAGAGTGGGCGGCAATCACTTTGCACTGAGAAGGTTGGGGTCATGAGTAGAGTTGAGTGAAACGAACATCGAATGCTTAATTCAAAGTCGCTGCGTTCTAAACTTTGTTCAAAAGATTCGTCTCCTTACAGCATTACAAGTTATTCAACAAAGTCACACGCGACTTCGTGAATAACTTACTTCCACTCATCGGAGCCCATACGTTCTTATACTGTACAGAGACTGATCTCCATACAGTATTATTCAGAAGTTTTGAACGAAGTGACTTCGGATTTAGCATCTGAAGCTTGCTTTGCTCAACTCTAGTCATGAGCAGTGCTGGGCTCGTGAATACAGTGAACCTGTTCTTATATTAGGTGACACATCCACTTTAAATTGACTCCAGTTCATAGATAACTGACTCCCAGAAATGGAAAGAACCATCTCTTTCCCTGGGAGATACCTCTTTGCATATTATTTTCCCATAGAGCAATGCCAATAAGTCTCCATACACATATAGTCCCTTTAAGGAGATTCAGCACCCTGCCCAAGCTGACTCCAATAATCCCACCCAACTCCTGCTGCTTTGACCACTATCATGATCAGAATAAGACGCCCCATACTCACATGAGAGAATTTCCATAAATTTCGCTTTATAAGACGCACTCCCCCCCCCCAAAAAAAAAAAAAAGTGGGGGGGAAATGGCTGTGCGTCTTATAAAGTGAATACTAGTGAGTGGATAATGGAAGCGCTCACTAGTATGCATTAGGTGCCGGGAGCAAAGCGCTGCAAGCGCTTGTGATACTCACCTTCCCAGTCTTCCCGGCCGGCGCTTCACTGTCCTGACCGCGTACAGCATCAGGACATAGTGTGCGCAGCGCAGGCCAGGAAGACGGGGAGGTGGAGAGGAGCCGCTGCGTAGGACAGGTAAGATGAGGTTTTTTATTTTAATTTGATGTGAGTTCTGATGGGGGTCTGACACGGAGGGCTGATCTGATCTGTCCTGATATTTATTTATTTTCTTATTTTCCTCTATATAGCTAAAATATTATAAAGCTAAACATACGGTACTAATATTTTTCACATTGTCATTCACCAGTGAACCCGGTCCATAACGTGCTGATATACGCCGTCATTAAATACCATATACTTACACTGAGCTATGGTCAGTACCAAGTCCCTCTCTGCATGCAGATCTCTATGGAGCCGAGGGGGTCCAAACAACAGATGACTGACCGCTGACAGCCCTGAGCGCCGTACAGTGGGCTGGATCTTCTTCTACAAATAGAAAGCATGACTTACTCCAAGGGGAAGGAAGAATCAAGGTCAGAGGATAAATGGAGGCAGGTTTCCCCTTTAAAGGGGTTGTCCCATTAAAAACACTTACTGCCTATCCACATGATAACAGATAAGAGTCTAACTGGCGGGGGGTTCACCAATTCTGATAGCGGAGGCCCTGTGTTGCCCTGTTTGAATGGAGCGGTGTTCATGCATGTCATCTCTAAGACCCCTTTCAGACGAGCGAGTGTCACGCTCCGAACTCGCAGCTCAGCCCTGTCCTGACCTTCCAGCACTGCTGGGGTCACATAGCATTATATTGATTTATGATGCTATGTAACCCTTACAGTTCTGGAACATATTGTATAGCAGTGACATAATGCTGTTAATGTTATCCAATACATTCCAGAACTGTAAGGGTTACATAGCATCATAAATCAATATAATGTTATGCGACCTCGGCAGTGTTGAAAAGTCAGGACGGGAGCTGCGCTGCAAGTCCGCAGCGAGACACTCGCTCATCTGAAAGTTGGCTAAGGGACTGCCGAAGACAGCAGAGGCCAGGCGCTTTGTTATCTTCAGCAGTCCCACAGAGTTAAATGAAACTGCAGTGCAGGTGTGTGACAGCAACCCCATTTAAATGGAGGAACATGGGCTCCCGATGTTGCGATGGGTGGGGGCCCAGCACCCACCGATCAGAAACTTACCCCCTTGTGGTGGGACAACCTGTAACATTTTTATGTTAGCGCCATACCATGTATTCTGACAGGTCGGCTGTCTGGAAGTATTGCAGTGCTTCATTGAAGGATATCAAAGGCGTCTGTCCAGGAAGGACCCCCAGAAGCCCTGGATATAGACACAAGAAGGGGTTAATGTCTCAAGGACCACCAATGGATGCAGGAGAATCTGCAAGGAATAATGGGGAGCACTGAGAAAGTACAGCTCTACTTCTAGTAATACAATATTTCTCATCTACACATACAGCACCTGTCACACCATCCACTGCATACCTACATACAACACCCTCACGTCAATGGAGCTCAAGCTGCAATACCACAAGCAGCCTATGGACAGCAGTGGCGCTCTCTTAGTTAGAAACCAGCCATGCTTTTCTTACCCTGAACCGTCCCTTTAATAAATGTGTACATTAATCTTGCTATGAACGGTTGATTTGCACTTCTATTTGCGTCATTTTCAAGCTAATAGAAAGATGGCGACCACGACCACTCTTACTAAAACTGGACCACTTTTCAAAATTGGCAAGTGTTGAGAAAAGTCTCACATTTCACCATAAATATGTTGTGCGCAATAACTGGGGGCAAAGAAAATGCTGCAAATCAATTTTGTTTTCGATCTCTAACAATTTTCAAGATCTCTGCTTGCTCTCAGTGAACTAAAACTCTTTTGTCATGCATTGTGACTGGAACAGGAAGCTGATCACATCACCATGACACAGATGCATGGAGGCTTAGGCTACTTTCACCTTTGCGTAGTTAATTCCGGTATTGAGAGCCGTTTTGATTTTGGATGCATCTGTTCCGTTAGGATGCGGTTGTGTGAAGTCAAAACGGAAAAAAACGGATCCGTCACTAAATACACTGAAAGCCAATGGGTGACGGATGTTTTTTTAGGCTCCGTAAAAAACGGATCCGTCACCATTGTCTTACATGGTATTCAGTTACGGATCCGTTTTTATGACCAGACATAAAAGCTGCGGTTTGGTGTCCGGTCACAAAACGGAATGCTGCCGGAACGGAAGACATCCTGATGCATCCTGGACTGATCCCTTTCCATTCAAAATGCATGAGGACCAAACGGAAACTGTTTTTTTCGGGTATTGAGATCCTCTGCCGGATCTCAATACCGGAAAACTACAACGTAAGTGTGAAAGTAGTCTTCATGGTGATAAATCCAGGAGACCCCTGTAATGTCTCGTATACACACACAATTAACTCATACCTGGTTTCTCCAACTCAACAGACATTGGCCTCAGATGTTACATTGTTGGTGTGTAACAATGAAATGAGGTGGACCCCCCCCACCACCACCACCCTCCAACCCAGTGACACATGTCTACGGCCAGGTCGTACATACCTGATTTCTTGCAGTACAACTCTAAGAAAGAAACAGAGATACAATTAGACTTTCAAGCCAGCACCTGGATCTGAATACTTTTGTAATTGCACGTAATTAAAAATTTTGTATAGCCGCTGAGTTATACAATAAAATGTATCTGTATAGCACCACCTGCTGTTTGTTCTTTTTTCTTATTTCTTTGTCCTGCTCACTGAGAAGGCCGCACATGCTCAGTTTCATCCTTCAACTACTTCCTGAGTTGTGATAGGGAGAGCATGGACACGCCCCCTTAGCTGCAGTAGAAAGTGCACGCCCCCTGAGCGGTCAGCTTGATATAAATCTAGCAGAGCAATGAATGGGGAGATCTCTGGACCCATGTGAGGTACAGGGCTGGTTCTGGCTTTGTTAGAAAGAGATTGTCATGTCCTATATGATATGATTGTCATGTACTATGCTAAACCCCTTTAAAGGGTTGTCCAGGATTTTATTATTGATGGCGTATCCTAAGGATAGGCCAACAATATCTGACCTGTGGATGTCCGACAACCTGAACCCTCACCAATCAGCTGTTCCGCAGTTGCACGCCGCCAGAACTACAAGGAGCAACTGCTGCCCAGTGGGCGTCGGACCTCTGCAGATCAGATATTGATGGCCATCAATAGTAAAATAAAATTCTCTATTCTAGTAAAAAAAAATCCTCTAGCCACTAGACTAAATACCGCTGTCCAAGAGTGCAGTTTTTCCGGGTAGATTTTGGAAAAAAGGGGTGTAGGCTTTAGGTGTCTGAGCTGTGAAGGCCACCAGTGCCCCCTGCAGTGGTGATATGCTTTGTGCGTGGGGACACAGATTTTGCGCTGATTTTTAGGTAACACAAATCTGCATCCGCACACAAATCTGAGTTTTAGCTGTGGATCTATACTGTAAATTATCCGGAAAATCCTGGTTCAAATCCTGACCGTCTGAACATAGCCCTGTTCTACTGCAGTCTCTGAACAACCACATCTCCATCTGGACTGGTTTTCAGAGGTTCATTATTGGGCTAGAGGGTTTAAGTAACACACAAACCACTTCCATCCTACCCGGTACCGGGGCTTTACATGTACTGAGAATTCTTATCTGGGACATTATAGTCAGTATAGGCCTGTGATGTCTAACCTCCAGCACTCCAGCTGTGGTAAAACTACAACTCCCAAGATGCACACTTGCTTGGCTGTTCTCAGAAATCCATAGAAATGAATGGAGCATGCTGGGAGTCGTAGTTTCACCAGAGCTGGAGTGCCGGAGGTTAGTCATCACTGCTATAGGGTTTACTACTGTAGAACACACACTCCTTCATTCATGTGATCAAATCTGGATCACATTCGGTACCAGATGCATTCCCCGTCTAATCCTACTGACCTGTCTGTATATTTTCCAAGGCATCCCATTCCTGCTCCGCTCTGCGCAAGTCTTCACTTTCTGCAAACAGAATAAATGCATTAAAAGTGATAGTAATGGAGGAGGATCTAGGAATACGTGTAGAATCACAGATCAACAGCAGAAATGTCAATCAGCTGCTTCTAAAGCCAGGAAAATAAGTTCCTGTAGACTGGAAGGCGATAGATACAAATTTGCTGCTTTATAAAGGATATTAGTGATAAGCTTAGTGTATTGTTACAGCGTATGCAAGTTTATGGGATTATACTTCCAGCCCATTAAGAATAAACCAACACTGGAGTGATGGGAGGATGACTGGGAGGGTGACGTACCAGGTTCCTTCTCAGGTTCCTCACTCTTGCTCACCAGACTCTGTAAAACACTGTTCTGTTTTACAGCAGAAATCTGAAAGATGGAAACTGTGAATTAGAGCTCAGATATTGATAGATAATCAAGTACACATACATATTTATTATAAAGAGCAGCGTCCAGGGCGTCCATGCAAAGTACATATCTACAGACAGTGTAATGGCCTTTACATTGTTCAGATCCTGACCTTGAGAACTCTATCCAGATTAGCAAAACCCTAACGGGAACTGCTCTGGGCATGGACAGGCCATATCTAGACTAGAAGCCCTAATGAGAGCTGCTCTGGGTATGGACAGTACATATCTAGACTAGAAGTCCTTAAGGAACAGCTCTGGGTATGTACAGGACATTTCTTTTTTTTAATCAGAGATAATTTTTATTTGCAGAAAGAAGAATATACAACACTTGTTCACAATATCAGTCTGCAATTGACATCATATTCATGCTCAATGCTTGACAGGAGATATATACAGACATTAAATGTGAACATTTTCAAATCTGAAATATGCATGTATGTTTTTATTTTACAGTTAAGACCCAAACAAACGCTCCCATCCTGCCCACCCCCCCCCCTACCCACCTCTCCCAACCCTCCTCCCCCCTTTCCAAATACTATACAGAGAAATGGCAGATAGAGGACTAAAGTGAAGCATCACGAAGCACATCCTGCAGGTACGCGGAAAGACAGTGAACTAATTTATTACTAGACATTGTCCTCTCCCCAACCACGTGGCCGCGTTCACACCTTCTGACCGGTCAGATACTGCAGGGCACCCTAAACATTGCCACAGGCCAAGACCCAATAGTATCATCCCCATTAACTAATACCGCTCCCGGTTAACTGATCTTTCAAACATTCTCTTTGTAACGCCTGTGAGGCTAAACCTGGGGCCTCCAACCAACCTTGCCATACCTTCATGAACTTAGACGGGCACCTTCTTTTCAAGTATACCCCCCTTTCATACCTCAGGATGTTATTCATTCTATTCATATACTCACTTTTCGAGGGTGTTGTCGGCTGTATCCAGTACTTAGCAATCAAGACCCTTGCCTGAAACAGCATTCTCCCAACCATAATGGAGACTCCCTCGACCTCCCCATCCTGGCTAAGCAGGCCCAACACACAGGCTCTTGGGTCCCTAGGGAGCCTTACCCGGGAGGCTGCCGTGATCACTCCTAGCACCTCATCCCAAAATTTAGCAATAGCATTGCAGTCCCAGAACATATGCATTAATGATGCTTCCTCCCTCCCACATCTAGGGCACTTGGAATCTCTTCGGATGCCTATTTTGTGGAGAAATAGAGGGGTCTTGTATACCCTATGTATAAGGAAAAGTTGGGACACTCTTTGTGCTTCACACACAGTGAGCTGAGGAGTCATGGCAAGTATACCTGTCCACTGGTCAGATGATATCGCCCCCACATCCCTCTCCCATTTGTCTTTCACCGGTAGTGGTACATCAGGAGTAGAATTCTCCAATAGACACCTGTACAACACTGAAATAAGGCCTGTAGTACCGCCAGGCTTCAGAAGATGATCAAGTACAGGTGGCAAAGCAGATATTGACAACCCCTCCTTAAATTGCACTTGGAAAGCATGCCTGATCTGCAAGTATTGATAAAAGGCCTTGTGCGGGATATCAAATTCAGATTGCAATTGAGCAAAAGTTTTAATCTCCCCCCTTGTCTGAATCTGGTAGAGAGATACAATACCCCTGTCTTCCCATGGTGAGAAACCTTCCATTCTAAAAAATTCTGGGAGGAGCGGATTCCTCCATAGCGGAGTAAGAAGATTATGCCCCGTCACCCCCATAATATCTTTAACTTTAGTCCATGATTTAATAACCAGTGGGAGAGTGAGACCCCTCTCTCCACCACTGCCCGCACCTCCCAGCTCCAGCGCCGCCCCAGGAATCCTCTGACGCACAGCCTGATTAATTATCCTGGCTGCGGAGCCCAAATTCTGGCCTTGTCCCCATCCTTTAAGATGCTGCAGTTGTGCCGCCAGAAAGTATAACCATGGATTGGGCAAAGCAAGGCCTCCCTCCTCCTTATGTTTTTGCAGCGTCTCCAATTTAATCCTAGGCTGCTTCTTTTTCCATACCAAGGATCGAAATATCCCTTGTATTTTATAGAAAAGGCGTTGGGGGATCCAAACTGGGGCATTATGCAATATGTACAAAAGCTGGGGCATAAGGATCATTTTGATGAGGTTACACCTGCCCACAATGGATAGCGGGAGCTTACACCAGGAGTTAACCTTGTTCACAAACTTAACGAGCAGTGGCTCCAGATTGATTTTAATATAATCCCTAACCGATGGTGTTATTACTAGACCCAAGTATTTAAAGTTTTGGCCAATCTGTAGAGGAATTGCGGAGAGATCAAGCTGGGACGGCACTGGATCCAAGGGCAGAATAACAGATTTGTCCCAATTAATTAACAAGCCAGACCTTGACCCAAACTCCGTAATGTGCCTCATAATGGGGTTGATAGATCTAGCCAAATCTCCTACATATAGCAGCATGTCATCTGCGTATAACGAGATCTTCTCTTCTTTGGAGCCCAACGGAAACCCCTTCCAATCAACTGCATCTCTCAACAAGCAAGCCAAGGGTTCTATCGCTATGGCAAATAATAGGGGTGAGAGTGGGCACCCCTGCCTAGTCCCGCGCTGTAGCCTGAATTGCTCCGATAATCCCCCATTTGCTCTAATTCTGGCCACCGGAGCCGTGTATAGCAATTGAACCCAAGATATGAACGTTGGGCCGAAGCCCATTACCCTCATCACTTCCCATAGATACGGCCACTCGACACTGTCGAAAGCTTTGGCCGCATCCAGGGAGATTAAAGCTCGACACCCCCCCCGTCTCCATATGTCGTTGCATATCCAAGTATAGCCTTCTAAGGTTTATGGACGTGCTCTTGTCTGGCATAAAGCCAGATTGGTCCTCATGAATGATACCGGATATGACCCTGTTGAGCCGGAGAGCCAGAACTTTGGCCAGAATTTTAATATCCGTGGTCAACAAAGAGATTGGCCGGTATGATTCAGGATAAGTGGGGTCTTTGCCTGGCTTTGGCAAGACTACTATAAATGCCTCCCTCATTGAAGCAGGTAACATCCCAGTACGCAAAGCTTCATTAACAGTGTCTAAAAGTTGGGGCAATAGTGAATCAGGATATCGCTTAAAGAATTCTACTGGTAGGCCATCACATCCTGGGGCTTTTTCATTGGAGAAGGAACTCAGTGCTCCCCTTAATTCCTCCAGATCAATAGGTCTATCTAAGTCTTGTGACACCTCAGGTGTTAATGCAGGAATATGGATGTTCGCTAAGTAAGATTGAATATCCGAGACATCCTTCTGTAACCTAGAAGTGTATAAGTCCTTATAGAAGGAGTAGAATTCATTAAGGATGACCTTATCATCTGTAGCCAGGACCCCCTCTCTTGTGTTAATAGATATGATTCTGGACGGTCCCTCTTGTGAGCGTACTATTCTAGCCAATAGACTGCCCGCGCTTTCACCAGCTTCAAAATATTTTTGTTTTATGAAAAATCTTTTATTATCCGCTACGTGAAGTAAATGAGCCGTCAGCTTCTCCTGTGCCTCCACCCACATATGTTTAGTCCCAACACCCTGGTCTTCTACATATTTAGCCTCCAGCCTGCACACTTCTTGTTGCAGAGTCTCTGTTAGTCGTCTGGAATTAGTTTTACATCTTTTTATCTTTTGGATATATAAACCCCTGACATATGCCTTCATGGTATCCCACACCACACCCGTGGGGGCGGAACCAATATTAGCACTAAAAAATTCACCAATACGCTCAGCCATGGGATCACTCTCATCCAGTAACTGGAGCCAAAAGGGGTTAAGCTTCCACGGTGGCAATGTTCTAGCTAAGTTGGGCTCCCCCAACTGTAGTTCTAAGTGCATCGGCGAATGGTCCGACAAGCTACGAGTCAAGTATTCTACTGCAGAGATCATTGGCAACAGCTCCAAAGACCCCACTGCCAGATCAATCCGGGATAAGGACCCATATGACTGCGAGAAACATGAGTATTGCCGAGCAGTTGGATAACGGATCCGCCATAAATCATGTAGTTCCAATTCATCCAACAGCCTAGCAAGAGAGGTGGCCTGTCCAGTGACAGCAGCCGGATCAGATTGAAATTTATCTAAAGACGGCTGTAAGTATTTATTAAAATCACCCATCATAAGGATAGGAAATCCCGGCCCTTTGTCAATAATTCCCATCACTTTTTTCAGAACTACACTGGAGTAAGGAGGAGGAATGTATAAAGCTATTAAGTAAAGACGCACCTGATATACAGAGCACAACAAGCACACAAATTGTCCCTCCGGGTCTATGTTAGCTGTGTGGCATGTGAATGGCAGGGCCCGGTGTACCAGAACACTGACCCCCCGTGAATATGTGGATAAAGTAGAATGGTAGGCGTGGGAGATCCAAGGCTTGTGTATAAGCCTAGTAGTTTCTTTAGTGAGATGCGTTTCAATGAGGCAAATAATAGCAGGTTGGTACTTTTGCAAGGTCGAGAATACAGCTTGCCTCTTATTAGCGTCTCCCAGCCCCCTAACATTCCACATTAGAATTTGTGCCTTACCCGCCATCACCCATCCATAGGAAAGCAATGTTCAGGATGCTATAAATCACTTCCCCCACATACCCGCAGCGTGCACATTGAAAATTAATATTCATGCCCTCTATCTGCATTAGACCAAGAACCCCAGACCTAACCCCCCCCCCAACCCCCCACCCCCACCCTGAACTTGCATAGGTAAATTGCAAAATGCCAACGAGGCCTCGCTTCTTCCTGAAGCCCGCATGGAGGTGCGACCGTCATATTCATATGAACCGTATAGTACTACAAGAGCCCAGCCACGTACAGCGCCAACATAAGTGGCACTCTGACCGCTGCACCCCCATAGGATTGACAACAGAAATAAAGTGCAGTATAACCACATAACAGTAGAACAATTATAACAGAGGTAGAAGATAAATGCAAAAATGATACCGAGGATACAAGTAAACATAGGGATACTCATCAGCTCTAACAAGGAGTCATGGAGCCGCAGGTATCTCCCACGCCGTCACCCACGAGAAGCCTGTTAGCACGATCATCCCGCGCCGTCAGGCATCGCCAAGGATCCCCCCCTAGAGTCCAGCCAATCGACCGCAGTATCAGGAGAGTCAAATATGTGCACTCTATCCCCCGCAGAGACACGCAGCCTGGATGGATACAGCATGGAATACTGGATATTCTTCTCCCGCAGCCGTCTCTTGATGTCCACGAATCTCGCCCGCCGTTTCTGCACCTCTGCCGAGAAATCCGGAAATATCAGCACTCTTCCATCTCCGATACGTAGATCTGTATGACCTCTCGCCGCACGTAGGATAGTGTCTCTATCTTGATAATGCAGGATGCGAAGTAGTAGAGGTCTGGGTGGCGCCCCCGGTGGAGGTGGGCGGAAAGGCACCCTGTGCGCCCGTTCTATAGCAAACATAGCAGATAAGGATTCCCGACCAAACTTCTCAATCAGCCACTGCTCACAGAATTGCACTGCATTAGAGCCCTCAGCTCTTTCTGGGACTCCGATCAGACGAAGATTATTGCGGCAGGATCTGTTCTCCAAATCTTCCACTTTGTTGATTAAAAGGGTGACATTATGGATAACTTTTCCCAGATCTCGTTTAACAGGGGGTACCTGATCCTCCAAGGTTCCCACCCTGTCCTCCACCTCCTTAATCCGCTCATTCATCTTCCTCACATCATGTCTAATGAAGGAAACAGTCTCTTGTAGAGCTCCCATGTGGGTGTTCAAAGCCATAAGTGCAGAGCTGCATTGTTGAACAGCAATATAGACATCCCTGGTGGTAGGGTTGGGAACCTGGCTGCTCTCTGAGAATGATGCAGAGATAGAGGGAATAAGCCCTTCTCCACGTTCTGCTGAAGATCCCTCCTCTATGTCCTCTACTCCCGCCATGCTGCGGCCGCCATCTTTGGGCCTGCTCACCTCCGTAACGGCCATCTCAGCCGGCTCCTCACTCCTTTCAGCCGTTTGCTTGGTGGGGGATCCAGCCCTAGTTGTGGCCTCCCCAGACGGTGGGATCCGAGCATATTGCTCCAGTCGGGCCGCCGCATCCGCCGACCGCGCTATGCTGTCTGCCTGGGAGCGGGCCCGCTCCGTCCTTCCCCTCCTTCTCCTTCTTGTTCGACCGGGTCATGGCGCCTATAAAAGGTATCCCGCAGCTTGCCTGCACTATATACACGTTGTGTGGGGCAATCAGGTTGCAGCAGCAGGAGGATGAAGCAGGATTTTGTAGAACGCTGCCCGGAGCTCTAGTCGCCGCGTCTCCTCACATTGCCGGCCAGGCCACGCCCCCTACAGGACATTTCTAGACTAAAAGCCGTAATGGGAACTGCTCTGGGCATGAATAGAACATTTCTAGACTAAAAGCCTTAAAGGGAACTGCTCTGGGTATGGACAGGACATATCTAAACTAGAAGCCTTAATGGGAAATGCTCTGGGTATGGACAGGACATTTCTAAACTAAAGGCCTTAATGGGAACTGCTCTGGGTATTGACAAGACATATCTAGACTAGAAGCCCTAATTATAGCTGCTCTGGGTATGGACAGTACATATCTAGACTATAAGTCCTTAAGGAACTGTTCTGGGTATGGCCAAGAGATTTCTAGACTAAAAGCCTTCATGGGAACTATTCTGGGCATGGACAGGACATTTCTAGACTAAAAGCCTTAATGGGAACTGCTCTGGGCATGAATAGGACATTTCTAGACTACAGGCCTTAATGGGAACTGCTCTGGGTATTGACAAGACATTTCTAGACTAAAAGCCTTAATGGGAACTGCTCTGGGTATTGACAAGACATTTCTAGACTAAAAGCCTTAATGGGAACTGCTCTGGTTATGGACAGGACATATCTAGACTAAAAGCCTTAATAGGAACTGTTCTGGGCATGGATAGGACATTTCTAGACTAGAAGTCCTTAAGGAACTGCTCTGGGTATGGACAGGACATTTCTAGACTAGAAGCCTTAATGGGAATTGCTCCAGGCATGGACAGGACATTGCTGGACTAGAAGCCCTTCAAACAATCACTCTAATATAATATAAGTTTAGTGACAACTCCTATTGTCACCCAAGTCTGGTATGAGATATGGGTCTCAACAGTACTGCACAATTAGGCATAATATGAAACATTAAAGAGGTTATCCAGGAAATTAATTTGATTTTATGACCTATCCTCATTCCTATCCTAGCCACCTTCATCCCTCAGTACATTCTCTGATTAACACTAGAGACACTGTGGTTGTCACCGCTATTGGTTGCACTGTGGTTGTCACCGCTATTGGTTGCACTGTGGTTGTCACCGCTATTGGTTGCACTGTGGTTGTCACCGCTATTGGTTGCACTGTGGTTGTCACCGCTATTGGTTGCACTGTGGTTGTCACCGCTATTGGTTGCACTGTGGTTGTCACCGCTATTGGTTGCACTGTGGTTGTCACCGCTATTGGTTGCACTGTGGTTGTCACCGCTATTGGTTGCACTGTGGTAGGTTCTTTGTGTTACAAGCTGTTTCCAGATTTAGGGCAAACTGTGGTCCCATATGGAGTAAGATAAAGTTGTGAGGCCCATACAAAGAGGCACTGCACACACCACAGGCCTCCATCAGGGAATATACTACACAGAGCTGGCACTACGGCAGGTTCCTACTGACACCCAACGTCCACACAAATGCAGTCTTGGTAGTGGCACTTACTGGCATGGATTTAATGGCTGGCAGGAAGTTGTTGTGAGTTTGGTGAACATCGGGGCTCACGGCCCAACCATTTATTACCTGGAAGGAGAGAGAGAATTTAGCAAAACGTAAGACATCACAATGTATCTACAGTCAGAAGAGGAGATGACCTGCACCAGTGTTTGGCACCAAGTAAGATTTCTGCTTTGAAATTAGGGTAATGAGCAGAAATAATAGATTACACTTACCGGTAATCGTTTTTCTTTGAGCCTATGACAGCACCCCTGGAGAGACCGCCTCCTCCTTAGGACAGGAAACAGACCACCGGCATCGCTTTAAAAGAGGGACCACCCCCCTCATCTCCAGTCCTTTTTCAAGAACTTAAGGGAACAGAGCTCATATCCACCAACTTAACACCAGAATATTTAGGTAACAAATATATATATATATATATATAAACAAACAACGTCAGAGAAAAAAAACAACCTATAGATACATATAGGGGCTATTTTTTTTTTATTATTTTTTTTTTTGGGGGGGGGGGGAAATAAATCGGGGTGCTGTCATAGGCTCAAAGAAAAACGATTACCGGTAAGTGTAATCTATTATTTCTCCCCTCGCCAATGACAGCACCCCTGGAGAATAGGCAAGAAACCTAGGGCGGGACTACAGCCTGAAGTACCTTCCGGCCAAACACCAGACCATCGTTGGAAGGTAGCTGCAGCTTATAGTGCCTAAAAAAGGTATGAGGTGAACTCCACGTGGCGGCTTTACAAATTTGTTCCAGAGAAGCCGAGGCCCTCTCTGCCCAGGAAGCAGAGACAGCTCTAGTAGAATGAGCCCCAAACCCCTCTGGAGGAATTTTACCGCTGGCCAAATAAGCCAAGGAGATAGCCTGTCTAATCCATCTGGCAACTGTCTGAGGTGAGGCAGAAGAACCTTTTCTAGATCCCTGAAACAGCACTAACAAACGCGAAGAGGACCTCCAAGAGGAAGTGGCCTGAAGGTATTGCAGGAGGCATCTCCTCACATCTAGACAGTGAAACTTTTTTCTCCTTCTCATTCCTGGGGGAGGCACAAAAGGTGGGCAGAACTACCTCCTGGGACCTATGAAATCTAGAGGAAACCTTTGGTAAAAAGGGTCAGGTGAAAAAACAACCCGATCTTCCGATATTACCAAGTAAGGAGGATCGATAGACAGGGCAGAAATCTCACTAACCCTTCTAGATGAGGTTATGGCCAGGAGAAAGGCAAGTTTCAGAGATAAAAGTTTAATGGAAACTTCCTCTATAGGTTCAAAGGGGTCCTCCGTCAAGGAAGATAAAACCAGGTTTAAATCCCACAGAGGAACCTTAGACCTACAGATCGGAGACATTTTTGACATAGCAGTAACAAATCTCCTAACCCAAGGATGACTGGCCAACTTATATTCAAATAGCGCACTCAAAGCAGAAATCTGGATCTTCAAGGTGCCAGGCCTAAGCTTTTTCTTCCAACCCTCCTGCAGAAAGTCTAGAATCAGGGGAATGTCAGGGGTGGCCAAAACATCCACAGGCCTATCCGCAAATCTGAAAAAAATTCTCCAGACTCTGAGATAGATCTCGGAGGTAACCTTCTTACGGCTAGCTAAAAGCGTGGATATAACATCATTAGAGAGACCCCTACTTTTCAGGATGTTCCTCTCAAAAGCCAGGCATTGATTCAAAAGCTTCAAGTTTATTATAGTGCGAAAGGAGCCGTTCGGTTTGTTTACCAAGAAGAGTGTCGAAAAGAATCCCTCCCCCCTTTCCTGGGCCAGGACCTCTACCAACACTCTCTTCTGTAGAAGGGAATCTACCTCTGACAGTAGTGCCAACTGTTTTACCGGGGCCCCCCTGAAGTCTGTGACCACAAATTTTTGACCTGGGGAGGACCGAAACTTTAGTCTTAGCCCTTCCCTTATGACGGGCAGAACCCACTCGCTGTTGGAAATCATCTGCCACTGAAGAAAAAACAGAGAGAGAGACGACCCCCAACAGGAGGCTTGGCGTCATTGGGATTGCTTCATAGAGGCATCTGAGTCGGAAAAAAGGAATCCCCTTGCTCTCTTAGAATTTCCAAGGAACTGCTTGGTCCTCTCTTTAGATCTAAAATTTTCCCTATTGAATCTAGGCTTAAAAGATCTTCTAGGGGCCTGCTGACTGGTAGAAGGGAAACTCTTCTTCCTGTCGGACGCCTTCTCTAGCAAATCGCTCAGGACGGGCCCAAACAGAAATTCCCCTTCACATGGGATAGCACATAATTTGGCCTTAGAGCTAACATCTCCGCTCCAGCTCTTAAGCCAAATTGCCCGCCGAGAGGAATTGGAAAGAGCTGAAGCCCTAGCTGATAGTCTCAGGGAATCCGCTGAGGCATCAGCTAAGAAATTAACGGCATTGTATATAGTAGGAAAAGAAGCCAACAGCTGTTCCCTAGGGGTGCCCCCCTTAATGTGAGCTTCCAGCTCCTCCAACCAGACTTTTAAAGACCTGGCGACAGAAGTGGCAGCAATGGCTGGCTTAAAAGCTGCCACAGAGGCCTCCCAATTCTTTTTAAGGTAAACATCAGCCCTTCTGTCCATAGGGTCCCTCAAGGAACCCATATCATCAAAAGGCAAAGCCCCTCTCTTAGACATCTTAGACACAGGAGCATCTAATTTAGGGGCTCTGTCCCAAGAAGCCACAACATCCTCATCAAACGGATACTTTCGTTTGACCGACCCTGGAATATAAAATTTCCTGTCCGGCTTCTTCCATTCTTTAGCAATCACAGCCTGCACATTCGTATGGACATCAAATACTTTCTTCTTCCTGGGTCCTAGACCCTCAAACATAGAGTCCTGCACGGATAGGGGAGCCCTCTGCTCATCCAGACCCATCGTGACACGGACCGCCTTAACCAGAGTATTAATGCTGTCAGCGGAAAAAAGCGGTTTACCCGCAAACTCAGAGTCTGAGGAATCTTCAGAAGATGCACGCTCACCCTCCTCCTCTAAACCTGACAGAACCTCACTATCACTGGAGGGTGCCGTAGAAACAGTGATGGAAGTACTAGGGCGATTCTTTAGCAATCCGCTGACTGATTCTTTAACCTCCTCCCGAATCATTAATCTAATATTTTCCATCAAGGTAGGAGTCTCATCCTCCATCAGCTTGCTCATACAGCATTGACATAATGGTTTTGACCAGGTAGAGGGAAGCCTCTTCTTACAGACCGCACACCCTTTCTCCTTTGTCCTAGAGCTCTTCCTAACAGTCTCCTTAGGGACCTGAACATAAAAAACAAATACCCCCATAAGTAAGAAAAATTAGGACAAACACTGGGGGAGAGCCCCTCTTACCCCACCAGGTACCGATTCATTGGTGGTTTCAGTGGGCTCAGCGCGCTGGGTCTGCTCCATGATCCAAGGCAAAGAGTGGCCCAATGGAGAAGGTTTTGCTCATAAGGCACGCCGGCCTGAGCAGGAAGCCGGCTGGGTTTTTAAACTTCGCGCGCCGACAGGCTCCTCCCACTTCCGGCGCGTGGAACGCATATCCTTCCACCGCCTCCCGGAAGTATCGCGCGAGGCAGCCGGCATGCAGAACACGGCCCGCAGAGGCCACAGCACCGGAAGGAGCCAAAGCCCCCTCCGCTGCCCTGAAGGACCAGAAGGGGAGAAGCCGGCACCCAGACTTTGCAGCGGCTCCTTCAGGAGTCTTACGCCGCACGAGGTAACCCTCCAGCCACCAAATAGGCCCGGGCCCCCGCAGCTCCCGACAGTACTCCTGGCGACGCCGGTCAACACCACTGTCCCTTAGGACAGGAAACAGAACTGGAGATGAGGGGGGTGGTCCCTCTTTTAAAGCGATGCCGGTGGTCTGTTTCCTGTCCTAAGGAGGAGGCGGTCTCTCCAGGGGTGCTGTCATATGCGAGGGGAGAAAAAAAGGCCAGAGGGCAGACCTTGTGGCTGGAAGATGGGCAGTGGTGTTACTATAAGGGGTCGTCCCATCTTGGACATTGGGGGCATATCTCTCGGACCTTTGGGACCCGCACCTATCCTTAAAATGGTGCCTGCAAAGTGACAGGGGGTGAACCTCGCATGCGCTGCCACTCCATTCGTTTCTATGGGAGTGGCAGTGCTCAGCTATTTCCGTCGGCTGCTCTTGCCTTTCAATTCAATGGGACTTCCGAAAATAGCCAAGCAAGCCGCAGGCATCGGAGGCATATTTTAGGGATATACCCCCAATGTCCAAGTTGAAACCACCCCTTTTAATAGAGGTTGTCCAGTCTTGCATCCCCTTGTCATACCCCCCGAGGAGGGGGGGGGGGTCCCTGTTCAGGACCAGACAGCACAGGGGTGTCACTCTACCTCACTATCCATGCTTCATCCTGGTGTGCCACCAAAGTCGTCAGTGCAAATAGCGGGCTGTCCTTGTTACAGCTGTGCAATTTTCATACTCCATTCTACCGCCAGCGTCTCCATCACGGGCTACACCAGGCAGTCGGTGGAAGTCGCCTAGTGAGGGAAGATGTGAGAACAGATATCACTCAGCACAATTCTGAGCGGTCTTAATATAGCGGTCAATAGATGAAACTGTGTACTCGGCAGGGGGGAGGGGTGGCGCAACTCCACTGATCAGATGTTTCTGAGGATAGGCCATCAAAATAAAACAGGAAACCCCTTTAAGCACATTACTATTACTGGGCCAGTATCCACTTGTGATAAAAATCACAAAATGTTGGATTTTTGGCCACAGACTGCAAACGTTCCAGGATTTGATTCTATGTAAAATGGACATTTGCAACACTTCAGGCTGATTTTAGGGTCTATTCAGCGTCTCAAGTTCTAAATTGCATGCAACTCACATCCTTAAAGGGTTTCTGTCACCAGTTTTTTCGGTATGAATCAGGCTGACATTAGAGATGTGCTAATGTCACCTGATTCCAAATATATATCATGGTTTAGGAGGAGACGGGCTGTTTGTGTGATCCTAACCATGTGACTGATCACATGGTCATGACATCATTGAAGGTCCTTGCAAGCTATGGTGAATGGAGTGTTTCTTCTCTGCCTGGTCCTGTCAATCAACAGAGCCTCTAGGAGCAGGGGTAACGCCCCTTGCACCTAGAGGCCTTATTAGCATAAAATAAAAGTTCATTCTATATAAAAATGGGGGCACCAGTAAATAAAACAGATATACATTTGGAATCAGGTGACATTAGCACATCTCTAATGTCAGCCTGATTCATACCGAAAAAACTGGTGACAGAAACCCTTTAAAGGAGTTGTCCAAGCTAAAAAAAAAAAAAAAAAAAAAAAAGTCAAGAAATGTCTCCAATTCAAACCCTCTACGCTCCAGCACCGCTGTCTTCCTGACCGGGATTTATTTATATGGCTGCAGCGGTGATGTACCCACATATCGCTGGTGCCTGCTGCAGCCAATCACTGTCCTCAGCAGTATACGGCACGAGGCTGCTACGGCCACTGATTGCCTGCAGTGCTCATGTGCGGTATATGACTGCTGCAGCCATGGAAATATACCCGGTCTGAAAAACCGATGCCGGAGCAGAGGGGGGTGGAATCAGGAGGTAGGACTTGGTTTATTATTTTAACCCCTTCCCTGCCTTGTAACAAGTTTTGCTATAAAGGGATTGTCCGGTTTCATGATATATGATGACATATCCTAGTGTCAGTGCAGTGTAATTAAAGGGGTTGTCTCACTTCACCAAATGGCATTTATTATGTAGAGAAAGTTAATACAAGCCACTTACTAATGTATTGTGATTGTCCATATTGCTTCCTTTGCTGGCTGAATTTATTTTTTCATCCCATTCTATCTTATAGATTGTAAGCTCTTGCGGGCACAGTCCTCTCCCCCCTCTGTAACAGTCTGTTAATAGTTTCTTGTTTATTGTATTTTTAGATTTGTGTAACCCCGGCTGGATGTACAGCGCCATGGAATTAATGGCACTTTAAAATAAATAATAATCCCTTTATACACTGCTCGTTTCCATGGTTACGACCACCCTGCAATCCATTAGTGGCGGCCATGCTTGGACACTGTAGGAAAAAACACTAACTTACACGTGCTCCCACAGTCCCAGCCACCAGAGAGGCCTGCACTGTTTCCTATGATGTGCAAGCATGACCACTGCTGATGGATTGCAGGGTGGTTGTAACCATGGAAACGAGCAGTGTATAATGTGATGGAAAAATGAATCCAGCCAGCAAAGGAGGCAATATGGACAATCACAATACATTAGTAAGTGGCTTGTATTAACTTTCTCTACATGATAAATGCCACTTACTAAAGTGAGACAACCTTTTAACTCTGGCAACCTGTTCTCAAGGAACCCAAACACATAAGAGAAAAGTTGTCAGACCCGCTGGTGGAGCCTCCAAATCTTCCTTTGCCAGATGATGCCAGTGGAAAGAAGGATCAGGATAGATAGATATTAGATAGATAGATAGATAGATAGATAGATAGATAGATAGATAGATATTAGATGTTAGATAGATATTAGATATTAGATAGATAGATAGTAGATAGATAGATAGATAGATAGAAGCCTAAAGAGGGCGCTATTGCACATACATACTTTGCAGGTTTTAGTCAATGACCAAAATGCAGTTCCCCTGCACAGTTAGTAATAGCTGCATACAGTGCCAGACCCCTGCTCAGTGCACCCCCTCCCAGCAGACATAAGAGTCAATCCCCAGAAACACTCAGTGCATTACCCCAATACAGAGCACGTCCACCGGCCCCGGCTACGCACTAGAGACAACGCCGCCGCTCTCCCGTGACACCCACCAGCGCTTACCTCTCATAGCTCCCTCCAATCTCTGCGGCCATCATCAACTTTCCCGAGTCCTGGCAACCAAGCGGCGCCCTGCATCCTGGGAAGTGTAGTTTAACAAGGCCATTCCTCTACGCTAAAGATTCAACCGCAGACTACATTACCCAGAAGCCTTCGATTCCCAGTCCTGGAATTGCAACCGTTGCCCGTCTTCAGTCTTAGCTGCTAAGGTCTAACGCGGTGGCCATTTTGTTGTAGACCAATCCTATATTAGGTTCAATCGGGGTGGTCTATGGTAATATGTCTCCTGATTGGAAGACATTGATCTAAAATAAGACTTATAAGCAGGATTGTGGGCAGTAATCAGGATGGTGGCAGAGACAGATGCGGAATCATGTTAGTCAAAGGCTTCTAATGGTTTTCTAGTTTTAATATCTGTATGTATATATATATATATATATATATATCTGTGTATATATATATATATATATATATATATATATATATATATATATACTGTATATTTATACATACACACACTATATATTATATAATGTGTGTGTATATATATATCACACCCACCTATTGTGGCAGTCATATACTTCTTGTTCCAGGGTTTTCACATATAAACACCATATTTTCAGTTCTTAGCAGATAATACCAGTAATTGGCACGCTATACTCCCAATAGAGCCGGTCCCTATAGAAACAGCATCCAGCGATGTGACATCTCCTCCCCCACATGATGTTTGAGTATTTATAACCCCTTCATGACCACATTATTTATTTATTTTTTTTTAATTCTTTATTTTGAATTAACGCAACATAAAATAGTCACATCAAAAGGTGGTAACAATAAATGACAGTGTTACATATATATAAAGATACAATAATATATCAATCAGCAAGTTGGGAAGGGGGGGGAGATAAGGGAGGGTAAAAAGGAGGGGGGGGGATTAGAGATGGATATCTCTTCAGATAGAGCATAACATTCTTCGCAGATTAGTATAATGGACATCAGTCATTACAATTGTGAATGTCAGAAGAAGATAGGAGCGGGTGACACCGGCCAGGCAGAAAACCCAAACACAGCCAACATGATCAGTTCGCTATTATTTATCTTTTTTCCATCTACAAGGATCGGAATCGTAGCCATGGTGACCAAATATTCAAAAACCTCTCTTTGGTCCTATTGGTGTAGCTAGTCAGTTCTTCAAATTTACATATTTGGTCGACCTTCTTTTCCCACTCCAAAGGTGTGGGTGCTAGGGGGTCCATCCAATGGAGTGGTATGAGTGCTTTAGCTGCCGCAATTAGATGAGTTACTAAGTTCTGCTTTGAAGGCCTATAAGAAGTGTCCGGTCTAGCCAAGACCACCCGTCCAACATTCAGACACATGGAAGGGTCGCACACTCTCTGTATAACAGTTTCTACATATTTCCAGAAGGGTTGTATCTCTTGGCATGACCACCATATATGAGATAGAGAACCCCTCTGGGAATTACATCTCCAGCACAGGTCTGTATCTAAAAGATTGTGTGTGAAAAGGAATTCAGGAGTTTTGTACCACCTGGTAAGAAGTTTGTAGTGGCTTTCCTGTAATCTCACACAGGGTGAGAAACCATGTGCATTACGAAGTATAGTACTCACGTCTATGTCAGAAAGAGAGATATTGAGTTCCATCTCCCAAGAAGAGATAAACGTGGGTTTACTCCGGGGAGCAGGGGAGGTAAGTAGTGAGTAGAGTCTGCCCACTTTCCTATTCGTATATTGCGTTGAGGAGAGTACAGCCTCCAGGGGAGTGAGTGATCTCTGAAAAGAATAAGCTGCAAGGAAGCTTGTTGCTACTTTCTGGAAGTGCGCCCAATGTAAAGGCATAATTGATGTAGAGCATGACAAAGTGCACACTGTTGAGAATGATGGCATCTTTCCCTCAGGGAACAAGTCTGTTATAGTATGAGCTTTAAACCTACGCCAGAAATCGTCATAGGGTGAATCAATCTTTGTCAAAGCATATGGTATAAGTCTTGCAGGGAGTAACGGGGAAGGAAAAGGAGCTAAAGAGTCTCTTAGCGCCAACCAAACTGCACTGGTACCTTTAAGTAGCGAGTCTGGATTCGAGTCAGATGTTTTTCTAGCATCTGGAAGCCAGAGGGTTTTAGAAAGCGGCATGCTAATAGACTGTTGAGCCCAGATATCAAGGTCCATGTTCCGTAGTGGGTATAGTAGTTCTAGCCATCTGTTTAAGTGAACTGCCTTATAATATGACGCAATATCAGGTAAGCCCATACCTCCCTGTTCCCTATTCTTCATAAGTAGAGTATATGGTAACCTCGGCTTTTTCCCTTTCCATAGAAAACGGGAGAATAACGTTCGAATAGAGGAGAAGAAAACAGCTGGTAGATGAATGGGGAGCATGGAAAGGGTGTAGAGGATTTTAGGCAAAATGTATGTTTTTAATAGGTTCTTTCGCCCCATCCAAGATATGTATGGAAAATCATAATCTATGAGCAGCTGTTTGACTTCAGTTAATAGTGATTGATAATTTAATCTGTAGAGATCTGTGGGATGGCGCGGTATAAACACTCCTAAATATGTTAAAGAAACAGGTGCCCATGGAAAAGAATGATGCCGCTGAATAGCCGCCGCACGCTGCTGGGAGAGTGTAATGTTGAGCAATTCAGATTTGGTAGTGTTTACTTTAAAATTGGAGATGATGCCGAACCTCTCCAGTAGTTCAGTAAGAGTATGTAAGTCTTTAGCTGGGTCAGACAAAAGGAAGAGCAAATCATCTGCAAAAGCAACGCATTTGAGGTTGGCAGCTCCAGATGTCAGACCAGTGATATCAGCGTTCTGGCGTACACTCTGTATTAAAGCTTCAATGACTAATACAAACAATGCCGGGGAGAGGGGGCAGCCCTGTCTAGTTCCGTTGGTGATGTTAAAAACTGGCGACAGAGTGCCATTAATCTTTATTCTAGCGTGAGGCTGGTCGTAAAGGGTGAGGATAGCAGAGACAAACTGCGGAGGGAACTGGAATTTATGAAGCATCGCCTGCATAAAAGACCAATTAACCCTGTCGAAGGCCTTTTCAGCGTCAACTCCCATGAGCACTAGAGGTAATTTCCTTTGATGTGCAATACGGATAGCATGTATTAACTTGCATGAATTATCTCTACCTTCCCTCCCCTTCACGAAACCAGCCTGTTCTTTGCCTATCAATTGTGGGAGGAATGGGCTTATGCGAGTGGCAAGTATCTTAGCCCAGATTTTTAGATCTAAGTTGAGAAGGGAAATTGGGCGGTAGTTACCACAGGAGGAGGGATCTTTCCCAGCCTTGTGGATCAGAGTGATGTGTGCCTCTTGTGTCTGTCGCGGAATGGAACCGCCTGAAAAAAGATAATTGCAAAAATCAACTAGCCTGGGAACCAGAACATTTTCAAATTTCTTGTAATATAACAATGGAAAGCCGTCTGGGCCAGGACTTTTCCCTATGGGAATGCTACGAAGAGTGGATTCCACTTCTTCACGAGAAATTGGCGATAGAAGTTTCTGGGAGTCCAAGTGTGAGAGTGTGGGGAGGTTCAGTGGTTCCAGAAATGTTTTAGTTTTTTCCCTCAAATCTTCAGTTGATCTTTTAGGAAGATTATACAGATCAGTGTAGAAGGACTGAAAAGCCTTTGCTATGTCAGTCGTAAGAGTGTGTTTAACTCCCCTGGAATCTTTGATTTTATGGATGTACGCAGAATCTCTCTGTTTTTTAATAAGTGCCGTCATCAGTTTACTCCCTTTATCCCCATGCAGATATAATTTATGCTTAAAGTATAGTTGATGTTTGGCTTGCCTCACATCAAGAATATCTCGCAGTTGCTTCCTCAAAGAGGTAAGCTTATCCTTTCCATCCGGAGAGGGAGAAGATTTAAACTGCCTCTCAGATTCCGTTATCTGTTGAAGAAGGGAGTCAATTGACTTCTGTGCGTCTTTTTTGACCCTAGTAGCAAGGGAGATCAGGATTCCCCTTATATAGGATTTGTGTGATTCCCACAGAATGGAGGGGCTAGTATGTTGTTGAGTGTTAATGGAGAAAAAAGTCTGTAGCTGCTGTCTGATATAGGATTGATGTTCTGTTGAATGTAGTAGTGTTTCATTAAGTCTCCATATCCATTCCAGTCTGGGTAGTTGAGACAGACGGCCAATCATAGTATTCGGAGCATGGTCAGAGATTGTAATGGGGCCAATTGTTGGTGAAGAGAAATGAGAGAGCACTGTGGAGGAGATGAAGAAATAATCAAGTCTCTGAAATGAATTGTGTGGGATAGAGTGAAAAGTGTAATCTTTATCTAAGGGGTGCATCAATCTCCAGAAGTCTACCAAACCAAGGACTCTTAATTTGTCATGCACTTTATCAAGAAGCTTGGAGGGGACATGAGATTTGCCTGAGGAGGAGTCCAAAGTGGGATTTAAAGTAAGGTTCATGTCAGAACCTAGGATAATAGGTCCCTCTGCAAATAATTGTAGAATATCTAAAGCTTTTATGAGCCAGGGTACTTGTCCCGAATTCGGGACATAAAAGTTTGCTAGGGTATACATTTGAGAGCCTATCTCCCCCTTAAGCAATAGCATCCGTCCCTCAGCATCTCTATGTTGCTGTTTTAACAGGAAAGGAATGGAGTGATGGATGGCTATTGACACTCCCCTGGAGGCTGACTTCGGATGACAGCTATGGTACCATTGCGTAAATGGGGACTTAGGAAGTTTCGGAATACGCTTCTCCCGAAAATGTGTTTCTTGGAGGAAAGCTACTTTTGTTTTTATCTTCTTCAACAAGAGGAAGATGTGATTTCTCTTATTGGGAGAATTGAGCCCTCTGACATTGAATGTGGTAAAAGGGCAATCCATCTCTATGAGAGGAGGGTAAGGGTGTGGGAATGTGGTGAGGATGGAGGAAGGATAAAAAGAAAAGAGTGTATCAGTTACTCTACTGTTAAGTGGAGCACAGGAGGACAAAAGGGGGGGGGGTATAGACGAGCAAAGACAGGTATATCTGTCCTGACAGAAAATGGAGCGGTTATGAACAATACCAGTGACAATACAATGAAATAAACACAGTAATACAGGTAAGCAGTAATACCTCTATACAGTATACTAGCGGTTTTAACTATACTACAATTCAACATAGTAGTAGAGAAAATTGCTTGCTACAGAAGGCAGACAATATGAGAGTGGAGTTTCATTAGAAAAACTAAACCCGGAAGCAGGTAAAATAACTTCTGAGCAGCCCGGGATCTAACATAGCAAGTGAGCCACATGAGGTCACGATAGACATCCTATTGCAAAATTCTAAAACAATGGGAAGAGAGAAAGAAGGAGGTAAGAAAAAGAGAGGGATAGGGAAAAAGAAAAAGGGGGGGGGGGGAGGAAGTGACATAGCAAGAGTTTGAGAAGGTAATTGCTGTGGATAGAGCATACAGTTAAAGAACATAGGCATGCAAATAACACCACAATTATTCGCTATTATAATGTCTTGACAAAGTCTCTTAAGAAGGGGGGGGAGGAGTATAGGAAAATCAGGAAAAATATGGAAAAGGAGAGGGCATAGGGAAGGGAGGGTTACCAGGTAGAAGATACTTGTACTGTGATAAGCAGGATCAAGTATGGCAAATGTCCATGATGTCCAGGCAGCTGAGAAGATTCCGGCTCCTCGGGTCTGTTGGTATGCGTGAAGTCACTCGGATAAGAATAACGGCATAAGACCAACTGGCGGAAGAAACGTTCCTAATACAGTCCTCTTCCAGCAGGAACTCTAGAGAGGGAAATGAAATGGCCTTGGAGGATCTGATAGTCACCTTCCTAGAGAGCGACCACCGGAACAATGGCGAGGAAAAAGATCCTTGCAGGCATGACTGCGGGTGTCAACCCGAAGAAGTTGTATCTCGGTCAAGCTGGTCCCTCTTGAGACTGAGGTGACTTAGGTGGAGCTCTGTGGCGTCTAGACCTCGGGACTGCTTGCCATCGTTCTAAGCGCGGAAGGGTTGGAAATGGCACTCCTACATCTAGCGGGAGCCATGAAGGTATGTCAACTTGGGGAAGACCACATATGCGCCATACTTCTTTTAAATCATCCGGATGTTGTACTCTGAGGCGACGGCCATTATGGTGGATGGAAATACCGAATGGATACAGCCAGGAGTAAGGTATATTTTTCCCACGTAGTTGCTCCAAGAGTGGCTTAAGAAGCCTCCTTTTCGCCAAGATGGAGGGTGCGATGTCTTGGTAGAGGGATATCACTACCCCATCGTACAGTACCGGGGTTTTCTCTCTTGCGGATTGTAGAATTTTGTGAGTATCCACATATGATAGTAGGCCGCATATAACGTCCCTAGGAGGTTCTGTTTGCGGAGGCTTGGGCCTAAGGGCCCTATGAATTCTTTCAATAACCACCTGTTGGGCTTCTTCATCACCAATGAGGTGGGTAAAAAGCTCCATTGCTATCTTATGTAGAGAGTCAGTGGCCCATGATTCAGGTAGGCCTTTGAACCGTACGTTACGTCTCCGGTTTCTGTTTTCCTGATCTTCGATCAGTGTTAGAGCTTTATTGATCTGTATAACATGTTCCGCCGAGCGCAATTCTAGCGCAGCCGAATGGTCTATTATGGCGGCGCATGTGGTCTCAAGGCCTTCAACTCGCGCGCCAATGTGCCTTAAGTCATTTCGTATTTCGGAGAGCTCTGCCAGAACTGGTTGCAGGGCTTGTGTGATAGTGTCTTTAAAAAAGGCTTTAGAAGTGGCTGCTATCTCACCCTCTCCATGTGTATGATGTTCTACGCTCGGAGGTTCACAGTCATTTACTTCATCAGCCGCCGCTTTATCATCCGGCGCCATCTTGGCTAGCTTGGCGGGCCCGCCGGAGGGCCGTTGCTGGAGGAATCTGTGAATGTCTGACGGAGTTTTTTGAGGTAGTTGAGAACCCTGGTGTTCTACCTTCTTGTCTCTGCCGTATTTTACCATGTTATGGCTGAGAAAGCTGCTAATTAACCGCTGGCAGGGACTGTCGTGGAGGAGCTGTGTTCACACGCGTCCTACTCCATCGATGGCCAGGCTCCGCCCCCCCATGACCACATTATTTTATCCATTTCACTCTCATAATAAGAGCTAATATGTAGCTGTATTATATAACTGTTCACTAGACGCTCTGTCCTTTCCTCGGGCGTCCTGACCTATACTGTGTGAGCATGGCGCACGTCAGAGGATTCCCATTGACAAGTTGTTTAGATTTAGAGGAGTAACTTGACTGGAAAAAGTCTGTGGTGTACCAATATACCTTAGACCAGGGATGCTCAACCTGTGGCCCTCCAGCTGTTGCAAAACTACAAATCCCAGCATGCCTGGACAGCTTACAGTTATCAGCCTACAGCAGGGCATGGTGGGAGTTGTAGTTTTACAACTGGAGGGACGAAGGTTGAGCATCCCTGCCTTAGACCTATACTGCCATTTATCAGCACACTATGATCAGGCAGTGTATTGAATGTAGACAGGCTATTATAGCTAAATGATAAAGTACATGGATGATATACTACAGGGTGGGCCATTGATAGCAACACTGTAGAAAAAAATGCTAGCACAGGCTTCCAGTATCCGTAGTTTCGGGTGCTGCACATCTCGTATCTTCACACCATAGACAATTGCCTTCACATGACCCTAAAGATAAAAGTCTAAGGGGGTCAGATCGGGAGACATTGGGGGCCATTCAACTGCTACATAATGATGTGTTTCCCTCTTTATGCACTGAAGCTGGCACGTTCCCTGAGTTTTTCCAGCAAGATGGTGCACCACCACATTATGGGTGTCAGGTCCGAGCATTCCTAGATGAACAGTTTCCTGGAAAGTGGATTGGTCGTCGTGGGCCAGTTGAATGGCCCCCAAGGTCTCCCGATCTGACCCCCTTAGATTTTTATCTTTGGGGTCATCTGAAGGCAATTGTCTATGCTGTGAAGATACGAGATGTGCAGCACCTGAAACTACGGATACTGGAAGCCTGTGCTAGTATTTCTTCTGCGGTGTTGCTATCAGTGTGTGAAGAGTGGGAGAAGAGGGTTGCATTGACAATCCAACACAATGGGCAGAACTTTGAACACATTTTATAAGTGATTAGAAACTTGTAAATAACGCATGAAAGAATAGTTACGTTAAAACCAAGCACACCGTTGTTTTTCTTGTGAAATTCTCAATAGGTTTGATGTGTCACATGAGCCGCCTCCCATTGAAAAAACTAAAGTTGGATCCAAAATGGCCAACTTCAAAATGGCCGCCATGGTCACCACCCATCTTGAAAAGTTTCCCCCCTCCCATATACTAATATGCCACAAACAGGAAGTTAATATCACCAACCATTCCCATTTTATTTAGGTGTATCCATATAAATGGCCCACCCTGTATATTGGCATTCAGGTTAAATTGCTGGGTTGGCACTTTGCGATAAGTAAGCGGGTTTAGGGTTGCAGTTTGGGCACTCAGTCGCTAAAAGATTCACCATCACTGTCCTATCCTGTGAATAGGTGATCACTTGTTATAACCGGAATACCTCTTTAAAGGTGAGAGTTGCTCCCATTGACTTCAGAGGGCGCATCGCTGTAGCAGTGAGCTCCCAGCTGTGTAGATCTGGTACTGACTTCTGTCGACAGTGCTACACAGACCACCTGAACAGTAGGGGAGCGGGATGTCCTGAACTTCCAGCACTCCCGGGGTCGCATAGTATTATATTGATTTATGATGCTATGTAACCCTTAGAGGTCTGGGATGTATTGGAGAACACTGACATAATGCTGTTATCCAATACATTCCAGAACTGTAAGAGTTACATAGCATCATAAATCAATATAATGCTATGTGACCCTGACAGTGCTGGGAGTTCAGGACGGGAGCTGCTCTGTGAGTCCGGCGCGTGACACTCGCTCATCTGAGAGGAGCCTAAGAAGCCAATCTTTGTAAAGGATCCTTGGCAGAACACTTCAGCACATGGGAGTAGTAGTCCTCAAGACACTGCAGTATCTATTACATACAGTCTCGGCTCGGACAAATAATAAACGTCTGGTCTTTATGTTATCAAAGACTTTTATTTTATATTCTAATGATTAAAAAAAAAAGAACAAAAAAAAAAAAAAAAAAATTCCGACATAGGTATCGTGTGATTTCACAGAGAAGATGATTTACTCGATCCCTTTACGTGACAGTTCAGACAGGTTTTCACAGACTGAGGATTAAAAATAAAAATCACACAAGAAGACACGAAAAGATAAGCGGCATCATCAATTACTTCCCACATAACACCCAGCACCTTACGCCCAGGCCCAGTATACATATATATGTGTTAACAGGAAGGGGGAGGGATTGTGGCAGCCATTTTTCTCAGAACAGACATTCAGCTTGATAATCGCAGTTGATAGTAGTATGGATTAATAATTGGGATTCTCACAGGGTATGCTAAACCTAGACTATTCTTCCATAATGGTAAACTCCACTCTTACACAGCTTACATCATTCACAGTTAAGCTCCTGTACTGGTATTTAGCTACATGATTTCTTCTCTAGTCACAGCTAAAGCTACAGGCAAAATTCTAGTGGTTTCTGTTATCAGTCACAACTAAGCTCCTGGGTCACAGGACAAACTGTTGACTGTTTCCAAGGGCAACCAGAAGAATTTTGAAGACTTCGGGCTGATTCACACAACCGTGATCAGTCTGGGAAAAAAGTTTCTATGTGTTGGCCGCATCTCCCCCGGACCGGAAGTGACTGTATCATAGTGATTTATAATGCAGTCAGTTCCTGTCGGATTGCGGGTCTATTGTGCTGTACTGTAATGAAGTGAGTATAGTACATTAGACCCACAATCAAATAGGACCTATCTGATTGTGGGTCTAATGTACTGTACTCACTTCATGTCAGTACAGTACAATAGACCCGCAAACCGACAGGAACTGAGTGCAACATAAATCACTATGATACAGTCAGATCGGGTCAGGGGCGCAGAGGTCGGTCCAGGAGATGCTTCTGTCACAGACTGGTCACGGTCGGGTGAATTGGCCCTTCTAAAAAAAGCAACAAAAACAGTAGAGTATCAGCAATGTGACGCAATTGTTACTGAAGATCTATCAATGAAATACCGGTGTAATTACGATTTAAAGGGACATACACACCTGGCGGAAAAATCCAAGGCGAAATCCACACGTGTAACATACGGATTTTGTAACCCCCGCAGCAAACAATAAGCTTGGTGGTCAGAGACGGCGGTTTCAGATGCGGTTACTTATGGGTTAGATGTAACACGTCAACAAATCAAACAGGACAAGACAAGTCCAAGGTTGATCCGCTCTGCCCATACCGATTGGAGAATGACCGCCATTGGGTAGCACTGATGACGTCATAAAGCTGCCACATTACAACAGCACGCTGCTTTTCAAACACTGGACGCTCAAGCTATTGCTATCAGGTTTATTCAGTCTTTTACTGTAGAAATCGAGCAATGAAGACGGCAGTGTTGTATATTGCAGAGAGTACGGGGCAAAAGTAAGGAAAGTCAATACCATCAGGATGCGGTATCCCAGACCATATTCTCCAGGGTGTAACCTCACCGTATGTAGGTATGAATCTGCATATCAATTCTAAATTGTAGGAGTGGACAAAGGCATGAGCTACCTAAAGGTGATGCCGCAGTTCTACGCCCAGCACTCAAATGAATGGGAGAGGAAGCTGTAATTATACTGTGCTGCCGTGACAATGGAGACGGCGCACAGGTAAACAGTGAGGATGCAGCACTCAGGTGTCATGAGTCGGGATGTCTCACTCAGCAAATGGCATTTATCATGTAGAGAAAGTTAATACGAGGCACTTACTAATGTATTGTTATTATCCATATTGCTTCCTTTGCTGGCTGGATTCATTTTTCCATCACATTATACACTGCTCGTATCCAGTGGTTATGGCCACCGCTGAAGCGCAGATATGAGCAGGATGGGAGCCTATGTGCACGCCCATGATATCGGCCACCAGATTAGGCCGATGCCTTATCCTACAGTGTGAGAAAATACCACTGCTCACTCGGAGGATTTTCAATGCAATTAAAAAGTTTTTTATTTTTACATGTCCTCCATACGTTATATGGTCCAGAAAGTAAATGCCTTATATGGAATGTGACTGTAGATTTTTGACGTTTCGGTCACATCCGGACATTGGTGACACAGTAGAAGAAGGCAGAAAAATGGAGGAACCCCCGTGGTCAGTGGAGTGGCGCTGCGGGGGATTATGGCAGGTTATCCTACAGTGTGCAAGCACGGCCACCACTGATGGATTGCAGGGTGGCCTGTAACCATGGAAACGAACAGTGTATAATGTGATGGAAAAATGAATCCAGCCAGCAAAGGAAGCAATATGGACAATCACAATACATTAGTAAGTGCCTTGTATTGGGGGGGCGGGGCTAGCAGCAGAGCAGAGCGGACGCCTAGCCATCTGAACGGAGCCCCGACCTCAAGCGCGGACACAGAGCCCAGCATCTGGAGGAGGCACGCACCACTCCATGGTGTGGGCCAGAGAAAGACAGGAGCGGCAAGTCGACTGGAGACAACTTACCCAGAGGAGCAGGTCAGCGCAGGCATTGTCCTGCAACCGCCGTCCCGTGATATACAGATCTAGCAGCCATCTTAGATTGAGCCAGCTCCTATCTCCCAGCACAAACTGCCCATCAGCTCACCTCTTGGTGTCTACTTCCACTCCTCCTCCTCACTCACTCTCTCACACAAGAGTGACTACTATAAAGGCCTAGCCTTCATTTTTGCTTAGGACCCCCCCAAACATAATAACGGGGAGTCCGTTTTTTCCGGCTCACATAGTAAAAGGCTAATGACTTAATTTTTTCCCAGCCCAGAGAGTGGTCTAATCAAAACTTTTCAATTTTTGCTCATTTAAAGGGCCAGTGAGCCAATTTAAGGGGCTCAATGTTTCTGGATCCCTAGCCTGGAGCAACCCTCTGATGTGGGATCTCTAGATGCTGATGCAGAAACAAGACAGTATGGGGAAGAGCCATGGCAATGGCGGTCGCGCCTCCCCATACCCTGGGGGAGCTAGAGGAGGTCAGTGCACGTAAATGCAGCGGTCTCCTCTGCTAGCAATCAGCAGATTGTCGGGAAGAAAATGCTAGATTTTCAATCCTTGTAAAGGGACCATTACCTATTAATATGTCCAAGGGAAATAAGGCACTGCCAGAGGAGTCTGGCACCAGCTTAGTCCCCTCTGAATATTGAGAACACGTGCATGCTCGGCCAAACTGAACATGCATGTATAGGAGGGGGTGGGGAGGAACAGCCACCTAAAGTCTTTAGCCCTTATACACCCAATGAATGGCCCTGGGCGACGTGCGGCCATCTTTACTTCTAAGGAATGAATGAAAATGACATGGAACGGCTGAGAGAAAATACTCATTGATCTTGGTCTTGTATGTGAACAACTCACAGATAAAAGTGGAATGTAAAAGAAATCAAGAAGACGATAGAATCTCAAGTAAAAGGTGAAGTGAGGAAGGAGAGGACTTGTGGCACAAGAAATAAAAACCAACACCAAAAGGTCCCTGCCCCACCAGAGGTCACTGCAATGCCAAGACAGAAGGAAGTACCATAGTCAACCTTGGTAGTTGAGTTATCCTTTGGTCAAACTCCTAGGTCTATGTGAAGAAGAGTCAAGAAAGAAGAAAGCAGCACGTGGCTAGCAGGAAGAAATGTGTGTACTGTGTAAGGACTAGCTGCTGCCTCCTGTGTGGTTACAGCCCATCGTAATATAACCGTTTCAGTGCAATAGGGGCCTCTCTCATTTCAAGGTCCCTCTTCAATCTCTTCTCCTGTCTTCGCTCATTCCAGCAGTTCCACGTAGTTGGCAGGGAACATGCCGAAATGCCCGTCGGGTCCGTATCCGCGCCACCAGCCCTCGTCAATCATCTCGATGTGTGAGATAATTTGGTCGGGGTCAAATGAAATCTCGGTATCGTCGGCTGTGTAAGAGAAGAAAGAACATGCATGTTATTATTCTCACACCATAGAGTAGTATCTACAGAACAGAGAAGGAGTAAGCGGCTCTAGACATGTCCTTGCTGAAAAACTGGTTGGGAAACACTTTAGGCTATGGGTATAGACTTGTTGGAAGAGGCACGTTTTCAGTGTTTGGAGGGTTAAAGGATTAGTAAAGCATGGCCGATTTCATACAAAAACAGCACCACCTCGTCCATGGTTTGTGTTTGGTATTAAGGCTCATCTTCATTGCAGAGAACAGGACTGAGCTGCAACACCACACACAACCTGTGTATGGGAAGCCATGTTGTTGTGATCCGAACAATCCCTTTAATCCTTTTGCTACCAGCGCCAAACATGTATGAGCAATAAGCAAACATGGCGCCCGCTATTTCACCCCTGTGGCATTAGTGGTCATCTATTTTGTCCCAGCGCACCCTAGCTGCCATCTGTGGAAATAACAGCTTGTCTAAGTGGAATCCACTGATTTTTTTTTTCTCCCTCGTTCATTCATTAGGTTACATATCGAATGACGGCACAATCGGTCAAGATTTAGAAGCATGATCCATGTGTAAATTCTGACAAAATCCTCTACATATGAACATGGCCTCAGTTACAGATTGAAGAGGTTTCAGTACTGCAGCCATTCTGTATACACTGGAATCTGTGTCTCCTAAGAAATTGGCGGAATACAATGTATATGGCACCTAAGGCCGCCAGCTGTGTATGCGTCAATCCTGGAGGAAATACTGAGTAACTGTAAGACCTAGCTGGTGCAGTAGTATAGCATATACCATATGGTCATGTCGGTTGTCACATCTTAAAGGGATACTAAAATTGTGGAGAATGTGAATATTATATGTATATATTTTACAGATAATGGATGGATGGTTTACTGGATATAATATTTTCAAGTCACTCCATGTATTCTCCTTCCTGTCCTGGCTCTTTAACCCTTTCAAGACCAGGTGATTTTGTTTTTTTTTCTTCGTTTTTTACTTCCTGCCTTCCCAAAGCCATAACTTTTTTTCTTTTTTCATTCACATAGCCATATTAGGGCTTTTTGTAGGACAAGTTATACTTTCCAATGGTACCATTTATGACTGAATACAATGCAGTGGGAAGCATTGGTGTGGAATTATATATATATATAATTCCACCCCAATTTTATGGGTGTTACTTTCATTCTCTGGGTCAGTGTGATTACAACGTATGGTTGTATGCATAGTTTTTTGGGTTTTTTTAGTATTAAAACGCAAGAAAAAGAACTGTGGGGGAAAAAAACAATTTTTTTCTTTGCATCATATTCTAAACTGTGCAAAGAGGACAGTATTATATATATATATATATATATATATATATATATATACGCTACAGAGGTCAGTATACTGTGTATATATACTACAGAGGACAGTATAATATATATATATATATATATATATATATATATATATATATACATACATACTACAGAGGACAGTATACTGTGTATATATACTACAGAGGACAGTATAATATATATATATATATACACACACACACACTACAGAGGACAGTATACTGTGTATATATACTACAGAGGACAGTATAATATATATATATATATATATATATATATATATATATATATATATATATATACACATACACACACACACACTACAGAGGACAGCACACTGCTACAGATGGATCTGGATAGACTGGAGGCTTGGGCAGAGAAGTGGCAGATGAGGTTTAACACTGACAAATGTAAGGTTATACACATGGGAAGGAATAATGCAAGTCACCAGTACATACTAAATGGTAAAACACTGGGTAACACTGACATGGAAAAGGACCTACGAATTTTAGTGAACAGCAAACTAAGCTGTAGAAACCAGTGTCAGACAGCTGCTGCCAAGGCCAATAAGATAATGGGTTGCATCAAAAGAGGCATAGATGCCCGTGATGAGAACATAGTTCTGCCACTTTACAAATCACTAGTCAGACCACACATGGAGTACTGTGTACAGTTCTGGGCTCCTGTGAACAAGGCAGACATAGCAGAGCTGGAGAGGGTTCAGAGGAGGGCAACTAAAGTAATAACTGAAATGGGTGGACTACAGTACCCAGAAAGATTATCAAAATTAGGGTTATTCACTTTAGAAAAAAGACGACTGAGGGGAGATGTAATAACTATGTATAAATATATCAGGGGTCAGTACAGAGATCTCTCCCATGATCTATTTATCCCCAGGACTATGACTGTGACGAGGGGACATCCTCTGCGCCTGGAGGAAAGAAGGTTTGTACACAAACATAGAAGAGGATTCTTTATGGTAAGAGCAGTGAGACTATGGAACTCTCTGCCTGAGGAGGTGGTGATGGTGAGTTCACTAAAAGAGTTCAAGAGGGGCCTGGATGTATTTCTGGAGGGTAATAATATTACAGGTTATAGTTACTAGAGATGGGTCGTTGATCCAGGGAGTAATTCTGATTGGAGTCGGGAAGGATTTTTTTTTTCCCCTAAGAGGCGGTCTTACATTTAGAACTGGGGTTGGATGCTCTTCTGAACTTTGGATGGATCCATCACCAGAGCAGGGGTCTAAAACACTGGTCTTAATAAATGTGCCGCTATATTATTATGTTACTATGTTTTTATCACACATATATCTTCTTTATGAAGAAGTGGCTAGAATTCTGAAACCCCTGACATACACAGGAAGCGGCTCAGACTTCATTCTCTTATAGATCACATCTTCTAGTTATGTCTAGTTTTTTTACTTGTTCCAATGCATCTAAACTGAATAAAAAAAATTACCTTAGTTAAACATTTGATTAGGACTGTTTCATGTCTACAGTCAGACTACAGGGAGCCTTCCATCTGTCCCCTTACTTCTGAATAGCGTGCATGAGAGCTGTATACTCAAAACACTGAGACATTTTAGATGCTTTGGGACCAGTTAAAAAAAAAAGTATTGTGAAAGGGGATAAATGCTTTAAGGGGTTGTCCAGGAATTTGATACTGATGGCCTACCCTCAAGATAGGTCCTAAATATCAGAATGGTACCTAATCCCAGTTTTTTCACCATTACCAATGCATACTTTTTTAGTATAGGCAAAAAATAAAAGTTTTGTTAAAAAAAAAAAAAATTCAATTCAGAGCCTCGCTATAGGGGTGTTGATGTGTGTATAGTGCCATCTATCAATGTCCCTGTCCTGAGGAAAAGCATACAGTGTATACAGCCCCTCCAGTACGGCAGCATTTCATACTACTGATTAACATTCTAATGTATTACTTAGGAAAATACTTCAGGATCATCATGATCTCGTATGATAAACATCAACACGTATTACATGACTGTCCAGTGGATTACTATAGTACCCCTCAGCAATATTTCAGACAACCGCACGGTGTCTGTGGTTTACTCGGTGAAGGACTTAGTTTGGATCGTGGGTATAACTGTGTGTGCGGACTGGGTAACGTCCAGCTGTAACATTCCACAGCTTCTTAAACTGGCCAGGGGTTCCTAAACTTATCCATTAACCGTTTGTGTTCCCTACAGAAGCAGAAAGTTAATTAACCCCTTCAAGACACAGCCAGTTTTCACCTTAAGGACCAAGCTACATTTTTCAAATCTGACATGTTTCACTTTATGTGGTAATAACTCTGGAACGCTTTTACTTATCTAAGCGATTCTGAGATTGTTTTCTCCTGACATACTGTACTTCATGTTAGTGGTAAATTTGAGTCAATATGTTTCACCTTTCTTTATAAAAAATTCCAAAATTTACAGAAAATTTGGAAAAATTCATAATTTTTTAAATTTGAATGTCTCTGCTTTTAAAGCAGATTGTGATACCTCATAAAATAGTTGTTACTGTACATTTCCCAGATGTCTACTTCATGTTGGCATCATTTTGTAAACATCATTTTATTTTTCAGGAAGTTAGAAGGTTTAGAATTTTAGAAGCAATTCTTAACATTTTTTAAGAAAATTTCCAAAACCCACTTTTCAGGGACCCGTTCAGTTATCAAGTCACTTTGTGGCGCTTACATAATAGAAACCACCCATAAATGACCCAATTTTAGAAACTACACCCATCAAGTTAATCAAAACTGATTTTACAAACTTTGTTAACCCTTTAGGTGTTCCACAAGAATGAAAGGAAAATGGAGGTGAAATTTCAAAAATTCACTTTTTGCAGATTTTCCATTTTAATTTATTGTCCCTGTAACACAGCAAGGGTTAACAGCCAAAGAAAACTCAATATTTATTACCCTGATTCTGCAGTTTACAGAAACACCCCACATGTGGTGGTAAACTGCTGTAGGGAAACATGGCAGGGCGCAGAGGGAAAGGAATGCCATATGGTTTTTGGAGGGCAGATGTCGCTGGGATAATTTTAAGTTTCCATGTCACATTGAACACCCCCTGATGCACCCCCAGAGTAGAAACTCCCAAAAAGTGACCCCATTTTGGAAATTGCAAGATAAGGTGACAGTTTTATTGGTACTATTTTGGGGTACATATGATTTTTGATTGCTCAGTATTACGCTTTTTGTGAGGCAAGGTAACAAAAAAATGGCTGTTGTGGCACAGTTTTTATTTTTTGTTTTTTACAGAGTTCTCCTGACAGGATAGATCATGTGATGCTTATAAAGAGCAGGTTGATACAGACGCAACAATATCAAATATGTGTATTTTTTTGTTGTTGTTTCAGTTCTACATAATAAAGCATTTTTCAAAACAAAAATTATGTTTTTGTGTCTTCATTTTCTAAAAGCTACATTTCTTTTATTTTTCTGCCGATCGTCTTGTGTAGGGGCTCATTTTTTGCAGAGTGAGTTGACGTTTTTATAGGTAGCCTTTTTGGGTACATATGATTTTTTGATCACTCAATATTACACTTTATGTGGCAAAATGACCAAAAAAATGGTCGTTTAGGCAGAGTTTTTATTTTATTTTTTTTATGAAATTCACCTTAGGGGTTAGATCATGTGATATTTTTATAGAGTAGGTTTTTACGGACGCGGCGATACCTAATATGTCTACTTTTTTACATTTATTTCAGTTTTACAAAATAAAAGCTTTTTTGAAGAAAATAAAATCATGTTTTAGGGTCTCCATTTTTGAAAGCCATATTTTTTTTATCTTTTGGCCGATTGTCTTAGGTAGGGTGTCATTTTTTGCGGGAAGAGATGATGGTTTGATTGGTAACATTTTGGGGTACATACGTCTTTTTGATCGCTTGTAATTACACTTTTTGTGATGAAGGTGACAAATATAATTGCATTTTTGGCACAGTTTTTATTTTTTACGGCGTTCACCTGAGGGCATAAATCATATGATATTTTTATAGAGCAGGTTATTACAGACGTGGTGAAACCTAGCATGTATACTTTTTTTATATTTATTTCAGTTTTACACAATAAAAGCATTTTTGAAGAAAAAAAAATCATGTTTTAGTGTCTTTTTCTGAAAGCCATATTTTTTAAATCTTTTGGGCGATTGTCTTAGGTAGGGTGTCATTTTTTGCGGGAAAAGATGAGGGTTTGATTGGCACTATTTTGGGGTACATACGTCTTTTTGATCGCTTGTAATTACACTTTTTGTGATGTAAGGTGACCAAAAAATGGCATTTTTGCTCAGTTTTTTTTTACGGCATTCACCTGAGGTGGTAGATCATGTGATATTTTATATAGAGCACTTTGTGACGGACGCGGCGATACCCAATATGTGTGTTTTTTATTTTTTATTTTTTTAAAAAAAAAAACCATTATTTTATGGGGAGGGGCGTTTTTTCTTTTTTTTACTTGAAACTTTATTTTTTTTATTATTAAAAAAACACTTTTTTACACTTTTATTTACTTTTTACTTATGTCCCACTACGGGACTTCACATTTTTAGGGTTTGATCCCTGTTTCAATTCAGTACAATACATTTTGAATTGAACTGAATTGAACTGTCTGATCCCCTAGGCTTCCGTACATGGCAGCTCTGATGCCTCCAATGTGAGGCGTTGGAGTAGCCATGGCAACCATCGGCCCCCTGCCAGACACGGATGAAAAATCAGGACGTGTGAATGGGGCCTTATGCACATTTGGCATCCGTTTGTGCCACGGAAAACAATGTTCTGCATGTAATCCTTTTTTCCGTCTAAAAAACGGATCTCAGATGGAAATGGCTCAAACGGATGCCAAATGTGAATTGATGCACAGGATCTTTTTTTTTTTTTTTTTTTACAGGATCCGTTTTTTTTTCTCTATTTTTCTGACGAATCAGAAGAACGGAAAAATAACAGTGATGTGAACTCCCCTTTAAATGTTTCTTCGAGACTTTTTAACTGATGACCTATCCCAGGGACGGCCAACCTGCGGCTCTCCAGCTGTTGCAAAACTACAACTCCTAGGATGCCCATTCTGCCTACAGCTATCAGCCTATGGGCATGGTGAGAGTTGTAGTTTTACAACAGCCGCAGGTTGGCCAGCCCTGACCTATCCTCTTGAAATGCAACATCCCCTAACAGCAGATGTTGCGGATGATGATCGACAACATTCCCATGCATTTAATGTGTACGGCCACCTATGCCATCAGCTCTACGTGACATGTATAACGTGAGACAGACAGGTTAGTCGGGATGTTCTGCCGGACATCCACGCTGGTAAGAAAGTGCTTTTTATCCATAGAAACCAGACAGTTGTGTAAAGGAGCACTAATGTGAAAAACAAGGATACCATACAGTAATAGCAATGTACTAATATCCATAAATATGTTCTCCATAATGTTCTTTCCTTTGCATTAGGCCTCATGCACACAACCGTGTGTATTGTATAGTCAGAAAATCTCGGATCCGCAAAGTACAGATATCGTCCACATTTTTTAGGTCTGTGATCCACACGCTGCAGCCAATTATAGGACATATACTTTTTGCAGAACGGACATACAGATGCGGACGACACACTGATCATTCATGTGCTATCTGTAGGTCAGTTCCACTAGAAGATGAAGAAGAATATGTATTCAAAATGTGGACCACGGGCCCACTGAAGTCAATGGCTGCATCAGAAAAAAAGGTGGAAGGCACTCTGACCGCATCTATATTTTGCGGATTCCGCAATTTTGTGGACGGCAAAACGGATATGGTCATGTGCATGAGACCTTATAATGAATTTTCTACACAAAGAATGACACCACCACTGCTTTCTGTTATACAGACTTGTAGACAGCCATCTCACCAACTCCCCTATGAACGTCAGGATCTATCAGGAAAGAATGTATTTCGATAGGTATAGGAAAATAAGCCGCTGCCAGACACCTTGACATGGGACACCAAGGACCGGGTTTGTATATTTCTAATTAAAGAGTTTATTGGGTTTTATACAATTTTCAATCACCAATAAAGAAAATTACAGAACAAAAAAAAAAACGGATAGAACTAACGGGTTTGTTATATAAAACACTGGAATGCTAAAGACTACTAGAACTTTTGGCGACCACCAGGTGGACACTGGGGGACGGTTTGACGTCTGAGACAATAAACTTACATGATGATAGATACCTAAGGCCACAGGATTTCCTGCACCAACAGCTCCATCAACTGCCCTAGATTTACTACCGTAGTGCTGCTACATCACAGAATGAGGGCAGCTATACCGTCTGCTGACACCATGAGAAGTGCAGCTAGCAGTTCCCTACAGTCATGACCCTCATGTTTTACGGTGGTCATACACCTTAGTCAGCTGAACAAGCGTTTTACCGACAGCTATTCCTTCCACCCTCGGCCGAACATTTATGTGTTCTCAATAGCCAGAGAGTAAACCACAATGGTTATCTCCAGCAAGAACAAAGGATTGGGCACGCTGAAGTTCAACATGCCTGTAATATAATATGTAATATATCTTATTAGAAAAATAGCTCTTTCTTCATCTCCTCCTACCTCCTGGATCGGTTATTCACCCTCAGTTCACTGCTAAAATACATCTCGAGAGGCAGAGACGGATATCAGGTTCAAAGCCACCCATAGAAGTCTATGGAGAGCGGAAAAGGAGGAGCCGTCGTGAAAGAGACACAGATAGAAACACTTCTGGTTCCATTAAGTGTTTAAAGAAGAACTCCCGACAAAAATGTTATTCCATGTCCTGCTAGAAATGTACATGATATAATCTGTAGTGAATGTCATTTTCTTACCAGTGTCTGAATTTTTGACTTCTATCATCCTGAAGTTTCTTATCTGTGTCATGTGACCAGCAATAAGACCCACCAACTCACACATAGACTTATGTGTGGACAGGAAGTCTAATTCTCTATGTATTCCTATGAGACTGAAAGTGAGGCTCCCTTAGGAATGAATAGAGCAGTTACTGGCTTCCTGTCCTGGGTCAGTTGGAGGTCAGGGAGTTGGTCACATGACCCATCTACAATAAGAAGAGAGGTTTTTACTCACAGAAACAGTCACTGCTAAGAAAATGACAATCACTACAGATTATATCCTGCAACTTTCTAACAGTTCAGAGAATAAAAATGTTTGCGGGAGTTCTTCTTTAACTACCTTATCCAAGTGCTGGATTCACAGCTACAATGCTCTGCACTGCTGTATAATGTCCAGTTCTGAGGGTGTGCTACAAAACTACAGCGGAGCAGGATCTCCTCTGTGTGTGCAATGTATGAGAGACATCAAAGCAGCTAGTGTACACCCACAGATAAGGGCCAGCCATGGTGTTATGTCACATGTAAGCAGAGGATGGTTTACTCTGAAATGACAGGTACGCCAGACAAATCCATCTGTGGTCCAATACACAGGGTCAATATTCTGAATCTGTGTCACTGATATGAGGGTGTGCTACAAAACTACAGCAGAGCAGGATCTCCTCTATGCAAGCAATGTATGGGAGACATCAAAGCAGCTAGTGTACACCCACAGATAAGGGTCACCCATAGTGTTATGTCACATGTAAGCAGAGGATGGTTTACTCTGAAGTGACAGGCACGCCAGACAAATCCATCTGTGGTCCAATACACTGGGTCAATATTCTAGATCTGTGTCACCGAGATCAGGAATATGGTTACCTGTGTGTCTACTGGTTCTTACTGTAGTGGGAGAATAAGAAATTTACTGTAAAATCAGACGGGTCATCCAGGGTTTTGCTCTCATAGAATTATCTTTTGGGAGAAACCGGTCCTTCACGATGGCACCACAGAGCAGTGCACAGAGTGCCCATGAATTATGTACTATGGATTGGTAGTGCAGTCAGTATGCTGCCATACTGGTCATAGAAATGTCCATGAGACCTAATAGTGTCAAACAGTAAGAAATAGCGCTATAACGCCCAAAAGGATGGGTACAGTCTTTAGTAAACTCCCCTCTCTTTATGGTCCTATTATGACAGGGCTGACCATAGGTCCGAGCAGAGGTGCAGGACCACAACAGATTTTGATTAGGGGCCATAGGTCCGAGCAGAGGTGCAGGATCACAACAGATTCTGATTAGGGGCCATAGGTCCGAGCAGAGGTGCAGGACCACAACAGATTTTGATTAGGGGCCATAGGTCCGAGCAGAGGTGCAGGATCACAACAGATTCTGATTAGGAGCCATAGGTCCGAGCAGAGGTGCAGGACCACAACAGATTCTGATTAGGGGCCATAGGTCCGAGCAGAGGTGCAGGATCACAACAGATTCTGATTAGGAGCCATAGGTCCGAGCAGAGGTGCAGGACCACAACAGATTCTGATTAGGGGCCATAGGTCCGAGCAGAGTTGCAGGACCACAACAGATTCTGATTAGGCGCCATAGGTCCGAGCAGAGTTGCAGGACCACAACAGATTCTGATTAGGGGCCATAGGTCCGAGCAGAGGTGCAGGATCACAACAGATTCTGATTAGGAGCCATAGGTCCGAGCAGAGGTGCAGGACCACAACAGATTCTGATTAGGGGCCATAGGTCCGAGCAGAGTTGCAGGACCACAACAGATTCTGATTAGGCGCCATAGGTCCGAGCAGAGGTGCAGGACCACAACAGATTCTGATTAGGGGCCATAGGTCCAAGCAGAGTTGCAGGACCACAACAGATTCTGATTAGGAGCCATAGGTCCAAGCAGAGGTGCAGGACCACAACAGATTCTGATTAGGCGCCATAGGTCCGAGCAGAGGTGCAGGACCACAACAGATTCTGATTAGGAGCCATAGGTCCGAGCAGAGGTGCAGGACCACAACAGATTCTGATTAGGGGCCATAGGTCCGAGCAGAGGTGCAGGACCACAACAGATTCTGATTAGGGGCCATAGGTCCGAGCAGAGGTGCAGGACCACAACAGATTCTGATTAGGGGCCATAGGTCCGAGCAGAGGTGCAGGACCACAACAGATTCTGATTAGGAGCCATAGGTCCAAGCAGAGGTGCAGGACCACAACAGATTCTGATTAGGGGCCATAGGTCCGAGCAGAGGTGCAGGACCACAACAGATTCCGATTAGGAGCCATAGGCCCGAGCAGAGGTGCAGGACCACAACAGATTCTGATTAGGAGCCATAGGTCCGAGCAGAGGTGCAGGACCACAACAGATTCTGATTAGGAGCCATAGGTCCGATCAGAGGTACAGGACCACAACAGATTCTGATTAGGAGCCATAGGTCCGAGCAGAGGTGCAGGACCACAACAGATTCTGATTAGGTGGGGATTTCTCCAATATATCCTTACTGGTAGCAGCTTCTGACGAGATGCACAATTTTACATTCAGGAAGGAATATTTTGTACAGGTCACCACAGATAACCTGTTTTTAGAAGCCTAAAAAGGGGATGTGGTTGTCATTCAGACCTCCGACTCCAGACAACCACAAGTTCCTATCACACAGGCTGCAGCTAGGGAATAATAACAGCTCAAAAGCTTAAAAAAACAACTGTAATGGAGGCGACAGAGAAAGAGGCGCCGTCCCCGGCAGCCGGTCAGTTGACTGCATATTGTGGGATGCATAGTGCGAAGGATGTCTGAGCAAGAGGAACCATCTATACAGGGGCGGATTGGCCATAGACCTTACAGGGAAATTTCCCGGTGGGCCGATGCCCAGGGGGAAACCTGAGCCCTCCCTCATGGCCGGCCAGTGGAAGTTTTGGGGATGTATTTTGTGCTGTTGGCAGTATTTAGTGATGGACTGTGGTATTTGGCTCTGTTGGGGTGGTATAATGTGCCACAATATGATATTACTGGCCCTGCCTTCCATCAATTTGGATCCAACTACAACAGGGCCACTTTAATTATTTTTTCGAGTGCACCTTTGAGTTTCCAGTCCGCCTCTGCATCTCATTTTTCTATCCCACTGGAGGTCTACTGTATGTTGGGAGATGTATACATGTCACGTAAGTCTCCGACATATGCATACACTTACATATACACATCGGCCATTAAAGAGGGTAACTAAGGCTACAAACTGCTCCCAATATGCCGGGCCCCTCACATTGAGTATACTTACCTGGCTCCCCACACCGCCGCTGCTGCTTCTCCCCGTGCGCGGATGAAAACATCTGGTGTCAAGGGGGGAGCAGCCAATGGCAGACGGGGACGAGCCTCCCTAGCATCACCTGCGATGCTATGGAGGCTCGTCCCCGCTAGCCATTGGTTGCTTCCCATCCCCCCATGGATAAATTTGGCGTGTGCAACATTTATATTTGACAAGTGCAATTTCCCCACTCACCAGCTTGGTAGTCATACAGCGCTCTGGCACACAGTCCCCGGTCTTCATCCACCCCAGTCTCATAGATGGCCTCCTCTTGCTGCACCTGAAGTAACAGAGGGAGAGCATTCAGTCACCGCACAGTAGCAGTAGGGAGACAAGTGCTACACGGAGGACATTTCTTACTCCAGAATCCTCCTTAGGAGGCTCTTCGTAGACAGTGTCTTCTTGGGGCTCCTGGTACAAATCCTCCTCCTCCTCGTGCTCATAGGATTGCTCTGCAGAGAAAGACACACACACTCTCCATATAAGCTCACGAAGCTTGTATACCTGCCTAGTGCGACGGCTTTCGGCTACATTTTTGTACCTTTCACATTGACAGTGGGTTCTGGAGGTGCATGAGATACAGGGGCAACAGGAGACTCTGGGGGTGTCTGATGAGCACGATACACAGGGGATGCAGGGGGTTCTTGAACACTTTTTACAGGGGATGATGGAGGAGACTCGGGCTCAGGCTGACTGGTCGACTTGTGCAGGAAGGGACTGCGTAGCCTTCCTGAAAACGCACACCACGAGACAGAAAGAGACAAACTCCGTGATGTAACAGAAAACACAAAGTGATGGAGAGACAGCAGAAGACCACCGGGTATCCCCTTCATCAGCTACTCACCAGGCTGGGTGCTGGCCACAGGTGCACTAGGCAGAGAGCGCTCTTTCTGTTGGAACATCTCCCGTGCACTTACTGACCTCTGGGCAGCGGCGTCCTGGACAAGACATTTAGGTTGTGACTTGTATTTTCACGTGCGGTTACTTCTTATGGACCAGAGAAGGATTTTACATCAATAATATAAGGAAATGTCTCTGGACTATCTATATATACCGATGAATTTCCAGCCGCGTCATGTCCTCTCATTCATACGCACCAATGTCAACAAATCATAACGTAACTCAGCAGATCTCTTCACTGGTGACATGACCTCCTCCTCATAAAGGGAAGGCTGTCAGTCACTGATAGGACCGCCTCCTCATAAAGGGAAGGCTGTCAATCACTGATAGGACCTCCTCCTCATAGAGGGAAGGCTGTCAATCACTGATAGGACCTCCTCCTCATAGAGGGAAGGCTGTCAATCACTGATAGGACCTCCTCCTCATAGAGGGAAGGCTGTCAATCACTGATAGGACCTCCTCCTCATAGAGGGAAGGCTGTCAATCACTGATAGGACCGTCTCCTCATAGAGGGAAGGCTGTCAATCACTGATAGGACCTCCTCCTCATAAAGGGAAGGCTGTCAGTCACTGATAGGACCGTCTCCTCATAGAGGAAAGCCTGTCAATCACTGATAGGACCGTCTCCTCATAGAGGAAAGCCTGTCAATCACTGATAGGACCGTCTCCTCATAGAGGGAATGCTGTCAGTCACTGATTGGACCGTCTCCTCATAGAGGGAAGGCTGTCAATCACTGATAGGACCGCCTCCTCATAGAGGGAAGCCTGTCAGTCACTGATAGGACCGCCTCCTCATAGAGGGAAGCCTGTCAGTCACTGATAGGACCGCCTCCTCATAGAGGGAAGCCTGTCAGTCACTGATAGGACCGCCTCCTCATAGAGGGAAGCCTGTCAGTCACTGATAGGACCGCCTCCTCATAGAGGGAAGCCTGTCAGTCACTGATAGGACCGCCTCCTCATAGAGGGAAGCCTGTCAGTCACTGATAGGACCGCCTCCTCATAGAGGGAAGCCTGTCAGTCACTGATAGGACCGCCTCCTCATAGAGGGAAGCCTGTCAGTCACTGATAGGACCGCCTCCTCATAGAGGGAAGCCTGTCAGTCACTGATAGGACCGCCTCCTCATAGAGGGAAGCCTGTCAGTCACTGATAGGACCGCCTCCTCATAGAGGGAAGCCTGTCAGTCACTGATAGGACCGCCTCCTCATAGAGGGAAGCCTGTCAGTCACTGATAGGACCGCCTCCTCCTAGAGGGAAGGCTGTCAATCACTGATAGGACCGCCTCCTCCTAGAGGGAAGGCTGTCAATCACTGATAGGACCACCTCCTCATAGAGGGAAGGATGTCAGTCACTGATAGGACCTCCTCCTGGAATGCAGACTATACAATCTACTCAGTTCCTCCTGCTCTATAACACTGTGCCTGCAGCTTACATGGCATTTTTATGGTGACAGGTTCGCTTTAATCGGATTTAAAAAAAAAAAATGAAAAAAAAAAAAAAAAATATATATATATATATATATATATATATATATATATATATATATATATATATTAATGTATATTTAGTATCTCATACTTTTCTTGCACATACATAATACATCATTACATATCCACACAGTCATAATAACCTGGGCAGAGCATGCCCCCTTCTCTATGGCGTCTAGCCATCTAGCCTCCCTAGAATTGCTTCTTTATAATTAAAGAAAAGGAGGAATTCTGGTACCATTTTTAGACTATAGCCTATAAATCCTTGATGGACATTGATCATCTGGGCACTGACGGCAGATCATGACTGATCCGGGCAAACACTGAAATCAAAATTTCTCTACAAAGCAATGGAGTGTCTTGAATATGACTAACTGTGTGGGAGACTACAGATGAGTGGGGAGCCACTAGACGGGCCTTATAGGATAATGCAGTAGATAATGTTCAGCCGTCTCGGAAACTGAAGGAGAAGAAGTTTTGAGCAAAATAGAAAGCATCTAAAGTCAGGGTAGATCTACAAGTGGCAACGATTTTCACCATGGCTAATCCAAAGCCAAATCCACATGGGTTACATGTGGATTATACTGCGGATATCACCCCAACTATAATGAAAATGGTGACATTTGGGGGGGAAATATGTAGACGTTTTACATTGTTTTTCCACAGGTCTGCAGTATGTGGATGATATGTGTAAAAACTCATCCATTTGCCTTGTACTGTATTCTGTGGATTATATCTGAGCACATTTGCAGGCAAAATCTGCCACATGTGAATTCACCCTTACTGAATACAACTCTGAAACAACTGGCCAGTGGTAAACCAGAATTCTTTCCGGAATCCCATGGACTCTGTTTTACTGCATTCAACACCGTCATCGTACAATCACTCACCCGATCTTTTTTTTCTGACTCTAACTGTATCCTCCTGTATGGGAGTAAAGAAAAGTTCATAAGTTTCCTTTAAGAAAGCGGTTTTCAACCCACTAAAGGGGTTATCCAAGACTTAAAAGGACCTCAGAGAGTGGGCGACCTATGGTGGGTTCATAGTTACCTGGTCCCCCGGTGCTGGGTTCTGGATCCATTGCTCCCTGGCCGCCTTTGCCATCCTGTTAACGGGCGCAGCATTGACCTATCACCCTGCAGCATGTGACCCGGTGATTGGCTGCGATGACCACATGGTGCTTGTCACCACATTGCAGGGCTGCAGAGACTACCAGAGAACAATGGAGCTGGAACTCAGCGGACTGGACCGGGTAAGTATGAACCCAACACGGGTCGGCCACTCTCTCACATGTTTTTAAGTCTTAGATAACCCCTTTAAACCACAACTCTCAGCAGGCCAGGGCCGTTAGGGCATGCTGGGAGTGGTGATTCTGCTACAGCCGGACAGCCACAGCTTGGAGACTATGGCATTAGGCAGTGAGTGCTCAATGAAATCCACACTTACCTCTGGGCATCTATTTCTCCTGCCCGTTCCTTGAATCGTCTTTCCCTCTCCTCCGCCTCTTTCTGCTCTCTATCTTTACGCTCCCTCTCCAATCTCTCCCTCTCCAAGTTCGCTCTTCTCTGTTCCTCCAGTCTGCGCTCCTCTTCATCTTTCTATGTGCAGAGAATGAATGGTGGGTTACGCCAGCAGCGCCATCATCAAGCACAAGCTACTAGCAGTAGGATTGACTGGCCTCACCTCTGCCTTGGCCCAGAAGTTTTCTTTTCCAACCCGTTTTATTTCAGACATTGCATTTGTTTTCTGGTACACAGAGCCCTGTGGTAGAGAGGGAAGCATCAATGTCACCAGTGTACTGTCTTCTTTATCACCATTAAAGGGGTATTCCCATCACAGACAATGGGGGCATATTGCTAGGATAAACCCCCATTGTCCGATAGGTGCCAGCTCTGGGACCCGCACCTACAACAAGAACGGAGCGGGGAGAGTTGTGGCTGGAGGACCACGGGTTTCCCAAGGTCCGGGCCACCACCAGGCGCAGCTCCCCGCTGCTCCCATAGAAGTGAATAGGAGCGCACCGTACATGCACGCCCACCACTCCCATTCATTTCTATGGGGCCGACGGAAAAAGTCGAGCCAGTGCTCGGCTATTTTCAGCGGCCCCATGGAAATGAATGGAGGACGGCTGCGCATGTCCAGTGCACCCTCCTCAACTTTTCCCGCTCCATTCTCGGTGTAGGTGCGGGTCCCAGAGGTAGGACCCACATCTATCAGACAATGGGGGCATATCCTAGCAATATGCCCCCATTGTCTATGATTAGCCAACCCCTTTAAGCCCCTGTCTCCACTGATGTTCCATTAGTTGAAAACCGCTTTCAAAGGCTGGCCATACACATTCACGTTAGTTGAACCTGCAATGTAATGTGTATGGGGATCCTCCTGATTGCAGATGTCAGGAGAGAGAAGGATCAGACAGGTGAGTGTCAACATGCTCAATCCTTTTGTTCCCGAGAGACAAGCCATCACCAGAAGAACCTGGTAATGGCTTACTCTACTCTGCCCATTCAGAACACACGCATGCTTGGCCGTGCAGATGGTTCTGATGGAGGAGAGTTGGGAGATATAGCTACCAGCTGAATGAGTGCTGCCCAGCTTTAGAAACATGATCCGTTCTGCACCATCCCTGGCTGCTAGGATTTCCTCACCACCGGGCCCTGGGGGGCATCACTGCCTCTGCTGGTCTCCTTATGGAAGTTGTAATTGGCTCCAGAAGCTTTGGCAACCTTCTCCATGATGGTGTCTGGCTCCACGTCCTCATCAGCGCGGGCATTAATTGTCACATGGGCTCCCTAGAGCAAGACAGAGGTTAGACAGAAGACATGCAGGCATATGGTATTCTAATCTTTATATTAAGAACTTGTTCCAGGAGGCCACCCAAGAGTGAACCACCAAATGCTGCTTACATCATCGACACTCCATGCGTTACAATGCATTCACCCGGACACTACGAATCTGAATCTATGAATGATCCTCTATGTACAGAGGCTGTGTCTATAAGGGAGGGAGATCCATTTAAAGCTACATATATGACATGGCTATGCACAGGAGAATTAAAGAGATTCATTTGGGGGACATTATTGTTAATTGAACAAACTACATTAAAGGGGTTTTCAATATCGATGTTCTATCCTGAGGGGGTCCGACTCTTGGCACCCTCACGGATCATCTGTTTGAAGAGGGTGCAATGCTCTGGTGAGCACTGCAGCCTCCTTACAGCTTACAACTCACAGGGCCATACATTGTATAGTGGCTGCTCCTTGCATGGCAGCCCAGACCCATTAAAGGGGTTGTCCAGCTGTTAATACTGATCACCTATTGTCAGCATAAGTCATCAAAATCTGATCGGTGGGGGTCCGACACCCCTGCCGATCAACTGTTTGAAGAGGAGGCGGAGCTCCATGCGACACTGCACTTCCTCTCGGAAAAATGCTTCCCAATGTATAGAAACCCTTTGTGCTCTATGTCTGCCTCTGAACCAGTTAGGTTGCTTTCACATCTCCAGCATGTCTGATCCAGCGGGCTGTTCCGGCACAAATGCCAGTTGTCTACCAGGCAAAAAAACACGGCATTTATAGCGGAAAGTGACTGTATCACCACTAGATCCCATTATAGTCAATATGGATCCGGGAGTAATCTGCAGAATCCGGCAATGTTGGATCCAGTGAACTCCTGCCGGAAACATTCACCGGAGATGTGAACGTGGCCTTATCCTATTAAACCTTACTAATGATAAGTCCTGCGTGTGGAATGAGGCAACAGTGCTTAAAAGTAGAGGTGCACATGTTCTGTACATACAGGGTGGGCGCCCAGAATCACGTCTTCTGGTGGATCCAAGGAATGTCAGTCTAAGGGCCCTTGCACACGACCGTATGCCCTCCGAGACATGCGGTCTGTGAGCGGGCCATATGTCCCGGAGCGGCATAGATCGTGGGCACGGGAGCGCACAGCATCACTGATTACAATGATATATGATCTTATGAGTACAGGACAATACTCCGGCGGACGGCCCAACGTGCACAGCATCATTGTAATCTATGATGCTGTGCGCTCCCGTCCCCGCTCACAGACCGCATGTCTCGAAGCGCATACGGTCGTGTGCAAGGGCCCTAAGGGTACACTCACACGACTGTGCCCTGTTTTGCGGATCCACAAAACACAGATACCGGCCGAGTGCGTTCAGAATTTTGCAGAACACACAGGGCCGGCGGTATATAGAAAATTCCTACTCTTGTCCGCATCTTTTGCGGCTCCATTGAAATGAATGGGTCCGCAGCCGTTCTGCAAAATTGTAGTTTGTAATTTTGCAGAACAGATGCGGACCCATTCATATGGTCGTGTGCGTATAGCCTTAGGCTTCATGCACAGGACCGTTGCAATTTGCGGTCCCCAATGCAAGGGCACTATGCGTGCGGCTGCCGTGACAGATCCAGACCCATTCAACTTGAACAGGTCTGTGATCCATCCACACTGCAAAAAAATTGAATATATTCTATTTTTTTTTTTTTGTGTGCGGAGGCATGGAGAGAAACCCCGCGGAAGCACTCCGTAGTGCTTCCGTTCCGCACCTTCCAGATTGCAGACCCATTCAAGTAAATGGGTCCACATCCGTGAGGCGGTGAGCGGGCGACCGATGCCCGCTTATTGCAGGCCGCAATACGGGCATGGCTGTGTGCATGAGGCCTAATACTGACGGGACTGAGCTTTGCCTAGCCTATGTGACCAATGAATATCATGTCACTGGCCCAGGAAGAGGCCGCAGCCGCTTCAGACAGCTGATTGCTCAGGGTCCATTCCAATTTTATATAATAAGAAAGCGCCACGTTCTTACAAAAAAAAAAAAAAAAAAAAAAACCACTACATTTTGGGGTTGACTGAGAAACACAAAAAATAAAAATCACCTTCGGAATGCAGCATTCCAAATGTGAAAGCTTGCGCTGGTTATGGAGGCCCAAAAAACCCCCAGTCATGAAAGGGTTATCACAGATCCTTCAGACAGGGGAATGGAAACTGTATGCTGCTGGAATTTGCAGAAGACGTGATTTATCTAAAAATATTACACCGACATATACGCTGTAAGGTCTCTTTCACATTAGCGGCAGCATGGATCCGGTAGGTGAAGGGTGCCGCCGGATCCGTGCTGCCACAGGGACATGTGTGGGGCCGGAACCGCGCTCCGGCCCCACACGTCACGCAGTACATACACACAGACACACACACACAGACAAACATACACACATACATACTTACATGCTCCTGGCAGGTCCCCACAGCGCAGGAGGAGCAGGACGGCACGCACATAGGACGATTTCCCACAGAGCCCTCTGTTGGGCGCCAGGTGGAATCGTCCTATGTGTGCGCCGTCCTGCTCCTCCTGCGCTGTGGGGACCTGCCAGGAGCATGTAATTATGTATGTGTATGTTTATGTGTATGTCTGTATGTATGTATGTATGTATGTATGTATGTATGTATGTGTGCAGGTGATGGATCCGTTCACTATTGTGGCACACCAAACGGATCCGTCCCCATTGACTTTCATTGGGGGTCATTCCGGATCCGTCTTGGTGCGGATGCCTGGATCGGAGAGAAAACCGCAGCATGCTTTCAGGAGCATTCCGTTGTCTTCAGTTCAGTTTTGTCCCCATTGACAATGAATGGGGACAAAACCGAAGCGTTTTATTTGAGTATTGAGCCCCTATGACGGATCTCAATACCGGAATTATAAAACGCTAGTGTGAAAGTAACCTAAGCCAGTCAGTTCCTGGCAGCTGTCACAAAGTCAATTATCTCTTCCCCATCGTCACTTATCTCACACTGCTCAGTACCCGGCCTTTTGTAAATATTAAAATGTCGCTCTCTTGTTTTAACCACCAGTGATATGAAGGTTAACTACAAGCTCAGAGAGACTGTGACTGTGAGGGACGGCTTCAAACTGCGCAGGATTTCAGACCTGTTTACATTAAGATCACTTGAGTGAGCGGTATGTGACAACAACATGGAATCTGACACCAGTCTCCCTTTAATAAGACAGACGGGAAGGAACATATTGTACAGCACAGCCGCTGATCAGCTCAGCCGTCATTAGCCTGTAGTACACTGGAGTCCTGCTGGTTGCTATAGTTTACATCGCTGCTTCTTACAAGAACATGTTCTCAGGAAGAATGCCAAAATCCAGGCACCGAAGAGGCAAGATGAGACGCAAGTTCTTCTGTAGTGCCTACTATACTGGGCCATAATTATGGCTAGTATCCACGTACAGCACAGATATACAGTATATATACACACACTCACTCAAAAAAAAAAACGCACCCAGATAAAAATATCAGATTGCTGTAAAACTCAGCATGCAGCTGTGTCTCAGGCAGTATGCAAATGATTACATGTGTGGTCCGATTAGACACTGGGTCTTAGCACAAGAGGGCAAAAAAAAGGCTTTCAGAGGCCACTTTTGGGTAGTGTACCTCTTGGTGAGAGATCATTGACTGCTAGGCATGGCTCTACAACAAACTCAAAGACATTTTGAGAGGGGGCACATCATTGGACTGAGAGAAGCAGGATGATCGTTTTGACAAATGGCTCACCGGGTGTTAGGAGTAGTGGTTTCATGAGGGCACGCACACATGGCGAACAGGCTCCAGACAGACCAAAAATAGAGAGGATCTCAGGTTGTCTGAACGCTATAATTTAGTCAAAGTCCCTGAAAACCTCTAACTATTTTGTGGCGAGTGACACACAGACATGTCACATTTTCAATATACACATATATAGACATGTCCTTATCAATCTTGAATTAAAAAGAGGTTGTCGGGGATTAGAAAAGCAGGGCTGCTTTGTTTCAAAAACAGCGCCACAACTCTCTATAGGTTGTGTGTGGTATTGCAACTCAGCTCCATTCACTTCAAATGGGGCCAAGCTGTAATACCAGATACAACACATGGACTGGTGTGGTGGCGTTTTCAGGAGAAAGAGGTCAAGTTTTTTGTAATTGTGGACTATCCCTTTAAAACACCCTTTCACTACAGCACCGACACAGGGAGTAGGACTCTTACCTTCAGAAAGTTTGCCATAGTACTGACGTGATTGGCACAAACCCCTTTTCTGGCGTCATTCACTCCTTCCCCTGTCTGGAGGAGAAATAAGATGTGACACAAGTGGGAGAAGAGGCAATGGTAAGAAGAGGCCGATACCACCTAGCAATGTCCTTACCCAGTTAATAAGGACATATTTGGGGAGACCAGAGTTGGGGTCCTGCACTCGGCAGAAGGCATACATGACTTTACCGCTGCTCAGCTCATCCACAAGTTCTTCCAGGCCTCCATCTGTGAGAAGAGGACAGAAGAGAGATGAATGGTGTAAAGTCCCAGACAGAGGAAGAGGAGGGGGGTTATAATAGTGAGAGGTCACAAGAGGAAGACTGTGGCGGACGTGAGATGAAGCATAGATTTTCACAGTCCGAATACTCATAGCATGAGGTTACAGCAGATGCTTCTTATACAAGAAGGTTTCCGACGTCTGGTCACAAACCACACACCTCCAGTCCCTGCCAGTCTGATGTCGTTGCTGTTGCCTTCATACGTGAAGAGAGCCCTGCAATAAAAAGATCAAATTACCGCTATATAGTATACAAAGCGTCTGAAACTATGAGGTATAAAAATCAGCACGTACAAATGCTTCTGCAAAAGGGAGTAACTGCAGAAAAGCAGTCTGTGCTGTAATAGCAGGACTATAACCCCCAGCAGACCCAAATATACGCTACCGATCCCAATCTTATTATACTGACATTATAATGAAAACGTAAGAACAGCAAACAGCATGACATATTGGTATTTGATATAAAGGGGGTTCTCCCACGAAAAAAAATTTCTACAGTTTTCAAACCAGCACCTAGATCTGAATACTTTTGTAATTGCATGTAATTAAAAATTTTGTAAAGTCACTGAGTTATTCAATAAAGTGTTCAGTGTTCCACCGCCTGTTTATTTTTTTCAGATTTTTTTGACCTGCTCACAGACAAGGCCGCACATGCTCAGTTTCATCTTTCAACTGCCTCCTGAGCTGTGATAGGGACAGCTGAGACACGCCTCCTGAGCTGTGATAGGGACAGCTGAGACACGCCTCCTGAGCTGTGATAGGACACTGACACGCTCCTGAGCTGTGATAGGGACAGCTGAGACACGCCTCCTGAGCTGTGATAGGGACAGCTGAGACACGCCTCCTGAGCTGTGATAGGGACAGCTGAGACACGCCTCCTGAGCTGTGATAGGGACAGCTGAGACACGCCTCCTGAGCTGTGATAGGGACAGCTGAGACACGCCTCCTGAGCTGTGATAGGGACAGCTGAGACACGCCTCCTGAGCTGTGATAGGGACAGCTGAGACACGCCTCCTGAGCTGTGATAGGGACAGCTGAGACACGCCTCCTGAGCTGTGATAGGGACAGCTGAGACACGCCTCCTGAGCTGTGATAGGGACAGCTGAGACACGCCTCCTGAGCTGTGATAGGGACAGCTGAGACACGCCTCCTGAGCTGTGATAGGGACAGCTGAGACACGCCTCCTGAGCTGTGATAGGGACAGCTGAGACACGCCCCCTGAGCTGTGATAGGGACAGCTGAGACACGCCCTCTGAGCTGTGATAGGGACAGCTGAGACACGCCCTCTGAGCTGTGATAGGGACAGCTGAGACACGCCCTCTGAGCTGTGATAGGGACAGCTGAGACACGCCCTCTGAGCTGTGATAGGGACAGCTGAGACACGCCCCCTGAGCTGTGATAGGGACAGCTGAGACACGCCCCCTGAGCTGCAGCAGAAAAGAAACTCCCTTTGAGCTTGATATAAATCTAGCAGAGCAATGAATGTGGAGATCTCTGGATCCATGTGAGGTACAGGGCCGGTTCTAGCTTTGTTACAAAGAGATTGCCACGTACTATATGATGTCTCATTTACATTTTTTATGTTAGTCATGGAATAACCCCTTTAAATAGGTTAGAAATCCCACTAAATCAGCTTTTATATCTGTGGGGTAAGCGGTGGGCGGTCATAAACTTCCCGTCCCCGTACTGCAGCATTACCTGGCCCCATTTAAAGTGTATGTGCACCTCTGCAACCAACAGTAACTCCACCGAGTCTTGGGTAAAGAAATATCCCGCCATCTTGTGCAGACCTATGTATCTCCATGGTAACAGACTACAAACAAACTCTGTGTAGTCTGATCCCGCAGTCTAATGCTCTTCTACCTGCCCCCAAATCTTGAAAGCAAACATAGAGCACATTATAAAATGGGGGCCACATGAAAGAAAGTCACTACAGGTGTTATATTGGTGGCCCATGCTTGCCGCTGTCCCCCTTTTCCCGGGCAGCAGCACATCTTGTGTGCTCTGCTGGAGGCCACAGCCTGTGCTTGTCTCTTAGGCCTGCTCATTTGTCCTGTTGTGCGTGCACACGTGCACTCCCCAGTACTTAAAAGGCTAACACACATGCACCCTAAACTTCCCCAGCCTATGGCTGGACACCTGTGGGTACTTAAAGCACCTTTCCCTGGGTAGAGGTGCCTGAGCAACAGGTTTAGTAACTTGCTAAATACTGTGAAGGTGCACTATAATCTGTTATCTGCCCGTGTACCAACTTCTCCCAGATTCTGACTCTATGCCGCCTGGTCACAGTATTCAGCCTGTGCTGCCTGCCTTCAACCTTGGACTGTTTCACGGATTCACACAAACCCTGCCTGCCCTGACTTTGGCCTGTTACTGACTACACGTTTTGCCTGATCACTCTTTGCACCAGTGTCTCTGATCTCCGTGGGTCAGCTGTCAACCACACCGGACTACTCCAGGAGGTAGTGGCCAGGCAGCTGCTCTGCAGTGAAGTCTAGATCCCTGTAAAGGGGTTAAAGGGTGAAGACTAGGGGACTACCAGGATAATGCCCTTAAAATTAGCCCAAAGTCAAACCAGTTGGTTGACACAGTGGATTCTAACCATGGTGACACATAGAAACACTAAACTTCGAACATTTTTAATTGTGCAAAGTTGCTTGAAGCTGAACATAGAGAACGAATGAGTGATCATCAAAATAATCATTAAAGATATACTCACTTATTTAACCCCTTGCTGCTCTGATCTTCCCTGATTCAGCCGCCATATCATCATCTTATCATCATCTCGGCTGAAGTGATGATCTGCCCATATACACTGGACACTGCTGCAGCCAACCACTGGCCTCTGTGGTATATTGCACATCACTGGCTGCAATGGTCAGGTGGCACGTACCGGGGCATTATTACGGCAGCTAAACAAGCAAAGCTAGACGGACAGGACAAGAGCGGCGACGCTGGAAGAGGTGAGGGTGAAATAGGCGAGTATATAACTTCTTTCAGTACTTTAAGATTATTCCTGTCTGGGGGACCTTTTTTTTATAAGTAGGACAACCCCTTTAAATTTTCAGAAGACTGTCATATCTAGCAGAGCTTATGTAACATGACATGGGTGTCCAAACTTTCGCAACGTGGCTTTCTGTTTCATATTTTGCTAAGTCACTGGTATGATCAGCGTCTACCAGGAGCTGAACGGCACTCATTACCGCAACATTGCCCAATGACAGTATGGGACGGTGGAACTCATGGTGCGGGGGGGGGGGGAATAGTTACTTCCTATACAAGGCCGTTTCCTACTTCAAAGAAACATTACTTCCTCAAACAGCAGAAAGTGATCACGACACTGCCTGATGGAGAACAGACACCCCAAAGATGGAAACCGTACCCCCAAATCCACTGCATTGCTCAAGAGCAGCTGTGATGGACTGCTGCTAAGAAGGCGTATGCAGAAAATCATAGGGTGCGTCCACACCTGGCTGAAAATATAGCGGAAAAGCAGAAGCATAAACCACGACAAAAACCGTATGCATCAGACGCAGCTTTTGCCGTGGACTTCATCCTCTCCATGGCAAAGAGTGAAATCCGCAGCGTAACTTGGCATGCTGCAGGGTTCAAATGTGTACCGCAACATGGTTTACACCGCAGTTTTTGTACTTCTTAAGTACTTCTTACTTCACACGACCGTATGAATGGGGCCGTGTCTATCCGCAAAAATGCGGGAATAGATGCGGCCCCATTCACCTCTATGGGGCCGGGAGCCGCGGCTCTTTCGAAGCATGTCCTATACTTGTCCGTGCGCACGGACAAGTATAGGCATTTTCAATGGGGCCCCAGTGATTCGGGCCCGCAAATATATGGTGGTGTGAATGGGGCCTAAGGCTTCATCCACACGTCCGTATGTGTTTTCTGTTCCGTATATTGCTAATCCGCAAAAAAAAAAACGGATGACATTCCGTATGTCATCTTTGTTTCCGTTTTTTTTTTGCAGATCCATTGTAACAATGCCTATCCTTGTCAGCAAAACGGACAAGAATAGGACATGTTCTATCATTTTTTGCGGAACGAAAATACGGACATACGGAAACAGAATGCATACGGAGTACCTTCCGTTTTTTTTTGCAGACCCATTGAAATGAATGGTTCCACAAACGGTCTGCAAAAAATAAAAAACGAACAGACACGGAAACAAAATACGGACGTGTGAATGAAGCCTACAATCTCACCCGCTTTGCTGGTACTGTATGACGCGGTGCATTTATTACACAAAAACCAGCGACGACAGACCAGCAGTTATTCAGTCACGTGCGGATATCGCCATCGGCTATAAGCAAGCAGTACGTATTACACGTGGATAATCTATTCCACACAGCTAAGGCTACATGCACACGACTGACATGTGATGGACATTTTTTTAACGGCCATGTTTTTAAGACCAATGGTTGTCTATGGGCTTATTCACACAGAAGTTTTTTTACTGTCAGTGAAAAACGGACGTCAAAAAAATAGTATAATGTTCTATCTTGTCTGTTTTCCCACTGACCATCTGCCCCCATATTATTGAATGGGTCTGTTTTTAAACGTCCGTTTCTCAGAAAGGCATCAGTGAAAAAAACAGCCGTTAAAAATGGGCAGTTTATCCGTTTTTAACTGACGTCGTGTGCATGTAGCCTAAGTAGACGAGAGTTTCAAAATTCCATCTGTGCACTGCTGAAAATGACCTGCGGTGTGGATTTAACAAAAAAAAAAATAAAATAAAAAATAAATCAGCCTAAGGGCTCATGCACACGAACGTATTCTATTTCTGCGTCCGTTCCGGGTTTTTTTACGGACCGTATGCAGAACCATTCATTTCAACGGGTCCGCGAAAAAAAACAAAACCGGAAGTTACTCTGTGTGCATTCCATTTCCGTATGTCCGTTCCGCAAAATAATAGAACATGTCCTATTATTGTTCGCATCACGGACAAGGATAGGACTGTTCTATTAGGGGCCAGCTGTTCTGTTCCGCAAAATACGGAATGCACACGGATGTCATCCGTATTTTTGCGGATCTGTTTTTTGAGGACCGCAAAATACATACGGTCGTGTGCATGAGCCCTAAGGGCTCACGCCATTAGCCATTTTTGCAGGCCGCAAATTGTGGATCTGCAAAACACGGATACTGGTTGCGCGTGTTCTGCATTTTGCGGAACGGACTGTCCTTCCCTCTATAGAACAGTCTAGTCCTTGTCTGTAAAACGGATAAGAATAGGACATGTATTTTTTTTTGCGGAGCGGGCATACGGGTGTGCTGTCCGCATCTTTTGCAAAGCCCCACTGAAGTGAATGGGTCCGCACCAGTCCCAAAAAAAAAAAAAAAAAAGCTGATCAGATGCGGACTAAAAATAAATTTGTGTGCATGGCTCTCTCCCGACCGATGATGTCAAGGGGTAGACGGATCGGGCAGAGCGAATATTTTTAACAACTTCCGGTTGGCTTACCTCGAGACAGAATTTAAAGCCAGAATTGTGGCGCTAAACCTTTTCCAGACAAGCTCCGCCGTGCAAGTTGGAAAGAAAACGTACAAACCCTAGTTGGCTATTTTAGACTGCAGATTCCGGGCGCAGACACATCAGTAAATCCGGACCTGTGCGTTGCTTCTTCTGCTTTCTCTCACACATGTCCAGGGGTAGTGTCCCTTTAAGACAGCCTAGTGCAGGGCGGTCAGGTGACATCACCCAGCAATACGCTGCTAGTGTGTAATTATATGGGTGGGACGCCCGGCTTGGGGTTTGGTTCTGGGCCAGATTGAGGTTTACTGAGAATATCTTCTGCCGTATACCAGAATACATAGGGGGAGATTCATCAAGACAGGCGCCTTCTACTCCGGTCATGATATCCCCTGCGTTACCAGAGGATGCGCCTAATTTTGGACGAAGACCATGCCCCGTCATATATTAGGCGCATCCTCCTGTAGCCCGTGCAACAGCTCAGAGCTGCCGTAGATTTCGTCTTCATTTACGCCACGTGGTGTACGTGAAGATAAATTTGTATCTGCGTCTGGTCACGCCCCCTTCACTGCCCTTGCCACACCCCCGTCCAGGTGTCCCAGGCTTACCGCAGCACCTGTGTCACATCTATGCTAGAACAGGGATAGGCAACTACAACTCCCAGCATGCATACTTGCTCTGCTCTCCTCATAGAAATGAATGGAGCATGCTGGGACTTGTAGTTTCAGAACAGCTGGAGTGCCAAAGGTTGTTGATCCCTGGGCTAGAATGTGCCATCACTTCATCTAGGACAGCAACCCCCAGCTCATGTGAAACTACAACTCCCAGAATGCTCCATTCACCTCTATGGGATTTATAAGAACAGCCGAGCAAGTGTGCGTGCCGCAAGGTTGCTGACCCCTGACCTAGGACCACCACCAATCCCGAGAATAAAGGGGCTCCTGCACCGATTCCGCAATGCGGCTTCTTCACTGTATTTCCCTGCAGAGCAGCGCTCCCGGCCACCCAGGTGTGCAGGGGACTGCAGTTGACCCATCGTTGAATCAGCACTGCAGCCCCGTATCTTCAGGATCGATGGTGGTCTCAGAGATCAGATCCCCACCCCAGGTTTAAAAGGAATGTGTCGTCAGAAAATGGCCTATTGTTTAAATCACATCTTTGTGTTAAAACTTATATTTTTTAGAATTTTTAGCTTTTTTATTTTTCATGTTACTATTTTTTTAAAAAAATATAACGTATGTATATTATCCTGCAGTTTTCACACTGGCCACTAGGTCTAATAATCGGTCATGATTTCCTTTTTAGTAGCTATCTCATTATCATCACAGGAAGGATTACAATGACAGATATCACCTCTGTATAGAGAACACAGGATCCCCCATTCACAATAGGTGATATCACAGCTTATCTACTCCCTCCTAAAACACTCTCTCAGAGAAGTCAATGGGGGTCAGCTCCTGTCCACTGAGGAGATTTATCAAAACTGGTGTAACGTAGAACTGGCAACCAATCAGATTCTTCCATTCATTTTTAAGACCTCCTTTGGAAAATGAAAGGTGGAATCTGGTTGCTATGGGCAACTAAGCCAGTTTTTCTTCATCCCCCCCGTTGTATCTACGGCCCATGTAGCTGCTCTGTAAAGAGGAAGTCTTAAAGGGGTATTCCCATCTCAGACAATAAGGGCATATCGCTAGAATATGCCTCCATTGTCTGGTAGGAGCGGGTCCCGCACCTATATCGAAAACAGAGAATGGAAAGAACAGAGGGCACACTGCGCAGCCGCTCTCCATTCAATTGTATGAGGCCACCGAAAATAGCCGAGCACTGGCTCGGCTATTTCCATCGGCTCTATAGAAAAGAATTGGAGCGGTGGCCGCGCATGCGCAGTGCACTCCCATTAATTTCTATGGGAGCAGCGGGGAGCAGCACCTGGTGGTGGCCGGACCCCGGGAAACCTGGGGTCCTCCAGGTGCAGCGCTCCCCGCTCCGTTCTCGATATAGGTGCGGGTCCCAGAGATGTATGGACGTCAGCACCCCTCTAATAGGCTGGGGCTACAGGCCGCTGCTGGATCTAATGGCTGTCAATTGTGCCGCAGAGCGACATGTCACCACTGCAATTCCACAGTCGCAAAAAAAATCCATTCCTGATGGGTTTTGAGTTACACATCGCACATGACTTTTACTACATTCACTTTAAAGGGTTATCCGATATCTAAAATTTCCCCCCCAGTGCCCTGTACGGATTATCGTTCCCACTCCCCGGCACCCGCATCGCTCTGGATGGCCGTCCCTGTCGCTCAGATCAAAGCATCATATGTGCCAGCATTGCTGAAAAAAATGATGTTTTAATGTATGCAAATGAGCTTCTAGGAGCAACAGGGGCGTCGCCATTACACCTAGAGGCTCTGCTCTCTCTATAACTGCCACGCCCCCTGCACTTCGATTGATACGGCCAGGCAGTGAAAACATCATCACACCTGACCCTGTCAATTGAAGTGCAGGGGGCGTGGCAGTTGTAGAGAGAGCAGAGCCTCTAGGTGTAATGCCGACGCCCCCGTTGCTCCTAGAGGCTCATTTGCATATATTAAAACTTCATTTTTCTTAGCAATGCGGATACATATGAACATGGGGCCAAAACTGATGTCTTCAGCTGCCAAGTGCACATGTAACAGGTCAGCCAGTGTCATAGGTACAAAACGGCTGACAGATGACCATTAAAGTCAAAGGAGTAAAAGTCAAATGCGACTCAAAATCCATCAGGTGTGTTTTATGGGGTGGCTGTGGCTTCTTAGAATGTCGCACTGTGACGCGGTGTAGTCCCAGCCTCACACAGTCGCCCATTCATTTAAATGCATGACCTTAGGTGGTGACAACTTCTGACCTTCCATTCATTTTAGTAGCTGGAATTTGGTGGCTACCTGCAAGTCAAAGCATGCTGGGGGTTGTAGTTCCTCCGCAGCTAGAGAGGTAGAAGCACCAGCTGGATGGTGGGGGATGCTGAGAGTAGTAGTTCACAGGCTGCAATGCCCACTCACCAGTCAGTCTTCGTCTTCCCGTCCACCACGTCCTTGTACGCGGCCTGCAGGGCGGCTCCATTCTTGCTGAGGTTCACAGACATGATGTGTGAGGGGTTCGCGCTGTCACTCCAGCCCCGGCACTTCCTCCACCCTGCTCCGTGCGCCGCACTCTCCGCCGCTTCCTCCTTGTGCAGAAGAGCTCCTCCCCGAGCAGCGCCACCTGCTGGCCACATGGTGAACCGCCCTGCATGAGTCACCTTGCAGAAATGCTCGATGTTCCCTTTCCTGTCTCTTCTATTGTTTCTGCATTTCCTACTTGTAAGGCTCAGCACTTTGTATGTCCTTAAAGGGGCAGCGACTTCATGTGCGATTATAGCCTTAAAGGGGCAGTGACTTCATGTGTGATATAGCCTTAAAGGGGCAGTGACTTTATGTGTGATATATCCTTAAAGGGGCAGTGACTTTATGTGTGATATATCCTTAAAGGGGCAGTGACTTTATGTGTGATATATCCTTAAAGGGGCAGTGACTTTATGTGTGACATATCCTTAAAGGGGTAGTGACTTCATGTGTGATATAGCCTTAAAGGGGCAGTGACTTTATGTGTGATATAGCCTTTAAAGGGGTGGTAACTTCATGTGGGATATAGCCTTTAAAGGGGCATCCTGCGGTAGATGACACTGTCTGCCCTGGAGTGGCTGATAACAGGAAACAGTAGACTGTATCGTTAGAGCCATAATTTAGGTTCAGTGTCTTTTAGGCCTAACTGAGCCAGCCGTCTGCAGAAAACATCTGTATGGCAAATCGCATGGACGTACACTTTGCATCTGTTTTCTTTTTCTGTGCACCCACTTATGTTTTGTGCACATTTCATTGTCCGTTTGACGTCCGTGAATGAACCGTGTTTGGTACGTATGCCCGTTCTCCTGTCAGTGGTCAGTGAAAAACGGACCAAATATGGATGCCGTCCGTGTTGTGTCTGTGACTTTTCACTGACCCGTAGACTATAGTGGGCATGTTTGGTCCGCATCACAGACAGAAGTAGTGCATGTCCACGTGATATTCTTTACTGATCCACGGTGAGGGGGGAAAAAAAATGTGTGTACAAACCTATTAACATCAATGGGTCTGGGTGGCGTCCGCAAAAAATGGAAAAGTCGAAATGTGACAAGAATAGGAAATGCAGAGATTGTCTCTGCACAGTCCAACCTGCAAATTGAACCATTGACTTTAAGGCCCCTTTCAGACGAGCGATTGTCACACATTGTACTCGATTCCTCCTTTCATTTTCCAAAGGAGCTGTTCAAAATAAAAGGTGGAATCTGATTGGTTGCTATTGTAACACCCCAGAGTGTTGTTACCACTCCTACTCCCCACTACTATCTTTGATGAGCTAATACAATATCTTCTATGCATTTTATTCCAGATCCTACACATTGTGCATACTAATGTTATGCAACTGTTTTTAATATGTAATGTGCCTGTTGTACCAGCAGGTGGCAGCAAACAAGGCAGAGCCATAGTTACTCGGAATGTACCTTTCCATGCCATTCTGACCCCCCTCTGGAGAGGAGTGGGTGAGTCCCATTTCCTGCAAGAAGTCCAGTTAGAACCAGTTAGTTCAGGTTTACCCCTGCTAGGGGAAGGTGTGCAGGGACACCTCTCAGCTGGACATGCCCATGCCAGCCAGAGCACCTTCAGCTCTGCTGGCCAACGAGGTAGAATTATAAAGCCTCATAAGCAAGGAGGTGTTTCCCTGGCCCAACGTAAGTCTGACCAAGGAGAGAAGTGCAACCTTTGCAGCCGTTTGAAGTAATCCAAGTCTACAGAGAGCTTGTCAGTACAGCAGTGAGCAACAGAGTGATAGAGCAGAAGTGTTTACCTGCCAGTTATATGTGAAAACCTGCTGGGACCAAGACAAAGCCGCAACAGTGTTGTTTGAATACAAGTCTACCTAAGTAATGCTGTGTTGGATTTCATCTTAAGGTCTGGACTCGTTTATTCCTTCATCCCCCAATTATTCCCCCCTATTTATTGCTTCAAAGCCAAACTGTTTCCAGGTAGGAGCACCATGATGCAACAAGAGAGATTTTAGACCACAAAATACACCACTTGCCATCACTACACCTAGGACATGCGTAACAACATACTTAGAGCGCCCTGGGGGGAGGCCGCTTGTCGCACTTTGGGAAACTTAGTCAGTTCTTCTTTACACCAGTTTGCTAAATTACCCCCTTAATATTTTTATGCTTTTGTTTTAACAATAACTTTTAGTCCCATGTACCCTTATAGAGATCTATTAAGTTGAATGGGATTCTGACACGCCTCCTGCTGAGCTGTGTCTCATGCACAGCTTAGCAGGCAGCTTACCATTACAGGCCTAGGAATCTCCAGCAGGGCCCAGGCTTCCGTGGTAACTGATCGGAGCCTCAGGGGCTCTTATCAGAAGGCAGAGGGAGCCACATCCCTCTGCCTAACCTCACAGATGCTGTGATCGCTTTTGGATGCAGCATCTGAGGGGTTAAATAATGGGGTTCGGCGTGATTACCATTTCCATTATTGTAGCTAAGTGCTTACTGTAAAATAAAATTGGGAGAAGGCAGCGCCTATGTGTAGTACCGCAACGTTCAAGCTGATATAATAAATAGGTTCAGCTTACCCTTAGTTGTTGTGAAGAAAAGTCACAACGGCTTATATAGGCATTTCTGGTTTTTCCCGACCAGGATAACGGGGTCCCCGTGCTGCTGCCGGTGTTCCTCTCCGCGCAGACGCTACGGTCTCCGGAGTTGATACAGAAGAAAGTAAAGAGGAAAAACAGCTGGAACACTTCAGACTGGCGCTGCAAACAGGGGTCGAACTTCAGGTAAGTAGTGTTAAGTTCTTTTAATCAAGTCAACGCGTTTCAGGGGCAGACAGCCCCCTTCATCAGGACTATTACAAAGGAGATGTGGACAAGCAGGGAATTTAAAACAGTTTTGGCGCGCAAGAAAAACAGGGTTCCTCCTGTCCAGAGTGGGAGGGGAGCCAGAGTGACGTCAAACTGATTGACATAAACAATAGCTACATTTATGTTCTCCTAGAGTATTTGTTGCAATTCGGTTGCCATAATGCAAACTAAACTAAATGCATCTGGATATTCCTATTGATTTTCTTTTGCATAAAAACAGATAGTGACATAAAAGGAAGCTCGGGACTGTGGGCAGACACAGGAACTTACATGAGACTACAATCAGAACAGGACTAAAACATAAAATACATTCATATATAAAATAAAAATAAAAATCTATTGACTGCATGGCCCTAGATCGGGTTGCATTTTTTATATATACACACACAACCCTCATGTATGGGCATGAGGGATGTTCTTGGAGAGTTACTCCATGATAAAAACAAGCACTACACTACCAAATTGAAATTATACTTATAATTATAATACCCCGTGTGTGCATGGGCACATGCGCAAGGTACACCCTCCTCTATGTGTATCCTCACACGCACGTACGTATGTTATCAGCTGGGGTGGCCTATTGTCTTTCTTCTTTCTTTCTTTCTTTTCTCTTTTTGTCTTCTGTGTACCTATGGATCACGCGTATGGCCCATATTTATATTTAAGTGCTTACTGTAATATACAGCCGGCATCCTTCACGTATGGAGCGGGCTCAGAAGAGCAGCCAACTCCATACAATTCCCCGCTCATGTAAGGCATTAAGCAATTAAGGGTAAAAAAGAAAGTGAAGGATCTGTGTTGGGTCCGTGTGTCTGTTTTTTTATGTCCGTGTTGCATTCGTGTTTGACACTGGACAGCTGAAAAATCATTTTCAAAGCATCTCTTCTTAATGATCCGTGAAACACAGATGCAGGTTTTCACGGACCCATAGAAAATAATGGACGTGATGGATCCATGAACCCGGACAAAATAGAGCATTCGTCCGTGCTAAAAACAACGACCCGCGGACCGTAACTACAAAATGATAGCACAATAAAAAAACATTGAGAAGAGCAGGGACGGATTGGCCATAGACGTTACAGGGAAATTTCCTGGTGGGCCGATACCCAGGGGGCCGCCTGAGTCCTCCTCATAGCCGGCCAGTGGAAGTTTTTGGGGATGTATTTTGTGCTGCTGGCAGTATTTTGTGATGGACTGTGGTATTTGGCTCTGTTGGGGTGGTATAATGTGCCACAATATGGTATTGCTGGCCCTGCCTCCCATCAATTTGGATCCAACTACAAAATGGGGCCACTCTTAGTATTTTTTTTTCAGGGCCACTTTAAGTTCCCAGTCCGCCCCTGGAGAAGAGAAAAGCCTTTATGGTAATAAAGTCAATACTGGGCATATATGGGGTTAAATATAAAATCCAGATAGAATAATACGAACAGGACAATGCAGTAATAACTATCCTGGATAATACCAGTCATAACATATCCAAATCTTATACCCAGTATGTATCTATATCTATTCACAAGCCACCAATAGATATGTAAAGGGCCACTAGGAGGTAATCACTTATAACTAAAATAACCCTGAAAGTAACCCCAAAAAACTAAGGACCAACCCCTCCGAAGGTCCTCAAGTGACAAGCCTGAATCAGGCATACATACCCCGTACATGGTGGTAACCCACAAATATGGCCCCCATCGCTGAACACCTCAGTGTGCGTTTCGCCTCTCAAGACTTCATCAGGGGTTGTCCACCTCTGGGACCAGGGGTGCACCCCCAATAAGGCCAGGTGTGGCCTCAGGCAGCACCAGGTAGGGGCAAGAAGGGAGCAGCGGAAGGAACATGGGCAATAAGCAATTTCATTTGTGGCAAAGGGGTTAGGATAAGAAGTTGGCATTGGGGGGGGGGGGGGGGGGCACGGTTTCAATTTTCGCCTCAGGCAGCAGAAAGGCTAGGTGCACCCCTGTCTGGGACACACACCTATCTCTAGGACGGAGCCCGCAAAGTGAAGGAGAGCAGACTGCACATGTGCGTCCACCCTGCATTCATTTCTATGGAACTGCTGAAAATAGCACTCCCATAGAAATGAATGTAGGGCGGCCGTGCTTGCACAGCCCAGAAGTGGGACCCTATCAGACATAGGTGGTATATCCACAGCATGGCTGGACCTGCAAAGGTGATCATACTTACCTGATCCCCTGCCGCTGGGTTCCATCTCCATTACTGCCCCGCCTGCTCTTCAGGTCCTGGGTCTCTCGGCATCAACATCCATTTTGAGGTGGGGCAGGCGACCTCAGCAGCCAATCACTGAGGATCAGTACAGACTAGGCTCACACTGGGGTTCTGCGGATGGTAACAATCGCTCAGCCTGCAGTATTATTTTTGCCATCATGATGACAGAATCTTTGGCAAAACTCCAAAGTTATAATGGGGTCTGTCTGGCGCCTTTGGGATCTGTCATGGGAAGGATTCAAGCACAGCGTTGTATCTTCATCCATTTCACAGAGGATGGATTTACTCATCAGTAAAATGGTGTTCAGAGACGAACTTCTATTTTGTTAACCTTTTAGAAATCTTTCTCAAAGGGACACGCCCATCAATTTTTATTTTTCTAATTACATTTTTATATCATTAACCCTTTCAGCCCCGAAGGGTTTTTTTTCTTTTCCCCCGTTTTCGTTTTGCGCTCCTTGCCTTGATACAGCCATAACTTTTTTATTTTTCTGTTCACATAGCTGTATGAGGGCTTGTTTTTTGCGGGACAAGTTGTACTTTCCAACGCCACCATTTAATATTGCATACGGTGTATTGACAAGCGGAAAAAATATTCCAAATTGGGTGAAATTGCAAAAAAAAAAAAACCTGCCACAGTTTTACGGGTTTTTTATTTACGGTGTTCGATCTTCATTAAAACTGACCAGTTACTTTCATTCTACAGGTCAGTACAAATTCGGCGATATCTAATATGTGTAGTTTTTCTTGCGTTTTGATAGTGATAAAATAATTAGAAAGTTGGAAAAAATTTTTGTCATAGTTTGACCCCTATAACTTTTTGGTATTTATGTGTACAGAGCTGTATGGGGGCTCATTTTTTGCGGGGCAATCTGAACTTTTCATTGATACCATTCTGGGGTGTGTGTGACTTTTTGATTGCTTTTTATTTAATTTGTTTTAGCGAATCGGCCATTTTGACGCTTTTTCTGTTTTGCTGTTTTCCGTACGGGAAAGAAATTTTTATAATATGGGCATTTTCGCACATGGCGATACCCATGATGTGTATTTTTTTTGTAATTTGAATCTTTTTATTTTTATTTTGGGGAAAGGGGGGCGATTTGAACTTTTTTTGAACGTTTTTTTTTTGTTTTGTTTTAAACTTTATTAAAAATTTTTTTACACTTTTTTATAGTTCCCATTGCTTATATCATAGACTCCAATGCATTAGCATTGGAGTCTATGATGATTTTACTGCTTTCCTATGGAGCCCTATTACACAGAAGGTCTCCATAGGAAAGTCTATGCAGCAGCCTCCTGTCATTCACTATGACAGGGGCTGCTGCAGGCACGCTCTGGCTCCTCCGATCGCAACATGGGGGAGCCGGAGCAACACTTGGAACACGCGCTTCCGGTGTTTGCCACGCTCCGGTGCAATGGTCAGGATTGACCACGGCATCCGAGGGGTTAAATATCCGCAATCGGCCATCCGCCGTGGGTGACTGCTGTATGAATCAGCAGTTCACCCGCGGCCATGACGCTCGCTCTCCTCAGGAGCAGGCGCCATCTTTAAAGACCGCAACCAACGCCGTAATAGTACGGCGCTGGTCGTGAAGGGGTCAAAGGCCTATATGTAAACATATATATATATATTTTCCTGGATATACTTTTTTTGTATTCTACGTCCTGTCCTTCCTCTTTGTTTGGATTTTTAGTACTCTCTCGGTCAGACCATCACTGTGACCAGAGACAGACCCATGTAGCGACTCACTTATAGTATCACACAATACACTAAGTGCAGTGCTCTTCTATGGACATCTTTATCTAGAACAACAGAACTGTCATGCTGTCATCCCAATACCACACCTACTATTATCACGAGGATTACCCTTCACAAAATATCTTCTCTTCACAGCAGCAGTAAACTGACAATGGATTACCTATCTATAAAGGAGTGTTATCTTTCTGCACTGACTGCTACAGAAGGACAATATTTTGTATCTAAATTGCAATTACTGTGGAAATAAAAAAGGCAAAAGTTCTAAAAATAAATTTCTATGAATATCCAGTTTAAAAAATACCTCTTTCTGATAGAAGTTTTCCTTTAAGAGGCACAGGGAACAGATCAAGCACTTCTGTGGCACAAATTTTTCACCATGGTGCAATGAATATGATCCTTCCTATGTTATTAAGAAACAGGAAGCAACGTGCTTGAAGCTTAAAGGGAACCTGTCATCTCCGAAACACCCCCTGAACTAGAGTAAGTGTTGTATAGTGTAAGTGATGCTGAATCCGAATATGTAAGTTTTATCTTCATACTCACTTCCATTCTGACGCTGTGCTCCCACAAACCAGCAGTAAAATGCACTCAGTGGACTCTTCTTTGAGTCCTCTCCATTATGTGAGTGAGCACTGGAGTCCACTGAGTGCATTTTACTGCTGGTTTGTGGGAGCACAGCGTCAGAATGGAAGTGAGTATGAAGATAAAACTTACATATTCGGATTCAGCATCACTTACACTATACAACGCTTACTCTAGGGGGTGTTTCGGAGATGACAGGTTCCTTTTAACTGTATAATTAAAGGAATGTGACACGAAAACCATTCTTCAAACCAGCACCTGGATCTGAAGACTTTTGTAATTGCATGCAATCAAAAATTTGTATAGCCACTGAGCTATTCACTAAAATGTACAGTATCTTTATAGCTCCACCTGCTGTTTGTTCTTTTACTTTTTACTTAATTTTTAATCCAACTCACTGAGGTGGTCGCACGTGCTCAGTTTAAATCTTCAATTATCACCAGCCATATCTTCTGTTAGAAGCTACAGTAGAAAGGACACTCCCCCTGAGCTTCCAGCTTGAAATAAATCTAGCAAACCAATTGAAGCAATGAATGTGGAGATCTCTGGATCCATGTGAGGTACAGGGCTGGTTCTAGCTTTGTTAGAAAGAGATTGTTATGTGCTATATGATGTCTTTCATTTTTTACATCAATCACAGCATAACGCCTTTAAGAATTTTTTTTGAAGGTCGGAAGCTCCCCATAGCTATTATGTATTCTAACTATTGCATCTTTTTTGCAATATTACATGGTTTCATAGGCTGAAAAAAGACACAGGTCCAACCTTTCTCAGATCAATTATAACAGTGCAGGACATGACAATGTACCGCTATTTCAAGGGAGACGGTGTGGAGGTGATTGTGAATAGGAAGCAGTGCTGACTGTACATAGGAGCAGTATTATCTGCCATTACTTTTTCTCTTTGGGAAGGGGATTTCACAGTTTGACTACTCTAACCATAAAGAATCCTTTCCTGTATTGACATTTACATCGCCTTTCCACCACATGTAATGTATGTTCCCTGATCCTTTGTAAAATCCTTGGAACAAGTACACAGCAGAGCTTGTATGAAATCGGGAGGGATACAGAAGTATATTAGGGCCCTGTAGAAGGCTATGGGTGCCTTATTACAGCTATTTGCAATTTGGAGTGGTAACACATAGTTACATAGTTGTTAAAGGGAGTCTTTTACCTGTTTTTCACCTATATAACTAAGAGCACTGCCCCACAGAAGATTACAGACACATCCCAGACATACCTGTGTGCACTGTGTGTCTGTATTACATGTCACATCCCAGACATACCTGTGTGCACTGTGTGTCTGTATTACATGTCACATCCCAGACATACCTGTGTGCACTGTGTGTCTGTATTACATGTCACATCCCAGACATACCTGTGTGCACTGTGTGTGTGTGTATTACATGTCACATCCCAGACATACCTGTGTGCACTGTGTGTCTGTATTACATGTCACATCCCAGACATACCTGTGTGCACTGTGTGTCTGTATTACATGTCACATCCCAGACATACCTGTGTGCACTGTGTGTCTGTATTACATGTCACATCCCAGACATACCTATGTGCACTGTGTGTCTGTATTACATGTCACATCCCAGACATACCTGTGTGCACTGTGTGTGTGTATTACATGTCACATCCCAGACATACCTGTGTGCACTGTGTGTCTGTATTACATGTCACATCCCAGACATACCTGTGTGCACTGTGTGTCTGTATTACATGTCACATCCCAGACATACCTGTGTGCACTGTGTGTCTGTATTACATGTCACATCCCAGACATACCTGTGTGCACTGTGTGTGTGTATTACATGTCACATCCCAGACATACCTGTGTGCACTGTGTGTCTGTATTACATGTCACATCCCAGACATAGCTGTGTGCACTGTGTGTCTGTATTACATGTCACATCCCAGACATACCTGTGTGCACTGTGTGTCTGTATTACATGTCACATCCCAGACATACCTGTGTGCACTGTGTGTCTGTATTACATGTCACATCCCAGACATACCTGTGTGCACTGTGTGTCTGTATTACATGTCACATCCCAGACATACCTGTGTGCACTGTGTGTGTGTATTACATGTCACATCCCAGACATACCTGTGTGCACTGTGTGTCTGTATTACATGTCACATCCCAGACATACCTGTGTGCACTGTGTGTCTGTATTACATGTCACATCCCAGACATACCTGTGTGCACCGTGTGTGTCTGTATCACATGTCACATCCCAGACATACCTGTGTGCACTGTGTGTCTGTATTACATGTCACATCCCAGACATACCTGTGTGCACTGTGTGTGTGTATTACATGTCACATCCCAGACATACCTGTGTGCACTGTGTGTCTGTATTACATGTCACATCCCAGACATACCTGTGTGCACTGTGTGTCTGTATTACATGTCACATCCCAGACATACCTGTGTGCACCGTGTGTCTGTATCACATGTCACATCCCAGACATACCCGTGTGCACTGTGTGTCTGTATTACATGTCCAGGAAAAGCACTTTTATTCTGCAGGAAAACAGCTCCCAAGTGCCCAGCTCTGCTGCTGCAAGTGCCCAAAGCAAACCAGACTGAAGAGGGGAGGGCTGCTTTAGCTGCTCATATCTTGGGATTGGTAGCAGATAGAAAAATGGTTCCGACCTTCTGTGAAAGCTGGCATTCCAGGCTTTCAAATGATAGCTGTTAGAAATCGAATCAGGAGAGAAAGCTGTTTTTAGTTTCACTTTCAGCTGGGCACTTGGGAGCTGTTTTCCAGCAGAATAAAAGTGCTTTTCCTGGACATGTAATACAGACACACAGTGCACACAGGTATGTCTGGGATGTGACATGTAGTACAGACACACAGTGCACACAGGTATGTCTGGGATGTGACATGTAATACACACACACAGTGCACACAGGTATGTCTGGGATGTGGCATGTAATACAGACACACAGTGCACACAGGTATGTCTGGGATGTGTCTGCAATCTTCTGTGGGGCACTGCTGTTAGTTATACAGGGTGGGCCATTTGTATGGATACACCTAAATAAAATGGGAATGGTTGGTGATATTAACTTCCTGTTTGTGGCACATTAGTATATGGGAGGGTTAACATTTTTCAAGATGGGTGGTGACTAGAGATGAGCGAGCATGCTCGGCCGAGCGTACTCGGGAGCAATTTTTGAGTAGTAGCGTACGCATTTTATAATCTGTACGCTAATGCATACGCATCTTATAATATGTACACTAATGCATACGCATCTTATAATATGTACACTAATGCATACGCATCTTATAAATTTGTACGCTAATGCGTACAAATTACAACATGTGTACGCATTAGCATACAGATTAGAAGATGCGTACGCTACTACTCGAAAATTGCTCCCGAGTACGCTCGGCCAAGCATGCTCGCTCATCTCTAGTGGTGACCATGGCAGCCATTTTGAAGTCAGCCATTTTGGATCCAACTTTAGTTTTTTCAATAGGAAGAGGGTCATGTGACACATCAAACTCATTGAGAATTTCACAAGAAAACAATGGTGTGCTTGATTTTAAAGTAACTTTATTCTTTCATGAGTTATTTACAAGTTTCTGACCACTTCTAAAATGTGTTCAAAGTGCTGCCCATTGTGTTAAATTGTCAATGCAACCCTCTTCTCCCACTCTTCACACACTGATAGCAACACCGCAAAAGAAATGCTAGCACAGGCTTCCAGTATCCATAGTTTCAGGTGCTGCACATCTCATATCTTCACAGCATAGACAATTGCCTTCAGATGACCCCAAAGATAAAAGTGTAAGGGGGTCAGATCGGGAAACCTGGGGGGCCATTCAACTACTACATGATGATGTGTTTCCCTCTTTATGCACTGAAGCTAGCACGTTCCCTGAGTTTTTCCAGCAAGATGGTGCACCACCACATTATGGGTGTCAGTTCCGAGCATTCCTAGATGAACAGTTTCCTGGAAAGTGGATTGGTCGTCGTGGGCCAGTTGAAAAACAGGTGAAAGACTCCCTTTAAGGTTGGAAAAAGACAAAAGTCCATCAAGTCCAACCTGTAATCCTGCTGTATCGATCCTTGGAACAATCTCCATCTTCCTTTTCAATGCAAGATTTTAGTTTTCCTTTTCAATAAATTAGAATAGATTTTGAACATGCTGTCTTCACCTTCTCATTATGAGGTATTGATGGCAGAATGGTGGGGGAAAAACGTCAATTTTGTATGATTTTAGCACAAGGCCGCAACGTAACAAAATGTGAAAGGGTCCGAAGACTTTCTGAACACATTAGATGTCTTTTGAGATCAGCCACATGGGCCATAGACACAAGATAAGTTTAACATAAAAACGTTAATTAAACAATAGGCCATTTTTTGATAACACATCCCCTATAAAAACACAGTATTCTGCGGCCTGGCTGGAGCACATGAAGTGATGTCAGTCTACCCACGGGGCTTACACTCTTTGTTCTCCCTGTTTATTTGTGGGATCCCAGTTTGCGCTGGTCATCATCACATGCTGATGTCTTTGAATGTGGTCCTGGACCGATCTGAATAGAAAGCACAAACAATACGATTAAATCGAGAATTATTTTGAGCCCATTTCCAGTAGGTGTAACATTCAATACATGCACTATTGCGTTTGTCTTTATCTCTGTTTGGTGCATATTATTTTAGAATAAAATGTGAATTTGACCTAGACCGTGGGAGAAGAGAATGAGCACAATCTGCTGACTGGTGTAAAAAGGGAATCTGTAGTCATGCAGATAGGACTGAGGAATACATTGCTGCCCACATCTCCCTAAGGCCTCAAGCACTCGTCCGTTCCATGCATTGGGGACCGCAATTTGTGGTCCCCAGTGCACGTGCACCATCTTGAATGGTTCCATGATCCGTCCGCACCGCAAAGAAATAGAATATGTTCCTTCAAGACACCTTCAAGATTGCGGACCCATTCAAGTGAATGTAGCTTCCAAAACTGAATCAGGAAACATGGCTGTGTGACCATCCCCTTAGTCTTGGACTTGTGTACATGGCTTTGACCTGCGTGACATCTCATGTTTGCCTTGCATGGTGTTGTCTTGATGAAACATTACCTGTTTGTCTAAAAGGCGACCTACACAAAGCAATGATGTTCTACCTCCTGTACTAAATGTCATCAGGTATATGGTGGACTGGGGGTTGTGCCAGATGTATTTTTCTCACAAGTTTATGGGGAATACATGAGAACAGTGTGTGACTTCATACAGGCACATGGAGCTACAGTATACATGGTATTGGTGGCCCTTTTATGGATCTATACAACACGGACAGGAACACCACTGTGTGCATGATTCCAATATGTCTGTGATGGCTAACCTCCGGCACTCCAGCTGTGGTAAAACTTCAACTCCCAAGATGTTTACTTGCCAGGCTGTTTTCAGAACTCCATAGAAATGAATGGAGTACGATGGGAGTGGTAGTTTCACCACAGCTGAAGTGCCGGAGCTAAGCCATCACTGCTATATGTCATGAGTAAATATAATGAATCATACTGCTCATTATTATCTAAGACAGCTTGATCTATGACTACTCATCTCTAGACCATCATTTTTAACTTGAAGGCCAAGCCTTAACCTTATATTAGTGGGTTGGTGGAGGATGGGAGCCACCTCATTCCCTGCTCTTCAGTTAAAGAGTCTGACACGCACCTCACAACCTCTTTGTCTAAACTCACTCTCACTCAGCCTAAGCCTCCTACGTGTACTCCTATTTTCCCAATGTTCAGCTCCTACCTAACATCTATTTTCGCAATAGTTGGGCAACACCACAGTTCCTTACATCTTCCTTGGAGATCTGGAAGCCATAAACCATGACACCTGGATGTCTAGGTAGAGCAGGCATAAGAAAGTTGGGGTGTTGCCCATCTATTATGTTCCCATCTTAGCCTATCTGGTCCATGGCTTCAAGATGTTCCCCTAACTAAAACCCTTAAGTGTTTGAGCTATCATAGGTCTTATGAGATTGATGAGGGCCTAACTCACTGCAACCATGCCAACCAGCTTTGGGGTTAGTTCTAGAAGCGTCACAGCTCCATACACTGTGTAGTGGCCGTTCTTGGGTACTGCACCTGAGATAACTATGCAAGTGACAGATGAGCTGCAGTACCCGAGAATAGCCACTACACAGTGCACTGGCCAGGATTTACTAATGTATCTGCACCAAAAATCTGCCTAAAAAAGTGTTGCGAAATGGTGAATCTAAGGTTTCTGCACTTTTTTCCAATGTGCTTGACAAAGGGTAAGGCTTATTAGAAAATAGGCGGGGCATATCCAGAAGAGGTGGGGCCCATGATGAACTATTTGGCACAATTCTGGTGTGTTTTCTAAGCCAACCAATAATTGGTATAGAGCTAGATAGAAGTGTCTATCTTTGCACCACATTTATCATTCAGCCTGAGCCACTGTGATGAATCTGGGCAGGTCTAAACAGACGGTCTATTTGCCATCTTTACGATTAGTAAATCTTGACCACTATTTACTTTGGGGACCTGCAGCTGCCAATAAACTGCTCGGCAGGGTGCGGGACAATAGTCCTGCGGGCGGCCCAACGTGCACAGCACATTGTAATCAATGATGCTGTGCGCTCCCGTGCGCACGATCGAGGCCGCTCCGGGGCATATGGGCCGCTCATGAACCGTATGTCTCGGAGGGCATACGGTCGTGTGAAAGGGCCCTTAATCATGAAGAAATATTCAAGCAGTTCTGCTTTTTCGTCTGGGGACAGGAAATATTTGTTTCTTGCTAGATACAATTCTGCTGTGTAGCTTCTAGGAAGCTCTCACAGATCTGGTGCTGCTTGTGTCCCTCAATGTCTCTGCAAAAATAATTTTCTGAATATGATCAGGTACATTAACCTAGAAATGAAGAAACAATGCGCAATCTTACCGTTCTATCTTCAGATACATATGCATCCAAGATATCCCCTACTCCTCAGATCTATCTGGCAGTCTGGTCACCCAGCAGGTCCTCTGGTGGCCTTTATTGGTACTCAGCTACAAGGAGACAACCATCATCCCTCTTAGGGCTCATGCACACAACCAAAGTAAGTTGTACAGCGCCACAATAAGGAGAGAATTTAACTTCATATGAAGTGGACACAAAATCTAATGGCTGCTCCACCAAAACCACTGCTTCAAGGGGAAACCACTGGTGCAAATATAGTGCTGTACAAAGACTGTGTAGTACTGAGCCATAGAGGATTTTTTTTTTGGCAGCTGGATAGCAACACATTTCCATTTTTTCTAATCTGTTTTTATTTTTTGATTAGAGATTTTTTCAAATTCTATTTTCTGAACATGATTATGGCGACAGCCATCTTGCCTGAGCTGTTCTTAACAGCATATGGAGAGATGCTTTACGGAAGCCACCATGGGCCATAGACGTAAGGGACAGGAACAGACCCAGTGATTTCTTTAGGAGAGTTTCTAGGCATGCTCTGTGATCCATGCAGAGGTCAGCAGGAAGCAGATAAGATGTGATATTACCTATTGTGAATGGATCCTGTGTTATTTATATAGAGTTAATATCTGTCATTCTAACCCTTCCTGTAACGCATACCTCCCAACCGTCATGGATCCGCCGGGACAGTCCCGGATTGCAGTGGCTGTCCCGCTTTCTGGCAGCTGTCTCTGCGTCAATAGAAAGCAGAGACAGTTGCCATAATGAAGCAGAGAGCCATCGCTGGCATCGGCTCTCTGCTCCATCATTCCTCCCCCTGCCGCCTCTCCACACCTCTGGTCTGTGCAGGGGGTGGGGCTGGCCAGCAGTCAGCCTGGGCTCTGCCTCCATCACAGACCAGAGCAGCCGATGTCCTGCTGCTGCTGCTAGGAAGAAGGTAAGTATGTGGTATTTTTTTTACTTTCTGTGAGGGCACAATGTGGGCATATTACTGGGGGGCACAGCTGGACATTCTTCTGGGGGTACAATGTGGGCATATTACTGGGAGCACAATGTAGGCATACTACTGGGAGCACAATAAGGGCATACTACTGGGGGCACCATGTAGTCATATTACTGGGGGGCACAATCTGTACCATTAAGTGGAAGTGGCCATTAACCATGGAGCGGTTACAGGATAAAAGCACAGTAATAGATTTTCTAATAGTACATGCCACTAGGAGAGGGAACGTACTGTATGGTCGAACACATGAAAACATGTAAGAGGAGATCAGCATAGAGATGGATGTAGGGCCAGGTTCACATTCCATGGTTACTGCTGTTGTATTTTACGTTTGTATTGCAGCGGCTGGATGCTTTTACATATATGCTATCATATAACATGAGCACGGGTTTCACCCTGGACCATACACATAGGAACATTATGTAATATGTGTAATCATTTGGTCTCATATATGAACTCTTATGTATGAAGGTCCTTGTTTTCCTTCTCTGCCTTCACTATTTAAAGGGGCTGTCCAAGTTATATTTATTGATGACCTATCCTCAGAGCTGCCTGCTCTTCGTTGTTTACCTGCTCGCTGTAACATCCGCAGCGGTGAGCAGTGTTATTACACCCAAGCCACCCCAATCATTTCAATGTGATCGCTCCTATACAAGTGCATGGGAATGGCTGTCCCATTGATCTGATATTGATGACCTCCTGAGGATAGGTCATCAATAAATATAACTTGGACAACCCCTTTAATGGACTGTAAGGCCTCATTCATAAGATATGGATTTGTGCAGTACAGATATGAGATATGGCACCTATGGGCTGCTACAGACCCCATACTTTATTTAGAGGGAAACAGTTCTTAGCAATGAACTACATATATGAGGCTGGAGCTTGACAGGGGAAGATTTAGGACTCATGCACACGACCGTGGTTTGGGTTCACATCCGATCTGCATTTTTTGAGGGTCGGATGCAGACCTATTCACTTCAATGGAGCCTATTCTTGTCTGGTTTATGGACAAGGATAGGACAGTTCTATCAAGGGCCCTTATGAGAATGGGTGTGGGTGCCTTCACACAGATTTTGTGGCAGAAATTTCCACGACTGAAAATCAGTTCAATTCACCTTAAGGCCCATTGCAGACGAGCATGTGTCACGCTGCGAATCTGCAGCGCAGCTCCCGTCCTGTCCTCCCAGCACTAACAGGTCGCATAGCTTTATATTGGTTAATGATGCTATGTAACTGTTACAGTTCTGGAATGTATTAGATGACTCTGACATAATGCTGTTAGTGTCATCTAATACATCTAAGCCGCCTCAGATGCCGTGGTCACAATTGGCCACGTCATCTGAGAGGTTAAATGTCTGCGATCTGTGTTATTAGACCTCAGACTGGACCTTAAAAAAAACAATAACTACCCTCTCTCCTCCTCCTGTGGGCACCTCTTTGTGCAGCACTGCATCTAGGCACACACTACACTGTGACCTTACGTTGCACATCATCTGGTCATTGTGCACTCCTACGTCCTATCCTGAAGCTGTGTGCTGCCAGGTCTTAGTGCAAGCGCCTGGAGAAAACCAGGGAGCAGTGGGTAATACCAGTGCTCGGAGCACTATATTCACCACTCCCTGGGCCCAGAAAATAAATTTTCTTCCTCCTGGGCCCCCATGGTAGCTACTCCCCTGCCCTGGGTGTCTGCATCCTCCCAATACCCTCCACAGCTGATCGCCGAGGGTATTGGGACTCGGCCCCACACCAATCAGACATTAATGACCTATCTTGAGGTCATCAATATTGTACTTCTGAAAAACCCCTTTCAATAGTCAGAATCTAAAGAAAATACATACAATGCAACGGCACACTGCCAACCAGATAAAGCACAAAATGCCATAGAGGTATGAGGTATTCTGGAGCTAATGCTATGCTTGTTTAGTAATAGTCATAATCTAGTATAAATATATGATCCAAGCTAATCCACAGGAAAATAAATTACTTTAAATTATCATACTCTACGCACCATAGAAAATCAATCCTAGAGTAGAGAAAAACAGTCCATGCAGGTTCCCTGGAGGGAATTCAGTGTTCACCACCTAAGGGCTCATGGACACGACCGTATGTATTGTGCGGTTTGCAAAAAACAGATCCTCACAAAACGGATGGTGTCCGTGTGCATTCTGTATTTTGTGGAACGAAAGAGCTGGCCCCTAATTGAACAGTCCTATCCTAGTCTGTAATGCGGAACGGACATAAAGAAAACGGAATGCACGTCTTATGGTGGCAAAAAAAAATGGAACGGAAAGAAAATACGTTCGTGTGCATGAGCCCTAATAAAGGCAAAATAGACCCACCAAAATTCAGCCTGTTGTCTACTGACCTAAACTGTACAATCAAAGCTTAGGCTAAACACTGGAAAAGTAGATCTGTCTGAACATGGGGGTACGTACAGCACCAAATTGACAAAAGCTAATAACGTAGAGATATACAGTATTCATTGGCTAATTTACTTTCAGCAGGGTGGAACCCCAAGGTAAATGTACAAGAAAATTAAAGGGCAATTCCTGTGATTCACAATGTTACATTCAACATTCTTAAGAAAAACAGTGAAGACATTAAAAATGGCTTGTTAGTTTTTTTTTTGCACTTCCATCCCATCCACGTGCTTCTCTTGACACGGAGGGGGGGGGGGGTGTCTTATGTGTTACAGATTTACTTGTGGATTTGGTGCAGATTTCATCCATTACAAATCTGCAGTGTGTGAACTTGGCCTTAGGAACGTCCACGTGGGATGGGTCCATTTGGGGATTTTTTGCAGTAGCAAATTTGCAGCATATCTGCCAGGGTTCAGTAGCAGCAGAATCAGAGCCAAATGTAGTTGTAGAAACTGACAATGTAGTAGGGCCCCTACACACAGATATTTGCCCTGGTAATTGCAGATTTATGGCTTTTTTTCCCACAAAATGAGTGAACCAGATTTTTTTTTTCTGGCATTTTTTTCTCCTATAAGGGAGCATTTACATGACCATATCAGGTTTGCGGTCCGCAAATTTCTGATTCGCAAAATACGGATACCATCTATGTGCGCATCATATTTTGCCTATCAGCACGTCCCGCCCTTTGTTAGAAATGTCTATTCCTGTCTGCAAAATGCACAAGAGTAGGACACATTCTATTTTTTGCTGGGCTGTGGAACGGACTTACGGATGTGGATCAAAATGAAAGGGCCCACATCCAATCCGAAAATACTTTTGTGTGAAGGCCAGGGATGCACCACCAATGAGGCCACATGAGGGAATCGCCTCATGCAGCACTAGCTAGGAGCAAGAGGGGGGCAACAGAAGGGCCATGGGCAATGAGCGCTTTTATTGTGGTAAAGGGGTTAGGTTATGAAATTGGGATTGGAGGAGGTCGGCGTTTTTGTTTTCGCCTCAGGCAGCAGAAAGGCTAGGTGCACCCCTGGTGAAGGCCCCCTGAAAAGAGATGTCAAAACACCAAAAGCTACAGCATGCTGCAATTTTAAAAAAAAAAAAAAAACTGCAGTAGAAAAAAAAAACACTTGTGTGTTCTGCATTTCATATTACTCATAGACCTTCATCTAACAGATGGAGCTGGTGTTTTTTTTTTTTTTTTAAGTCTAAACACCCCCAAAAAATGCAAATAACTCCTTAACACATGGACGATTTTTAAAGGGAGTCTGTCAGCTGTTTTTCACCAATATAACTAAGAGCACTGCCCCACAGAAGATTGCAGACACATCCCAGACATACCTGTGTGCACTGTGTGTGTATTACATGTCACATCCCAGACATACCTATGTGCACTGTGTGTGTATTACATGTCATATCCCAGACATACCTGTGTGCACTGTGTGTCTGTATTACATGTCACATCCCAGACATACCTGTGTGCACTGTGTGTCTGTATTACATGTCATATCCCAGACATACCTGTGTGCACTGTGTGTCTGTATTACATGTCACATCCCAGACATACCTGTGTGCACTGTGTGTCTGTATTACATGTCACATCCCAGACATACCTGTGTGCACTGTGTGTGTATTACATGTCATATCCCAGACATACCTGTGTGCACTGTGTGTCTGTATTACATGTCACATCCCAGACATACCTGTGTGCACTGTGTGTGTATTACATGTCACATCCCAGACATACCTGTGTGCACTGTGTGTCTGTATTACGTGTCACATCCCAGACATACCTGTGTGCCCTGTGTGTGTGTATTACATGTCACATCCCAGACATACCTGTGTGTACTGTGTGTCTGTATTACATGTCACATCCCAGACATACCTGTGTGCACTGTGTGTCTGTATTACATATCACATCCCAGACATACCTGTGTGCACTGTGTGTGTGTATTACATGTCACATCCCAGACATACCTGTGTGCACTGTGTGTGTGTATTACATGTCACATCCCAGACATACCTATGTGCACTGTGTGTCTGTATTACATGTCACATCCCAGACATACCTATGTGCACTGTGTGTCTGTATTACATGTCACATCCCAGACATACCTGTGTGCAGTGTGTGTGTGTGTATTACATGTCACATCCCAGACATACCTATGTGCACTGTGTGTCTGTATTACATGTCATATCCCAGACATACCTGTGTGCACTGTGTGTCTGTATTACATGTCACATCCCAGACATACCTGTGTGCACTGCGTGTCTGTATTACATGTCCAGGAAAAGCACTTTTATTCTACTGGAAAACAGCTCCTAAGTGCATAGCTCTGCTGCTGCTGCAAACCAGACTGAAGAGGGTGGGCTGCTTTAGTTGCTCATATCTAGCCCTGGAAATATGAACCTGACCTTGTTTGAGAGTTGGCATTCCAAGCTCTCAAATGATACCAGAATCATAGCATTATATCCAGTATATCAGAAGATATAGCTGTTAGAAATCGAGTAAGGAGTGAAAGCTGTTTTTACTTTCACTTTCAGCTGGGCACTTGGGAGCTGTTTTCTCTTTGAAAATGTTTTTATTGGGTTTTTAACAAGAGAGTAGTATAGAATATAATAACAAATCAAAATTGACATTAGCATTATTATAACACATGCCAACATGTTATTCCATCAACCTGTACTACAATATATTCCACTGTTTATAGAACATATATGCATAGTACGTATTGCCTGAGATTTGAGTTCGTTCGAGTAATATTCAGGTTTAAAAGTAGGAATGTCATCATTAACTTCTAACAGTGTTAGGCGTGTTTGTCAGTTACCTGTCTACATATTTGGGTTATAATATGTTTTTACAATCAAGGTGCAGGTAATAATGTTATGAAAAATGAAAAAATATAAAAACTTAGTGAAACAGAAAAGTGAACTGTAAAAATAGAACCGTAAAAACGGCGGATGTTCCCCATGTTTTTGCTGAATGTTCTTATACTATAGTCTAAGGTACTCGCGCCCACACCATGGATATCAAGGGTGTAGGTGGTTTGATGTACGGAAGTTTATGTCAAGGGTCTGCTAACCCTGGGTACAAGTCAATCCATATAGACCACTGGTTCTGGAATCTGGTTTGGTGACCAGCTCGGTATGCTAATATTTTTTCATATCTATAGTTATTATGTACGATATCCAGTGCTTCAGAGACACTAGGTATGTCTGGTGATTTCCAATGGCGGGCTATGACCAATTTTGCTGCATGGAGTATGTGGCATATTACGATTCTTGAAGAGGCCCTATATTTCTCCAGATCTATCAATAATAAAGCTGTGTCTGGGGTAAGTTTCACATTGGGGTTATTCACGTTTTGAATGATTCTGTCTATGGCATGCCAGTATGTCTTCAGTTTCCTACAACTCCAGAATATATGGAATAGGTTTCCTATGTCTCCGCAGTTTCTCCAGCAGCAGTTATGAGAACTAGAGAATATTTTGGCCAATTTGGCTGGGGTATAATACCATCTTAGGAAAAGTTTACTATATTGTTCCCAGTGTGAGGCGCAACTGGTGGATGTGTAGGCCCATTTAATAGCTGATTTCCATCTATCTAGGGGGATTGTTTGTTTCAGGTCTTTTTCCCACTTCTCCATTACTGGTGCTTTTAAGAAAGTATCATTCTCAGTCAGAGTGTTGTATATAGGTTTAGTAAGTTTGCGTTGTAACGTAAGTGGAGAATGTATGATATCAGCCATAACAGCAGGAATTTCTATTTGTGTCGGAAAACCTGATTTTAAAAGGTGAGACATTTTATTGTACGTATGTTGTTCCGACAATGGAATTTTGAATTTATCGGAGAGGTGTTGGAACGTTAGTATTTTTCCATCTTGTATCATATCACTGATATGTAATACATTGTATTGTTTCCATGTATCTATAGATAGGTTTGGTAAGTATGCTGACAGAGCGGTCAATGGGACCTGTATTTTAGTCCTGAGTTCCCTTCTTTCTCTTCTATTGCACCCCTTCCCCCAGGCTTCTAATGTTGCCACTACCGTAGGTGGGATTAAGTCAGAGTATAGTAATTGTATATTCTGTAGACCTAATAGAGGGACTAGACTGTCAGTTCCCGTCATCTTAATTTCAATATAAGGCCATAATTTCTCATTATTCCCATGTATCCAGTATTTTGATTGGTCTATCAAGAATGTACGGTAGTACCCCTCCAAGTCAGGTAGTCCCATCCCCCCGACACGTCTGGGTTTCACCATCATTGAATAGGAAATCCTGGATTTTTTGTTCTGCCAAATGAATGACCTCATTTGTTTTTTAAGGGACAAAAACGTAAAATGAGATATAGGTATAGGGAGCGTCCTAATTATATAGAGAATACGGGGTAGAATAAGCATTTTGTATATAACTATGCGTCCCATCCAGCTTAATTCGTATTGAGCTAGCCTTTTTAGTTCTGCATCTAGCATTGTAATGAGGGGAGGGAAGTTAGCTTGAACCAAGTGGTCAGTGTTAGGTGTTAGTTGGATTCCTAAATATGTGATTGACTTATGTGCCCATTGATATGGGAATCTACTTGAGATGAGAGATTTGACACGTGGAGGTAAGTATAGTTCCATAATCTGGGACTTGTGTATGTTGACTTTGTAGTATGAAACCTCGCTAAAGAGTTTTATAACTTGGTTCACATGTTGTAGAGATATTAGAGGGTCAGAGAGCATTAAAATTACATCATCTGCGAACAAATTTATTTTATGTTCCTGGTCAAAGATATTTATGCCCCTAATAGCCAAGGAATCCCTCACTCTAGCTGCAAAGGGTTCCATTATTAGCAGGGGCGGACACAGACAGCAGAGGGCCCTTGTGCAAGGAATGTGTTTGGGGGCCCCCCCCCGCCGTTCCCAAACCAAATTCTCAACCTAACCTATGGTGTCCTAACATTACATACAGCAATACAAAACATACAGGGTAAGGCTACTTTCACACCTGCAGCACTACGCTCCTGCCACCTGATTTGGCAGAGAATGCAAGAAATTGGCCGGACACAGACTCAGTCATGCAGAGTCTGTGTCCTGCTGATTCTCTTCATTTTTGCCAGATTGTGGCCGGATCTCTGCCTGACCCCATTATAGTTAATGGGGCCGGCGGGCATTCTGTCTGCATCCAGCAGTGCCAGAGCCGGTGAATTCCAGAAGGCTGTTCTCTGCTGGACCAGCCTGCCAGAATCACCAACTCAGATGTGAAAGTAGCCTAATACAGGTCCACATACCTCCTACATCCAGTGACGTCTTCTTAGATGTAGATGTTCTCTTTCCTCATCTTTTCCTTTCAGACCAGACTGCCATGATGATTTCTTCCAGCCATCTCTTCTCTCTGTGGAGTTTGACAAATAGACATCTTAGATTCCTACTTTTCTATCATTCTTCCACCTTCTTGAACTCCTCATCCTGCCACTCCCCAATACTGTGCCCGCTGTGCTCCCCAAAACTATACTGCAGAAACAGCCCCCTCAAATACTACCGCCTTCAGTAATTAAAATAACTGCACCCAGGAAATAGTGTCCCTGACACTAAATTATAACCAAAATGTTCCCCAAAAATAACTGTGCTAAGCTGATACTGTGCCCCCCACCATAATAGTGCTCCCCAAAGTCCCACCAATAGAAATAATTAGTGCCCCCGGCCAGCCAATGTCCCCATAGTGCCCTCATAATGTGCCAATGCCCCCTACTATGTACCCAAAAAACCCTCTTAGTGCCCCTATACAATGACCCCAATAGTGCTCCTCTCCCCCCCTTCTCCATAGTGCCCCCATGTCTGCCAGAATATAAGATAGGGCCCCCATAGTGATCCTCGCCCTCCATAGTGCCAGTATATATATAGGGCCCCCCATAGTCGTCCTCCTCCTCCAGAGTGCCCCCCATAATGCTCCCCCTCCATAGTGGCCCCCCATAGTGCTCCTCCTCCATAGTGGCCCCCCATAGTGCTCCTCCTCCATAGTGGCCCCCCATAGTGCTCCTCCTCCATAGTAGCCCCCCATAGTGCTCCTCCTCCATAGTGGCCCCCCATAGTGCTCCTCCTCCATAGTAGCCCCCCATAATGCTCCTCCTCCATAGTGGCCCCCCATAGTGCTCCTCCTCCATAGTGGCCCCCATAGTGCTCCTCCCCCATAGTGCTCCCCCTCCATAGTGGCCCCCCATAGTGCTCCCCCTCCATAGTGGCCCCCCCTAGTGCTCCCCCTCCATAGTGGCCCCCCATAGTGCTCCTCCTCCATAGTAGCCCCCATAGTGTTCCTTCTCCATAGTGCTCCCCCTCCATAGTGGCCCCCCCATAGTGCTCCTCCTCCATAGTGCTCCTCCTCCATAGTGGCCCCCCATAGTGCTCCTCCTCCATAGTGGCCCCCCATAGTGTTCCTTCTCCATAGTGGCCCCCCATAGTGCTCCCCCTCCATAGTGGCCCCCCATAGTGCTCCCCCTCCATAGTGGCCCCCCATAGTGCTCCTCCTCCATAGTAGCCCCCATAGTGTTCCTTCTCCATAGTGGCCCCCCATAGTGCTCCTCCTCCATAGTGGCCCCCCATAGTGCTCCTCCTCCATAGTAGCCCCCATAGTGTTCCTTCTCCATAGTGGCCCCCCATAGTGCTCCTCCTCCATAGTAGCCCCCATAGTTTTCCTTCTCCATAGTGGCCCCCCATAGTGCTCCTCCTCCATAGTGGCCCCCCATAGTGCTCCTCCTCCATAGTGGCCCCCCATAGTGCTCCTCCTCCATAGTGGCCCCCCATAGTGCTCCTCCTCCATAGTGGCCCCCATAGTGTTCCTTCTCCATTGTGCTCCCCCTCCAAAGTGGCCCCCATAGTGCCTCTCCTCCATAGTGCTCCTCCCCCATAGTGCCCCCACTGAGTGCCAACTTAAATAAAAAAAAATTAACAGTTATACTTACCTCCTTGCCTCTGTCAGCGACGCGATGCAGGCCTCTTCCGGCCTGTGTCCCGCGCTGTACGGCTCAGGCGGCGCGATGACGTCATCGCGCCGCCTGTGCCGGCCTCTGATAGGCTACAGGCCTAGTGCCTGCAGCCTATCAGAGGAACGGGGAAGGGACACGCCTCTCCCTCCCTTGCCCCGCATTATCCATCTGTATCGCCGTCCTAAGGACGGCGATACAGATGAATATAGAGATGAGCGCTTCCAAAATGGAAGCGCTCACATCTCTACCTGCCGCCGGGAAGAAAGGGCCCCCCTCCGGTCCCGGGCCCCGGTGCAGCCGAACCGGCTGCACCGCGGTATGTCCGCCCCTGATTATTAGTGTAAATATTAACGGGGAGAGGGGGCACCCCTGTCTGGTACCATTTGAGATGAGGAATTTTTGGGACATGATTCCATTTACAAGCACTTGGGCAGAAGGGTTGGAGTACAAAGCTTTTATCGCGTCTAAAGCTCCTTTTGGGAAGCCAAATTGCTCGAGGGCCAAGAAGGCATAAGACCAATTGATACGGTCGAACGCCTTCTCGGCGTCCAGCGACAACAGCAGCGAAGGTATCTGTCTCTTGTATGCCCAATGTATAACATTGATGAGTCTCCTCGTCCCATCTGGGGCCTGTCTCCCTTTGGTAAATCCTACTTGATCTCCCCTTATTAGTTTAGGCAGTAATGATAATATACGGTTGGCCCATATTTTAGCATATGTTTTTACATCTACGTTCAGTAATGATATTGGTCTAAAATTGGCCGGGGTAGTGGGTGGTTTTCCAGGTTTGGGGAGGGTGATTATGGTGGCTTTAAGCATTTCTTCTGGCATGGTACCTGTTTTCATAGCTAAATTAAAAGCATCCCTCATGTAAGGAGAAAGTTGTTCGGAAAAGGTTGTATAGTATTCTCCTGAGAACCCATCTGGTCCCGGGGCCTTCCCTTTTTTGAGTCCTTTAATAGCTTGTTTGACCTCATCTATTGTGATGGGAAGTTCTAGTATGTTTGCTTGTTCAGGGGATAGTGATGGCATATTTACTGAACGCAGAAAGTCGTTTATTTCCGCCTGTGAGGGTTGATGTGTGTTACTATCTTCTTTAAGGTTGTAAAGCTGGTGGTAGTATTGGCTGAAAGCGTTTGCTATGTGATGAGGATCAATGATCTTATTGGTATTAGAGGTCGAATGCAAGTAGGCTATTCTAGATTTTACTTGAGCTGTTTTCACACTATTTGCCATAAGTTTGCTTGGTTTGTTGTATGAAGTATAATAGGAAAGCTTCATAGCTTTAGTACTTTTGGCGAAGGAGTGTTCTAACTCTTTCTGTAAAGCCTTTTTTGAGTCTTGTAATTGCGCTAGTGCGTTAGGAGACCTAGTGGATTTGTGTAAATTCTCCCAGTGGGCAACTTGTCCTGTCAAAAGGTTGATTTTTTCTTTGTGGATTTTGTCGAGAAGATTGTTGTATTAACATTCCTCTCATGTATGCTTTTTGTGTCAACCAAAGCAAGGCATGGTCAGAGGTGGAGGCGGCGTTGGTTTCAAAAAATTCACTTAAGTGATTTTTCAAGGTATCAACGACTTGGGGCAGTGATAGAATGTAAGGATTTGTTTTCCACACGTAAGTATTGGTGGGATGTGATGGGGTTCTCAATGTCAATGATATAGGTGCGTGATCTGACCACGTGATATGGTATATGCGGCTGTCCTCCACCTCTGCCAATGCCCATTTTGAAACCAGGAACATATCGATTCTAGTATAAGAATTATGCCTCGGAGAAAAGTACGTGTAGTCCCTCTCCTCTACATGTGCACATCTCCATACATCATATAAATTTTCCTCAGTCAGCCATGTCTGTAAGCCAGAGGGGTTGCGTCTGTATTTAGAGGAAGAGTCCAAGGTAGGGTCAGAGGTTTTGTTGAAGTCGCCTCCCATAATGGTATGTCCCCATATTAGGGGTTTTAGGAGACACATAAGTTTTTTCAAAAAGGTTAAAGGTTGGGAGCTGTTTTCCAGCAGAATAAAAAAAAGTGCCTTTCCTGGACATGGAATAAAGGCATGAAGTGCACACAGGTATGTCTGGGATGTGTCTGCAATCTTCTGTGGGGCAGTGCTCTTAATTATATTGGTGAAAATTAGGTGACAGACTCCCTTTAAGCCAAAGTCAGAAGTGGGTTGAATGGAATGAGAAATATTAAGGAAGGACCACTATGTCTTCTTCCTGCTGGATCCTCTTCTGGCTTTGGCTTACTCTTGGGTGGGGGGAGGTAGGTTTACTGGGTAAACTACATAAAAACTGTCATTGTATAGGAGGTGGGTAAATACCTTGGCGCGCTAATAGTTGCTTATTGGCCATTATCTTATAGAGAGGGATCAAGACCACCTCATTACCTGAGACCAACATGCCATGGTCCATGTATGCTGGCACTCTGCATGTTGAAGTGCAGTTACCCATTTGGTTGTATCAGTATTATGATTGAGCATATTCGTCCACATGAACACAACATGGTATCCACCACGTGGCATCAAGAACCCTTGTAACAGGCATTCGACCAACCACTCGTCTTTACTCGGGCCAGATGTACAGGCAATTATTGGGAATGAACCTTTGTTCCCAGTAATTAACTGATCATGAGAGGAGGTGAGAGCAGCATTTACATGCAACAATCACCTACGCTGTACAGGGATGAGAGATCGCTACTGAGATTGTTTGTTCTCATGCAGAATTATTATTTCTGGCAGCAGATCCCTGTTTACATAGGACGCTCTGTTGCCCAGAAATCATGATTTTGGTGTCCGCATGTCTTTTCTCTTTCATTAGCTGCTCGGCAGCACCTTTATTCAGGTCAGTTATCGGGAGCAAGAGCTCTTTCCCAATATCGCCGGCCTGTGTAAAGGGGCATTAAAGGTACACTCAATATGCCAATGAGAAACTAACACTCTAGGGGGAAAAGGGTTTTAGGAACAACCTTGCATCCTGGGATGGAACTCAGAGTTCATGGACAAGAAGGTAACTATCCCGCTTCATGTTAAACATTCCCTAATCTGGTGGAAAAATCAAGAAAAATCTTCAAAAAAGGTGTCTGGGACTTCCGGTGGGCGGCGCTTCTGAATGGCCGCGTTTTACATGGGCTCCCCGCTCCACGGCTGTTGAACAGAGCACACCGACACCCGACATCGTGATCAGCCGTGTGGAGCAGGGGATAAGGGTAGGACAAGGGCACTCACCATCTGCCCGGCTCTCCTTCACTGCCCGAAGACCCGGGGATCGCGCGGCCCGCTGTAGTCTGAGCGGGTCCGCCCGCCGCCGCCATTGCCACGTGGTGTTCTCAGCCTCCTGCTGGGATCGTTCACCTTGGCTAGCGCTGCGCTGAGCTCTGCCAGTGTTCTACAACAGCCAGCAGCTCCCTCCGTTTAAGAGGGATTCCCACAGGCAACCGGGTATTATTAACCCCTTCCTTTCTGTGCTGGTGGTGGGGAGGGAGGGCTAGCTTGAGGACTGCAAGCTGATCCCCTGCATATAACAGGGCTCGTCATCAAGCCCAAGAACCACCATTTAACCCTTCTCAGCTGGAATTATATATGCACCAGCTTACAGGCCATCCTTTTCAACAGGGTTAATTTATCCTTACAAGTACTCTGGTGCCGCAGTGTACCTTGTGTTTCTACTATATACCTTCTGCACCTAATGCCTGATAAGCTCTGAACTCTCATGTAATATACGTGTTTTGGCGACTCCGCTAACATCTTCATTGAAGCTCGACCTGAACAGTGTTTAGTGGCCTAAAAGCAAACTCATGGATAAATTTGTGGGGAAACACTGTGCTACAAATAAGGGAGCTCGTGCCCTAACCCACAGTCAAACCCCACCACCTCCAGCTCAAATGTCGCAAGAACCAACTATAGATGCTTCAAAAGCAACAGCCCAATCTATCTCTGAGTTACTTATGCCTACTATTGACACCAGGCTGGCAGCTTTTCAATCTTCCCTGGATCTTATTGTTTCCCAAGTAACGGCGCATAATACGCGCATCTCTGAAGTGGAACAGAGAGTGTCGGATTTGGAAGATACAGTCCATGCTTGCCGTAAACAACTACAAGAGAAGGACATGCTACTGGTTACCTTGCAAAACAAGGTGGATGACCTGGAGAATAGATCACGGCGCAACAATTTGTGGCTTATTGGAGTTCCTGAAACAGTATGGGCAACTGATTTGCTTTGGCTCACATCTGAATGGCTGCCTCAAGAACTGCAAATAGGGGGCCCTACTACCAGAATCCCAGTGGAACGTGCTCATAGATTGGTCCCCCACGGGCAGACGGAGCTGCAAAACCGAGACCAGTTATCTTTCGGGTTCTCCACTATCAGGATAAACTGAAGATCTTGAAAGCATTCCCCCAGGCCTCAGATATGCGCTTTGAAAACTCTAAACTCCTCCTTTTCCAGGACTTCTCGTCGGCAGTGGCAGAGAAACGCAGAGCATTCAACCCGGTCTGCAAACTTCTCTTGGAGAAAAGCATACGGTTCTCACTTCAATATCCAGTGGTCCTGCGCTTCTCTAAGGATGACAAATCATGGACATTCACGGATCCTCAGAAGGCGCTAATCCATCTTCGCTCTCCAGGTCGAGCCTCTCCTCCTCGTTCGGATATGCCTACTTGATTGCGGAGTCGTTGCTGACTTGCTTCCGTACTGTTATTTCCAGTTTTAGTGCAGGTTACAATTACTGAGTTGTACTTCATTTGTGCAGTTGATAATATTTCATTTGCTTCCAGACATCTGTCTATTGCCCACTAGGGGCATGAGGTGGTTGGTTGAAGTTCTGTTTACTATTATTAGTTTTTGTGAGGTTGAATTCTGTGTACACCATGTAGGGGAACCTTATGTCTCATTGGGAGGACTGCCTGCTCGCTGGGACGGGTGGTACCTCCTGCTTTGCTATATGATTATCTCTCAATTATGGCCAACTACCGGGGTCGGTTAAATGGCGTCCGCGGTTCATAATACTGCGTCCACTATATCCGCTTTAACATGGTGCACGTGGAATGTTAACGGTTTGAACACTCCAGTCAAACGGAAAAAGGTGTCGAATCATTTGCATAAACTGAAGTCACATATTGTATTTTTGCAAGAAACGCACTGGGTAAAAGGGAATCATCCCCCCTTGCGTAACAAACGGTTTCAGACTTGCTTAGAAGCCTCTTATACAAAGAAAATGAGAGGAGTGGCCATTTTAATTAGCTCTTTGCTTCAGCATGATATTTTGGATACTATTGAGGACCCAGCGGGCAGGTATCTTCTGGTAAAAGTTGTAATTGAGGGCACAACTTATTGTTTAGTGAATGTCTATGCTCCTAACACCTCTAATAAGGCTTTTTTTGCAGCATTGCTCACTGCTATTGCTAGTTGGGATGTACATAACATTATTGTAGGGGGAGACTTTAATGAAGCCCATGATGTGGTATTAGACAGATCACAACAGCGTGTCTCTTCTGATACCTCGAGTTCTAGTGCCATACAAATGCTCATAGATCATTTGGATCTGATTGATCCCTGGCGATTGTTGCATCCCACTGATCTCATGTTCACAACTCCCACGCCAGGATTGATTATTGGCTAATACCACAGCATGCTACCCCACGTTTAAAGTCTGCACCCATACAGGATATCTTCATATCGGATCATGCTCCGGTCCTTTTCGACTTATATTTAATCTCTCCTATCCCGTTTTCTAGGAAATGGCGTTTCCCTGCGTACTTGTTTCACTCTGAAGATTTTAAAAACATGTTATCTGGTTTTTGGATGACCTATGCCTCTGATAATGCGGAACATAAAGATGACATTAATCTCTTCTGGGCAACCTCCAAGGCAGTAATTAGGGGACAAATTATTTCTTATGTTTCTCATAAACGGAAAAAATTAGCTGCCTCCTTGCGATCCTCGCAAAATGCTCTTACTCAGGCATATAAGCAATTTAAGTTGCATAATAACCCGGAAACTAAACAGAAGTATTTAGATGCTAAGTTGGAGGCTGAAGCCATTGCTCATGAACAAGCACTGATGGATGTCAATTATCAGAGGCATAGGTTTTTTCGATGGGGTAATAAACCTGGTAGATTGCTAGCCTCCCTGACGAAACCTTTCAGAACAGCAACAAAAATTTCCAAGATCAAAACGCAATCGGGTACCCACATTACATACCCAAAAGACATTAGTGAGCACTTCAAAAAATGTTTTGAATCCTTATATACTGCCACTCAGGAGGATATTCCTCCGATGCATAATTTCCTTAATCCTAATTTGTTGCCTACTCTAACCAATGACCATAGGATAATATTAAACGCTCCCATTAGCAAGGAAGAAATTCAGTCTACTATTAAATCCCTTAAATTATCGAAAGCACCTGGGCCCGATGGATTTGGGAATGAATACTATAGATTACTGAATCCCACATTAACCCCTTATCTACACACTTTATATAACCATATTATTACATCCAGAACCATACCTGATGGCTTTAATGAGGCATGTATAACTGTCTTGCCGAAACCAGGAAAGGATCATCTCTTAGTGGAATCTTATCGCCCCATATCGCTCCTGAATACGGATTTTAAAGTGTTCACCAAATTACTGGCCAATAGGTTGCAAACCATTCTGTCTGACCTTATTCACCCATCACAAACTGGGTTCATGTTGGGGAGATCTATTACCTATAATATTAGGATGGCAGTGGGAGCAATATCATATAGTAGGGCCCACAGACAGACTAAGAATATTCTAGTTAGCCTCGATGCAGACAAGGCATTTGATCGTGTCTCCTGGCAGTATCTACAGGAAATTTTACGTTTACGTGAATTTGGTCCCTTGTTTTGCTCGGCGATTCAAATGATCTACCACAATCCTTGCTCTTCAATGTGGGTTAATTCCTTGTGCTCCTCCCCATTTAAAGTGAGCAGAGGTACGCGACAAGGTTGTCCGTTATCCCCATTATTATTTAATCTGGCTCTAGATCCCTTAATTAGAACAATACAGGCGCTTCCCTCTTTTAGGGGTATATATGTTGGATCAGTTGAAACCAAACTCTTAGCGTTTGCAGATGATATATTATTACTCATATCTAATCCTCGTCAGGCGATTCCAGATATTTTAGATACCATTAACCTATTTGGTGATATATCGGGATTTAAGGTCAACTTAAATCAGAGGCTCTTCCGATTTTTCGTACTGCCAGGAGACACCTAGGTATCTCATTTCCCTTTAGGTGGAGTTCAGAATCCATTACTTATTTGGGTATTAAGCTGACAGCTAATCCGGCTCACTTATATAAATTGAATTATCGCCCCCTTATAACTTCTATCATAACCCTAGTGCAATCTTGGCAACATTTTTCATTATTCTTCTCTGGGAGGTGCCGCCTCCTTAAAATGGTAGCCTTCCCAAAAATACTTTATCTAATACAAACTCTTCCGCTTTTACTTCATTTATCAGACGTTAAGCTGTTACAACGCACGTTTAGGCGGTTTATTTGGAACTCTACATGGAGGAGCCGCATCAGTCTATTTAAATTGCAACAACCACGTGTATTAGGAGGCCTTAACTTCCCAGATATTTTGCTTTATAATCTAGCAGCTAATTTCCGCTATGCTTTAGATTGGTTGAGGGGGAAATCACATTTTGCCAATGTGTCTATGGAGCAACAATTCTTCCCACATATTTCCTTAATACTTACAAGGTCTCTTTTTCCGTTACCTCCCACTGGGCTATTTTCAATATTTTGCCAGATGAGCAGCGTGACATCAGTAGAAGCCATAAAGCCCTCCTACATGTCTGGGCAGCGGCAACAAGGAAAAGCATATTGCATAAATGGCTTGATCCTGAGACCCCATCCATTTCGTTTGTTCAATCTAAAATCATCCATTTTTTCAATATGGATTGGATTCACACTCTGTCTGACAAAGACAAATTGACAAGACGTTTCTTTGAAAAATGGTCCCTCTTCATACACACCCTACCTGACTAAACTTATATCACATTTTGATCAAACTACGTGGTACCTATATGAGGTATTACATGGACGCACTCCTATACAGGTCTCATCGAGTACATGAGGATTCCCTACGACATTTAGCTCATTTTTGAAAATGGCTACACAGAAAAGGGAGGGAGGGTTTGGGGGGGGGGTTATAGGAGATTGATATGTTTCTGAAGGTTCGTTAATAGACTGATTGTTGACATTCAATATCTTTGATTATGTACATTGCTTGTTTTTCTTCTTACAACGATTATTATTACAATGTTGTATGTACATGTTCTTTTTGAAAAAATTCAATAAATAGAATTTAAAAAAAAAGGTGTCTGCTGGTGCTCAGAAAATCAGATGGTAATAACTTCTGATGCCAGCAGTGGAGGATGGGGTGGCCATGCCAGACATCTGGTTTTTCAAGGTGTTTGGAGCAAGAGAATGGCAGAAGCTTCTTCCAGTCTGAGAGAATTAACTGTAGTTAACGAAGTACTATTATCCAAATAGGACATCTCAACATGTGAAAATTCTGGCAGACAATACCGCCATGGGCAAGGGGGCACAGAGAGCCCTGGCAGTGGTGGCAGAAAAAAAATCTTCCTTTGGGCAGAAAATAATCCGGTCTCTTAATAGCGGTCCACTTGAAGGGCAGCAACAATCAGGTTACCAATTTTCTCAACAGACACTAAGAGAAGGGGACTGGGCGCTGGATACCAACATGTTCTAACAGATTACTGCAAGATGGGGAGTACCAGATCATGGCCGAAGCATCTGCTCTATGCTTTCCCCTCTTTCAGTCTCATTTCAAGAACCCTTATGAAGGTGGCAGAAGAAAAGGCACAGGTAATAATGATAGCTCCCTTCTAGCCAAAAAGATCTTGGTTCCCTCTTCTATTCATTCTGTCAGGAAGGAAATTGTTGACACTACCAGCAAACCATGGCCTTCTTCATCAGGGTCCCGTGTGCTACCCCAGGGTCTCTCAGCTTATCTGACAGCCTGGAGTCTAAGGAGAAAAGGTCTGTCTGAATCTGTAATGTCCACCTTATTTAGCCAGAAATAACTTCAAAAAATTACCTTGGGACATGGAAGGCTTTCCTATCCTTCACAGGTAGCAGTCTTTACCAAAAGCCCATCCATAATGTTCCCACTGTGATGGACAATCTGACCTGAATAAGGCTACTTTCACACCAGCATTTTTGCTGGATCCGTCGTGGATCAGCAAAAACGGTCCAGTCATGATAATACAACCGTCTGCATCCGTTCTGAACGGATCCGGTTGTATTATCTGTAACACAGCCAAGACGGATCCGTCATGAACTCCATTGAAAGTCAATGGGGGACAGATCCGTTTTCTATTGTGTCTGAGAAAACGGATCCGTCCCCATTGACTTACATTGTGAGTCATGACAGATCCTGCGGATCATCAAAACGCAGTAAGCAGCGTTTTAGTGTCTGCCTCCAAAACGGAATGCATTCTGAACTGATCCTTCTCCATTCAGAATGCATTAGGACAAAACTGATCAGTCTTGAAAGTGTTTTTGCAGATCCATGACGGATCCTGCAAAAACACTGGTGTGAAAGTAGCCTAAGGGACTCTGGCCTTCTACTCTAAAACTGCAGCTCTTCGCTTTAAGGGCCTTTTTGGAAATAAAATTGGCAGATCTACCACTGATAAAACAATTCATTAAGGGTGCAGTCAGGTGTTCTCCATCAATACTCTCCACTGTTCCACCCTGGGACTTGAACCTAGTCCTGATGAGCCCATAGATGAGATTTTCTCCTGTCTTTCAGAACACCTTCCTTCTAGCAATAACTGCCAGAAGAATAGGGGAATTTCAGGCTCTCTCATTCAAACCATCATATCTCATAATTCTAGATGACCATATAATCCTGAAACACTTTTCATCTTTTCTCCCAAAAGTGGTTTCAAAATTTCACTGCCAACAAGAGTTATCATTACCATCCTTTTGTCCTTCTCCTTACATGGACAAAAAAATTCACAATTTGGATGTAAGGTGGTGTATGATGTCCTATATTAAAACATCGGAGGAGTTTGAGGGATCCGACCATCTATTCCTCCAGTTCCAGGTTTCCAACAAAGGGCTAGCGGCAAGCAAGACTACCATCTCGAGATAGATCAGGAACACGATTGGCCTCTGCTACTCCCAGAAGCATCTTAATCCTCCTGTGGGTCTTAAAGCCCAAACAAAGTTAGACGTTCTGCATAATCCAGGACTTGTCTTTTGGCCATAGAGTTCTTTCAGCTGTAGTCCCACTCTAATTAAAGGGGTTGTCCGAGTTATGAAAAAAAAATATATAGTACTTTAAATCTGATGGGCAGCAATATATAACTAAGTTAAGCAAGTTTTAGGCAAAAAAAAAATCCATATTTCCTAATTTCCCTGGTTCTCTTCTGGTCTTTGTTTACATGCAATAACAACAATCTCAGCCCCTCCCCCTTCTCCCCCCCTCTCTGCAAAGGGAATGAATACAAGTGCTGAGTGACATGTCTGCCTGCTGGAATACTCAGCAGCATGTTGTATGTGCAGGACTACAAGTCCCAGCTGTACAATGACACTGCTGATACACACAGGATCTCCCCCCTACCTGTACTTTGCATCTCCTCCAGATCAGCTCCAGTCAGCTCTGTGTCTGTAGGGTGAGGAGAGCAGATCCTGTGTCTCTTTACATCTGCAGCTGCTGTTGTAAAACCTTCAGTGTGTTCTGGCTGATGGGGTTAATGTTTTATCTGAAGGAATCCAGGGAGAGAGCAGGAGCCGGCAGAGAAGGGGGGCGTGGCCAGTGACATCTCGTGTACAGACTGTTATCTGATATCTGAGGCTTGTGCACGAAACATCACACAGTAGGAAGATAAGCTGACATCACAGGTCATGTGACCCTGAGTTAAATCTAAGAAACCAGCAGCTTTAGAAGCAGAAAGTGTATGGAAAAGCTGTTGTATTTGACTAGTTAGAAACATACAAAGGACAAAAAATAACTCGGACAATCCCTTTAAGTTTGCGCTCCTCTGTTATTCTTCCCGTCAGTGCTGTTGTGGAAGCGCCAGGAAAAAGAGTTAATTACTCTTACCAGTAATTGGTTTTTCCAATAGCCTCCACAACAGCACTGGGGTTTCCCACCCTATTTATTAATACAGCTTAAATGCACTGATGTATGCATAATTAATTTTTTGTTCAATACATTTCACCTTGCATCACTACCGTGTGTTTTGTCATTAATCAAAGCAGGTAAGGGGAGGAGGCTTTTAAACCTTGGGTTTCTACATTGTTTCCTGTCCTTAGGAGGTTGTCCCCGCCTCCAGTCAGTGCCGTTGTGGAAGCAATTGGAAAAACCAACCGGTAAGATTTTTTTTTTTTTTTTTTTACAATGGAACTCTATGGTGAACAGATGCCACTGTATGGCACCGGTCTGGCCCATCCGTTTAACGTATACGTTAAACAGACGGGAAAAAAACGATGTGAACCCAGCCTAATTAACTCTTTTCCGGACAGATTCGTCATGCGTGGTTGCTGTACGTTAAAGGGGTATTCCCATCAGGGACATTGATGGCATATCCTAGCGTTACATAAGTGCAGGTCTCATGTCTGGGACCCGCTTCTGACTAGAGAACCGGGGCCTTGAATTGAAGGAACACACACAGCATGTTTGGGGTGCTCTCCATTCATTACTATGGGTGTTCGAAAAACAGCTGAGTAAGCACGCTCAGATATTTTAGGAAATCCCAAAGCAGTGAGTTGATCGTCCACCGTGCAAGCGTGGCCACCTGTACATTCACCTGCCAGAAATAACCGATCCAGCGCTTGGATATTTTGAGAACTCCAATAGCGGTGAAAAGAGGATGGCTGTGCATGCGTGGCTCCTTTCTGTTCACTTCAGGGTGTAGATGTAGGTCCCACCTCTGGGACCTGCTTTTATCTGACATTGATGACATTGCCTAGCAATCAGAGTCACAATTTAAACAAAATGAGCAATCAATCTCTGCCATCATCCGGGCTTAGCCAGAAAACATCCAACATGACAGATCAACTCTTCAACAGATATCTGCCACCTGTCGTCCGTGCCACTAAAAAACTGGAAGCACTACAGATTTTGGATGGCTGAAAAGGCTAAATAAGACCATTTCTGTTGAGCATCAGCAATAGTGACACTGACGACAGATACCTAGTGTATGGTCACCTCTAGAACTACAGTGGTTGTCAGAAGTCAACCAACCCTCATCATCATGGAAGCCTAGAGGGATCTGAGCTCCTTCAGTAGGAACATGAGAGGTCCTTGGCTTGTATACAGACACTAAGACGTGAGGAACAGTCTAAGGAGACAATTGAGGAAGAATGAGAAGCATTTAATACAGATACCGGTCTATGGAAAACAGAAACCGTGTGCTTAAATATAAACATAAGAATAAATAAGTTATGGGAAGAGATCCTTACATTTATAGTCGAATGGCTCTTGCTGATATTTCCCCCAACGTGTTCTGTACAGTAACATGACAGAAGTGTGCACAGCTGACTTCTCTGCACACCACCCAATCTGCCGCTGGGGTTGCAGCCATTTTGCAGGTTTGAGGAAGCTCCATTTCTCACCATCTTACAAGTTAACACTACACATAATGCCGAGTAAGGCCTCATGCACGCAACCCTATTTTGGGTGCAGCTCACACGCGAACCCATTCATTTCTACAGGGCCGCAAATAACGTGGACAGCATGTGGATGTCATCTGTACGCTGTCCATATCCATGCGGCCGTCCTGCAAATGACTGAACATGTCTTACTCTTGTCCGTTTTTTGGCCAAGAACAGGCAGCCCTATTATCCGTATTTTGCGGATCTATGGATTACTTACGGTGTGCATGAGACCAACCTCTGCATCACTTACACTGTATTGACCCTGAGCTATGTCTTGTAGACCATTCACAGCTGCATGAACAATTCACCGTGCCGCGGTTTGGAGTCTGTCAGCACCCATACGTAACAGCTTAGCTAAGATCGTATAATGTATGACATGGCGCCAGACTTAAAGGGCCGGGAATTAAGAAAATGAAAATACTTAAATATTACTCTATTATAAATATATTCCCAAATACCATTCATTAGTTATAATGTCTCATTTTGTCTGGGGAGCAATCATTAGGAGGAACAAAATGGCCGCCGTCCTATTAGTACACACAGAATCTATCCTAATCACATAGCAGGACAAGTTACTTCACATCACTGAGGTAAAGAGCTGCCTCATCCTACTCTCTGCTCGTCAGGAATTATGACCCTGAATACAGATAAGATGTTTAACTGAGTCTCTGTAGGAATGAAGTCCATGAGCAGATGTGGTAATGAGCAGCATTACTTGTATGCAGTCTCCATTACCACAGTCTGTCCTGTCCGTCCTCTCTGTACTTCATGTCTCCTCATGAACTCCATTCCTACAGAGATTCAGAGAAATATCATACTAAACTGTATTCAGGATGATAATCCCTGACAAGTAGAGCAGAGAGGAGGATGAGGCAGCTCTTTACCTCAGTGTTGTGAAGTAACTTGTCCTCTTGTATGATTAGGACAGGTTATGTGTGCACTAATAGGACGGCGGCCATTTTATTTCTCCTGATCATTGCTCCCAAGATAAAACAAGCCATTATAACTAATGAAAGGTATTTGGGAATATATTTATAATAAAGTAATATTTACGCATTTTTATTTTTTTGTAATTCCCGGAGAACCCCTTTGAAAGGGGTTTTCTATATTGATGACCTATACTCAGGATCGGCCATCAATACCAGATTGGCAGGGGTCCAGCTGTTTGAGGAGGCTGCAACGCTTTGGCAAGCATAGCGGCCTTCTCGCAGCTTACCAAGCATGGCGCCGTCCATCTGAAAGCGCTGTGCTTGGTATTGCAGGTCAGCCCCATTCAATTAAATGGGACTGCGCTGCGCCTAGGCAATGTGACCAATGAATGTGACATCAGTGGTCTAGAAAGAGGCCGCAGCGCTGCAATCTCTTCAAACCGCTGAATGGCAGGGGTGCCAGGAGTCTGACCCCCACTGATCAGGTACTGATGGCCTATCCTAAAAATCTCAGAAAACCCCTTTAACTGTACAGTATTATTTGCTGAAATAGGCTCTGTTCACACAGCGGATTTTTGTCACTGATTTCAGTGTAGATTCTGTGACGAATACTGCGTCCAGACAGAAACTGCCTCCCATTGCTTTCAGTGGGACTCCACACTGCCGTTCATGCAGCTGCGGATTACTTATGCACGGTTTTCCAGACACCGCAAGAAACCACAGTAGTTTAGCCAGCATTTAACAGTGTTTTCCAAGTTTTTTTTTTTTTTACTAATGACCTATCCTCTGGGTGCAGTCATTGGCCTAAAAAAGCAGAGCTTTCTCAAACAGCTGATTGGTGGGGGTCCCGGGTGTCGGACCCCCACGAATCAGACACTGGTGGCCTATCCTAAGGATAGGTCATCAGTAGAGATGAGCGAACGTGCTCGTAACGAGCACTGTACCGCTCGGCTCCCCTACGCTCGCATGGGCGCAGGCAGCCGCTTCCGTCGGGTGAGGAGGACGGAAGCGGCTGCCCGCGCCCATGCGAGCGCAGAGGAGCCGAGCGGTACAGTGCTCGTTAAGAGCACGTTCGCTCATCTCTAGTCATCAGTAAAAAAAAAAACAAAACAAAACCTTTTAAAGTGGCTAAACTGCAAGTAGGTCTGCATTGGTGGTTTCTGCCGTGGAATACGTGGTGGACTCTGACATCATCAAAATCCACGGTTTGAACATAGCTTTAGGGTAGTGCCAACGCCTGGCAATAACACTACTATGTTACAGCACATCCTGTCATACACAAACACTGAACCAGAAGGAGGCGCAAGAGAGACCTGAGCTAAGAGCAAACAGGAAACCCAACATAACAGCAAATTATTTGCCAAGTAATTCTTCATTACATTCTTGATTTAAGGGGGTATTCCCATCTTATAAAGTGATGACATTACTTCATGATCAATGATGAAGCTGCAATATCTTCTGAGATTACCTGCACAGCAGCACTCCCGGCCATCAACTGCGCAGGGAAATGCAGCACATCCCCATACATATAACTGTAGCTGTGCTGCAGTCAGAGCGCTGCTGTGCAGGGAATAACAGTGAAGGTGTTGGCTGGTTGATCTCTTGTCAAGTGTCCTGCAGGGTGGACCCCACTAATCAACGCGTAATACCATATCCACCATCACTTTATAAGACGGGAATACCTCCTCTAGCTGTAAAATGATTGTTGAAAGCGAAGCCTCACATTATTTGTGAAAAATGCAATCTTCATTTTCTGGGTTAAAGGGGTTATCTGCAATTTTTTATTTTTTGATGGTCCTCCTGTTCAGGTGATTAAAGGCTATGTACACCTTTGGGGGCAATTTTTTTTTTTTAAATTATTATTGCATTATACTTATTTTGACCTAAAAATCACTTTTTCAATTGGTTTTTATTAACCATATGGAATCCTTTTCTGTGTACAGAGCTCAGAATCTGTACTAGCTGCCTGTGGATTTTTTCTCAATTTCTTCATCTGAGGAGCAGAAGGACTTCTTATCTCTTCTCTCTGACCTTATAAACACTCATTAAAGCTCAATCCTTACCTTACTGATAAGAATGTGGCTTAAATACGTGTTTATGAACTCTCAGTAGTTTACAGATAATGGTAATTAGAGGACGCACAAAGTGAAAGCGAAAGTACCAGTCACCCAGCTAGACAAACCGTTAACCCTTTGTGAAGTGACTGAACAGCTCAATATTTTTAATAAAGACCAATTGAAAATATGATTTTTAGCCAAAAATAAGTTAAATGCAATCATAAAAAAAAAAAGAAAAAAAGAAAAAAGGACAAAGGTGTACATAGCCTTTAAGCGATTTGAGAGTGATAATGTTGGAAATTTTCCTACTGGGCTCCCTGGTGTAATTACGTTGCGGGCACTTCCTGAATTACACTGCGGAGCGCAGCACTGGGCCACAGGAATATTTTCAGCATTATCGCTGTTAAAGCGCTTAATCACATGAACAGGAGGACCATCAGAAAATACATTAAAACATTTGCAGATAACCCTTTTAAAGGGGTTATCCGCAATCAGAAAAAGATGGCTGCTTTGTTCCAAAAACAGCCCCACACCTGCCCATGGATACCGCACCTCGGCTCTTGATGTGAATGGCGCTGAGCTGTAATACCCCACACAACCTGTGAACGGGGTGGTGCTGTTTTTGTAAGGCATCTTTTTCTAGTCCTGGACAACCCCTTTAAAGGCACCACAAGGCCAATGTTCACCATGCCTCCCCTTTTCATGAATATTACAAGTGTTAATGGCTGTCCCCACCATGAATGCTCTAGGCTTACTTGATGTTACCATTCTGCTCTCCTGCCGGTAATATGGTATAAAATCTCAAGAGTCAGACCTGGAATAGGAACGCGGTTACCAATTCTCAGTATTGTAATTCAGTGCAGCACATTCATACACATTGTATACAGATACTCGGCATCATTACACAGTGCAAGTTTTAGTAGATACTCGGCAACAGAATACAACGCCATATTAGTACTAGAGATCCTCCGCAGTTGTACAGTGCATGGTTAGAAGCCGTATGTAAGAACCGCTGTACACGTTGCGCTCCTGTAGAGACCCCGATAGGCTGTACAGTATTCTGCTCTCGGGCGCAAACGTTGCAGAGCCGCCCCACCAAGGGAGGGATCATTTTTGTCCCAGAGTTCAGAAAGTGAGGTAGGCTGGGACAAAGCTAAATTCACAGTGCTGAAAAACATTCTCCTGCCTGTGCGGTCGAGCATTTCTAGACTACTGGTGGCTTCTACACTATGGAAGCAGCCATACTGGGAGCCAAGCCAGTGCTACAGGATGCAGCCTAGAAATTCACAGGGGGGAGGAGTGAAGGGTTAACAGCATCACTAAGCAGGGGCGCAGTAATGGCATCATCATGACCACTGGTTTAGTGCAGAGTATGGCTGCTTCCAAACTGCGGGGTGACTGCACTACCTGTCGGAGGATGAAGGGGGTCACAATGGATGGTGAAAGACCTGCTCATTGGTGATCTTCATTTTGGGGTTCGGTTATACTTGAGTAAAGGGGGAGGGGGGGTTCAATTTGTTTTTTGTAAACAAGGCTAAACCTACAGAGCATGTAGTGCGTCACACATCAGTCACTGATGCCAATCTTAACCATTTAACTGTTTTGTCCGAGTCCAGATCGGGTAGTGGGAAGAGTAGCTAACTGGAGGGGGGAGGGCTGCTTTAGATGCTGCTACCTCCTGAATGGTAGCAACTGGTCTCGTTTGAAAGCTGACAGTCCAGGCTTTCAAACAAGACCAAAATGACAGCTAAAGTCCAAGCAACAGAAGAGAAATCACTGTTAGAAATCGAGTCAGAAATAATCGAGGGTAAAACTTGTTTTTACTTTCACTTTCAGCTGCATTCACAGCATCCCGATTTCTCAGTGATTTCTCCTCTGTTAGGCCCCTTTCACACGAGCGGGAGACTCGCATGTCTCCCGCAACGGATCTACAGGGCTGGACTCCGCACTGACAGGGATCGCATAGCATTATATGCGATCCCTGTCCGTGCGGAGTCCAGCCCTGTAGATGCGTTGCGGGAGACATGCGAGTCTCCCGCTCGTGTGAAAGGGGCCTTACTTGGACTTTATCTGGTATTGTCTGAAAGCTTGGAATGCCAGCTTTCAAACAAGACCAGTTGCATCTAAAGCAGCCCTCCCCCTTCCAGTTAGCTACTTTTCCCACTGCTGGAGCTGGACTGGGGCAAAACAGTTAGGTGGTCAAAGGGGTTGTTCAAGCATTTAATACTTATGGCATATTCTCAGGAAAGGTCATCAGTATCTGATCAGTGGGGGTCAGACTATCGGCAGTTTGAAGAGACCCCAGCACTCCTTGTGCGTTGCGGTCTCTTCCTAGGCCAGTGACGTCACGTTCATCCATCACATGGCCTAGAGAGCAGCTCAGTCCCATTCAAGGGAATTGGGCTGAGAAGCAATACAAAGCACAGCCACTATCCAATGTACGGCGCTGTGTTGGTAACCCGCAAGACAGCCTCCTCAAACAGCAGTTAAGGTGGGGGTTCCACGAGAGGAAACCCAAATGATCCTGAGGATAGGTCATCAGTATTAAACACTTGGATAAGCCCTTTAAGGTACAAGTGCAGCAGTAAGACTCTTAACACCCTGCATTCAAGCCTTCCACACGTTAGGGAGATCCTTTCCGTATGTATAGCAGCTTGATGGAGGCCTCTCTCGGGCAAATGGCTACGTTGCACATATACACTCGGAGCTGTTCCTGGTGTATATGTCATACGCAGTGTACACAGAGCCCAGGACTGGCTGTTTACATCCACAAGTCCATCCAGGCTGCACTGCACACATGGAACAGGACAAGGGAGCTCATGGGTTACCACCATACACGTCCATGCAAGGCTTTATGGGCAACAGTCATGGCACCTACAAGAGGGATTGCTTTCTTACATAGATATAAGCAATGAGATACATTCAGAGATTCATATCTGTATCTTGTCCTAGCCTACATGGACACATGATTCACCCTAGATCAAACACATTTTAAAGAGGTTGTCCAGGATGGGGGGGGGGGGGGGGGTCTGCCTTTATGCAGAAACAGAGCCCCCCTCCTGTCCTCGGGCTGCACCTGGGATTGCAGCTCATCCCCTTTAAAGTGGGGAAAAAAAATCCATAATACTTCAATCCTGGACAACCCCTCATCTCAATCATTAGTGGCATATTGTTAGGAGATCCCACCAATGTCAGATAGGTGCGGGTCCCACCTATCTCTAGAATGCAGCTCCCAAAGTGAATAAGAGCACACTACGCAAGCATGGCCGCCCTCCACGCATTTCTATGGGAGTGGCGAAAATAGCCAAGCGCGTGGATGGAGCGGTAGCTGCGCTTAAGCGCGCAGTGTGCTTTCCATTTATCTCTATGGGAGTTCAGAAAATAGCTAAAGGACATGGCCGGCTATTTTCACTACTCCCATAGAAATGAATAGAGGGTGACTGCGCATGTGCGGTGCTCTCTCCTTCAATTTGGGTGCTCCGTTCTAGAGATACGTACGGGTCTCAGAGATGGGACCTGCACCTATCTGCCATTGGTGGCATATACTGGTGATACGCCACCAATGTTCTAGGTGAGACAACCCCTTTAAAGAGGATCTGTCACCTCCCGACACACCTGTTTAGTAAATCATTGTATTCCCCACAATATAACAACTTTGGACCATTCTTTCCCAAAGCTGTTGTGCCTTTCCTCTATTACTCCTCCTAGAAGCGTGTATGTATGTATGTATATATATATATATATATATATATATATATATATATATATATATCTCTCTATCTCTATATATATATATATATATATATATATATATATATATATATATATATATATACGGACTACTGGGTGTTACAAGCTGGGGGGGTGTCTGCCATTGGCCAATAAGTGCTGACAGCACCACACTGTATAAAACACGCCCCTTTGACAAGAGGAATGGTTAAAAGGGTTTTCCGAGTTATACATATTGATGACCTTTCCTCAGGATAGGTCATCAGTGTCAGATCGGCGGGGGTCCGACACCCCCACTGATCAGCTGTTTGAAGAGGAGGCGCGCGCTGTATCAGCGCTGCCTCCTCTTCACTGTTTACATGCTAGCCGTAACGGGGGTAGTGGTGAGTAGGTGTAATTACAGCTAAGCACCCCATTCTTTTCAATGGGAAAGATCGCTCCCATACAAGTCTATGTTGGGTGTCGGACCCCCGCCGATCTGATATTTATGACCTATCCTGAGGATTGGTCATCAATATGTATAACTCGGAAAACCCCTTTAAGACCCACTTGCCAATTTATTCATAAACCTTGAGGAGGAATTTATAGAGGAACAACACAACGTTAAGTTACAAGAAAAGATGCTCCAGAATGAGGACTATAAGTATTTACTAAAACAGACAGGTCAGGAGAGGTGAGAGGTCCTCTTTAACCCAGTATATAGATGGTTTCCAGCACTGCATGTCCGCTGTTTAGCCTGGTTTACAATAACGGGGCCCTTCAAATAGAGTTAAATCTACTAAAAAAGCACAAAATGATATGCATTAGTGTGTGATGATAAAAGTAACACAGGGGGCTGCTACACAATCTGGAACTAGTACACACAGCGGGTTTATCCACAGAGATGTTAGGACGATACAAAGTACCACCATTGGACCGTACAATGTAAGGAGCACGGTTCATTAGGGCAGACTGTATGTGGAGTGTAGCCCTGCAAACAGTACCAAGAGCGTGCCAGACACATTGCACACCGTTCCATATTCATTGCGGATCTTCTACTCCATGCAGACGACAGGTAAGGGGACGAGAAGGACTTCACCGATGAATGAAAGGCCTGGAGACAAATGCTTGATCTTCCTCCAGTTTCCACAAAAGTCTTCTCTTGCTCCAGCAACAGCAGCTGCCAGCCATGCTACTCTGGACTGGGGAAAGGGAGGGCTACAGAAGGGGAGAAGGAGGTCAGGATCATGGGACCCTTCCCAAACAAACCGCTATGTCCTGAGTTATTTAAAGAAGGGAGTAAGGTTATATGAGCATCTGGACAGCAGGGCGGGGGGGAGGGTTTCAGTGCACAGGGGGGGAAGGTTCTCGGCCCATAGGATTCAGGCGTAGAAGGAGAATAGTATAACAGCAGCAGATGTGAGAATGGGCGACTATTCCTCAGCCAGGCTGCAGAGAGCTGAATGTAAAGGGCGGGAGCGTCCTCGGAGTTGCTTTATTTTTGGTTGGTCGGTGTTCTATAAAAACGTTGCGGGCATGTTGGCACAAGAAGATAAACAAGAGAAGTCGGGAGGGCCTCTACCCTCTCCAGTCTGTCAGTCTGGCTGTGCTATTTCGAGCGGGTTACATTGCATATTTACTTGTCCATTCTCGTGCTAGTCTGTTATACCTGCAAATGGAGAGAAGAAAGTCCGGTCATGAGAGTAGGAAGTGCACCCCCTGAGCAGCCATATATGCTCCCATCATAGCAGATCATCAGTATCTGATCGGTGGGGGTCCGATACCCCCGATCAGCTGTTTGAGAAGGTACCGGCCCTTGTAGTAGCGCTACGGCCTTCTTACAGCAGGCGATGTGACGTCACCGGTCACTTGGTCCAGGTGCAACTCAGTCCCATTGAAGTGAATGGGGTTGAGCTGCGATACCAAGCACGGCCTCTGTCCTAGGGGAGGCGCTGTGATTTGTAAACTCCGAGGAGGCCGCAGCGCTCACCGAAGCCTCCACGGCCTCCTCAAACAGCTGTTCGGCAGGGGTTTCCACGAGTTGAGTCTCCAGCGATCACATACAGCCGCTATACAATGGACGGCGCTGTGCTTGGTGAGAGAAGGCCGCGGCGCTACTGCAGTAACAATATCTTCGAAAACCCTTTTAACGTTTTACTACTTTGCACAATAAAAATAACGAAGGAAAACTTTTTTTATTTTTCTGTCGCTGGAACTTTGTGATGCCACTCTGGGGTACAGAAGACTCTGGCTCCTACAGTAATCCTTTAGCTACCAAGGGGTTCATAGGGGAAAGAGGCGGCCATCTTCCTCTATCTAATGCCAGGCATACACGTTCAATAGTTGTCGGCTATCACTCCTCCATACACATAAATGTTCAGCTTGGCCGAAAGTGTACGTGTATTCTATGGCGAGAGAGAAGCTGCTGCCAGGCACTACTGGCAGCTGCTTATCTCTTGGGAGAACAAAAGGATTGGGGGGAAATATTAATTTCACCCGAACCTTGCTCTTCCCCCATCATCATCTGTTGGGAGGGAGTTAGGAGCTCCCCATATATTCCATGGTTGTGTTACCGCCAGCACCATGCGTGTGTCACACCTGTATGGGATTTATGTTAATGCTGCACTGTATATACACTACACTCCATCTAGTTTGGAAAAAATCCAATTTTTTTTTTTTTTTTACAGTGACCTGTGCTACTGAGGTGGGAGTTAGAGACCTAAAAATGAATGTAGCACCTAACCACTATGATATCTTGTGATCTGCTGTTTAGCACAGTAAAGTTGTTCCTTACATCTGAAGCGGACCCCAGGACTTCCACATGCTCTCCATTACAGACGTCCATTAACATCAAGGAGCTCCGCTGACAGGCAAACAAGATTGAAGTGAAGTGCATCGGTGACAGCTATAGGTGCACTTGTGATTGGCAACTGCCCGCTAGCTGTGACCAATGGTCGTACTGTAACTGGCACATGCCACGTGCGACAGCACAGAAAGACGACTTTCTATTACACTGTGTGGACACTTGACAATATCATTATTTCTGAGCAAACTCCTGTCACATAAACCATATGGAAAGGGAACACAGCCACGATCTACGTACTTCTCCCGGTCTGCTTTGTACGTGTGAGCGATCTCTGGCACCAGAGGGTCGTCTGGGTTGGGGTCGCACAAGAGTGAGCAGATGGACAGCAGCACTGAAAGAGTAAAATAACAAAGCTTTAAAAGATCGAAGAGAAAGGTTCCTGAAGGAGCGACACAAGCAAAAAGACTCTGCTGACATTGTCCAAGTTCTAGTAAAGCAAACATTGACATCTCTTGTGGCTATTTACTCTGCACACACATCACGAGCCGCTGTCACCCCTCATACATATTAGAGGGATGTCCGAAGAGCTTGACAACTTCAGCAGGACCCACTGACATCTAATGGAGCAGATGTCAGGGGATGTAACCTGTAGTGAAGGTAACTTTTGACTGTATTTGTGAGTTATAACCTCCCCTCCGATCCTCAGCTGTGTCATGTGACCAGCACTCTGACTTTCCAGATAACACATCTTATGTGTGGACAGGAAGCCAGTTTTTCTATGTATTCCAATGGGAGCCTCAATCTCTTAGGAATTAATAGAAATGTAACTGGCATCCTGTCCTGTGTCAGTTGGAGATCAGAGTGTTGGTCACATGACACAGCTGAGGATCAGTAGGAAGGTTATAAGTCACAAATACAGTTACTGGTAGGAAGATTACATCAACAATTTTTGCGGGAGTGCTTCTTTAAGGCAAAGCAGGCTGGGGCCATAAATACAATTGCATAGGGGGATGGACAATCCCTTTAAAGAAGAACTCCCGCAAAAAATTTTATTCCATGTCCTTCTAGAAATGTACATGGTGTAATCTGTAGTGAATGTTATTTTCTTACCAGTAGCTGAATTTTTGAGTTATATCATCCTGAAGTTTCTTATCTGTGTCATCTGACTAGGAATTAGACCCACCAACTCACACAGCACCTTATGTGTGGACAGGAAGTCTAATTTTCTATGCATTCCTATGGGAGCCTCACTTTCAGTCTCATAGGAATGAATAGAGCAGTGACTGGCTTTCTGTCCTGGGTCAGTTGGAGGTCAGGGAGTTGGTCACATGACCCAGCTACAATAAGAAGAGAGGGGAAACTCTCAATTTCAGCCTCTGATAAGAAAATGACAATCACTACAGATTATATCAGGCACCTTTCTAACAGGTCAGAGAATAAAAATTTTTTGTGGGAGTTCTTCTTTAAGCTAAGGGGAGACAGTTACATGAAATTTAGGAAATAGTTCAGAAAATCTATTCAATAGACAAACATAAAATGGGGAGTGTGACTACTGACTTGTTTCTAGTTGCTTGTAATAGAAGGATCCAGCAGTAGTGACCCCAAACTCGATCTGATATATATATACATACACACACACACACACTGAAGGCTTTTTCTTTCTATATATATATATATATATATATATATATATATATATATATATACACCCAGGCACACACAGGTCAGCTTACCCTTGGAAACAGTCAGAGCTGGTGACCACTGGCTCCTCAGGATGTCCAGGCAAATGCTGCCATTACTGTTAATGTTGGGGTGATAGATTTTGGTTGTAAATGCCACCTGTCAAGACAAAGGCAACGCCATCAATGACCAACGTAGGAGGAGAGGAAGACTGCCATATACCCTCCGCTTATCTGTTGTGCAGCCTTGTCTGTGCCCTCCCCGCTCCGTATGACGGTCTGCCCCGATCTACTTACCTTAGGGGGCTTGAAAGGATAATCTGTGGGAAAGTGAATGGTGAGGAAGAAAACGCCACCTTGGAAAGGGCTGTCATTCTGAAAAAAATTTAAAACAAGGTCAATGAGTCGAGAGAGAAAGAGAATGATCATATTTTAGGTTGGCTACATGTGCCCAGTCCTGACTGCAGCAGAGGCTCAGAATCAAATCTACAATCACGGGCAGTTTTGTACCTATGACACTGGCTGACCTGTTACATGTGCACTTGGCAGCTGAAGACATCTGTGTTGGTCCTATGTTTATATGTGCCCACACTGCTGAGAAAATTATGTTTTAATATATGCAAATGAGCCTCTAGGAGCAACGGGGGCGTTGCTATTACACCTAGAGGCTCTGCAATCTCTGCATCCTCTGCACTCTGATTGACAGGGCCAGGCAGTGAAAAGTGATCACGGCTGTCCCTGACTTCTACTAAAGTCTCACGCTTCAGTATCTGGCGCAGTACAGAAAAGGGGCTCGTCGGGAGTTCTCTTCTGTACTCTGTCAGATACTGAAGTGCACAGTACAGCGCAAGACTTTAGGAGACGTCAGGGCCAGTTGTGATAATGCTTTCATTGCGTGGCCCTGTCAATCAAAGTAGAGAGGACGTGGCAGTTGCAGAGAGAGCAGGGCCTCTAGGTGTAATGGTAACGCCCCCGTTGCTCCTAGAGAATCATTTGCATATAATAAAGCATCATTTCTCTCAGCAATGTGGACACATATGAACATGGGACCAACACAGATGTCTTCAGCTGCCAAGTGCACATGTAACAGGTCAGCCGGTGTCATAGGTATAAATCTGCTGACAGATGACCATTAAATTCTTTATCATCATCTTTAATATTCTGGATTCTCTACAATCTTTCCGCTCTGCAGTACGGGACAGGTCCATGCTATATCAGTCACATACAGAACACACCACAGGGCATTCATGGTTTCTACACTATTTTATGTCCAGGTCGTGCACACTTGTTATAACCAACTCAACCACCTTACACAGTATATCCTCTAAAATTTAGAAGAAAAAAAAAAGAAACAATAATTTTCACAACTCCTGGTAAATAAATCTCTCTCAAGTCAGTGTAATGTCTGCCTTTAGGACAAATCGGGGACATTTCTGGAAACTGGGACAAAGGAAGCGGAGAGGCCATACCCTGCTGTCTATGGACATCTGGCCTGTGTAGGAGGCAGACAACAAGCATATTTAATGATTTGCTTTCAATTCCCTACACAGATTTTCCAAAAAGTTGGAAAAACCTTGTAATAAAACAAGATTTATCCAAGTTCTTTATCCAACACCATTCCCAATTAACCACCCGTTTTGCATGAGGCTGCTTTAGATGCTGCTATCTCCTGAATGTGAGCAGCTCGAAACATGCAACTGGTCTTGTTTGAAAGCCGACAGTCCAGGCTTTCATATAAGATCAAAATGACAGCTAAAGGCCAAGCAACAGAGGAGAAATCACTGTTAGAAATCAAGTCGGGAATAATCGGGGGGTAAAACCTGTTTTTACTTTCACTTTCAGCTGCATTCACAGCACCCCGATTTCTATCATTGATATCTTCCTCTATCCTGAACATATTGCTGTCATGGTATTGTCTGAAAGCTTGGAATGTCTGCTTACAAACACGACCATGTTGCTTGTTTCTAGCTGCTACCATTCAGGACAAAGCAGTCCTAAGCAGTATCTAAAGCAGCCCTCCCCCCTCCAGGTAGCTACTTTTCCCACTACTGGAGCTGGCAAAACAGGGGGTTAAAGGGGTTGTCTGGCCAACATACCCAGAACGAAAAGAATTAAAAGTTACACTCTCCTCACCACCCCCGCCCCCATTCTGGCGCGTCCCAGGTACCCTTGCCAATCTCTGTACATTCTGCTTCCTCTCAACACAGACATATGATGTCAGATCAGTGGCTGAAGCAGGTCAATGCTGTGACCAGTGAACGTGCGTTAGGAGGGACCACAAATACAGAGACTGCCTGGCGACCTGGGAAGTGCCTAAAAGAGATAGACGGGAATTGGTAAGGCGAGTATCACAGGTTTTTTTTTTTAAATTCAAGCCCCTTTAATGCACCCAGTGGTATTACAAATGCACCACATTGTACCGTATTACTAAAATACTCTTCTAGGGTAGAATACTCCTGTAATACAGCAATCTCATGCTCCAATGCACAGGCCCCTTTTTTCCCTTACGAACCAGATTCAGGAAAGCACCCCCTGTTGGCCAAATATTCTAAAACGTACACTGTGCCATTAGTAATCCTGACAACATTGGTCTACAAATTCATACATGAGTGAAATCCTAGATCAGAGGTGCTCAACGTCATCTAGAATGTGTAATATACACGACAAGGACAAGACCCGAAAACAGAATCAGGCCCCTTGTGGTCGATCCGCCCTCTTTTGGCTTGCACACCTCGGATCTAGGATAAGCACGCAGCCCACGCCTGTACATTCTTGTCACTCTAGGAAAGTAGAGCCGCCAGGGCTTCGCAGAACTTCTCAATACCTTGCCAAGGACGGGAGAGATATTAGGTCACACACAAACATTGTGGGACGAGATACTTACGGGGCCCATGATAGTCGCCTGCCAGTGAAACACTGAAATACAGAGAGATACAACTTGGGGGATATTTCATGAAAGACACGCTAAGCTATTGGTAGTGAAATGTACATGGGGAAGTGTACTAATGAGGAGTGATGTGGCGTCACTAATTTACATGATGCAATGTGTATACGGTAATTAATTGCCGCTAAGATCTATCACTGTCAACTGGATGGGGGTGTAGCATGCACTATACCGAAATACTGCGGCTGTATGCTCGGGGTGAGGCATGATAAGGCCGAGCCGCGGTAACTGCACGCAGATTATGGTAGTACTTCAAGCTGTAAACTGACTGTGCGCTATATGAACGTGTGTGGGCGGCCTTATAGGCGTTATATGGTAGGGTACACTGCACGGTACGCGTGTCTGCGTTCTCTGAGGGATGATGTATTTACAGATGTCAATGAGTGTCTATTATACCACACCGTATTACGTACAGTCTTCACCAACCGGACCGGCAGAGCACTGAGCTGGAGGATCCCTCTGCAAGTCCATCAGTTCCTGGACGACACGGAAGCAAAAATAAAGACGTAAGAGACAGCTTCTGTCACAATTCAAGAAAAATTCTATTATCACGTTATTACACATGCAGACCCCTAGCTATATAGAAGCCTACTGAAGTCCTTGTGATGTCACGGATTTGTATGGCGTGGCTGGTGATTACCTAACCATAATCCTACTAACCCTATAGTCAGAGCTCCGGGGAGAACTAACTAAAAGGTGAAGATGGAGTCTCTGATAAAATTATACGAATGAATTGAGGACTTGTCTGAAATGTTTGTGCACGGTATTGTCTCATTTATTTGATAGAATCCTTAAAGGGGTTATCCAACCCCTAAAATGCCTCCCCTATTGGCCTAGGCCCCTCACAGAAGTTGTACTTACCTCACAACTTGTGTGTGGGGCCCAGGCATATGGGGAGTCATTTCAGGGGTTGGGGTTGGCTATGTACGGCAATTTTTTATTAGTGCATTGTACTTATTCTGAGGTAAAAATCATTTAAATTGGTCTTTATTAAAAATATGGAGTCCTTTTCTCTGTACAGACCTGAGATGCTCTACTAGCAGGATCTGAATTTTCTCTCTGCTCCATCAGGCAGGGAGCTGACAGGTTCCTTATCTCTGCTCTCTGACGCATCCATTATAGCTCAGTTCTTATCTTAGTTTCAATAAGTGTTTATGACCTCTTAGCAATTTAGAAATAAGGGTTATTAGATGACAGTGAAAGGAGGATGCACACGGCTAGAAAAACAGTTAACACTTTGTGACAGAACGACTCAATATTACCAATTGAAAAAATGATTTTTAGCCCAAAATGAGTTAAACGCAATTAAAAAAAAAAATAAAAAATTGCCTCCGAAGGTGAACATAGTTGCTAGCAGTTGAAGCTCGTCTACAAAAGGATGCTTTGCGCAGAAATGTTTTCCCGATCGAGACTCTGACTAATTTTACTGAAAAGGGCTTCCCATCTCATGTGTCTGTCAGATGATGTTAACCCCATAGGTGATGTAAGTTGTCTATCCTTTGAATATATTGTACTTAAAGGGGTTGTCCAATTTTTTTGTCCTTTGTATGTTTTTAACTAAGCACATGTAATGGTTTTCCAATGCACTTAGAGTTCACCGAGGGTCACATGACCTGTGATGTCAGCTTCTCACCCTGCTCTGCTGATGTTTCATGCACAAGCCTCAGAGATCAGATAAGTCTGTACACAAGATGTCACTGTGCAGGCCACACACCCCTGCACTGCCGGCTGCTGCTCTCTCCCTGGATGCTTTCAGATAAAATTTTAACCCCTACAGCCAGCACAGACTCAGGGCTGAAGGCTTTACTGAGCAGCTGCAGGCAGTGAGGAGACAAATGCTGGGCACAGGAGCTGACAGACTGGAGCGCTGCAAAGCACTGCACAAGAACAGGTAGGGGGAAGATCCTGTGTGTATCAGCAGTGTCATTGTACAGCTGGGACTTGTAGTCCTACACATACAACATGCTGCTGAGTCTCCCAGCAGCCAGACATGTCACTCAGGGCAGCGCTTGTATTCACTCCCTTTGCAGAGCAGGGGGAGGGGCAGAGATTGTTGTTATTGAAGGTAAACAAAGGCCAGAAGAGAACCAGGAAAATGAGGAAATATATTTTTGACTAAAACTTGCTTAATTTAGTTATATATTGCTGCCCATCAGATTTACAGTGATATACAATTTTTTTCATAACTCAGACAACCCCTTTAACTTGCAAAGGACATACATTTGCCTGATTTTTATTGCCCTACCACTTATTAAACACGTGTGTGCGGTCTCTGAACCCGAAGTCTTGCTCTTATCACCAAACATTAATCACGTGAATTTCACCAAATGAAAAAAATAATAAGTTCCCAGAGAGCATCTCTACAGACTAGGAAGAGGTGTCCCAGCCCCTCAGGGATGAATGAAGCTGGCCATAGCTGGAGATTTTAGCCGTCCACTATATCATGTGCACGGAGGCCTTCAAGGTAAGGGAGGAGGGGGCACATTGGATTTCAACATGCCTGATCTTCTGTAGCCAGGATTGATAAGTCGCTGGCAAAGGTGTCTGGCAGCAGCTTATTCTCACCTCTTCATTCAGCCAAGCTCGCATTCTTGGGTGAGCAGGACATGAAGGGTGAAGTTGGGACAAACGGCCGTTCAGCAGTTTTGACCATGCTGAACTGCAGACCATACTAGGTTGGTATTGGGGACAGCAGTACAAACATACCCCTTGTGGAGCTTTTATTAGTAACAGGAAAAGTGTGAATATGAGGTTTTATTCTGCCATGTTCTGCTCTTAAAGTGGTTGGCCACATCTCTGACACGGCACATCGCTACGATATGCCATGATTGTTAGATAGGTGCACTTCTGGGACCCGCTCCTACCTCCAGAACAGGGCACCTGAAGTTTAGAGCGCAACATGCTCTTTATTCACTGCTATGGGAGTTCTGAAAGTAGGCAAGCTCTGGCTTAGTTTTTTTTTCCAGCAACACCATGGCAGTGAACGGACGGCACAGACGCAAATGCACACGCACCTCTCCACTCACAGCTATGGGATTGACGGAAATAGCTGAGACATCACTGGGCTATTTCGGTGAGTACCACAGCGGCAAATGTAGGATGGCTGCGCTTGCGCTGTTTGCTCTCCTACACTTAGGGGGAGCCTGTTCTAGAGATTGGAGCTGGTCTCCGAGGTGGGAACTGCACCTATCTGAAATATCATTAGGATAGGACATCAATGTCTCAGATGGAAATACCCCTTTAAGTGCACTGGAGGCAGAACTTCACTGGGAAAGGCTCTTTGCATTGGGATGCTTCACAGCTCCTCCCCTCTGAGCTGAGTGACAGCTCTAGCATCCAAACAGGAGACGACTATAGCTGTCAAACAGCAGAAGGGAGGGCTGTGAAGTAGCTAAATGCAGAGAGCACTTGTTAGTAAAGCTCCGCCTCCAGTGCACATGCAAGAGCAAAACCTGGCAGAATAAAAGTTCACATTCACACTACTCCTGATAATAAAAACTGTACAAAAGGTATGTCAGACTTCCTTTGACAGTTGGAAAACAACTGTTGTAATGTACTGTACACATTGGATACACTTGAAGCTCTGGACCCTGAATATGACAGTACACATTTTAAGGCAGGCAGGCATACCTCCCTATTTTCATGTCAGTATATGCAGGTTTCTCGCGCACAGCCCACATTAAAGCGCGTCTGTCAGCATGATCAACCCTAATAAACCAGGCATACTGCTTGGTAAGGTTGATCACACTGATTAAAATTATACCTAGGTAGAACCGTTGCTGAGATATCCGTTTTAATAATATGTAAATTAGCTGTTTTGAGCACCAAGAGACTGGCCTGAGCCTCTGGAGCACTACTTTAGTAACATCCCTCTGAGAAGAGAACTTCTCCCTCCCTCTGCTTGATTGTCTAGCTCTGTCAGTCAACGGGGAGGTGGACGTGCCCAGCTCAGGGGGGTCTTACTAAAGCAGTGCTCCAAAGGCTCAGGCCAGTGCCTTGGTGCTCAAACCAGCTAATTTATATATTACTAAAAACGAATATCTCAACAGTTCTACCTACAGATATAACAAAAGTATCGTTTTAATCAGCATGATCAACCCTACCCAGCAGTATGGCTAGTTTAATAGGGTTGGTCATTATGACAAATGGTCTTCAATGCGACCATCCAAGCTCCCCCTTTCTACAGCTCATAACCATCCTTTTCTCATAGGAGGTTTAATAATCCTTCAGTCTTTGCTGTAGTAGAAATCATCTCCCCAGGCACAGACTTCCTAATCAGCCTGTGACAGAGTTGTGTTTACACCCAGCAGCCAATCAGAGGCGTTAGAGCTGCAGGGGGAGGAACAGAGCAGCTGCCTGAACCAATGATGAAAGAAGAAGAGGCGTGTCTCAGACTACCTGTAGATGCTGTAGCTAAACTGCAGCTACAGACCTGATTAAAAGAAACTGCTGGCAGTCATCCCCTGTAGTTACCGACTTAAAGGGGTATTCTCATCTTAGACAATGGGGGCATATCGCTAGGATATGCCCCCATTGTCTTATAGGTGCGGGTCCCACCGCTGGGACCCGCACCTATATCCAGAACGGAGCGGGGAGCGCTGCGCCTGGAGGACCCCAGGTTTCCCGCGCCGCTCATAGAAATGAATGGGAGCCGGGCCGTGCATGCGCGGTGCGCTCCCATTCATTTCTATGGAGCCGACGGAAGTAGCCAAGCCAGCGCTCGGCTATTTTCGGCGGCCCCATAGAAATGAATGGAGGGCGGCTGCGCATGCGCAGTGCGCCCTCATTCACTTCGGGGCCTCCGTTCTGGAAATAGGTGCAGGTCCCAGCGGTGGGACGCACGGACCAACGATGGACACTTCACAGACATCTTGATGGATGAAATCACGTACAGAGATGTGTGAACTGAAATACGTCAGTGTTCGTATTTTGGTTCAGAAACCACGGAACCGCAAAATACAAAGACCTTCTGTGTGCAGTAGGCATTTTCCTCACTCCCATCCCTAGAAGGGGCTAGGCTTGTCTGAGAGACCAGGAAAAGACATGTTCTATAATTTGTGGAACGGCCTCATGGATGTGCAGAAAATACGGAAGAAATAAATGGGTAAGTGTGCTAGCCACAAAAAAAATAAAAAAATGCTGACCATGTTTTTCATCTGTGTGCTAAGGCTTAGGGCCTTAATGGGAACCTGTCACCATGAAGCGCAGAGCAATCTGCAGGCAGCAAATTATAGAGCAGGAGGGGAAAAGGTTCAGTGTAACCTGCATTTCATTCATTTAAATTCCTGCTCATTCTGGGGTTTGCAGTCCAGGAGGCGGTCCTATCAGTGATTGACAGGCTTCCCTCTATGAGGAGGCGGTCCTATCAGTGATTGACAGGCTTCCCTCTATGAGGAGGCGGTCCTATCAGTGATTGACAGGCTGCCCTCTAAGGCTGTCAGTCACTGATAGGACCGCCTCCTCATAGAGGGAAGGCTGTCAGTCACTGATAGGACCGCCTCCTCAGAGGGAAGGCTGTCAATCACTGATAGGACCGCCTCCTCATAGAGGGAAGGCTGTCAGTCACTGATAGGACCGCCTCCTCATAGAGGGAAGGCTGTCAATCACTGATAGGACCTCCTCCTCATAGAGCAGTGGTTCTCAACTCCAGTCCTCGGGACCCACCTGCCAGTCAGGTTTTCAGGATTTCCTTAGTTTAGACCAGCTGATATAATTAGCGTCCATCCATCAGGACTTACCACAGGTATTCATTCTGTGGGATATTCGTAAATCCTGACTGGCAGGTGGGTCCCGAGGACTGGAGTTGAGAACCACTGTCATAGAGGGAAGGCTGTCAATCACTGATAGGACCGCCTCCTCATAGAGGGAAGGCTGTCAATCACTGATAGTGTCGCCTCCTGTACTGTAAAGCCCAGAATGAGCAGGAATTTAAAGGGGTTATCCCTAAGGGGGCTAATAGTTATGAAATAAAAAGTAAAAAAAAAAAAAATAATAATAATAATAAAAAAAAAACACACCAAAATATTAAGAGTTTAAATCGCCCCCTTTTCCATAGAAAATATATAAACAATAAAAAATAAACATACTACTTATTGCTATGTGCCCCCAAAACAAACAGGATAGGACTGTTCTATTATGGGCTGGATGTGTGGAAAACACGCAGCTTTTTTGGTGTTATTTTTTTTTTTTGCCTGGTATCGAGTATTGCAATACTTTTTTATGGTTCTGAAATTGAATCAAAATTTTGGTATCGTGACAACCCTACTTCAGAAGCAGTTTTGTTACAAAAAAGTTCAAAAACAACAAATGAAGTACATTGCAAAGATAATCAGAATCACTTCCCCTACAGGCCGGAAAAACTGATGAAATGCAAGTTTTACTGAGTGTTTTCCCACAAACCTATACATGACTCCGCTCAGCTCCTCCTGCTCATACTGCACGTTGTACACAACGGATTCCCTTTCATCTCATTTTGCCACTACCACTCGAGTCACACGTGGCCTCCGTGTCTAGTAGCAGTTCGGCCTCCGTCTGAAGGGCCCATCAACAACCTCCCGGTAAATTCAAGCCCTAAATTCAATTTGGAATTTTTTTGGGGGGGAATGGCACCACAGATTTTCGCCATCCAGGTATTGCTTTGATCAGCAGGATCGACCCTACCAAGCAGTACACCTAGTTTAAAAGGGTTGTTCCTGCTCTATAACCATATAGGAAATTGGTTTTCTACACAGTGGACCACCCTGTCATGCTCTACCGGCCAGTTCTCCATGGTGTGCGGTGGTTTCCCATTTCTAGTCATTAAAGGAGTACATCGGTTACAAGTTACCCTCTATCCACTGGATAGATAATACCAGGTCTCATTCACGTCTGTGTCCATGATGACATCCGTGACAAGATGGTCAGCGGTTCATCTACGAAGGAGCCGTGTTAGGTCAGTGTGTCTGTTTTTTCCCCCTCCATGTCTCATCTGTATTTCACGGACACTGCTAGGCTGAAAATTAGTTTCCAGAGCCTCGCCTAGCAGCAATCCATGAAAAGCACAGACCAAAACATGTGTGTTATGTCCGTGATTCTCATAAGATTTATCAAAACTGGTGTAAAGTAGAACTGTCTAAGTTGCCCATAGCAACCAATCAGATCCCCCCGTTCTTTTTTCAGAGCTCCTTTGGAAAATGAAAGGTGGAATCTGATTGGTTGCTATGGGCAACTACGCCAGTTCTACTTTATACCAGTGTTGATAAATCTCTCCCATAGACTATAATGTGCCTTAGGGATCCATAGTCAGGGACAAGAATAGGGCATGTTTCCGAGGCGTCGCCACGTACGTGTGAATAATGACAGCACACATCCGCCACTCATTGACGTGTGAAAGAGACCTTACAATGGCGGTCTGACCGCTGTGCCCACCACTTAACACGAGAACGATGGTCGGGTTTTTGATTGGATCAACGATCAAGCATGTGCACCATCCCTCCATTCAAAGCCTAATGGACTGATGGAGAGAGCCAAGCACTGTACTCCGCTATCTCCAGCGGTCCCATAGAGATGAATAGAGTGGTGTCTGGGCTATGGGGTCTCAGCGGTTGGACCCTCATGACTTACCAGAGGATACAGAATAACTCGTTCCAACCAAAATCCCCCTTTAATTCCCACTGCAGAACAACTAACCTTAGTTTCTATGGTCACAACCATAGGAACCAGTAGAACATGGCACATTAAAACAAACCTTTACAAAATTGATACCGTTCAATGTGTACATACTGTCTACCATCACTGCGGCCTACAGCCATTGGACGATGCAGTCATGTGACACTATGGATGAAAAATCTGCACACAATGGGGGAGATTTATCAAAACTGGTTTAGTTGACCGTAGCAACCAATCAGATTCCACCTTTCATTTTCCAAAGGAGCTCTAAAAAGTGAAAGATGGAATCTGATTCGTTGCTAGGAGCAACTAAGCCAGATTTCCTTGACACCAGTTTTGATAAATCTCCCCCAATGTACTTATAGATTCTGCTTCTACGGGTTATTTTTCCAGACAGCCCCTTTAAGGCTACACTTCAGGGTGCACATCAGGAAGCGACGCTTCTTGCTGACACATCCTTCCTACTATCAGCTACAGATAAGGTCAGTTTCTATTACCAACTTTCAAGCAGGCGACTGCCTTCAAATCCGTGCCTCCTGTCAAATAACCCATGACGCTCACTGCTGGCCCCCGCCCCCCTTTCTTTTAACACCTCGCTGTCCCCTCTTCCCATTTAAGGTCTGTCCCCAGCAGCTGCCCAAGGATCACTATTTGGCAAAGCATACAAGAGAGAAAGAGGGGGAGGGTTCAGCGCAGCTGTCACTCTCCGAGCATGCGCACAAGCAACTCCCTTCAGCCACCTCCTTCGAGCATGCGCAGTGAGGACCAAAAAGCAGCGTCCGCTCACTGCGCAGGCGCGATATCAACGTTCGAGAGGAACGAGTGCCTGTTGACAGGCTTGACGCATGCGCAGGTTGTCGAACATGGGAGCACTATTTGGCAAAGGTTCCGCGCTGCCCTTGGCTCCGCCGAGAACCGTTACACTGCCGCCTCCCCCTTGCCCTCCCTCCCGGCATCATGCCAAAGCAGCTCTCTCCCTTTCCCTCTACCTAGCAGCAAGAGCCGCGCCAGGCGGAGGGAAAAAGCAGCCTCTTGGTTTGTTTCACAGTGTACTGCAGCCTCCTTCCCTCGAAGACTGTACGCGGCTCACCTTCTGAATCCTTTTCAACGCCATGTTGTCCCAGAACCAGCGGAGCGCGCTGTGCAGGGGCAGCAAGAGCCCGACACTGACACGTAGCCCCGCCCAAACCAAACAGTGCGCAGGCGCACGCAATACTGGGTGTCACTGGGAAGTGTAGTTTCTGTTGTGAGCTTAGCGCAGCCTCCCTGCCTATCGTGAGCGCAATGCACGCTGGGAACTCTTGCTCTAAAAAAAAAAAAAAAAAAAAAGTCTTGTTGCGCTTGAGGTTGTGTGCTGAGTGTAATTTGCTTTCACAGTGGAGGCTTTTACATTTGAACCCAGCTTATATATATATATATATCTCCCAGCATCCTTTGCTTAGTGTCTATGCAAAAGCTCACTGTGGTGACTTACATGTCACTTTTTTTTTTTTCTTGCGGATCCTTGTTTTGCGGACTGCAAAATACTTACGGTCGTGTGCATGAGCCCTTAGGATGCGGGGCCATAAGAAGTGGCAATCAGCGTTATAATAAGTCGGCTCTCTTGTTTAAAGGGGTTGTCACTAGAGATGAGCGAGCATGCTTTTGTACGCTATTCGTACGCATTTGCGTATAGATTAAAATATGCGTATGAATAGCGTAGGAATTTTAAAATGCATACGCAAAAATGGCACTCGAGCATGCTCGCTCATCTCTAGTTGTCACCTTTGGGGCAGAGGCTGGGTTGCAGCTCCTTCAGCCCCCAGCCTCACTGCAGACCACTGGTGCCCTCGCAACCTGTCGGTTGGTCACTTAAAAGGCCTTTAGTACGTTTGTTCGTCCTCTATAACAGGGATCAACAACCTTCAACATGCCAGCTGCTGTGAAACTACAACTCCCAGCATGCAGGATTTTGGGAGTTGTAGTTTTGCAACAGCTGGAGGGCCGCAGGTTGAGCATGCCAGGTATAGAAAATCATGCAAGTTATTCCTGTCCTTAGACGAGAAATTATAACCTTCAATACGTGGGAGAAGGTGTAAGGGGTATTTAAGAGGCCAAAGACCAAGATGTTCCAATGGAAAATTTCTCCCTTCCATTTGAACTGGAGATGGACTCTGTGTTTTTGAGCTATGTATATAGCATGGAAGGCATCCTTTATGTCTATTTTGATTAGATTATATCTTTTTGGAGGAGACAACTCAAGTCCATCATGCTCTCCATACGGAATTTCTTTAGCTTAAATGCGTATTGGGGGCCTTTTAGGCCCCCATGCTTACTTTTTTGTTATTATCTGCAAAATTACTTAAGTTAGAATTTTGAAACTCCAGGTAATCCTCAAGAATGTCGTTGTTGGTAATATCCAGTTGTTCATATATTTTTTTTCATAGGCATTTTGGTGTAACAATGCTTTTTTGGTGAAAAACACATCTGTACGGATTGGGGGCCTTTTAGGCCCCCATGTATTTTTTTATTATGTTCTCAGTAGTGTTTGTACCTCAAGTTACTTTATTTGTACTCAGTAATGCTGGTGGAGGGGCCAGGGTGTGGATAATGCCATATGAGGATGTCATGTGATTTTTGGAGGGAGAGATAAAGTCATGACATCATCTCAGGTCCTTCTGAACACAGTAATAAGCTGTGAAGAGAGTAATGAGGACAGTATACACTGTGAGCTAATTGTTAAGGACCTGAGATAAGATACGATGTTGAGAGCAAGTTTCTGTTATAATTAAGAAATTTGTTTAAAGGGGTTGTATCATCTCAGACAATGAGGGCATCTCATCTTGTATCATCTCAGACAATGGGACCCGCACCTATCTCATAAACGGAGCCTTGAAAGTCACGTAGGATACGCAGTCAAAGCTTCCATTCATTTCTATGGGGCTGCCGAAAATAGCCGCGTGCTTGTTCGGCTATTTCCGTCGGCCCCATGGAAATGAATAGGAGCGTTGGCCGCACATGCGCGGGGTGTGCCCTCCGTGACTTTCAAGGCTTTGTTTATGAGATGATTGAGATGATACAACCCCTTAAGGCCCCATTTACACGTCCGTATAATGTGTCCGCAACCTTTCCGCATCCGTTTCCGCAATTGCGGACAATTATGCGGATAGGATGCGGATCCATTCATTTCAATGGGTCCCGAAAAAATGCGGACAGTACACCGTGTGGTGTCCGCATCCGTGTGTCCGTTCCGACTGTCCGCATAAAGAAATACTCCTGTCCTACTTTTCTCCCGAATTGCGGTACGTAGCACAATGAAAGTCTATGGATCCGCAAAAAATGCGGAAGACATGCGGATCCGCAAAAAACAGATGACATATGGATACATCCTTTCCGTTTTTTACGGAAAAACGGAACGGATGTCCTGGAAAAACGGAGTTTTTTGCGGAACAACGGATCCGCAAAAAACTGACCATTTTCCAGGATGTGCACAAATACGGACGTGTGAATGAGGCCTAGTCTTATAAATCTGTCTGTTTTTATGACTGGAAAAATGTGACTTTTCCAGCCCTCTTTTGTCATATGATTTGGATATTTGCCCTTGAATGAGGGAAGTCTCTAAAACACTGTCTAAAGACTAGCTTGTCTGAGAAGACAGACTTTTTTTCTGAAAGTCTGAAAGTTTAAATTTTAGTAGGAGTGTGAGGCCATTTTTTATCACATTTGTAACCCAATGGTCAGTGGATATTGTTTCCCATAAATTTATAAATGAACAGGAAGGAATGGATGCTTCCATACTTATTTGTGTAGGACTTCTTGTAAGAAGTGGGCTTTGTAGAAGTTCCTATTCACGTAGTGTCTGGTTAAGGGCCCATTCAGACGGCCGTATTATTGCGGGTCCGCAATACTACGGCTGCCGCCCGGCGTGTGTTCCGCAGCGTTGTGGAACACGGTCGGGCACCCCATTGAAAATGCCTATGCGGACAAGTATAGGACATGTTTTATCTTTTTATGCGGAGCCGCCGCACAGAGCTGGCTCCGTGCCACGGCTGCCCGCTCTCATAGAGGTGAATGGGGCCGCATCTATTCCTCAATATTGTGGAATAAATGCGGACCCATTCACACGGTCGTGTGAATGGACCCTAAGGCCTCTTTCACATGAGCGTGACGGATTGGATCAGGATGCGTTCAGGAAAACTCGCACCATTTTGCAAGCAAGTTCAGTCAGTTTTGTCTGCTATTGCGTTCAGTTGTTCAGTTTTTTCCGCGCGGGTGCAATGCGTTTTGATACGTTTTTCACGCGCATGATAAAAAACTGAAGGTTTACAAACAACATCTCTTAGCAACCATCATTGAAAAACGCATTGCATCCGCATTTGCTTGCGGATGCAATGCGTTTTTCACGCAGCCCCATTCACTTCTATGGGACCAGGGCTGCGTGAAAAACGCAGAATATAGAACATGCTGCGTTTTTCACGCAACGCAGAACTGATGCGTGAAAAAAAACGCTCATGTACACAGACCCATTGAAATGAATGGGTCAGGATTCAGTGCGGGTGCAATGTGTTCATGTCACGCATTGCACCCGCGCAGAAAACTCACTCGTGTGAAAGAGGCCTAAGAGTAGTAATTTCGGGATTGTCCCTGATTTGGGTGAACACACAGTACATGAGCATGCGGCGACACATCTTAGGGTACTTTCACATCTGGGTTTTGGACGTTACCAGTCCAAAACACAATGGTCAGGATCCGTCCAAAAAGCAGACTTTATAAACGGATCCTGCTCCATAGAGATGAATTGATCTTGGAACAGGATCCGTTTCTCTGAGTTTTGGAAGCGCAGACAAAAATGCTACAACCCTAAGATGTGTCTCCGCATGCTCATGTAATGTGCAATACAGTAGTTACCTCAGAGCGGGATTGAACAGGAGCAAGCCGGCCACCACTACTACATGGCCACAGTGGTCGTAACTAGGGGCAACAGCCTGACTGATGTGTGTGGGAAAATGGATATACAAATAGGAAAATCTTGTAAACGGTACATTTTATATAAATACATTCTATTAGTAATAATATTGGTATGGCTATATCTAACTATACAAACTACATTTGTGAGATGGAAATACCCCTTTAAGTTCCTACTGACTTGAGCCTATGGGCTTGTCTGCCATTAGTAATGTAGTTGGACAATTGTCCTAGGTAGGAACGGCTCTACTGATAGCTTTAAGGAGTAGGGTCTTTTTATTCAGTGAACATGAGAGCTCACCTTCCTGTTCTGCTTTAATTAACATAAAGAGAAATGGCCTCACTGCGTCTTCTACTCTAAATTGTACATTTTTCCACATTTGGTCAGTGATGTTATCCAGATAAGCAGTTTCGGTGATAGATAGCAGAGCAGGATCTATGTTGGGGGCAATTAGGGCTTGAATGTCAGGTATCCCTATGAAATTTCTGAGGATTAGGTTGTCCTCTTTGACCAGAGTAGAACAAAAGGTTAGGTGGACAAACCCTTCAACTTTGGAAGAGTCGGGTGTAGCCCATCTATTAGCAAACAGTTTTGAATGGGGAAGTTCTCCTTGCCAAACAGGCAGTGGAACGAGTTACTAATTCTGAATTTCAGTGTACCTCAGGCTGAGCTTAACAACAACTTTGCTGACATATGTTTTGTGACATCTCAAACATCTCATTGTCACTGTGAGAAATCTTGCTCAAATGAGCTTTATTCGTGGTAGAAGATGACCAAAGACCTTTGACCTTTTTGTGGTCTTTCCAGGTACCTCAGATGAGTTGGAGACCTTTTCTGAGGAGTTGAAAACTCAGAAAATGACTGATAGTGTAGATAATGAGGTGCTCTGTCCTCAACCAGACCCTCTTAGTCTTTTTCATAATAAATTCCTCTTCTGAGTCTGGGAAGCTATCTCTTAGGCATCCCCAGAAGCATTTGTCGGGGTACCCCCTCTGATATGGAGGCTGCTATCAAGCAAGAGTCTTGCTCCATCGCCAGCGGAAAACATTTGGAGGCAAAGTCCTGTTCTTGGGAGGCTTTCTTCATGAGATCTTGAGTGCTGTAACTCTCACCAGATCTCACTCTTGACGGCGGATGAAGAAGGACAGAGAATTAAGGAAAATAAACAGCAGATGGCAGTATAAAAATAGAGTTTATAGAATACCTCAGTGGCTAAATACAAATACAATTTTTTTTATTACGTGCAATTACAAGAGTATTCAGACCCAGGAATATTTTTCATGGGACAACCACTTTAAGGCCCCATTCACACGACCTTATGAATGGGGCCGTATGTATTCCGCAAAATTGCGGAATACATGCAGCCCCATTCACCTCTATGGGAGCGCACAGCCGCGGCACGGAGACGGCTCCGTGCCGCGGCTCCGCATAAAAAGATAGAACATGTCCTATACTTGTCCATACGCACGGACAAGTATAGGAATTTTCAATAGGGCCGCACGGCGTGTGTTCCGAGCGCTGCGGAACACACGCCGGGCGGTCCCCGTATATTTGCGGGTCCGCAATAATGCGGACCCGCAAATATACGGTCGTCTGAATGAGGCCTAAGAGCAGCAAAGCTGTGGAATGGTCATTACAAGATCCAGTCTCAGCACAAACAGAAGAAAGGCTTGAAGCCAGAAAGACCTATACACATGTGTAACATAACTCGGAGAGAGGCTACAATTTTTGTCTTCTGGATCAAAAAGGAGAAATTAAAAATTTCCTGCCTCCCATACAGGGGTGCACCTAACCTTTCTTCTTCCTGAGGTGAAACCTGAAACAGTGCTCCCCCCTCCCCAATGCCAATTTCTTAGGCCTCTTTCACACGAACGTTGTTTTTCCGGGCTCTGATCTGCATTTTTCACATGAAAAATGCGGACCCATTCATTTCTATGGGCCCGCAAAAAATGCGTGTGCTGTCCGCATCCATTGCTCCGTTCCGTAGCCCGCAAAAAAAAATAGAGCATGTCCTATTCTTGTCCGTATTACGGACAAGAATAGTACTGTTCTATTAGGGGCCAGCTGTTCCGTTCCACAAAATACGGAATGCACACGGATGCCATCCGTTGTTTTTGCGGCTCTGCAATTTGCGGACCGCAAAACACAATGTTCGTGTGAAAGAAGCCTTAAGCTAACCCCTTCCCTTCAGCCCATGGCCCCCCTCTTGCCTACCTGGTGCTGTCTGAGGCAATCGCTTGACCTGGCCTCATTGGTGGTGCACCCCTGCTCCCATACCTTGCTTAAATTTGGAGGTCAAATGGCTTTTTTTTCTTGTTGCTCGTTCTTCATACTAGCTCAACAAGGGATCATTTGGAGTTGAAGGCAGTGGCTCTCAGCACGCTAACTTAATTTTTGTTTTGTGAAAAAAAAAAAACTTCCATTTTGTATTATTTGGTCGGTAGTAGCTTTTATTTGCGGAATAGGGGCGGGCCCGTTCACCTCTATGGCCGCGGATCAGCAAGAAAAGATAGAACATGTCCTATACTTGTCCGTACGCAAGTATAGGCATTTTCAATGGGGCCGCCCGGCGTCTGAACGGCCGTCTGAACAGGGCCTTAGTGCAGTAGAAACTAGTAGAAACACTCATTTAGGCCAGTTTCACACTAACGTTGTGTTTTGCGGTCCGCAAATTGCGGATGTTGTCCGTATAGCATCCGTTTTTTTTTGCAGATCCATTGTAACAATGCCTATCCTCGTCCTTTTGCGGACAAGAATAGGACATGTTCTATTTTTTTGCGGGGCTACGGAACGGGCATACGGATGCGGACAGTACACAGTATGCTCTCAGTATTTTTTGCGGACCCATATGCGGATCGGAGCCCGCAAAAACAACGTTCGTGTGAAAGAGGCCTTACTAGGCAAAAGAATGCGTAGATATTGACATATGGCCACAAGGTGGCAGTATTGGCCATTGTGAACAGAAACTCATCTTTACATCGTTCTGCATAAAAGACAATAAGCAGTGTATATGAATGTATATGTCAGCATGCAACACTGGAAGAACATCAGTAAAGAAAAGTGTGTGTGTAAATCCTCCAGCTATTATTATTGAGTGCTTTAAAGGGTTATTCTCATCTAATAATGTTATGGAATCTCGCTAGACTAGAGTATACTATTAAGTTACGATATGGGGGGGTCTGAACTCCCTTGTCCCATCCTTGCATGTGTGTGTGGGGGGGTTACTGGTATGATTTATTGATGCACTTTGTTGCTTTTATGGGCAACCATGTTGGCAAAGTTTATACCACCTCAAGAGGTAGAGGTACATAATTTAGGCAAGAACAACTATTTTACTATTAGGCCTCTTTCACACGTCAGTTAATTGCGGATGTATGCTATCAAGCATCCACAGGGGCGGATTGGCCATAGACCTTACAGGGAAATTTCCCTGTGGGCCGATGCCCAGGGGGCCAGCCACTGTAAGTTTTTGGAGATGTATTTTGTGCTGCTGGCCAGTATACCGTGATGGACTGTGGTATTTGACTCTGTTGGGGCGGTATAATGCTCCACAATATGGTATTGCTGGCCCTGCCTTCCATCAATATGGACCCAACTACAAAACGGGGCCACTTTTAGTAATTTTTCCAGGGCCACTTTAAGTTCCCAGTCCGTCCCTGAGCATCCATTGGCGTTGCCCCTGCTCCTAGAGGCTCCGTTCGCCCACCTCATTCCACGCCTTTATCCTCCTGATTGACAGGGCCAGGACAGCGTCGGTCTCCTCAGGCTGGCCCTGTCTGCCGTCGAAATCTCGCTCCTGTGAACGGGACATTCAGTATTCGGCGCAGGCGCAGTGAGTGAAGGGCGCTCGCCGGCTGTCAGCTTCCTCATTGAACGGGACGGTGCAGATGTGAAATTTTGATGGCAGACAGGGCCATTCTGAGGAGACCGACGCTGGCCCTGTCAATCAGGAGGATGAGGGCGTGGAATGAGGTGGGAGAGCGGAGCCTCTAGGAGCAGGGGCAAAGCCCCCCTGCTCCTAGAGGCTAATTACCATATAATAAAAGTTTAAATTACACAAAAACGGGGCACTAAATAGCATAGTTAGAATCAGGTGACATTTGCACATGGATAATGTCATCCTGTTTAACAGGGAAAAATGTGGTGACAGAAACATTAGTGGTGACACCACAGAAGCATGCCCTATTTTTCTCTGCAATTACGGATCCCTCACGCACATTATCGTCTATGGGTCCGTGAAAACCATGGGCATGATACAGATGCCATCTGTGTTTGGTCCGTGGTTTTCAAGGACCACTGGTAGGTGATGCCCTGGAACTTAATTTTCAGTCTAGCAGTGTCCGTAGAATACGCATGACACCCGGAGACCAAAGAACATACACACGGACCAAACCTGGATTCTTCACAGACATATTCCTAGATGAACCACTGACCGTCTTGTCACGCATGTCATCACGGACACATGAAAGAGGCCTTACTCGTGTGATTTCATTATTCTCGGATCTCCGACAGCTCAGCAATAGAGATGAGCGAACGTGCTCGAAGCGAGCACTGTACCGCTCGGCTCCCCTGCGTTCGCATGGGCGCAGGCAGCCGCTTCCGTCAGGTGAGGAGGATGGAAGCGGCTACCTGCGCCCATGCGAGCGCAGGGGAGCCGAGCGGTACATTGCTCGTTTCGAGCACGTTCGCTCATCTCTGCTCAGCAATTATCTATAAAGTGCATTCACACAACCATATGCATTTTGCAGTCCACAAAACACAGATTTGCAAGATACAGGTGATGTCTGTGATGCATCCGTTTTTTTTTGTCGACCTATTGAGTTTGATGGGTCCGTGGTCTGCATTTGCGGGCCAAGAATAGGACCTACAGATGCGGAAAGCACACATAAAACTGTGCATACTGGATCGCTCGTAGATTTACAACAAACATGTTGAGATGATGGTGGTTATACCACCTCTGTCAATCGTCTTGCTCGATTGCATTCATAATTGAAATCCAATTGTATCACATGGCTGCCCTTTAAGTCCCACTGCTGTGGCGCATGTGTCTGTTCGGTATATGCATATGTACAACATACTCCTATATTCTTCTGAAATGTATTGTAATGCAGAAATCCAGGCCCTCGCCTTTCCCATGGAGCAGCTGCTTTTATGATTCTGTTTTGTGTATAAATGAATAAGCCCAATTAACCCCAGCCAACTCTGTGAGAAAGGACACCGGGGACATCATTAGCCATTTCAATTAGCAGGAATTAAGCGGCCTATCATTTGGGGGAGGGGGGAATATTTCACTGGAGAGAAGAAAGATTCCTCTTGGGATTATTATCAGCCAGAATCCAAAACTGCCACTATTAATCTACTGACAATTTTAGATTTAGAAGGGAATAAACAAACGTAGTTGAAATAAATGATTTTTTTGTGAAGCTTTGTGCACTTTGCTTCATTACTCTTAATAATTAGCACTGAGATGATTGGCGTGCTGGATTTTATACATGGATAGCGCTGCAAAACCAAGGGTGGATGAATAACATATTGTCAGAAAGAACACAGCGCCATCTACAGGCAGGAAGATGTATGGTAGGAAGGGTCTTAGTAGACCTTCCTAAGGCTACTTTCACACTAGCGTTTTGTAATTCCAGTATTGACATCTGTCATAGAGGCTCAATACAGGAATAAAACGCTTCAGTTTTGTCCCCATTCATTGTCAATGGGGACAAAACTGAACTGAAGACAACGGAATGCTCCTGAAAGCATGCTGCGGTTTGCTCTCCGGTCCAGGCATCCGCACCAAGACGGATCCGTCATGACCCCCAAAGAAAGTCAATGGGGACGGATCCGTTTGGTGTGACACAATGGTGAACGGATCCGTCCTCCATTGACTTTCAATGGAGTTCATGACGGATCCGTCACTTGCACACATACATACATACAGACATACACATAAACATACACAGACATATACACATACAAATACACTTACATGCTCCTGGCAGGTCACCATAGCGCAGGAGGAGCAGGACGATTCCACCCGGTGCCCAGCAGAGGGCGCTGTGGGGAATCGTCCTATGTGCGCGCCGTCCTGCTCCTGTACTTTGCTGTGGAGACCTGCCGGGAGCATGTAAGTATGTATTTGTATGTGTCTGTGTATATATCTGTGTGTGTGTGTCTGTGTTTATGTACTGTGTGTATGTGTGTGCGGCACCTGCTGGATCCGTGCTGCACCTAGTGTGAAAGAGGCCTAACTGTAATGCCCCATGCATAGAGGTCAAGGGGCCATACTGTACTGTTCAATTGGAGATTGTATTATGTAAGCTTTGGCTACTTTCACACTAGCGTTAATATTTTCCGGTATTGAGATCCGTCACAGGCTCTCAATAACGGAAAAAACGCTTCCGTTTTGTCCCCATTCTTTGTCAGTGGGGACAAAACGTAACTGAAGAGAACGGAATACTCCAAAATGCATTCTGCTCCATTCCCATACCGGAGAGCAGAGAGCGGCATGCTGTGGTTTTCTTTCCGTCATGGGATGCGGAGCAAGACGGATCCGTCATGACCCACAATGCGGATCCGTCCCCCATTGACTTTCCATAGAGATCATGACGGATCTGTCTTGGGTATGTTAAAGAAAGATAATACAACCGGATCCGTACATAACGGATGCAGATGGTTGTATTATCAGTAACGGAAGCGTTTTTGCTGAACCCTGTCGGATCCAGCAAAAAATGCTGGTGTAAAAGTAGCCTTTCACTGCTTGAAGTTTTGCATCTCGGGGAAAATACCTCCAAAATATAGTGCCAAATGGAGCCATTATAATAGTGGCCCAGATTCCCTAATCCGCTAGATGCCGAACACTTAGGGCTCATGCACAGGAATGTATTTATCATTATCCGGTGTCTATTCCGTTTTTTTTCGCGACCCATATGTGAAACCATTCATTTCAATGGGTCCGCAAAAAAATGGAAATGACTCAGTGTGCATTCCATTTCCATATGTCCATACGGACACAAAAAAAGATAGAACATGTTCTATTCTTGTCCGTTTTGCGGACAAGGACAGGCATTGTTACAATGGATCCGCAAAAAAAAACAGCTGCAAAACAGATGTCACACAGACGTCATCCGTATTTTTCGCAGATCCGTGTTTTGTGGAATGCAAAATACATACGGTCGTGTGCATGAACCCTTAGACAGGCTGTCTAGACCTGCATCAGATTTATCTCAGGGGCATAGACTGGATGAGAAATGTGATGAAGGGATAGACACTTTTCTCTAGCTCTATAAAAACTACTGGTTGGCTTACTTAAAGGGGTATTCTGGTTACAAAAAATTGGGGATAACTATTAGATAAGTGGGGGTCCTACCACTGGGACTCCCACCAAGAACAGGAGCCCCAAACCCCATGGAGCTCCCCCTGAAATGGATGGAGCAGCTGGGCGGAATGAGTGCCGACACTCCATTCATTTCTATCGGAGCACTTCCGAGTACATCGCTGAGCTATCTCCAGCGCTCCCATAGGAATGAATGGCGCGACCACACACATTCCGACCAGATGCTCCGTCCATTTCAGGGGGAGCTCCAGGGGGTTTAGGGCCCCTCATTATCAGTGGTAGGACCCCCACTAATCTAATAGTTATCCCCTATCCTTTGGACAGGGAATAACTTTTTGTAACCAGAATTCCCTTTTAATTTTAGTCCATAATTATGGCACAATTTTGGTTCTAAATGGCGCTTCTCAGGCCACAACCCTTTCCTGTAAGCCTTTTTCCATTTTTGAGAAGATTGGAAAAGGCCTAGAAATCCTATTTTTACCAATTTGCACCACTTTTTGGACAGATTCTTGGTGCAGACACATGAGCAAATTGAAGCCAGGGAGTCTATGGCTGCAGGAACAGTCATATGCAATGAGGCTGTAAAAGAATCCTGTTATTACCCCGCTCAAGCGGTCTCACCAGGCCTTCCTAAATGTACGCCTCTGTGTCCCCAGGAGCGCAGCAGACCTGGGGGTCCTTACACACATGAATTTGGCACCACTGTTTTTTTTACCAGTATAATTGATCAATACAAATTATGTTGTTGTTTTTTTTGGCCACTTGCATTTTTTGCCGCATTTTTTATGTCATTTTTTGCAAACAGTGGGGGTTCATTACGATGGGCGCTACATCAGGTTTAAAGGCCCTTTTACACGAGCCGATTATCGTTCAAATAATCGTTAAAACGTTCGAATTTGCACGATTATTGTTGTGTATCAACACGGTTAACGATTTAACGACGAACGAGATTTCGTTCGCTTCTCGTTGATCGCATCTTTTGTCCTGCCAATAAATTAATCGTTAATCGTTCGAAAATCTTCCAGTTTAAACGAAAATCGTTTAGTCGTTGGCAGATGATAATGGGAGGAGTCAATTGTTTATATAGGCGTTATTCATTCTAATTAGTCCAATAGTTCGGCACGTCCCATTAAAATTCCATTGGCTCACGTAGCGACCGGAAATACGTGTCTTCTTCTCGCATATGAATAGTTTGAATTTCAAACCTGGTTTTATTTCGGCGCGAAGATCTGCTCGTTGTTGCGTTCGTATTTCGTCCTCCATTCTGCTCGCTATTGCGCTCGCAACTTCATCCACCATTGTGCTGTGCCATCATTGGCGAAATCTTGTATTTTTGTACAGTAGGAGGTTATGAGGGCGGTTCATGGGTGGTAATTGAACACCTGTAAACACCTACTTCTTTTCACTTTTTAATTCACTCACACCTTTCCCCTCCCCTGTAAGCAATACATCGCTTAATGTAAAAGCAAGGAACGATCGTAATAACGATTATAAAACGACCGAAAGTACGAAGATTGTGAACGACTTCTCTTTCATTGTAAACGGTATTTACATTGCATCGTTCGATCGTTCATCGTTCGTTAATATACGATCGCTAATACGATTTATCTTTCCGTGTAAAAGGGCCTTTAGTGTTAACAAAGTTGCAAGACCACACATGCGACAAAATATTGGTTTTATGCCACTCTCACTACTTCGGAGTGGAAGGGCTTGGCCAAGGCCGGGACATCGGGCCTGACACATTTACTATCTTGTACACCTGGAAATAGACGTAAAAGCGGAGTGAAAACTACTTCACCCAGAGGTACGGACTGGCGGAGGTACGCCTCATTTATAACAAGGCCTGAGCCTCGTCATAAGTAGACGCTTTCTCCACCAGCACAGGGAGGAAACAAAGGGAGAGATTTATCAAAACTGGTGTAAAGGAAAACCGGCCTAGTTGCATATAGCAACCAATCAGATTCCACCTTTCATTTTCCAAGGGAGCTCAGAAAAATGAAAGGTGGAATTTGATTGGTTGCTATGGGCAACTAGGCCAATTTTTTCTTTACACTAGTTTAATAACTCTCCTCCAAAGTCTTTGTAGTGTGTCTAACCACTAGTTTTCATTGCGTTTTCCCCCTCTAGAGGAGATGCTATAACTCCAGAGTTTTTGAAAAGAAGCCAGAAACCTTGCCAAAAAAAGGCCACCTAAGCAAAAAAAATGCTTGCATGTTCTTCGCATTGTAATTTCTACAGACCTTCAGCTAAGGCTGTGTTCACATTTGCGCTTTTAACTTCGGCAATCTGTTCCTCCCCCTGAACAGATTTCCGGAGTTAGGGCTCATGCACACAAACGTATTTTCTTTCCGTTTGCATTCCGTTTTTTTTTTGGTGGACTGTATGCGGAATCATTCATTTCAATGGGTCCGCAAAAAAAAAACGGAAGGTACTCCGTGTGCATTCCGTTTCTGTATGTCCGTATTTCCGTTCCACAAAAAAATAGAACATGTCCTATTATTGTCTGCATTACGGACAAGGATAGGACTGTTCTATTAGGGGCCAGCTGTTCCGTTCTGCAAAAGACGGAAATGCACACGGATGTCATCCGTATTTTTTGCGGATCCGTTTTTTTCATACGGTCGTGTGCATGAGCCCTTAAAGAGGTTATCCAAAGTCTAACACATTCCCCCCAATGCCCGGGCCCCTCATATAGATTATACTTACCCCACTCCCTGGCACCTGCATCGCTCCAGATCCCCACACAGCCACCACTACATCTCCCCGTCGTGAGCCAGACTTTCCTCCCTAGCGTCACCCACGAAGCTAGGGAGGCTCATCCCTGTCGTGGCCTGCTATTGGATGCTCCCCTCGTCGACGGATGTTTTGATTAACATGATGGAGATATACAGCAGCGGCCGTGCGGGGATCCGGAGTGACGCGTGTGCTGGGCAGGTAAGTATAACCTGTATGAGGGGCCCGGGCATTGGGGGGCATGTTTTAGACATTGGATAACCCCTTTAAAGGCGCAGATGTGAACCTAGCCTAAGGCTACTTTAACACTATCGGCAGTGGATTCCAGCAGGCTGTTCCGGCAGTTGAACAACCTACTGGATCCGTGCTGCCACTGGTGCACATCTGGGGCCGGAACTACGCTCCGGCCCCTTTCACTATAATGGGGGCAGGCCGCAATTCCGGACGCAGCACGGCAAACTTGTCGAGAGGCGGCCGGACCAAAACTACGACATGTTGTAGTTTTGGTCCGGCTGCCTCTTGGCAAGTTTGCCGCGCTGCGGCCAGAACATATAGTGAATGGGGCCGGAGCGTAGTTCTGGCGCACGACGGGGAGATGTAGCGGTGGCTGTGTGGGGATCTGGAGCGATGCGGGTGCCAGGGAGTGGGGTAAGTATAATCACCCGCCGGAACAGCCTGCCGGAATCCACTGCCGCTAGTGTGAAAGTAGCCTTACATAGAGCCAGCATTTTTTTTAAAAACAAAAATACGCTAAAAACACAAGGGCACAAAATCCTGTGGATAGGGGATAACTTTCTATAACTGGAACATGCAAACCCCATAGAGATGTTACCCTGGTCAGATTCAGAGCATTACAGTGATAATGATGGTGCCTCTTAATTTGTTTTCGTCCCTCTTTTTTTTTTTTTTTTTTTAAAGGATAATCCGGGTGAAAAACATGGAACAAAAAATAAAAAAATATTTGTTCACCTCCTGAAATTGAAAACCGCCACTTCATCCATTAACTTCCTCCGGAGTGCAGCAGAACCAGATCTCCATTGTATACACTTTCCACGGTGTCACATGGTTACAATGCTGTAGAACAATGGCGACCATTAAGCTTTCAGTGATTTCCTCCACCATTGATGGCACCTGAGTGATAAGATCTTTTGAGCAGGAGCAATGGGGCTCATAGAGGCAAGACTGACAGCCACACAATGTGTGCCTACAAGATGACTTCACGCGGTGTAGGTTGGAGTGGCCGTATTGTTTTAGCATTTTACTATTCACTATCCTCATTGCATTGTCAGAGGGACATTCTCTGTCAACCATCATTTTACTAGTCTTTTCTAAAATTGTCAGCGTCTGCTCTTAAGACCTACATCCATTTTCAGTAGCATTTCACTAGGGGCTTTAAGGAGTCAAACATAGATGGACTTTCCTTAGGATATTTGAATAGTGAGGGTCGAAACCATAGCAAGTAGAATTATTTAGAGGCACAGTTCTGCGCGTGCGTGGCTGCGCCTGGTGCTACAGATCAGTCCCCTCCACTTCCTTCAATGGATCAGGCGACAATAGTCATTTCACCGTAATAAGTTCTGACGTGTTCCTCCAGAAAAAAAGTAATAGGGATTTTCCAGGAGTTCAGTATTGATGGCCTATCTGATCCAGCACCATCTCTGATCAGCTGTTTGAAGAGGCCGCAGCTCTCTCTGGTGAAAGCTGCGGCCTCTTTTTAGGCTAGCAGCGTCATGTTCATCGGTCACATGGTCTAGGTAGAGCTCACTCCCATTCAAATGAACGGTTCTGGGCTGCAGTACCAAGCATAGCCACTACACAATGTATGGCACTGTGCTTGGTATACTGTGTGGAGACCGCATAGTTATTAAATATTACCACTAGAGTTGAGTGAACCTGGCAGGTTCGGGTTCTGGGTTTAAGTGAATTACATGATCACACAGAATCCACCACGTAATTCAATGCTGGCAGGCTGCATAATACAAGTGTATGGCGAGCTCCGAGGGTTCCGTCCTGCTGGCCATACACTTGTATTATGCAGCATGCCGGCACTGAATTACTTTATGGGTTCTACCATACCACTACAAATAGACCAATATTACCACTATATAGTGACCACTCAATAGCGATCATCTGGCAGTCTAATACTGCCTCTAAATGCCCGATGAACACGCATCCTGAAAAATTTTGATTTGTAGGCAGCAGATCACTCTGTCCAATAGTGAGCTGCTGCCGTCACACCGCTGTCCTGCATTGGGATGAGCGCTGTCCTCTGCTATCTGTCAGACGATTGCCGACAATCACTAGCAGCATCGGGGTGTCTAATACAACCTTAGGGCTACATAAACACGGCAGTGTTGTTTGTGCAGATTTTTGTGCAGATTTTACTTCATTCCTGCACCAAAATCTTCATGTATTGCTTGCAGATTTTGCGTGGACTTGCCCCAGATCTGCAATGCCAAAGGTGCACTGAAAAGTCACACAAACAAAAAAATAAAAACCCAACGTGTACATGAGATTTGGAAATCTCATCTACTTAGCTGGTACTGTATTACCACTTTTTTCCCCCAAAAAGTAGGAGTCCGGGAGCGTGAAAAGATACTCACCCTACTGCGCTGCAGCTCCACTCCAGTTCCAGCGCTCCCGTCTTCTCCGGCTGGCGTTGCACTGTCCTGACCCAGCATCAGGACGTAGTCTGCACGCAGTCAGGTGACAGTGCAGTGCCAGCCAGAGAAGACAGAGGAGCGCGACTTCCCGGAGTTGAAGAGGAGCTGCGCAGAAGAGGTAAGCGGAGATTGTTGTTTTAGTCTCATGGGGGTCTGAAATGGCTGATGGGGGTCTATAAAGGGCTGATATGAGGTATGAAAGGGCATGCTATATCTTTTTTTTAACGTAACTACGGACGCGGACAGTGCACAGTGTGCTGTCTGCATCTTTTGTGGCCCCTTTGAAGTGAATGGGTCCACACCCGTTCCGCAAGATTCTGTGCTTAATATGCATTGTGGGCATAATACCCCAACTGAGCCAGAATTCTTCTTCGGTTTACGTAAAAAATGGCGTACATACCATGTGCCTGATTTATTATATTTTATACACTCTGCAGCAAACTGGACAATGTCTGGAAAGGGATGTGGTTTAATTTCTTTTTTTTTTTTTTAAAAAAAAGGTTGTGGCTTAAAGGGGTTGTCCCACAAATAATATTCTACAGTTTTGAAACCAGCAACCAGATCTGAATAATAATTAAAAACATGGGCTAGCCACTGAGTTATTCAATAAAATGTATCTGTTTAGCGCCATCAGCATTTTTTTTTTTCTTATGTCTGTCCGGCTCGCTGAGATGGCCACACATGCTCAGTTTCATCCTTCAACTGCCTCCTGATCTGTGATAGGGAGAGCTGGGACATGCCCCCTTAGCTTCAGCAGAAACAACACTCCCCTTGAGCTGTCAGCTTGATATACATCTAGCAGAGCAATGAATGTGGAGATCTCTGGATCCATGTGAGGTACCGGGCTGGTTCTAGCTTTGTTAGTAAGAGATTGTCATGTACTATATGTCTGATTTTTTTTTTACATTAGTCATGGAATAACCCCTTTAAAATGCACCACAATTGCACTACATTTGGAGGCAAAATATGGGCATACTTGAAACCAAGAGGTGCGCTACATCTGGCTGGCCATTGTCACATGTTCTGTTCCAGCCAATGACTGGTCACTGTTGGAGCGATGCATATGACCATGCCCATAGCCAGCCGGATGTAAACAGTGCGGGGACTAGAAGGTGGAGAGGACTGCAGCAACGTGGAGCAGGTAAGTATGAATCTTCTATTTCAGGAGGCACTACATAAAATATCATTATTACCAAAAAACTCCTTTAAAGGGGTTGTCCCACAAAAAATATTCTACAGTTTTCAAACCAGCACCTGGATCTGATAAATACTTTTGTAATTGCATGTAATTCAAAATTTAGCATAGTCGCCGAGTTATTCAGTAAACTGTATAGGGCCACCTGCTGTTTGTTTTTTCTTATTTCTTTGACCTGCTCACTGAGAAGGACACACATGCTCCGTTTTATCCTTCAACTGCCTCCTGAGCTGTGATAGGAAGAACTGAGACACGCCTCCTGAGCTGTGATAGGAAGAACTGAGGCACGCCCCCTTAGCTGCAGCAGAAAAGATACTCCCCTTGAGCTGCCAGCTTGATATAAATCCAGCAGAGCAATCAATGGGGATATTTCTGGATCCATGTGAGGTACAGGGCTGGTTCTAGCTTTGTTAGAAAGATTGTCATGTACTATGTGATCATGCCTTTATACATACAAATGTATCATTCAACACGAGCCTCTGTGATAAATTTGGCGCATCTTCGGTCAGCCTGGTCTAGTTTTACGCTAGGGACTGTGAAACACCTCAAATGGCCGAAGACTGCAGTGTAGTGATGCCTGCATCGCAACTAACGGAAGTGAATGGGATTGGGACCTGAAAGTTGCTGCAACACAGCAGCAGGTCTGGATTTTTTGCAATGGTCGTGTCACAGCAACATGCGGGTTGCAACGCAATTCCATTCATGGTCATGACTTGCGGTGAAAAGACACCACTGAATTTAATGCCTTTATCAGTAGCTCAAATGCCTCAGCTAGTCAATGTAAATGGGAACTATAGATGCTTTCAGGCACCACAGACAATGGCCTCATGTCTCAATTGTTGTAACTGGAGAACCTCAGTAAGGGAATCCTGAAAATCCGCCAGGGGCCACACATCCCATGTATGAAGCAGACATTTTTGTACAATATTAGGCCATGTTCACATGTGGCATTGTATTCAAAGTTTTTCTTGGTGGGATTTCAAAAGGGGTCATCCCATGATTAATGTAAAAGTGAAAATCAGACATCATATCTTACATGACTCTCTTTCTAACAAACTTAGAACCAGCTCTGTACCTCACATGGATCCAGAGATCTCCTCATTCATTGCCATTTGCGCTGCCAGATTTGTTTAAAACTAGCAGCTTAGGGAGCGTGTACTTTCTGCAGCACCTGGTGGAAGTTAAAGGATGGAACTGAGCATGTGCTTCCACCTCAGTGAGCAGGATAGAGAAATTAGAATAAGAACAAACAGCAGGTGGCGCTATACTGCTTTCAATGAATAACTCAGTGGCTATACTAAAATTTTTAAGTACATGCAATTACAAAAGCATTCAGATCCAGGTGCTGGTTTTGGGAAAGTTATTTTTCTTGGGACAACCCCCAAGGGTTAGTAGGATATCAAATATATTGCGCCTTTTTTTCCTCCAGAAACAGAGCAACTCTTGGTCATGGTCTGTCTCTGCTATGGCAAATGGATTAGCGCCCTACTGGATGGAACAAACCTGACTTCAGAGCTTATACAGCCCATATTTAAAAAAAAAAAAACCCACACACCTCAGTGGCCAGAGAACTGCTGTGTGATCACTTTTGGGCATTCACACTGTCACAGTGTGTGCAACAAATCTGCAGGGTTTTACAGTACCAACAAAGTAGATAAGAATTTAGGAAATCTCATCTACAGGCTGCAAAAAAATAAAACTGTGGCATAAATTGACCTGCTTATGTATTTTAAATCTACAGCATGTCAAGTTATGCTGCAGATTTCATCCTTTGCAATTTATAGCGTGATCTCCATGATACATCCACACTAAAATCTACATGTAACGCATGCAGATTTTGCTGCAGAAAATCTGCCCCATATGACACTTTTTCCAGTAGTTTGTGGTTTTTGATGCTTTTTTTTTTTTTTTTTTTTTAATGAAAGCTACTTCGTGTGCATTCCATTTCCATTCCGCAAAGGAATAGAACATGTCCTATTATTGTCCGCATTATGGACAAGGATAGGACCGTTCTATTAGGGGCCAGCTGTTCCGTAAAATACGGAAAGCACACAGATGTCATCCGTTTTGTTTTGTGGATCACAAAATACATACGTCATGTGCATGAGCCCTAATACAGGACCAGTAACGTGTAGGAAATTAGACAAATCTCATCTACACTTTGCTTTTTTTCTTTAGGTGCAGAAATTGACTTGCTGTGCAGAATTTGAAATCTGCCGCACGTCAATAGTTGCTGCGTTTTTCTTGTGGGGATTTCACCCTTTTCAATGGAAGGGAGAGAGCTACAGAAAAAAAAAAACGCATCAAAGCAGAACCAAAAGCCACATAAAAACTGCACCAAAAATGCAATAAATAGTGAGGATTCATGTGTGGATTTCATGCACATAAATCTGCACCATTTGCAGCCACCCTCAGTGGGAAATGGGAATTAGGAAATGCAGTACACACACGTGCTTTTTTATGGTCTCTGTCTCTGTCTCTGTCTCTGTCTCTGTCTCTGTCTCTGTCTCTGTCTCTGTCTCTGTCTCTGTCTCTGTCTCTGTCTCTGTCTCTGTCTCTGTCTCTGTCTCTGTCTCTGTCTCTGTCTCTGTCTCTGTCATTTAGAATGTTTAACATGCTCAGTCCATGCTGTTATTTGACTCATTTGCTGGTGGTTTTGTGCCTTACATCCTATTTTTTTTTTAACTTGCTGAATAAAAAAAAATAAATAAAAAATAAAAAAAAAATACAGCTTGGGTTTATGGCATTATTACAATTGAATTTTTTTTAAAGAGCTTTATGGAGGAAGTGACAGGGGTGTACATACTTCTCAGTTTAAGAAATGCACGATCTGCAAAAAAAAAAAAAATAATACATTTTTGGCATATAGCCTGGTAGGGCTAATGATTCTGACAAAAGCCATACCTTTCATTCTCATGTTCGAGGTCTGGTGTTGGAGAAAAATAAACCTTTAAAAATATTCAAATGAGGCATCGGAGCACTCTGAGCCGGGCATATGCCGTCCTAGCACTGCTTCAGCAACGCCCTTGTTCCTTCCCAATGCTGGCCTTCTCCACTTAATTACACCCCCATGCCTCTTGATTGACAGTTCTAGACCCACTGGTCTAGCACTGAGATCCAGCGCCTGCGCACTCGCATCCTTAATGGCACGTGTGCACAGGATCTTTTTATTCCTTTCCTGGCTTGTGAATATGTCTACTGCGCACACGCCGTCACGTCAGTGAACCCAGAACTGGCGGCGCTTGTGCACTAGACATATACTCAAGCTGGGAAAGGAAGGAAAAGATCCTGTGCGCACGGGCTGTTAAGGAGACAAGTGGGCAGGATCTCAGCGCTAGACCCACCTGTCAATCAAGAGGCATGGGGGCATGATTAAGTGGGGAAGGCCAGCATTAGGAAAGAACAGGGGCGTAGCTGAAGCGGTGATCGGACGGCATAAGCCCGTCTCCGAGTGCTCCAATACAACACTGGACCTCAGATATGAGAATGAAATGTATGGCTTTTGTCAGCATCATCAGCCCTACCAGGCTATATGCCTGGTAGGGTAGGCTTGATCTGGGTGACAGAGCCGCTTTAAAAAATGCAGGTAGTATAACACATAAAAACAAAAACACCTTTTGTGTCACCCCCAGTGTTTCATTTGTATAATAGCCTGTAATCCTATGATGTGTACTTTAATTTGTGTGTGCACCCTCTGAATTGTAAAGCGCTGCAGAATATGGTGGTGCTATACAAATAATAATCTTAAAAAAAAACAAAAAAAAAAAACACAACAACACACAACAACCCACACACCAACACCACCACCCCCATCACAAGAAAAAAAGAAAAAACCCAAACCAAATTTGTGGAGGAAGCTACCGATCATAAAATACGTCTGGATGAAGGTTTGTGCAAGTAGTAAATCTTAGTGTGTTGGTTACTGGACTCCCAGGACTCTTGAGCTTTATATGAGAGAAGTAGAAGGATCATCAATAGCGCAAACACTGCGGATTCATCAGGTCACCTCATGTGCTTTATTATTTGGTTTAAGTCGTCTCCACACACAGGTCTTAGTAACATAGCTGTACTGTGGACCAATCCGACACACGTTTACCTGCTTGCGGTTTACTCCTCCGCAAACCGTACCAAAAAAAAACAAAAAAAAAAAAAACACAAGAACTAACCCGAATATTTTAAAACACAATATATTTTCTATTTTGTTACAAAAAGTCACATTTTTTCAAGAATTTTCTTTTCCATTAAAAAAAAATGAAAAACAAGAAAAAAAATACATAAAACTGTATAGAAGACTGGAATGGACAAGAAAAGGTGGAGAGGAAAAAAAAAAAAACAAAAAAACAAAAAACAAAAACACAACAATCCTCAGAGTAAGTGGGAGAGAAAATACATATATAGGTGATAGTAACCCAGGGAATGCCAGAAAGGTAAAAAAAAATTAAAATAAAAAATATATATATATATAATATAGAAAAAAAAAATATGGTTTGCTGCCCCCAGACCAGCACTTAGAGGGACCAAGACTTTTTTTTTCTTCCTCTGAACTTTTCCTTAGGACATACAAAATAGAAACCCTCCCACAAAAGGAAACATGCATACCCCCGTTTTTCCCTACCCGGGCACATTTGTATGTACAATATACATGGATTTATTCCTATTATTTCCACTTCAAAGAAAAGAAAAAAAAAGTTTCTCCAAGTTAAGTGTAAAACCGCAAGGTCAAATATTGACCAATAATGCATGCGGTTCGTGGCCCAATGCGTCGCGTGGCTGCGCGATGGAAGGGAGGTACGATCGGATCTGTAATCCACCTGCATGGGCGTCCCCACCGTACTGAAAAGTGTCCCTTTAATAGCCCACCGTGCTCCTGATCACATCAGATGAGTCCCTTGTCAAGTGATGCGCCCCCAACCATGGCCAACGTCGGATAAATCTGCACCATTACACAGTGGTGTCCATATCCACAGAGCATCGTCCACGCCTGAAGAGTAGAATCGCAGAGCAGGATAAAAGTGGTCCCCACTGGCAGAGCGTTTTATATATATATGTATATATGTACACACACCAATCAGTGTAGAGCAAAATCCATATCTGCAAAGCAGTATACATATAGTAGTGCAGAGCAGAGTATGTGCACATCTGCAGAGTACAACTTCATTGACGTGAAGGGATCCCAGCCATAGGATTTTCTCATGTCAGTCACTAGATTTGGTCACCAAAGAGAGGGGCTGTGCCTGCAATAGGGGTAATGGGAACACGCCCGGTGGAGACAATACAGAGGATGTGAGTGGGATGGGCCGAGAGAGCAGCGGCGATCCGACAGGGGATGGCAGGTGCCCAGACAGACTGGAGGACGGAGGAGACTTGGAGGCCAGGAAGGCCGCAGAGTGGCTGAGAGATAACTGCGCTCTTGCTTCTGGTTTGGTGGTGAGGGACAGCGGCTGAGCTTGCTCAGAGTGGGTTGCAGCGGGGGCTGCAGGAGAGGCGAGAGCGGCCGAGGGTGTGGCTGGTGAGTCCAACATGCTGCCGTGGGATGAGGCCGGGCTGTCGCAGGTCTTCTCTGCAGGAAGATGCTGAACGCACACCTTCTTGGGCCTGGAAACTGCAATTGAGAAAGAAGAACACTTAGAAATGTGCAAGCTGGAGTGGGAATTGAGGGCTACATGCTGCATATAATCAACTGTACATCTGCCCAACAGAATTGACTAAGGCTACTTTCACACTAGCGTTTTTGCTGGATCCGGCAGGGTTCAGCATAAACGCTTCCGTTACTGAGCGGATCCGGTTGTATTATCTTTAACATAGCCAAGACGGATCCGTCATGAACTCCATTGAAAGTCAATGGGGGACGGATCCGGTTTCTATTGTGTCAGAGAAAACAAATCAGTCCCATTGACTTGCATTGTGGGTCATGACGGATCCGTCTTGATCCACATCCCATGATGGAAAGCAAACTGCAATATGCTGTGGTTTGCTCTCCGGTAGGAGAACGGGACGGAAGGCATTTTGGAGCACTCTGTTCTGTTCAGTTACGTTTTGCCCCCATTAACAATGAGTGGGGACAAAATGGAAACTTTTTTTTTCCAGTATTGAGACCCTATGACAGATCTCAATACCGGAAAATATTAACGCTAGTATGAAAGTAGCTATATATATATATATATATATATATATATATATATATATACACACACACACACACACACAATGTTGTTCAGTTTTGTACATAGAGGAAAACCTGTTTTAATTGTTTGTATCTACAGGTATCTCAGCAGTACGCAGATGACCAAAAACAGCAGGGTTCTTTTCAACCCCCCATGTTTAAACTGGTCGGTTAGGTTTATAGTGAGTACTCCTGCATAGGACTGCTGTCCACAATGACTGTGTATGCAGATACACCGCTCTTGACAGCCCTCATATTACCGCTCTGTGGATGCATTCAGCTAAAGTTCACAGACAGCCCTATTAACAATGCAGAGCGGATAGCAATGGAAAGGTTTTCTCTAAGAGGACCTGTCACCTCTGACTACCTGCATTCCTCTTGCAATAACCAGTCTGCAACATCTATTCCTACAACTATGTTGTGCCATTCCTTTATTATTCTGACTAGAAGTTTATGAATGAATTGGCAACAGTCTGCAGTAAAGGTCCAGACGGGTATTACCAGTTGTTGGTGTGTCCCTCACCGTCTGATTAATTTCTTCAAAGGATTGGACACTTACTATTAACTTTTATAAATATGCTAGACCAGGGATGGTCAACCTGCGGCTCTCCAGATGTTGTAAAACTACAATTCCCACGATGCCCTGCTGTAGGAAGTCTGGACATGCTGGGAGTTGGAGTTTTGCAACAGCTGGAGAGCCACAGGTTGGCCATCCCTGTGCTAGACTATAGCTTACTAATATATACTGTAGTTATCAAGGACCTGCCAAGAACACACCGCCAGCCCCTTATGTAGTACAGCTGGCAACGATGTGCATGGAGATCCTGTCCCAACATTGCTGCTACTGGAGGTGAAGGTGACCACACCCATCCATCACTGGCCTCTATGGCGTAAAGCCTCAGTCACACGTCAGTGTTCCACGGATGTGTGTTGTACATGTTCTCCATGGACAGCACACGTCCCCATTCATTTTAATGTGTGTATTCACACATCAGTTTTTTACCACGGTCCGTGGGTCTGTGTTTTTAGCACGGTGGCATGCTCTATTTTGTCCGTTTTGTTCACGGATCAATCACGCCCATTATAGTCTGTGGGTCTGTGCCATCCGTGTTTCATGCGTGGCCCAAGGATCATTAGGAAGAGATGCTTTGAAAATTATTTTTAAGTTGTGCAGAGTCAGTGAAACACGGGTGACATACGGACAGCAAAAAACAGACACATGGATCCTTGGTGAACAGCTTCACGGATGCATCACTGACCACCTTCTCACGGATTTGAGCACGAACATGTGAATGAGGCTTAACACTGCACATGCATGGGTAACCAAGCGCATGCGTAGGACAGGAGGGAGCTTACTGCATGCATAGAACAATAATAGGGAAAAAGCTGTAAAATCAGGGGTTAGAGGGTGGGGTTATTTCACAACTCATGAAAACCTTGGATCAGAAAAAGTGAGCGGCAACCACTATAAAAGTATTAATACATTAGAGTTTTGGACCTTTAATAAGGTGATGGTGGAAGGTGGAGATTTACTTTACAGTAATGGAGGTGCAAGTCATTTCCCCACCATTTGAGCCATCCCATGTCCCCCACTGCTTCATAGAGCCCCGAACGTGTACTGACAAACGACATCCCATGGGGTCATCATACTGCACTGGGTGGAAGACCTTGGAGTAGAGCCCATACCTTCTGCTTCCTGGGACTGCTTCTCTCTCTTCCGTTTCTTTCTCTTACCCTGGAACGGGACATCCTTTTTATTAGTGAATACAGCCCATATATACATCTCTTCGTCATCATCATGATTAAAGCGCATCCAATCAGTCTGGCTAGTAGCTCCATACTTACATAGTTGTCTCTTGCAGACCACGTCGGGTAGAGCTGGGAGTGCAGTTGCCGCTCTTTCCTGGCTAGCTCATAGTACTTGGCCTGTTCTTCCCTCGATAAAGAGTGCCACTGTGGAGAAAGGACAGTCAGGCTTTGCCGACCAGGACACAGATATCCATATTTACCAACCACAAGAAGCAAGCACCTACCCGACGACCTAGGATCTGATTGATGGCCGCGCTCTCCTTCAGAGTGCACTCCGCTACAACCTTGGCTCTCATCTCTTTCATGTACAACATGAAGGCATTCAACGGCTTTTTAACATGTGGCTTCTTCTCTTCTTCTTTCTTAACTGACATGCTTTGTTTCCTAAAGGACAGGAGGGTAAGATAAAATATACAATTATCCATCACTATATATGGACTTATTTCTAGATCAATATTCACTTAATCTCATCTATGCGTTACAGTGAAGAGCGGCTACAAACTGTCTTCCTCTGGAGGACCTGGCATGTCCTTGTATTTCAAGGAAGGCCTGCCGATTGCAATTGGCACTGTGTAATGTTTAACATCCCCTGTGGTGGCACTGTAGGGAAACAGGTTCCTGCACATCATAACTGATCAAGAGGGAACCAGCAAGTGGCACACTATGTATTCATCTTATCCCTGGGGGACCCTTCACAAAGACCCTCTGTCAGCTTGATCAACCCTATGAAACCAGGTAAATTGCCTGGTAGGGTTGATTATGCCAATTAAAACGATACCTTATTTTTCTTTGTAGGTTGCAGCAGTTGGAGCACTAAGGCCTCTTTCACACTACAGTATTTTTTGCGGGCTCTGATCCGCATTTTTCACATGAAAAATGCGGACCCATTCATTTCTATGGGCCCGCAAAAAATGCAGACAGCACACCGTGTGCTGTCCGCATCCGTTGCTCCGTTCCGTAGCCCGCAAAAAAAAATAAAAATAAATAAATAGAGCATGTCCTATTCTTGTCCATATTACGGACAAGAATAGTACTGTTCTATTAGGGGCCAGCTGTTCCGTTCGGCAAAATACGGAATGCACACGGATGCCATCCGTTGTTTTTGCGGATCCGCAATTTGGGGACCGCAAAACACAACGTTCGTGTGAAAGAGGCCTAAGGGTCAGGCTGTAGAGCTTAGAGCACCACTCCAGCTACACCCCTAATGCTCATCATACTCTTCCCTCCTCTTTGATAGACAGGGCTAAAGTTGACCATACAAATTATACTTTTGTCGGCTAAACCGGCAGAGAATGGTGGGTTCCACCGACACACTACATACAAGATAAACACTGGACCACCAATGATTACTAGCGAGTCACTGCACAGGCACCATTAGAAAAGACTATTAGCCCCGTCAAAGAGAAGGGGGATCTAATGAGCACTAGGGGCGTAGCTGTAGCAGTGCTCGAAGATCTACAGCCTGCCTCTTGGAGCTCCAACTGCCTGATTTGCATTAAGATAAAAATCATTTCTCCTCAACGCTACAACCTACAAAGAGAAATAAGGTATTGTTTTAATCAACATGATCAACCCTTCCAGACAACATGCCCGGTTTCATAGGGTTGCTCATGCTCACATAGGCTCTTTAAATTCATAATCTACCAAAACTCCAGTGACTACAGGTTACAATATACAAATATGGCTTCCAACCACATGGGACCAGTGTGGCAAGTGATAGGTCCATAGTCTCCGAGCACAGGCTATTCCCTCATAGGGGAAAAGCTTAAGGAACTTACGTGTGGAGGTTGGGACTGAGGTTTCCAGAGGATGGCTCCTGCTTTACAACTGGCGAGACAATGGCAGGGTGAGGGATCCCTGAGGTATGCAAGCCGTGGTGAGGAGGAGGCACCATATGTGGAGAGAAACGGCTGGAAACCAAACTGAAGAACAAAAGTGATTTTTTATTATTTAAAAAAAAAAAAAAAAAAAAAAAAAAAAACAACACACAGAAGTGTGAGCGTTTGTATGAAAAGATAGAACAGGAGAGTACAATACCTGGACATTGAGGCATTCATGGCTAGAGCGGGATATGGGTGCCGGAATCCGCCAGGAGGGATGGAATACATAGGTTGGCCCTGTCTGAGACAAATGACTACTATAAAATCAACTGTACTACAGAAAGACAGTACAAGGCCGTACAACACCAAAGACGGTCATACAGACTCCTTCCCAATTCCTCCGTACACATACACATTTGGTTTGCCCGAGTGTGTATGTGTATTCAATGGCTACGGTGGCAACTCGTCTCCTGTGAGAGTAATTTCACTGATCCTTCTCTCCTCCAACATCATCTGGGGGGGGGGGGGTTTGAGAGTCGGGGGCGCACCATACACAGAGTGTAGGCCAAACCTGCCATTCTCTGTTCGGCCAAAAAGACACTAAGGGCCTTAATGCATTACAGATAAAACACTTACTGTGGAACCAGCCAGCCCAAGGGGTGAGGAATCTGTCCTACAGCTCCGGGGGACAGCGGGTAGTATGGAGAAAGCTCTGATGGATGAGGTGGACGTGGGATGCCTACAAACAAGACAGTTTAGTGGATTATACTAACCCCCTCCCCCCTCAAAAAAAAAGCCAAAAATATATCAACCCAGTAATGTAGCCCAGTCTTACCGGTCTTTGGGTCTATTTCAGGCGACAAATGTCCAGGAGGCGTCCCCGGCGAGAAGCGGTCGTTGCTGTAGGTGATGAGGGGTGTTAGAGGGTGCATATGATGAGGGTGCTGGACAACTGGCACCTTGTTGGACTAAAAGGGAGAGAAAAAAAAATAATTTAGTAAATTTCAAACACGAGGAGATTATATATATATATATATATATATATATATATACACACATACATACACACACATATATATATATACACTTTTTGTACAGTATATCCATATGTACTTCTACACAGTCAACTCTAAAAGCCACACGTGAGCCATTTAGAAGTGAATGAAAGCAATCTACTCATGTCCAACTATCAGACACAATGGAGGGGTTAATGGAGCCATCAAGGTGAAAAGACGCCTGTAACAAGTGGAATCTGCTACATCTGCAGGACCTCCCCCCCTTTCTGGAGCCCCATTATGGTTCACTTCGTATTTGGGAGGCAGACTGAGCAAGTCGGGCCTCACCCTTAAAACATTCTCCTTCCCCCTCTCCTACATTAAGTAGCAGCTCAGCTTTTTGCTGAAAGACTTAATGCTTAAAGAATAGACAGGAATCCAGGTGCTAATACAGGTATACAAAGGAGGAACAAAAGAGGACTCGTGTGTGACGAGAAACACATTTTACACACACAGATGCAAGCATGAGTGAGCGTGTAAAGCTATGCAAGCATGCGTGTGTGTATGTGCATGGTTTGCAGCAAGACCGAGCATGACTGTATGTCTACGCAGTCAGTGTACATACTGGGCCTCAATTATACATCATCTTGCCACTTGCTTCACCATAATCCATCATTCTCTGACAACTGATTTATATCCAGCGCTGTGGTGTAGCTTGCTATAATTAAAATACTTTCCTCATCTGCATTAGGAATGCAGTCTATATAAAGACCTGCCTACACAACCATGGCTGAAACTGAAAGTGTCCAACATGTCGTGAATGAGGCCACCGACCAGGAGAAATCTACCATCCTTCATACCTCCTCTTCGTACTTCAGATTCAGAAAACTTTTGTCATCGCAACACGTCAGAAGTTCTGAGTGGTGAGGGTCTGCAGTTGAAAGGGGGGGGGGGGTTAAGGCCTTTTACATGGGCAGGTTAAGGCCTTTTACACAGGCAGATGATTGAGATTGAACATTCGGACTGTCGATCACCTGTCAAATGAGCTAATGCCAATTTGATGTAATCATTAAAGGAGTTTTACAGGTTTTTAATACTGATGACCTATCCTCAGGTCCAACTCCCGTTTGAAAAGACTGCAGCACACCAGTGAGCGCTGCGACCTCCTTGCAGATTACCAAGCACAGCGCAGTACATTGTATAGTGGCTGTGCTCGGTATTAAAGCCCAGCCTGATTCACCTGAATAGGACAGAGCTACACCTAGGCCATGTGACTATGAACGCATAGGAAGAGGCTGCAGCAGTCATCGGTGTGCCGGGATTTAGACCCCCACCAATCCTGTAATGAGGACCCATCCTAAGGATGGGTCATCAATATAACAAAAACTCAGACAATCCCTTTGTCAACAGTACATCTCCCCATGTAAACAGGAATGTGCTGCCAACAACTACAAACTGTACATGGGATGAACAATCACATGAACGATCATTCATCTCCATCAGCCCATGTACAGGCTCCTCAGATGAGCACCAATCGATTTGTTATGTCCTCACAGCTTCAGCCCATGTAAAATGACCCTCGGGCTCTGCTCAGCTGTCCATGAGCATAGTGTGCGCGTACTCAAACTCTCAAGTGCCGAAAACGGAGGACCCCTTCTCTTCAGTGAGAACTGAGCAGAGTCACTCAAAGCTTACAGATAGATAGACAGACGTGTCAAAAGTTCTGAGGTGCTATTAGACTTATCCCAATTACATATGGAAGCAAATCCTCGTGCACATGGCCGTATTTTGGGTACGTGTCCAATCCACTTTTTTTTTTTTGAATCGCACGCGAACCCAGTCATTTCTACAGGGCCACAAATAATGCGGACAGCACACAGATGCCATCCATTTGGCCATTCAACAGATTCTAGAACATGTAAAAACAATTCTGGAACATCTATTCGTATCACTATGTTGTGCTTTCCCTTTATGACTCCTACTAAAGGTTTATGAATGAATTACTAGCAGTCTGTAATGAAGGTCCAGATGGGTGTTACCAAGTCAGGGGTGTGACACCACCCCAACTGGTAACACCCAACTGGACCTTCATTTACAAACTGCTAGTAGGAATAATAAAGGAATTGTGCAACAGAGTTATGAGAATAGATGCTTCAGAATTTTTATTACAAGTAGTTGCTGTAACAGACATGTCAGGAAAGGGGACTGGTCCTCTATAAACGGTTGGCAATACTCACCAAGTGGGCAGGTGATGGCGACCTGGCATCCTTCAAGCCGGCAGTACTGGGGGCATCTAAGAGAGGCCATTTCATCTGCAAATACTGTAAGAAAAAAAAAAAAAAAAAAAAAAAAAAAAAAAAAAAAAAAGGTTGCTTAAAAGGTATACAGACAAGTGGGCACTGCATGTAATAGTACAGCCAAAGAGCATTCATGTATTTATGGACTTTTCTAATGAATGACTGGTGTAATTGTTCCCCAGGCCATCTAGATGGCGCCATTTTAGCTGGCTATAAAAAGAAAGTACTATGTCTGCATGGCAGGATCGGTAAATGCAGAAATACTCGCATGCATACTACATACATGTACACGTCAAGGACACACGCCTGAGCTTGTACTTCACAGCACACAAAGTCCGGAAAGCAGTGTGCGTGAAATCGGAGGGATATGGCGGCACGGTATGGGCCTGCAGACTGTTCTGGGTGCAATATTACGTCCAATTACGCCTACGCCCTTAATCACAAGCACATGTAATGTCTTCTAAAAATCACAATAAAGTGTCGGTTATGGGTAGGATCATGGAAATGATCACGACGCCTGGGAATAACTAGTTTTGTAGCACATTTTACTCAAACGCGGGGTCTAAAAAGAGCAATGACGTCTCCTAGGGGCAAGTCATCCTAAATGTATTGTCAGACTATCCGCAAGTCCTTCACGTTCACACAGTCCTAACTTTACGAGTGCTCACGTTCTGCAGAAGAGTTTTAAAAAGTTTTTTACAGAGGGGAAAACAAAAAATCCCGACTAAAAATTAAAAAAAAAAAAAAAAAAAAAATGTATTTGTCATGAGAGGAAAAAAAAAAAAAAATTAAAAATGAGGTAATGATAGAGTCCATTTGTCAAATTAGCTGCCTGTAAAGCACAGTCTATGGAGGAAATCTGACCCGTCCTCCTCCCACAGATGCTCCAGTGCTGGGGAGGATTTAGGGATTTGGTGCAGGGCAGGGGGGTAGCAGGAAACTGCCTGCATGGGCAGATATAAATCCTGGAGGATCCCGGGAATGTTTACATGGGAGAAAGAAAACTGGGGCAGTAAAACCAACAGAGAGCAAGACAAGGTCCAGCTGTGAGATTCCACTTCATACTAAGTGACTGGAGACCTTGTTCTCCTCGCAGCAGCCACCACAGCACAGCCGCCTTCCAGCGCAAGCTGCTCAAGATTATTAACCTTTCCATGCTTGTTAGGAGTGCAAAAGAAGGGCCCATGTCTGGCAAAAAAAAATAAAACCAGGCGTTCATGGTGCCAGGCCTAACCCCCACCCGGGAGACTTCTGCTGTGTGGGTGTTTTTTTTTTGGGGGGGGGGTGGCTCTGCAAAGTGACTGGAATCTAGCAGGAAATGTCCTTATTGTTTCGGATGACAATTTCCAGAACTCAAGTGGAGAAATGGCATTGTCGCCCCCCATCAGACCCCCTCCGACATACTTCTCCCCCCCCCCCTTACAATAGCTTTCCAATTTTAAACCCTCTTCCTTACAGACAGATAAGGAGAGATCTCAAGAAAAGGAAGGGGCTACAAATGATTAGGGGAGTAGTTCCTGTGATAAAGGAGTAGTTGTCCTTGTGTCGTTACCGCAGAGTGCATATATATTTATTTATTAGTAATATATCACATCCAATAGATTTGGTACCAGAGACACCAAAGACTCATGCTTAAAATGCTCCAATACCCAACAGTAGCCATTCTTATAGACGTAGCAGAGCTGACCTTGTCATTTGACGAAATTGCGTATGATTATACGTCAATTTGTATACTAAATGTACTATCCAAAGCCAAACTAATTTTCTAGTCAGATTACAGATTCAAGAAAATGCTTTCCGTGTGCAATGATATAGCTTGGAACCGATGTAGCATGGCTTAGACGATCATACAGCACAAACTCATCCTGATCTAGAATGTGCTTTACATAGAACGGCAGGTCAGGCTGGTTTCAAAGGTCCATATTAGGCCTTATTCACACGGCCATGTCCGATTTCATGTCCAAAAAAATAAAATCAATAAAAACCACGGAGAGCACACGGATGGCTTCCATGTGCATTTCACTCCCATAGACTTAAATGGGCGAGTCTAATGTGCAAAAACAGACTCAAATAGGACATGTACAGAGTTGCTTGTATCTTTAAAAAAAAAAATAATTTTAAAAATTGTATGAAATAGTTCCATTGACTTGTATGGGTCACATACAGAATATAGAAGAGAAACCAGACAGACACAAATGCTTCCATGCTACGGACGTGTGTCCTGGCCTATTGACGCTGTGTGTTAAGCCTCATATAAAAGGCCATAGTTTCAGTATGCATCCGTTTTTTACGGATCGGAAGTGGACCAATTCATCTCAATAAGGCTGCAAAAGATGCGGACAGCACACCAATGTGCTGTCTGGATACGCAAATCCTTTCCGCAGCCCAGCACAAAAATAAAATATAGTACTTGTCCTATTCTTTTTGTGGACAAGAATAGGACTTCTCCAGACCGTTTTTATTTTTTAAAAATAAAAATAAGCATGCTCACAGCTGGGATCAGTGTTTTGCGGGCCGCAAAATACTTATGGCTATGTGCATGAGGCCTAAGGCCGCGGTCACACTGAGACACGTCCGTAATACACTCGTGTGGAAGTGGCCTAAATCTGTGTAGTTATAATAGTGATTGCTTCTTTTGTTTGTTATGATAAAGTCGGCACTGCTAAATCTGTACGCGCTGTCCTGAAAGTAATGCATGTAACTTATTGCTCTCCCTGTAGTGTGCGAAAAGTGCAAGCAGGGCATACTCATGTCCCAGCAGAAATTGTGGAAATACTAAGAGCGACTGCAAACCACACTCCATGCACCGGTGGATGGTCACACACAGGAACCAGCAGTGCTCCGCACATAAACAGCTATACAGACAGTAACATGCAGACATTTCTTAATGCCGAATTGTTTTCTTTGCTATAGCCTGCAGGAATGCTTCCCCTCCCACCCTCCCCCCTCTATCCCCTGCTCTCTGTACGCCTCCTCACCCCCACCCCCCATCAGTGGCACAGTCTCCCAGTCACTGCTGCCCTGGGGATGTTTACTTTGGCTAGGCCTAGACCTATAGCTGTGGAAAAAGGAGAGAGAGTGAGGGAGACTCAGGGAGGGGGATGTAGTTACACAAAGCTGCTATATGCTGCTAAGTCTTCCTAAAAGTTGTAATGTGTGCGCTCCCAAGAGGGCCATCTTAGGGCAAACTGCAAGGAAAGTAGACCCATTACCCTCCACGTACTGTAGATCATAATATTCACCGACAAAGTTCTCAACGCCAATCAGAAGACAGAGGGACCACCGGGAGGGACACCGTTCTCTGTACTAGACTGGGCATCCATAGGGTCGTATCTCAGACTACCGTAAAGATTCTGTCCTAGGGTCTCTAGACCCATCATCAGGACATTTCAGAAGAAGTAAGACCTCAGTAAAAGTCTTTGAGCTGGGGCATACCATTGTCGGCTAGAAGGAAGCGGCCCACTTCTTTCCTTACTAGTGCCATGGTCCTTTAGGTTCAGCTCTGGTTTCGAAGCAATCAACAGGTCTCCTGTTGAAATAACTGGACTGTGCTGCCTAGTCACCTTCATTGTAGAGATCAGTGGTGATCCTGGTTCACAGAACCCAACCAATTACATGTTCTGACCAGATAGGTCATCATCCGATCAGGGGTGCACCTAGCCTTTCTGCTGCCTGAGGCGAAAACTGAAACAGCGCCCCCCCCCCCCCATGCCATTTTTTTTAACCTAACTCCGTTGCCAAAATGAAAGCACTCTTTACCCATGGCCCTTCTGCTGCCCCCCACTTGCCCCTACCTGGTGCTGCCTGAGGCGATCGCCTCACCTGGCCTCATTGGTGGTGCACCCCTGCATCCGATTGCTGGAGGGCTGACCTGTGACATAACGTCCATTGGTCATATGGTCTTCATACAGGTCAGTCTCATTCAAGTGAATGTGATTGAGCTGCAATACCAACCACAGCCAGTATACGGGACTGTGATCAGTATACTGTGAGGAAACCATGGCACTCATCCATAGGGTTGTATCTCCGGCTAAGATAAAGATTCTATCCTAAGGTCTCTTGGTCCATCATCAGGATATTTTAGAAGACGGACCTTCAGTAAGTGTCTTTGAGCTGGGGCATCCCATTGCCAGAATGAAGTGGCCCACAGCGCTCCTTACTAGTGCCACGGTCCTTTGGGTTCAACTCTTGCTTCAAAGCAAATTAACAGGTCTCCTACTGAAGTAACTGGACTGTTCTACCCAAGTCATCTTCATTGTAGAGATCAGTAGTGGTCCTAGTTCACAGAACCCAACCAATTACATGTTCTGACTAGATATGTCATCAATATGTGATTGCTGGAGGTCTGACACCCCCCCCCCCCACTACCCGGAAAGTTGATCAATATCAGATTGCTGGAGGTCTGACCTGTGACAAAACGTCCATTGGTCACATGGTCTTCATGCAGGTCAGGATTGAGCTGCAATACCAAGCACAGCCACTATAAGGGACTGTGACCAGTATACTGTGAGGAAGCCATGGCGCTCATCCTGAGCTCTGTGGCCCCTTAAAACAGCTGATAGGTGGTGGGTGGACTCCTTACAATATTTCAACAGTATCCTGAAGACAGGTCATCAATATTTACTTGCCAGAAAACCCCTTTAAGCAGGCCATACATTAGGGTGAATTTCAAGTATGAACATTTTCTGAACGTTGCTTATCATTAGCCTATGTTGATGTCAATAGCAAAGCCATAAGTGAAAATGACAATTTGGGCAAAATGACCGATGGATTCCTGGGCTGGTCTTCCATTGATGGAAGGCAAAATTTGTTACGCATAACCGACTTTTCAACTACAAAGAATGAAAAAATACAACATGGCAGATCAATTTTTTGAGATACCAGCAATCAGTTCACATCCGTCACACTGGTTCAGGTCATGAAAAGGTACGAATGGTGATCAGAAAATGGTCTACACTGGCTTTTACTTGTGTATGGCTGGCTTTAGTAGTAGCATTGTAATGGAGTCATTGACCCCTGTATTTTGGCTACAGAAACAATGAGATCACTCCTATTATTCACAATGAAGAAATGAATAGGAGTAAACAAGTGACTGAGGAACTGTTTCACTGAAATGCTCTGCAAACCTATTGATTTAAAGGGAACCCCCAGAAGTTTATATGGTACATAGCTCCCATGAACCATGTACAGTATATAGACACAGAGAGCCCTGATGGAGCAGCACCCAGGTGGATCTGGTCTCCTATTTTTATGGGGATGAGCAGGCTGCGGAGCGATCAGTGGTTGCCCCATATACATTGGTGGGGGTTTCAGATTGAATTGTTGACCATCCATGTCTGGTTTCATACCAGTTTATATGGTTCTGTATGTAAGAAACATGTGGTATAGCATACTAATTTCTCCAGTATAGAAGGCAACATTCATGCGCCAGGGGAAGACTAAAAAAGTGAAAACCTACACATCTATCCAAACACAGCTTCATACATATGGGAACCAGGAACGCTCCAAGCAGTTGTATGGATTCAGTCTGAAATGCAAACGAAAGAGTCCGAAATCAATAGCCAAGGGTCACCGGCTAACTACAGTTAAAGGCACTGAAATAACTTCTAGAAATGTTCTCATCTATTTTTCCCCAAGCTATAAAAAGCACTGTATGCTCGGTACAAGCCAAGTGCAAGGTGGCGGGGCTGTATTTGGGATTGCAGACAGCCTTCCCCTGACCCCACTCATGGTGATGTTTCCTCCGGCACAGCCTTTGATGCGGCTTACAGAGCGCTGGATGAAAGAGAACCGGGTAGAGAGGGGGAGTCCCCAAATCTGGCAAAGAGACAAAAATACAAACAGGGAACCCCAGACCCCTCCTTACAGCTCAAAAAGAGCTCAAACGTTAACCCTCACTCCAGCAGGACCTGAAGGGTGTCTGCAGGCGGCTAGAAAAGCCACCTAGAAACCTAAAGTCCATCTCAACTCCATTTGTCATGAATACAAACTGTTTTCTGGAGGCAGTCAGTTTCAGGTTAAGGGAAGGAATGACTCAAGAATATTTTTGTAGGACCTCCAGAAAGGGGTCTTCAGCCATGATTTCTACTTTTCATCATGCATTTCAAGTTCCTCCAGAAACTTTTACATATATATGTGAATTAGAATGGCTGATATCACTTTTATACGTTGGGGACTTTGTGTCTCATGCTTCGTTAGGGAAGCAAGCGGTTTTAACAGTTTTACAGAACCAAAGGCCGTTCCATGGCCGCACTCTGGTGTGACTAGTGGACAATGTCTTTCGATCAGTCAGCAACTTCAGCCACCATAATTAAGGCTATACTGAGCCATAGCAATCATGGCTGTCTATATAGAGTCCAGAACAATGCCTCCATTCCCAGAGAGTTGGATTTTGTACCTGAATGAACATGTCTAAATGGTGAGAGACCAACAATGCCCACAAGGTCACATGGTCTTTCACTTCAAGGGTCAATGCACACAGCGCCTCAGCCCCACATTCCCAGGAAACCAGTGTAAAATAGTACTGTGAGGGTGGGATAGCGACACAGGGACAAGGCCTAATGAGCTAGCTGTATATCTCCCCCTACTTTAGCTTCCTCCCGCCCCTCTCCCATCTTAACTAAAAAAAAACAAGGTGAGCAAACACAGCTCATTCCAGAGGGATTACACCTTGCACAAAGATTAGTACCCCCCTTCCTCCAAACATTGCCATCTTAAAGTCACAAACTAAAACACGGGCTACCATGAGCCATATGGAGTAAGGTTTACTTTTTGCACTCGTAAGCAGCAGCATTCCTCATATGTGTGAGCTATGAGAGGGATGGAGGTATCCTGTGACACCAATTACCACAGGCGGATGTATGGCAAGTCAAATGCACTCTAAAAACAGCATACGTGTAGCTCACCCTTGAATGCACGCGTGTTATACCTATAAAGTAGGTTCTTAACATCCATTATTCTGGCCAGAACCTAGAAGGTTGGTGCAACTAAAGGTTCACAGATACATATGAATAATGTATGATGCATACATCTAAGCATCCTTAATTATTTCCATAGCTGCCAAGCCATAATACCTGTACGTCAACTATCAGAGTCCATACTTCATGAGCCAACTCAGCGGTGTAACTAGTTCCTGGCCTCCAATGTAAATTACCACTATTATATCATCTGTAACACTAAGATGTTCTTATGAGACAGAAGAGCCTTTGGGCTCTCACAGACACCAGGGCCTGTGTGCGACTACTACCTCTACACCTCTTTAGTTCCACCTCCGTTTCAACTTTCATAGTCCTGAACGGAGAGAAAACAACCCGCAGAGTAACCATAGGATCATGTAAACTGGCTATATGAGCAGTAGGACAGCTGAAAGTTTCTTCAGACGTACTTGAATTGGTGTAAAACGTTAATCTGGTCTTCTCTGTGAGGTCTTGTGATCATACCTCATTAAAATCACTTTAGACCAGAAAAAAAACAAAAATAAAAATCACCACAAAATACTAATACAACGTTGGGTTAAGTTTACATGTAGGAACTTTCACTATGGCCCATCCAGAAATATTGGTTTGTAGTATCTCAATCCAATCATTGTGGGATTGTGATCTGCAATTTCACTGTGTAAAGGGAAATTCCATTAAATTTTTCTTCCTGCTGTCTCGTCACAAGTGTTTTTTTTATTCTCCAAAAATACACTGCTGCCAGGTGTTAACTGAAACTCATTAGCAAAGTGTTTCCTTGTGGATCCCCCCCGACCCCACTTTTAGTGCATTTTTTTTCCCTAACATTTTCCCATGGTCTTTTCTGTAGGACATGAACACCTAACATCAGAACAAAAGGCCATAGGAAAAAAAACAAAAAACAAAACAAAAAACAAACACACACACACACCATGGAGGAATTTATTAAGACTGGCATATGATGTGCCAGATAGGTACAGGCCTCTGAATTCTGGCACATTTTCATGAGGTCTGTCTGCCAGAAAATGAAATCTACACCACAAAGTAGCTGGCGCACATACTGGTAAATATGCAAGGCCGTGGAAGTCAGAAATGGCACCAATTTTGCAACTTTTCTATGATTCGGGCATAGAACTGTAATAAATTACAGTGTGAAGGACACATGAAACTAAGAAAACAAATTTTTTTAACCCCCAATTCTAGAACAGATCAGGGTCACAAAAACTCTGGAGCTAGTCTTGAATATTTTAAAGAATACTGGTAAGTCCTGATGTTCCCAAGACCTGGGCGCATGAGAGCTACATGCACAATGATGAAGTGATACCTTCCCATGAATAAGCCGTCTCATGTAACCAGTCGACCCACATTCAACAGAAGTGACCTGAGGGAAAGTAGCCTCCCCCCATTCAAGTAAACACACAGGTCACACTGCTTTCCCAGATTCACAGGATAACCCAGAAGTCAGAATGAGTGTCCAGCAATTCGCTCAAACATAATGCAGGCCAACAATGTTCACTGGAAACTCTGTTCAGCCACAATTACTCAACTCAAGACATGTGTCGGTAATCTGTTCAATGTAATGAAGAACGCGGGTCTAGATTTACTGACGTTATGGATAGAAGGGGAACACAGATGCCCATATGATAAGACCGAAGTCTAGAGCTCTATGTATACGGCCACAGGCCAAATTAGAACATAGGACTCAGAATAGTCTATGGAACCATCCTGTACCTCCAACATATGGTCCATATGAATCTGCCATACATATGAAGCCTGGTACAGATGCGTACAAGTACAGCTGCCCAGGCCTTTTTTCTCTATTGAGCCATTGATGTAGTTTATAGTATTTCAGTCCTCCCAAACTTAAGTGGACATGTGAGGTCATGCAACAGGCTGTAACATGAGGGCTGCAATAACTCATAGTTGGCTCGGCAGAGTGAGAGTACAAATTGGCTCAATTTCATTGTATTACTAGTATCCTATTATTCATTCCTTCACAGAATGATCTTCACCGAAACATTCTCTTCAAAGCACACAATCATAGACATATAGGGGGGAATTTATCATTAGGAGAATATTTGAAGTCAGTTTTGCTTGCATCTATGTTGGAGTACTTTGTGCCACATTTATCAAACGTCCCAGGTTGTTTGATAAATGTTGCTTGTCCTTAAACCTAACACTTCTGTCTACAGAAGCTACTCCACTTTTCCTACTCCACCCTCCTCCTGGAGTGAGATTGCGACTATTTTGCGACTTTTTTTAAAAAGTCGCAATGATAAATCTGGAGTGAAACTCATTAACATGGCTAACCACACCCACTTTTCCACCCATATTACAAACTGGAGTGAGTGGTGTACACATGCAAAAAGTCGCAAAAAATTGCGCAAAAAAGTCGCAAAAGCCCTATCGTGCGACTTTTTGAAGACAGAATTCTGGAGTGAAGGTGTGATAAATCAGGGCCATAGTTCATACAGTGATGACTATCAAGAAACCAGTGACCTACAGTTGTCTATGTTCTGAGGTTCACATGGGAGTATGGGAAGTCTTCTTGAACATGTATGCCCAGTAATTGTTCTTACTTGTAGGTTTCCTCCTGAGAAGCCATCTCTCTACTAAATAAAGTACTGGGATGTGGACATTCAGAAGAGGTTCCAACTACCAGACCACCACCAATGTGGCGTTCTGTCTCATGAAACTCCACAGATCCTTGAGGGCAGCCTTACTCTATATTTATGGGTTCTCTCCATTTCCCTTTCATGGATGGAGTCCATAGAAAGCCACACATATGGGCAACAAGCCATGCCTACAAAAGCACTCTCAAGATGGAATCAGAAGGAGCTCAGCGATGTATTACATACAAGGGATAATTAAGGAATTGTGAACAATTCCATCATTTTAACATGAAGCCTTCCTTCCGCGGATGCAACCGCAGTAGAACCTTACTACACCATGAAATCATCCTTCCACCGACCTGCCTGCAACACGTCCCAAGACAAAATTTATGGGCATATACAAAGATACTATCTTGGTCCAATTCATGTTTCATTGGGATCCTCCTTTCTGTGCTCCGTGAAGTTTCTCCTCTGGAAATAAAACATGTCTGGGAGATAAAATATCTGCAGCATTCCTAGAGCTGGAAAAGGACAGAACGCAGCTGCATAGAAGAAGAGGAGGGAGAGGGAAATGGCACAATGAGACAGAAATGAAGGAAATAAAACCAGAAAAAAAGTTTGATAAACAAAGTAAAAAAAAATCATGGCCTGGCTGCAGCAGAGCTTACAATCTATGAGCTTCAGCATGGCCCACTTTACACTAGTCCTCTTCTATCCTAGTCCTGGGTCACTTTATCTCTTCTTTCTCCATATTGCCCCCCTTCTCCTCTCCTGACAGCAGGACAAGCTGTTTAGGATTTCTCATGCAAGTTTTTTTTTTCTTTTTCTTCCTTCTTAAAACAGCTGCAAATCCAGTTATAGGGAGGAATGTACAGGCTGAGCTCATGGGGGCCCTAGCATGGGGAGGGGGCACCAGGGCAACATGCCTTAGGAGCAAGAAAAATCACAGAAGTAGGTAAAAAAATAAAATAAATCTGAATTTAACCCATTCGGTATTAACGAAGATTGAAATGTTTAGGAGACGTCTTCTCATTTAAAAGATATGGAAACTTTGAAGGTCTAGAGTTTATCAATCCCTCAGACCACAGAAGCAATGTTGAATAGGCCTTGCATACGTAGGCGGCCTATAAATGTAAGGCACATAGAGCGTTAAATGATATACAAGATTCTCTGCACAATCAAATTGGGGGGGTTATTGCAATCAAGGGGTTATAGGTCACCTAGGCCTTTGGCTTGAGTTCCCATGGAAACAAGGCCTATTCACAAGAGAAGCAGACACGTCTTCATGGAGACACAATAGGAACCATTAGTAAAAGGAAGAAAGAGTTCGTGCAAGGGAGGGCAAGGAATACTTGGCCTGAAGAGGTGTTCAGATAGTTACAGAAGTTCAGGAGAATGCAAACAAGGCCGGTGGTTTCCTCTTAATGTGAAGATACGCTGGGTATAAAAACATGGCCCAGAAGTAGTCAACACACCTTGAAATGTTCTACAGGTATAGTTTTTTGGGTAATTTTCTATGGAGGTCAATGGTAGCATCTAGGGATGAGCGAATCCGAGTGATGAAGCATCCGAAGTCGATTCGCATAAAACTTTGTTTTAATACTGTACGGAGTGGGTGCTCCGTAAAGTATTAGACTGTATTGGCTCAAATGAGCCGAAGTTATTACTTCGCAAAGTCTCGTGAGACTTCGTGTAATAACTTCGGAAATTAATTTCAACTGTAAAAAAAAAACCTTAGAACTGAACCAGAGTTTGATACAAAGTGGTACTCATACACACGACGAGATGTCAAACATATGCTGTCCACATCCGTGTGGCCATACCGCAAATTATAAAACCTATTCTTGTCAGTTTTGCAGACAAGGATAGGCAGTTCTATTAGGAAAATGCAGGATGCACATGGCCGGTGTCCATCTCTTAGGGATCTGTGGTTTGCGGAATGCAAGCTACATACGGTTGTTTGCATGAGGCCTTACACGGCGAGAATTGCCGCAGAAAGGGTACACCCCCTGATAGAATCTAACAGAGCAATTGCAGCAATGAATGGAAAGATCTCTGGATCCATGTGAGGTACAGGGCTGGTTCTTGCTTTGTTAGAAAGAGATTGTCATGTATTCTATGAACAGCCTCCTATTTATTTCAATGTAAAGCAGCATTTTTTTCCCACGTGCCCTATCTTGGGGCGGAATCTGAGCTGAATCTCTTTGAAATGGATGAGAAGCATTAAAACTGCTCTGTGTAAGCCCATACGTTTTTTGGTGCGTTTTTTCTTTCTTGGCACAGATCCATTCCAAAAAACTCGAGCTGAAAAATGCAGATTTGTACTAAAGTGAACATCCATTTGTTAAAAAATAAAAAAAAAATAAAAAAAAAAAAAACACACCCTGCCTGCAGCAAAAAAGCATCAAAAACATGCGAAAAACCACACTGAAAAAAAACTGTGTGGATTCATTGTTTTCAAAATCCATCATGTGAACATCCCCTTAGAGTTTTCACTGTATCAACATGTCTTTTTGGATTGCCTGGTATGTGATGGATAAGATATAAAAAAAAAAAAAAATAAATAAAAAAAAAATAAAAAAAAAACCACAAGTGTGCAAATGAAAAGTGAAGCAGTTGCTTATACTCGCCAGAGCCCACTTTGCATTTTCCATACAACATAATACTAATAAATATATATATATATATATATATATATATATATATATATATATATATATATAATTAGTTGCTATGGGCAACTAGTCCACTTTGTCTTTGCATCCACTGTTCTTCAATACATACAACAGGTATGCCATGGAGGGCTGTGGGCTAGCGGTGACTACCAGTGTGAGTATATAGACTGATGGGGGTATCAAACAGAGTGAAGAATAGCCACAAAAATAAACGCCCCTTCCCCCATACAGTAAAAAAACAAAAAAAAACAAAAAAAAAAACAAAAAAAACCCCTAAAAGTAAAACCATAAAATAAAAACCTGAGGTTAACCGCACAAGTGAGGAAAGACAAATGTTACCAGTAATGCTTTCAGCCTGTACTGGGCACACGGGGTGACGACAGCGCAAGATATATACATAAGTAAATAATTTTTTTTCCTTGATGATAAGCGACCATCGACACTCGTCTTTCACCGAAGGTGAAATATGAATGAACATGTGCGCAGAATAAATGGTGTTTTTTTTTTTCTTACCATGCAACTATCTTCCTTCTTTATGTTCAACGTCTCCTCAAGGGAATATTAACCCTTTAACCCCAGCTCGGCAGGGGTTAATGGCTTTCACAATATAATGCAGACCACTTAGACTTCCTAGAAGTTATTAGTAGGGTCTATTGAGGAGGAGAGGGGGGGGGGGGCACTTCCGCTCTGGTGTTCTCCCAATCCTGAAATCTGAACCCCATCATTCAGAAATGCCCCGTAGCTGTTCACGCTATTTAATGCTTCCCTCCAATATCCCCGCTTCCTGTTCTCCACCACCATCTCCATCTGCATCTCTGCAACGTACTCCATCACCCCTCGGCCTCTTAACACTGAGGCAATTGTGTCACATTCAATCACCCACCCCCTTCCCATAGCCAACCCATTACCATCTTTTTGCGCCAATGTTGTTCTTGCCCCCCCCCCCGAAAGAAATAGCAAAATCTAATTTACCCTCTAACCTATTTACCATAGATGTTTCTGATGACCTCTTCTGACAATTGTCCCATCTAACTTCCAAAAAACAAACCAAGGTTCCCTTCATTATACGATATTCCCCTCCATGATAATTTCCAGATTATATTAAGGATACCCTACCGGTACAGCCACGACATAAAAGTTGCAAGTTTTATGCAGCAAACTTGAAGAAAATTTTAGTTTAAAGTTTAGTTGACAACGAAGTGGGCAAGATTTTAATTTCTTCTACGTTGAGAAGAAACCTGATTTGAGGATAGGTTGCCATGTGGAAGTCATGGACGTGGGGTGGGTGAGTCAGCAGTATTTGGTGACAATTTGGTAGCCATGGCTTTTGGCCGGATACACTGTGCAAAATCCGGACCCACTACGTGTGGGCGTACCGTAGGGGGCTCAGACAAGCAATTTTAGACTAGTCCATGCTCCAGTTAGTAAATACGGATGAGTTTTACAACAAACCGAAAATGGATGGCATCTGGTGCCGTCTGTTTTTATTGTGCACCCGTTTAGCAGAATGGGAGAGTCTTGAGAAAAACAGGCCTGGATGGTGCAAGCTGCGATTTTCTCTGCATTGACCAATGGTTCATGTAGAAAAATTGCATGTCAACTGGCCCATTGGATTTAAGGGGTCAGTGTTTAGTCGGGGTACTATCCGTTCTACACAGATGTGAATAAGCCTTGAAGGAACATCTCAAAGCAGCTCCAAACCTCACAATCCAAGAACTTTCTGAAAGTTGGATGCAAATAATTTGTCCAATCTGATCAAGAAGAAGCAACAGAGCTTTTCCGTATTAGTTTGAGATATATAAAAAGCAATAAAAAGCAAATAAAAAAAAGGTTACAAGCAGAGGTGAAAGATTTCTGCAACTTGCATTTGCCCCTGGACCATTTATGGTCACCTGGATCTATGGTAAGAAATGTTCACCACTTCCTCTTGTCACTCCATAAATCAGTTTATATGTCCACCGCTCGGGAACAAGATCCCTGTCCTCCTCACCCCTACAACGGACACAGCTGGTGGAAGGGCACGTAGAAGGAAGGGGGGGGGGGGAATTCTGGGGCCAAATGCTTCTGTTCTACAATTAAAACTATGAGCTGATGGGGTTCAGAGTGGGGCACAAGAACGAGGAGTGTAAAGAAGGGAGAGCAGTTTAACAGCTGCCCCTGAGGTGTCAATTATCCCAAAACCTTGCACCCCACCCCCCACCACCGACTGGTGTGAAATTACACAGGGCTCATAGGCATACTTCCTGGGCCAACTGGATGCCATATGGAGACCTGTACCCATGCCGCCTGTGAATTGTACAGCTGTGCTGAACTACAGAGCGGACGTTCTACCCCAAACCCAATCCAATCCCCACATATCTCCAACCAAATTAAATCTGTCCGTACATAAGACCATGTCCTAACTTTGGGAATCTTCCTTTTAAAAGCCCCCCCCAATTTCTGCTTAACAAAGATTTGCGTACACCATATTGTTCACCAAGCCTTCCATCCATTCCCACAGCAAAAAGACATCAAGTAGACAAATATGAAGCGGCCCCTCGCTCTATGGATCTGTTCTCCATTGTATAGTCCTGACAACACTCGTCGATAAAAAAAGGTAGCACTCAGAACGGGTTAAACAAAACAGAGAAAGTTATGAGCGCAGCTGGATTTTACTGCATGGGAATCATAATTAAGGACCCCCCCCCCCTCCTTTCAGCCCCCACCTCATGCATACGCTCACAGCCCCCCTCCAAGACTGCTCATTCCCCAAAATAATACGAGCCAGATGTGCCCTTGCAGCTGTCTGTGAGCGTGTAGCAGTGACCAATATGAAGGGGAAGGGGGGGGGGGGATTAACCCCTCATTTACCAGACCTATGTTCACATTAGACTCCACAATAGTATTAAAAATAAATAAATAAATAAAAAATAATCAGCCATCTGCATTTACAAACTGGTAGCATAATAAACTGTTTGTCTCGTCCAAAACACACGTCAATACACAGCATTAATCTAGTGACAGAACCGGAACGGATGGTGCTTTCTCTGCTGGGGGGGGGATTTTAAAGTTTTAGCCTTTGAGCCAATAAAGGCTGGTAGAAATGGATAGGATTTACAAAATGTCTGCCGCCATGGTCAACTTTTACAAATGTCCATTTCTGAGACCCTAAGCGTTAACATATGTTGGAGTGTGAATGATTGATATCTACCTCTACATTCTGTAACTTATAAGCAGTAGATATTGAGTACAGTAAGTGATCCTTAAAGGGACACTACGCAAATTTGCAGACAGCTGTCATGACAAAAAGAAAAAAAGCCAAAAATCTTTGCTTATCCGCCAGACTGTACCTGGACGATAAGGCACATGGTCGGGGGGGGGGGGGGGGGGGTGGGTGGTAGATAGTCATTGTGAGCATGGTGAATGCTGGGGTTTTGAGGGGCTGTCAGGGAGGGGTCAGGTTAGAAGGGGGGAGTCCTCCCGCAGGCTCCGAATCCTGCTCAGCTGGTTTCATGGTCTGCGCTGTGTATTGTGAGAATGAATAGGTCCTTTCAGCCTGTGAGACAAGAAGCTGTGTGCACAGCCTGGGGAGGGAGAGAGGGGGGGTACACTGCAGAGCATTGCCCCATTAACCTTTCGTTGGCTGAACTCCTGTAGTGCAGGTATTGGGGGCACGACAAGGCCCCCCTCCATAAGAGTTACATTAGACAAGAGGATAGGGGGGAGAACATGGGGAGGGGGGGGGGGGGCGGTTGGGGGGAGGAAAAAAAAAAAAAAAAAAAAAAAAAGTCCCACGTTCAGAGCTGGGCCTCACCAGTGTCAGAACCAGATTACATGCGATGGTGGAAAGAAGAGGCGCTAATAAATAGTGTGTTGTCTTCTGTTCAGCGGCCATTTTAATTGCTCGCACATACATAACTTTGGACGGCCATGCACAGGATGCAGAAGTGACACACTCATTTTAAGCTGTGCAGTGCTGTGAAATTCCACATGTCAGGGAGGGAGAGGGTGGAGGGTGCAAGAACACAGACCCCTTTCAGTTTGTAAAAAACACAAACCAGGAGCACGGCCTAGATGGAGCAAAGAAGGGGAGGAACAGTGTGTAGGGGGGGGGGGGGGATGGCAAGGACAAAACATACACACTCTCCATCTGCACTCAATAACCAGCCACGTCAGATACGTCCCACTCCACTCGGATTGCAAGCTCCTATGGCTATGGTAATAATCAGCTAGAAAAGGGGGGGGGGGGGGGGTATATTAAAAAAAATAATAAAATGGTTGGTAGGACGTTCATATAATAGAATTCGCTAACATTGTAGATTTTAGGCGCGCAATTAATATGAGCCATTAAGCTTGGATATATCCTAAGGGCTTGTAGACACTTGTGTGGCAACCAGGCATTAGACATCTGGTTTTGATGCACAATAAACACCTGGCTATTATAATACAAGCTTACGAGTTAATATAAGTGGTTAAAAACCAAAGCCAACTAGGTTTGGGCCCTTTCCTTTAACATGGTTCCTGCTGCGGTGGAAAATCTTAGTAAATAATTTAGGCTTTGTGGCTACAAGGCCTGAAGAGACAGAACAGTTCTAGAAAAAGTAAAAAGCTTATGAAAGGCAGGGAGGATTATATTTTTTTTTGTAATTCCTTATGAAGTCCCTCAGAAACAAAATTGTTATTGATCTTTATGGTATGTACTAAGCTCGCTGAGCAGCACCAGAGAATATTTACTTTGCGGCCTAGCCGCATCCGGTGCACCCAACAGGTGACCAAAGTGAATCCCAAGATTCTAAGGGGTCACCCCACCAGTGTGAAGAGGTGCTAGTGAGACTATATGTCAGAAACACATCTGCTCTATGATGATCTCAGAAGATGGCTGCCCGGCCTAAATACTGAGTAAATAAAGCTTTTATTAGAACCAAATTCCATCATTCCTTCAGTACATCTTCTAACAGAGCAGCTCAGGCTGCCGTCTTTTACAGTGTACAAAAGGTGGCATTGCCCAGTATGGCACCCACCCCCTTGGAATGGAAAGCATGTGCCCCAGTTATACCTATTCATTTTCTAGGAGGGTGAAGGCCATTCAGGCTCCGACTGCATTGTCTTTTGCCTTTGCTCAACTGATCATTTCTGATGCAAAAAACACAGAAGAAAAAGGCATTCAACTGTACCCATTGTGTACAGCCAATGGAGACGGACATTTTATGCACTAAACGTAAAGCCAGAGAAAGGAATCAAATACAAAGAGGTAGCTCCCTGTGAAATAATAATCCATTGTCGTGATTATTAGACACAAAATGGCCACCTTGGATCACAAGGAAAAATAATGGACCCCATGTCAAGTGGACATGGTGGATGAGGTATCCATGGCAACCAATCTTTTTTTTTTTTAGAATGTACCCAAAAATATGAAATCGGATTGGTTGCTATGAGCAACAGGTTTTTTTTTTTTTTTTCCAAGCCCAGCACTAGTGTAATGCAATAAACCCGAAATCATAAGTTCCTCTTCTGTCAAGTTGGAGGCCTATACAACTCTAAAATGAGTAAATTGTTGTGAAGACTTGGTGGCAACTGCTGACAACTTTCTGATAGGTTGTCAAGTTTGTCAACTAGGCTACTTATCTAAGCAACATTGGGATTCAGAAGTATGAAAAACTCTGTGACAACCACTGGAGGAGTTGGATCGGTAGCCATATTGATTTTCTTCAGGCTGGTCTCAGAAATGATCCATTTAAATGAATGGGTGTAACAGACGGTGGCACAAAGATTTTCAGACCTGATGCAACTATAAGGCTCTCAAGGAGCCTATGCCAAAAAGTGTAGACTTACCAAACAAATTTTACTCTGTTCACGCTTTTGTTGTCCATCTGAGCTTACAATCTAATCGCTCATATTCAATGGCGGAAAGTCAATCCTGTATTCAGGCTAGCACTTGCCCCCCCCCCGCCATGTGCAGTCTTAACATAGAAGGTCACTCTGGTGTAAAACCCTCTTACAAAGTCCCATTATCTAAACTGACAGGCACTTTAGAGATATCAAATCAAAAGGTAGGTTACTGATAAAGCACTGCACTTTCCTAAACTGGAGCACCAGGGGTGGCAGAGATAAGATTTTTGGAGGAGTAATGAATTAAAACGCATTATGTTGTCCTATATGTAGTCTAGGCCTGTCTGGAGAGGTAATGCTAGGTACTTCTGGGAAAGGATTAGGACGGGTTTCTCTGCTTTCCTCCTCAGGGCCTTAACTCCTGTTAGGACTTGTTCCCACCTCTCGCCCCGGAAAACAGCTCTAACCGTAGTAGAAGGGTGTTACACTGCACTACATCTACATACAACACAAAATCTGTAGTTTTATGGCCAAGCATTGTCCTGATGTCCCATTCTAATATATAATGAGAATGGCCTCACATATTCTATAAGCCTAGTGGCCCAACGTACCATGTCCTTTGCAATTGGCACCCTACCAAGTGGTGATATTGTACCACTGTATAGTTACATGCACCCAAGGAATGGGAATGTTAATGAAGGATCATATATGTGTAGTGTCTATAAGAATAGGCATATATAAGCAAACGCCTAAAGAAAAAACACCAGTCAGTGACCGATGGGGCCAATTAACTCATGGACTACATACACACCCATAGAAGTAGTTGGTGTTGGTCACACCATTTTTCGGCAAGGACCACTGATCTGTGCCAAGAAACACAGAGCATGTCCTGTGTGGGGCCAGGTCTTCGGAAACATTGACCTCAAGGCAATTGTCTCCAGCAGTTGCCAAGTCCATGTGCTACATAGACATATGGATCTCACGCCACCACATTAAAAATGATTTTTAATACGGACAAATGATTTTTAATACGGAAATATTAATACGCTATATATTGGAGAGTGTGAGCACCAATGATTTACTCAATCATAGGCGGTGCAGCGGTAGAACTTGCACATGGACGCCAAAAAAATCAAGTCAAAACATAGTAGAAATATAAAGGAAGATCCTGTTGGATCCACTCCTAACTTTGGGGGGGGGATACATATTTGATACAAACTTTTAAAAGATACTTGGAGGTCCTGTTACAGGATTTGTATTGGGGCCCAGAAGCTTCAAATTACGCCTCTGGCTTTACTTATATAGAATAACCCTTTAATACTCAAGAAAAATAAGACTTAAAACTAGTCTGCAATAGCAAAGTATATTATATATACGTTAAAACAAGGAATCAGCTTATTAGTGAAGTGTTAATTGACACAAAGACCTCATTTACCGATGTGCAAAACACACATACTTGCTAAGATCTATTTGTTCTGAAATGTTTGCACAAGGCAAGTTTTTTGACAACAGTCCAAATTACAGCAGGTCTCAAGGGTGGAATTAAGTGTCATTTAGGATGCAATCAATGATTAGATTATCTGGCAAGTCTTTCTAGACAATGCTAGGTCAGCTCATTGTGTGGAGGGGTGGCCATCAACTAGAAGTTCCAGCATACCTCAGGGTTAACTTTCCTGTTTTCAACAGCAGCAACCTGACGCGAGCCAATCACTGGGCATAAGTACAGAAATGATGAGACTTATAGGTGTAGTAGGAGTATAAAATATTTGAGTGTACTATTGGATAGTGAAGGACAAAAAAACCCTAAACAGTTAAAGTAAAATGATCTCCAAACAGGTGTGCACTGAATGAAAAGCCCCAAAGGAATTTACTCTAATAAACTGTCATCCCAGATTACAATAGGACATCCTGCACATGGGGGAAATAACTTACAAGAAGGGATATACATTTTTGAGTTACCATATTAATCAACATTCCCATACAGTTCATTAGAAGATTTATGAGCCACGACCATATAGGTCAACTCAACAAGGTTTGTTCCTTTCATTCATGAAGGGTTGGATGGGTTCTGTTCACACTTAATTTTGGCCACAGGTTACACTACTACTGGCCTACCATAAAAGACTAATGCAAAAAGTGGTTTAGGACCAGCAGATCATTGGGAACCACTAATACCAGTTCTCGTTTTGATAGTATCAAGGAACCAATTTATATTGTCCAAGTTTTTTCTCACTTTTTGAGATTGTCAGTGCCCAGGCTGGTACCACACAATGTTGGAGCTCACCATGCCAATATTTATCATAATCACAAAATGAGGGACGGCAAATTGCCTACATACATATGTTTAGAAACACATTATAACGCTGGTGGGACAAATTAGAGTTCATGAACTATGGTCATAGTCCCAAAACTATGGTTTCTAGACAAGATGCCCAATGATGATACAAGTCCAGATCCAAAAACCAACTACCATGTCCATTCAATTCAATCCAACATGACTGGAATGCATTATGAACCATGGATAAGGAGTATACAACGAACGTACCTGATAGTTTATCTCAGCCATCAGTAATGGCCAAAGGTTCTCCTAAAACCATGGCTTGTATAGCTCCCAAGGAGGCCTCATGAACATGACCATATAGACCAACCATTCCATAACGCCAACGTGAAAAGCATTACAGGTTTACAAGAACAAAACAACCAAACTGTAGTGAGACTTGTAGAATCCCCTCTAGTTGGAGGAAACCACAAAATGCACCAAATGTTGGCACCACCGTAAGATGCCAAATATCGTTAGTCATTCATTCCTTTAAAGGTAAAGCACAACTCCACCGCTGGAAGAGAACCACATAACCACAATGCATTCTTTGTATAGTACAAGAAAACAGAGGATAATAAGTTACATCTGTTCGCTATACACAAAATTTAAGGAGCTAAACTTTAAAAAAAAAAAAAAATTTAAAAACTCCACTAGTAAATATAATTCTGTTCATGTTTTCTGCTTCTTCAGTATATCCATTTTTGGAAAACCTAGGTCACCACCAATATAGTAGCCATTGCGTCTCCCACAGAAGTAGTCACCTAGTTTTCCAAAACTACAATAACCCAACAATTTAAAAGCAAATGTTCTTAATTAAAAACCTAAAATTAAAACTTTACACACTCTAATTGTAGTCATCACGAGTGGAAAAACAGGTGCAACCTCTCCAAATCCCTGCTCAGATTTATAAGTTGTAGGTAACAAAAGGTTCCGTTTGCGTAAATTTAGCCCCTGTATACTCAGCCACCCCCTGCTCTCATTCACTTAACACCTATTGTTAATCTCAGAACAGGAGGTCTGCATTTACCCCCCCCCCCCTTCCATCTCCCAATTAGTAGAGATGTTATTTCTGTAGCAACAAGGAGACCTGTGCCCAGGACACGCACGCAGGAAATGAACGCAGATAAGAGACGCCACATCCAGACTTTATGGAAGGGGTGGGCCCATGAGCTAACGGCTTACAATAAAATAAACACTATTTCTGGAGACCGGTCTCATACTACTCAGCCCAACCAGAGCTGAAAGGAGGAGAAGATACCTAGACAAAAAAGACACACCACAATACAATGTCGAACAGAGTTTACATTTCTGTTTATACATCGAGTGTCAAATGGGCCCACACGTGGAGAAAAATGACTTGTAGGAAGGAAACTGGGCTCTGGGAAGGAAGAGCCAGATAAAAAAAAATATGCAGGGTGACCCGCAACTCACATGCTGCTCTCTGCGGAAAATAGGACAGTACTGAGAAATACAACAGATCCAAAAACAGGTCATAATCCATCATAATATCACTGAGGAGCATTTGCCCCTAAAATCCTACAAAGCCCTAGAGTTGTCCTCTACAGCCAATATATTTCCGATATCATACCAAGGAAAGCCGGATGACAGCCAATATGGCTTCCATAATAGCCAACGGTAGCAGATGTACTATGAAGGCCATATTTGTAGTCATGCACTTGAGAGGACAACTTAAGGGGGTTGTCTCAGTATATACATTGGTGGCATATCGCCAAGATAATGCCACCAATGTTGGATTTTCACTTTGGTGGCCTGCTGCTAGAATGTGCATTGGAGCTACATTTTGCAATTTTAAGTCAGGCCTAAAGAGTTTGTGATCTTCAGATATGGAAGCCATTCCATAGGTGATGACCTGTACAGAAAAATCAATTTTGGCAATGTTCCCCTCCATGTTGAAAAGAGCACAGCAGTAGAGTCTTCCATGAAGTCCCTTCATATGATAGCAATGTATTCAGCCGTGGTATACATACCCCAGGATGGCTTGTTAGAACTCACAACTTGTGAAAAGAAGAAGCAGAACACATGGCGAGAGACAGAGGACAGCTGCTACCAGAGCAGGGGGTGAGGAAAATGGCAGTGCTTTTACAATTGTAAGGGGCGAGAATGAAACCAGAGTGAGAGTTGGGGTTTGGCTTGGCACGGTGTAACAGGGGAGTGAATACAGCTTCACTTTGGGCCTTCAACAAAGTTCACATACAGAGGAATTGTGATATCTGCTTGCAAGCAAACTAGGAAAAGCCATAGCAGAAGTATTAACCCTTGCCATGCCAGAGGCCCTACCTACATCTGCTGCATCACACCCCCCTTCCCTCAAATCTGTGATAGGTCTGCCAGGCACTTCTAAGATGCTTGGCCCACTCCAAAAACACGTCCTATGTCTAAAGAACATTAGGTCAGTTATTTACAATCACAAAGACCTTCAAAAAAACAGGGCGCTCCACCCATCCACCATGTGAGCTGGCATGTTACCCAGTCAGTCTCATGGGCCCAAAGCATCCAGACCAGTGCGTTATACCGACGAAGTGGGATACAGAAAGAAAACACACTCCTCTTTAGCTCCAGTAACCCATGCACCAGTTCATAAAACAGTTTCCCAATGTGAGAGTGTTATGGTTTCTCCGATTTTTGGATTATTTTCTCATTTTTTGTCCTTCACTAGACATACGGGGCCCATTACATGGCAGCTGATGGACAAAACAATGCCCTTTTTTACTGTATCTCCACTAAAACTCGAGAGTGGACCTCTTGCACAACTATCTGCTCTTATATGCAGGCAGAGGTGCAACTTAAAACCCCTGGACCCAATGCAAAATCTGTAATAGGGCCACCATGTGCTAGAATACTAACATAATACGTCTTACATGGCTTCCGGCCCTATCATGACCAAGTGCGACTGCTGTCTCTGCACTCTCAAACGTTTGCCTTCAGTTCTATATTTTAAAGGGGGCTGTCTAGGATTAGAAAAACTTGGCTGTATTCTTCCAGAAAGCACCACACCCATCCGTGGGTTATGTTTGGAATTGCAGTTGAGGGTTACTGAAATGAATGGGAATAAGATGCAACACCACATGCAACCTGTGAACTGGTGTGGCGCTGTTTGTGGAAGAAAGCAGCCATATTTTTGTAATCCTGGACAACCCCTTTAAGTTTAATACGCAATAGATATAGCCATCTCCTTTGGTGTAGGCCTACAAGGCTCAGGCTGGGACTACATAGTGACTTCTATACATACACTAGATAAGGCAATACTGATCTGTGAAAAAGTTGATCCACCACTGTTGTTGACCCAGCTGCAGAAGTTTCATATACCACCCTCACAGGCCTGGTTGGACTGGCCCACCATAGTACCAGATGATCCTCTGATGGGCCCAGGCTCTGATATTATAATGGGTACCAGAGATTCAGGAGAAAAACAAACACTTGGCTGCCTTTAGAGCGAAACATTTGCCACTAGGGTATATTTCTTTGATTCAAAGCCTATTAAATCGGGCCTCAAGAATAAATTTCCTCTGGTGGACCCCAGGAACCCCAAAAGAAGTCCAAAAGTTGTTGTTTACGCCCCCAGCCAACCCACGCATATCTATAACACAGCATGCAACATATCTGCGTATGGGCTGGAACATTGTCACATTGTCAAGTTCCTCATCACCATGACATAAGTTACTTGACCTCCCCTGCTGATGTGGGACACATTTCAGTTAATTGAGACAGGTATGGGGTTTTAATTAGCTCCCAGACATGTGTTGTAATGGAGTCTTGTTTGGGGTAGATTTGAGATGACTTATAGGACCTCCTCCTGTCCCTCGGGGCAAGGCAATTTGCAATGCAGGCAGGGAGAGGAATGCATCATTTCTGTCTGTAGAGGAATTTAATTTGCAACCAGACAATTCACCCTGATCACCTCCCAAAACAGAGCACACAATGCCAGCTCATTAACAGCACTCAGGGGTAGCTGAGGGGCATTCTGAATAATAAAGAAAGAGACAGACAAAAGCAGAGGGGTCCAATAATCCCACCAACAGCTCTATTGTCTCCTCACCACTGTAGATCATTCAAATCCTAAATGGACGAACATGCAGAAAATTTCAGTAGAGTCTGAAGAACAAACTTCTCCAGGCCTCCGATACTGGTCGTGACCAAACGTCACGGTAATAGCATAAATAACACGACCACATCATGTAACAACAACCCAGTACCTATGTCAAATAAACTACCATCAATTTATTTAGTCAAGGTGACAAAAAAAAAAAAAAAAAAAAAAAAAAAAAACCCACAAGAACCTCAAGGGATCAGCTTCCCTTCATAACATGTTTTTTGCGTCCAATAAAGATGGGATCCGATTGGTTGATATGGCCAAACGGGCCAGTTCTTAAATTGCTGTCATTTTTATACAAGGCCCAAGGAGCCTTTAGTCATAAATAATCAAGGAGACCTCAATCATCAGCCAAACAAGCAAATGCCTGTTTTTTGACTGAACGGATTGCTCTAGAATCATTATCTCGATATCTTTTAGTCATGTCTAGACTACAGTAGATATTTGTAAAATACTCAAAAAAGAAAAAAAATCTAAATAACTGTAAAGTAAAAATAAAAACTGCACAATAATGATTCAAAATCCCACCAAATTTTTACTTTGAAATGTTTTTCGACCAAACATTTTCTACGACTACTAATCCGATTCCTTATCTCTCATAACAAGCCGCATGCTCATCCACACGTTTCATAATAAGGCGACCATTTTAACTCACCACATCAATTTAAAGTCCTTCAACCACAAGACAAGCCCTCATTTGTGTGTGTGGCCCCCCCCTTCTCTCTCTCGCCATATTGGGGTACCAGATCCTTTGCACCAAGATAATTCACTATTCAGCCACAAAATAAACACAGGCCCAAAAGTAGAGTAACAAAGCCTGGTCTGTGCAGGTAGAGGAACACCTCGTCCTGCGCTGCTGGGCTTAAAGTGGGCACACAGTCCCCAGTCAAACTCCAAGGAAAACAGCCTTATTCAGGCCCCCGTCTGGATTTTAAAGAGAGACTTCAATTTTGGAACATTTAAGTGGTCCCATTGTCCGTGTACAGTAAAGACAGTGCTAGCGTGAGCGGAAGACATTCGGCTGATTAATCCCATAAGAGTATTTGGCATCATGGTGGCATCACTAGCGCCAAGTACATTGGTTGGCAGCTGGATATTTATAGGCATCTGTCCTATTAATAAAGATAACTGATGGAAAAAAAAAAAAAAAAAATACACACATGTACCCACACAATATTTTAAGTAAAAAAATTTTAAAAAATAGTACCGGCATTCATATTTTGCTATGGTCAGTATGACGTCGGACATATTAATCCAATCAAAAGAAAAGTGCCCCGAATGGAAAAAATCTGTACAGATAATGGCTAAACGCCATAACCGTAGTGGAATGACTAAAATCATCCGTACACAATCTAAAAGTATAGGGATGATTCAATTAGTTGTAATTGGTTGGAATCACTTGATCATAAAACGGATGTTAAGGATCATCATGCATCCATTTTTTGTTTGGAATAGATTAATCTGTTCTTCCATTACGGACAAAATTATCAAAGTTTCCGATCGGAAAACGCCATCCTATAGCCTCAAAAATAAGAAAATAAAATTATATATATATATATATATATATATATACACACGTAGATATATTTAATTCCCCCCGCCATTATAGGCAGGGCTACGTTTAGCAGTGGCCACACTTCCACACTTTGCATGGTACAGACTGAGTCCCTCCCTCAAACATACACAAACCATAAAGTACTCCTAAATGAAACCAAAGAATTGCACACTGCCTGCACACAAGCCTATTAGTGGTTTCACCATCAGATTACACATTTGATATGTGCCACGTTAATTCTATAGAATCGCACAACATTCTGTACCTTGTCTGCAAACAGTCCGCACAATAGACATGACAGAACAAATATGCACACTAGGATACACTTTACAGCTGGATTTGTAACACAAGATTGCAGGCTACTATACAGTAAACAGTCCACTATGGCAGGCAAATAAAACCTAAATACCCATCAATTAAGAAAAGTGTAGATAACAGATAATATCATGGTCACTACAAGGTGTAGACACCATTGACATCTGGTAGAAGCCAACAAGCCTTGGAGGTCTTGTGTGCACTATTATAAAGATGGAGGCTGTGAAGTGGTTCTACACATTTGGTACCAGTTTTGCCACCTTGATCATCAAGCCAACCAATGTTCCAAGTTTAGATTACTCTAAGGAGGTAGAGTAATAAAAACTAAAATATACAAGACAAAAATGGCCCACAAAAGATGAAATGACCAACAACGAGACACGACTATACACCCATGTAGAGTAGAACCATAAATGGATTGGTGTGCCTAAGAGAACATGGACACTGGTGGAATATAGATTGTGACAGGTGACCGCACTATTTAAAGAGCGCCCCCCCATCTGTCCCATAGTTCTAAAAGGAACCCTGCACCACAGGGCAGTGAAGAACACAACATTGGAGTCAACTGTGTACCACCGTGACAAACCGGGTCAACCCAAGGGTATAGCAAATCTGAGAACAGAGGTTCCTCCAGGCACAACAATTCAGCCCTTGTTCCTATAAGTGGCTCTTACAACAAACCCTTCATAATACCATGTCAATTATAATCATTGGGATAAAGACATATAAAATATTGTGATAAGTCCTTACCGTGCGGGCACTGGGCGATAGGGCACCATTGGGCAAGTAATGGCCTCCAAGGTCAGGGATCATCAGGAATGGGTAGCCTGCGTAAGGTGAGCTTTTAAAGAAAGCTGCATCTTGGTGCTGCCTCCTGAATGCTGCGGGGGGGTAGAAGATGTGTGAGCAAAATATATATATTAAAAAATGTACATACAGTCATTACTAGGTGTACGTCCGTCCTACAATGCTGTTAGTCCTCCTGTCTTACAGTAAAACTGGACATTAAATCAAGACTCAGGTCACAAGAAAACCAACATTTTGAATACCAGTGTACCCATCCATCCTAAATATTAAAATTGATCTTCTTATGAAGCCTATCCAGACCTTGATTTCTTAATGGAGAGCACATGCCCTTTCTTACTTTACAACAAAATTTTTGGCATTTCCTACAACATGGCTGCACACCTACAAAAACTTACAGTAGGCAGGACCACAAGGGCATCCATTTTAATCTATCCCAAGGTAGTGAAGTTATGGCAATAGACGATAACATTTGAGATATCAAATATGAAATTAAGCCATCTGAACTCCACAGAGGAGAAGACAATGAAGATACAAGGCAATATCAGCAGGTATACAGTGTGCATAGAAATACTATATATATACCAGATGCCTTTATAACCAAATAAATCAGGACTATGACTCCTGTGGTCAATATTTTCTCAAGATTGTAGTACCACATAACTGTCCAAGCAGTACAGCTGTTGTATAGGTGACATCATCGGCCTATTACTTAAAACATTTTAAAGGAACATTAAATGACCTAATATTCCAAAAATAAATAAATAAAAAAATCTAAAATAAATTAAAGTTCAATATAGATAAAGACTAGTATACAATGAACAAAAAAAAAAAAAAAAAAAAAGTTACTTTGACACAATATAAACACTCTACTAAAGTGATATTTCATAGACATGACAGTTCAGTGGTTGTCCCAGAAGCTTGCAATTACTTTTTTGGCACCCATTATAATACGTTTTCAAGTGATTAAGAACTAGAAAACTGGCACAAGTTCAATAATTAGCCAATATTACCTCACCTCATGGCCTAAAAAAAAAAAAAAAATGGAATCACACGTGCAAAAGTCCCCCCTTCCCCAATACAAAATATGAGGCGACTCACCTTCAGACAGGTAATCCCGAGGTTTCTCAAAACTCTCTCTTGGAGGGGGGCGTCTCTCGACCTGGAAACGGATGAAGGGATAGTTTAGTTTTTCACCAGGAATAGATGGACATCCTGCCCCGTGTTTATTTCAGGGAGGAAGATAAAGCGGAGTTTAGTGGAATGGGAGGGAGACATTTGTTCTGATGAGATAACAGAGGTCACCAGGGCAGGGGCTCCTAGTACTGTTAGGGCCCCGTTGTGTACTGGGAACATGTCACAACAGAGACTCGATTACCACCACAGATTGTCTGGAAATGTGACTAATTGGGATCTCTCGTACGATAATCTACACGTCTATGGAGACATTGGCGAGAATTTTAGAAAAGTGATATAAGGCGGGTACAACAGAGGGAAGCGACGCAACAAAAATACTAAAACCCCAACTACGTGACCATATGTCTACAAGATGCCATACTTCCAGCCATATGACTTATCATAAGAGGACATGCCAACAATCACTAAGCCCATGGTGACACTCTGGTTCCATTTAGAACATGTCAGGCGCGGGTTAAGGCTGCCATGATGCTAAAAATTTTACGGAAATATTGTTTCTGATCGACAAGACGCATGCGAAAGTGTAATTCTTACCTCGGAGTCTGAGTCGCTGCTGTGATTCTCCGATTCGTTAACCAGCGAAGACTTGACGTCTGCCAGGTCCCCCTCGGCCGATCCCTCCCCGGGACTTTTCTCCTCTTGCTCGCCCTCATCCTTAAACCGGATCAGCTCATCGTTTGCCCCTAACTCGTCCCCCCCACCGCTGTTTAATTGAGGCATGGCTGTTCTATCCCCTTCCAAGTGGCACAGCAGACCTGTAAAAGCTGAAGAACACCAAGCCCGCTACAGAACCAGCTAACTTTTCCCCTAATGCACGAGCCTTCTAAAAAACATAATGGGGGGGGTGGTTGCAAAGAAACTTTCTAGATATTAGTAACCAGGCCGGCGTACAATCACACCAGCCCCCCCTCTAAAAAAAAGTGTACTACACAAGCAGGGTCTCAGCCCCCCCACCCCAGTGCACAAGCAGCCTCTCCCCCCATTAGACTGCACAGCCTCCCTCCCCCCCACTACAATGCACAGCCAGCCTTCCCCCTCCTCCTCAGAGCAAACTTCCTGCAGCCTCCTAAGGAATGAGATGTTTTCTTTCCCTAACAGAATGTCTTTGTATGTTAGGAACTGCTCAGCATGGCAAACAAAAGGCTCACTCCTCAAAAAAAAAAAATCAGCAATCCAGACCCCCCCCGAACCCCAAAACTAGCAACAAGCTGAGCCCCTAAAAAAAAAAAATTAAAAAACTAAGACCCCCAGCTCTGTGCTGTGCCGCCTCCCTCTACAATCCAAAGGGACTGAAGTTCCTTGAAAGTTGCATAAGCAAAAAAAAAAAAAAATCACAGCTCCAGGAGAAGAAGAAGTGCAGAGATTTCCAGCTTCCTCCTGGCCAGCTCCAGTCTTCTTCTCAGGGTCTCCTGCGTCTTGGGCTTTTAGTAGACAGGAGGGAGGGGGAACTGCTTAACCCCCCCACCTTAGGCTTGTAGGATCTGGTGGAGAGATCTTGCTTCTTTCCCTGGGTAAACTATAATGAGGACCTGCAAGAGCAGGAACCCCAGCCAGAATACAGGGGAGGAGTCTGCACATGCAAACTGACACTTATTTAAAAAGAACTGCTCAATGGACAATTGAGGGAATGGGGCCAAGATTAACCCTTCTGCCTCTTGAGTGGGAGGGCAAAAGGGGGGGGGGGGGGTTGCAGAGTTTAACTCCCTTGCTGCCAATTGCAAATTCTCCAGCACCAGCCTGGTCGGTATGTGCAAAGTTTCCACATGCACGGTATGTTCCCAGCAATAGAGCGCGGAGCAGAGTCCAGGAATAATCTGCATTCTATTACAAGTGTTTATCTGGCCCTTGGAGGAATTTCATACGTCCCTGTTCTTTTGTATTTCTAGAAATTGTCAGATATAGCAATGATTTTTTATTTAAATTTTTTTTTTTTTTTTGGTGATGCTTTGCCCATAGTTAGGCCTAGTTTGCCCAGGAATAAATCAGTGTTTTTGCCTGGTTACTGGGTAAAATGTTATGCAAATTAGCACAGTATTACCCCCCTCAAAAAAATTTGATGAAAAATGGATTGTATTTTTTTCAGTCATCGTACAGTATCAGGTGAGTCGGCCATACACATAAGATAAGTATCGGCCATAACGCAGCCAATCAGTCATCCTTTGGATACGCACACGAAAGTCGTTTATGGTGATTTTCATGCGCATTTTGCGGCATGTGTTGTCTTGCGAATTGGCCCCGCATCTCATCCTGCAAAATCTGCACAGCACGAACAATTGACATGCTGCGGATTTCAAATTCCGCACCGCAAGTTAATTTCTGCACCGTGTACATGAGATTTTGGAAATATCTACTAGCTGGTACCCATTAATTTCAATTAGGGCTCATGCACACTACTGTATTTTCTTTCCATTTCTGTTCCGGAAGTTAGGACGTTTTCTTTTCGTGTTTTTCTTTTCGTGTTTTCATATGTGGAATCATTCATTTCAATGGGTCCTCAAAAAAAATGCAAATGACTCCGTGTGCATTGCGTTTCCATATTTTTTGTTCCGCAAAAAATAGAACATGTCCTAGTATTATTGACAAGGATAGGACTGTTCTATTAGGGGCCAGCTGTTCCGTTCCGCAAAATACGGAATGCACACGGATGTCATCCATATTTTTTGCGGATACGTGTTTTGTGGACCGCAAAATACATATGGTCGTGTGCATGAGCCCTGAGGCTGCAAAAGATTCAGACAGCACACAGTGTGATGTCCGCATCCGTAGTTCCGTTCCGCGGCCCCACAAAAAAGATAGAACATGTCCTATTGTTGTCCGCAGTTGACTACAGTTGTGTGGCTGTGGATTTTCCACATTAAAATCCATACAAAAAGTACTCTCCTAATACACCCTGTGTGCGTATAGCCTCAAATATGGCTGACAGATCTGGCAGGTACTTAAAAAACAAAGTGGTCTTGCGCAAACAGTCAGTCACTTTCGCCGTACACTTGATTTTCAGCCAGCCAAAGAAAAAAAAATCCAACCTGACACATCACATTTTTGTGATGAAAAATTTCTTCCCACATTTTCCTTTCTTCCCACATTTCTTCCCCTGCAGCACTGTTTTGCCTGTTTAAAAAAACACAGAACCATCATATCCATCATGGAGCCAGCATGTAGCACTATCCTTAGAAGGAGAACGGCTGGGGCCATCTACATGGCTTCTGTTTTAAGGATGCATATGGTTCCAAAGTACACCAGTCAGAATTTGCAGGGCCCATTTGTTTTTTTTCCCTAAGAGCTCATTCACACTTGTATATGAAAATACAGATGCACAATACGGATCTTTTCTTTTTTTTTTTTTTTTTTTGGTTGCATTTTTGATACTGCATTGTGTTTTTTTTGTTGTCTGTTTTCCATCTATATTTGTTCCATTTTTTTTTTCAAGGATTAAAGGGGTTGTTTGATTTTTTTCTAATGGAAGGGAAACTATCAGAATAACAAAAAAATGTTACTTACCGCTGGAGCCCCCTTCAGTCCTGCGCCTATTGGTGGCAGCGTGTTGTGTCTGTATATTGCACATGACTTCTGCAGCCAATCACAGGCCTCAGCAGTATACAGTCACTGCTGAGGTCAAGACTGCTGAGGTCACTGACTGGCTGCAGCAGTCACATTCAGTTTACTCGGATATTGCTGCTGCAGCCAGGAAAATGAAGGCCGACAGGGATCATGGAGCACCAGCGTTGGAACAGAAATTTTTTTTTGCTATTCTGATATCTTTCCTTCCTTTCGAAAAAATAAATAAAAAACGTCTTTAGGCCTTGTTCACACAAAGTCTTTGGCAGGCAGATTTTGGGGCAGACCTAATGCCAAAATGTTCCTAAAAGACAGATGATGAAAAAAGCAACGAACATCCACAAGTGAACTGGGCAAACATGCATTTGATTCAACCCATTGACGTCTATGGGCTAAAAACAGTACCCATACGGATCTGTTGTAACATGCTGAGCATTGAAAGGATGCCAAGCACGTAAAACACGGTACGCAGAAAACATATGTGTATAGAATCGTTTTAATGTATTGCCAATGGTTTTTCAATTTTAAAATATAAATATGGATTCATAATATGCGAGTGTAAATGAGCCCTAAAGATGCATCTGCCTGTTAGAGGCTACGGGAGGCTGACTGAATCATACTGGTTTGCATGCAGTAAAATAGTGCAAAACCATACCCACCCAAATGTCGACTGTTTTTTGGTCAGTAAAATTGATGGGATTTTCATCAATATCATGTTCTGTTACAAATGCATTGTAAATCTGGAGTAATTTTAGTAATAAATCTCCCGCACTGAGCGGCTGGCCACACAGCCATTGTCCGTGATGCAGCTGACTAACCTCTGTGGACGGTGGCCAGGGTTCTAAAGGCCTTTCACACCTAAGCATGTAATAGGACGAGCTTGGTGATAAATGTATGATCCCTGGCGCCCCACACCTGGAACCAGGGGCAGATTGGCCACAGACCTTACTTACAGGGAAATTTCCCGGTGGGCCAATGCCCAGGGGGCCGCCTGGGCCCTCCTCACAGCCAGCTAGTGGAAGTTTTGGGGATATATTTAGTGCTGCTGGCAGTATTTTGTGATGGACTGTGGTATTTTGCTCTTTAGGGGTGGTATAATGTGCCACAATATGGTATTGCCGGCCCTGCCTTTCATCAGTTTGGACCCAACTACAAAACGGGGCCACTTTCAGTATTTTTTCCAGGGCCCCTTTAAGTTCCCAGTCCGCCCATGCCTGGAACCCCACCAGTTGCTAGGATGGGGGTCCAGAGTCCCCGGTTACTACTTACTACATGCAGGGGTGGTCTTGGGCACCATGCATCCTATGCATTTGCTTAGGGCCCCCGACGTCCAAGGGGGCCCCCACGCTCCACTCTTGTGCCGGTGCCCAAGACCGCCCGCCCAGCTGTCACTTACTGCATTTGTCCGCCGCGGCCCGGCCTCACTGCGGCTGCGTGCACCGCACCCGCTCACTCTCAAGTCTGGAAGTGTAGCCGGAAGCTTGCGCAGAGAAGAGAGGCCGGTCCGCACAGCAGAACACAAACTCTGCAGCTGCGCGTCAGTGTCCCAGGCTCGAGCACGTGTCCCAGCCCAGCCAATAGAGAGTTGGGAGTCTGGGACACGCCATAGACTGTGGGCAACCTTCACACACCCACCTCCAAGGAGTGATTTATTGTTTAACAATGAGTTAATTGTTAATTGTTTGACAGTATTTTATTGTTAAAAAAGTCTTTGATGTGTGTGTGGTGGGCGTGCCATCAGAGGGCGTGTCATCAGGGGCGTGACGCGTCATTGGGGGGGAAGGGGGCCGGACATAACTTCACTTAGGGCCCCAGAAATGCCAAGACCGCCCCTGACTACATGAGTGCAGGGAGGAAAAGGTTGATTGGGGCGGCATTCAAAATGTTTCAGCCCTATAGACTTACAATGGAGAAGCAATGGTCAACCGCAAGTATACCCCAAGGCAGCAATTGTGATAAAATAATAAAAGATTTTATACTCCCTCACTTCACCCCCCTCTCCAGCGCCATCAATACAACCATGGCACATCTTCCTGGTACAGTGCTGCAGCCAATTACTGGCCAGAGATCACTGACCCCTGAGTGGCCTGAGGGGGCCCAAAGACCCTTGTGCCACATAAGAAGACACACAGAGTACTGAGGGAAGGGAGTACTGAGGATTATAGAGTTGCAAATACAATTTTTGACTATTTAATCACATATTAGGCTTCCTTTTTCTTTTTTTAATAAGTCATAGAACCTTTAAGAAGTGGTAAAGCTGTGCATGCTCATGAAATAAATGGCCTATTTTGACCATTTTGAACAACGATAGTTTAGAAATTCATGTAGCCAACAGCAGACAACCAAAAATCTGATCTGTCAAATTAGATTTTTTTACCCATTGTTTGAAAACACAAATGTCTGGCATGATCGGCCGAGTGCAGAGGATCAGTTGCCACTTTACGGAGGTCCAATGTGTTGGTTTTGGCTTTTAAGAACCTCCCCCAATTTAGTTTGGTATGTTGATGATAGGATCGTTCTGGCCCATACTTATCTTACGTGAATGGCTGGCTGAAGGGCCTATTAGACAGAGAGATTATCATGTGAATTTTTCCTCTGGATAGGTAATTATTATCAGAACAGATGGGGTCTGACACCGACCACCACCACCGATCAGTTGTTTTAGACTGCCCCAATGCTGGAGACTGTACAGAAGAAGACAGCGTCATACACCGTGTAGTGGCAGTGAGGGGGTACTGCAGCTCAGCTCCTATTCAAGTGAATAGGAGGACGGGCCTTCTGCTTCCGCTACATAAATTGTTAGTGTCTGGTGCCGTGCATTAGAAAAAAGCTGAACGCTGGGTATTCTGGGTGTTGGTCCCCCACAGATCTGATATTAACAATAGGTCATCAATATCTGTAGTTCGGCGACAGTTGATCAGGAAGGATTAAATATTTGTGTCTTTGACCAGTTTTATCTACAGATGGCCTTCCATTTTTTGGGTTTGTGGCATCTCTTTCCTCCATGATGTGCTCTAATTTCATTTTATACTTGGTTCAGAACCGCAAACTTGCCACATGAGACTCCTGGGGTGATTTTTTTGAAATAGACAATTGTATAAGTGATAATGTACATTCTGCTCACAGGCTGACTGGTCAAAGACCCTACAGGGAAATTTCCGGTGCCCAGGGGACTGCCCAAGCCCTCCTTATAGCTGCCGGTTACATACATAGCTATGTGATGCTCTCAGCCTTAATTAAGGGGGTTTTCCAGGCTTTTAATATTGATGACCTATCCTCAGGGTAGGTCTGGCACTGCATGCACCGTCTCCTCATACAGCTGCCCACCAATCCTCATGATAGGTCATCAATATTAAAAGCCCGGAGAACCCCTTTATTGCTAGGAGCATCAGGTACTTATGCACCTGGCTGGCAGAACAAAGTGCCCTACTGCATTCAAATGTACTGCCGGGGGTGGTAGTATTTTGTGCTGCACTGGAGTATTTGGTTCTGCTGGCTCCTCCTACTTGTGCCGCCCCACCTTCTGTCTTTTTGGGCCCACCTACAACATTGGGCCACTGTTAATTTTTTTTTCAGTTCCCAGTCTGCCCTTGATGCTGCTTGTGTTGATTGCTGCCAAAATTGATACTTACTGAACCATGAATGGCAGCTTTACCCACTGGGTTGTGATTTCCCAAGTACCAGAATTATGGACTGTGAGTCTGATAGGTCAGTAAAGCTCCATGCGAATCATCACTTTTACAACACCGTGCAAAGTTCTATTCACCATATAAAAGAGTGATAGAGTCATAAATCCACAAGGTCGTATGACTGCTTTATATCATCCTAAATGTCCATGACTGTAAACTACATGATTGTTACACAATCTTACCGACTGCCGCTAGGATTCCAACCTGCAGGACCTGTTAAGTATTGCCCCCATCTCACCTGGGAATGGCCCAAAAACTGTGCCCCTGTATATTGCACCAGTGCTGTTGGAAGGTATACGCATTCCACCTGAATTTTAAGGGTCATGCAGTACACATGTCTGAAGGAGCTGATGATCTCAAAAGTATGGCTGGTCATATATAGTCCATCATTAAAATGACTGCCTGATGGAGAAGAGAATCCCCCTACGAAACATGTTGCACAGATTTTATTTTATTGTTTTGTACTTTTATCTTCTTTGGATTTATAGTTTTTAATAAAACCTTAATTTTTGTAGTAGCATTCAATTTTTTATCCTTATTCTGTGGTATTACAAGTGGGATCGACTTAAAGGGGTTGTCCAGGCTTTTTAATATTGATGACCTATCCTGAGGAAAATCCTTTTTATTCTTTTTAAGGAGATTTCTGGTACCTCTTACCTGAGTAAAAGATTGTTTAGTGGAATTAAACATGGATGATCTGATTTCCCCGATGCCTAGTTGTATTTCAATATATGTAAGCTATGTCAGACACCTTAAAATAGTGATTTGTTGTAAAACAAATCGAAACCTCATTCAATCTCTTATGCATGAGAAATGGGAAGGAAATTCTGAGTAAGTGCAGTGACCCGCTGGTTCACTGCTCAAGGGTTAATGTTATGCTTATTACTAAAGCTGTTAAAATGTTTACTGTTATGATGATCGATCTAAAAAGGCTATGTATGGGTGAGGAAACAGTTAATTGGCAGTGCTTAGTAATGGTTGCCGGGTGGTCTGGTCCCATTTCCACTAGTTAGAGAGTCTGCTGGCGAATGTGCAAGAGAGAGGTTATGTCTAGAGCATGCTGCTGCCAAGCAGGCCAAGAAAGAACCCTTATCCAGGGAGTTAAAGCTGCCAGAAAAGCAACTTTGCTATGGAGCTATTTTGGAGGAAAAAGAGCAATGAATTATTGCAGAAGGTTGAGGACTAAGAGATGAAGAGTGTGGATGATAAAGACAGTAAAGGTAACACACACTTAAGGCTTTGGACTTTACTGCACATGGTTGGGGTTCATTTATGCTTCTAGTGCCCGCCACACTTCAATGGACTGGACATCTGATCTAGGACTGCAACTCACAGTTGGAAATTGCAGAAATATAAAGCAAGGATTGGCATGCCTTTGGTCAATTGGACGGATTGCATATTATGAGAGATTTAGAGGGGACCATCATATTGCCTATCCTCTATACAAAGCCTTTAAAAGTGGTGTGTCCTTTCTGCTGCATCTCAGGGGGTGAGTATTTTCTGCTGCAGTTCTTAACTTGTAACTGTCACAGTTTCTAACACAAGATAGGGCTGATGCCAGATGAAGAATTGAACTGAGCATGTACGACCACCTCAGTAGGCGGACAGAACAAGGGCAAGTGATACTATACAGATACCTTTTATTGAATAACTCAGTGACTATACAAAATGATTAATTACTTAAAATTACAAAATTATTCAGTTCAAGGTGCTGATTTTAAAAAAAAGTGAGGAATATTTTTCACCCCCTTAAAGTTTTTCTTTCTATGACTTTTATTTAAGACTGTATATAATAGCCAAGTAAGACATTTATGAAACCTGGTGTGCCAGTATTTTGGCATTAAAATATCGCGACACCTTCCACAAAATTTTGCGGTTTAACCTCTTTTTCACTTTCCATTTTGGAGTACAACAGTGGGTAAGGTTTTGGTGTAGATCATGTTTAAAGGGCTATTCCCATCTCAGACATCGATGGCATATCGCTAGGAGTTTTCTGTGTCCCAGTGAGTCCCACAAACCCACCGGTCACTTGGGAACCTGGTCATATGACATTCTTCTTCTAAAAATCCTGTTTTTGCCAACATCACATTTTGGCCTTGGATACGGACAAGAATGTCATCTCTGCAGCCTAGAATGAGGGAGGCGCTGTGTACAATGCCATAAATATTCCTCTCGCTGGAGAATGGGCAGATGAGGTGAACTCAGGAGTTTGCACATACTCCAGGGCCAACAACCCACAATGGAAGTGACATCCCGTCCATAGCTCAGGATGGAAACCTGGTAAAGGACATGACGTCAATTGAGGCTGGATTTTGAGAAGAAGAGCGTCACATTACCATGTTCTGGAGAGGCCGATCCACTTAACTTCAGGGTGGTAAGCATATTCCAAACTTTCTTCTACAGGAGATTATGTTTGCAGGGCCTGCAGGACTCAGAAAACCCCTTTAACTTTTTTTTTTAATCTGAATGACATTTTGTTTTTACTGATTCTTGGTGTCAATAATTGTATTTGACAACATCATTGCAGGATGGTCAGGCTTCACTGCAGCAGTCTGTTTTTTACTGCTATAGTGAGATCAGCACGCAGGGGCGTAGCTATAGGGGGTGCAGAGGTAGCAGTCGCTACTGGGTCTAGAAGCCTGAGGGGTCCAAAGACCCTTGTGCCGCATAAGAAGACACTGGTATTATAGAAAGTACATGCAGGTCAAGTTACATCTCTGGCTGGAGGGAAGGGTTAGGTCAAAAAATTAGCATGGGGGGCTGCTATTTCAATTTTTGCCTTGGGTAGCATGAAGGCTATGTGCTTCCCTGCCCCTGGCCACCAAGCACTGAGGGAAGGAATGCCCAAGCTGAACCCTTGCACCAAGGCCCATGAGCCTTTAGCTACGTCCCTATCACCACTGGTGTTCCATACTAATACAACCTCAATTCCAAAAAAGTTGGGGGGCTGTGTAAACAGTAAATAAATGTAAGTAAAAAATGCTATCATCTGCAAATCTCATAGACCCATATATTATTCACAGAAGATAATAGAACACGTTTTACCATTTCAAGAATATTACTCATTTAGAAGATGGCAGTGATAAATCAAAGTTTGGGCAGGGCCATGTCTACCATTGTGTAGGATCCCCTCTTCTTTTAACAAGAAGTAAGGGAAGGAATTGGTGGAGTTTTGGGAGAGAAATGTGGTCCTATTCATGTCTGATGTAGGATTCTAGCTGCTCAACAGTCCTGGGTCTGTTGGTTTCTGTTGGTGAAAGGTCTAGATGCATGCTGGCCAATTCAGAACCCAGACTCTTCTTCTGAGAAGCCATACTGTTGTGATGGATGTGGTTTAGCATTGTCCTGCTGAAATATGCAAGGCCTTTCCTAAAAGAGACGTTGTCAGCATTGATAGTGCCTTTCCAGATGTGTAAGCTGCCAACACCCTATGCACCAATGCAACCCTACACCATTGGAGATGCAGGGTTTTGAACTGTGCACTGATAACAAGCTGGACGGTCCCTCTCCTCTTCAGTACGCAGTATATGGCATCTGCGGTTTCCAAAAAGAATTTCAAATTTTGATTTATCTGACCACAGACCAGTTTTCCATTTTGCATCAGTTCATTTTAAATGAGCCCAGAGAAGATGGTGCTATTTGTGGCGCATATTGATATTTGGCTTCTTCTTTTTTGCATGATACAGCTTTAACTTGCATTTGTGGATTGCACAATTCAATTGTTCATGGACAATTATTTCTGGAAGTGTTCCTGAGACCATGCAGTCATTTCCAATACAGAATCATGCCTGTTTTAATGCGGTGCCCCCTGAGGGCACATGGATTTTTCAAAATTCTCTGAATATTTTAGTGATGTTATGTACTGTAGATGGTTGGATATTCAACGTCTTCAAACTTTTTAGATTCAGTTTTTCAAAGATTGGTGAACCTCTGCCCATCTTTGCTTCTGAGAGACGCTGACTCTCTTACATGCTCTTTTTATACCCAGTCATGTGACTTACGCTTCATGCACACAAATTTATGTTCGGTCCGCATCTGATCTGCATTTTCCGCAGATCGGATATGGACCCTTTGATTTCAGTGGGGTGGCAAAAGATGCAGACAGCACACAGTGCGCCGTCCTCATCCATGAGTCTGTTCTAAGGTCCTACAAATAAGGTAGGACATATAGAACATGTTCTATTCTTGCCCGTTTTGCGGCATGCACACGGCTGGGATATGTGTTTTGCAGATACGCGATTTGTGGAACATAAAACGGATACGGTCATGTGTATGAGGCCTTAGATGCAAATTGCTCCTCCAGCTGTTTTTTATTAGTACCACTTACTTTTCGTTGCCTGGCCCAACTTTTTTGAGATGCGTTTGCTGCCATCGAATTCTAAATGAGTTAATTTGTTTCATGAAATGGTAAAAGTGTCTCACCTTCAACATCTGATATGTTTTGTATGATCTAGTGTGAATCAAATATGGTTCTATGAGATTTGCATTATGGTACAAGTATAAAAGAGGGTCAGAAACCTCTGATGTAACTCTTCTTAACTCGCTCTTGCCTTTCCTCTCCCTGGTCTACTTTATTTTCTATCTCCTCCTCCCATTTTCACCCATTATTCTACCTCCCTAAAGCCGATCTCTATGGGAGGGGCCTCCCAGATCTGTCAGCGTCTTAGCCAAAGCTGGAAGGAAAGTGACAGAAAACAATGTTTCTTTCTTGGAAATCCCTGGAAAGGAGAAAAAAAAACCCACAAGAGCGCTCTGAGTGCAGACAATTAATCATTGGTTTACCAGCCCCCCTCAGTCCTTTCTCTGTTCATTGTGACGAGGCCACACATCTGTGCAGTCCTTTATGGGTTAAAATAATTGGGAGAGTGAGTAGAACCCCTGGGTAAGTTATTCACACTTACAACACTGCTCACCAGAAGTTTATACACAAAGGGAGGACACTTCTTCTGTAAAAAGGGAAACCAGGCCGCCCATTGCATTAGAAAACTGTGGGGCAAAAGTCATCACCCATTGCATTTTCTGCCAGCTGAAAAATTCCAACATGGCCAATTCTCTATTCTTGATAGACTGGTAGGGTTTACTGGTGACCATAAGTGTCAGGCCATGTTCACATGGTGTTTTGAGGTTCCCTTTGGAGACCTAGTCAGCATTTGCCTCAAGGATATCTTGGCATGTGGCACTATTACTTGCTTACGTAGGAGAGAACCTGGGTGGAACCTAAACAGATGCCCTTATAACTCAATGGACTTTATTGGGCACCATCATACAATGGTCTGCATTTCCCCCAAGGATATCTCAGTGTGTGGCACTATAGTTTTCTTACTTTCTAGAGAACCTTTATGGAACCCATTATAACTCTATGGCTGTGATGGCTATCCTCCGGCACTCCAGCTTTGGTAAAACTATGACTCCCAAGATGTACACTTGCTTGGCTGTTCTCAGAACTCCATAGAAATAAATGGAGCATGCTGGGAGTCATAGTTTTACCACAGCTGGAGTGCCGGAGGTTAGTCATCACTGCTCTATGGGGTCCATTGGGCACTGTCATACAACAGATCCTTCTTACTGATGTGGCTTCCATATGTCATACATTTTAGATGGTGTGTTTGGCCAATGAGTATTCCTACCACAGACATGTATGCTCAACTTAGCGGGGAGGAGGAAATTCACTGCCTGACACAAAGGATTGGGCATTTTGAAATCAATCTTCCTTCGGGGGATCTTTGGGACATCATCACAGACATTGTCAGGCTCTCCTAACATTTATCTGATGTGTAACCAAGTTTATATTGTTGGCAGAGCTCACTAGTTTCCCTAAGCTGAACCCTTCTGTGTACGGTGTGACAAATATTTAAGGCTTTTAGGCATTTCTGTGTCATTGTTCATCTGTACATTTCTGTTGGTGAGTGGGTCACTTCCTGCATTCCTCATTTCCAGGGGCGGACTGGAAACTTAAAGGGGACCTGGAAAAAATACTAAAAGTGGCCCCATTTTGTAGTTGGGTCCAAATTGATGGAAGGCAGGGTCAGCAATACCATATTGTGGCACATTATACCGCCCCAACAGAGCCCAATATCACAGTCCATCACAAAACATCCCCCAAAACTTCCACTGGCCAGCAATGAGGAGAGTTCTGGAGGCCCCCTGGGCATCGGCCCACCGGGAATTTTCCCTGTAAGGTCTATGGCCAATCCACCCCTGCTCATCTCCAGTGTGTGTGCTGGAAGTAGCAGAAGTTGAGAGATCCCAAAGTAAGGCTACAAACAGGAAAAAAAACGAACCAGTACATGGTAGACACCAACAGCACCCAACGTCCATTGGTTCTCCATTACCATTTCCGCATGTACCAGTATTTTGTCCTGCCTTTTTGCCGAAGCCTATGACGAAGACTCCTAACAGAACCTCCAACGCAAATGTGAACACAGGCTAAACTTGACCATACACATCCTGATTTTTTTCTCTGTTAAACTGCCCAATCTTGTCATTAACAGGAGGGGCATGGATTCCAGCGTTACCCTACCCACATGTGCCTTTTATAACATCTGATCTCACTGACTTTGGATATGAAGATAGTTCACAACCAGCAGTCCATTGACATCTTAAGGTGGGCATACATGTGAGATGATTGTCAACCAAAACTGGCAATTTTGGTAAGACCATCCAGCCATCTAATGGTTATAATGGTGTCCAGTCTCTCCCTCAACTGCAGCTGTCATAGGAAAGAAAAGATGGGCAGAGTAAATTTCAACAATCTTGCTCCTTCTCTCAAATGAGGACACAAACACAAGTCAAGCTTGTACATGTGTGGGGAGTCAGGAGGAATGGTTCATTCACATGACCGTATCCATTTTTGCGGGCCGCAAGATACCAGCCATGTGCCTTCTGCATTTTGCAGAACGAACATCCTCCTCCATGATAGAAATGACTATTCTTGTCTGCAAATACAGGCAAGAATAGGACATGTTTTATCTTTTTTTGCCACAGAAAGGACATTCTGATGCAGACAGCACACCCCCATCTTAGTGGGCATCATGTATTAACGCAAAAAAGGGACCAAACATTCCCACCTGAAAGAGTCCATCCTAAGCATACAACAGATGTATAACATTTTCAACACAGGGAACATAATATGGGCAGAGACATTTTTTTTTCGTAAAGCGGGTACTGCCACCCCCTACATGGTGACCACTTTCTCCCTGATCTGGAAGTTAGTTGGGCATTTTAATGGTTAAAGGGATTATCCAACCCCTATAATGCACCCCCCTCCCAATGCCCAGGCACCTCACGTAGATTACACTTAGCCTGATTCCCACACGGCCGCCACTGCAATTCCTCGTCACGCCGATGAAAACATACTGGGGGGAAGGGGATCAGCCAATAGCAGGGCACGTGGCGGACGAGCCTCCCTAGCATCGCGATTGACGCTAGCGAGGCTCGTCACCGTCGCGGCCTGACATTGGCTGCCCCCCCATCACCGGGTGCTTTGGTGCACACGACGGGGAGATGCAGCGGCGGCGGCCAACTGGTAACGCTCATCTGGATCTTCACAGCAAACTACTAGTAATTCATTCATAACTTACAGCAGGAATAATAAAGGAATGACACATCATAGAGTCATAAGAATAGATGCTGCAGAATTTTTATGACAAAGGGGATAGTAGTTGCTAAAACAGACACGTCAGGAGGACAGACCCTCTTTATAAAGTTCAATCCAACGTATTATTGACAGACCACATTGTGCATGATTATTATTATTTATTATTAAAGCACCATTCATTCCATAGCCCTGTACATATGAAAAGGGGTGCACATACATGATACAGACAATTGCACTAAGCATGAACAAGACGAGTTACAGACTGGTACAGAAGGAGAGAGGTCCCTCCCCGTGTGGGCTTACAATCTACAGAATGGGCCCTATAGATCTGTTTATGTTCTGGGAGCTCTTCCTCTGCATATGGCAAAGATATTTGATGGACGAGATGTGAACAGAGCTTAAAGGTGGCCCTACACCTTAGACAGCTGCTCCTCATGACCCCCGTACACATGGGGCTATATAACAAGTATTAATGTGATCGATCATCTCATGGCCTTATGTTTTTCCTTTTCGTTGCGCTTATTATTTGTGTCCTTAACTGATACCGTCCTATGATGTGTATCCACTAAAATCATGGATATTCCACGTCATCATCCAGGCCACAAATGGCTATAAGATTTGCATATGTATAGTATATGCTATAAAAGACAGAGCTGTCTCCTATACTCTTCTATCACCAACACATGAAGTCTTAGCACAATATTAGCACAAGTTTAATCAACTCCTTAAATGAATTAACACGTTTCTAATTAATGCCTCACGCATTCCTGTTTGCTGAGACAATGGCTGCACACAGTGGAAACAGACGCTTTTGTGACATTTTATTGCCTATCGTGTTACCAGTGATTAGTTCCTTATGAACTGGTGGCTGCATCTTCCGTATTGGTTTCCTTCACCCATGAATGTAGTTTGTTCTATGGAATTATATAAATAAAGTTTATAGGACAACATACAGGACAGCGGGTCCCGCAAACCTACCTTAATGAAGCAGAGCACACCTTTAGAAGAAAGTTTGTAATATACTTACCATCCTGAGACAAAAACTTTGAGACGAAAAAGTAACGTTGGAATGGGATGAAGTTTTCTATGTGTGAATGTAATGATAGATGATAAGTGATTACAATATTAGGGAGAAAGGAGAAGTTTAGTAAGGAAAACTGTACAATGGAAAGGAGGCTCTAGTTCCTTGTTGGGCCACCTCTAGCCGGGATACCAGATGAGATATGGTTGGGCTTGAAGGCATACAGGTTCCTCAGATTTTGCCGCTGGGCCTTTAGATCCTGCACACATGCAGGTTGCCTAGGCTGGCATCCAAGCTGGTTCCATAAATGGTCAATTGCCAATAAATCTGGTGACCGGGCAGGCGAAGGAAGTGTGGTAACCTGGTGGAGACATTCCTGGGAAACCTTTGCTGTGTGGGGGCGATTATTATCCCGCTGAAATATACCAGTTGGAGGCCCTGCCATGAGAGACGACACATGTGGCCGCAGGATATACTGTACATATCACTGAGCTGTTAGTTTCCCTCGTATCAATACTAGGGGTGACTGATTGATTGTTGTATGTGATGGCTCTCCAGATCATCAGACCAGCAGCTGGAGCAATGTGTCACTCCACAGCAAGGGCAGAACTAAAGTCCTCACCATGAGGCCTCCACACTATAAACTGACTATTGTCAGATCCCAAACAGAACCTGGATTCTTCACTAAAGATAATACACTTACAGTCCATTGCAGTTCAGGTTTCTTGTTCACTATATTATTGCAAACGAAGACATCGATGGCTGTCTGTCAATGGCAGGACACATAATGGGCACTGTGATACCAAATTTCCTTCTGCTTAGCGCCGGGAAATGGCCCAGGCAGAGACAAGGGTGTAATGAAGGTGCCACCTGAGTCTGGATGGTGAACAACATAACTGTGCAAGCTGCTCTTGCTTGTTGGTGGATTAAACAACCCTGTCTGGGCTGTCCAGAGCCTGCCCGCTGTGTGTGGGTGCCCTCACTTAACTACTGCTCTCAACACCTCCTAACAGCTAGGTCAAAATGGCATAGAAGGCAGGCAATTGGGTAAAATGACCATCCTGCTTCTGTCAGCCCAATGATAAACCCCCTCTCTAAGTCTGTTAACGGGGCAGAATCTTTTTGAGTGTGTCATATAGGCATGTCTAGCGGTCAATCATGTCTTTCCAAGAGGCATCCTACCCAAAAGTAACCTCTGTGAGTCTATTTATAGGGCAACGGGGAACCACTTATATGATTTCTTGTGTCAAGATCCAGTGTCTAATCTGATCACACCTGTAATCTTTTACATATTACACAGCCCAATGTGGCAGATGATTGTTGGCAGGGAAGCGTTCCCTCCCGGCAATCACCTGCTCGCTAGCAGAGGAGACCACTGCTATTACATGCAGCGATCTCCTCCGCAGCATGAGGAGGAGCGATTGCTATGACATTGTTAGTCCCCATGTTGTATAGTGGTTTGCCGGCAGAAGATCGTTATTAGACACCACGATCTGCCACCTGCAAATGATAATTTTTTAACATGTCAAAAGATTTGTATTGCCCGATGATCGAGCGTGTTAATTGGACAATCGGCAGCAGTATTTCACTGCCAGATGATCGCTAACGAGCGTTCATGTCAACACTTGTTAGCGATCTGTCAAAAAATAAGCAGGTGTAATACAGGCTTACGACATAACTGCATGCCAAGTTTTGCAGAATTCAGACATTTTTATCTGGGTGCGTTATTTTTTTTGAGTCAATTAGTGTATTACAAACTTTCTTCTACAGGCAAGTTATTTCTGATCAAGGTTGGCTTTGCTGAGTTCCGTAAAACCCCTTTAAGGCGTATCTGTCATCCATTTAACGTACATGTTGGGAGAAAAAAAGGATATAAAAGTGTAGTACACCACACTTTTCCATCCTGCAGAATACAGTAAAAGAAATGTATATGTTAACTCATACTTTTTTTTACAATAGAACTCTATGGTGACAGATGCCATTGTATGGTATCCATCAGAGGCATCTGTTTAACATGTCCGTTTTTTGTATACGTTAAACGGATGGCAAAAACGTGATGTGAACCCAGCCTAAACTTTGTAAGTTAGTAGATAATCCTCAAGATCATTTAAGATTAGAATGATTGAGTTGAATAAGCATTATTTATTTTGTCCTGGAGAATCAAATTAGTCATTGTCTGGACAACATAATGTTTCATATACATGACCATATTACAGCTCCATGAAGGCTTCTATACACCACCAATAGTTTCCAGGGGGCGGACTGGGAACTTAAAGTGGCCCTGGAAAAAATACTAAAAGTGACCCCAGAAAAAATACTAAAAGTGGCCCTGTTTTGTAGTCAGGTCCAAATTGATGGAAGGCAGGGTCAGCAATACCATATTGTGGTACATTATACCACCCAACAGAGCCAAATACTCCATCACAAAATACTGCCAGCAGCTCAAAATACATCCCCAAAAACTTCCACTAGCCGGCCGTGAGGAAGGCCCAGGGGCCCCCTGGGCATCGGCCCACTGGGAAACTTCCCTGTAAGGTCTATGGCCAATCCGCCCCTGATAGTTTCCATCTAATCTCTCCCAATTCCACCATATACACACAAGCTTGGTTTGGGCAGACTTCATATGTGTTTTTTTTAATCTATAAAAAGGAGAACACATTGGCCAGAACAGTCTATCACCTGCGCAGAACAAAAAGATCAGGTGTTGAAATTCAACAGACCATGTAAGAGGAGAGTCAGGAGCTCCCTTTGCACATTAGATTGTTGGCTGGTCCTGAAAAAATGGTGGGTTCAGTTTACATTAATCTAATGGGGCCTTTAGGGTCAAAGTTGTATGAAGCAATAATACATCTCACGAAGAAGTGTGTTGGGCCACAAACAACTAGAGATGTGCAAGGTTTTTTCTTCTTGCACAGGGCAAGAAATTGTATGCTCCATCAGATGACGTATTATGCAGAATAATTTGGTAATTCAGTACTATGCAGGCACAGCATACTGTGGCTTGTAGAGTGTTTACAGCTATGACGTATGAAGCCAAAGGTAGTCCGAGTGTATGAGCTCAACTGGTTGATGATCTTCCACTTTGCCATAGACATGCTATAGCTGTCAGCCATCAGCTATGTCATCAGCCATAAACATGTATGCTCGGCTCAATAGGGAGCGAATTATAAGTAGCTGATTACTTCGAGTAGAATAAAGGGTAAATTGAAACTCAACAAGCCAGATCCTTCTTACCCGGAACATCTGCCATTGGAGGACATTCAGGAGACCCTTTAAATTGTCAATAGATCCTGTCAAAATCTGATATGTATGGCTTTATAGATTTTGTGACTTGCACAGTGTAAGTGTGGTCATACTTCGTTTTTTTTTCCCGATCTTAGAATCTTAGAAGGTCACCTTGATGGGCTTTGGGAACAGCCACTATTGACCTTATCTCTTATTTCTGGGCATGTAAGTTATTGGAACCTATGAATGTACTGCACCAATGTAACCTATTAACATTCCACAATAACATGCTAGATACTGAAATCTGGAAAAACCCTTCCAGGAGCCCAGTGGGCACCATCAGACATTTCTGGTCAACCGATCTTCTCTTAGACAATCTGAATACGACATCTAGAATTTTTTAACTCAATCATACTTTCATTAGAATTTACATTCACCATCTATGGGTGGAAATTGACAAACATTTGATTAGTCATTTCTGGTCAACTGATCTTCTCTTAGACAATCCGAATACGACATCTAGAATTTTCAAACAAGACCAGAATTTCATTAGAATTTCCAGCCACCATCTAATGTCTATGGGTGGAAATTGATAAAAATTTGCTGGACTTTAATTTTACATTTTAATTATTTTATTATTCCACCTACCATTGATTAAAATTAGTAGAAGATATGTGCAATGCAGCATATCTTGAGCTATGTCCCGCTGTACAAACTTTACTCATCGTTACCACTATCTGGAAGTACAATGCATGCAATGGATATGTGTATGCTTTCGCCGTCGTCCCTGGTGGGCTTCTTGTCCAACCCCCCACCCATGGTCTTAATCCACCTTTCCAGCTCTACCTCCCTGCATTCATAGTCTTGAGCTTCTGCTGGGAAAAAAACGTGTTTTGTTTAGTGTATAATTAACTATTCTCTGGCTAATGCGTTGTTTAACGAGGTGCAAGGACAGCTAATTGTTCTCATTGTGTGCGGCAGTTATGAAGCTACCAGTGATAAAGAGCCTTTTCTTTTAACCCTTCCCACACCGCAGTCACATAGACTGAAGAGAAAACATGACTTACTTGCTCTATGTTTTAATTAGCAACTTAAGTGATATGATAATAGCCTCCAAATTCTTCTAAATACATTTAGGCCCAAAGTTGAATACTTCTGCAGTCATTGATGGTTTGATGTCCTGAATCCAGACCATGGGACCAACCATTTAACAAATTTCCTAGTTCAGATCAGTTTGTTAAACAACTTATTTCACTTCCGAAAATTTTATTTTGAGGGATAAACCAGTTTATAAGAGAAGAATGGAGATGATTTTTTAAAGAACCTTAAGAAAAAATGTCCTCACTGAGGTGTACATTTTAGATATTTGATCTTTAGATCTTTAGAGGTTGTCCAGTTTTCATGAACTCTAATAGGGGACTCAAAGTTAAAGGGTTTGTTCCATAATCAATGCTTCTCACCTATCCACAGGTGTGCTCAATGAACAGACAGTGCACTTGCGCAACCACCACTCCATTCAAACTGGCAATACTGGACCCCTGTTCTTTTGATTGGTGGGGGTCCTAGTGGTTGGAGGCACCTATGGGATAACCCGATTAATAAAGGGGTCTTGTGTTCACTATCTTTACCTCATGGCCAGAGTGGAAAGTGGTCATAAACATTATCTCTCGCTCTGGAGGACCTGTCCTGTTATGTATTACATCATCAACCTATTGATTTGAATGGACGCTATGTAATGCTTAATTTCCCCTGTGGTGGCGCTGCAGGAAAAGGGAACACTCACTGCCTGGGTTCCCAACCGATTACAACTGATTGCTGGAGGTTGCTGTAGGAGGATACTTTTGGATCAGTCTTTTCTAACAAACATGAGCCCCTTTAAGGAGTATTTTCCTAAGATCCCTAAAAAAATCCAATCATAAAGTTGTTTATTCTAATCAGCATTTTTTTTAGGAATCCTGTACAGAGAAAATCCGCATACACAGACCTAGTACAATGGTAAACAGAGTCCCTACGGTTCTGTACTATGGAGCTACTTTATGGTCCCATAGAATTGTATGGGTTTTATATTATAGATAAGTACTACAGTACATGGATCTGAGTACATGAACCCTTAGGCTAAATGCACACAATCAGGATTGCGTGCGGATTTTCTGTGTGGATTTGCGTGCAGAAAATCCGCACCGTAGGTCATGTACATTGTATTCTATGAGAATTTGAAATTCTCATGCACACAATGCTGATTTTTTTCTGAGCAGTTTTTCACCTACAGTGTGGATTTTAAAATCCGCAGCATGTCAGTTTCTTTTATTTTTCCTGTCCGGATTTTCTCCATTCACTTTAATGGGGAGAGGAAAATCCGCATGTGGAAAATCCATACCAAATCCACAACAATTGATGCGGATTGACCGCACAGATTTCCCTGCGAACACCTGCAGATTGTTCGCACATAAATCCGGAACGTGTGCATTTACCCTTAGGCCTTTTGCATGCTGCAAAGCCCTTAGGCCTGTTTCACATTTGTGGTAAACAGATCCTTAAATTCCTAGTGCTAGAGCGCGCTGTGGAGATAACGTCCAGCCCCATTCACTATAATGGGGATCGGCGGAGATCCGGCCGCAATCGGGCATATTTGCCAGGTAGCGGCCAAATCTCCGCTGGTCCCCATTATAGGGCTGGATGGCATCTCAGTAGCGCCCGATATTCACAGACCTGGCCTTACAGTCCATGTTGCGGAGATACTCTCCCCTAGAAGCAGTCTTTCTATAGCTTTGTCACATGGCATATGATGGAGTATACCACATTTTTATTTTAGCAGCTTTTCTGATTGGACATCAGCATCTCTCTCAAAGGTTCCTTTTATTCAATTGATCAAAAAATGTCCAAAAAACCTGCAACATTTTGGCTACATCCTAGCCTTTTTCAAGATATGATGTAGCCGAAGCGTTGTGTTTTTTATATTTTTGGATCAATTACTTAAAAGGAATCCTTGAGGGAGATGCTGACATCTAGTGATGTTTGAATGTGGATCCATTGGTGGGACAGTCTGGTGCATTCTTGATGGGTAACTATGCGGGACGTTGGAGCTGCTGTTAAATAATTTTTGAGATTTTCTGACAGATTCACTCAAATGCAGTATAAAAGCATAAAACAGTAAACTGTCTATAAAATATATCTGTTTTTCTGTTTTGAAGAAACCTGAGTGAAAACCAATATGGCTGCCCACCATAACCTAGCAGTATGCCCCCATTGTCTGAGATGGGAATAACCCTTTAATCACGGATCCATCCTATATATCATTCTATTTTTCTACATTTTTTAATTTTTTTCCAAGATTACGAGAAAACTTTTGGTGGTGCGGAGGTAAAGAACTCTAGTTAGGATATAGTAGCATATACTGCTGATTTTCTACAAAGAGTATCAAGAGCCATAGTTCACTGTGCTCAGAGCTGACATCAGCAGCGTAGACAGAGGAGCACACCCCCCATTTCTGCGCCCTATTTTACTGCAAGCACTGCACATCTCATTAACAGTTGTTACGGTGATGTGGGCCTAAAACAAATAAGTGTATGCTTGTAACAATGGTAATCCACAGGGTAATCCTGGCCGTAGTCCTATTCAATGGTAAGAGCCCTGGGGGTTCCCTTCCTGCTGCATACCATCCACTAATGAGTATGGACGAATAAATAAAAAGCAATGATTTTTAGAATTTCTCATATGTAATGTCATATGGATGACGGTATCTGGTATCAATAGATCATATTTCAACCTGTTAACCCTTTCCCTCCTATAAAGTCAATTACAACCCCCTGTGGCAAGCTCCTTTCTAATGCGTTTTTGCTCTTTCCATGCCTAATTCACATTCTAAACATCCCCTCCCCAGCAATTACCACATCACCCTCCTGTTGGGCCAAACAGAAAATTATTAGTCTGAAAGGCCCGTTCATTAAGGTGATTCTGTTTGGGGAGAATTCATTAACTTTGCCTGCGATTCCCCAGCCTTCTCTTATACGTTTTTCATAGGAGGGAAGAGAAAACATGGCGTCCATTCACAATCTACATAGTATTTTGGAATAAAATTTTAAAAACCTCGTCTAGATGTAAAAAATAAAAAGGTAATCAATTTTTTGTACCTTTTTTTTTTTTCTCAGAAAGCTGGGTTGTAACAAATATGGTGGATACTACGAATGAAGTCTACCTAGTTTATGCGGGGTTGTATCATATCATTGCTTAACTAGGTATTAGAAGGGTTCTCCAGGATTTATCAATTGATGGATATAGGTGTGGGTCCCAGCGGTGGGACCCGTACCTATAAGACAATGGCGGCATATCCTAGCGATATGCCCCCATTGTCCATCATGAGACAACCCCTTTAGGAATGCTACAGGAAGCACCTGTAAGGATGTTACACATTAGCGTACAAATTTATAAGATGCGTACGCATTAGCGTACAGATTAGAAGATGCGTACGCTACTACTCGAAAATTGCTCCCGAGTACGCTCGCTCATCTCTAGATATGCTCCCATTGTTTGATAGGTGCGGGTCCCACCTCTTCTAGAAGGAATAACAGAGGGACGGCACAACATAGTGTTGTATGAAAACATGCTCCAGATTAGTTACCAAAACAGACATGTCAGGAGAGGTGACAGCTCCTCTTTGAAGGTCTTGCAGAATCGGTGTAAGCCCACAGGGTCAGGGGGGCCTAGCTGCGATTGCTCTCTATGCCCCCGCTCACATCCAAAGTATCAGCGTTGTACCAGGACGGCTACGACCTTGATAAAAGTTAGTCAATCACCGTTGTCAAATCCCATCGGGTGCTGAAGAGTTAAATGCCACCTGTGTGACCCTATGACGAGAGGCGCAGGACAATGCTCTCAGCTCCAGTATGTGCTGGCACTGCTGAGTGTGTAAACAGTGAAGTTACTATCCTCTGACTTCACCTCCTCTCCAGCCGGGCACAGGGTGTACCTGGATCTACCACTGCCCTCCGCCGTCTGCATTATACAACTACTCCTCCTCTCCATCCAGAGATGACTACTCTGAATGGTACTCTGACTGGGTGCCAATGTTTGTCAGTCTCTGTTTCCTTAAGACTGCAGATTACTTTCCCTAAGTGAGTGGCCAGGTTTATATTGTATTATGTATATTTTGTACGCTCCTCATGTATCATCAGTTTGAAGAATACAAATTTCAAAAATGATCGCTCAGTACGGTCAATGATTGTTGCAGGTGATGATCAACTGTGAAAAAGAGAGTCCACTTAGGATGCAGACTGCTGTAATGTTATGCAGCTGCCTTTCCTTAAAGGGGTTGGCCCGTCTCAGACATTGATGGCATATCGGTAGGATATGCCATTATTGTCAGATAGGTGCAGGTCTCACCCCTATCTGCAAAATGAGGCCCCTGAAGTAAAAGAAAGCACACTGCGAAGAGCGGGTCCTACATGTGGGACCTGCACCAGACATTAAAGGCACATCCGAGAGAAGCCAGGCAGCGCTTCCTACTGAGAACACAAGCGGGCATGTGTATAGGGGATCGGGTGTGATAGGGGTGAGACATAGTAGCATGTTTTATGTGTGTGCCAGTACAAAAAGTGCCCCCACCACCCCCGTGTGCCAGTACCTAAAATGCCTGTTGCTGTGTACCAGTACAAAAAAATGCCCTCTCCTGTGTGCCAGTACAAAAAATACCCCCTTGTGTGTGCCAGTACAAAAAATACCCCCTCGTAGTGCCCCCAGTAGAGCCAATGTCCCCATAGTGCTCCCCATAATGTGTGCCAGTACAAAATTATGTCCCCTAATGTGTGCCAGTACAAAATGCCCCTATTTAGTGCCACTAGTAGAAACAATGCCCCCATAGTGCTCATCTCTACCGCCCCCATTGTGGCTTAACAGCATGGTGCCAAATAAAAAACAATAACAGCAGATACTTACCTCCATGCGGCTGTCAGCGATGTGATACAGGCCTCTTCTGGCCTGTTTCCTGAGCTATATGCTGCCCAGCTCAGGTGGCGCGGTGATGATTACGTCATTGTGCCACCTTCTGCTCCCCTGCCCTGCCGTAACATCTAACTGTATCACCATCCTGAGGACGGCAAAACATAATTGGCGGTGCACCACTGGCAAGTTGCGACCGCTGCAATCCCTATAGTTACGTCTATGGGTTCACCACTTTTCAATGTTTACTGATATGATAGCTGTGTGTTTTGAATCTCAAAAAGGGATACATAGGAAGGAGATAGTACTGGAAGTCTTGGTTGGTTGCCAGGAGATGGGCTGGCCCCACCCCCTGGTTTGCTGAGCAGGCCTGGAGGATGTATGAGCATATGTGAGATGCTCATAACTAGGCCTAGTCCAGGGAACCTTCATCCTTGAAACTGAAAGCTGCCAGAGAGCAACTGAATTCAGAGAGAACAGACATTTGCAGTTAGGTTGTGCTTAAACTGTGCTTGCATCTGTACTACAACCTCCATCATCTACTCAGTAAAGAGAGACTTTATTTATTTGAACTAAACAGGCCTGGTCTTTAACTCCACCACCTATCCACAGACTCCATACATCTACTCTCCTGCCTTGCACCCATCTACCTAACATCAAGGGCACCCCAGCCACCACCAGATAGGAGCCCCCCAAAAGTTCAGGGTGTGCCCCGAGGAAAGAAAGGGTGTTCCCTTCCTTCACTGCACGACCCCAGGGAGCCCTACTCCCTTCCCACCCAGTCTTGTTGCACATGCATTCTCTGCCAAGCTGAGTGTGCATGTGTAATCAAGAATCTAGAAAGACAGCTATCTAATGTGTGGGGCCAGCCTAAGGTCTCATGCACACGAACGTATGTATATTGCGGTCCGCAAAAACGGATCCGCAAAAAAAAAATACGGATGACATCCGTGTGCATTCCGTATTTTGTGGAACAGAATAGCTATCTCCTAATAGAACAGTTCTATCCTTGTCCGTAATGCGGACAATAATAGGACATGTTCAATTTTTGTGGAACGGAAATACGGACATACGGAAACGGAAAGCACATGGAGTACCTTCCGTTTTTTTTGCGGAGCCATTGAAATAAATGGTTCCACATACGGTCCGCAAAAAAAACGTAACAAAGACGGAAAGAAAATTTGTTTGTTCGTGTGCATGAGCCCTAAAAGGCCGATCCTTTCATGGAGCACCACAGGGCACTTTATTCAGACACCATCTTATCCGTACATGTGGCTGAGCCTGATATTACTGCTTAGCCCCATTCGCTGTTCCTGGAACAGCAATGAATGGTGTGCGGTGTATACTGGCCAAGCCAAATGTGCGTGTTTAGGCAGGAGTCATGAGGAATAGCTGTCTACACATAAGTAGGATCTTTATACCCCCTAGTGACGGCTTTTCTGTGTATTTGTTGGGGATAGGGGCCCTCGGTAATGGCTGACCGGTTGCCCACAGGACAGTCGCACGTCTGGTAAGATAAGTTGGAGATGTTTGAGTACGGGGAGCTTCATGTACAGTTGTCTCCTTTTCTTCCTGTTGCTCTTTTTGTGTGGAGTGTGAAAAGCTGCCCGTCCAGGGTGCCAAGTCCTCCGGCGTATTACAGGGATGATGCCCTCATGTCATCACACATCCTGCCAGCTGTCTGCTAAATACCTGCCTCTGTGCCAACCTTCTCCTTGTAAAAAACAGCGTGCCTGTAAACAGAGCAGTCTTCCTTGATGCTGAGGACACAGAACACTTCCAGCCCTAGGACAAGACACAGATGAACTACAAGGCATTGAGTGAAATAACATTATTGGGATTAGTAGAAAGACAGCGCTTTACTATTCTTATTGTTAGATGGGATTTTTAGCTTAAAATTCCAAATGGAAAAACCATACTAAAAAAAATATCCACTGCAGAAGAAAGTGGGTGTCAACACCAGAATACCTTACTGGTATGTGACTGGAGTTGTCACCCACAAGTCTGAAGATATTGGGATGGATACAAGGCAAATAAGGGCTCATGCACACGACCATATGTATTTTGCGGTCCACAAAACACTGTTCTGCAAAAAAATGGATGACATCCGTGTGATGTCCGTGTTACATCCGTTTTTTTGTGTGGATCCATTGTACCAAGGCCTGTCCTTGTCTGCAAAATGGACAAAATAGGACATGTTCTATTTTTTAGTGGAACGGATATGCGGAAATACGGATACGGAATACACATGGAGTAATTTACATACTTTTGCGGCCCCATTGAAATGAATGGTTACGCGTATGGGCCGCAAAAGAAAATGGAACGGACACAGAAAAAAAATACGTTTGTGTGCATGAGCCCTAATTTAGATAGATAGATAGATAGATAGATAGATAGATAGATAGATAGATAGATAGATATGAGATAGATAGATAGATAGATAGATAGATATGAGATAGATAGATAGATAGATAGATACATATGAGATAGATAGATAGATAGATATGAGATAGATAGATAGATAGATAGATAGATACATAGATAGATAGATAGATATGAGATAGATAGATAGATAGATAGATAGATAAATATAGAATCCTGATAATCACAGGACATTTGCTAGAACTATAAACAATTAGAAGAATAATACGGCAGCATCTAGTCTGGGTCCAGGTTCTTCTAGTATCCGTGCTTCCTTGTATTTACTATATTTACGTCTTTTTGTTGTATTACAGGGAAGTGTTCTTTACTACCCCGAGCACACCAGTTCTTCTAGCCAGACTGTTAGTCTAGCTGGGGGAGTATCTCACCTGTATAAACAGTTCTCACCTTTTACAGCCTCTACACTGAGTGATAATGTGGTATGTGATAATCGCCTGCTTTAATGGAATAGGAAAATAAGAAAATCCCTAAGAAATGCAGTCGTCATGCAGTCTAAATAACGAAAATGCCAGTTTATGTGTCACTACTAAAGCCCAGGAAGAAGGCAGACACTGTCAGGCTGTAAAGTGACCAGCAGAACGGCTTTCTAATGAGCCGGACGGTCACGGTGTACTAGATCAGTATACAGTATGTGAACTAGATCAGTATACAGTACCTGTCACCTATAAAAAATTATAGGCTGATCCATTCATTATTCCCAGGATAACAAGTCTATGTGGACACTGATGAAGTAGTATACTTAAAATAAAACATAAGGCAAATGTCTCACGTTCAGCTACTGTTATTTAGCTCAAAATAAATAATTCACTTAAAGGGGTTATCCAACCCCTATAATGTCCTCCCTAATGCTCGGGTCCCTCATAAAGGTTATACTTACCCCGCTCCCTGGCACCCGCGTTGCTCCTGATGCCTGCCCGGCATCTCCCCGTTACACGGATCAAAATATCCAGTGAGGGGGGGTGATTTGGCTGAGTCGTCAGCCAATAGCAGGTGGCGATGGGGATGAGCCTTCTTAGCATCGTGGGAGATGCAGCACTGGTCGTGCAGGTATCAGGAGCAGTGCAGGGTAAGTCTAACCTATCTGAGGGGCTCAGGCATAAGGGGGGGGGCATTATATGGTTTGAATAACCCCTTTAAAGCAAGAATTTACCTTCACAACCAATTTAAATGCATCTATAATGCAAATAATTTTAATTATAGGTTGTTTTGTATCTACGACTGCTATGTAGACATATGTGTCTCCATGGTAACAGACTACAAACAAATCCTGTGTAGACAGATCCTGCAGTTATACCAATTTTCCATCTACTTTTTTTAACTATCTATCTATCTATCTATCTATCTATCTATCTATCTATCTATCTACTTTTTATTGACATACATGTGGTAGGCCAGCAAGAACTAGGGGACAGATGGATGACGGCAGGATCAGACTACACAGGGTTTACTTGTAGTCTGTTACCATGGAGACAAACAGTCTTCTTTGGATCTCTAGACACAAAACAATAGGAGACTTTTTATGAAAGACTCTTTGCAAAGTTGCTCAATTTATCATTTTAGATGCATTTTGACGCATTTAAAAAATCAGTTACCAGGGTGGAACTTTTTTAAATCTATTATTGTATTTTTTGTCAGCAGCCCCTTTAAATTTTGATCCCACGAAGATCAAAATGTGCCCCCATTATGGTGCAAGGGTTTGTCACCCAGGAAAAAAAGGACCTTAAAGTGGCCTTGGAAAAAAACAAACCTAGTGGCCCCATGTTATAGGTGGGTCCAAATTGAGAGAAGATGGCAGGGACAACACATGTAGGCAGGGAAGAGAAATAGCCAGGGCCAGCAATAGTGTAATGCAGAACAAAATACTGCTGCTGTATCATCCTCCTGAACAGGCTCAGACTGGCCCACAGGGGTACAGGGGAATCCCCCGGTGGGCCCCTAGTCTCCCACCCCCTGCACAAATGGCACATAATATAGTAGACTTACTGCACTACATACATATATTCAATGTACAGCACCTCATCCAGTCTGTGTACATATAGAAATCTTGTTAGATTATTTATTATATTTGAATGTATCCATACAGTGGACCCCCTAAATAAATTTTACTGGTGGGCCCTAGGTACCCCAGTCCAACACTGCTCCTGAGGGTGGCAATACGGTAGAATTCAGGATGGACCTTCTGTCGCTGGCCAGGTGCATAAGTACCTAATGCTCCTACAGTAATTAATACTGGGAGCATCAGATCGTTATGTACATGGCTGGTGGCCATGAGGAGGCCTTGGGTGGCCTCCTGGGAATCGGCCCATTGGGAGATTTCCCACAAAAATATATCTTCTATCATGGTGTAGAGGCACATCAAAGCATGGTGGGGTGCTGGGAGCAGCGACCTTAGAAGCCATAGAAGTTGATGTGTTTGAGATGCCCAGTAAGAGAGATTTAGGAAGACCTTAAATGACCAAATGGTAGTCTGTTGTGGTCCTCATGTGCTAAGATTTGGACCCTCACAAGGGAATGGCAAATTCCTATGGTGCAACTGTCTTTGCTAGGATAATGGTCAGACATGAGCGCTCTCGTATGCCGAGCTTCGCATATTGTTGAATGTTGAATATGCACAACTGTGTCATATTTCATAACAGGCGCTAAACCCAGGATGAGCCTTTAAATAGACAGTGACAGGATCTTGCTGCTCATGTTCGATGCTTGTACTTGGAAATTCACAGTATGAGTGTCATGTGCCTCTTATAGCTCAAGCCCATGACTCCTTGAGGTGCACATGTCTTCCTTGTGTTACAGAAGAAGTTCAGACACTCATTCAGAGAGCAGAACACTCTCAATGTCTCAATCGAGCACAAGAGTTCAGAGGCCATTACTAACCTTTTACACTCTATATACATATCCTTATGGAAGAGGGAAGGATCATGTTCATCATGTGACATTAATATTTTTTTTCCAAAATACAAAAAGAAATCCCAGTAGCCGTTGAGTTGTCAAGCTGTTAAAAAAATCTGCTGCTTTCTGCTTATATTGGTTGGTTTAAAAGCATGGGTGGACTGGAAATTTAAAGTGGCCCTGGAAATAAATAAAAGTGGCCCCATGTTATAGGCAGGTTCAAATTTAAAAAAGATGGGACCAATATAAGTAGGTAGGGCGAGCAAGACTGTAATGCAGCAAAAAATACTGCCCCAGCAGAACCAAATTCACAGTGCAGCACCAAATACTTCCACCCCTGCTGCAGCATTTACCGCCCTGAGGAAGGCAATATAGTTGAACATAAGTACCAGATGCTAGCAAGCATTATTAATGCTGAGAAAATCATAACGCTATACCACTGACAGGAGGACATGAGGTGGGCTTGGGCGGCTCCCTGGTCATCGGCCCACAGGGAAATTTCCCTGTAGGGTCTATGGCCAATCCACCCCTTGTGTAAAAGTTTTCATCCAGCTTTTCCAGACTAATTTATAGAAAATCTGCCCAGGTAAGCAGCAATAATTTGACCTAAAAGGGAAAAAAGTAGATATAGCTAAATGTATATGAAGTAACTTGTTGTGCTTGTATACACCAAATGGGTGACACCACCAGATCTCATGTTCTTCTGGAGGTTGAGCATTGTCACTCCCAAGTGAAAGGTCTACTGACAGGGGCGGACTGGGAACTTAAAGTGGCCCTGGAAAAAATACTTAGAGTGGCCCCGTTTTTTAGTCAGGTCCAAACTGATGAAAGCCAGGGCCAGCAAAACCATATTGTGGCCCATTATACCATCCCAACAGAGCCAAATACCACAGTCCATCACAAAATACTGCCAGCAGCACAAAATACATCCCCAAAAACTTCCACTGGCCGGCTGTGAGGGCCCAGGTGGCCCCCTGGGCATCAGCCCACCAGGAAATTTCCCTGTAAGGTCTATGGCCAATCTGCTCTGGCTCCCGATTATGTATGTGTCACCAGCTTCCAGAAAGTGGACAACCAGAAGCAGCTTTGGATTGTTTTTTATTGGTAAGGTTTTAGAGGGCATTAAGGGGCTGGGGCTAGAACTAGAATGAGATGTTCTGTGTTCTTTTGTCGAAGTTTACTTGATCTTTTACATCTTATCAAGACAGAAGATACATTGGTTGGGGGTTCATGAACGGGGAACTCCACAGATACCAAGAACGACAGGGCCTGCAGAACTTGAGCATGATATCTAGTGGCCTTTTCATCAAAGATGTCCATGTCTTTGAGCTATCTTGGCCACAATGGACACCCCCAAATTGAAAGCTGTTGCCCTTATAATTGGTGGGTCTGATTGTATATTATGATATGTCAAAAGATAGATAAAAGTGGAAGCAGAAAGAGTCACGAAACAAATGTGGGTAATGGTCAGATACATGTCCTCTGAAACAGGATTGTGCATTCATTTTGCCTTTGGCAAAACCACGCTACAAAAGCTCAGCATGGGGGACATTCATGGATTGTCCTTTCACAACCAGGCAGAATCTAGTGCTGAAGGTTAGGCTACTTCCACACTAGCGTTAGTACGGATCCGGCGGGTGAAGGGACCCGCCGGATCCGTACTGAGTAATACAACCTTGTGGATCCGTAATTCCGGATCCGGTTGTATTAGCTTTTAAACGGATCCGGAATAACCTCTATTGAAAGTCAATGGAGGACGGATCCATTTACAAGTGTGTCCACACCAAACGGATCCGTCCCCATTGACTTGCATTGGGGGTCATTCCGGATCCGGCTTGGTGTGGATGCCTGGACCGGAGAGAAAACCGCAGCATGCTGCGGTTTGTTCTCCGGTCTGAAGACGGAACGGAATGCTTTCAGGAGCATTCTGTTGTCTTCAGTTCAGTTTTGTCCCCATTGACAATGAATGGGGACAAAACTGAAGCGTTTTATTCCGGTATTGAGCCCCTATGACGGAACTCAATACCGGAATTCCATAACGCTAGTGTGAAAGTAGCCTTATTTATCTTCTGTAGTGTCATAATGCAGCTGACATATCGCTCACCTGAGTGGTATAACATCCTAACCACATTATAAAGTGGTAATGAGGTGTCAGAGAAGCCCTCTCTCTGGTGTAATCTCACCATGATCACAGGAGGAAGACCATCCCAAGCACACACGCTTCATCACAATCAATAATCACACTGTTTGTGCAGATCAGCAGCCTATTGTAAACCTTTTATCACCATGAACAGGTTACAGACATTATTAGCCAACTGTCTGACTCTGCAGGACGCCTCTTAATAAGGATGTCTCAATTACAATTCACATTCTCATTCCATCCCTAAAGGCCGGGGCTGCACAGCAGACACTGAGGTGAAGACATGGGCGAGAAGCTTTGGTTTAAAATTGTAGATGGGTATGGCCTTAAACTCAATCAAGACTGTTGAACAAGGGACCCTAAAGCAAAAATCAACATGGGACCTGCTGCTGTTGCTGGCTGATGGCATCACATGGGGCTTGAGGCTTCCTACTTTCGCCTTGGGTTTTCCCATTTCTAGGGTAGTTCCTCTTCGCTTATTTGCTATTATAGCGGATGTAGATCTCTGTGCCGGAGCTGGGTCCTTTTCTTCTCATTCGCCTAATAGCAACTTCATAAGCTGTTTCTATAGCATAAACGCCACTTTTTTGCTAACTTTTTAGACCATGTCCAACAAAAGTGTGGCTTTGCTGGGAAGGGGTGTGTGACCTAAAATGTGGCTCAGTGTGCCAAAATTTGGCGCATTTTTGAAGTAAAATTATGGCAACTTATGTGCGGTGTAAACTTAGACTAGACAGTTTTTAGCGCGCGGATACAATTTTGTGTTGCACGGATGGAACTTTTGGTGCACTGACAAAATTCCAGCATAAATCTGGTGCAGGATTCATGACACTCCAAATTTAGAAAGGTCTGTGCGCCAGAATAGTAAATTTGTCTGACATTAAGTCTTCATGCACACAGCCGTTGCCATTGAATGGGTCCGCCTTCTGGAAGGTAGGTGCGGAACGGAGGCACGGAACCTGGTTTCTGTCCGTGCCTCCACACCGCAAAAAAAGTAGTGCGGACTATCAGATGCGGATCGCAGGCCCCATTCAAGTGAATAGGACCACGTCCGCATGCAGCGTCTCTATGGTCGGTGCCCGTGCATTGTGGTACGCAATTTGTGGTCCGCAGCATGGGCCTGTCCGGCACACGTTCATGCACATGAGGCCTTAGACACCATTAGTAAATCCGCTCCACTGTGTACAGTGTGTAGGTGAACAGCACAAAATGTCCCATTTCTTAGCCATGCTCAAGATTCTATGGAAGGAATTTATGAAGACCAGTGTTTTTCATGCCAGTCTTAATAAATGTATAAAAAGCTGGCGTATCATGCGCCAAATTTATTAAGAGGGGTACAACTCTTGGTGCTTTTACTCCATCAAGAAACTCAACTGAAACTGTAAAATAATGTTCTGTATATTATCTGAGGATAATGTGGAGTCAAATATCTCAGGGATCTCTAAAGGGTTACGACAATTGATTAATATCATAAGATTAGATTTCCATGACATGTCTGTCGCCAAGTTGCTTTCCTCCGTTGTTTCATTCCAATCCAGATTTCAACTGAACACTAGGATCATGTAAGTAGACTGGCTCCACAGGATACTCTGCCTAATACATACAGTATTTGCCATCATGTAAAAATTGCTTTCAGTCAGATTGTAGACTGAATATTATTTCTATATAAACCCAACTTATACTAGCCACATCACCATAACAGGGGTTAGAGTGCCCCCATAAAAACTGACGCATGATCAGGGGCGTAGCAATAGGGGAAGCAGGGGAAGCAGCTGCTTTGGGGCCCAGACCCACAAGGGGCCCCCTCAGGAGGGAGACTAAAAGATTTGATTGTCAGGCCCCCCTCAACAGTATTATGCAATGACATTATATACAGTGACACTATAGAAAGCGGATGGAGCGGCTGTCAGGCCTTGTCTGGGAGAGCTCAATCTTGACTAGCCACAAGAGTGAGGGTTGCATGTGAGTTCGGGGTTGCGAGGACGTTTCTGGGGGGGCCCCATTCAAAAATTTGCTGTGGGGCCCAGTTAGTTGTAGTTACGCCACTGCGCATGATCAGGCATGTTCCAGTATGTGACATGCAATCGCATACTTCCCAAGTGTCCCTCTTTTGGAGGGACAGTCCCTTTTTTTTGACCCAAGTCTCTCTGTCCTTCTTTGATCCCTAAATGTCCCTCTTTTTGACCTGGGGAATTAATGCATAAATGTGCAATAATAAATTTACTAAATTGCTCCTTACTAAAGTGTTTGTATGGTTTCTACCTGTATATTAGACCAGAACGTCATTATTTGGTGCAATTTGTACCTTAAAATATCTATAATCTGATGATTTATGAGCTAATATTTATATGGACATTGAAACGCAAGAAAAAAATTGCTGCAGGGGCTCCAGTAATTATGCTTTGGGTGGACTTAGAGGGGTGGCCTAGAATGAAAAAATCTGCCGTGATGTGCACCGCACACATTGTCCCTCTTTGCAATTTTCAAAAGTTGGGAGGTATGTGATCGGCTATCTACTAGTAAGTGATGTGATCGGTTATGTAAGTGACATGTAATCAGATATATACCAGGAAGTGACATGTGATTGGCTATGTTCCAGGAAGTGACATGTGATCAGCTATGTACCAAGAAGTGAAATGTGATTGGCTATGTACTAGGAAGTGACATGTGATTGGGTATGTTCCAGGAAGTGACATGTGATTGGTTATGTTCCAGGAAGTGACATGTGATTGGTTATGTACCAGGAAGTGACATGTGATCAGCTATGTTCCAGGAAGTGACATGTGATCAGCTATGTACCAGGAAGTGACATGTGATCAGCTATGTTCCAGGAAGTGACATGTGATCAGCTATGTACCAGGAAGTGACATGTGATCAGCTATGTTCCAGGAAGTGACATGTGATTGGTTATGTTCCAGGAAGTGACATGTGATTGGTTATGTTCGAGGAAGTGACATGTGATCAGCTATGTACCAGGAAGTGACATGTGATCAGCTATGTTCCAGGAAGTGACATGTGATCAGCTATGTACCAGGAAGTGACATGTGATCAGCTATGTACCAGGAAGTGACATGTGATCAGCTATGTACCAGGAAGTGAAATGTGATTGGCTATGTACTAGGAAGTGATGTGATCGGCTATGTACCAGGAAGTGAAATGTGATTGGCTATGTACTAGGAAGTGATGTGATCGGCTATGTACCAGGAAGTGAAATGTGATTGGCTATGTACTAGGAAGTGATGTGATCGGCTTTGTACCAGGAAGTGACGTGATCGGCAAATAAGCAGCCACTTGCATGTTACTTTATCAGGAAAAAGCAGTGCCACCATAGTTGCCAATAGTCCTGAATTTGCAAGGATTGTCCCTAATTTTCAAACGCAGTCCTAGCAGATTTGGTTTATCAGGGCCAAAATAGACAGGGTTTATGTTAGCACTACTCATAAATAGGTGGTCCCAGGTGGTTTGGGGTGTTCCCAGGGGGGAAATTATCAGTTACAGTATTGGTAAGTGTGCAACCACCAGAAGCAGTGATTCAGTGACTGTCCCTATCAAACAGACTTTAAGGGTGCCTGCACACGAAGCAGATTATGTGTGTTTTTTCCATGCAGATGTTTTTGCAGAAAAAAAAGACAGAGTAATGCAGTATCAGCAAATGTATGAGATTTAGACACATTTTTTTTCTTAGATCCGGAAATTGACCTGCTGTGTGGATTTTGAAATCTGCAGCATGTCAATTGATATAGTCGCACCCGTAATGACCCATACAATAAAATGATCGCATTATTTATCCCATACAGCAAACTGCGTAAAAAATGTAAAAAAATGCCCAAACTGCCTTCTTTTCTACCCCCAAACAAACATGCAATAAAAGGTAATAAAAAAAGGTTGTGTGTAGCCCAAGAATGGAAACCAATGACAAATGAAAAACTCAGCCCGCAGAAAATAAGCTCTCGCAAAGCTCTATGGAAGAAAAAATAAAAATGTTCTGGCTCTTTGGATGCACACAAAATGCACTTTCTCCCCATCATTCTGCACTTAATACCCCATGATGAAAAAGTGAAAACAGAATGTTAGAAATCTTTGCAAATTTAAGGAAGGAAAAATGTAAATCTTGCATTGACATAAGTATTCACACCATTTACTTAGGACTTAGGTGAAGCACCTTTGGCAGTGATTACAGCCTCCAGTCTTCTTGGGTGTGATACCACAAGGTTTGCACACCTGGATTTGGGGATTTTCTGCCATTCTTCTCAGATCCTCTCAAGCTCTGTCAGGTTGGATGAGGACCACTGGTGAACAACCATTTTCAGGTTTCTCCAGAGATGTTTGATTAGGTTCTGGCTGGGACACTCCTGTGTTGTCTTGGCTATGTGCTTAGGGTCATTGTTTTGTTTTTATGGTAAACCTTCAGCCCAGTCTGAGGGCCGGAGCACTCTAGATCAGGTTTTTATTAGGAATATGTCTTTATACTTTGCTTTGCTTCAGCTTTCCCTCAACCGTAACCAGTCTACCTGTCCCGGCTGATGAAAAACACCCCCACAGCATGATGTTGTCACCACCATGCTTCACTGTAGGGATGATATTGGGCAGTGCCTGATTTCCTGCAGACATGATGCCTTAGAATTGAGGCCAAAAAGTTCAATCTTGGTTTCATCAGCCTTTAGGTGATTTTTTGCAAACTCCAGGCAGCTTTCATTTGTCTTTTGTAAAAAAGAGGCTTCTCTTTGGTCACATTGCCATAAAGCCCAGATTGGGGGAATGATGCAGTTATAGTTAACCTTCTAAAAGTTTTTCCCATCAAGACACAGGATCTTTGGAGCTCAGCCAGATTGACCATTGGGTTCTTTTTCACCTCTCTTACTAAGGCCCTTCACCCCCAATTACTTAGTTTGGAGGGAGGACCAGCTCTAGAAAGAGCCCCTCCCCTCCCCCTCTCCCCCCATTGTTGAGGGATCACTTTAATGCGATCCATCTAAGATTTTCCATTAATAAGTATGTTCACAGTGTCTGTGTAACAAGAATGTGACCACTGTGGCCAAACGTTTTCCAACCATTGGACATCACTCTAGACAGCACAGTCAAGCGAGCAGTCCAGTCATGTGGGAACAATCCAAAATCCGCACTACATAATTAAAAGTTTAGTATTTTGTTATTTGATGATTGCAGAAACAAAAAAAAAAAATTTTATCCTGGAAAATGCCTTTAAATCTGATTTATTGTCAACGAATAGCATGAACTTGTGCACAAAATCCAGAATTACATATTCCGCTTTGTATTTCAGAATGTGTGGTTTGGGATCACAAAGTCAGAGATGAAAGAAGGAACTTGATATTCCAGGTACAGACACAGGGAAAAATAGCTAAATAATAGTGAGGGCTTCAAACACCCCCCTCCATGATACACAGTGTCACAGTGGCTCACACGCTCATGAATTTATCATTAAAGCGGCAGGCAGATGGAAGGATTGGGGAGCCGAGCATCACAGGGTCCCACAGGCCGCATGAAATATTCCGATTGAACTGGTCCAAGAGCCAGAGAATGTGCTCTGCCTTCTGATTCCTGAGCCACCGCCTCCGCCGTGCATGACATGACAACTGGTGGCGGTGGAGTGGTTAATGGAAATGATCCATTCATGAGCCAGAATCCCAGGGATTAACTCTTTCCACCCTGCAACCAGATCGTTAGCACAATTAGCTGGATACTCAGTAGAATGGTAATGGCATGTAACAGGCCGACAGTTCCCAGGTTAGATCTTCGGGGAGCGTCGGGCATTTGCATAATCACATAAATATACATTTATAAATTACCCACCCTCCCCTATTATCACAGAAGAGGTGAACAGGACATGGAGACACAGAAAATACACCCAGAGGGCAGGCTGTACTCTGTCACGGCCTAATCCTAACACCTCTAGACACATCTTGAACTCATTAGTCAGAACTGGCACCCGCTGAGACGGGAGGTGGGAATCCTGCTCATGGATAGCATTACCTTTCACCATAAAGTAGAAAATCCGAACCGTGAGATTCACTTGGTGGAGATAGGCCACAAAAAAGAACATATCTCCAGGCCATTTTCTCCATGGAATCACTAATATCTCTACTCAGGAATAACATGTAGGGACATGCACTCTGCTTCATATCAATAAATCCAGCGTTTATAGAACTACAATCCCCAGCAGACCCCTACCAACGGCGGAATTCAATACCGCACGTAAACACGTCTCTGTGAAAAATCAATACAATCAAAAATATAAAAAAATAATCTGAGCAAGAGAGTTAAAAGAAGAAATCCAGGCAGAGGCCTCCATAGACTGCAGGTATAGATGCGGCTCTGCTTCTGTATGATGGGTGTGTTTTACGGTAAAATGCTTATCTAACCTTTTTTCTTAAAAGGGTTGTCAGGCCAGTAAAAAAAAAAATGGAAAAAGGGACAAAACTCCATAAAAAAAATTAATTTAATTTGCGATATCTCAACGATCCCCCACCAATCCCATTGTGACACTTTCTGGGGCTCCACTGGTCTCTTCTTCTGGTTTCCTCTTGACACACAGGAAACGACTACTCAGCCAATCACTAGCCGCAACAGTGACACGCCTCAGGCAGTGATTGGCTGAGTGGTCATTTCCTCTGTGTCAAAAGGGACCAAAAGGAAAAAACCAGTTGAGCCCCAGAAAGCATCAGAACGGGAGCAGTGGGGGATCGGTGATGTGATTATTGATTTTTTTTTTTTTTATGTCATTGTAATCTATTTTATATGGCACCTTTAGAATATATTCATACACATTAGTTATATACGAAATTACTGTAAATGAATATCATATTGTGGGATGTTTCTGCAGCATGTACATAAACTTTTTTTTTTTTGCAAAACCCTCTGAGAAAAATGGAAGAGTTCCAACAAATCTGCCATTTTGGGGTTTTATGGGAGGGTTGTCTGTTTTTTTTATATAGATGACCAATCCTCAGGATAGGTCATCAATATCAGATTGGCGGGGGGAAGACCGTCGGCACCCCACCAATCTGCTGTTTGAAGAGAACGTCGCTGTCTTCTCTTCACTGTTTACCTATAGTCAAGGACAGCCTGAAGTCAGGGCAGGCAGAGTACGAGCAATATGATAAACGGTGGTCTGAGGCCAGGGCAGGTAGTGAAAGGTCAATACAGAGGTCAGGCACAGGTCATGTCCAGGGTTGCCAACTAGAATTTTTCTTTTTTCTGGACAACTTATCCCAAAATCACGGACGGACATTTTTTATGGACAAATGGGAAAACCATAATGAGTGATAAAGATTAAAAGTAATATGTCTATAGCCCAGCATACTGATAAGAACTTATTACCAGCATTTACTGTGAGCTGTAAAATTATGATACCACCAAAATAATCTAGTCAAGTACCACCAGCCTCAAAAAAAAATCAGACACATCTATTTTTTTCACAGACAGAGGAAAAAATTTGCCTATTTTTACGGACTGTCCAGAAATTTCTGGATGGTTGGCCACCCTGGTCATGTCAGGCAGCAGAGGGTCAGAAACCGGAAAATAGCAGAATTCGGTATATAGGCAGACAAACGAATACGCACATTTGCAAGGAGCTAGAAAGCTAGACAGCCTATTTCTCAGGCACCTTTCCACCTTAAGGCCCCATTCACACGACCGTATGTATTCCGTGATCCGTATAAAAACGGAACGGAAGACGTACACAAAGTCTTCCGTAGTGTTCCACAATTTTGCGGACCCATTGACTTTAATGAGGCTACGGGCATCGGCCCACCGAGAAATTTCTCTCTAAGGTCTATGGCCAATCCGCCCCTGCTTACCAACCCACCATACACATGCATGCAACAAGCATGCATATGTTTTGAACGGGGAGATGGGAGGAAGCTTCTTCCAGACTCCTGTGGTGGAGACTTATGTCTCTGAGAACAAAATGATCAGGCATGTTGAAATCCAATCTACAGTTGGGGGAAAGTCAGGAGGCCGACATCAGGGGCGGACTGGGAACTTAAAGTGGCCCTGGAGAAAATACTAAAAGTGGCCTCCGTTTTGTAGTCGGGTCCAAATTGATGGAAGGCAGGGCCAGCAATACCATATTGTGGCACATTATACCACCCCAACAGAGCCAAATACCACCGTACATCACAATATACTGCCAGCGGGGCAAAATACATCCCCAAAAACATCCATTGGCGGCTGTGAGGAGGGGTCAGGTGGCCCCCTGGGCATCGGCCCACCGGGAAATTTCCCTGTAAGGTCTATGGCCAATCCGCCCCTGGCTGACATACAATGGTCAGCTGATCCTACTGATATGGGTGGGTTCAGCCAGTAAACCTCTAATGTACATGGCCAGTTTAATGCTTATTTGATTGATGATTATCTCTCTCTCCACTCGTAAACACGCATAAATTCATTCCAATAGGATGAGGGAATAAGCCACCATCAGACACCTCTGGCCAAAACTTAATCCCTGGGAGAACAATGGAATGGACACGTTAACATGAAACACGACTGATCATTGCTTCTCCCAACATCTGCTGAACTGCCTCGATACATATCAGATTGTTGGATGATTCCTCCAAAACTGAAACGTTTTGTTGACTATTATCTCATGTGCATGGCCGGCTTAAGGGACACGAGGATAACCGCTCTGCTTTGATAGAAAACAGTTACCAAAAACAGTGGAGGAGCTACAGGGAGATGACTTGGATTAGCTGAAGGATAACTTGACATTTATGGTTGAATAAGTTTCATTGCAAAACTATGGAAATTGTACAGTAACACACATGCTAAAAATCGTATATCAGACATAACAACTTCCTATTGCATCCGCTGGAACTGTGCATGCAGTAATACAATTATTAAATTATGTGAATATGTAAACCGACTAACAAAGAACATGGGGCGAAGACAGGAGGGGTAGAAGTTGAGGAATAAACAAGGACAGAAGAGGGGGTCGGAAAGGGGGGGGGGGGTAATCATTTTCTTGTTTGGCTCCAAATATGCCATGTTTTTTAAAAAACAACTTTGTTCCAATCCTAGGTTCTTTGCCTCTCAGATAAGTCTACCATTTCCCTCACATAGGGGGATCACCGTAGTTTGGTAAGATCAAACCTGGACCTAAAACCTCTACTCTCTGGTAGCATGGTCAACAGGGCATTTAAATGTTCATCTTGTCTGACAATAGCACAAGTTAAAGGGGTTCTCCAGTTTCATAATAAATTTTTATTTACTGCATACAGTACTCTAAACACTGCATATATTTACCCCTTATATCTGTTTTTTTTTCATGTCAGCACTCTCATTCCCTGTTCTCAGCATTGCTGCATCCAGGCAGGATGTTGACATGGAGAACTTCCTGTTTTTATCAGCTTCCTGTTGGGTTTTCTAACCAAACCCAGCATGCTTTGCTCTGTAATAATTCAAAGGGCCTGCTACCTCCTAACAGGTTTGGACTGGCCCACAGGGAAGCAGGTGAATATCCTGGTCAGCCCCAGGCGAGAGACTCCAGGTGTGAGGGTGGGGAGGTCTGAAAGTACAGGGATTGAAACTGTGTAAGATGAGAAATGATCTGAGACAGGGGGACCACAGAATATATGTAAATTGATATTTGTGAATTTTGTAACCACACTCCCCTGGACATGCCTCTTGGGAAGAAAGCTAGTGGGCAAAATGAATTTCCTTGAATTGTGGTACCCTTGCTCCTGAAAGTTCTAGTAGATTAGATCTCAGATTGTTAAAGATCTGAGTAAATGGAACTGGGAATGAGGTTAAAGCTAGGATCCCCATTGGTAAAAAGAGTGAGGCTAACCATCTAGGTCTGTCCATGGTATTAATTCACACTGTCATATGAGCACCCATTATTTCTCTCTCTATTTGATTCTAAACCCATTCTTTGGTTTCTCCATGGTGGAGAGAGTTCAAAATGAATGAAAATGCAATTCTTGAAGTCCTAATCTACCAAGTTCCTTAAGGTATAACCATATTTGGGGGTAGACTCTGCCCATCCAAAATCAATATGATGAACGTAAATGCTTTCAAGTGTTGTAAAAAAAAATACTATAAAATATAAAAATAAAATGTCACCAGGCTGATAGACAAGCTATTAGTGGAGTAAAATTAAATTTGTACAGTCTGTCATGGTTCATAGTGATACTTGATACCAGCTATATTATATTCCCTTGGGCCTACTGGAAACAGAAGGAAAATTTGAAGTGATCTATGACATGTCATTGGAATTGAAATATTCAGTACCTCCAAATTATGAAGATATATTTTGAAGTTGCTGAGGTCCCCAAAGGTCTGGAACACCTTCAGAATATTGAAGGGTCTGATGTTTTAGTTAGAGAAAAATATAAGAATGTGATCCATGTGCTGTAGATGGCAATCTTATACTTGGCAACCCTCACATCCCCTATGGCATGTTAGCCCTTAGTGCCTTTGCCAGTCACTCCACTTTACACCATGTAAAGCCATCAAAAAACTATGTCTCCTGTCATTCATCTATTAATTAACATGTCGGCCTAAAAGTTTTATGACCTGTTTCTACCTCCACAGCTTGCTAAGTTTCATGTCGGTGTACTTATCCACTGCTCCATCACTTATAGCATGTCCTCTTCTTCTCATAGGTACTAGAAGTTCCAAAAAAATGTATGTGATTTACAGCTACATAAATATGCCCATACCAGGATGAATGAAAAGCTCTATAATAACAAAGAATCTGAAGGAAGACCTAATAATAGTACTAATGAAATAGCTCCTTTATCTCAGAAGGTCACTTGGATCACTACAGAGAATATCATTTAATGTGTTGGAAATACCAGACATAATGAACAAAATATGCAGAAAATGGGATATTAAAAATAGCACAAGGCCAAGTGGTAGCCATGGGGTGATGGGTCTGTAACCAGCCGAGTCTACATCTGCCCAGAGTTATTATGTTCTCCCAGGGGCGTAGCTAAAGGCTCATGGGCCCTGGTGCAAGAGTTCAGCTTGGGCCCCCCTTCCTTCAGTGCTATGTGTTTTCCTTATTGAGGCACAAGGTTCTTTGGGCCCCCTAAGGCTCCTGGGCCCGGTAGCGATTGCTACCTCTGCACCCCCTATAGCTATGCCCCTGTGTTCTCCCTATAGCCAAATCAGTTGGTATAAGGGACATAACATGACATACAAATTTGTTAAAGAATACAGACCCCATTAACGTATTATGTTTTTTTTTTGTTGGGGTGCTGGTATACCCACGAAGGAGGGATAGGAGCACTATGGGGGCATTTACTTGGGGGCATTATATAGGGGTATTTTATGATGGCACATTATGGGGGCACTATGGAGATATTAGCTCAACTGGGGGCACTAAGAGGGGGTGTTTTTTGTACTGGCACACATTATAGGGGTATTTTTGTACTGGCACACATAAGGGGGCATTTTTTGTGCTGTCACATAATTAGAGTTATTACTACTGGGGAGCTTTATGGTGGGCTTTATTACTACTGGGAGACTATGGGGAACATACTTACTAGAATGAGGTCTGATGGGGCACAATACGCTGATATGAGGTCTGATGGGGGCACAATACGCTGATATGAGGTCTGATGGGGGCACAGTAGGGTGATGTGAGGTCTGATGGGGGCACAATACGCTGATCTGAGGTCTGATGGGGGCACAGTAGGGTGATGTGAGGTCTGATTAGGGCACAATACACTGATCTGAGGTCTGATGGGGGCACAATACGCTGATCTGAGGTCTGATGGGGGCACAATACGCTGATCTGAGGTCTGATGGAGGCACAATACGCTGATCTGAGGTCTGATGGGGGCACAGTAGGGTGATGTGAGGACTGATGGGGGCACATTCTGCTGATCTGAGGTCTGATGGGGGTACAATACGCTGATCTGAGGTCTGATGGGGCACAATACGCTGATCTGAGGTCTGATGGGGCACAGTAGGCTGATGTGAGGTCTGATGGGGGCACAATACGCAGATCTGAGGTCTGATGGGGGCACAATACACTGATCTGAGGTCTGATGGGGCACAATACGCTGATCTGAGGTCTGATGGGGGCACAATACGCTGATCTGAGGTCTGATGGGGGCACATTCTGCTGATCTGAGGTCTGATGGGGGCACAATACGCTGATCTGAGGTCTGATGGGGGCACAATACGCTGAACTGAGGTCTGATGGAGGCACAATACGCTGATCTGAGGTCTGATGGGGGCACAGTAGGGTGATGTGAGGACTAATGGGGGCACATTCTGCTGATCTGAGGTCTGATGGGGGTACAATACGCTGATCTGAGGTCTGATGGGGCACAGTAGGCTGATGTGAGGTCTGATGGGGACACAATACGCTGATCTGAGGTCTGATGGGGGCACAATACGCTGATCTGAGGTCTGATGGGGGCACAATACACTGATCTGAGGTCTGATGGGCACAATACGCTGATCTGAGGTCTGATGGGGGCACAATACGCTGATCTGAGGTCTGATGGAGGCACAATACGCTGATCTGAGGTCTGATGGGGGCACAGTAGGGTGATGTGAGGACTAATGGGGGCACATTCTGCTGATCTGAGGTCTGATGGGGGTACAATACGCTGATCTGAGGTCGGATGGGGCACAGTAGGCTGATGTGAGGTCTGATGGGGGCACATTCTGCTGATCTGAGGTCTGATGGGGGCACAATATGCTGATCTCAGGTCTGATGGTGCACAATACACTGATCTGAGGTCTGATGGGGGCACAGAAGGCTGATCTGAGGACTGATGGGGGCACATTATGCTGATCTGAGGTCTGATGGGGACACAGTAGGCTGATGTGAGGACTAATGGGGGCACATTCTGCTGATGTGAGGTCTGATGGGGGTACAATACGCTGATCTGAGGTCTGATGGGGCACAATACGCTGATCTGAGGTCTGATGGGGGCACAGTAGGCTGATGTGAGGACTAATGGGGGCACATTCTGCTGATCTGAGGTCTGATGGGGGTACAATACGCTGATCTGAGGTCTGATGGGGCCACAATACGCTGATCTGAGGTCTGATGGGGCACAATACGCTGATCTGAGGTCTGATGGGCACAGTAGGCTGATGTGAGGTCTGATGGGGGCACATTCTGCTGATCTGAGGTCTGATGGGGGCACAATACGCTGATCTGAGGTCTGATGGGGGCACAGTAGGCTGATGTGAGGACTAATGGGGGCACATTCTGCTGATCTGAGGTCTGATGGGGGTACAATACGCTGATCTGAGTCTGATGGGGCACAATACGCTGATCTGAGGTCTGATGGGGCACAATACGCTGATCTGAGGTCTGATGGGGCACAATACGCTGATCTGAGGTCTGATGGGGCACAATACGCTGATCTGAGGTCTGATGGGGCACAATACGCTGATCTGAGGTCTGATGGGGCACAGTAGGCTGATGTGAGGTCTGATGGGGGCATAATACGCTGATCTGAGGTCTGATGGAGGCACAATACGCTGATCTGAGGTCTGATGGTGGCACAGTAGGGTGATGTGAGGACTAATGGGGGCACATTCTGCTGATCTGAGGTCTGATGGGGGTACAATACGCTGATCTGAGGTCGGATGGGGCACAGTAGGCTGATGTGAGGTCTGATGGGGGCACATTCTGCTGATCTGAGGTCTGATGGGGGCACAATATGCTGATCTCAGGTCTGATGGTGCACAATACACTGATCTGAGGTCTGATGGGGGCACAGAAGGCTGATCTGAGGACTGATGGGGGCACATTATGCTGATCTGAGGTCTGATGGGGACACAGTAGGCTGATGTGAGGACTAATGGGGGCACATTCTGCTGATGTGAGGTCTGATGGGGGTACAATACGCTGATCTGAGGTCTGATGGGGCACAATACGCTGATCTGAGGTCTGATGGGGGCACAGTAGGCTGATGTGAGGACTAATGGGGCACATTCTGCTGATCTGAGGTCTGATGGGGGTACAATACGCTGATCTGAGGTCTGATGGGGCACAATACGCTGATCTGAGGTCTGATGGGGCACAATACGCTGATCTGAGGTCTGATGGGGCACAGTAGGCTGATGTGAGGTCTGATGGGGGCACATTCTGCTGATCTGAGGTCTGATGGGGGCACAATACGCTGATCTGAGGTCTGATGGGGGCACAGTAGGCTGATGTGAGGACTAATGGGGGCACATTCTGCTGATCTGAGGTCTGATGGGGGTACAATACGCTGATCTGAGGTCTGATGGGGCACAATACGCTGATCTGAGGTCTGATGGGGCACAATACGCTGATCTGAGGTCTGATGGGGCACAATACGCTGATCTGAGGTCTGATGGGGCACAATACGCTGATCTGAGGTCTGATGGGGCACAGTAGGCTGATGTGAGGTCTGATGGGGGCATAATACGCTGATCTGGGGTCTTATGGGGCACAATACACTGATCTGAGGTCTGATGGGGGCACAGTAGGCTGATCTGAGGTCTGATGAGGGCACAGTGGGCTGATCTGAGGTCTGATGGGGGCACAGTAGGCTGATCTGAGGTCTGATGAGGGCACAGTAGGCTGATCTGAGGTCTGATGGGGGCACAGTAGGCTGATCTGAGGTCTGATGGGGGCACAGTATGCTGATCTGAGGTCTGATGGGGCACAATACGCTGATCTGAGGTCTGATGGGGGCACAGTAGGGTGATGTGAGGACTGATGGGGCACATTCTGCTGATCTGAGGTCTGATGGGGGTATAATACGCTGATCTGAGGTCTGATGGGGGCAGGGGACTGTTAGTTTAGTGATGTAAAAACTGGGGACAGGTTTCCTTTAACATAGGAGTCCCCTTGTTTTTTACTCCTATTACTCCTATATTTTACTGCATTATGTGGTAGAGTTTTTACACTAGGGTATGTAGAAAGTCTATTGTACTGTACTTAACAGCATAGATGATCTAGTAGTTTATACAGTCATCTTTCTAATACAATATTATAACCACAACTTGTAGTATGTGCCTGTGAAGTTGGAAACGTGCGTTTGGGAAGCCACTAAGTGGGGGGCCCACTCAAGTATGTTTCGCCCCCCCCCCCGTGCTGAACCTCTAGCTACGCCTCTGGTGCTATCTGTATGGTACTAGTATTCTAAGGGGGTTTATCTGTTTCTGCAGTATAATAATGGGGAGCACGGCAGGCACGGTATTGGAGGCGGTAGGATGATTTGTCCAGAAGCTGGGAGGATGATGGAAAAGTAGGAAACTAAGATGTCTTTTTTTCAAACTGCGAGACGTGAGATGGGTGAAAAATCATCATGGTGGTCTGGTCTGAAAGGAAAAGATGAGGAGAGAGAAAGTCAACATCACTGGATGTAAGAGGTATGGGGCGTATTACCCTGCATGTTCTGTAGTAATATATGTAATATTAGGAGGGAAGGAATTAGGTTGAGAATTTGGTATAGTGATTGGTGGAGGGGTGGTTCTTTCAATTTTCGCCTCAGGCCGCAGAAAGGCTAGATGCATCCCTGATAGTAATAACCATATCTTAACAGCTTGATGCCATTATTCAAAAATACATAAAATGCCCTCCACTAATCATTGTTTTGCCTGAGCCAATTAGCCTAAAACAAACATGTAATCTAAAAAAATTAATGGTGTATGATGATAAACACAAATAAGAAGTCAGTTATACAGTTATACCATATGAGTACCAGACAAATTAACTAGAATGTTAAAAAACAGTATTATTATAGTATTTTTTCAAAATATAGTCCATATATATATCTCTTAATAATATAAAAATGAGTTTCTGTCTGTCTGTCTGTCTGTTCTCTATGCGCGACCAAACTACTGGACCGATTTTCACCAAATTCGGCACACAGGTACATCAGGTGTCCGGGAAGGTTTTAGACCAGGTCTCATCTCTCTAGGACATACCGTTCCTGAGATATTCCCAAAATATGATCTCCATTAGCCAACATTACAACTGGGAACTACAACTCCAACTGCCATTCTCTGCACAGACACACACGGGAAGGGCAGGTTTCCATAACAACCAGGTAATTATCAGCAGCTGAGGATCTCATCCATTTCTATTCACTGACACTGTTAAAGGTATTCCGGTTACCATAAATATAACTTATGTGTTTTTCTATTACTACAGTTCAGTAGTAATAAAAGATGTTTTCCTCCACTGCTGCCTATTGCGTGGGCTCATAAATAAGCATGGTATTGACCTTTAATTCAGGCCACCCTAAAAGAAGTACTTAAAACCCCCGCCCCAGGTCTCACTAAGCCACACCCCCGACTCCATCAGGCCACACCCCCTTTCACTCCGCAGCCAACGGGGATTGAAAAAATAAAGGTAAAAATAAACTTCTGTTTGCTGCAGGGGTGGGAGGGTGAATTTCTCTCTGCAACGACACACAAAAATTTTAGATGAAATAGACTAATTATAGACTACAACCGTTCGAAGCCTTTTGCTAAGCCACGCCCCGTCTCTGTCAGGCCATGCCCCCTCTCACTCCGCAGCCATTCTGCAACGACACACAGAAACATTAAATGAAATAGATTAAATGCACCTATGCGAAGCGCTTTGCTAAGCCACGCCCCGACTCTGTAAGGCCACGCCCCCTCCCACTCCGCAGCCAACAGGGATTGAAAAAATAAAGGTAAAAATCAACTTCTGTCAGCTGCAGGGATGGGTGGGAGGTTGACTTTCTTTCTGCAGCGACACACAGAAACATTAAATGAAATAGATTAAATACACCCATGTGAAGCGTCTTGCTAATCCACGCCCCCTCCCACTCCGCAGCCAACGGGGATTGAAAAAATAAAGGTAAAAATAAACTTCTGTTTGCTGCAGGGGTGGGAGGGTGAATTTCTCTCTGCAACGACACACACAAATTTTAGATAAAATAGACTAATTATAGACTACAACTGTTCGAATCGTCTTGCTAAGTCACGCCCCCAACTCTGTCAGACCACGCCCCCTCCGACTCTGCAGCCATTCTGCAACGACACACAGAAACATTAAATGAAATAGATTAAATCACCTATGCGAAGCGCTTTGCTAAGCCACACCCCCAACTCTGTCAGGTCATGCCCCCTCCCACTCCGCAGCCAAAAGGGATTGAAAGTATGAAGGGAAAAATAAACTTCTGTCAGCTGCAGGGGTGGGAGGGTGAATTTCTCTCTGCAATGACGCACAAAATTTTAGATGAAATAGACTAATTTCTGACTACAACCGTTCGAAGCATCTTGATAATCCACACCCCCAACTCTGCCAGGCCACGCCCCCTCCCACTCCGCAGGCAACGGGGATTGAAAAAAATCAGCTGCAGCGGTGGGAGGGTGAATTTCTCTCTGCAATGACACACAAAAATCGTAGATGAAATTGACTAATTTTAGACTACGGCCATTCAGTACTAATAAAAGATGTTTTTTTCCACTGCTACCCATTGCGGGTCCTCATAAATTACCATGTCATCGACCTGTAATTCATGCCACTCTGACCCCCGCCCCAGATCTCGCGAAACCACGCTCCGACTCTGTCAGGCCACGCCCCCTCCCACTCCGCAGCCAATGGGGAGCAGGGGTGGGAGGGAAGTTGGATTTCTTTCTGCAACAACATACAGAAACATTAAATGAAATAGATTAAATATACCCGTGCAAAGCAATGTTTTCTTCCACTGTTACCCATGGCGTGTCCTCATAAATTACCATGGCATCGACCTGTAATTCTGGCCACCATCAAAAGAAGGACTTAAAACCCCGCCCGAGGTCTTGCAACGTCACGCCCCCGACTCAGTCAGGCCATGACCCCTCCCACTCCGCAGCCAATGGAGATTGAACAATTGAAGGTAAAAATCAACATCTGTCAGCTGCAGGGATGGGAGGGAGGATGACTTTCTCTCTGCAACGACACACAGAAACATTAAATGAAATAGATTAAATATACCCGCGCAAAGCAATGTTTTCTTCCACTGCTACCCATTGTGTTTCCTCAAATTACCATGGCATTAACCTATAATTCAGGCCACCCTGAAATGAAGGACTTAACCCCCCCCCCCCCGTGTCCCATTAAACCACACCCCCTCCCACTCCGCAGCTAATAGGGATTGAAAAAATGAAGGTAAAAATCAATTTCTGTCAGCTGCATTGACTTTCTCTCTGCAACGACACACAGAAACATTAAATAAATAGATGAAATATACCCAGGCGAAGCCGGGTCTTTCTGCTAGTATATATATATATATATATATATATATATATATATATATATATATATTGGTTCAAATTATCAATTGCCTAACAAACAAAATTTACTATAATGTACTAAAAAGGGTTAAAGGGGTTATCCAACCCCTATAATGACCCCCCAATGTCCAGGCACCTTATACAGGTTATGCTTACCACCGTGTTACTCCTGACCTCCGCACAGCTGCTGCATCTAGCCATTCGGCGACGGGGAGAAGGGCGGCTGCAGCTCGTCCCCATCGCGGCCTGCTATTGGCAAAAGATGCGGACACATAATTTGCAGCCCCATTGAAATGAATGGGTCCGCAATACGGTCGTGTGAGTGAGCCTTAAACCTTATGGAGGTAATTTATTACGACCGGTGTTTTAGATGCCGGTCTTAATAAGCCCCTGCACTGGATCGCCGAAGTTATGCAGAGGCACCGACCTCTACATAACTTTGGCGTATACACTGCCGATTCTAAATGTAAGACAGCTTCCTTGATATCTTACATTCAGACCATTTTCTACACCTAAACCAGGAGCATGTCCCCTTTTTTTAGACCTGGAGTGAGCGGGGAAGAAGTCACAGATTCTGCCACAACATGGCGTGTGACAGAATGCAACAAAAGTGGTGTATAGCTGTCCGTAAATGACCCCCGTATCTTTTCCACACATCGGTCATAGCTTTCTTGTGGTTCTCCAGGTGCTCCTGGAGTATGTGACACACTAGGTAAGCCTCCACCTGACGGGGAACACAAGACTAATGGTAGCTATGAAGGTGCTGTGTATCTTCTGGTAGATCACCGCATCTTGTTTGACATTTTTCCCTTTATTTCCTATTTTTAACCCACCCCCCACCTGCCATCGCAGCTCCTTACACCCCTCCGCCGTCTTGTGTGTTTTTCTTCATGCCTTGCCCCTATCTCTCTCATCCTTTCTCTCAGCTCGCTGTCAGGCAGCGTTTCATGCCAGTCTTGCTGTCAGGAATTGGCTCTGATTGACAGAGTTAGGTTCCCGGTGGATCTCATTAGTGTGATCCAGTGCCCCCCACCCTGCGTTCCGGCTCCTCCCCAGCCCCTGGCACAAGGTCATTAGAATAATATTTTGGCCCCACCACAAAGGCTGGAATTAATTCACACTGCAGCTACAGATGTTACATGCGCTAATGATGTGTCACTGCGGGGGGTCAGCCCTTCAGGTGACCGGTCACAACACACGGTAGATGCACCCCCACACATACACTCTTCATGCACTGATCACACACATTAACCCTTGGGTGACACAAGGATCTACCGCAGAGATTTCAACGGCCGACAGAATCTGTAAACGCAAGATTGAAATATCTAGAGAACGCTGATGCTGAAGGTACCAGGAGGAGAGGCAATGACATAATTCATATTTTCTGACATATCCTCTTTCCAGCCAATCCTAACATTTGCATCCTTATGCACTCACCATCATAAAAGTAATAATTCTTGTTTTGTACAAAACCAGCTGTTTTACAGTGGATTTTGGGATGCAGGAATGAATAGGCTCACACAGTTATTAAAGGGATTACAGTGGGAGAGCTGGAAGGAGGAGGATGGGAGTGGTAATGGCACCAGGGGCGTAGCTATAGGTGGTGCAGAGGTAGCAGTTGCTAGTGGCCCAGAAGCCTGAGGGGGCCAAAAGGCCCTTGTGCCACATAAGAAGACACTGATATTATAGAAAGTGCATACTACTCAGGTTACACCTCTGGCTGGAGGGAAGGGGGTTAGGTCAAGAATTTGGCATGCGGGAGTGGGGTGCCGTTTCAATTTGTGCCTCAGGCAGCATGAAGGCAATGTGCTTCCCTGGCCACAAAGCACTGAGGGAAGCTGAACTCTTGCACCAGGGCCCACTAGTCTTTAGCTACGCCCCTGAGTGGCACTGAGTTCTAGTGGTTCGCGGTGGCTGTCCTTACACTGGCACACCCTGGTGCCATGGAGCAAAAATTGGAGGATGCCCCTTTTCTTCCCTTGGGGCAGTCCCTTGGCTCTTTTTGGGCTCCTGTCTGGTGTTAAGTGGGGTGCATTTGATGTTGTGAGGTGTAGAGGCTCATGGCAGAGCTCCCTCCCCAATAATAGCATTTAGTTTAGTCTTCCCAGGATACATACAAAATACTTCCAAAGCTGAACATTTCTTTCTATCAGATCCAGACTACTTTCCAAATCAACCAGAGGTGAGCACAATGCCTCTATTTTATCACAAATCCCACGGCGGGGTGTAGATCCTCCAACGGGTAGCTAATATTGGGTAAAAGCACAGTGGGCGCCCAAGAAGATGTACCCTTTCCACTAGCAGTAAGGCCTGTTGCTGTATAACAGCGATTGCACTTATTGTCTGACCTTTGCACCAATCCTTCACTTTGGTCCCAAATCTCCTTATATTATAAAAATGAGTTTCTGTTTGTCTGTCTGTCTGTTCTCTATGCGCGACCAAACTACTGGACCGATTTTCACCAAATTCGCCACACAGGTACATCAGATGTCCAGGAAGGTTTTAGACCAGGTCTCAACTTTCTAGGATGTACCGTTCCCGAGATATTCCCAAAATATAATCTCCATTAGCCAATATTAGCCTGGGAGCATTTCACTTCAAATCCCAACTGCCATTTTCTCCACATACACACACAGGGAGGGCAGGTTTCCATAAAAACACAGGCAGGTAATTAGCAGCCAGCTGAGGAGCTCATGTAAACAACAACCCAGCCATTTCTCTTCACTGCTTTAAAGGGGCATACCCTAAAAAGAAGGACTTCAAAGCAACCGCCCCAAGGTCCCGCTAAACCACGCCCCGGACCCGGTCAGTTCACGCCCCCTCCCACTCCCCAGCCAATGGGGATTGAAAAAATGAAGGTAAAAATCAACTTCTGTCAGCTGCATTGACTTTCTCTCTGCAACGACACACAGATAAACATTAAATGAAATAGATGAAATATACCCAGGCGAAGCCAGGTCCTTCTGCTAGTCTCTTATCTCTTAATATTATAAAAAATGAGTTTCTGTCTATCTGCCTGTCTGTCCCTCTATGTGCGACCAAACTACTGGACCGATTTTCACCAAATTCGGCACACAGGTACATCAGGTGTCCGAGAAGGTTTTAGACCAGGTCTCAGCTCTCTAGGACGTACCGATATATTCCCAAAATATGACCTGCATTAGCCAATATTAGCCTGGGAGCTTTGGTTTCAAACCCCAACTGTTCTCTGCACAGACACACACTGGAAGGGCAGGTTTCCATAACAACACAGCCAGGTAATTAGCAGCCAGCTGAGGAGCTCATTTAAATAACAACCCAGCCATTTCTATTCACTGCTTTAAATGGGCAGAGCGCTGTGGATGACACTGTTAAAGGTGTATTCCTGTTACCATAAATATAACTTATGTTTTAGACTAATTTTAGACTAAGACCGTTCAGTAGTAATAAAAGATGTTTTCTTCCACTGCTACCCATTGCGTGTCCTTATAAATTACCATGGCATCGACCTGTAATTGAGGCCACTCTCAAAAGAAGGACTTAAAACCCACGCCACAGGTCTCGCTAAGCCACGCCCCCGACTCAGTTAGGCCATGCCCCCTCCCACTCCACAGCCAACAGGGATTGAAAAAATAAAGGTAAAAATCAACTTCTGTCAGCTGCAGGGGTAAGAGTGTGACTTTCTCTCTGCAACGACACACAGAAACATTAAATGAAATAGATTAAATACACCCGTGTGAAGCGATGTTTTCTTCCACTGCTACCCACTGTGTTTCCTCATAAATTACCATGGCATTGACATGTAATTCAGGCCACCCTCAAAAGAAGGACTTAAAAGCACCCCCCCAGGTCCCGCTAAACCACGCCCCCGACCCGGTCAGGTCACGCCCCCTCCCACTCCGCAGCCAATGGGGATTGAAAAAATGAAGGTAAAAATCAACTTCTGTCAGCTGCATTGACTTTCTCTCAGCAACGACACACAGAAACATTAAATGAAATAGATGAAATATACCCAGGCGAAGCCGGGTCCTTCTGCTAGTACTCTATAAATTCTGTACCTCTTTCTCTCACAGAGAATGGTGGTAGTTGGTTGGCATGCAAGGATGAAGGTTGCTTACAGAAGTTATCCCACTGCATAGGTAACATGCAGCTCTGTCCTCTCTGGAAGCCTGTGCAGCGTCCCAGTGCAAGGCAATGGTACACTGCCACAGGGGTTCCACATGTGCTTTATGCTGTCTATGCATTTTCCTGTATAATAGGAAGTAAGTGGTTAATAGGCTTTAGTAACCAGTTACTAGTTGGGCTGTTGCCACCCTCCCCATAGGGAGGAGGAGATAGGTCAGAGTGTGATTAGACAGTGATGAGGAGAAAGGCAACTAAATACACTGTTCTGGACTATAAAACAGGCCAGAAAGGAAGCTAAAGATGTGAAGAGAAAATAGCAAATGACATACTGTATTTTTTGCTTAATCAGATGCACTAGATAAAGACACACTTAGGTTTTAGAGGAAGATAATAAAAAAATATATTTTTCAAGAGACTTCAGATCAGACCCCCAATCTTCATCAGATCCTCATAATCAGACCCTAAATCTTCATCAGACCTCAGATCAGACCCTCAATCATCAGACCTCAGATCAGACCACCCATGAGACCCTCAAATCCGACCCCAATCTTCATCAGACCTCAGTTCAGACCTCCAATCTTCATCAGACCTCAAACTTTATCAGACATCAGATCAGACCCCCTAATTAGACCCACAATCTTTATAAGATCTCAGATCACACCCCCCCAATCTTCATCAGACTTTAGTTCAGATCCTCAATCTTCATCAGACCCCCAATCTCTATCAGACCCCGCAATCTTTATCATATGCCTCAATCAGGCCCTCAAACTTTATCAAACCTCAGATCAGGCCCCCCATTCAGACCCCCAATCTGTATCAGACCTCAGATCAGACACCTCAACAATCCGACCCCCAATCCTCATCAGACCTCAGATCAGACATAAAATAAATAAACAAACTTACCATTCCTGCTCAGGACCATGTACTCTTCCTGACGGGCTGGCATAAAAATGGTCTAAATGTAAGACAGTTAAGAAGCTGTCTTACATTCAGAAGCAGCGGTGGATACACCCAAGTTATGTAGAGGCGCAGCAGGTGTATCAACTTCGCCGATACACCTCCAGCGCAGGGCCTTAGTAAGACCGGTGCCACATATGCCTACTACCTCATATACCTGCTGCTTATTATCAGTATACATTGTATATGCTCTTTTATCACTGCTATTATGAAGTGCAATCACATCATGCAATAAAAGGAAATGGTGGAAGCCTCTTTCTGGGACTTAAATATTGATGTCCTGTTCTTAGGGCCTTGCACCACCAGCACTGGGGACAATGCATTTTCTAGTTTCTGGTACCTGAAGTACTTCTGGTACTGCAGCTCAGCTTTCATCCTCCTACACAAGGGATGGAACCATGTGCTTCTGGCTACAACCACTATATGCTTTCTGGCACCGGTGGCTGCCTGAAACAGCTGATTAGTGGGGTTGGGTGCCTGACTCCCAGTCGGATATTGATGATCTACCATGAGGATAGGCAATCAATATCTAAGTACTGGAAACCCCCTTTAAACTCTGGAGTGCCTGAATTCATGATAAAATGACTCTGGAGGGTTAAAGTGAAGAATGTTTGAAGAAACTAGAGGGTGAAGTGAGGTTATTCAACTCTACCCAGGAAGAGGTTAATATTATTTTATAGTCCTGTGTCAAAAAAAAGAGGATAATGCCTCTCAGAAAGCTTTGAGGTCACGGTGACCGAGGGACATGTACTAGGCTTATCTGACAGATACAAGGATTCTGTGCCAATCTCTGTCCTTAGATGCTTTCCTGCCTCTTTCTCCTCATACCCTGTGTATTACTGGAGTTGGGTAGACCCCAAGGACAGCATTTATATCAGCAAGGGAAACCTTGAGAGGGTTGGAGTAGCAGAGAACAGCAAGAGGTGGGAGAGTCTCAGAGAGAGAGCCAGGTCAGGATAGATTGACGTGACATTGGGGCAAGAAACAGCGCAAATGCCATGAACATTACTTTTTCAGATCCTATTGATAAGCTAATGTCTATAGGAGCAGTAAGACCCTTCCAGCCATTTATTTCTATTTAGACACCGTACATGTGCAGGGGCCTAGAGGATCACTGCTAAAGAGTTAGAATATTCTTTTTCTTATGCATTCTGAATACTACATGATCGTATATAGGCAGCAAACAGTTAACACTGGCATTCTTGGTTAGGTTGCTGGGAGATGGGCTGGCACCACCTCCATGGTTCGAGAGTTTTTGCTGAGCAGGCCTAGAGGACGGACATGCATCTGTGAGCTACTGAGAACTAAACTAGTCCAGGGAACCTTCATCTTTGAGACTTAAAGGGGTTTTCCGAGTTATATATATTGATGACCTATCCTCAGGATAGGTAATCAATATCAGATCGGCGGGGGTCCGACACCCGGCACCCCCGCCGATCAGCTGTTTGAAGAGGAGGCGCGCGCCGTATCAGCGCTGCCTCCTCTTCACTGTTTACATACTGGCCGTAACGGGGTAGTGGTGAGTAGATGTAATTACACCTCACCACCCCATTCATTTCAATGGGAAGAATCGCTTCCATAGACTTGTATAGGAGCGATCTTTCCCATTGAAATGAATGGGGCGGTGAGGTGTAATTACATCTACTCACCACTACCCCGTTACGGCCAGTATGTAAACAGTGAAGAGGAGGCAGCGCTGATACGGCGCGCGCCTCCTCTTCAAACAGCTGATCGGCGGGGGTGCCGGGTGTCAGACCCCCGCCGATCTGATATTGATGACCTATTCTGAGGATAGGTCATCAATATATATAACTCGGAAAACCCGTTTAATGCCAGAGAAGTAACCGAACTGAGAGACCAACCCCTCAAAGAAAGAGTCACATTTGCAGAGGGTTGAGGACATCTTAAAGGCTAGGTACATCTTCGTGAGCATTTTTATGATTGCATTTTATGTATTTTGGGTGAAAAATAATTTTATCAATTGGTCTTTATTAAAAGTGTTCAGCAATTTCTGAAATACAAAGGTTAAAAATTCAGTCTGTTTGCAGGCTGTCACTTTTTGTTTTCTTCAAAACCTATGAATCCAACATCTGCTGCCACTTCACCTACCTACTTGATTGCAGGACCGGGGCAACAAAAGGCTGGAAAAGTAAGTGGTACTAATGAAAAATAGCTGGAGGAGTCACATGTCTATAAAAATAGCATGTTAGAGAGGCAGCCTCTCAGAAGAGGCTCACCAATCTGTAAAAAACTGCATCTAAAGATTGTGGAACAATTTCACAAATATGTTCCTCAACATAAAATTGCAAAAACTTTGAATATCCACCATCTCCAGTACATAATACTATTAAAAGGTTCAGAGAAATCCATGTGTGGAAAGGACAAGGCCAATGGTCAGTATTAGATGCTCATGATCTAGAAGGCCTCAGCCAGCATTGCATTAAAAACATGCATGGTTCTGTACTGGAAATCACTGAACGGGCTCGGAACACTTCCAGAAATCATTGCCTATGAACACAATTCACAGTGCAATCTAGAAATGCAAGCTAAAGCTGTATAATGCAAAGCAGAAGCCATAGGTGCAGCAGCCGTGAGGAGCCAGTGCGCAGGATGGGAGTGGTAGTGGCTCCAACAATATGATGGGTCGCGGTGGTCTCCCTCAGGCCAATGCTCCCTAGGACCATGCAGGGCACATCCTAATTATCGGGGTTCTTGCCTGATGGTACTTTTCTGAATAGGTGCAAGGCAGGGCATATAGTGCAATGGCCAGAGTATGCTCTGGTAGGAACCAAAGAACCACGCCAGAAGTAGAAGAATAAACATCTCTTTTTACTGAGTGCAAAATAGGCGTGGTAGTACATCCAGCAGCAATTTGGACACAACGTAAATCCTTTTCCCAGATGGCAAGGTATGGAGGCTGGCACAGTAGCAAATAATGGTACTCTTGGTATGCTATCCTGCTAAAGTCTCTCAGTCTCTGGCTGATAACTTCGTCCTGGCCAGACGTGCCTCTAAAAACCAGTATCCTGCAGTGGACACTACAGCCATAATTGCTAGATAACAGTTAATTGTGACAGGTGTCTTAACTGTAATCCCTCACAAGCAGCAGAGTCTGTTTAACTGTAATCACAGGTTACTTTGCTGACTCCCATACTTGGCCGTGCAAAGTTGTTTCCCTCCTGATACACTAGTCTACTCTAATGCTAGTCAAGAAGTAGTACCAGGCCACTCCAGAAAAGAGGGGAGGAACAGGATTGTTAACCCTGTCCTTGCCAACCATGCAAGGTCAATAACAGTGCAAACCATTTGCAGATACCCCTTGGAACACACCTCCCGGGTGTCCCTCTTCTGAAGGGACAGTCCCTCATTTGAACCCAAGTCCTTAAATGTCCTTCTTTTCGACCTAGGAAATAAATTAGCATTAACCCTTTCCCGCCATGTGACGTAATAGTATGTCACATGTCGGATCTTTAAAGATGGTACCCGTTGTGGAGCTAAGTCAGCTACATAGCCGCCGGGTGTTTCATACAGCAGACAGCAGACACCAGGGGTTAATATCTGCAACTGACAAAAATGTGAGCACGACATCTGAGAGCACAAAACCCAGAAGTGCTGCACTTATGGGTCTGGAATGGCGGTCAGGGGAGTCGTTCATTGTCTGTGAATGGCCAGGGCCTGCTGAGGCTCCAATGCCTGTCACAGGTATATTCCAATGTAGGCCAGCAGGTGGCAGCACTATTATTGGACTATACTGACCTTTGCATATTGTAATGGATAAAATTCCATTACTTTATACAAAGTTATTGCATGTTATAGTCACCAAGTAAAAAACAAAGTTTAAAAAAATAAAATAATGAAAAAAATAAACGTTCAAATCACCCCCCTTTCCCCAAAATGAAAATAAAAATAAATAAACAAAAAATAAACGTCATAGGCATCGCCCCGTCTGAAAACCTCTGTACTATTAAAATATAAATAAATTTATCCCATATGGTGAATGACGTAACTGGGAAAAAAATCAAAATGTCCGATTTGTCGTTTTTTCATTACTTCTTCTTCTTCTGAAAAAAAGGAGTAAAAAATATTCAAAAAGTCATACACACCTCAAAATGAGTCCCCACATAGCTCTGCAGACGTAAATATAAAAAAAGTTATGGAGGTCAGAATATAGCAATGAAAAGAAAAAGTTATTTTTTTCCTAAATATTTTTTTTTCAAGTATTAAAATACTATACATATGTGGTACCTCTGTAATCATACTAACCTGGAGAATGAAGAGCACAAGTCAGTTTTACCACATAGCGAATGCCGTAAAAACAAAAGCCTTATAACTGTGGTAGAATTGCTGTTTTTTCCAATTCCATCCCATTTGGAATTTTTCCAGCTTTTTCCAGCTTCCCACTACATCTTATGCAATATTAAATGGTGCCATTAAAAAGTAAAACTTGTCCTGCAAAACAAGCCCTCATACGTCTTTGTGAACCAAAAAAAAGTGGTGGCTCCAAGAAGGCAGGGAGTAAAAAAACGAAACCGCAAAATTGTCCAGAGTAGAAGGGGTTAATAAACGTATTAAACTGCTCCACATGCTGTCTAGTTCCTACCTGTATATTAGACTTCACCTTAAATATTTTGGGATTATTTGGTGCAATTATGACTTTAAATTTTCTATAATCAGGTGATTTTTGTACTAGGATTTCAAGTGGTATTCCAAGCCAATAAAAAAGCTGTCCAAGGAGCTGCACATTCTCAAAAAAATGAATAAAATATAACACAACTTATACTTGCCTTACTGATCCCACGAACTGCAGTTCTGATGGTGCCAAGTCCCCGCTGCACCCCACATCTTGCTACTGTTTTGACATGGTGGGAAATGGCTCTGAATACATCTCAGTAAAATCACTGACTGACTGCTGCCATGACCTGCCTCAGCCAGTGACTGGATGTTTCACATAATGAGCTGTAAGTGTCCCTCTTTGAAAAAGTGGTATTCCTGTACTGAGGTACTGCACATGCCAAGATGACCCAGAATTTCTGCTGTTTACACTGCTCATTTATAATGGACTGATGCAAAATGGAAAACTGTTCTCTGCTCAGATAAATCAAAATGTTAAATTCTTTTTGGAAACTACAGATGTTGTGTTCTGTAGACTCAAGAGGAGAGGGACCATCCAGCTTGTTATTAGAGCACAGGTCAAAACCCTGCATCTCTGATGGTGTGAGGTTGGATTAGTGCCTATGGTATGGGCAGCTAACACATCTGGAAAGGCACCATCAATGCTAAACAGCATATAGAGGTTTTCGAACAACATATGCTCCATCCAGACAACGTCTCTTTCAGGGAAGTCCTTGCATATTTCAGCGAGACAATGCTGAACCACAGACTGCATCCATCACAACAGCATAGCTTCTCAGAAGAAGATTCTGGCTGCCTGCAGTCTACACGTTTCACCAATAGAAAACTTTAGGCGAACAATGGAATGACTAAATCCAGCAAAGAAGACCCAGGACTGTTGAGCAGCTACAATCCTACATCAGACAAGAATGAGACAAATTTTCTCTTCCAAAACTCCAGTACTTGGTCTCCTTACTTTCCAGACATTTATAGACCATTGGTAAAAGAAGAGGGGATGCAACACAATGGTAGACATGGCCCAGTCCCATCTTTTTGAGATGTGTTGCTGCCATCAAGTTCTAAATGAGTAATTTTTTTCACAAAATTATAAAGTCTCTCACTTTCAACATCTGCTATATGTTCTATGATCTACTGAGAATAAAATATGGGTCTGTAAGATTTGCAATTCATTGCATTCTGTCTTTATCTCCATTGATTTACCAGCGTCCCAACTTTTTTGGAATTGGAGTTGTATTACAAAATTGACAACTGGGTATTACTATCGATTTGTCAGTAGGATGTGTCCTGCTCTCACGCTGTCAGCTCTCTGCGACCCTACCCTTTTTTCTAAGCTCATTATGACATGCATGGAGGAAGAAGAGGAGATCATCTCAAACGTTGGTTGTATCCTTTAAATTCGTTTTCCAGACACATAGTAACATAGTAACATAGTTTGTAAGGCCGAAAAAAGACATCTGTCCATCCAGTTCAGCCTGTTTTCCTACAAGTTGATCCAGGGGAAGGCAAAAAAAACCCCCTGTGAGGTAGAAGCCAATTTTCCTCACTTTAGGGGGAAAATTCCTTCCCGACTCCAGTCAGGCAATCAGAATAACTCCCTGGATCAACGACCCATCTCTAGTAACTATAACCTGTAATATTATTACCATACAGGAATACATCCAGGCCCCTCTTGAACTCTCTTAGTGAACTTACCATCACCACCTCCTCAGGCAGAGAGTTCCATAGTCTCACTGCTCTTACCGTAAAGAATCCTCTTCTATGTTTATGTACAAACCTTCTTTCCTCCAGACGCAGAGGATGTCCCCTCGTCACAGTCACAGTCCTGGGGATAAATAGATGATGGGAGAGATCTCTGTACTGACCTCTGATATATTTATACATAGTTATTAGATCTCCCCTCAGTCGTCTTTTTTCTAAAGTGAATAACCCTAATTTTGATAATCTTTCTGGGTACTGTAGTCCACCCATTCCAGTTATTACTTTAGTTGCCCTCCTCTGAACCCTCTCCAGCTCTGCTATGTCTGTCTTGTTCACAGGAGCCCAGAACTGTACACAGTACTCCATATGTGGTCTGACTAGTGATTTGTAAAGTGGCAGGACTATGTTCTCATCACGGGCATCTATGCCTCTTTTGATGCAACCCATTATCTTATTGGCCTTGGCAGCAGCTGTCTGACACTGGTTTCTGCAGCTTAGTTTGCTGTTCACTAAAATTCCTAGGTCCTTTTCCATGTCAGAGTTACCCAATGCTTTACCATTTAGTATGTACTGGTGACTTGCATTATTCCTTCCCATATGCATAACCTTACATTTGTCAGTGTTAAACCTCATCTGCCACTTTTCTGCCCAAGCCTCCAGTCTATCCAGATCCTGCTGTAGCAGTGCACTGTCCTCCTCTGTGTTAATTACTTTACACAGTTTAGTGTCATCTGCAAAAATTGATATTTTACTGTGCAAGCCTTCTACAAGATCATTAATAAATATACTGAAGAGAATAGGGCCCAATACTGACCCCTGTGGTACCCCACTAGTTACAGTGACCCAATCTGAGTATGTACCATTAATAACCACCCTCTGTTTTCTATCACTGAGCCAGTTACTTACCCACATACAGACATTTTCTCCCAGGCCAAGCATTCTCATTTTGTATACTAACCTTTTATGTGGTACCGTGTCAAACGCTTTGGAGAAGTCCAAATATACGACATCCATTGAGTCGCCGCGGTCAAGTCTGGAACTTATCTCCTCATAGAAACTGATTAAATTGGTTTGACATGACCGATCCCTCATGAAGCCATGCTGATATGGAGTTATTTGCTTATTTTCATTGAGGTACTCCAAGATAGCATCTCTCAGAAAACCTTCAAACAGTTTACCCACAACAGAAGTTAAACTTACCGGCCTATAGTTTCCAGGCTCTGTTTTTGGACCCTTTTTGAATATTGGCACCACATTTGCTATGTGCCAATCCTGTGGAACACTCCCCGTCAGTATAGAGTCCTTAAATATCAGAAATAAGGGTCTGTCGATTACATTACTTAATTCTCTTAGGATACGTGGGTGTATGCCATCCGGTCCTGGTGATTTGTCTATTTTAATATTTTTAAGACGTTGCTGCACCTCTTCCTGGGTCAGAGAGGACACTTTTAAAGGGGAATTTACTTTTATACTCTGCATTTCATCTGACATTTTATTTTCCTCAGTGAATACAGTGGAGGAAAAGTTATTTAGTAGCTTCGCTTTCTCCTCATCGCTCTCTGCTATTCCCCCCTCATTACTCTGTAAGGGGCCGACACCTTCAGGTTTATACTTTTTAGTATTTATATAATTGAAGAACATTTTAGGGTTAGTTTTACTCTCTTTGGCGATTAATCTCTCGGTCTCTAGTTTGGCTGTTTTTATGTGTCTTTTACATATTCAATTTTTTCCTTATAGTTTTTCAATGTTTCCTCACTCCCCTCCTGTTTTAGTGATTTAAATGCTTTCTTTTTGTCATTTATTGCTTTCTTTACAGTTCTATTTATCCACATTGGTTTTTCTTGTTTCTTATTATTTTATTCCTATATGGTATGTACCTCTCACAATTAGATATTAGGATGCTTTTAAAAATATCCCATTTTGTGGCTGTATTTTTATTTTTGAGGACTTTGTCCCAGTTAGTTAGGCCTATGGCCTCTCTTAGTTGGTTAAATTTTGCTTTTTTGAAGTTTGGTATTTTTGTTCCTCCCTGAAGAAACGCTCTTTTGAATGACAATTGGAAGGTTATTATGTTATGGTCACTGTTTCCCAGTTGTCCCCCAACCTGCACACCTGTTGTTCTGTCAGGTCTATTGGTTAATACTAAGTCCAGTATGGCCGTCCCTCTAGTGGGGTCCTGAACCAGTTGGGAAAGGTAATTGTCTTTGGTTATTTCCAAGAACCTGTTTCCTTTATGAGATGTACAGGTTTCAGTTTCCCAGTCTATATCTGGGTAGTTAAAGTCCCCCATAATAACGCCCTCATTATGATTTGCCGCCTCGTCTATTTAGTTTAGAAGTAGATTTTCTGTGGACTCTGATATATTAGGTGGTTTATAATAAACTCCTATTAGTATTTTATTATTGTTTTTGGCTCCATTTATTTCTACCCACAGTGATTCCACATCTTTATGTCCCTCACTTATATCTTCCCGGAGTGTGGGCTTTAGGCATGACTTTACATAAAGGCAGACCCCTCCCCCTCTCCGGTTTTGACGATCCTTTCTAAAAACATTGTAACCCTGTACATTAACTGCCCAGTCATAGCTATCATCCAGCCATGTCTCAGTTACTCCCACTATGTCATAGTCCTCCTCACACATCACTAATTCCAGTTCACCAGTTTTATTAGCTAGGCTTCTGGCATTAGTGTACATACAATTAAGAGGTTGATGTATATTTCTTACCCTACACCTTTCCTTCTGATCTGTTCTAGTTCCTCCTTCCATTCCTCCCCCAGTTCCATTACCTTGCCCGAGGTCTCTATCTGCACTATCTTCCCCTCCTATAATGTAGTTACCCTCCCCCCCAGTCCCTAGTTTAAACACTCCTCCAGCCTTCTAGCCATCTTCTCCCCCAAAACAGCTGCCCCTTCCCCATTGAGGTGCAGCCCATCCCTACGGTACGGGAGCTGTAGCCGACAGAGAAGTCAGCCCAGTTCTCCAGGGAACCCAAACCCCTCCTTCCTACACCAGTTCTTGAGCCACTTGTTTACCTCCCTAATCTCCCGCTGCCTTTCTTGTGTGGCTCGTGGTACAGGCAGTATTTCGGAAAACACTACCTTGGAGGTCCTTGCCCTAAGCTTGTGCCCTAGATCCCTAAAATCATTTTTAAGGACACTCCCCCTACTCTAACTTTGTCATTGGTACCGATATGGACCATGACTGCTGGATCTTCTCCAGCCCCTCCCAGTAATCTGTCAACCCGATCCACGATGTGCCGAACTCGAGCGCCTGGAAGGCAGCACACCATCCGATGATCCCGGTCTTTGTGACAGATTGCCCTCTCTGTACCCCTAATAATGGAGTCGCCCACTACCAGCACCTGTCTGGCCTGCCCTGCTCTCCTGGCCCCCTGCTTACTGGAGCTGACATTCCCCTGACTGGCAGAGGAAGTGTCCGGCTGCAGCAGTGCTCTCCCTGAAGTAACATCCCCCTCATCTGCCAAACTTGCAAACTTGTAGGGGTGTGTCAGATCAGGGCTAGCCTCCCTGGCACTTTTCCCTCTAACCCGCTTTCTAACTGTTACCCAGCTAGCTGCCTCAATACATTTTAAAAAAATAGTTGACAAAGAGTTAAAAGTAAAAAAAAGAAATATACTCACCTAACCGATACTTCACCATTGCTGTTACAACAATGCTGTTCCCAGCTGCTCTCTACTTGCTCATCCTGGACTTGACACACAGAAAATTGCTTGGACTATCAATGATTATGACTAACAGTCAGTGACTGAGAAGGCAGTACAACTAAGCTATTTCCTGCATGGAGGAGTTTGTGATTCTGGCCACCCCTTAAAGTGGTAGTCTAAGATTTTGCTATGGATGACCTATCCCCAGGATTCGTCATCAATGTCTGATTACGGGAGGTCCGACTCCCGGAATTCACGCTAAACAGCTGTTTGGAGAGGCTCTGGTGCTCCGGTGAGCAATCTGGTCTCCTAACAGCTTACCAAGCCCAGTGCAATATATTATATCTCAGCTCAGACCAATTCACTTGACTGGGACTGGGCTGTGCCAATGAACATGGCGTCACTGCAGTGACCTACTGGCTCACTGCTAAAGGGTTAATGCTGTGGTTCAATGTGTCTTTGTATCTTGAAATGTGCATCGTCATCCTGAAGGCTCTGTAAGTGAGGGAGATATAAGGTTAATAGCCAGCACATGGTCATTGGAGGGGAGACTGCTTTAGTTTTTTTAGCAGATACAGAGGAGCACTGGAACGTCGTAGGGGAGCAGCCAGCCTAGGGGTAAACCGAAGCCAGAACTAGCTAACAGGCTCTGAGGAAGAAAAGTGAATTCTTTCTGGATGGTAAAGTAGCCTGTACAAGGAACAGATATTAGTATGTGTGAAGGGCAGATACTGGTTTGTCATAAAGGAGTGGGGGAGGGGGGTGGCATGCCTTGATTGAACAGGGAAGAGAGCACTGTTTATTCGTAAAGTGACGCTGAGAGCGAGGAATTGTGTGAAACTGTTTTACACAACGTTGATAAGAATGGTGCCTACTGCTATGAGTAGAGACTGTTCTTTCTTACACTACACCAGCCTTATCACTGCATGCACCCACACCTGCACTGCCACAGTACTGCACTGCACGTTATCCAAGCTTTATCGGGCAACTTGTCTTGGACCTTAACATCCATGAACACCAATGGGACACCAAACCACCATCAGACAGAAGAACCTCCAAAACCAGGGAGCGCCAGGGAGCTGCCACCATCCTCCATCACTCCCGTCCTCTCACCGCCCGTCCTGGCCACTACATATTACATCACTAGCCTAGGAAGAGACCACATCATTCACGTGGGAGCTGTGGCCTCTTCAAACAGCTGATCGACTAAACCCCCACTGATCAGATATTGATGACCTATCCTGAGGGTACGCCACCAAAATAAAAATCCTGGACAACTCCTTTAAGTCTTCCGTAAGTACTGTTTTTCTCTGTACACTGATACACCGCCCATGGGATTCACGTCACCCTTGCCCACCTACAGATAGACTGCTGTGTGAGAGAAGGGAAGGGGAGAGCAGAGAGAGCTGACACAGTCAGGAGCAGTATGCTGTCAGATGTAGATCAGAAGCAGCAGGACAGCCTGCAGTTAGAAGAAGTTGCACAGACTCTAAACAAGAAAGTAGTAGAACATTTTTAAGGAAGACTTTTCAGGAAGATGCTTCATTTTAATTGATTTTAATTTTGTTTAGGAGGAAATTAGGTGAAAAAAAAATCAGTGCCCAGTGTCCATCGCCTTTAAAGTCAGGTGCATTCATCATAAGAAAAGACTAGCTCTCACACAAATCATTATTTTAGTCTAAGCTACAGTGTGACTCCAGGCAGGCCCAATACTTCAGTGACTGAAGTGTTTCAGACCACCAGAGATGACTCCTAGTTTCATATTATTTAAGGGCCTAGGGCAAGAAGTGACCCCGCAGTGATAGACTGACATTTCAACACACTCAACAGCTTTTAAGGGCCTATTCATGTATAATTTATAGTCAAGCATTGAAGAGGACACAGCTCCTTTCTATATTTTAAAGGGTTTTTAACAACTTTTTTTTTTATTGAAGCTTAACCCCTTAAAGATTGGGCCTGTATTCATTTTTGCGTTTTTTATTTTTTCTCTCCAAATTCCAATAGCCATAACTTTTTTATTTTTCACATGGCCATATGAGAGCTTATTTTTTGTGGGACAAGATGCATTTTAATGCCACCATTTAATTTACCATGTCTTGTATTGAAAATGGGAAAAATATTCTTTGTGGGGGTGAAATTGAAAAAAAAAAAACACCAAACACAATTCCGACAAGGTTTTTGGGGTTTTGACTTCACGGCGTTCAATGTGTGCTAAAATAGACAAGACATCCTTATTCTGCAGCTCAATACAATTACAGTGATACCAAACTTGTGTACTTTTTATTTAGTTTAATTACTTAAAAAGATAAAAACCTTTTAAAAAAAATCTAAATTTTCTTTGCATCGCCATTTTCTGACAGCCATAACTTTGTTAAATTTCAGTCTACAGGGCTGTATGAAGGCTTGTTTTTTGTGTAACGAACTGTAGTTTTTATTGGCATCATTTGTATGGTATGTACGACTTTTGGATCACTGTTTAAATTTTTTTTGGGGGGGACAAAATGACAAAAAAATGGAGAATCGTGTGTTTTTCATTTTTTTTCCCATTTCGGCGTTCACCAGCACAGGAATTTTTATTATATTTTAATACTTTAAGACATTTTTGGACGAGGCGATACCTAATATGTTTATTTGTTATTATTATTTTTAAACGTAAAATTGTGATTTGGGGAGATTTAAACTTTTAATATTTTGGTGTTTTTATTTTTTTAAGTATTAGCCTCCTTAGGGGGTCAGAATCTTGTATCTTTTGATCCCTTTTCCTATTCACCTCAATGGAGATCTATTAGGGTGAATAGTATTCTGCCACTGTCCCTGCTGAGCTATGCCTTGTGGATAGTTCAGCAGGGAGCTTACCATGGAAGGCCTAAAAGGCTTCAGAAGTGTCCAGACTGCCATAGTAACCGAACGAAGCCCCACAATTTCACCTTGGGGGGCTCCAATCAGAAGGCAGAGGGAGTCGCATTGTTCTGCCTTACCTCACAGATGCAGCAATCAGCGTTGAACGAGGCATCTGAAGGGTTAAATGAAAGGGTTCGGCACAAACGCCATTCCCCATCATTGCGACCTGTTGCCTGCTGTATGATACAGCCAGCACACGCATGTACGGCATTATGCGTTAAAGGCTTAAACACCAAAATGGGTTATCTCTGTGTAATGTGCCCCCAAATGTAGACTATCCCCCCTACCCAAAAAAAGGGGGGACAACTACTGTATATATCGATTTAGTCTTAGTCATTGCCATAGACTTGTACTGAAACGCTATACAAGTCTATCACGGACTGAAATTGCAACAGTGTTTCCGTTTAAGCTGTGATTCTCCACTCGAACCCTCCCACTAGAAGGTTCTGGTTCAGTTAGAGACTGCATATAATGAGAGCAATTAGAGCCCCTAGTTATCTGCAGATAGGGACCAGTGTTTAGTAGGAGAGACTCTGCCAGACTGCATGAGTGACCAGAAGAAGATGCTGAGATGGGGATAATCTGACACAGGCCCTGGATCTCAGATCTTTGACCAGAGGGTCAGCCGAACGCCTGAGGCACAGACCCTGGGCCACCAGGCCTTTGGCCACGGTACCATAGCTGTCGCTCTCTCAGACCTATCTTCAGCACAGAAGCTTCTTCTGCCAGGAAGGAAACTGGAGAAGCCAGCTCAATTCCTTGCTTGTATTGTTTTGCACTTCATTTCCTCCAGTAAAGAAGAACACTGGTTTACTGAAAACTCTGACTGTACTTACTTTCTATTGGGATGGACCAAGCCTTACCATCCCCTCTGGAGAGCAGCAACATGTGGTGACACCCTGACGTTGTCTGGGGGACCCAGCATAGCATTGAAGCCACTCTAAACCCGGTCACTGCACACTATATGCTTAAAAAAGTGGCAGTGGTGCTGGAAAGCACTATTCCACATTGGCTTCTGTTTGCTCAGCTCTTTTTGAAGGCTACATGGTGCCCATGATATTCAATGACCCTATATAGATCTTCACAGATTGAATATGCCATCAATGTCTTAAGTGAGACAACACTTATATGAACAATATGATTTTTCTATTTATTTTAAAGAGGTTTTCCCGGAGTATAATATTGATGGCCTATCATCAGGATAGTTCTAGCAATATCTGATCAAAGTGGGTCCGACTTCTATCACCTTCTCTGATCAGCTGTTTGGAACAGCCACAGAGCTCCGGTGAGTGCCACGGTCTCTCCCTAGGCTAGTGATGCCATGTTCATCAGTCATAAGGCCTGTGAGGAGACCACAGCAAGATCTCCCTATTCATTGCTCCAATTGCTCTTCTAGATTTAGGGTCCATTCACACGAATGTATATTTGCGGGTCCGCATTATTGCGGACCCGCAAATATACGGGGGCCGCCCGGCGTGTGTTCCGCAGCGCTCAGAACACAGGCCAGGCGGCCCCATTGAAAATGCCTATATTTGTCCGTACGGCGTACGGACAATTATAGGACATGCTTCAAATGAGCTAGCTCTGTGCCGCGGCTCCCGGCCCCATAGAGGTGAATGGGGCCTCATCTATTCCGCAATTTTGCGGATAGATACGGCCCCATTCAATACAGTCGTGTGAATGGGGCCTTACAGTATATCAAGCTGGCAGCTCAAGGGGAGTGTCTTTTCTGCTGCAGCTCAGGCGGCGTGTCTCAGCTCTGCCTATCACAGCTCAGGAGGCATGTCTTAGCTCTCCCTATCAGAGCTCAGGGGGCGTGTCTCAGCTCTCCCTATCACAGCTCAGGAGGCGTGTCTCAGCTCTCCCTATCACAGCTCAGGAGGCAGTAGAAGGATGAAACTGAGCATGTGCTCAGTGAGCAGGTCAAAGAAATAAGGAAAGTAACAAACAGCAGGTGGCACTATGCAGATACATTTCATTGAATAACTAGTGGCTATACAAAATTTTTAATTACATGCAATTACAAAAGTACTCAGATCCAAGTGCTGGTTTCAAAATTGTAGAATATTTTTTTGGGACAACCCCTTTAAATTGTTCTCTTGTAAAACTAGAATTTTTTCTTGGAAAGCTGGGTGACAGGTAAGCCTGCCACTGCAAGTCTGCCCAAGGTCATGACCACTTTGCTGTTTTATGTAGATTAATGATCTCTGTGTAAAATAAACAGAACTTTTTTTTTTCTTTTTGCTGTTTGTCGTATTTGGCCGTTCAGTTTAATGTCAAGAGGTCTCATACAGCAGCTTTGTCTGTAAGTGGCTCTAAAATTATGAAATGTTACCGCAATGTTGGCATAAAATTGGCACTTCACAGGGGGCACAGGAGTGCAAGACAGACAGGATGATTTATGTATTGTAACAGGGTGAAGGCAGATCTGGGCACTGTTCCTGCTGAGCTACCTATGACATAGTGCTCATTGCTGGAAAAAGCCAGAGCACATCATACGTAGAATGGTTATGCATCATATATACACAAACATGACACACGTATGTGTGATGCTAGATTGCAAGAATATAGTATACACATCATGCCTATCTATACCATGTAAACAGCTTAATTCTTAAACAGCACCTGTCTGCAGGATCAACCCTATACATACAGTCTGGTCAGGTCGATCCTGCTGATTAAAATTATACCTGCCTTGTGAAAACCGGTTGTGGCATTCCCTATAAAAAAAAGATTTGTTATTTAGGCCAGGGATGCCCAACCTGGGGCCCTCCAGCTGTTGCCACACTACAATTCCCGGCAGGCCTGCACAGCCTACAGCTATTAGGGCATGCTGGGATTTGTAGTTTTGCAACAGCTGGAGGGCTGCAGGTTGAGCATCCCTGATTTAGGCAAACGAGGACTTCAGTGCACCAGGGGTGTGGCCAGCACTGGAAATCAGTGGTGCACCAAGGGGCTAGGACCCCCATAATGGTGAACTGATGCCACATTTGCATAAATAATGAAAGTCTTTTTTCTACGGAACACCGCATCCACAAGTATCATTTCAATCAGCAGGATCCACCTTACCAGACAGTATGCCTTGTGAATAGGGTTGACCCTGCTGATATGTTTTTTTTTTAAAGCTCATGGACATAATTGAATTAGAGCTAAGTTATGTATGGAGCTTTAAAAGAGTTCTCCAAGTTAAATTTATTGATGACTGTTTGAAGAGGAGGCGCGCGCCGTACCAGCGCTGCCCTCTCTTTATTGTTTACACGCTAGCCGCAACATGAGTAGCGGTGAGTAGGCTCCCATAGACTTGTATGGGAGCGATTCTTCCCATTGAAATGAATGGGACAGTTAGGTGTAATTACACCTACTCACCGCTACCCATGTTACGGCTAGCCTGTAAACAATGAAGAGGAGGCATGCTGTTACGGCATGTGCCTCCTCTTCGAACAGCTGATCGGCGGGGGTGCTGGGTGTCGGACCCCCGCCGATCTGATATTGATGACCTATCCTGAGGATAGGTCATCAATAAATTTAACTTGGAGAACCCATTTAATAGGCCTTCCTTATAGGTACACGGTACCTCTGTCGTAGCTCTCAATCTCACGATTTCATACAGAGGCCCTTCAGTTTTTTTAACAGATTTTCCAAACCCATATAAAAGTTTTCCAAATGTTACATTGGACAATACATTACCAATATAAGAAGTAATCGGCAGTAGCTCAGACATTATGTAGGATCTTATACGTGGCTGCCTACTCAAGGGTGGTGAAAGGAAACAGGCAGGCACAGCTGTAAGAGATGTTGTATTCAACTCGCATGTGTCAACAAGCTTGATAGTTACAATGGCTCATAGGGGTTGTCCCATGATAAATATTCTACATTTTTTCAAGTGGATCTGAACACTTTTGTAACTGCATGCAATTAAAAATATAGCCACTGAGCTATTCAATAAACTGTATCTGTATAGTGCCACCTGCTGCTTGTTCTTTTTCTTCTCTGTCCATATTACTGAGCTGGTCGAACGTGCTCAGTTTAAAACTTCAACTGTCACCAGCCATATCTTCTGTTAGAAGCTGTGACAGTTACAGGGAGAGAGCTACAGCAGAAAGGACACACACAGTCATGGCATAACCCCTTAGAATGGGTTTTCCAAGGGAATAAATTATTTTTTTTTAAAAAAAAAAAACATACTTAATCCTCCACAGCAAATGACTGGTCTGGTCCCCGCTGTGCTTTACTTCCTGATCCCCATGTCATAAATTAAAGAAATGGACTGCTCAGTCAATAGGGTTGACCCACCTCAGCATTGAGCGTGGTGAGTAGAGATGAGCGAATCGACTTTGGATGCTTCATCCGAAGTCGATTCGCTAAAAACTTCGCTCTAATACTGTACAGAGATCCCTCGCCATACAGTATTAGAATGTATGGGCTCCGATGAGACTTTGTGTAATAACTTCTGGATTTAATTATTATGTAAAAAACCTTGGTACCGAACTCGGGTTCGGTTACAAGTGGTACCAAGGTTTTTTACAGTGATCATTAATTCCAGAAGTTATTACATGAAGTCTCATCGGAGCCCATACATTCTAATACTGTATGGCGAGGGATCTCCATACAGTAGTAGAGCAAAGTTTTTAGAGAATCGACTTCGGATGGTACATTCGCTCATCTCTATTGTTGAGTCACCAATTCCACTGAGACAGACCAAGAAGTGAAGGGCAGAGAGACTTGATAAGGTTCAGAACAGTGGGTGAGTGCTGAGGATGAGTGTGGTTTATTTTTTTTGTTGTTAACCGTTTGTATCCCATAAAAAAAAAAAGATTTCTCTGAAAAACCCCAAAGCTACAGTCTCTCTTTTAGGGCACAGACTTGGCTACAGGTTTGGTAAATATACACGGGGTCATTTATCAAACTGGATAGAACTGGCTTAGTTTCCCATAGCAACCAATCAGATACCACTTTACATTTTCCAAAGGAGCTGTCAAAAATGAAAGGTGGAATCTGATTGGTTGCTGTGGGCAACTAAGCCAGTTTTACTTTACACCAGTTTGATAAATGACCCCAACAGTCTCTACCTGCGGTAACAGGCTTACTCGCCCCTTTGGGAGACTTCTCTCTGACATTGCACCCAATTTCTTTGTGCAATGACAACACTATCCAGTAAAGAGAGTGAGAAAGATGGTTTTGCTGCTTCACTAGGCTAGGTTTCTCTCCATGCGGAAGACACATTATTTTACTGTAAATTGGAAAGAGCGGTTTTAACAATGAGATACCAACTCTAAAGAGTATGTATATAAGCTAATGTATGGTGTCAGCTCTTTATCATATACATGTCTGCTCCTTCCATATAATGGATCCATTAATATTCATGTACTGATAGCTGCTGGGCCCACAGCATTTACCATTCTAGACTATCTGCTATACTATTATTTATTTAGATCACTATTTATTTTATTTTATTTTATTTTGTCATTTTATCGTGGATATATACTGTATGCTTTATTTATATTTGATATTTGTTCCTGATCAATAAATATAATATTTTTAATATACTCCTGGAGGTACTCACTATTTACAATTTATAATATTTCCTTTTATTCTATTGGCACCAGATTTGTAAGTTCTCAGACTGTATTTTTTTATATTGAACAACATCCAACAAGTGAGCCATCTTTATTTTTTATATAACCAGGTTTTATTTTACACGGTCGGTTATGCAGCAAGCTGGCTGGTCTGTTCCTTATGATCTGGCAAACCATAGATCTACTGAACGCTCTCCGGCCTCCAGAGCAATAAAGTGCAAGTTGGTTATCACTGCGGGTGTTACTGCTTCACTGCTCCTAACCAGACCATAAGGTAGTGTGCCAATTGACGAGTGTCACTCACCTCCACTTGGTAGCTAACAACCAAAAAGCTGTCAGTCCTTTATACCATCAGCTGTGGCATCTCTTGACACACTCTCTCCGCCATCTGCATGTTCTGCCATGAGGTCCTCATGGGCAGCACTATTTATGACCTCCCAGGAATGTACATCTTATTGAGGGTATATGGCCCATATACAGAGCGTTCCACCCACAATGGTGCATACATTACTGAAAAAACCTCACTGGTGTCTCACAGAGGCACATTACATCACATATCATATTAAAGTGCTTCATGTACACAGGAGATATACTGGCTTTTCACCCAAAGTAACAACTTTGCAGTCGAAAAGTTCAACTTGTGTGGTATTGCCACCACAACAGCGGTAACCCACCGAAACAGAACGGTAATATTGTTCAACCGTAAAGAATAAAGGCTTGCTTTTTAGGGGTGTGTAGTGGTATGAACGATCTAGATAAATTGAAACTGTATGCCAGCCATTTCCTGCAGTCCCCAACAGCTGGTGGAAATATGTAGATGTGACGGTACATGGAGAAAGGAGAAGATGAATGATCCATATCCTGATCCCTGTGTCAATGTATCAGGACTCCTGCTCACCCCAGTTGCTCTGTAATAGTGTGAGCCTGGAAATCCACAGCCCCGGGTAGTTCAGCTCACTCTCAATGGTTTCTCCAGCTGTCTCCCTCCAAGCAAAGGGGGGCAACGTTACATGGATAAAATGCGTTGGAAGGCTCAGTTCACATAGGCACATCTGGAGATGTCAACAGGGAAAATTCACAAAATTCTTAGCTTGTATTCTCAGTGAGGAATCAGACTGAATTCTCCTCATATAGGATACTAATGGGAATCAGACCAAGAAATGAACTGATCCTGCGTGGAAGATATATTGTTGTTTCTGATTACTGACATCCTGATAATCCTTTCGGCTTTTCCGCACTTATGAGACTTGATGAAGTGAAGAATATGTGGCAACAGCAGCAACACTACTTGTCACGTACCTAGACATGTAAGAGACGGCATTAGGTTGGCATTACCATTAAGCTGTATAATAGGAGGTGTGTGTAATAGGGGGTCATAGATTTATCTGTCCTGGAGTTGCCGTCTCATGGTTTTCTTGCATTTGGTCCTAGCAGGCGTCACCTTCTTGGCAACCTGCCTAGGTTCATTGGTCTTCATAAGAAACTCTCTATTAGGGCTCATTCACACGACTGTATGAATAAGTCCGCATCCGTTCTGCAATTTTGCGGAACGGGTGTGGACCCATTAATTTCAATGGGGCCACAAAAAATGCGGACAGCACATTGTGTGCTGTCCGCATTTGTTGTTCCGTTCCGCGGCGCCACAAAAAATATAGAGCATGTCCTATTCTTGTGCGCGATCACGGACAAGAATATGCATTTCTATAAAGGGCCACCCATTCTGTTCTTTTGCAGAACACGGCGGCATCCGTGTTTTACGGATCCACAATTTGTGGACCGCAAAACACTGCGTAGCTGTTTGAATGTGCCCTTATGCTGTATCCCTACCCACATCTTTGTACCCATATAATGACTCCTCCTGATCATCAGTGTTATAGGAATAGGCTATGTTATATTAAAGGCTATGTTCGCCTTTAGGACAATTATTTTTTTTATTATTACATTTTACAAATTTTTGACTACAGATCATTTTCTCAAAAGGTTGTTGTTAAAAATATTCACCCGTTTCTGAGATATAAGGGTTGAAAATCAGTCTATTTGCAGGCTGTCTCTTTCTGTTTTCTTTGAATCCTGTCATCTGACAGCTCATGTGTAGCTCTTATCTCTGATCGTCTGACCTCACAAACACTAATTATAGCTCAATTCTTATCAAACTGATAAGAATACAGCTTAACTAAATGTTAATGATGTCAGGGGATCAGAGATAACAGCTATACATGTGCCATCAGATGACTACTAATTTTGGGTTGCTAATCATTTTTCAAAAGGTCTATTAAAAATATTCAGCCATTTCTGAGATTCAAAGGTTAAAAATCAGTGTATTTGCAGGCTGTCTCTTTTTGTTTTCTTTGAATTCTCTCTTCTAACTGCTCATTTGTAGCTCTTATTTCTGATCTTCTGACCTCATAAACACTCATTATAGCTCAATCCTCATCAAACTGATAAGAATACAGTCAGAGATAAGAGCTACACATGAGCTGTCAGATGATGGGATTTAAAGAAAACAGACTGCGTATCACAAATGCTGAACATTTTTAATAAAGACTAGTTGAAAAAAATTATTTATTTTTTTAACAAATTGAGTTGTATGGACCAGTAATAGATCACCCTTAGATTTTTATGGAGCCCTACTGTACCACCGTACCACTAGGATTTCATACTGGACGTACAGAGGATCTGCTTTGTGCTTGAGGCCATATGCTGGCCATATACCTTATATGCCAGGCAGCACTGATGAACCGTTTAATATGTATGGGGGCCTCCCAATTCTCCTCCGATAGAAAATGTTGGATTTCAACATGCCAGATCCCTTTATTCTCTGGGTGATATGCTGCTGCCAGAGATGTGTGGCATTGGCTTTCTTTACTCTCTCTGTTCAGGACACATGCATGCTCTGCTAAGGCAAGCATACATATGTATGGAGGGGTTAAGAGAAGCAGCTGTTGGCCAACAGCTATCTATTCTGCATTGTCAGCCTTAAAGGGGGTGTCCGGGCTTTTAATATTGATGCCCTATCCTCAGGATAGGTCATCAGTATCAGATTGGCGGGGGTCCGACAGTGGCACCCTGCAGATCAGCTGTACGGGGAGATGGTGCGTGCAGTGTGTATGTGTCGTCTCCCGTCTCTCTTCCTGCTCGCTACAGAGGTGAACAGGAAGAGAGACGGGAGACGGCACGTTCACAATGCATACAGCTGATCGGCGGGGGTGCCGCTTGTCAGTCCCCCGCCGATCAGATACTGATGACCTATCCAGAGGATAGATCATCAGTAGTAAAAGCCCGGAGAACCCCTTTAATATTCCAACTTCAGTAATGCCTGGATTAGATTGTGACTTTCAGTTTCTCTCCTGACCTTGTCTTGTGCTCGTTACTCAGACCTCAGGCATGTTTGACTAGTCTGTATCGCGTCACTATGTGCTGAAGGTGTTACCCGGAATCTACGGGGAAAGGGCATTTCTGAACAGTAAACTTCATAGTAAAATACATTTTGTAAACAGAATATACTGTACATGAATGGAGTAAAATGAAACGTTTGACAAAACTGAATTGTGTGCCACAATGGGATATTCCATATTGCATTGATGTGTCAAAAAACGGAATTTGCTACAAAATTAAGTTTTGTCACAAAATAGTAATCACATCTCTACTAATGTCATAACAATGATAAGACTAAAAGAACATTACTTCTTCTGCATGAAGACTGCAGCTGCAAAAGCTGCATCAATAGCATTTTATGTCATTGTTTCTTGTCTTATGCGGGCTCATTTTAATGCTGCAATCAGAAATATTCAGAAATGGCCGAAGATTAATATAGATATGGGCGATTAGTTGCCCTAGGAAGTGCACAGCACGTGGTTATGGACAGGGGTGAGATTCAATTTTTTAGTAACAGGTTACCTTGGCTAACTAAAATATTGCGTGCAAGATTCTAGTGGAGTAGCGTGCCACAGAAAATTATGTTGAAATAAATAATTTAAAAAACTGTTATAATATTCTAAATTTATATTAATTTAATGTAATACTATCAGAACTAAGTTAATTACATAAAGAAAATATCAGAACCAAGATCAGTGCATACATGCAGCACAAAGACCAAGCTCAGGACCTGCAACAGAACAAAAGGATAAGTCATCAATATCAGATCGGCAGCAATGTGCCCACAGCCCACATTGCTGAGAAAAATGAAGTTTTAATATATGCAAATAAGCCTTTTGGAGCAACAGGGGCGTCATCATTACACCTAGAGGCTCTGCTCTCTCTGCAACTGCCGAGACTTTGATTGCCAGGGACAAGCAGTGTAAATATCATTATGCCTGGCCCTATTAATCAAGGTGCAGAGTGTGCAGCAGTTGCAGATAGAGCAGAGCCTCCAGGTGTAATGGTAACGCCCCCATTGCTCCTAGAGGCTCATTTGCATATATTAAAACGTCATTTTTCTCAGCAATGCGGGCACATATGAACATGGGACCAACACAGATGTCTTCAGCTGCAAGTGCACATGTAACAGGTCAGCCAGATGACCTTTAAATAGCAAACTATTTGCAGATAACTCCTTCTTTGGGGTTCTGCACATGGAACAGGTGATTGGTGGGTGTGCAGAATGTTATACGACTATACTATGCACTATGGTGTAAAGACTATACTATCCAGGGCAGGCACTGTTCAGATACTGCAAAGAATGCTGGGAGATTTCAGCTTTAAAATGGTTTTCCGCCCGCGACATTGGAAGTCGCCAATACCGCCGACTTTAGAAGAGTGGTTTGAGGAGGTCATGACTTGTCAGAGAATGGAGGAATTGATTGCCCATACCCCTCAGAAATATGCGCTTTTCCTCAAAGCTTGGGAGCCATGGGAGGCTTTTCAGAGCTCAGGTTCTTATAGAAACGCTTAAGCAAAGTCCTGTGGGACCCCATGTGAACCTTTTGATAGTTTAATACAAAAGTGTATACAAAAAAATATTTTCCCCTTTTCCCCTTAAGTGTTTTACAATTTGCTTCAATTTGTAATGGAAAATAACACAGAAAACATGTTTTCTATAAAACCCAATAAACATTTGAATTTGACAAAAAAAAAAAAAAAAGGGTTTTCCGGGAGTTTTATACTGATGACCCCTCCACTAGGGGCAGCTCAGTTCAAAGAGATTATTATAGCTTTCATTGTAGACAATGGTAACAGTATAAATTCCTATGCAATGAGCTCCCCCTAGTGGTGGCTGTCAGCAGCCAGCTTTGTAATTGAAGGGAAACATGATGGGGCCCTTATGAGATCTGTGTACACCCCTGACTACAAAGCGAAATGAAAGAGGTAAGGTTGTGCTAGTGTTTTTCTGCACTTTTAGTGTGTTGTCAAAATGCATGTTGTGCTTTTGAAAAGAAGCAAGAAATAAAATATACCACCTAACAGACAAATTCACCAGAAGCAAAACAAAAAACTTGTGTGTCCTGCGTTTGATGTTTGTCATAGACCTTGAACTGGCGTTTTACAGCAAAAAAGTGCCACAAATTGCAGGTGCGAAAAATGCCAATAAAACACAAAAGTGTAAAAATATGCCAGCAAAAAAACAGTAATGTGTGAAAGCACCCTGTATGAGAAAATGTCATGGTGAAACCTTTAGGCCCCATTCACACGACCGTATGTATTCTGTGTCCGTATAAAAACGGAACGGAAGACATACGGAATGTCTTCCGTAGTGTTCCGCATTTTTGCGGATCCATTGACTTTTAATGGGGCTACGGACGTGATTTTGCGGCCAAGTATAGGACATGTTTCATTTTTTTTACGGGAGAACTTCCGTGATATACGGATGCGGAATGCACACGGTGTGCATTCCGCATTTTTTTTTCTCCTATGGAAAAATGAATGGGTCCGTATGGTTCCGCATCTTAAATGCGGATAAGATACGGAAATGAACATACGGTCGTGTGAATGGGGCCTTAGTGGTAATACATTGTTTAAAAAAAAAAAAAGCCAGAAGGTTGCAAAACAAAAAAAACCCACAAGCGTCTATTCTGCTGTTTTTTTCTTTCTTTTTTGTGTTAAAAAAGGGACAGTGCCAAATTCATGCGCATAGGGACCCATAGAGAAGATATTGTCAAAATGCCTGAAAAAAACCAAATTCATCCTCTGTACTTTCTCTCCTTTTTATGAGCCAGTCCTGATTTTGACTTCCAAAACTGCATTAAGAAACCTGACTGTGTGGCCACACCTTTTAATAGTGGAAAAATTTGCACTGAAAAAAAGGTGTGCATTTTAGTTTAATGTGGATTTTACTGTGTTTTTTGGTGCAGATTTTATTTCAGATTTTGATGATTGTGATTTCTCATAGAAATATATGGACAAATTGGACTTCATGGACTTCAACACATCATGTCTTTGGCAGCAGAACACGGATGCACAGATTTTTATTGTAGACAACTATTTATGATGCAGATTTTTCCGCAAATGCATTCCGCTGCGCGTGAGGCAGAATTTTGCCCTCGTCTTTTCAATTATATAAAGTGAAAACCGTATTCTCCGGACGCTGCTAGGCTGAAAATTCGTTTCCAGAGCATATTCTAGCATGTTGTTCTCGTAGTTTTCACAGACTCATAGTCTATAATATGGGTGAGGGATCCGTAATTAGAGATGAGTGAATTTCTTCAAAATCGGATTTTGCTACCTTGCCAAATTTTACAAAAAATTCGCTTGGCGACAAATTACCTCGTCATGAAGTGCATTTTTTTAAAGTAGCGGGGGCAATGACAGAGCGCAGCTGCATCTGAGAGTAAAAACAGTGTAAAATTAACAGAAAAAAAAAATCTGTTTACTGCCTCCATTTGCTCACGACGGGCTGGCCACTGACCATCTTGATTGAAGATCTGGCATGGCCCGTGATGAAGTTGTCATGCTGGCTGGCGTGGTGACGTCATATGTCACCGTGCACAGGATTTTGGCCGAGATCTTCAATCAAGATGGCGGTGGCCGGCCCGTCTCTAGCAAATGGAAAAGGTAAGGGCTCATTCAGACGGCCATATGTTGTCCGCAAAAATGCGGATCCGTTTTTTTGCAGATTACATACTGACCCATTCACTTCTATGGGCCCTTTTTTTCCATTCCATGGCTCCGCAAAACAAATGAAACATGTCCTGTACTTGTCAGTGAAAATCATTACATAGCCCCATTGAAGTCTATAGGTCCGCAAAAAAACGGACCGCTATCCGTTTTTTTGCGGACATGTTGAACTGTCTGCAAAAAAACAGATCCGTATTCTTGCGGACATCATACGGCCGTCTGAATGAGCCCTAAGTATGATTTTTTGTTTTTTACACAATTTCAGGTTAAATCAATTTGCTACCACAAAGCACGAGTAAATGCGGCTTTGGCGGCGAATCGAATTTATCCTGAAATTCGGATCAAATTCCATTTCCTTGGATTTGATTCACTCGACTCTATCCATAATCACAGACCAAAATACTGCATGCTTCCGTGGTGTCACCATGTACCCACAGTCGATGGAAAACCTGATGTGTGAATTCACACTTTAAAATCAATGGATACGTGCGCCGTCTGTGGAGACCATGGACCGCACACGTCCGTGATTCGCTGATGTGTGAAAGAAGCCTTAGGCTACATGCACACGACAGTGAAAAATAACGTCCGTTAAAAACGGACACACTGTCAGTTTTTCATGGCCATTTTGCATCAGTGTGTGCATCCATTTTCTGGCCATGTGTCCATTTTTAATGTCCGTTTTGCATCAGTTTTTCATGTCCGTTAAAAACGATCATAAAAAATTGATGAATTGGATTGGCAGTTATTTCTTGCCCCCAACTATAATCATGACCCCCATGATGCCCATAATGTCCTCCATAGTGCCCCAGCTAAAATAATGTCCCCCATGTAGGCAGGGCCGTATTTAGGGTTCATGCTGCCCTAGGCACTCTCTGTGATGACGCCCCCCCCAACGTGACCCATTCCCCCACGCCCCCAAATAGTAGCATAGTAGCCTCTCCTCAGTCCCCCCATCCCATAGTAGCCTCTCCTTAGAACCCCCCACCCCATAGTAGCCTCGTTACCCCCACCCCCCATAGTAGCCTCTTCTCACCCCCCCACCTCATAGTAGCCTCTCCTCGTTACCCCACCCCCCATAGTAGCCTCCTCCCCCCACAGTAGCATAGTAGTCTCTCCTCAGTAGCCCCCCAACCCCATAGTAGCCTTGTTACCCCACCCCCCATAGTAGCCTCCTCCTGGACTTATTACAGTGACTTATCCTCCCCCCCAACCCCCTGGATACTGAAAATGGTCCTCTGCCAAGCCAATTAACCCCCGCCCAACTAAACTACCCCACCATCCCCATACACTCAACTACCCTCAGTCTGTACCCCCCCCACCTGCCGCTGGTGCACCTAGCTTTTCTGATGCCCAAGGCAAATATTGAAACACCCCCCCATGCCAAATTCTCAACCTAATCCCTTCCCTCCAGTCCTACTGTTAAAGGGGTTGTCCTCTTTTTACTACTAATGACCTATCCTCACGATGGGTCATCAATATCAGATCGGCTGGGGTCCTCCGGCACCCTGACGATCAGCTGTTTGAAGAGAGAGCAGAGCTCATATGAGAGCTGCTTTCTCTGCTCTGTTCACCTGCTCGCCATAGAATTTGCAGTGAAGAGCAGTAAACAGAGCAGAGAAAGCAGCGCTCGTACAAAAAAAAAAGACAACCCCTTCAAAGACAGACTTGGAAAACATTTCATACAGCGCTACAGAGCATACAGGGTCATACAGCGCCACATATGTACCTCGTACATCCAGTGACTTCTCTTCTCTGATGTAGACGTTCTCTTTCCTCTTCTTCTGTCAGACCAGACCGCCATGGTGACTTCTTTCAGCTGTGCCTCGTCTCTGAAGAGTTCAACAAACAGACATCTTACTTTCCTACTTTTCCATCATCCTCTCACCTTCTCCACATCTCACCCTGCTCACCCCCCATACTATACTACAGAAACAGCCCCCCTGAAAATACTGGCACCACACAGAAAAACAGTACCCCCCTTACCTATCAGATCAGATCCCCATATCAAACCCCAGATGAGACCCCCCATCTACAGACCCCCATTAGACCTCCAAACTCCCATATCTGACCCTCATTAGACCTCCAAAGCCCCAATCAGCCCCTCATTAGACCCCCAGACCCCCTATCAGATCCTTATTAGACCCCCAGACCCCCTATCAGACCCTCATTAGGCCTCCAGACCCCCTATCAGACCCTCATTAGACCCCCAGACACTCAATCAGACCCCCCATTAGACCTCCAGACCCCCTATCAGATCCTCATTAGACCCCCAATCAGACCTCCAGACCCTCAATCAGACCCCTCTAGACCCCCAGTCAGACCCTTCAGGCCCCTAATCAGACCTCCTTCAGACCCCTAATTAGATCCCCAATCATACCCCCCCCCCCTTCTGGCCCCATATCATACTCTTGTGGCCCCCATATAGAACTCTCCTTCTGGGGCCCATGTCAGACCCCCCCCCATTCTGTCCCACCATTTCAGACCCCCCCATTCTGTCCCACCATTTCAGACCCCCCCCATTCTGTCCCACCATTTCAGACCCCCCATTCTGTCCCACCATTTCAGACCCCCCATTTCCGACCCCCCCATTCTGTCCCACCATTTCAGACCCCCCCCATTCTGTCCCACCATTTCAGACCCCCCCCATTCTGTCCCACCATTTCAGACCCCCCCCATTCTGTCCCACCATTTCAGATCCCCCCCCCATTCTGTCCCACCATTTCAGACCCCCCCATTCTGTCCCACCATTTCAGATTCCCCCATTCTGTCCCACCATTTCAGACCCCCCATTCTGTCCCACCATTTCAGATCCCCCCCCATTCTGTCCCACCATTTCAGATCTCCCCCCATTCTGTCCCACCATTTTAGATCCCCCCCCATTCTGTCCCACTATTTCAGACCCACCATTCTGTCCCACCATTTCAGATCCCCCCCATTCTGTCCCACCATTTCAGATCCACCCCATTCTGTCCCACCATTTTAGATCCCCCCCATTCTGTCCCACAATTTCAGATCTCCCCCCCATTCTGTCCCACCATTTCAGACCCCCCATTCTGTCCCACCATTTTAGATCCCCCCCATTTTGTCCCACCATTTCAGACCCCCCCATTCTGTCCCCACCTTTTCAGATCCCCGCATTCTGTCCCCACCTTTTCAGACCCCCCCCCATTCTGTCCCCACCTTTTCAGATCCCCCCCCATTCTGTCCCCACCTTTTCAGATCCCCCCCCCATTCTGTCCCCCCCTTTTCAGATCCCCCCCATTCTGTCCCCACCTTTTCAGATCCCCCATTCTGTCCCCACCTTTTAAGACCCCTTTTGGCCCCCACTTCAGACCTCAGATCAGACAAGAAAAAAAAAAAAACTTACCTCCGGTCCTGGCTGTGTCCCCGCTCTCTCCTCTTCCAGGGGCCCGCGCTGAAGTCACCTGACCTCCTGCAGCGTCAGGTCAGAGGGCGCTCTGTACGTCCTGACGCTGCAGGCAGTCAGGACACAGCAGCGCCGGCCTCAGGAAGAGCAAGCAGGAGGAGGGGTAAGTACTGTACAGCGCACACACACACACACACACACACCCCCCTGCAGAAATTTAAAAAAATAAAATAAAATAAATTCCAGGATGGTTTTTTTTTTTTTTTTTTTAAATCGTCATATACTCCTGGCGGGGTGCCGCCCCCCGCAACCTGCCGCCCTAGGCACCGTGCCCCCGGTGCCTAGTTGTTAATACGGCCCTGCATGTAGGCCACCATCTTAAATAATGCCCCCCATAGTGTAGTATTTATTTTAATGTCCCCAGGTTTAATAATGTCCCCCATGTAGGCCACCATCTTAAATAATGCCCCCCATAGTGTAGTATTTATTTTAATGTCCCCAGGTTTAATAATGTCCCCCATGTAGGCCACCATCTTAAATAATGCCCCCCATAGTGTAGTATTTATTTTAATGTCCCCAGGTTTAATAATGTCCCCCATGTAGGCCACCATCTTAAAAAATGCCCCCCATAGTGTAGTATTTATTTTAATGTCCCAGGTTTAATAATGTCCCCCATGTAGGCCACCATCTTAAATAATGCCCCCCATAGTGTAGTATTTATTTTAATGTCCCCAGGTTTAATAATGTCCCCCATGTAGGCCACCATCTTAAATAATGCCCCCATAGTGTAGTATTTATTTTAATGTCCCCAGGTTTAATAATGTCCCCCATGTAGGCCACCATCTTAAAAAATGCCCCCCATAGTGTAGTATTTATTTTAATGTCCCCAGGTTTAATAATGTCCCCCATGTAGGCCACCATCTTAAATAATGCCCCCCATAGTGTAGTTTTTATTTTAATGTCCCCAGGTTTAATAATGTCCTATGTAGGCCCCCATCTTAAATAAATGCCCCCACAGCTGCCTTTTGAGGATTTAAAAAAAAAAACAAACAAACAAAAAAAAAACCCTCACCTTCTCCACTTGCTCGCGCTGCAGCAGTCTTCTCTCACACACAGGACCTGCCGAAGGACCTGCGAGCGATGACGTCACTGAACGCGCCTGCGTGATGACGTCACCGCTCATAACGCAGGTCCATCGGCGGGGCCTGCTCAATGAAGAAGCAAGAGACTGACCTGCGCGAGCAAGTGGCTAGGGTGAGTAGCCACAGGGTACCCGTTTTTAACGGCCGTTAGACGGGAGCAATCCGGTCACTCGGCCGTTAAAAACGGCCCCATTGATCTCAATGGGGCAGTCGGTCCGTGGAAACAGCCCAGAATTAGGACATGTCCTATTTCTGGACGGACACTATTCACTGGCCGTTAAATTTTTGCCGTGTGACGGCCGCTACTTAGACGGCCGTCACACGGCCATTTTTCACTGTCGTGTGCATGAGGCCTTAAGGTGGCCCTTAGCTCTGTCGAGAAATCTACTTTATTAAGCATTTTCATTTTACATAAAATTACAATTCTGCAGCACCGTTTCTTACAGCGCTGTCTCATTCCTCCGTTATTCCTGCTTGAAATGTATGACTAGCTTGCCAACTTGGTATTACCATTCCCATTGTGACTACTGACAAGGATATGTTCTTACATAGCCTAACGCTGTCTGAAAAGATGCTCCAGAACTGTTATTTCGTAAGTGAATACAAGCATGTACTAAAGCAGACATGGCACCCAGCTTTCCTAGAAAGAGATATATTTAGCAATTCAATTGTCTGATATTGAGTGCGCTCTGGAGATGTAGTAGATCACACTGAGCTCGCAATGTGCCCATATGAGCGTCTATGTGAGTGCGTGAGTGTGACTGCGAGAAAATATAATGTGCGGAGGACAATCAGCAATGTATGGTCTTTGTGTCCGCAGATGCTGATTGGCCGGAAGTATCTCCTTTGTATGTGCAGATGTTGGATTGTATCCGTCGCTGCCGTCCTCTATCAGTCAGATAATGGGCCTAGCTAATCCAACGTCACCAGCATGCAGGAAACTGCCACCGCAACCAAATTATCCCTCCCCCCATCATCACTGTCACCATTAGCATAAAACTTCTTTTTTCTTTTTAAAGGAGACATCTATTCCTTGAAATTGAAAGCTACCGCTATCAATCAGCATTTGGGGTGTTTATTTTTCAAATGAAGCATAACTTTTATTGTTCTACGCTAAAAAATACAATACTTTTGTTGCGTACCCTAGTGGGAGGCGTGAGCTGGAGAGGATGGGAGTGGTGGTGGAGGCCTGGATGGTGATAGTTGCTCTCTCAGTGGCTATGGTCCTCTCCCTCGCTCAAAGCTGTGGGGAGGGCACACCCTGGATTCTGGGGAGTCTCCTGCCTAGTGGTGGTTTAGGGTGCCCTTTATGTCGGTGGGTTTTGCTGGTGTTGGTGCACATAATATGAAGGCTGGTCTTGTGAAACAAATAACAGTGTTCTTTACTGGAGGCAATGTCTACATATACATACTCATAGCAGTGGTCGCAGTTCAGATTCAGATCTTACATGTGATGCAGTTTCCACAGTTCTTAAAGCTCTCGAGGCTGCAAAGGTGGTTGATAGGCCTGGATGTTATTTCTTTGAGTCAACCTTCCAGTATCTGTACTTTCTCTCACTCTCCATTCAACCACAGGGGTGCAATACATTTATCTCTATCTCTTTTTCTGTATTTCTTTCAATCTCTGTTCTCTTCAAGATACAGTATCACATGTACCAACTGCGGGGTGTCTGTCTCCAAAATATGTCAGGGTCCCCATTCTCAAAGGCAAAGTGCTTTGGAATCTACAAGCTGTATGCAGATTATCTCCACAGACTTTTTAACACGCGCCTCCTCTAAATGGCTGGTACACTCCAATGTAGTCTCAATTGATTCCTCAGAGGCTGGGATAAGGCTCTGTCTCTCAAGCTGGCTGCATAATGTCCCGATGGCTGCTTCTGCTTCTTTCTCTCTCACTAAACTTAACTGCATACTAAGTGAAGACCCTTCTCTATGGAGCAGCCCCACCTAGCAGCTGTCCCTAAGGCAGATTAACTCTTTTTCAGCCTGTAGAAAGGAAATTCCCAATGCTGTATGGCACACTTTATTAACCCTTTTATCAATGACTACCAGCACACAATTCTTTTTGTTACTCATAAAATACAGAAAGAATCAGGATTAATAGTGAAATTTTCTCATGGCTATCTGTCCTATTTAGCTATATTGCATTTGACATAGACGTTTACTTCTCCAGCTGATGTATTCACTCTACCCTAACCCTTGAATGGTTTGGTGGTGAATTCCGTCTGTTTTGGAGCACTTGTCCTAAGGTGGTCAGAAACTTGTAAATAACTCATGAAAGAATAAAGTAACGTTAAAACCAAGCAAACCATTGTTTTTCTTGTTAAATTCTCAATAAGTTTGATGTGTCACATGACCCTCTTCCCATTGAGCAAACTAAAGTTGGATCCAAAATGGCCAACTTCAAAATGGCCGCCATGGTCACCACCTATCTTGAAAGGTTTCCCACTCCCATATACTAATGTGCCACAAACAGGAAGTTAATATCACCAACCATTCCCATTTTATTTAGGTGTATCCATATAAATGGCCCACCCTGTATATCACAGAAAGCAAAAAAAACTTCCCCTAAAACATAACCTTTATTACTACAGTTAAAAAATACCAAAAATATAACCTAGAAAAACCCTCAAAAAACCCTACAACATTCCTATTCCACCCTATCTAAGAGCAGAACTGCCACCCGGACAAGGGTGATCCCATTGTCTTCTTTGTTGTCCCTAGAACACCCTGTGCACACTGGGGTATCCAGATAAGGAAGTGGGATGGCAAAAAAACACATATATTTATGTATACTAATATACCTATGTACACATGAAACGGGAAGGTAGGATTTTAATTGTTCCTATGTCTCAGGATATTAGCTATTGGCCCAACACGTTTCTCCCCAGGAAGTTTATCCCAGGGTTCATCAGGGGCTTTTACTACAGAGAAACAAACTGGGAATAGTAGGTAAACTGAGACAACCTTAGATATCACCCCCTAAGATAAATATCTCAAGGACTAGATGGAGCAAGACATTTGTGTGTATGATATATACAAACAAAAAACTAGGGCAATATGGAGACCCTAGAGAAGGTTTGCATGTATGATGTACACATAGATAAAGTAATAAATGTTTGATATACATAGCAGTTAGAGTACAGATATTGCCCCCCAGTGTAGGTGTGTGATATATAGTGGCATGCCTGAAGAAGGGTAATTCCCCCCGAAACGTGGTAGCACAGTCTTGTGCCTTGTCTGCCTCTGTGATTTGGACTTTGGTATGTGTCGATTACACTCCTGTGAGCACCGCGGCCTTCTCTCAGCTTTTCCTAGGCCAGTAACGTCACATTCATCGATCACGTGACCTAGGAGCAGCTCAGCCCCATTCAAGTGAATGGGGCTGAGCACAATACCACGCACAGCCGCTCACAGGAGTGCCGGTACCTTCTCAAACAGCTGATCGTCGGGTGTCGGACCCCCACCGATCAGATACTGCCGGCATTCCCTGTAAGCTGCTACCTCCATGATCCTACCAAATGGTACCTTACCCAACCAATAGCTGGGTCCAAGGTTATTTAAGGCACACACCCTCTCCAGGCAGAGGGTGCCTGAGCATAAGGTTCTATAGTGACCAGCAAAGATTTTAGGAAGTTTAGTGCTTCTGTGATTCTCCTGTCTTATCCTGCCTTAGTTCCTGTCTGTGTTCCTGTTGTTCTCTAGCCTTCTACCCAACCTGCCTGTGTGTTCCTGCACAACTTTTTTCAACTTTGTTCGTGTTTTAGCTAACCCTTGTCCATGTCTTGTCTGTGCTTCTGACAAGTACTCAGCCTGCCCTGCTTGTGTCTCCCCCACTAACCTGCCTGACAATCTATCCTGTGTCCATCTGTGCTACCAGTCTGGATCTCAAAAACTAGCATATCCATCTAAGTGACTGTTCAGACTACTCATGCAGTTTTGGTGTGTTTTCTGTATTTTGAGCTTCCAGTGCTTTCACAGGTGTCCCTGGCCAACTACACTAGGACTATCTCAAGGGGTTGCTTACTTGCAGCAAAGTCCAGATCCCTGTACAAGGGTTAAAGAGTGAATACCAGGGGAGTGCTGGAATAATGCTTCTAGGGTCAGCCCAACCAGTTAGTTGGTCCACACTCACTGATCCGTTACATGTAAGCTAAGGCTACTTTCACACTGGCGTTTACAAATTACGATATTGAGCTCCGTCATAGGGGCTCAATACCGGAATAAAACGCTTTAGTTTTGTCCCCATTCAGACAAGACTGAACTGAAGAGAACGGAATGCTCCAAAATGCATTCCGTTCAGTTCTCTTCAGTAACCAGACCGGAGAGCAAACCGCAACATGCTGCGGTTTGCTCTTCGGTCTGGGCTTCCGCACCAAGACGGATTCGGAATGACCCCCAATGCAAGTCAATGGGGAAGGATCCGTTTGGTGTGACACACTAGTAAACGAATCCGTCCTCCATTGACTTTCAATGGAGTTCATGACGGATCCGTCACCTTTACTTTTCCCCACAGCTCCCTCCTCCCTCCAGCAGAGGGCGCTGTGGGGAATCTTCCCTTCCTTTGTGCACCGTCCTCCTCCTCCTGTGCTGTCTGGAGCTGCTGGGGCCTATGTAAGTATGTATTATGTAAGTGTATGTATGTATGTGTATGTATGTGTAAGTGTATGTATGTATGTTAGTGAGACTGTGTCTGACACGTGTGGGGGCGCAGCGTGGTTCTGGCCCCACACGTGCACCTGCGGCAGCACGGATCCGGCGGGACCCTTCACCCACCGGATCTGTGCTGCCGCTAGTGTGAAAGTGGCCTAAGCTGTGTGATCTGTGCATGTAACTGACCATACTACACGTGGACTAAAGGTATGTAGACAGCTAAACACCACATCTACATGTAACTGCTGTCTACAGATGGGTGTCCCCAAAGTCTACATACACCACTCTGCCTTGCCAATGATGTACCACTCCAAATCAATAGACAGTAAAGGTGCTTTTGGGTAGGGCCACACGGTCAGGTTTCTCCGTGCAGTTTTGGAAGCCAAAATCAGGACTGGATCATAAAAGGAGATAAAGGACAGATATAACTTCTCCTCCTTCTTGGAATCACTCCTGGTTTTGGCTTCAAAAACTGCATCAGGAAACTTGACCATGTGGCCGTACCCTTTCACAGGCCGACACAACATGCAATTGTCTGGAATAATTATCCCAGTAATTACCTGCTGTGAGAACTGCATTTACGGGCGGCAATCACAAGGTATTACTTTTGCGATCGCTCCTCCCCATGGAGAATTGTTTCTTCTGGGCAGCAGATCACCGGGGCACATTTACAAAGACCGGCCTTTGTTTCCCCTTGCGCTGCCGGAGAATTAGGTTAATTAATGATGAGGCGTCCCTGCTTCATCCTCATCCCGCACAACTGTCAAAAACTTTTCGACACCAGTCAAAAAAGGGGACTTGCGTCTATTTTTACGACTAAAATAGTCACAAGTCCCTTGATAAATGAACCCCACTGTTTACACAGCAGAATCTACTGTTCGCTCCCAATAATTTGACAGTATAAAAGGTGTTGACAAACGCTTGTTCATCGGATGACTGTGTTGGTCTGCCGGCACAAACGATCATTGTTCCTGCGCCGTAGATTGTGGTATGTAAACAGTGATCTGCTGCGATGAAACAATGATTTTCTATGGGGACAGGTGATCGCTGAATTGTTTGCCTGTCACCATACAGTGGAGGTGACTGCTGCATGTAAATGCTGCTCTCATCTCCGCTGATGATCTGACAGTGGTCAGGAGTATCTGCTTCGTTCTCGATCATCTGTCAGATAATCTGTCTCTGTAAAAGGACCCTTAGGTGTCTGTATCAGCGATGCTTTCACCCAATGAAAGATTGCTCATTCTTCAGGTAATCAGCGGCGCCTTAACACAGGGAGATTATCAGGAATGAGGGTTCCTAGAAACACACCTACCCAAGCCTGTATAAATGGGCCTTTAAAGGGGTAGTCCGCTTGTTAGAAGTGGGGGACCTACCGCTGAGATCCTCACTGATCACGAGAATGGGGGCCCCATACCACCTGCAGCCCCTTGAAACGAATGGAGTAACCATGCGTATGTGCAACCATTCATTTTAGAGGGGATGCAGGGGGTATGGGGCTCTGGTTCTCATGATCAGTGGGGTCCCTGTGGTAGGACCCCCACCGATCTAATAGTTATGTGGATAGGGTGTCAGAGGGGTGTGGCCTACCAGGAAAGGCTGTGGCTTAATATGTGCCAATGAGCATAAAAAAGGCGCCAAAATTTTGGAACAAAGGGGCGCATTTACAAAGACTGGCTGGTCTTTGTCTCCCCTTGCACAACTAGAGGATCAGACTAATTTATGATGAGGCTTGCGCATTATCACAAATTTGGCTAATCTAAGGCAGCCGTGCACCAACATGTTAGTAAATTACATGTTAGTAAATTTGCCAGGACTGGAGTCATGTCCCTGGCATGGCCCCCTTCCCGTCCAACTGTCAAAAACATTTCAGGGACAGTTCACACATCAGTTATTTCCATCAGTTATTGTGAGCCAAAACCAGTAATGAAACCTACTCAGAGATCAGGTATAAGGGAAAGATCTGAACCTGCTGTGTTTCTGATTCGCACCTGGTTTTGGTTCACAATAACTGATGGAAATAACTGACCAAATAACTGAAGTGTGAACTTGGCCTTATGTCAATGGACCCTTCTATAAAATATATAAAGTATTTCTATAAAATGTACATATTGTGCTTACATTGTGTAAGAAGCAGGATCATAGTGTAACTACCAGGGTGGTAGGCAAAGCAGCTGCTATGGGGCCCAATAACTAAGGGGCCCATTTCCCCTCAGACATAGGGTCCATTCACACGTCCTTTACTGTTTTGCGGACCGCACAAGGCCAGCACTATGATAGAAATGCCTTTTCTTGTCCATGGCTGCGGACAAGAATAGGACATGTTCTATATTTTTGCGGAGAATTCATATAATAATTTTTTTTCACTGTTTCACTAATGGTCACACGATAACCCACAAAACCACTAATCAACAGCGAAGAAGCAATCAGTTCGGAATGAGTTTGTTGAATACTGCCATAGCTTGCATGGCTGTGAAATCTTGCCGCACCCTGACAATAGCTACAAGTCTATACCCCAGCATTCCCTACCATTTCAGTGAGGCCTCATGCACACAGCAATTTGCGGATCCCAATGCATTGGCACTATCTGTGCGGCTGGCGCGACGGATCCAGACCCATTCAACTTGAATTGGTGCCATTGGCATTGCTGGAAGAGTTCAGCTTGGGCCCCCCTTCCCTCAGTGCTTTGTGGACAGGGGCAGGGAAGCACATAGCCTTTGTGCTGCCTGAGCCAGAAATTGAAATGGCACCCTTCTCTCCCCCCATGCCAAATTCTTGACCTAACCCTTTCCCTCCAGCCAGAGATGTAACTTGACCAGCATGCACTTTCTATCTGGTGTGTTTCTGGTGTTTTCTTATACTGCACAAGGGTCTTTGGGCCCCCTCAGGCTCCTGGACCCAAGAACTACTGCTACCTCTGCACCCCCTATAGCTACACCCCTGGTTCTGTGCCTCCGTTCCGCACCTTCTGGATTGTCGACCCATTCAAGTGAATGGGTCGGCATCGCGATGCTGTGAGCACACAGCCGATGCCCACATATTGCGGACTGGCTGTTTGTGGGCCGCAATACGGGCCATGGCCAGAGGCCTCATGATTGTGGGGGTACGACTCCTGGCACCCTTGTCCATCACCTGCTGGAAGGGGCCCCGGTACATGAGAAGTGCTTTGGCCTTTTCCTAGGCCTCTGACGTCCCATTCAAGTGAATTGGATCAGGCTGCAATACCAAGTTCAGCCACTATAAATGTATGGCGCTTTGCCTGGTATAGTATAAGGATACAACACTTGCCACTTGACTAACAGCAGATAAACGGGAGTCGGACCCCCAAGATCTGATCCTGAGGATAAGTAATCAAAATTTTATTTTATAGATGCCATTTAGCATAAATACATTGCCAATTAGTTTGTAATATTACCTCTGATTTTAGTTTTAGATTCGGCCCTTGCTGTGACAATCCTGCAAACCTGCCAGTATGCTTCTCTACTGTCTGAGGACACTGAAGTGCCCTAGAGGATGCCCAGAAGAGCGTGCCAACATCACCTGTGCTGTGTAGATGGATTACGGCACGCAGGGCTCATATGTGGAATACATTTTCTGTTTATTCAGCTGATTTAACAATGTATCAGAGGATCGGTTAATATTTCCTCCTCGCAGAGAGTTTATTTGTTCCCTTTGTCTCTGCCAGGTTGGGCAATGCTTGCTGGAACAGAAGTAATGGGGGACGTGTCCCTCCTGCGGAGGTCGACATAGTGACAAACACACACATCCCACCACACCGCCCCCCCAGGGCCTGAGCTGTATGACAATGGGGGTGTAAGGAGAAGACTGGAAAGTTTAGTGTAGGGGTCGTCTAAGAAGAAGAATAGGAATTACAGGAGATACAGCTAAGGGCGGGGGAAGAAGCTGAGAGAGAATGAGGACAGGGGTAATCATTCTCTGCCCCCAGGCACATAGATATGGTGGCTGGTGACAGTGACCAGTTACTGTGCTCATCCCGTCAGCGCACATCGCCCCCCGGCAGAAATCTGTCAGTTTTCCCCGCAGGGCAGATCAGCACTAGACCTATTAGGATAAACAGCGTCTCTCAGTGACAGAATCAGAAAGCGCTCCTCCATCTGACAATCAAACAAGGTGTAGTTTATTCTGTGATTTCTCCGCATGTTAGACGCACTGGACCTTCGGGGATCTCTGTTCTAAAGAGCTTACAATCTAATTCCAATTTCATTATTTTTAGGGGAACCTTTCACAATTCCTATGGTGGCTGATCTGCAAATAGAGCAGGAGGAGCTGAGCAGATTGATATATAGTTTTATGGGAACAAATTCAGTAAAACTTGTACTTTATTCATCTAAATCTCTGCTTAAAGGGTTTGTCCAGTTTCAGGAGGAAACCGAACAATACATGTGATCTGCCTGCAATAAAGAATAGATTGTTACCTGACAAATTCCACACCGGTGCGCTGGTTCTCCCAGCCAGGCTCTGTTTTCCCATCTGCATTGGTGATGTCACGTTGACAACATGTGACTGCTGCAGCCAGTCATTGGCCTCAGAGGTTTACAAAAGAGGCCAGTGATTGGCTGCAATGGTGATGTCATGTCGACAACATCTGAACTCTACAGCCAATCACTATCCTCAGCGGTGCACTGAAGAAGCCAGCGATTGGCTCCATTGGTGATGTCATGTAGACGACATATGGCCCCTGTAGCCACTCATTGGCCTCAGCAGTGCACAAAAGAGGCCGCATTGGCCGCACTTATTGGCTGCAGCAGTGATGTCATGTGTTGTTGATGTGATGTCATTACTGCATCCAGGTAAACACAGTCTAAGGCTACATTCACACGTCCGTTTAAAACATCCGCAATCTATCCGCATCCGTTCCGCAATTGCGGACGGTTTTTGCGGATATTTTGCAGATCCATTCATTTCAATGGGTCCTGATAATCTGCGGACATTGCACCGTATGTTGTTCGCATCCGTTAATCTGTTCCGTTCCGTTTTGCGGATCCACAAACAGAAATCCTCCTGTCCTACTTTTCTCCCGAGTTGCGGTCCGTAGCACAATTAAAGTCTATGGATCCGCAAAAAATGCGGAAGACATGCGGAAAGGCATCCGCATGTCATCCGTATTTGCGGATTCCGTTCCAGAAGGGGTGAAAAAAAAGATGTTATTCATCCTTCCGTTTTTTGCGGATCAGCAAAAAACGGATGACATATGGATACATCCTTTCCGTTTTTTTACGGAAAAACGGAACGGATGTCCTGGAAAAACGGAGCTTTTTGCGGAACAACGGATCCGCAAAAAACTGACCGTTTTCCAGGATGTGCACAAATACGGACGTGTGAATGTAGCCTAAGGAAAGGAAAGGATGTATCCATATGTCATCCGTTTTTTGCGGATCCACAAAAAACGGAAGGATGAATAACATCTTTTTTTTTCACCCCTCCTGGAACGGAATCCGCAAATACGGATGACATGCGGATGCCTTTCCGCATGTCTTCCGCATTTTTTGCGGATCCATAGACTTTAATTGTGCTACGGACCGCAATTCGGGAGAAAAGTAGGACAGGAGGATTTCTGTTTGCGGATCCGCAAAACGGAACGGAACAGATTAACGGATGCGGACAACATACGGTGCAATGTCTGCAGATTATCAGGACCCATTGAAATGAATGGATCCGCAAAATATCCGCAAAAACCGTCCGCAATTGCGGAACGGATGCGGATAGATTGCGGATGTTTTAAACGGACGTGTGAATGTAGCCTAAGTAAGTAAGTAATTTCTATGGGAGCAGCGGGGAGCTGCGCCTGGTGTGGGCCGGACCCCGGGAAAGCCAGGGTCCTCCAGGCACAGCGCTCCCTGCTCCGTTCTGGATATAGGTGCGGGTCCCAGCGATGTGACCCGCACCTATCAGACAATGAGAGCATATCCTAGCGATATGCCCCCATTGTCAATGATGGGAATACCCCTTTAAGGTACCCGGAAGATTTTTCATTTTAGCGTTTTTGTTTTTTTACTCTCTGCCATAACTTTTATATTTTTGCATTTACATATAAGGGCTTCTTTTTTGTGGGACAAGTTGTACTTGTACTTTCTAATGACAACGAAGTAGTGGGAAGCTGGAAGAAATTGGGGTGTAATTGGGAAAAAAAAACTAGCAATTCTGCCATAGATTTATGGGTTTTGTTTTTACGGCGTTCCCTATATTATTAAAAATAATTTACACCAATTATTACTTACAATATTATTTTAATATGATTATACAATAATAAAATTTAATTCCACAATAATCCAAATTACATGTAATAAAATTCATAAAAGGGCCTTCTGTAGTAAAAAAAAAAAAAGTTAATTAATGTCCTATGCCATGATTATTTAAATGTCCTATACCATGATTATATTCTATGATGAATTATAGCAGTAAAACTGTGCCACAAAAGGTGCTAAGCGAAGTATAATTACAGTAAATAAAATGTTTTAAATACAAGATAATAATAAAGTGCTAGTGCAAAATTATTTTTCAATAAGTGAACATACAAAAAGTGAAAAATCAAAAAAAGTCAGCTATTGTATATAAACGCCATTAAAGTGCATATGCAATAATTGAATAAGAGAATACCGACTAGGCGTGGACATGTTAAATCGTAATAAGGACCTAGGTGAACCTCAACGCTTTTTGCTCAACACTTTTTCAGGATGTATGTATTGGAATATACCTGTGATAGGCATCGGCTCCGGACTATCATTACCAGGCAACAGCTTCCCTGTTCTCAGCATGGGCAAGCAGTTACAAGCACTGGAGTGCAGTGCTCTACCATTTTCACTAGGGATGAGCGAACTTTTGAAAAGTTCGGTTCGGTTCGGTTCGGCGAATTTTCTTGAAGTTCGGATTCATACGAACCGAACCTAAAACGAAACTTGCTATAACGGCTGAATAATTGCTGCAACAATAATGGTAGTCTGGTAGGGTATAGTTTCGTTTACTTGCAGTTGCTATTAAATGAAAAAAGTAGAAAAAATTAAAGTGACTTGTACAACGGCGACGCAAAATATACGCATATTTAAGGATTTAAACTAATGCGTACGCTAATGCGAACATTCATAATAACGAACATACAGTGTAGCGTTGTCAAAGGTACGCTACTTAACTGAATATGTACGCATTAGCGTACAAATACACTGCGTCTGCGAACATTCCTACTCCAGTGACGAACATACAGTGTAGCGTTGTTAAATCTGGTTCGTTACGGTTCTGTTCGCTCGTCCGAACGAACGTTCGGACGAACGAAAATAATAACCCATCTCGGCCATTCTCCTCCCAAAAGGGTGGTTTGACACGAGGGTCACACCAGGATACAAGGGATTGTAGGAGTAATAAATAATCCCTTGTATCCTGGTCTATTCTGTGAAAACGGTACAGTTTTGATGTGCCGTTTTTATTTTAACCAGATTCGTCTTAAAAGTTCTTAAACGAATCTGGTTCGTTACGGTTCTGTTCGCTCGTCCGAACGAACGTTCGGACGAACGAAAATAATAACCCATCTCGGCCATTCTCCTCCCAAAAGGGTGGTTTGACACGAGGGTCACACCAGGATACAAGGGATTGTAGGAGTAATAAATAATCCCTTGTATCCTGGTCTATTCTGTGGAAAAAGTAAACTTTATTTATTCGGGGACGAACCGAACGTTCGGTAAAGTTCGTAACGAATCTGGTTCGTTACGGTTCGGTTCGCTCATCCCTAATTTTCACCATTAAGATGCAGTGGTCACATTTGACCACAGCATCTGAGGGGTTAAATGTCTGCAATCAGTGTTATTGCCGATCGCAGATATTAGCCCCGGGAGTCTGGGGAGTTTGTGATATACTGTATCTTTGAACTGTACCTTTTACTGCGGTATGTACTACTACTCCCATCTTCACCACAGTAAAGAAAGACTGCGGCCTGGTTATTGACTCCACCATACATCAGCCAGTCTTCTGCATCTGATCTCCCTACCCCTACCAAACCATCTACCTTCAAGGGCACCCCAACTACCACCAGACAGGAGCCCTACTAACAGGGTGCGACCTATAGTCACTGCATGGCCCTAGGGAGCGCCAGCGTGGAGGTTGCCACCACAAACAGTGAGTACTCCCCTGTGGCTCGCTGCAATAGGATGCCTGAGAAAACCACATAGACCACATTTGTAAAAAATATTTAAAAATAAAACAAAAACATGAAAACATTTCCCCCTTTCCCAATTTTGCATATATAAAAAAATAATAAATTGAACATAATTGGTACTGTATTGCAGCGTCTGAAAAGGTGACTGAAGAATATTTATCGTTTGCGTTGAACATTGTAAGATAAAAATGGCCGAGTTGCTGTTTTTTGGTCACTTTGCCCCAACCCCTTAAAAGGAATAAAAAGTGATCAGAAAGTTGTATGTGTCCCAAAATTTCCAAAATTGTACTAACAAAAACTACAGCTTGTCTATAAAAAAAAAAAAAAGAAAATGCCCTCACACAGCTCTGTAGACAGGAATATAAAAAAGCTATGAGTGTTTGAAGATGGTGATGCAAAAAGTGAAAAAAAGTCACAAAAAAAGTTGCAAAATCACTCCATAGGATGGCATTGAAAAAAAGAGAAAAAAATCTTTGGGTCAGGGGACTTGTGACTGTTTTATGCCTAAAATTGTTGCAAGGCCCTTAGTAAATATGCTCCATTGTCTTAGGCCTCTTTCACACGAGCAAGTTTTCTCTCCGGATGCGATGTGTGTAGCAAACGCATAGCATCCGGACTGAATCCTAACTAGAGATGAGCAAATCTATTCGTCGATTTGTTGATTCGTATCGAATCTTGGAAATTTTTAGCAATATCGTATAATTTATAGGACAACTACGTAGCGAATGCGTACAAAGCCAAAGCGAATCACCTAATATTTGGATTCGCTTCGGCTTTGTACGCATTCGCTACGTAGTTGTCCTATAAATTATACGCTATTGCTACGTATAATTTACTCTATACGCTGTTGCGTACAAATTCAATTCATTAGCGAAATTTTACTGTTAGTTCGTTTATCGTGCGCAAAAGCCCGGGAAGAAAGCAGTCACCTGACCTAGTGGGCAGGTCTTGCTCTGATTGGCTCAGGCTCGGTAAGCCAGTGACGCATCACTTCTGCTGCGAATGCTGAGACGAGCAGAAGCACTGTGTGTGAAGTTCTGAGGCTCTGAGACCTGTTTTGTGAAAATTGGGGTGTAATTGCTCTGGGAATCCATATTACACATATCAGGGATACTGCAGGGCAAGTGCAGGGCCAGTAATTAATCAGGCAGGGAGAGAGAGCCAGGGGGAGATACAGGGATAAAGACAAAGACCATCTGCAGGGCCACAGAGTGAATTGAAAAATGTCTGGAATGGATAAGCAAAAGGGATCCAGTTCCAGCCAGACCTCGAGCTCTAAAAAAAAGGAGAAGGTGGCACAGGGCAGCAGTGCCAAAGGACCTGTAGCCAGAGCATCTACTAGTAGTATTCGCAATACTTGGCAGTTGTTCCACCAGGCTAACCCACCAAGGCGCAAAAGTGTAGTGGAGGAGAAAGTGGATGACATAGTGGAGTGGATGGCACGCTCATCCTAGTCTCAGCCGGATGATCTGCTGTCATCTGCTGATACAGTATCCATATGTAGCCAGGGGTCAGACTCAGAGCGTTCCTCCTGCTCCACCATTTCACTCCAGCAAAGCCCATAATTTTCATACGCAATTTGTACGCTTATGCGTACGGTGTTCAAAGAGGTTGTGTACCTTTTGACCTGAACGTTCGTTATTAGTGCGCGAATGTTCGCTAAAAGCCATATAATTTCGTATATTTTGTACGCAAATTCAACAAATCTATTTGTCAAATATACGAATCATAGGAAAAGTTCGGCGAATGTTCGGCGAATAAAATTTTGCATGATTCGCTCATCTCTAATCCTGACCCATTCATTTCAATGGCTCTGTGTAGTTGAGCACCGTTTTTCAGGCACTATCTCTGCGAAAAATCGCAGCATGTTCTATATTGTGTGTTCTTCGTGCAGCTCCGACTCCATAGAAGTGAAAGGGGCATGTGTGAAAAACGGAAGGCATCCGGATGCAATGTGATTTTCACTGCTGGTTACTAGGAGATGTAGATTGTTTTCTTCATGCGAGTGAAAAACACATCAAAAATTGATTGCAACTGCGCAGAAAAAAACTGGAATACTGAACGCAGTCACAGACAAAACTCACTGAATTTGCATGGAAAACTATCCGTATTTCCCTGAACAGACCCTGACATTCAGTATCGCTCATGTGAAATAAGCCTAAAGAGGAGCTAAAAGGAGATGTGTGCTGGATGCAGAACAAAGTATGCATTGTGCACAAGAAGCTGCACAGCGTCTGACCCCTCCATATACATGTATGATCCAGTCCTGTATGAGTGCACTGAAGAGCCATTGGAGGTCATTTACAAAGACTGGCTTTTTACTGGCAGAGGACGCACATAATTTATGACGAGGCGTGCGTCTCATCATAAATTAGGCAAATTAGGTAAATTAGGTACCTCTGGCAGAAATAAAATCTACGCCAGACCCTGACTGGAGTCAGTTTTTGCCAACATTTACGATTGTTTCCAGGCATAAATTTGTCGGAGCTGATGTCCCGTCCACTGCCATTCCCAAGTGTCCAACGTTGTGCAAAAACACCCGTGTGACTGTGATGCAGGGGCGGACTGGGAACTTAAAGTGGCCCTGGAAAAAATACTTAGAGTGCCCCCGTTTTGTAGTCAGGTCCAAATTAATGGAAGGCAGGGCCAGCAATACCATATTGCGGTTCATCAGACCATCCCAACAGAGCCAAATACCACAGTCCATCACAAAATACTGCCAGCAGCACAAAATACATCCCCAAAAACTTCCACTGACTGGCCCCCTGGGCATCGGCCCACCGGGAAATTTCCCTGTAAGGTCTATGGCCAATCCGCTACTGCTGTGACGCAGTTGTCTAAAAAGTCACAAAAATAGTCCTTGCATTGTTTTACACTAAAACCTAGCGTAGCGCCGTTCATTGTGCTGAGACCGCTCAGCTGCATCATTCATTATTTGTGGGCGTACAGTTTTCCATACCGTGCTTGGATGAGCTGGATTTCGTGTATCACCCGTGTCAGCTAAGGGTGCCTGTTGCAGAAGTTTCCGTAATTAAAATCAGTTCTATTCATTTGAATGGGGCAGTGAGCACATTGATTTCTGCAAGCTGAATTCAGGTGGATAGGACTGATGTTCATTTGCAGAAAATTCTGCAACAAAATCCGCACTGTGTGAAGGCGCCCTACCAGGAACAAATGCAAGCAGTTTTTTGTAGTTGTTTGTTGTTTGTCTTTTCAAGTTTGTAATAAATCTCAAGGGACATCCGAACTGAATCCTGACCCATTCATCTCAATGGGTCTGTGTACATGAGCGGCGTTTTTAACGCATTATCTTTGCGTTCAGGAAAAAAGATTCAATACAAAGAGATTATTACAGGTTCCACGGTAATTGTATGAATCACTGTGTACTGAGCTCCCCCTAGTGGTGGCTGCAGCCAAAGAGCTTTGTAATACAAGACAAGGAGACTTACCAATGTATTTTGCCAGTTTTCTGGTGTAAATACATTAAGAAATATGGTGTTCAGAATAAGCGCCATCATTTTGAAGCACCTGTTCTACTTTTTTCAACATAAAAGTCAGATAAAGTGGTTAAGGCCAAAGCCATTGTTTTATTATACAGGGTGGGCCATTTATATGGATACACCTAAATAAAATGGGAATGGTTGGTGATATTAACTTCCTGTTTGTGGCACATTAGTATATGGGAGGGGGGAAACTTTTCAAGATGGGTGGTGACCACGGCGGACATTTTGAAGTTGGACATTTTGGATCCAACTTTAGTTTTTTCAATGGGAAGAGGGTCATGTGACACATCAAACGTATTGAGAATTTCACAAGAAAAACAATGGTGTGCTTGGTTTTAACATAACTTTATTCTTTCATGAGTTATTTACAAGTTTCTAAACACTTATAAAATGTGTTCAAAGTGCTGCCCATTCTGTTGGATTGTCAATGCTCTTCTCCCACTCTTCACACACTGATAGCAACACCGCAGAAGAAATGCTAGCACAGGCTTCCAGTATCCGAAGTTTCAGGTGCTGCACATATCGTATCTTCACAGCATAGACAATTGCCTTCACATGACCCCAAAGATAAAAGTCTAAGGGGGTCAGATCGGGAGACCTTGGGGGCCATTCAACTGGCCCACGACGATCAATCCACTTTCCAGGAAACTGTCGGGACCTGGGAGGGCAAGCCTGACAATGCTAAGTTTTGCTATGAGATCTGTGCCCCTGAGTGGAGGTCATACGTATTGGATGAATGTTGATTGAATTGTGCCAATGCCGGCCTAGTCATAGTCAATAATCAAACATTTAGGGGGTAATTTACTAACTGAAATTCACCTATTTTTGGCGTACTTCTGGTGCAGATTGCGACGCAAAGGTTATTAGTGCTGCAATCTGCGACTTTTCCTCACTCGCAGCAGGGGTCGTGGCATGAACGGGGAAGGGGACGGAAGGCCTGTCTCAGTTATCATTTTCTACCACTATTTTAGCCATAGAAAATAGTGTAAAGTTAAGTCAGCAGTAAGCTGTTGTAGATTTAGACTGGCACTGGATGCGCCAAATTTATGTAGATGCCGGCGCCTCTTCATAACTTCAGCGGATCCACCGCCAGCAATTGGGGTCTAAAACGCTGGTCTTAGTAAATGACCTTCTTAATGTTTATGGTGACCTCCTAACTTTCCATGATGGCTGATGCCAGATAAAAAAAAAGGGTCAATAATGTTGAATTTCAGCATTTCTGATCCTTTTGTTCTGAAGTGGGACAAGCCTTCTTATTCCCCTCTTCTACGGAGAACACTTGGCTGAGTTTGCATGTGTATGAGAGACTCAGGAGGAGTAGCTGTCGTCCAAACGCTATCTATGGTGTGTGAGCGCCTTATTTCTTACAGGATGATTCACAAACAACCCATTAGATCTTATTGATACCTCCTATGTACAATGCATCTCACTGCCATATTTACTAAGTCAAAATTACACTGAATGCTTAAAGAGGTATTCCCATCTCACAAATGTAGTTTGTATAGTTAGATATAGCCATACCAATATTATTACTAATAGAATGTAATTATATAAAATGTACCGTTTAGAAGATTTGCCTATTTGTATATCCATTGCCCCACACACATCAGTCAGGCCGTTGCCCCTAGTTACAGTCACCATGGCCATGTAGTAGTGGTGGCCGGCTTGCTCCTTTTCAAACCCACTCTGAGGTAACTGCTGTATTGTGAACGCACATTACATGAGCATGTGGAGACATATCTTAGGGTACTTTCACATCTGCATTTTGGATGCTACCAGTACAAAACACAATGGTCAGGATCCGTCCAAAATGCAGACTTTATAAACGCATCCTGCTCCATAGAGATGAATTGATCTTGGAACAGGATCAGTTTCTCTGCGTTTTGGAAGCGCAGACAAAAATGCTATAACCCTAAGATGTGTCTTCGCATGCTGATGCAATGTGCGTTCACAATACAGCAGTTACCTCAGAGCGGGTTTGAATAAGAGCAAGCCGGCCACCACTACTACATGGCCACAGTGGCCGTAACTAGGGGCAACGGCCTGACTGATGTGTGTGGGACAATGGATATACAAATAGGGAAATCTTCTAAACGGTACATTTTATATAAATACATTCTATTAGTAATAATATTGGTATGGCTATATCTAACTATACAAACTACATTTGTGAGATGGGAATACCCCTTTAACTTCAACTAGAAGGAAATAGCCATACACAAAAAAAATCCAGGCACAAATGTCCGGGTCAAACAAACAGGATACAAAGCAGAAAATCAGCAGTCAGGGCTTTGGTCTACTCCATATTAGGATAGCGAGATTATTCCGTTTCCTTGCAGACGGTTTATTAAAGGGATATTCCAGTGCCAAGGAAAACCTTTTTCCAGGGCTGCACATTGTGAGGAAAAAAATAGCAGAACTTATACCCACCTGACTGATCCCCCAGTGCTGCCGTTCTGATGGTGCCCGCTGCACTCCACTTCCTGGTCCTGCCTTGACATTAGGGTTGCCACCTGGCCGCTGTGTCACCGGCCAAGCCGGTATTTAGTGCCTCTGGCGGTGCCAGTAATTTTTTATACCGGTAATAATAATTGCCGGTATTTTCCTATAAGGACTGTTACTAATGAGCGCTTCCATTGTGGAGTGCTCATTAGTACAGCCTTTAACTCCCGTCCCTTCCCCAAAAGTACTCACCTCCTCCATTTGATAGCGCCGCTGTGAACACTTGCTGCTGACTGGAAGCAGCAGCAGGACCTGCAAGATGTCATCACGCTGGAGCGCAGGTCCTGTCCTGCACATACAGTGATGTTCACAGCGGCATGATCAAATGGAGGAGGTGAGTGCTTTGTTTTTTGTTTTTCGTTTTTTTTTTTGCACAGAGAAGGGAGCACTAATGGGGGGCATTAGTCATTCTGAGGGGCAGTAATTGGGCCATTACTATTACTGGGGGCACTAATATTACTGGGGGTGCACTAATGGGGGCACTAATAATTCTGGCGGGCACTAATTGGGGCACTACTATTACTGTGGGCACTAATGGAGGCATTATTGATTCTGGGGGGCAATAATGGGCTCTATTAATAATGGGGTGGTGCTAATAGGGGTATTATTTATTCTGAGGGTCCCAAATGGGGGCATTATTAATTCTGGGGGGTGCTAATGGGGGCATTATTAATTTTAGGCGGCACTAATGGAGGCATTAATATACAGTAACTGGGGGCACTAATGGGGCATTATTAATACTGGGAGCCACATTAGGACATATTGACTTAACACCCTGTGTTAAGCCACGCCCACACCACTACACCCCCCCATGGAGTGTGGCTTAACTTGGACGGTATTTTGTTGGGAAAGGTGGCAACCCTACTTGACATTGAAGGAAATGGCTGGGCAGATCATTGCTGCAGTCGGTAACTGGTTCAGGGTTGTTCATAGCCATTTCCTGTTGTGTCGCGATGTCAGCAGGAAGTGGAGGGCAGCGGGGAACCCGGCACCATCAGAACAGCAGTGGTGGGGAACTGGTGAGGTAAGTATGTTACGTTATTTTTTATACCAGCCTAGGGGAAAGGATTTTCTTTGCTTTACAATACCCATTCAAAACCATCCATAAATTAAATATTCAGCTGTATCAGTGTCCTGTGGCCCCCAGCCTGGTATATAAGTATCTGATGCTCCTACATTAATTAATGCTGAGAGGATCAGATCATTACATACCTAGCTGGAGTCCTTGAGGAGGGCTCGGTCACCCCCTGGGCATCGGCCCACCAGGAATATTTCCTTGTAGGGTCTATAGACAGTCCGCCCTTGTCTATAAGGTTTAATAGAATATCTGTTGGTTATTGGTTTCAAGGTCAGTTCTAAATTTCTGTATCTTCTGCTAGACCTAAGAGGCCCTGCATTATAAGCTTGGGCCTTGGGATCTTCTGGTACTCTGGTGGGCCAGTCCCACCCTGCATTGAATAACAAAACAAAAAGATTAGGAGATCCAGACGTCTACGCACTTATTTCCATCAAATCAGTAAGCAATTTGGTTTTAACCATATTGAATAACCCCTGAACCTAGTCCAACGTCTGCCTTCATTATAAGGGCAAAGAATGAGACTTGATGGTGACCAGGGGTCACTGCTTGACCTGGTTTTCTACAATAGTGGATTAAGTCCTAATTAATGTGAAGTGACTGTAACCAGATACGTTGAGCCCACAGAGGAGCAGGTCACTCACTTTGCCCTAATTGACTAAAGTGATAGCAAAAATATTACCATGTGTGGAGAATGTTATCTTCTACTTACACTGACATCTCCACTGGTCTTGGCTTGGAGGATATATTATATAAAAGTATGTAAAAACGGAGTCCCAGTCACAATGTCCCCAATAAGGGATGAAGAAACATAAACCCCCTTAACCCCCAACCACCGAAAACTGCACTTCAAAAACACAATGGGGCAGATTTACTAAGCTTGTAGATGGCACCGGAATAGTAGAGTGATTTTGCCTGTTTGGTCGACCACCAAATCTATGATATTTGCTCCAATTTTAGAGGTTTTGCGCCATGCCGGCAGGTTACATTTTCTAAGGGACGGTCAGATGTTTTGTGGACAGAGCTACATTTTAGCCACATTTATCACTGGGAATGTTTGCAAAAACTTGCAAAAATAGTTTCAACTTAGTCTAGTCACCTGGCAGTGTGGAAACTGACAGAACCTTTGTAATAAATATGATGAAACATCCATAGGTATTTTGTGCAACAAATCTAACAAATGGCGTGCAACTTTTTTTTAACGTTATAAAGTATAAAATTGCTTCAAATCAATCAGACACCGCAAAAAAAAAAAAAAAAAGGTTGGTACATTAACCCCTTGGACTTGCACCTATCACAGGGGCTCAGGCTGGATGAGAAATGTGGTGCAGGGACAGACACTTAAAAACTGGTTGGTTTAGGCTACATTCCCACGACCGTATGTATTTTGCAGTCCGCAAAAAAAAAACGATGGCGTCCATGTGACATCCATGTTGCATCTGTTTTTTTTTGCGGATCCATAGTAAAAATGCCTATCCTTGTATGCAAAACGGACAAGAATAGGACATGCTCTATATTTTTTTGTGGGGCTGTGGAACAGACATACGGATGCGAACAGCACACAGTGTGCTGTCCGCATTTTTTGTGGATCCATTGAAATGAAAGGGTCTTCATCCTATCTGCAAAAAAAAAAAAAAAAAAAACGGAACGGGCACAGAAACAAAATACATTTGTGTGAATGTAGCCTTAGGGTCCATTCACACGTCAGCAACTGTTTTGCGGTCCGCAAATTGCGGATCAGAAAAACACGGACACCGGCCATGTGCGTTCTGCATTTTGCGGACCACACATGGCCGACACTATGATAGAAATGCCTATTCTTGTCTGTGGCTTTTTTTGCAGGGCCGCAGAATGGAACTACGGATGCGTTCAGTACACAGTGTGCTGTCCGCATCTTTTGCGGCCCATTGAAATGAATGGGTCCACACTCGTTCTGCAAAATTGTGGAACGGATGCGGATCTATTATGCGGACATGTAAATGGACCCTTAGTCTGATACAGAATTTTATGACGGAATTGTGCTGTAATTTTGGGGCTAAGTGGTACATTATTTAGACCAAGATCCTTGATTGTGAAGCCACACCCCCTTGTTGGAACTGGTCACCCATAATAGAAATGCTTATTCTTGCACGCAAAATGGACAAGAATAGGACATGTTCTATTTTTTTTGCGGGCCCATTGAACGGAGCAACGGACGTGGACAGTACACGGAGTGCTGTCCACATTTTTTGCGGCCTGATGGAAGTGAATGGGTCCGCATCAGAGTCACAAAAAATGTGGCCCGGCTGCGGAACCAAACAACATTTGTGTGCATGAAGACTAAGTGAGATAAATTCTGTAAACCTAGATGTGCCAAACTGTTCCACCTTTTGGTGCAATTTAGGCCAGACTCTAGGTGCACTCATATTAGTAAATGTGGGCCTCATTTTTTAAAACTGACTAAAAACTGTTGCCCATGGCAACCAATCAGAGCTCATCTTTCATTTTCCATTCTGCTCCGATATAATGAAAGCTGTGTTGTGATTGGTTGTTATAGAAAACACGGTTTTACAGTTGGCATAATATTTTCCCAATGTTTTAATTAGACAACTGCTTTCCATATTTGCACTTAGGGTTAATGGATGTGTAGCAAGCTCCTGAGGAGCCGGCACAGAGAATGGGAGTGGTTGTGGCCCTGATGAGGTGTTGTGTCGCGGTGTACTCTCTCAGGCTATTCCTCCTTGGGGAATCGGTGCAGTGGAAAAGTAGTTTGAAGGATCAGACCAGAAGTAAAAGTATCTCTTTACTTACTGCAAAATATAACTTGTGATACATCCAACAGTATAAAGTACAAAGTGCAGTTTCTGGCAACCAACGAGGAACTATGGTGGCTGGTTGTGTGGCAATTAAATGGCACTTGCAGGCACTTGTGAATATAAGTGTCTACTGTGAGATTCAGTCTTGAAGTTAGTGTGGACTGGTGGTTGTTCTTTTCGTGATGGGTGTCTGACCTGTTTTCCCTCACCTGCAGCAGTGTCTGTGAAGCTGTGGTTTTGCTGATCACTGATCGCTGTGCCATTAAAAAACAATCAGTTTGTAAGGAGTTGGTTAAATATTGCCATGGCTTGCATGACTGTGTCTCAGTGGCTGCACGGCCACGCCATGTGGCTGTACCCTTACCAGACTGCCTTACCAGGCCACCTACCATGTGCCGTTTATGATACTGGTATATTGTTATATGGCAAAGAGCCCTTGGGTCTTATCAGGCATTAGGGCTCGGGTGTAAGTGCTACCTCTGCACCACCTATAGCTACAACCCAAAAAATACATTTATATTAATCATTGAAGGAGTTATCCGATTTCTGAAACAGCCCCCCCCCCATGTGCTGGGCCCCTCACAGGTAACATATTTACCAAACTCTCCTCCCGCACCGCCACTGCTGCTTCTCCCTGCGCACCGATGAAAACATCCGGTGTCCCCCCCAAGCAGCCTATGGCAGAAGAGGACGAGCCTCCCTAGCGTCACCCACAGCAGCGGCGGTGCGGGGACAAGAAGCGGCGCCAGGAGTGAGGTAGGTATATTACCTGTGAGGGGCCTGACACATGGGGGGTGGGGGGGGGTTGGGGCGTTTCAGAAATCAGATAACCCCGTTAAGTATCATTAGTAGGCACTTGGTTAGCGGCATTACTTTGGGGCGTGCAAACAGTGCAGTTGTACCCAGGCCCAGGAGACTAGAGGATCCATAAGGCCTCCCTTCCCTTATGAGGAGACCAGTACTATAACTTAAGCATGATAGGCGAGGGCCCTGTTAATGATTTTGCATTGGGTTCACCAGTTGTGCTTCGCAGTTGGTGTACATTATAAAGCACATAATGCATACATTAAATAGGGTTCTGTTTATTGTACTTTACAATGTGTACAATTTGTTATTTATTAGATGTATGACATCATGTCTGTGTAGATACAGGCCACATACATATTTACTGCATATACATTTATCTTGATTGTGCAGCACCCTCTAGTGGGCAAATGGAACATGACATGAAGAAAGTACACAAGGGCTTGCATACCTCCCAACTTTGTAAAGGGACATAGAGGGACAGATTGTACGGCACGCTAAGCATGCTGCGGCAAATTTTTTCAGCACTAGGCCACTGCCCAACTCCGCCCACTATACACTTAATCCCACCCAGTCCCCTTACTGCTCCACATAGTAAATATTCCCCAGTTATGTGCCCCAATAATATGCCCTGTTATGTGCCCCCAGTAATATGACCAGCTGTGCCCCCAGTAATCTGACCAGGTGTGCCCCCCAGGAATATGCCCAGTTATGTGCCCCCAGTAATATGACCACATTGTGCCCCACTGTAATATGCCCACATTGTGCCCCCTTGTAATATGCCCACAGTGCCCCCTTGTAATATGCCAACATTTTGCCCCCTTGTAATATGTTGTGCCCCTCACAGAAAGTAAAAAAAATAAAATAAAAACCATATACTTACCTTCTTCCTAGCAGCAGCATCACCAGTAGGACATCGTCTTCTCTAGACTGGAGGGGGCAGAGCCAAGGCTGACTGTCGGCAGGCCCCGCCCAGACCGGAGGTATGCAAGGGGGGAGGGAAGGAGGATGGAAGAAGCAGCCAGACGATTCCGGCTGTCTGCTTCTTCATGTAATAGGCAACTGTCTCTGCGTCCTATGGACGCAGAGACAGTATGCACAGGGTTTTAACAAGCCACCACTAGATGGAGCTTATGTCACCTCCTCTACTTAGAAAGGACAAACCTTCTAGAGACAAGTCAGTCTATTATGGGGCTTTAATGGAAGCACATGCAAAATGAAGTGCTGTCCTGGAGCAGGTACCAACCAGAACAAGCAGTCACAATATGGAGCCATTTTATGTAAAATATTACAAGCCAAAATGTACACGCACATGAGATTCCATGCACCGTGATATCATCAATCTGTGGATTCAGGATCGGACACCCCAGGGAGTGTCACCACCTGAGAAAGCTGCCTGCAGCAGTAGGAGAGTTATATTCATTTGATTATATTCACACATGGTAGATATGTTGAAATTTCTCTGACTGCAATGTATATATAATACAGAGGTCAGTTTACTGTATGTATATATATTAAAGAGGACAGTATAATGTATATATACTACAGAGAACAGTATACTGGATATATACTACACATATTTATATTACAGAGGACAGTATACTGTATATATATATATGTACTACTGAGTACAGTATAATATATACATACATGCTAATGAGGACAGTATACTGTATATATATACTACAGAGGACAGTATACAATATATATACATGCTATGGAGGACAGTATACTGTATATATATAATACAGAGGACAGTATACTGTATATATACAGTGGGGAAAAAAGTTCTCCCACTTAAAAAGATGAGGCCTGTAATTGACATCATAGGTAGACCTCAACTATGAGAGAAAATGAGAAAACAAGTCCAGAAAATCACATTGTCTGATTTTTTAAAGAATTTATTTGCAAATTATGGTGGAAAATAAGTATTTGGTCAATAACAAAAGTTCATCTCAATACTTCGTTATATCTCCTTTGTTGGCAATGACAGAGACAAGGTTGGCACACACTGTTGCTGGTATGTTGGCCCATTCCTCCATGCAGAACTCCTCTAGAGCAGTGATGTTTTGGGGCTGTCTCTGGGCAACACGGACTTTCAACTCCCTCCAAAGGTTTTTTATGGGGTTGAGATCTGGAGACTGGCTAGGCCACTCCAGGACCTTGAAATGCTTCTTACAAAGCCACTCCTTCGTTGCCCTGGCGGTGTGCTTGGGATCATTGTCATGCTGAAAGACCCAGCCACGTTTCATCTTCAATGCCCTTGCTGATGGAAGGAGGTTGGCACTCACGATACATGGCCCCATTCATTATTTCATGTACACGGATCAGTTTTCCTGGTCCCTTTGCAGAGAAACAGCCCCAAAGCATGATGTTGCCACCCCCATGCTTCACAGTAGGTATGGTGTTCTTTGGATGCAACTCAGCATTCACTCTCCTCCAAACACGATGAGTTGTGTTTCTACCAAACAGTTCTACTTTGGTTTCATCTGACCATATGACATTCTCCCAATACTCTTCTGGAACATCCAAATGCTCTCTATAAAACTTCAGATGGGCCCGGATATGTACTGGTTTAAGCAGGGGGACTGCGGAATCTGAGTCCCTGGCGGCGTAGTTTGTTACTGACGGTAGTCTTTGTTACGTTGGTCCCAGCTTTCTGCAGGTCATTCACTAGGTCCCCCCCGTGTGGTTCTGGGATTTTTGCTCACAGTTCTTGTGATCATTTTGACCCCACGGGGTGAGATCTTGTGTGAAGCCCCTGATGGAGGGAGATTATCAGTGGTCTTGTATGTCTTCCATTTTCTAATTATTGCTCCCAGAGTTGATTTCTTCACACCAAGCTGCTTGCCTATTGCAGATTCAGTCTTCCCAGCCTGGTGCAGGTCTACAATTTTGTTTATGGTGTCCTTCGACAGCTCTTTGGTCTTCACCATAGTGGAGTTTGGAGTGTGACTGTTTGAGGTTGTGGACAGGTGTCTTTTATACTGATAAGGTCAAACAGGTGCCATTACTACAGGTAATGAGTGGAGGACAGAGGAGCGTCTTAAAGAAGAAGTTACAGGTCTGTGAGAGCCAGAAATCTTGCTTGTTTGTAGGTGACCAAATACTTATTTTCCACCATAATTTGCAAATAAATTCTTTAAAAATCAGACAATGTGATTTTCTGGATTTGTTTTCTCATTTTGTCTCTCATAGTTGAGGTTTACCTATGATGTCAATTATAGGCCGACCTCATCTTTTTAAGTGGGACAACTTGCACAAACTTTTTTTCCCCACTGTATATATATATATATATATATATATATATATACGCACACATGGAGGACTGTGTACAGTTCTGAGCTCCTGTGAACAAGGCAGACATAGCAGAGCTGGAGAGGGTTCAGAGGAGGGCAACTAAAGTAATAACTGGAATGGGTGGACTACAGTACCCAGAAAGATTATCAACATCAGGGTTATTCACTTTAGAAAAAAGATGACTGATGGGAGATCTAATAACTATGTATAAATATATCAGGGGTCAGTACAGAGATCTCTCCCATCATCTATTTATCCCCAGGGCTGTGACTGTGACGAGGGGACATCCTCTGCGTTTGGAGGAAAGAAGGTTTGTACACAAACATAGAAGAGGATTCTTTACAGTAAGAGCAGTGAGACTATGGAACTGTCTGCCTGAGGAGGTGGTGGTGGTAAGTTCACTAAAATAGTTCAAGAGGGGCCTGGATGTATTTCTGGAGGGTAATAATATTACAGGTTATAGTTACTAGAGATGGGTCGTTGAATCAGGGATTAATTCTGATGCCTGATTGGAGTCGGGAAGGAATTTTTTCCCCTAAAGTGGGGAACATTGGCTTCTACCTCATGGGGACTTTTGCCTTCCTCTGGATCAACCTGCAGGATAACAGGCCGAACTGTAAGACGTGTGTGTTTTGTCAGCCTTAGGCATCATGCACATGGCCCATACTGTGGCCCGCAAACATCGGGTCCCTTCACTTGAATGGGTCCACAATCTGGAAGGTATGGTGCGGAACGGAGGCACGGAACCCCATGGAAGCACTATGGGATTTCTGTCTGTGCCACTGCACTGCAAAAAAAATAGAGCTTTGTGGTCCCCAATGCATGGAACAGCCGTGTGCATCAGGCCTTAGTCTAGGGCTACACGGCGACACCTGTCGCGGCCAGGATCGCTGAGGTGCAGAGATTCCATTGAAATGAATAGGGTCGCCACGCAAGAAATCCAACATGGCTGGATTTCTTGGGACTGCCACGACGCTCCCTTCATTTCTATGGGATCCCAACTACTCAGCAATCCTGGCCACGACAGGTGTCACACAACCAGTGTCGCCGTGTAGTCCTAGCCTTAGGCTATGGCTACACTGCAACTTTTTGTAGCGCAACTGATTGACTTTAACTATTGAACTACAGCTGCAATCCAAATGAATACAATCTTGTGGACTGCAGTGGTCATTCAATAGCTAAAATCAATCAGTCGCGCTCCTAAAAGTTGCAGTGTAGCCATAGCCGTACACACTATATTACTATGTTATTAATGTATGGGGGTAATACTGATCTTCCTGCAGTAGTCTGTTAGTAACAATATGGTGGTAATATTCAGTCACTATTTAGCTTTATTACATGTAGTCATGGTGCGGCATTATCTGGATTGGGGGCCCACTCAGGTGATGGATGCTGACCCCCCCCCTATCTATGCACCGGAGTCATGCCACTGATTATGACACTCAGACTCTCTAGCCAATGACATCACAGATAGTGTTGCTAAGGAAATAAGAAGCGTTATTGTGCCAGGATTCTAATGGTGACATCACAAAACATGTGACCATGTCAGGATTCTAATGATGACATCACAAAGGGTGGCTTAGCATCAGAGCGGCCATCTTGAATGTACTTTATTAACCTACCCTTAATGGAGATATCACTAGTGGATGGAATTTTACCTGGGGGGGGTCATTTATTTTGAGACTTGTACTAGTTTTCTGGCTATAATAAAAGTTACAAACTTTGGCACATGCAGATTTTATGAAAAAATGTGGGAATTTAAATATTACGCTTTTAAAAATGGGTAACTCACACCTCAGGCTCCAGCTCTGATCTTACTTACTACATTTATGATACCCAAAGAAAATAGGGGCTGAGTGAAATGTGTGCAATTTGATAATTAAGTGAAATAAAACACCATTTTTCCTTAAAAAAAAAAAACACTATGTTTATTTATAAAAAGGTTTTAGGTTTTAAGTGGATTTTTTGCAGCTCTGGCTCCGTCTTCAGGATCGGCTGGATTCAGGTCTGCTAACTTGTAGAGGAGGAGGTCAGGGGTCGCACCTCTGGCAGGTTTTCAGGGACAGAATATTGTCACCAGAGGTTCCTCATGTTGTCTTGTAGTCGGATCCTAGAAGAGAAAATACCCAAATAAAAAAAACAGTTTACAAAAACACAAGGGGAAGACGGAGGGAAGCGGCCAAACTTACCAGACCTGGTGGAGCTCTGCTCGTCTTCACTGGAATTTCAGATGGTTTGGATGGTAAAACCTTATATAGATGGTAAGTGGGCCCCAAGGGGTAGATGGTAAGTGGTCCCCAAGGGGTAGATGGTAAGTGGGCCCCAAGGGGTAGATGGTAAGTGGGCCCCAAGGGGTAGATGGTAAATGGGCCACAAGCTGCAGATGGTAAATGGCCCCAAGCCACAGATGGTAAATGGGCCCGGGCGGCAGATGGTAAGTGGGGCCAAGCAGCAGATATTATGGTGGCCAAGGGGCAGATGGTACACTAAGGGCCTATCGGCAGATGTTATAGCCGGCAGAGGATGCAAGATGGCCTCTTTCTCTTCCGGGGGTGTGAGGCCCTGATGTTGGTGGTGCTCCCCGGAAGGTCCGCCATCTCCACATCCTCTGGATACTGTCGGGGGCCTACTTCCATTTTGTCGTCCTCACTGTGATCAGACTTCATCTCAACATCGTCTGAATACTGTCGAGGGCCGACATCCATTTTCTCTATCGCAGTCACCACAGGAATCGTCTTTGTCATCCTCCTCCTCTTCCGAGACTTCCCCATAGTGACAGCCAGCTAGAGATACTGACACTGGTGTCAGGGCGTGACCCCATTTATGGGATTAGACCACACCCCCTGATTATTATGTCATAAGTAAGTGAGTCATGCCCATTATGACATCACAAGTAAAAAAGTCATGCCAGAGGCATAGTAAAGGGTTGGGGGGGGCAAGGGGGGACAAGCATCTAATGATGACATCACAAGAAGTGCCTTAGCATGAGAGCGGCCATATTGAATATACTGGACTCACACTTTTTTAATATCACATCATGTACATACCTGTTCTTGCCTAAAATTTTCTTCATGTTTCTTCATTCTCTTCAAATATAATTTGGGATGAGGGGTGGGATATCTGACCCCAGAGGAATTTGGTCCCTGTAGCAGCCAATCACAGCTCAGCTTTCATTTTGAATTTGGCTCTTAAAAAATAAAAGCTGCACTGTGATTGGTTGCTAGGGGCAACAAGGACTGTTCTACTGTTAATCTGACCCAATGTGTGAGATGATTGGAGTGATATATTGTGAGATTATGGGAGTGATACATTGTGTATGAGAAAGAGATGATGGGAGTGATACAGTGTGAGATGGTGGGAATGGTGGGGATATAATTGGAGTAATACATTCTGTGTGAGAGGATGGGGGTGATAAATTGTGCATAAGATGACGCTATTGATAGATTGTGGATGGAAGGATACATGTGTGTGTGAGATGATTGGAGCGCTTACAGATATTTATCTACTATATAACATTTTTACAGTAAAACATTTTAAAGATATTTCTGATACTTTACAATGTATTATTGTGTAATATACAGGACTGTACAAGCGATGCATTGTAATATATAGCAGTGGTCCCAGGGGCGGACACAGACAGCAGAGGGCCCCTGTGCAAAGATTGTGCCTGGGCCCCCCCACGCCAAATTTTCAAGTTAACCTATTCCCTCCTAACATTACATACAGCAATACAAAAAATAAGGTGAGGCTACTTTCACACCTGAAGCACTACGATCCGGCTGGACACAAACCACAGCATGCAGCAGTTTGTGTCCCGCTGATTCTTAGCATTTTTGCCTGAATGTGACCATATCTCTGCCGGACCCCATTATAGTTAATGGGACCAGCAGGCATTCTGCATCCAGCAGTGCCGGAGATGTAGACGTTCTCTGTCCTCATCTTCTCCTTTCAGACCGACCACCATGATGATTTCTTTCAACCATCTCCTCTCTCTGCGGAGTTTCACAGACAGACATCTTAGTTTCCTACTTTTCCATCATCCTCTCACCTTCTGAACACACCATCCTGCCACCTCTAATACTGAGGCCCTGTGCTCCCCAACACTATACTGCAGCAATAGTCCCCCTGAAAATACTATTACCACACAGATAGCGTCCCCTTCAATAATTATTGGCACAGAGTGCCCTAAAAAATAACTGCACCCAGGAAACAGTGTACCTGACACTAATAGTGTAAACATAATGTCCCCCAAAAATAATGATACAACAAATGCCCTGTTGTGTGGCAGTAAAAAATACCTCCTCTTAGTGCCCCCAGTGGAGCCAATGTCCCTATAGTGCCCTCATGTGTGCCAATGCCCCTATTATGTGCCCAAAAATCCTCTTAGTGCCCCCAATTAAGTTAAGGTCCCCATAGGGCCCCATAATTTGCACCAGTAAAGAATACTCTTTATAAAGTGCCCCCCATAGTGCTCCTCCCCGTCCCTTGGTGCCTGACATAATGTGGCAGTATAAAATGCCCCTATAGAGTGCCACAAGTAGATGCCCCGATAATGTTCCTCTCCCCCCTTCCCTATAGTGCCCCCATAATGTGTGCCAGTATAAAATGTCCCTATATAATGCCCTCCAGTAGATGCCCTCATAGTGCTCCTTTCCCTCCATGTGTGCCAGTATATAATCCCCCTAGTAGATGCCCCCATAGTGCCAGTATATAATGCCCCCTTGTAGATGCCCCCATAGTGCCAGTATATAATGCCCCCTTGTAGATGTCCCCATAGTGCTCCCTCCATCTGTGCCAGTATATAATGCCCCCTTGTAGATGTCCCCATAGTGCTCCCTCCATCTGTGCCAGTATATAATGCCCCCTTGTAGATGTCCCCATAGTGCTCCCTCCATCTGTGCCAGTATATAATGCCCCCTTGTAGATGTCCCCATAGTGCTCCCTCCATCTGTGCCAGTATATAATGCCCCCTTGTACATGCCCCCATAGTGCCAGTATATAATGCCCCCTTGTAGATGCCCCCATAGTGCCAGTATATAATGCCCCCTTGTAGATGCCCCCATAGTGCTCCCTCCATCTGTGCCAGTATATAATGCCCCCTTGTAGATGCCCCCATAGTGCTCCTCTCCCCGTGTGTGCCAGTATAATGCCCGCTAGTAGATGCCCCCATAGTACTTCTTCCCCCCCCCCATGTGTGCCAGTATAATGTCCCCATAGTGCTCCTTTCCCCCATGTGTGCCAGTAAATGCCCCCTCCATACTGGGCAAAAGCGTAACGTTGAATAATAAAAAAAAAAAATAAATAAACAGTTATACTTACCTCCATGAGCCTGTCAGCGATGCGATGCAGGCCTCTTCCGGCCTGTGTCCCATGCTGTTCGGCTCAGGCGGCGCGATGACGTCATCGCGCCGACTGAGCCGGCCTCTGATAGGCTGCAGGCACTAGGCCTGCAGCCTATCAGAGGAGCAGGTAAGGGAAACACCTCTCCCCTGCCCTGCAATCATCTGTATCGCTGTCCTAAAGACGGCGATACAGATGAATATGGAGATGAGCGCTTCCACAATGGAAGCGCTCATCTCCTACTGCCGCCGGACCTCCCACGGGCCCCCCTGCCGCACTGGGCCCCTGTGCAGCCGAACCGGCTGCACAGGCTTATGTCCGCCCCTGAGCAGTCCCCAACCACCATGCACTGGATGATTGTTTGCGGGGCCGCGGCAATTAGGGCCCTGGTCGCAAATGGAGGTCAGCGGAGGCAGGGCACAGGGAGATGAGCGCTTTCATTGTGGAAGTGCATATCTCCATAGTCATCTGTATCTCCGTCCTCAGGACAGCCATACAGATGCCTGTGCTGCAGCGGGGAAGGGGAGAGGCGTCTCCCTTCCCCGGTCCTCTCATTGGTTGCAGGCCTGGTTCCTGTAGCCTATCAGAGGCCGGCTCAGGTGGCGCGATTCATCACACCACCTGAGCCGTACATCGCAGGACACAGGCCGGAAGAGGCCTGATGGAGGTAAGTGTTTGGTTTTTTTTGCACAATACAGGAGAGAAGCATTATGGGGGCACTGGGGGTAGGGTGGCCATCCGTCCGGTTTTTGGCCGGACAGTCCGGTTTTTAAACTCCTGGTCCTCCGTCCGGCGCAAGGCCAGGACGGACGGCCAGAAGTCCGCCTTTCAGGACAGGCCTTTGGGGTGTGCGACCTGTGTGGTTGCACAGGTCGCTTCACTCCCGGCCAGTTAAGGGGGCGCCCTGCCAGAGCGCCCCCTTAATGAACCGGCCTTGTGCTTGTGCCCCCCTCAGACCTCAGATCAGCCCACCCAGCCACTTTAAAAAAAACATACTCACCTGTTCTATGCTGCCGCTGCCATCAGGTTCCGCACTCCACTGTATTACCTGCCGGCGCGCACTATGACCTGACGCTGCGTCAGGTCATAGTGTGCGCCGGCAGGCAAGACAGTTGGAGCGGGGAACCTGATGGCAGCGGCAGCGTAGAACAGAACAGGTAAGTATGTTTTTTTTAAAGTGGCTGGGTGGGCTGATCTGAGGTCTGAGGGGGGGCACAAGATCTGAGGTCTGATGGGGCACAAGACGCTGACCTGAGGTCTGATGGGGGCACAAGACGCTGGTCTGAGGGGGGCACAAGACCCTGATCTGAGGTCTGATGGGGGCACAAGACCCTGATATGAGGTCTGAGGGGGGCACAAGACGCTGATCTGAGGTCTGATGGGGGCACATTCTTCTGATCTGAGGTCTGATGGGGGCACATTCTGCTGATCTGAGGTCTGATGGGGGCACATTCTGCTGATCTGAGGTCTGATGACAAATGATGATAAAACGGCAGCGGTAAAGCCGGCCCATTAGGGCAGTGTGTAATTGTGAACAGAAGAACCCTTGCCCTTGCCGGGCTGCCTGGGTGAAATTAAGGGTACATCTGGGTTCAACTCTGAACCCTGACAACCCGTTTAAGGTTTTCCTCTCTTTTTTTTTTTTTTTGCCGGGCACTTACTGGGAGAGGGGCGTGGTTTAGCAGGTTGGGGGCGTGGTTTGGCAGGTTGGGGTGTGGCCTAAAATGTCCTCCTTTTTGGGATGAAGCAGGTGGCCACTGGGGGGCACTTCTTACTGGCATATTATTGGGGGGCATTTTTTTCAGGCTTATTATTGGGGGCACTGTGTGGGCATCTATGGGGGCATTTCTTACTGGCATATTATTGGGGGCATCTATGGGGGCATTTCTTACTGGCACATTATTGGGGGGCACAGTGGAGGCATCTATGGGGGCACTTCTTGCTGGCACATTATTGGGGGGCACTGTGGGGACATCTATGGGGGCACTTCTTACTGGCACATTATTGGGGGGCACTGTGGGGACATCTTTGGGGGCACTTCTTACTGGCATATTATTGGGGGCATCTATGGGGGCATTTCTTACTGGCACATTATTGGGGGGCACAGTGGAGGCATCTATGGGGGCACTTCTTGCTGGCACATTATTGGGGGGCACTGTGGAGGCATCTATGGGGGCACTTCTTACTGGCACATTATTGGGGGGCACTGTGGGGACATCTATGGGGGCACTTCTTACTGGCACATTATTGGGGGGCACTGTGGGGACATCTTTGGGGGCACTTCTTACTGGCACATTATTGGGGGCACTGTGGGGACATCTATGGGGGCACTTCTTACTGGCACATTATTGGGGGGGGCACTGTGGGGACATCTTTGGGGGCACTTCTTACTGGCACATTATTGGGGGGCACTGTGGGGACATCTTTGGGGGCACTTCTTACTGGCACATTATTGGGGGGCACTGTTGGGACATCTTTGGGGCACTTCTTACTGGCACATTATTGGGGGGCACTGTGGGGACATCTTTGGGTGCACTTCTTATTGGCACATTATTGCACACTGCCCAACTTTTGAAAATTGCAAAGAGGGACAATGTGTGCGGTGCACATCACGGCAGTTTTTTTCATACTAGGCCACACCTCTAAGTCCACCCAAAGCATAATTACTGGAGCCCCTGCGGCAATTTTTTTCTTGCGTTTCAATGTCCATATAAATATAAGCACATACATCATAAGATTATAGATATTTTAAGGTACAAATTGCACCAAATAATGAGGTTCTGGTCTAATATACAGGTAGAAACCATACAGACACTTTAGTAAGGAGCAATTTAGTAAAAGAGGGACACTTGGGAGGTATGGGCTTGTATAATATCATTAGTGTTGCTCGTATTGGGGGAAGCACTGTTTCTCATGCAGAGGCCACCTGCTGGCATAGGAAGTATTTAAGGCAGTGCTCCCCGGGAAAAGGTATGCAAGTGGTTAGGTCGGTGGAGTCTGCTGAGGCTGTGTGGGCATAGTCAGCCCAGTAAGGGATTGGTGGGGTGAGATGTATTGTGTTCAGATCCTGGGGAAGGTCCTAGTCTCTGTGGGCCTTCAAAATAGCTAAAGTGAGTTTTCGTTGCACTGCAGGACTGAGACAAGGTCTGGTCTTGGGCCTATCATGTAGGTGGGTCCAAATTCACAGAAAGTGGAGCAACACAAGTAAGCCGAGGCAACAGCAGTAGGCTCGGCCTGCCATACTGTAGTGCAACATAAAATACCAAATAGCACATTGCAACACTAAATACTGCCTTTCTCTGTAGAGTATTCAACTGTATCACTGTCCTGAGCACGGTGATACAGTTGAGTTCAGAAGGGCACCTGCAGACGTTGGCCAGGTGCACAAGTGCCTGATGGTCCTTGCATTAATTAATTCTTAGAGCATCAGATTCTTATGTTCCCAGCTGGCGGCCGTGAGGAGGGCTCAGGTGGCGCCCTGGGCATCGGCCCACTGGGAAATTTCCCTGTAGGATCTATGGCTAATCTGACCCCGGTCGTAGGAGGATTAGTGTAGTGGGAGTCTTTGAGAGTCAGGGCCCAGGTGTGAATGCTGACCTACTGTCTGAGTGAGTGAAATGCAGAGGACCTAAGGAGTGGTCCGTGGCCTTAACGTAGTTCTGTTTGTGTAGCATAGCTCCTTGTATGGGACTTTTGGTAACAGCGTAGCCCAGCCTGTTTGGCTATTTCTATAACTTTGGCCACCCCTGTCCACTGCCTATAAGAGTTATTCTGATCTCAGCCATGAAAGGCTGGGATGAGAATAACCCTTTAAGAAATTGCACCAATTTGTGTATACTGAAACCGCCAAGATTGTGTACCTCATTGGAATGTTATAACCAATCAGCATAATGTCCATCTTAAAGTGACAGTAACCAAAATAATAATGCTGTAGTTTTATTCCGGCTGCCTCTCGGTATGTTTGCCGTGATCCGGACGGACCTCCGGCCCACCCCCATTATAGTGAATGGCCTTCCGACGGCACAGTGCACTAGCGGAGGGGTTAATTGCCGTGAATCGCAGCACCCTGCCATAGAGGGCAGGTGTCAGGAATGTGATACTGCTGCCCCCCCACTCAGTATTGTATATAATAATCATTGGTGGTGCAGTGCACCTCCCCAACCACCCCCAGTATTATAATCATTGGTGGCAGTGATCACAGGGTCCCCTCCTCCCCCTCCTCATTGGTGGCAGTGGCAGCTTCCGATCGGAGCCCCAGCAGTGTAATCGCGGGGCTCCGATATTTTACCATGGCATCCAGGACACTACTGAAGCCCTGGCTGCCGTGGTAAGCTCCCTGCTGCCGTGTGCACAAAGCTCAGCGACAGTGTGAAGTCTTATTCACCCTAATGCTCAACCTGCTACTTCATTTATTTCGGGAGGCAATGAATGGTCGGGGGTACTCGTTCTTGTCAGCAGGTAGGGCCCCCACAAATCTAATAGTTATCCCCTATCCTGTAGATTAATAACTTGAATCACCCTTTAGGTGTTGGGTAGCTACCTCCATTTGGTGGCAACTTTCAATATTATATATGGCTGACAGCAGCTTCTCCTGGACGTGCCGGCTGATGGAGATCCAATACATACTCATCACTAGTTATATATATGTAAAGAGGCAAGTAACCATATATACAGATGTAGTGTGATGGTGACAGCTTCCAGATGGTGCCCGGTAATATGAGGACAGTGGACATCTTGAGCAGCGGCTAATATCCACAGTGATTAGCCACAAATAAAGCAATGTGCCTCCTCAGTAATAGTTAAACAGAAGGATTACATGGCTGACTGGCTTGTCTTTATTGCTTGTTGAGTTAGCTTTAATCTGTTTTACAAGGTAACAAATAAACATGCTTCACTGGGGAGCGGAGCAAATAAAAGCTTTGTTAGCAAAATTAATTTCTGTGAATAATTACATATTTCCAAAGGGTTTAACTCACCTGCTACTCAGTGCATTAGCAATGTGGCTGTGCGCTGCGGCGTAAATCCCCGCACAAAAGCCCCAAATGTTCTTCTGGAGATTAGTAACAAGTCACTGTCTTGTCTATGAAACCCTTTCCTTCCCGTAACACCTTAAATAGAAATCTGCAGTAAGATATATGAAGGTCACATCACTGCAGTTCTGTCCGATATCCCCAGTAGAAGCCATATAGACCAGTCAGCTAAGTCAGTAAAACTATGACTATTTCTGTGTAGGTCCCTCTCACGTGGCTCAAATGGCTCCGGGCTCCGTAAGATCTCCAAAGGCGCAGAGACTTTAGCAGTGGATCCTTTAAAGGGTTATTCTCATTTTAGACAGTGGGGGCATATCGCTAGGATATGCCCCCATTGTCTTATAGGTGCGGGTCCCACCGCTGGGACCCGCACCTATATCGAGAACGGAGCCCCCGAAGTGAATGAGGGCGCACTGCGCATGCGCAGCCGCCCTCCATTCATTTCTATGGGGCCGCCGAAAATAGCCGAGCGCTGGCTCGGCTACTTCCGTCGGCTCCATAGAAATGAATGGGAGCGCACCGCGCATGCACGGCCCGGCTCCCATTCATTTCTATGAGCGGCGCGGGGAGCTGCGCCTGGTGGTGGCCGGACCCCCGGAAACCTGGGGTCCTCCAGGCGCAGCACTCCCCGCTCCGTTCTGGCTATAGGTGCGGGTCCCAGCGGTGGGACCTGCACCTATAAGACAATGGGGGCATATCCTAGCGATATGCCCCCATTGTCTAAGATGAGAATACCCCTTTAAGTTTCGAAGAGAGGCCTCCATGGATTGGACTTCACACAGATCCTCGATCAAATTGAGATCTGGGAGATCTAGAGGCCAAGTCAACACCTTGAACTCTTTGTCATGTTCCTTAAACCATTCCTGAACAATGCTAGCAGTGTAGCCTGCTGAAAGTGGCTTAAAGGGAACCTGTCATCTCCGAAACACCCCCTGAACTAGAGTAAGTGTTGTATAATGTAAGTGATGCTGAATCCGAATATGTAAGTTTTATCTTCAGACTCACTTCCATTCCGACGCTGTGCTCCCACAAACCTGCAGTAAAATGCACTCAGTGGATTCTTCTTTGAGTCGTCTCCATTATGTGAGTGAGCACCGGAGTCCTCTCAGTGCATTTTACTGTAGGTTCGGGCGGGCGGGTGCAGGAGCTGAGCGCCGTAGTACTATGGCGCCGGGCGGAAAGTCACTTCCCGCAGTGCCGTACATGTACGGCGCTGGACGGGAAGGGGTTAAAAGCCGCACAGACGTTGATGAATTTGACTAGGTGTCTGACCTTTAGGGCCCATTCAGACAGCCATATTATTGCGGGTCTGCCGCCCGAGCGCTGCGGAACACACGGCCGGGCGCCCCATTCTGTTGAAGACAAGTATAGGACATGCTTTATCTTTTTATGCAGAGCCGCGGGATGGAGCTGGCTCCGTGCCGCGGCTGTGCGCTCCCATAGAGGTGAATGGGGCCACATCTAGTCCGCAATATTGCGGAATAGATACGGCCCCATTCATACGGTCGTGTGAATTGGGCCTTAGTGGTTGTTTTTCAGTACAACAGGTTCATATTCATTAAGACTGGTCTAATTAGTATGTGCAGGAAAAATAGTCGCATCGGTGTGGAAAAAAGTTGTACGTCTACCTGAAAGTGCAGCTTTTAATGCAAAAAAAGTTGCACTTTACCACTCAAAACTGATGAAGTAAAGTACGCCAGCCCTGGGGTGGAGCAAAAATTAGACTGTTTTTGCGCTTTATTCTTGTGTTAAAAAGTCACAACTACATATATAGGTCGGAGAAAAGACAGAAAAAATAGACTGAATTAATTAAAAACTTCAAAATGGTTAAGCAAGGTGCAAAAGCCTCTCAAAGAGGTGCAATTTCAGTAGTAAAAAATTTGAATGTCTAATACAGCATTTTTTATTAAACGTGCCCCACTGTGTGATAAAGCGTCTGGTACTCCTTCCCTGAGATGTTGCGGTTTTTGTCTGGCCGCCTCTCAGCTTGGGGCCGGAGTGGACTTCCGGCGGCACGGTGGACTAGCGGTAGCACGGATCTGGCAGGCTTTTCCCCCGCCGTAACAGCCTACCAGAAGAGGTTACCGCTAGTGTGAAAGTAGCCTTAGACTAGGCGTATTGTTATTAGTCTGACCTCTGGTGGTTGTTTTTCAGTATGACAGGTTCATGACCACTTAGGCTGGTTTAATTTATTTGTGCATGAAAAATCACATTTGTGTGGAAAAAAGTCACGTCTCCTGGAAGTCACACTTGGCTACTCAAAACGGATGAAGAAAAGTATGCCAGCCCTGGGTTGAAGTACAAATTCGACTGTTTTTGCATCGCACTAATATTATTGGGGGTCACTATTGGGGGCATTATTAATTCTGGGGGGCACTAATGAGGGCAGTAATATTACTGGGAGCCACAGTATGGCAGCAACTTAATACCCAGTGTTAAGCCACGCCCCCACAACCACACCCCCTTTTAATAATCTTTGTATCATTTTTTCCCCTAGCACTTTATAGTAAAAATTATCAAACCATTGGCATCAAACACCTGGTGTTAAAACACCCCCCAAATACATCAGGGTAGGTTTATTAAATGTGGTGTGAAGGAAAACTGGTTTTGTTGCCCATAGCAACCACCTTTAATTAAGGATATCTGAAAAATGAAAGTTGGAATCTTATTGGTTGCTTTAGGCAATGAAATTAGTTTTCCTTTACACCATCCTCTTTTTACTCATTGTATGATTTCACAAACAAAAAAGATTTCCTTGAGGAAATGGGTTTCTGGATTACGTATTTCTGGAAGTGTTTCGTGCATTTTTCCACATCCCACCACCAGATGGCTCCCGAAAACACTCCTCAGGAGCGGCCATGTTTGTACACCGCAAACCGGCCGCCCCCGGGTATACCAACGTGGCCGCCCTCTGTGTCACCGGAAGCCGGAAGACTTACAGGAAGAGTCAGAAACCGTTCCCCAGGCATGGCTGTCCGTGTGTGCTCCGCGCTGCTCCTCTCCGCGTTGCTGCTGGCGGCTGCCTTGTCTCAAGGCAAAGGTGAGAAATAAAACATACAGTACCACTGCGACGCCTGACTGAGCGGGGGGGCCGGGGACTGTCACTTTAAATACGGGTACTTCCGGTCTGGGGTCCCTTCTACCTGTAGTTACCCCCGCTGACTGCCCTGTACTAATCCTGGTCCTAGCACACGGCATACAGCCTGTGATTGTTATAATGCAGATTATTACATAACCCTGATGATGATGGATGATGTAAGGAATGATAATATATGCCCTAGGTATGGAATATTTGTGCCAGTGGTGAGGGAGGGGCATTAGTAGCCTCTGTACAAAGATGGCTGCGCTCTGCAGGACCCCCGGGGGCCCTTCCTGATTTGTGACATTCTCCATTGGGAACAGGGCCATTTTAGTACATTGGTGGGCCCAATGCAGAAATTTCATGAGTGTCTCCCTTCTTAGTGCCACCTAACATTGGTTACGCCCCCTTAGTGCCTCCTAACATTGGTTATGCCCCCTTAGTGTCCCCCACATTAGTGCCCCCTCCCAGTAATGTGCCACCACACAGTAGTTCTGCTCCCTTAGTGTCCCTTAACATTGGTTATGCCCCCTTATTGCCCACTCCCAGTATTGTGCCACCACATACCGGTAATAGTTATGCCCTTTTAGTTCCCCCTCACATTTCTCCCAGTATTTATGTGCCACCACACAGTAGGTGTGTGCCCTCACAGTAATTACGCCCCCTTAGTTCCCCCTCACATTAGTTATGCTCCCTTAGTGCCCCCTAACATTGTTTACACCCCCTTAGTGCCCGCTCCCAGTAACGTGCCACCACATAGTAGTTACGCCCCCTTAGTTCCCCCTCACATTGCTCTAAGTATTTATGTGCCACCACACAGTAGATGTGTGCCCTCACAGTAGTTATGTCCCCTTAGTGTCCCCTCACAGTAGTTACCCCTCCTTAGTGCCCACTCCTGTTAGTTATGTACCACCACACAGTAGTTACACCCCTTTAGTGGGCGCTCCCAGTAATTATGTGCCACCACACGGTAGTTACGCCCCCTTTAGTGCTCGCTTCCAGTAGCTATGTTCCACCACACAGCAGTTATGCCCCCTTAGTGCCCGCTCCTAGTAGTTATGTGCCACCACACAGTAGTTATGACCTCTTAGCTACGTTCACATCTCCAGTAACCTGATCCGGCACAGAACAGCCTACTGGAGTTCACCGGGTCTGGCATTGCCCGATACTGCTGTTCACCGCCAGACTCCATGGACTTTAATGGGAACCAGCCACTTTCCAGCATGAGTGCCAGGTTTCGGCCAGACAAAACCAGTGGCGTGCAATCTGCACATAAGTTGGACAGTGACAGGAAGGTAAATAGGATGTGTCTCCTCCGCCGCCTCCTGCTATAGGAGGGTGACCTGAGGTTGTCGTGTGCTGCTCCTCCTGCTTATGGGTATAAAAATAGGTAAAAAAAACCTCAAACTGCTCAGTGTGAAGTTCGTCACATCACGTTTATCTCTACACTCAGTTTTCCACTTGGCGGGTTATATTTGGATAACTAAACACTGTACTCAGACGTGTCCATCCCTGGACCTTTTCACCTCAATGACTCTACGATGGCGCAGAACCCGGACGAGAAGAACGAGTATATCCGGTTCTTATTTCTAGTTGCTTCTGTGATGCCATCACCTCAGCAGTGCTGCACAGAGAATGTCCCCATTCACATCAGTCCGGTCTCCAGAGGGGCCCACGATTTACCTGTCTGAATGCTGTGTATATATTTCTGGGGTATTTTTGCACACAGGTTTTTACCTGTAACGAGGGCCAGTGATATAGCAAGTCATTGGGCGCTCTTTCAGGACCCTTTAACATGGGCAGATGATTAGGTTCATAATTGGTATTGCGCACCCTGCCACCTGCCCATGTAAAAGTCCCTTAACCACCTTACTGTTTTGCCCGAGTCCAGCTCGGGCAGTGTGAAAAGTAGCTAACTGGAGGTGGGCGGGCTGCATTAGATGGTGATATCTCCTCAATGGTAGCAGCTATGCAATTGGTCTGGAATGTCAGCTTTCAAACAAGGCTTTCATACAAGTCCATGCAACAACCAACAGAAGAGAAATCACTGTTAGAAATCAAGTCGGGAATAATCGCCCAGTTTTTACTTTCACTTTCAGCTGCGTTCACAGCATCCCGGTTTCTATCAGTGATATCTTTCTCTGTCCTGAACATACAGCTGGTATTGTCTGAAAGATTAGAATATCTGCTTTCAAACAAGACCAGTTGCATGTTTCAGGAGGTAACGGCATCTAAAGCAGCCCTCCCTCCTCCAGATAGCTACTTTTCCCACTGCTGGAGCTGGACTCTGGCAAAATAGTTAGGGGGTTAGAGGGGTTCTCTGCAATTTTTAAAATGATGGCTTATTTTTAAGATAGGTCATCAATATCTGACCTACGGGGGGTCTGGCTCCCCGGTTCTGCAGTACCAGCTTCGTCCACTACACAGAGGATGGAGCTGTTGCTACTGAAATAAAGCTGATTGGTGAGAGGGCTGGAAGTCGGACCCCCACCAGTCAGGTATTGATGACCTATCCTAAGGCTTATCAGTCAGTATAAAAGTCCTTTAAAGGGGTATTCCCATCTCACAAATGTAGTTTGTATAGTTAGATATAGCCATACCAATATTATTACTAATAGAATGTATTTATATAAAATGTACTGATTAGAAGATTTTCCTATTTGTATATCCATTGTCCCACACACATCAGTCAGGCCGTTGCCCCTAGTTACGACCACTGCGGCCATGTAGTAGTGGTGGTCGGCTTGCTCTTGTTCAATCCCGCACATTGCATCAGTATGCGGAGACACATCTTAGGGTTGTAGCATTTTTGTCTGCACTTCCAAAACGCAGAGAAACGGATCCTGTTCCAAGATCAATTCATCTCTATGGATCAGGATCCGTTTATAAAGTCTGCGTTTTGGATGGATCCTGGCCATTGTGTTTGGACTGGTAGCGTCCAAAACACAGATGTGAAATTACCCTAAGATGTGTCTCCGCATGCTCATGCAATGTGCGTTCACAATACAGCAGTTACCTCAGAACAGGATTGAACAGGAGCAAGCCGGCCACCACTACTACATGGCCGAGGTGATCGTAACTAGGGGCAACGGCCTGACTGATGTGTGTGGGACAATGGAAATACAAATAGGAAAATCTTCTAAACGGTACATTTTATATAAATACATTCTATTAGTAATAATATCGGTATGGCTATATCTAACTATACAAACTACATTTGTGAGATGGGAATACCCCTTTAAGGCGTTATAGCTACCTTTAGTAGGCAAGGAAGCACAGAGTGGGGAACGTGGCCCTAGAGACTGTGAGTGAAGCAAGAGCAGCGATTAGTGACTTGTGTATCCGTCCCCGCGCGGCTCAGCTCATGAATCTTACATCATCTGCACCACTGAGGCAGGCTGTGGAGATGATGACATACAGTGCTTCTTCCGCTATCTGTATTCTAAGTGACAGGTATGTATATTAAATAAAATTTTATTATTATTTTTTTTAGCCCCACTAGTGGACATCACTTTTATAATGCACTGATCCACCTTGTGTACCTACCTGTGGCATACAACCATGGCAGGCCTAGGTGCCTTTTTTATACCCCCAGCTGCCTTGACGGTGCACCATGCGATTGCCTTCATGGGGGACGATAGTGACTATCTAGGGCAGGTATCAGCAACATGCGGCACTCCAGCTGTGATGAAACTACAACTCCCAGCATGCACACTTGCTTAGCTGTTTTCAGAACTCCCATAGAAGTGAATAGAGCATGCTGGGAGTTGTAGTTTCACCACATCTGGAGTGCCAACGGTCGCTGGCCACTGATCTAGGGGGTTAGGAAACCCTGATAAGATATCTCCGATCCCAGCCATTACAGTGGGAAACCAACTTAAAGGGGTATTCCCATCACAGACAATGGGGGCATATCGCTAAGATATGCCCCCATTTTCTTCTAGGTGTGGGTCCCACACGCTGCGCTGAGAGGGGAGAGTGGTGGCTGGAGGACCACAGGTTTCCTGGGGTCTGGCTACCACCAAGCAATCTCCCCGTACATGTGAATGGAAGCACACCATGCTTGCGCGGCCACAGCTCCCATTCTTTTCTATGGGCCCGACGGAAATAGCCAAGTCAGTGCTCGGCTATTTTCGGCGGCCCCATAGAAATGAATGGAGGGCGGCTCCACAGTGCGTCCTCCGTCACCTTCCCCGCTCTGTTTTAAGTGTAGGTGCGGATCCCAGAGGTGGGACCCGCATCTCTCAGACAAGGGGGCGTATTCTACAGGCGGCCTGTTTGGGGTCTGTTCAGCCCCTGTTGCCTACCCATGTTTAAAGGGGTTGTCCCATCTTGGATATTGGGGGTGTATCACTAGAATATGCCCACAATGTCTGATAGGTGTGGGTCCCACGTCTGGGACCTATACCTGTCCTTGGATTGGAGCCTGCAAAGTGACAGAGGGTGCAGTTCGCGTGCATGCCTGCTCTCCATTCACTTAATAATAATAATCCATATTTATATAGCGCCAACATATTCCGCAGTGCTTTACAATCAGTGGGTTCATGTACAAACTGGGTGCTGAAGGCCAACCCAAGAAGATGTGTTTTTAGGGAAGGTCTAAGACTGTGGATGTTATGGATTAACCTAATTGCTTGGGATAGGGCATTCCAGAGAACTGCTGCAGCTCAGGAGAAGTCTTTGAAGACCAAGTGAGAGGTTCGGATTAGGCTTCTTACACACGAACGTTGTGTTTTGCGGTCCGCAAATTGCGGATCCGCAAAAACAACGGATGGCATCCGTGTCCATTCCGTATTTTGCGGAACGGAACAGCTGGCCCCTAATAGAACAGTACTATTCTTGTCCGTAACACGGACAAGAATAGGACATGCTCTATTTTTTTTTGCGGGCCACGGCACGGAGCAACGGATGCGGACAGCACACGGTGCGCTGTCCGCATTTTTTGCGGGCCCATAGAAATGAATGGGTCCGCATTTTTCATGTGAAAAATGCGGATCGGAGCCCGCAAAAACAACGTTCGTGGCATTTTTCATGTGAAAAATGCGGATCGGAGCCCGCAAAAACAACGTTCGTGTGAAAGAGGCCTTATGGTGGATGTCAGTCGTAAGTCATTAGCTAAACGGTGAGCATGGGTAGGATGGTAGACCGAAGTGAAGGAAGAGATGTAGGGGGGTGGAGAGCTTTGTGGTTGAAAATGAGAAGTTTCAATTGAATCCTGTACTGTATGGGCATTTCTATGGGAGTGCCGAAAATAGCCTCGTGAGACACAGTGCAGGAGGTCGGCTGTCTGAGGCAAGATACTCATCTCTCCTCATGGCAGAAGTGGGCCTGCCACCAGTGAACATGCGTAATCAAGTGCTGGTGACCTGTAATTGTGCTGAGAGACGAAGCACCAGTTGGGATGATTGATTATACTTGACCATGCACGTTGACTCTGGGCAGGTTCTCTGTAAATTAAAGTGGTATTCCCATCTCACAAATGTAGTTTGTATAGTTAGATATAGCCATACCAGTATTATTACTAATAGAATGTATTTATATAAAATGTACCGTTTAGAAGATTTCCCTATTTGTATCTCCATTGTCCCACACACATCAGTCAGGCCGTTGCCCCTAGTTACGGTCACCATGGCCATGTAGTAGTGGTGGTCAGCTTGCTCTTGTTCAAACCCGCTCTGAGGTAACTGCTGTATTGTGAACGCACATTACATGAGCATGTGGAGACACATCTTAGGGTACTTTCACATCTGCGTTTTGAGCGCTATAAGTCCAAAACGCAATGGTCAGGATCCCTCCAAAAAGCAGACTTTATAAACGGATCCTGCTCCATAGAGATGAATTGATCTTGGAACAGGATCAGTTTCTCTTAGTTTAGGAAGTGCAGACAAAAATGCTACAACCCTAAGATGTGTCTCCTCATGTTCCTGTAATGTGTGTTCACAATACAGCAGTTACCTCAGAGCGGGTTTGAACAAGAGGAAGCCGGCCACCACTACTACATGGCTGAGGTGATCGTAACTAGGGGCAACGGCCTGACTGATGTGTGTGGGACAATGGAAATACAAATAGGGAAATCTTCTAAACGGTACATTTTATATAAATACATTCTATTAGTAATAATACTGGTATGGCTATATCTAACTATACAAACTACATTTGTGAGATGGGAATACCCCTTTAACATTAAAGGGGACATGCCATAGGGTAAGACTGGTCAACTGCATGTCCATTCATAGCCCTTGTACAATTCAACTGAATGGGATGAACAGATGTAATCATACTGCGCGCCTCTACAAAGGAGGCGACCCGCAGGTAATTTTCATATGGAAACTTGTAAAGTAGTTGATCGGCAGGGTGTCAGAAGTCAGACCCTCACCAATCTTATATTAAAGAGGTTCTGCAGTTCTATTAAACTGATGATCTATCCTCTGGATAGATCATCAGCATCTGATCGGCGGCGGTCCGACACCTGGGACCCCTGCCGATCAGCTGTTTGAGAAGACAGCGGCGCTGCAGGAGCGCCGCGGCCTTCTCTGTGTTTACCGCAGGCCCAGTGACGTCACGACTAGTTTCACTGGCCTAGGCGGGGCTAAGCTCTGTTCACTTGAACGGAGGCCAGTGATACTAGTCGTGACGTTACTGGGCCTGCGGTAAACACAGAGAAGGCTGCAGCGCCGCTGCTTTCTCAAACAGCTGATCTGCGGGGGTCCCGGGTGTCGGACCGCCGCTGATCAGATGCTGATGATCTATCCAGGGGATAGATCATCAGTTTTAAAGAACTACAGAACCCCTTTAATTACCAATCCAGCGGATAGGTCATCAGTATTGTAGTGCTGCACAGCCCCTTTAAATTATAGACTACCCTTATTCTTTGAATCAGTATTAGATCGGTGGGACTCCGACTCCCCAAAATCAGCTGTTTAGGCCAGTCATCAGCACAGAGCACCATCTAGTGGATGGAGCCGCCAGAAGCATTAGGCTCCGTCCCCTGTGTTGTGGCCACGCTGGGTACTGCGGCTCAGCTTCCATTCAAGTGAATTTGTTGTATTAGGACAAGCTGATCCCAAACTGCATTTTGCAGTCAACAAAAGAAAAACACCCACTAGTGCAGATGCAGACTAATACCGTCATACTGTGACCAGATATCACCCCCATGCTATGTCTGAATAATACCGCTATGCCATGACTGAATAATGTATTCTTATGTTGTCATGTTTTTTGAACAGCTGTACCTGTAGATCCACCTGATGGAGAGCCTGCGAAGAATGGGGACTTGGAAAAGTCAGGAGGGACAGACCAAAGTATCTCCTTGAAAGATGGAAATGTGGGCCAGGAAAAAAGTCTTGATGCCAAGAAGCCGTTGAAGACTGATGCAGGGGATCCCCAGCCAGGTGACTCCCAACCCAAGAGCCAGTCTAAAGCAGAGGAGTCCCAAGCAGATGGGGCACATTTGGACAAAAAACATAAGGATGCAGATTCTGACACAGGGAATTCTCCTGGAGCAGGGGAGCCCCAGGGAGATGCGCAGCCTGGAGCAGGGAAGCCCCAGGGAGATGCGCAGCCTGGAGCAGGGAAGCCCCAGGGGGATGCGCAGCCTGGAGCAGGGGAGCCCCAGGGGGATGCGCAGCCTGGAGCAGGGAAGCCCCAGGGAGATGCGCAGCCTGGAGCAGGGAAGCCCCAGGGGGATGCGCAGCCTGGAGCAGGGGAAGCCCCAGGGGGATGCGCAGCCTGGAGCAGGGAAGCCCCAGGGGGATGCGCAGCCTGGAGCAGGGAAGCCCCAGGGGGATGCGCAGCCTGGAGCAGGGAAGCCCCAGGGGGATGCGCAGCCTGGAGCAGGGAAGCCCCAGGGGGATGCGCAGCCTGGAGCAGGGAAGCCCCAGGGGGATGCGCAGCCTGGAGCAGGGAAGCCCCAGGGGGATGCGCAGCCTGGAGCAGGGAAGCCCCAGGGGGATGCGCAGCCTGGAGCAGGGAAGCCCCAGGGGGATGCGCAGCCTGGAGCAGGGAAGCCCCAGGGGGATGCGCAGCCTGGAGCAGGGAAGCCCCAGGGGGATGCGCAGCCTGGAGCAGGGAAGCCCCAGGGGGATGCGCAGCCTGGAGCAGGGAAGCCCCAGGGGGATGCGCAGCCTGGAGCAGGGAAGCCCCAGGGGGATGCGCAGCCTGGAGCAGGGAAGCCCCAGGGGGATGCGCAGCCTGGAGCAGGGAAGCCCCAGGGGGATGCGCAGCCTGGAGCTGGAGCAGGGAAGCCCCAGGGGGATGCGCAGCCTGGAGCAGGGAAGCCCCAGGGGGATGCGCAGCCTGGAGCAGGGAAGCCCCAGGGGGATGCGCAGCCTGGAGCAGGGAAGCCCCAGGGGGATGCGCAGCCTGGAGCAGGGAAGCCCCAGGGGGATGCGCAGCCTGGAGCAGGGAAGCCCCAGGGGGATGCGCAGCCTGGAGCAGGGAAGCCCCAGGGGGATGCGCAGCCTGGAGCAGGGAAGCCCCAGGGGGATGCGCAGCCTGGAGCAGGGAAGCCCCAGGATGAGGATAATGAAGGAGTTGGAAAAGATAATGAAGAAACACAACCAGAGGGGGATGATGGAAAAGAAGATGATGAAGATGATGTATTTGACATGAATTTGGAGCCTGATGTGAATAACGAGATTCCAGACCAACAAGAGAAAAGTCCACCTGGAAATAAAGAGAACACTGTTTTCCAAGAGGAGTCGGAAAGCAGCCATTTCTTTGCTTATCTGGTTACCTCGGCCATCCTCGTGGCTGTACTGTACATCGCTTACCACAACAAACGCAAGGTAAATAGCAATCTGTATATAGCACCAGCATATTCTGCAGCACTTTACATTTCAGAGGGAACATTCATAGAAAAATCAGACATTACATCAGAATAGACTAATCAGCCATTCAGGTCCCTGAATCAGAGGTAGAAGTGCTTGTATTATACAAAAGTTCTGCCATCTGCATACGGCAGTCACCAGATGGTGTCGGTGTATGAACACGTATCTAGTGCATTGGGATTTGTGTTGAATAAAGAGATGCAGTCGTGAGAAATGAAAGCACAAGAATCCATTTATGAAATCATCCATTTATGAAATCCTATAGCCCTGCCTAAAAACATATCTAAGGTAGTGCATTCCAGAGAATTGGTCAGCACAAGAGAAGTCCAGGTGACATTAGTGGAGGGTTTGGAGGAAGTTCTGGTACCCATACACCTTCAATAGCTGTCACTGAAGACTCTGACCGCCATCTCTCTCAACTCCCTTATACACATACATGCTTGGTTCAGCCAAGCATGCATGTGTTTTCTATGGTGACAGAAGAGAAAAACACTGCCAGACAGGGGCATGCCTAAGGTGTTTAGCACCCGGGATGGGTTCTTTGGCACCTCCCACCGTTCAGTACTTTAAAAAATCGTGCCACCTCACAGCAGCATTGCCTTCATTGTACAACCTTCACAGTAGTTATGTCCAGATATGTGCCCCCTAATAACATCTACATTGTGCCCCCTGAGGGTAGTTATGCCCATATTTTGCACCCTCATGGTAGTTATGCCCACACTGTGCCCCCTCACAGTATTTATCCCCTCATTGTACAACCTTCACAGTAGTTATACCCAAGTTGTGCTCCCCTTTAACGTACTTATCCCTTTATTATGCCCCCTTCACAGTAGTTATGACCTCTTTGTGCCCCTTCACAGTAGTTATGACCTCTTTGTGCCCCTTCACAGTGTTAATGCCCTCTTTGTGCCCCCTTCAGTGTTAATGCCCTCCCCGTGCCCCCTTCACAGTGTTAATGCCCTCCCCGTGCCCCCTTCACAGTGTTAATGCCCTCCCCGTGCCCCCTTCACAGTGTTAATGCCCTCCCCGTGCCCCCTTCACAGTGTTAATGCCCTCCCTGTGCCCCCTTCACAGTGTTAATGCCCTCCCCGTGCCCCCTTTGCAGTAGTAAAGCCCCCTGTGCCCCCTTTGCAGTAGTAAAGCCCCCTGTGCCCCCTTTGCAGTAGTAAAGCCCCCTGTGCCCCCTTCGCAGTAGTAAAGCCCCTGTGCCCCCTTCGCAGTAGTAAAGCCCCCTGTGCCCCCCTTCGCAGTAGTAAAGCCCCCTGTGCCTCCTTCGCAGTAGTAAAGCCCCCTGTGCCCCTTCGCAGTAGTAAAGCCCCTGTGCCCCCTTCGCAGTAGTAAAGCCCCCTGTGCCCCCTTCGCAAGTAGTAAAGCCCCCTGTGCCCCCTTCGCAGTAGTAAAGCCCCCTGTGCCCCCTTCGCAGTAGTAAAGCCCCCTGTGCCCCCTTCGCAGTAGTAAAGCCCCCTGTGCCCCCTTAGCAGTAGTAAAGCCCCCTGTGCCCCCTTACGCAGTAGTAAAGCCCCCTGTGCCCCCTTAGCAGTAGTAAAGCCCCCTGTGCCCCCTTAGCAGTAGTAAAGCCCCCTGTGCCCCCTTAGCAGTAGTAAAGCCCCCTGTGCCCCCTTAGCAGTAGTAAAGCCCCCTGTGCCCCCTTAGCAGTAGTAAAGCCCCCTGTGCCCCCTTAGCAGTAGTAAAGCCCCCTGTGCCCCCTTAGCAGTAGTAAAGCCCCCTGTGCCCCCTTAGCAGTTAGTAAAGCCCCCTGTGCCCCTTAGCAGTAGTAAAGCCCCCTGTGCCCCCTTAGCAGTAGTAAAGCCCCCTGTGCCCCCTTAGCAGTAGTAAAGCCCCTGTGCCCCTTAGCAGTAGTAAAGCCCCCTGTGCCCCCTTAGCAGTAGTAAAGCCCCCTGTGCCCCCTTAGCAGTAGTAAAGCCCCCTGTGCCCCCTTAGCAGTAGTAAAGCCCCTGTGCCCCTTAGCAGTAGTAAAGCCCCCTGTGCCCCCTTAGCAGTAGTAAAGCCCCCTGTGCCCCCTTAGCAGTAGTAAAGCCCCTGTGCCCCTTAGCAGTAGTAAAGCCCCCTGTGCCCCCTTAGCAGTAGTAAAGCCCCCTGTGCCCCCTTAGCAGTAGTAAAGCCCCCTGTGCCCCCTTAGCAGTAGTAAAGCCCCCTGTGCCCCCTTAGCAGTAGTAAAGCCCCCTGTGCCCCCTTAGCAGTAGTAAAGCCCCCTGTGCCCCCTTAGCAGTAGTAAAGCCCCCTGTGCCCCCTTAGCAGTAGTAAAGCCCCCTGTGCCCCCTTAGCAGTAGTAAAGCCCCCTGTGCCCCCTTAGCAGTAGTAAAGCCCCCTGTGCCCCCTTAGCAGTAGTAAAGCCCCCTGTGCCCCCTTAGCAGTAGTAAAGCCCCCTGTGCCCCCTTAGCAGTAGTAAAGCCCCCTGTGCCCCCTTAGCAGTAGTAAAGCCCCCTGTGCCCCCTTAGCAGTAGTAAAGCCCCCTGTGCCCCCTTAGCAGTAGTAAAGCCCCCTGTGCCCCCTTAGCAGTAGTAAAGCCCCCTGTGCCCCCTTAGCAGTAGTAAAGCCCCCTGTGCCCCCTTAGCAGTAGTAAAGCCCCCTGTGCCCCCTTAGCAGTAGTAAAGCCCCCTGTGCCCCCTTAGCAGTAGTAAAGCCCCCTGTGCCCCCTTAGCAGTAGTAAAGCCCCCTGTGCCCCCTTAGCAGTAGTAAAGCCCCCTGTGCCCCCTTAGCAGTAGTAAAGCCCCCTGTGCCCCCTTCGCAGTAGTAAAGCCCCCTGTGCCCCCTTCGCAGTAGTAAAGCCCCCTGTGCCCCCTTCGCAGTAGTAAAGCCCCCTGTGCCCCCTTCGCAGTAGTAAAGCCCCCTGTGCCCCCTTCGCAGTAGTAAAGCCCCCTGTGCCCCCTTCGCAGTAGTAAAGCCCCCTGTGCCCCCTTCGCAGTAGTAAAGCCCCCTGTGCCCCTTCGCAGTAGTAAAGCCCCTGTGCCCCCTTCGCAGTAGTAAAGCCCCCTGTGCCCCCTTCGCAGTAGTAAAGCCCCCTGTGCCCCCTTCGCAGTAGTAAAGCCCCCTGTGCCCCCTTCGCAGTAGTAAAGCCCCCTGTGCCCCCTTCGCAGTAGTAAAGCCCCCTGTGCCCCCTTCGCAGTAGTAAAGCCCCCTGTGCCCCCTTCGCAGTAGTAAAGCCCCCTGTGCCCCCTTCGCAGTAGTAAAGCCCCCTGTGCCCCCTTAGCAGTAGTAAAGCCCCCTGTGCCCCCTTAGCAGTAGTAAAGCCCCCTGTGCCCCTTAGCAGTAGTAAAGCCCCCTGTGCCCCCTTAGCAGTAGTAAAGCCCCCTGTGCCCCCTTAGCAGTAGTAAAGCCCCCTGTGCCCCCTTAGCAGTAGTAAAGCCCCCTGTGCCCCCTTAGCAGTAGTAAAGCCCCCTGTGCCCCCTTAGCAGTAGTAAAGCCCCCTGTGCCCCCTTAGCAGTAGTAAAGCCCCCTGTGCCCCCTTAGCAGTAGTAAAGCCCCCTGTGCCCCCTTAGCAGTAGTAAAGCCCCCTGTGCCCCCTTAGCAGTAGTAAAGCCCCCTGTGCCCCCTTAGCAGTAGTAAAGCCCCCTGTGCCCCCTTAGCAGTAGTAAAGCCCCCTGTGCCCCCTTAGCAGTAGTAAAGCCCCCTGTGCCCCCTTAGCAGTAGTAAAGCCCCCTGTGCCCCCTTCGCAGTAGTAAAGCCCCCTGTTCCCCCTTTATAGTAGTAATGCCTGTGCGATGAATGCCATAACGGGGGAAAAAAAATGTATGATTGACCATTTTTTGTTCACTTTGATTTGAAAAAATTGTCTCTATCGCTCTCTCTCCCGGATTACCTTTAACTTTAAAGGGTTTCTGTCACCAGAAATGACCCTATTAAACCAAGTGTCATTTGCAATGAGCAAATGACACTTGATGCCAGTAATGTTACTATTATAGTCCTCAGTAACGCCGTTTTGCTAAAAATTACGATTTTATAATATGCTAATGACCTCCCCTAGGTGCAGTAGGCGTGAACCTGCACCTAGGAGAGGCCGTAATTATGCCTCTTACCACGCCCCCGGTCGCGCTGATTGACAGGGCCGGGCAGCCAGCTCTTTCGGCTCCCGGCCCTGTACGATCCGAAATCCCGCGCCTGCGGGATCAGCGTGCGTTGAGAGCCGGCGCCCGCCCGGGTCCCGGCTTCATTACTGCGCAGGCGCGGGATTTCGGATCGTACAGGGCCGGGAGCCGAAAGAGCTGGCTGCCTGGCCCTGTCAATCAGCGCGACCGGGGGCGTGGTAAGAGGCATAATTACGGCCTCTCCTAGGTGCAGGTTCACGCCTACTGCACCTAGGGGAGGTCATTAGCATATTATAAAATCGTAATTTTTAGCAAAACGGCGTTACTGAGGACTATAATAGTAACATTACTGGCATCAAGTGTCATTTGCTCATTGCAAATGACACTTGGTTTAATAGGGTCATTTCTGGTGACAGAAACCCTTTAAGAGATTACCGCCAACACATTTTATTTTGCAGTGCTTTGTTTCTCCTGGTGTGGCGCTGTGGGGAAGTTGAACTCCTGCTAGCAGGTTCCTCTTGCACTGCAGAATAGTTTGCATCTTGCAGACCATATATAGAGGAGAACCTTCACAATGCAGTCTCTTTTATACATGACATCCAGCTCTGCCTACATTATATTTTACCCATTTGTTGGTGTGCCAGTTATTCCCTGCGGCCCTTGTAGCGATAATCACTAGCAATATATGGGGAGATTTATCATTCCCTGCGCACCTGAAAAGTGGCGTTAAAAATTGGCAGGTGCAACTTTAAAAAAAAATAAATAAATAAAATAAAAATATCACATCTGCCACTTTTCGCCACCTAGCTTGCGTGCACCTTGTCATAAATTAGGAGCATCCTTCGGCAGCGCAGGGGATATCGGAAAGCACCAGCCTCGATAAATCTCTGTAGTGCTGAAATGATTGTAGTCGATGTTTTTAACATTTTATCCCCTTTGTACTTTTTTTTCCTGCCTTTCTCAGATCATCGCCTTTGCAATTGAAGGAAGACGCTCAAAAGGCGGCAGGCGACCAAATTCAGGGGAGTACCAGAGATTGGATCATAAGGTGAGAGTGACCTGAATGTGGAGTGCAACAAATAATTCTTCTACAAGGGAGGTCTGACGGCAAATGGCTGTACTAACAATGAATCGTGAAATGTATGCGGCGACACAGCGTGGACTGAGAGAAGTATACAATAAATGACATTTAACCGCTGTTACAAGGGTATACTGGGTAATACTATACAACGCGTTACATGTGGTGCCACACTGCCATCTTTGAGACATCACTAATCAATCAATAAAGCTGCGAGCACGTGAGGCGGGATGGAGGGGAATTTACAGATCGGGGGAAGGAGAGCATTGTCCATGTTTTAGTTTATGTTTTGTGGTTCGCAAAACACGGATACCGGCCTGTGTGCGTTCCGCACATGGCTGACACACTCATAGAAAATGCCTATTCTTGTCCGCAATTGCGGACAAGAATAGGACATGCTCTATATTTTTTGCGAGGCCTCGGAATGGAGCAATGGACGTGGACAGTACACGGAGTGCTGTCTGCATCTTTTGCGGCCCCATTGAAATGAATGGGTCTGCACCCGTTCCGCAAAGATGCGGAACAAGACATACGGCCATTCTGTTTTTTTGCGGACCCATAGACTTCAATGGGGCTATGTTCTGATTTTCACTGACAAGTATAGGACATGTTTCATTTGTTTTGCGGAGCCGTGGAATGGAAAAAAAGGGCCCATAGAAGTGAATGGGTCAGTATGTAATCCGCAAAAAAAAAACGGATCTGCATTTTTGCGGACAACATACGGCCGTCTGAATGAGTCCTTAAAGAGAAGTTTTTTCCCTAGTTTGGGGCAACCTATCCACCAGCATGCTGTTATTCAGTTGAGGTTTAGGGTCCCAAACCTGCCCCTAGCAAATCCAGCTGTCCTTGCAAAAAAATAGTAAATGAAAATAGATGTAAGGCTACTTTCACACTTGCGTTGTAAGGATCCGTTTGTGAGATCCGTCACAGGCTCTGATAAACGGTCCTGAACTGATCAGTTTTGTCCTAATGCATTCTGAATGGAAAAGGATCCGTTCAGAATGCATCAGTTTTGCTTCAGTTCAGTCTCCATTCTGTTTTGGAGGCGGACACTACAACGCTGGTGTCCGCATGAAGAAACGGATCCTTCATGACTCACAATGTAAGTCAATGTAAATCCATTTTCTCTGACACAGTAGAAAACTGATCCGTCCCCCATTGACTTTCAGTGGAGTTCATGACGGATCCGTAAAAGATAATACAAACGGATCCGTTCAGAATGAATGCAGACGGTTGTATTATCATGACGGATCCAGCAAGAAGTAGCCTTACCTGGAGAAGAGTCCAGGACTCTTCACCCCCGAAGCATGGGGGCGCTTGATGAAGTCGAGGAGGGTAGGCCTCACTTCACTGTGCATGCACTACACATGGGACACAGGCACAGTGAAGCTCAGCAATGCAGTGCGCCTATAAAAGAGTCCTGGACTCTTCTGGTATGTTTGACTCTCATTTCCTATTTTTTGCGAGACGGATAGGTTTGCTATGGTCAGGTTTGGGATCCTGAATCCCAACGGGCGTCACTACATGCTGATACTTTAGAGGCGCCACACCAGGAGGCGGGTTCCCTTTAAGACCACATTAGTCTTGCTCTCTATGTGGTTAAATCAGTTTGTAAGGGTTTTGCCCTCCAAAGTGGCACAAGCTGAAGGTCTCAAAAAAGTCTTATGATGCTACATAAGATTTCTTCTCGGAACGAGGAGCCCTGCCATGAGAAGTAGAAAGCTGAAGATGAACTGCTTCATTGGGAAACAGTACATGGGTCTGTAATTTCACTTTTTAGTGAGCGTAAGAGACACCCTACTCAGATTGACCTGTAGGTGGCGCTGTATGCTCTGCACCGGCCATATTTGTATTGAAGAGGAAGCAGACAGCACCAGATGAGGAGCCTTAGTGGTCAGAAATCACATGGAGGAGGCCTTCTAGCCACATGTGGCACATTGTGGTCACCCTGGATATATAGGATTACATTTTGAGGTCATGTCCATGAATCTGAATGACTCTTCTACTTTGTTTTTCAGATTTGATGTCTTTATCACCACCTGTCAGCTAGGAGGTTGCCATGCAGAATTGTCACAGATTTCACCCCACTTTTCCGGATGCCGGTGTATTTAGCACCCAGTGCCACCCTGGTCCTATAGATTACTCTCCTCTACACTCCTGAACTAGTATCCAGGACAGAAGAAGCTGCCGTCTATGGTAGTTCTCTCTGAAGCTGTATTTGCACCTTCACAAATGTCTCCTTAGATCTGTCATGGCGTCGACGGAATGTTTTTTTTCAAAATCCGAGTAAATAGTACTGTATGAGAAGTGCTAATGTTATAACCGTTCAGTGGCACTAGAAATATACTGTAATCTATGTGAGAGCATAAAAAATAGAAGTCCTCTGCTGTCATGTGCCTACAGATGTCATTGACGTGTGTCATATCTCTGTCTGTTTCCAGGAAAGCTGGGTGGCACTTGACACGGCCACCATTACAGCTCCCGTTTACGTGGCTGCTGGTTGAACACTGGTTTGGCCAATACACATGAACATTCAGTTTGCCCAAGTGTGTGTGTTCCTAATAGCGAGAGGGGAGTAGCTGCTGCCGGACACCTCTGAGAAGAATAGGATCAGGCATGTTGGAATCCATCTGCCTGACCACCCTTCTTCAGAGAAGAGTCTGGAAGCCCACGTACACATTAGATGGTTGCTTAGTTCGGTCGAAATGGCCTAACACGCACATCTAATGTGTTTGGTAAGCTTTAGATGTTGCTGCTCTTAGCAGTGGTCATCACCTAGCTTTCCCAGTCACAGATATGACCAAAAAACGACCCTATATGACAGAAGAGAACAATTTAAGGAATTTTGTTTGGTGATTAACTGATCTTAGGAAAAATACTTTTTGGAATATATCTTATAGAGAATTGTGCGTAAATTTATGGAGTCATTTTTTTAGGAACATCCCCCCCCCCTTATTGTACACATTATTTGTCATTGAATCCAAGTGAGACATCCCAGCACCTTACAATGTACCTGCCATAAAGACAGGCGGCCCTGTTCAAAGGGTGAGCTGTAAAGTCTTGCGGGATAGCGGTATACGGCTTCGGCTCGGTAGCCCCAACCGAGCAACTCTTTGCCTTTCTCTTGGCAGGTGCACTTTAAATATGTGATGGCCCTTTTTCAGGTGCAAATTTTTTATCTGGGAGTTATTCAAAGGCTATGTACACCTTTGGGGGCAATTATTTTTTATTACTGTATTATACTTATTTTGACCTAAAAATCTCTTTTTCAATTGGTCTTTATTAACCATATGGAATCCTTTTCTGTGTACAGAGCTGAGAAGCTGTACTAGCTGCCTGTGGATTTTTTCCCAATTCCGTCATCTGAGGAGCTGACGGACAGCTTATCTCTTCTCTCTGACCTTATAAACACTCATTAAAGCTCAATCCTTACCTTACTGATAAGAATGTGGCTTAAATAAGTGTTTATGACCTCTCAGTAGTTTACAGATAAGGATAAGGTTAACCCGTTGAGACTGAACAGCTCAATATTTCTAATAAAGACCAATTGAAAATATGATTTTTAGCCAAAAAAATTAGCTAAATGCAATCATGAAAAAAAAAAAATTGACTCCAAAGGTGTACATAGCCTTTAAGATCTTGTTCACATACATTTCATGGTTTATGAACTTATATCAGGGTCTCTCCAGTACCGTCAAGAAATCCATCATTTTGCCAGCCTCATATAGCACTGCATGCCAGAAACTGTGGCACAGATGTGAACAGAGCCTTACCTTTACACTGCTTAGGGCAGAGCTTTCCCTATTACTCCTATTGCTTTATATGGAGGGATAGACAGATTCACTTTGTATATTTGATATCTGCACAACTCGAGCTATTACTGACCTATGACCACCATGATGTTCCCTGGCTGAGCATCATGGGAAATGTGCTTCAGTAATCCATTGACTCTTCACTTTAGAGAGAGAATTTAGAACTGTGTTTTGCACATCACTGTAAAAAGTGAGAATTCAGTATATAATGTACCTGTGGTAGGTTTTGTTGGGGCAAAACCCCCTTCTCTATGATTGCTGGGGTCCCAATTTAATGTTGATGAGATCTCATTGAGAAAATTGACACATGCACCTTGGATGAATCAAATTCTCTTCTTTATTTCTCATACGTATACATCTTATAACACTACAGATAATCATAGACAAATCTGGCCCACCACCAAGGGGTGGAAATCAAAACTAATGATTTGATTGGTTATTCATAAAAGGTAATATTTCCGCACTATACTAACAAGGTTCTACTAATTAGAAAGTTTCTTATCTCAGAGCTGACATTCTTCAGCTGTAAATCCTGAAGCTACCAGAATAAGAGAAAACAAAACTTAGCCCTCCTGAGCCTCAAACCCTGATAAGAAGCATGAGAGAATGAGGGGGGAGCGGGACAGCAAGTGAGCTGCTTACTTCGGCCTTGTAACTATCTTATACACAGAAAACTCCCCACATTCTCACACCTGGCTCAGTAATTTTCCACATATGTACAAGATGGAGGACATTTTGTCTACAAAATGGTTTCTTATCCCTCACAATTCCCCCATTTTGAGATATCTTGGAACTGACATCCTAACCCAGAGGTACTTCAGTTGGGATAGGCCCAACCACCAGCCGGAGGCCAGATTCCCTCCCAGGTATCAATGCAGTTCCCAAGACTTCTCAATAATCCTGGTAGTTTCTCCTTTTGGTACAGAACCTGTTGGCACACATAAACATAAGCTTAATCACAGCGTATACCACTATTATAATCAGTACTACTTGCATTATTGTTTGTAAAATTCCCACCAACCACCCACCGACTGATTTGAACCAGTTAGTGGGATTTAGAAATGAGAAAGTGTCTCCCCACCATGAATCTTTGTCTGCACTGTGTTCTCTCAACCATTTTTCTCGCATTTCCTTCATTTTCTCTATCCCTGCTCGTACTTGAAGGTTTCCTTGGGGGTCTATATAATGGCAGCAGGCTGGACCTATCACTTGACACATTCCTCCTTCTTTGGCAGTGACATAGTCTAGCACTAGGGTATGCTGGTTAGTAACAATTATGAGTTGGGACTGGACATCATTAGTCTGATTCAACATTCCTAACACTTCCCATATCTGATCATCAAGGTAATCTGTGGATACTACTAACTTGTCCCACATTTGCATTACCATCGGATAAAGGAACAGAGTGCTAAAAAACTTATTTGAGATACTCATTTCTACTACATGAGGTTTACCATTGGGCCTAGGGATGTTGTCTGCAGCCCTGCGGTAAAGGGTATGCTTGGGGATTGCATTCACATCAACTTTATCATACGGTAGAATAAAAGTGGCGGGGGTCAATCTCACTAAGGTACATGTCCCGGATGCTCCGGGAGGGATCCACTTGTATGCGGCTACTCCACAGGCAAAATAGAGATCACCGGGCAAAGTGTAGTTGTAGGTAAAGTGGTATAACAATATATACGCGGCAGCAGTAACAGTTATACTTTGGTTATAAAGGCACCATTCCTCCCCTTCTCCGCTTTTGCTTCCTAAGCTACTTACAAACTGGCAGGAGTATTTTAGACCGGTTTCTGTTATGGACCCATTATTATAATTCTTACAGTCATCATCCCCACCTGAAGGGAAAAACTGGTTATACTCCCAAGACTTGTTATGGAGGGTTCTAACTAGTCCCTGCATACTACCTTGATCTGTGCCATAGCCGTCCAGAAGCCCAAAAGAAACTTGAACAGGAAATCCAAGTTTTCCCAGATAAAGCCGTGGCACCTTTTTCCTAGCCCACTTTTGCCCATCAAAATCCCATACCCGCACTGTGGTATCTTTCTGGGCAGTTACATTTGCTTGCCACCAGGGGGCCTCCGCCCAACCTGCTATGGGAAGAGGAACAGCAGTGGAATTATACTTTTGATCATCAGGCCCTGGTCTTCTCTGTGAGACAAACTGCCAACAAGACATATGAATAAGTTCTTTAAAAGTCAAAGGGATTGCCAGATAAGGCATAGTTCTTGAACTCACAGGACTGTGAGTACAGATCCAACAGTCCTTAATTTTACTGTCAGTGTCATTGAGTCCTCTGAACAGCACCTGGTGATGTCGGATAAGTGCATTGTCCCATTCATCCTTCAGTTGTTGGTACAGGGCCATTGTTCCCAGGATTAGGGCGGCCATCAGCAGGAGGATCCTCATCCTTAGGAGTCGGAACTTTCTTGCAGTGAGAAGCGTGTATCCAGTTAGGCTTTCCTTCAACCTTTACTGCTGTATGAGTAGTCAACAGGACTTGGAAAGGACCATCAAATCTGGGATCCAGGCCTTTTCTCACATGTCTTTTTATCACCACCCAGTCTCCTGGTTTCAGACTGTGTGTTCCTTCTACTGAATCTGGATCTGGAAGGGAAGCAAACACTTGTTTATGGGTGTTCTCAAGCCTTTTTGTGAGGGCCCACATGTAACTTGTTAGGCTATCATTGTTCATTTGCAACTGTTGTGGAAAATACAACCCTAATCTGGGGGCGCTTCCGAACAGAACCTCAAATGGAGATAATCCTGTCTTTCTGTTTGGGGTGGTCCTGACTGAGTATAAGGCTAAGGGCAAACACTCTGGCCAGGGCCGCTGAGTTTCCTGCATGGCTTTCTGGATTTTCAATTTGAGCGTGCCATTCAGGCGCTCAACGCGGCCGCTGCTTTGGGGGTGGTATGCTATATGGAAAGCTTGGGTGACCCCTAAAGCTTGCATCACTTCCCTCATTACTTCTCCTGTGAAGTGGGAACCCCTGTCTGATTCAATAACTTCAGGGACACCATACCTGCACACCAGTTCACTGACCAGCTTTTTTGCTGTGTTCTTTGCATTTGCCTTTGCTACTGGGAAGGCTTCCGGCCACCCTGAAAAGAGATCAACACACACAAGCACAAACTCATATACTCCTACCTTAGGCAGTTGTATATAGTCTATCTGCAGTCTCTGGAACGGGTAAAGTGGCCTGGGGGTGTGCTTGCTTGGAGTCTTCACCACTTGACCGGGATTGTTCAATGCACAGACCATACATCCTTGTACAAACCGAGCGGCTACTGTAGAAAATCCTGGAGCAATCCACCCTGCGTTAACCACACTTACCATGGCACCTTTTGATAAATGAGTGGGCCCGTGGGCCTCCTGAGCCATAGCCGGGTATAGAGGGCGTGGTAGACAAATTTTGTCCTTGTTTCTCCAAATTCCATGTTCATCAGGTTTAGCACCTTGTTTTGCCCAAAGTTCTTTTTCCTCAGGAGGGGCTTGTTCGAGCATTCTCTGAAATGTACTTACTGAAATGTCCTCAGGTCTCAAGGCTCTCACCGGAGTGGCGTCAGCATTTAATGGCTGGAGTGCAGCTTGTTTGGCCGCCTTGTCTGCTCGATCATTGCCTTTTGCTTCCACCGTGGTACATCTTGTATGAGCCTTTACCTTAATAATAGCAACCTCCTCTGGTAACAACAGAGAGTTCATAAGTTCAAGTACAGAGTCTTTATTTTTAATTGGCTGGCCTGCTGATGTTAGAAAGTCTCTAGCCCGCCATATGGGTCCATAGTCATGTGCAATACCAAAAGCATACCTTGAGTCTGTGTAGATGTTCACCTTCTTCCCCTTGGCCATTTTACACGCCTCAGTGAGTGCCTTCAGCTCCACCTCTTGTGCTGACATGTGAGGTGGCAGTGGTTCAGCTATCCCTACCTCATGCTGTGTGACCACTGCATATCCAGTGTGGAACCGGCCGTCCTCTCCCATGTATCTGCTTCCATCTACAAAATACTCAAAATCAGGGTTATCAAGGGGATTTTCATGTACATGACTAAATCCTGACGTTTCTTGTTGCATCAATTGAACACAGTCATGGGGATCATGTTCCATCATGTCATTTAGGAGGCTGCCTGTACCTTCCCTCCCCCCTTCCCCTATTTCTGAATCTGTGATTGGTAACAGAGTAGCAGGATTCAGAGTAGCACACCTTTTGAAAGAAATGTTAGCAGGCATGAGAAGTGTACACTGGAGTCTGAGTTGCCTGGCCATAGAAATATGCTTAGGTTGGACTTGAGTCAGGATGCCCTGAATGTCATGAGGTGTTTGTACAGTCACCGGGTAGTCTAACACAATGTCAGAAGCTTTTTCTATCATTGCCTGCACTGCCGCTACTGCCCTGACACAGGAGGGGGCGCCTCTGGCAACAGGATCTAATCTGGCTGAAAAGTACGCCACTGGGCGTTGGCGGTCACCATGTTTCTGAGTCAGCACAGCCGTGCTGTGACCCTGCATTTCTGAGCAAAACAACTGAAATTCCTCGTCATATTTTGGAATACCCAGGGCCGGGGCTGAGGTTATGCTCAGCTTCAATGTATGAAAATTATTCACTGCCTCTTCTGTCAGGTGAAATGGGTCGGATGACAGACAATCATACAGAGGCTGCATTAACATGGAGGCATGTCTGATCCAGGGGCGACAGTACGACACCAGCCCCAAAAACACCCTCAGGCTCTGTGCTCCTTTGGGCACTTGTATTTTCTCCACTGCCTCCTTCCTCTCTGGGGTTAAGTGACGGGCTCCGTGGGAGAGACAGTGTCCGAGAAATACAACCTTGTTTTTACAAAACTGCAGCTTCTGCCTGGAGGCCTTACATCCGTTCTGATGGAGGAAAATTAAAAGAGATATAGTTGCTTCACAGCAAGTCTCATTGTCTTCAGCACACAGAAGCAAATCATCCACGTATTGTAATAGGACCACTGAGCCGGGCGGTGCCCAGCCTGTAAGGACAGATTGCAGAGCCTGTGTATACATGGTCGGGGAGTTCTGAGCCCCCTGCGGCAGGACAGTCCAGGTATACTGGTTACCCTTAAATGTAAAGGCAAACAGATACTGACAGTCAGGGTGCAGCGGGACACTGAAGAAGGCATTTGCCAGATCTATCACTGTGAAACACGTAGCAGTGGATGGAACTTGTGACAGTAAGGTATGTGGGTTTGGCACAATTGGAGTTTGTAAAACTGTCACCTTGTTAACTTCTCTAAGATCATGAACCATCCTGTAACTGACAGGCTGTCCCTTAACTGGTTTCTTCTTTATTGGGAACAGCGGAGTATTAGCCGGAGATACTGTTTTTACCAATACACCGGCTTGAAGGAAATCATCAATTTGACTGGCCACTGCTATCTCCTGGGCATGACTGAGGGGGCACTGCTTCACTTGAGGGGGCTGACATCCTGGCTTAAGATGCACTATAGCCGGAGACACAGGGAGTCTTCCAATGTCTGTGTTAGATTTTGCCCACAAATCCTCCGTTACCACCTCAAGAACAGCCTGGTCTACAAGGGTTAATTCTGATGGCTTAGTCTTAGGCAGGGCCAGTGTCGCTATTAAGGGACATAATACTTCTTCTGGGGCCCCAAAATCTACATGGGTCGTGCCATCGGGGTCAAAGTGTATGTGGGCTCCAAGTGCTTGTAAAACATCAGTCCCTAAAAGAGGTTCTGGCAGGTTTTCTTTAACTAACAATTGGGTGACAACCGTACTGTCTTTTATCTTTAGTTTTACTGGCTCAGATTCACGGACAAAAACTGTTTCCCCTGTAAATCCCACAGCCGGTACAAGCCAAGGGGTTAACTGATGTGGCTGCAAGAAACTCTGGTCTACTACTGTTTTGGCTGCCCCCGTGTCAACCAGGAATGGTACTGCCTTTCTGTTGCCTAGGGATACGGGTACATGAAGTTGAGGGCCCTTTTCTTCAGTTTTTGCAAGCAGTACCGGCACGGGGTTGCCTATTTCCTAGCAGTGGGTGGATATGGCAGTGGAGGTCTGTTGATCTCCGTTATCAGTAACTTTGGGCACATCCCGTTGCCGGCGTGGAGCACGGCAATCTCGTTTTATGTGGCCAGGTTTCCCACAGTTATAACATTTGAAATCTCTACGGGATGTTTGTTGCTGTCCTTGGCCCTGATTGACATACTTGACTGAAGCCCCTGAATTCTTTTTCATGTCCAGTTCTAAACCTTTTGCAGCAGCAATCAGTTGTGGCAGTGGAGTGACTCGCCACTCAGGTTTACAAGCTTTTAGCTTGGCTTGCAGAGCAGGTCTCAAGCCTTCCATAAATGCTGATGTCAAACAATTTTCA